>OY747710.1:31092999-32485499 GCA_963556495.2 Valencia hispanica
TTCCAAAGGCCCTGGGAACCTTGTTAGAGTGCATAACCATTTGAAATGCCCAAAAAGGTACTATGTGTTTAATAAATATAAATAATAAATACCCACGTATCAATTTTTTAAATTAATTATGAAAGTAAATAAACCTTTTCACTGTCTAATTTATTGAAATACACCAGCAATGTTTGTATTATATTGTGTCGTGGCTGTATTGTAACATTTAGATTTTTTTTTTTTTGGGGGGGGGGGGGGTTGATTCTAAGACTATTGCTGTTATGCAAATGAAAAATATAGTTTAAAGGACAAATCTTGAAAGCAGAGATAGCGCTGTGAAGCAAGAAGTATTACGTTTTTAATGCACTTCAGGGGCCAAGGTAGGGAGTAATAAAAGTATTGAAGTATCTTTGCAAATATGCACTTAACACAGCGAATCATACACATCATAGTTACTCTCATACTGATGGAGTTGTTAATGCAATAAACGTTAAAGACTAAGCTTGAAGAAGAAACCAAGTTTTTACTAACCAACTGCTGCACATTAGGAACTCATCAGTCAGAATGCCTGAGTATTTGTTTTCAGATAGTAGTTGAGTCTCAGAACTCTCAAGACTAATAACATATGGAAGAGTCAAGGCTTTTATTTCTGATATGCAGATCATAAGTTTTGTGTTATTATCACTCAGATCAGGTTTGAATCCACACAGTTCACAGAATGATGCTTAAAGGTAGTTGTAGCTGGCAGAGGCCCTGAAGATAGATTTATGCAGCAGTGCTCAACACAGTATCAACACTGATGCGAAATGACAGAATATTCATTTTCAAATTACTATAAAAAGTCAAATAGGATGAGCATTGTTCCTTGTACTCCATAGATTAAATATGACTGTTAATTGTAGGGCTGCTGCAATAACTAGACTGAAAAAAAGTGTGGCTTCCTATTCTACACACTTACTATAAACACAGCTATTTTAGCAGACCTCAATAGAAAAAAGGAGATAAGCTTTAGTGCACAACCTGGGATCAGATCCTAAACATTACTTTCATCACAGACTAAATTAAAAAGATGAGCACTGACTTTAGGAGGCGGAAATAAAACCAACACTAGCCTTTGATCATCAACTTGTAGTTCCATGGATTTCATTTAGCTGACAACTTGACTTTTCATGATAACACTGCAGCTGTTGTCAAGAATATCCAGCAGAGCCAGGCTGATGAAGGCAGACCTCCCCACTCCAGTCATGATAAGCTTTTCCTGGGCTTCTGTTGAAAGCTTCCTCACATACAATGTCGCTTCCTAGTCTGGGAACAGAAGAGCAGAGGACCGAAACAGTGAATGGACAGAATTGTAAAATATGAGATAATATTTTTGGTGTGCCTCTTTCATCTCTACTGGACATTTACGTCCAGAGGTCGAAATTGCAAAGGAGTTTAAGTAAACCATTCTCAAAATCTTTTCTCTCACAAGCACTGAAGAGAAAGGTACAGGAACGAGTGTCACTTCAGAAGCTATAAAAAAAAATTGCATATAGTTTTTATTGTGATACATTTCTGTGAATTTTACTTTCATTATTTTATTTTCAACCTGGATCCATCCATCCATTATCTGTACCCGTCCATCCTATGCAGGGTTCTAAGGTGATGTATGCTTGTTTTTAAATATCTTTCAAATACTTATTTTGAATAAAGTTTAATGAACTAATTTTTTAACTACGCAGTGGGGTTTTTTAATGAAACATTTGATTTGTTTACATATAGTGAATCAGAATTAATATGCACATCATAGTTACTCTCATACTGATGGAGTTGTTAGAGAGACCAATTCTCCTAACAGTCATGTTTGTGGACTGTGGGAGGAAGCACCTAGAGAGAACCCACGCATGCACAGGGAGAACATGCAAACTTCATGCAGAAGGATCCAGGCCAGGATTCGAACCCGGACCTTCTTGCTGCAAGGCAACAGTGCTAGTAACTGTGCCACTGTGCACAGCAACCTGGATCTAAGTATGATAGGCTGTTATGGTCAAGACAGAACCACTGCTGTAGCAGAAACCCAAACACCTTTGAAACCTACGTAGACAGATGTTGGATACTCAACTGCACAGCCAATGTCTGTTTTTACTAAGACATAATTTTATGTGTTACTATAGCTGTTCTGGTGCTGCAAATTGACAGATTAAGGCTGAGTCCAATTCTTAGATTCATCTGCTTTTTCCTCCCCTATTAAGATAAAATTAAGAATTGAACAATTTGGAACAAGGACAAAAAAAACTCCCCATTCTTTAGACTTTTAAGAGACTGACAAGCTCTTGATAAATTTTTGTTTTGTGATATAGTATTTTCCTCATCAAAATATAAAACCCTTAAGTAGAACTTACTTAAGATAAGAAAACACACAAACATATCTCGCAAGCAAACGGTAGACAAATAATCCAGTAATTATTCATGAGTGAATTAAAAATAAATATAATGCTTTAGCTCACACAGATTTTTCTAAAAATTCTTAGTTTATAAGCGTTGGTTTAAAATGTTCCTAGTTCTAAATCTCTAAAGTGGAGATATGTAAATAATAATTATATAAAGAACATTAATATCATGTGACGTAACTTAATATTATTACACATTTGATTGCAACCAGCATACAGTTCATGATAGCATAAATATTTCCTTTCATAAAAGCTTTTAGCTTCCCTGATTTTATGTGTCTTCTCCAACAACGATCTACTTTTGGTTTAAGGACAATGCCACACTTCCTAAACAAAATGTAGACCTTCGAAATGAGAGGTTCTGTGTTCTGTTTAGCTGCTGAGACATTTAAGGCATTGTTTATGTAAAAATTGAAAGATAAAACTACTGATAGGAGTAGTTTCAAGCTCAGTTCTTTTATTTTTGAGACAAAACAATGCAACATACCCTTGAAAGGTTCAGATTTAGATTTATTGAAACATTAAAACATAAAGTCTCTTTATGGGTTGCTTGAATAGTTGCTGAGTAACCAGGTTTAGACTGTAAAGTAGGGGCTCGGGGAGGGTTGCCAATTTCAACATTTTCTTGACTTTGAGGAACAGGAAGTCTATTGAGTAAACAAAGGCAATAAACTGCATAGGAACATATCCCTTCTATCATCTCTCTACCTCAGCAGAAATTTATTAAAGTTTCTGTTCCAATCCTCAGCACAGATGTAAACCTTGACAAAGTCACAATAACTGCCTATCCAATTGCAAAATTCAAGTATTACATTCAGAGTTATATATGAAAAAAAAAGCATAAATCCAAATATTTAACGTACAGGCATTTTTCTGTGTTGCAGATGACTGGGAGAAGAAGGATAAAAGTTACTTCAATCAATTTATCATGATAACATTTTTTGACTGTGATTTCCTTTTATAGTAAACTGCAACGACATCGACCGTATTGACTGAAGGGAGACTTGAAATGACTTCTCATTTTCTATTGAAACAAGTGTGAAAAGCTCACTCAAACCCTTCTGTCAGAAAATTGAAACCAGCGCTGCAGGTGCACGGGTAATGAAATAGTGTGTATCAGCGAGCAGAGATCAGCGCGGGAAGCATGCTGATGGGCCTCAACAAAAAGAGCCTGAGCCATCTGGAGGCTTTTGAAAAAAAAGATAAATCTGCGAAGGAGGAGGAGGAAGAGGAGGAGGAGGAAGAAGAAGGGAATCTTTAGGTAATGGGTTCTCAGAATAAGAACATAGAGACTACAGTACTTGTGGAAAGTAAAGAATTGTATGAGTTGGTGAAGGTTTTATATTTTAAAGGCCAAAAACCATGACTATCTGTTCAACACTTAAACTTTTTTTTTTCAAATGTTTTATTTTAATTAGGGATGAGCTAATAAAGGTCAAGAAAGTTGTTTAATGTTCTGACAAAGTATTAATGGGGGACGCTCATTGTTTTATCTTTTGTTTTCAGCATATTTCTGATACTTGATGTACATCTACACTCTTCAATAGGCTCACATCTTGCACCTACTGATGATGTTTTCATGTGGAGCAGTTTTCTGATGCTAGTATGCTTCTTCTCTGTTTTGATATGACTAACTAGTTCCAGTTAGCCATGTGAAGACAAAAATAACAGAAAAAGTTCTCTTCCTGCTTCATAAATTTAGAGCTTTCCATTGAATGTCAAATTTAATGACAACTGGTGGTCCAGTGTGGCCAGTTCTTCAGTAAGCAAAGCAGTCACTGGCTCTGCTAAAAGTGGCTTGAAGTGGCTAAACAATATCACAGATCAATTAGGAGATTTATTCAAGTGCTGCTGGTGATGAGGGGAAATGCAGATGATGATGATGATGAAGGCAGGAACGAGCAGGAAGGAGGACAGCAAGGTAGACACACTATGGAGACATCAATAACGATCCGGCGCTGAGTGAGGGGAAGTGACGGGTTATAAACACAGGAGGTAAGGAGGATCAGGTGTGGTTGATTGGAGACACGTGTGAGGACAATGATTAGGAGAGGGAGTGAATAGGGCAGCATGACATGTCAATGTAATGGAAACTGTAGTATATTAGAATAACATATAGGAGAGACAAAAGGTGAGTAAAAAACACCCATATGTTTGCATATAACTACTAATTAGAGCATTACTCTCTGCACAGTGAGAAGAGCAACATGCTTTTTTTTATCTGAAACACCAGAAAAGTTGCTAGATTAGTTTCAAGTCACTTTTTTGAGAAATGATACTAGACATGACTGAATACTCACTAAATTGTTAACACTGCTGTTAGTATCAGAGCTCAGTACAAAGCAGGGGCCTGTACCATGAAGCTGGATTAGGTGGCTAGCCAGCTATGTTTCAGCTTAGTTTCCACCAACCCTGGGTTTTGGGTACCATGAAAGTGGCTCGGCTTTGATCGGTGTTCGTTGCCATGGTATCTTACGCTGCACGGCTAACCTGCTCCGGGGCAGGTTACGTTCTGGATTCGCGATCTCAGACTGAAGTTTGACCAATCAGCTGTGAGCAAAGAAACATATATATGTGACGTAACTAATTCCCACCGTCTGTTCTCTGTTGCAATGGCTTCACCTTTTCTCCCTAATCCTGTGGACATCTCCGCACAAATTGTTAGACCAGCACTTCGTAGAGAACGAGTTTTTAGGGACAGACAAAATCGATTTGACTTTCCTGATGCGTACTTGTATGAAAGATACAGATTTTCCGCGGAAGGAATGTCTTATCTCTGTGAGCTTCTTGAGCCGCACATAACAAATGTGACTCGTCGAAGCCATGCCCTGACTGTACAGCACATGCAATCCCATCCATAATCAGCCGCCCCTTGTTGCTCAGAGCCAACTCCTCTGCCACAGTGTAATCTTGAGGAGGTGGCCCTCCCCCAGTTTTCCTTATTTCACATTTTTTTCTGTTTAGTGTTTGTGATTAAATGTTCTAAGAAAATAATAAAAAATATGGTAAATACTCACCACTTTGAATTATATTTTTATATTTTCTCTTGATCTGATGCCAAGACCATTTGGAGTTGGGGTTGCATCTAAAAATTAATGAATATCAATCTTTCTTAGGATGTAATAGCCTATACTTTCACATACATCTACACACATAATATATATATATACAGTTGTGTGCGAAAGTCAGGGCACCCCTTTAAAAACAGCATATTTTATATATTTAAAAATGTATATTCATATTTACTGTCTCTCTGGTATATGGGAAAAAAAGACAATATTGTCAGGAAACATTAATGCATAGTTACATTTTATTTTATAAATTGAACAAAATTACAAAAATTAAAAACATAATTTTGGCATGTGCAAAAGTTGGGGCACCCTGAGAGTTTCAAAGTTTCAGATTCTTTTTACAAGCTCAGACCTCTACCAGCTCATTGGTCCTGAAGCATGTGTCAACAATTGTCATTAGGGAGTGCCAGCTGGTGCCAATTTGAGGGTTTCTTAAATACGGCGACTCCACAAACCTTGTACAAACACTCAGCAACCATGGGTTCCTCTAAGAAGCTGTGTAAGACAGAAAAAATGAAAGTAAGTGATGCCCACAATGCCGGGGAGGGCTACAAGAAGATAGCAAAGCGTTTTCAGCTTGCAGTTTCCACAGTGCGAGGCATAATTAAGAGATGGCAGGTGAGGGGAACTGTGGAGGTCAAGAAGAGATCTGGAAGACCAAGGACACTCTCGGAGAGAACAGCTCGTAGTCTGATCAGAAAGGTAAACCAAAACCCACATTTGACTTCAAAAGACCTCCAGGAAGATTTAGCAGACTCAGGAGTGGTGGTGCACCCTTCCACTGTGCGCTGATACTTGCACAAACAAGACCTTCATGGAAGAGTCTTCAGAAAAAAACCTTATCTACGACCTCATCATAAAATACAACGTCAAAAATATGCAACAGAACATCTACAGAAGCCTGATGACTTTTGGAAACAAGTGCTGTGGACTGATGAAGTTAAAATAGAACTCTTTGGCCACAATAAGCAAAGGTATGTTTGGAGAAAAAAAGGAGCAGCATTTCATGAAAAGAACACCTTGCCAACTGTTAAATATGGGGGTGGATCCATCATGCTTTGGGGTTGTGTTGCAGCCAGTGGGACAGGAAACATTGCTCGGGTGGAGGGAAGAATGGATTCAATTAAATACCAGCAAATTCTGGAGGCAAATATCACAGCATCTGTAAAAAAGCTAAAGCTGAAAAGAGGATGGCTTCTACAACAGGATAATGATCCTAAACATACCTCCAAATCCACCATGGACTACCTCAAGAAACGCAAGCTGAAGGTTTTGGAATGGCCTTCACAGTCTCCCGACTTAAACATCATCGAAAATCTGTGGGTAGATCTTAAAAGAGCTGTGCATGCAAGACGTCCTAAGAATATTGCAGAACTGGAAGCCTTTTGCAAGGAAGAATGGGGAAAAATCCCAAATAATAGAATCCAGAAACTTGTTGTTGGCTATAAAAAGCATTTACAAGCTGTGATATCTGCCAGAGGGGGTGTTACTAAGTACTGAAGGTACTGATGCTGTAGGGTGCCCCGACTTTTGCACATGCCAAAATTATGTTTTTAATTTTTGTAATTTTGTTCAATTTATAAAATAAAATGTAACTATGCATTAATGTTTCCTGACAATATTGTCTTTTTTTCCCATATACCAGAGAGACAGTAAATATGAATATACATTTTTAAATATATAAAATATGCTGTTTTTAAAGGGGTACCCTGACTTTCGCACACAACTGTATATATATATATATCAACACGAATACATTTTCATTTTAGCATTTAATATATTTTAATATGCTTAGCCTACTTAAATGTACATTAATTGTTTAACCCACGCATTAACACAATCAGCAATCTTCCTCCACGATTGTTCTCTTGCTTTGGCAGCAGATACAGTGTTACTGCGTGCTTGAAAAATATTTCTAAATTCTTCATATTTCTGGAGAATAATCTCTTGCTCCTCCGTTGAAAAGTAGATAGCTCTCGCTCTATCCATATCGAACGCGATTGGTTGTTCAGTGTCGTCGTCACTCTTTTATGTGCACGCGCCTGTGGATTAATCATAGCTTAAGGATCAAAGCCTGAGTTGACAGAGAAAGTTGATAACCTGCGTCATGGTACCAATTAAGCCTGATTGCATCGGTTTGGTTTTGTCGATTCAAAACCAATCCTGTAACCCCGAGTTTGTTGAGCCACCTTCATGGTACAGGCCCCAGGTCACGTGACAAACACAATAAAAGCTGCATCAGTAAATATAGTCTCTTTTTTACTGTGAATGTCATTGTAAAATACTGTGCACATCCTATAATCCAGTTTTGCAAGTCAGTTACAAGAAAATACTTACTTTTAAAAGTTAGATGTCCAACTAATCACAGAAAGCATACAAATAAGTATGGGAGTTAGGTTCTGTCATGGACTCAAATAGCAATTAAAATGTTTTGTTCAGCGATCATTGCATAAATGCTAAGTTAGCTCACCAAAACTCTGGCAAAGAAGAACAAAAAATCCACAAGCTCTTGGTTTTAATGCTTCAAAAGCAAGTGTTTCTAACTTAGACACAACATAATGCAAGACCAAAACAGTCCTGATATTTACAGTTGACAGAGGTAACTCGGCAGAGGGAGGATGTGTTGTCCGCCATTTCTCATCCCAACGCTGGGCAAAAGCTTATTCAAACAGTAGCAACTGAACAACAAGTCTATTTACCTCCTGTGCTGCACTTGCACTGTCCTGCTGAGAGACAAATACTCTCTCTAGGTATCTGAAACTTCTCCCACTTTCTGGTTATCTCAGTATAATGTGTTGGGGATTTGTAACCTGGCCATACAGGGAGGTTAAAGGGGGAGGATGGGAGAATTAATTATCCTTGAGTTGTTACAGGCATTGGCAAGAAAGAGAGACCTTCAGATAGGACACACGTGCCTTCTCCTCACCTCTGCTACCCCGCAGTATCTCCTCAACCAGCTCATGATGAATAGGCCCGATCAGTGGGTAACCTGATTGGTGGAGGAAGCATTATCAAGGCAGCTACAAAGATGAAGAGGAGGTAAGAGGAGTCTCTTTTAGACAAGACAGAATGTATTAGGTTGACATTAAATTCTGAGAGTGCTGGAAAGCAAGTAGCGTAATTTATATCAATCTGACCGAGATCAGTCCTCTGTCTGT
This sequence comes from Valencia hispanica, assembly GCA_963556495.2. Taxonomy (NCBI): domain Eukaryota; kingdom Metazoa; phylum Chordata; class Actinopteri; order Cyprinodontiformes; family Valenciidae; genus Valencia; species Valencia hispanica. The sequence goes on from OY747710.1 coordinate 31,101,640, forward strand.
AAAACTCTGAAATCACAAGCTAATTTTTCCCTGCTTGGTCCACTTCGTAAGTAGTATTAGTGCTATAATTGTTGCCTCGTTATTATCTTTTTCAAAGGCAGTCACATATTTCCTGTTTAAAGGATCATCATCCTCACAAATGACTCTACAGTCTGTTCTGTCTAGATGCCTTAATTCCTTTAGCCTTCATTTGTCTACTGCAGTTTTCTCAACAATGTGCAGAATGATAGCTGATAGAAGACACTTATGGGAGATGTACAAGTATTAACACAGTAGAATACTCAAACCGAGTTGCTAAATATTACTGGGGGGGCAAATGACCTGATCCAAGGCAGTGAAGAAAGAAAAATAAGACAGAACACTTGTGCAGTAAAAATAAGTTTGCAAATAGGCTGCATGGCTCTATGATTTGCCTGACATTACATAGAGGAGATTTATGTGAGGATGGAGATGTTCAAGTGCACTAGACCAGAAGTTTTATAGACTTTGTGCAACTCCATTTTCTGCACTATGTGATTTTGTCCACTACTTTACCATTTGCGTGTTCTTTAAAATGTCCTTCCTACATACAATAGATGGTCTCTTTTTTTTAAAAATTGTATACAATTGACAAAAAGCTGTATTTTTGTTGCAGCTGTTTTGGATCATGTTCTGTTTTCTGTATATTTGATTCAGTTGCAAGCTCAGCATTTTTCCATTAATGAAATGGGGACACTGAGATAGTTTATTATATTGTAGAACAAGATAAGAACCCCCCAAGAAGCATGTATATCTTTCTACTATTCATGGCTCATTTATTGTGCCAAGGTAACATTCTTAGGATTTAGCCCTTCATCCTGTGGTGGTGTTTGATGTAGGCCATATGGATTCCTGCCCAGGTTGCAATTCTGTCACAGGGTGCCACAAGCACTCAGGGTGGAGGGATGCTGGGCTCAAACTGGTTTTCTATTGCTATTTGTGATTGCAATTCATTTATGATTGGGCACAATAATGTATACATAATGAGGCTGGTTAATGATACTAAAGTTAGCATCTGATTTAAGATTCCTGTTTATAAATTTAAGGGATATTTAACTGGTGTTTTTCTAAGGAATCTAGACAGTTTTTTATGATCTCAGGTTCAAAATCTAGAGTACAAAGAACCTAAATTGGATCACTGTAAACCGAATTGGCAAATAACGTCTCTGTAATCCATGACTTTCTATTGTTCTCATATATAAAAATGATGTGACACAGTTGTCAGCTTCTATATTTCATGTTTCAAAATGGGAAAGACATGAGAGCATCCCAAATAAGACAGGTGTGTGCTGATGTTGAAATCAGGAAATGGCTCAAGAAAATAGCTCCTCTCCTTTATTTGCAAATGTCTCCTATCAAAGCAGTTTAAAGTTAACCAAAGTTAGCTTTGACCAACAATGCTGAGTCACGGGGAATGGAAATGAAAATTATATGTTAATGTTATTGGAGAGCAGTTTCAGATTATTCTAATTCATTTAAAGATGCAACCCTTTACGATTTAAAGATGCAAGGATTATGCAATGGCCATTATGGGCACAGGTACAGAGGCCGTCGCCCACTGGGGGGCCCATGAGCAGTTTCAGGAAGAAAAAAAATACCTCGTCAAATTTCAAATATGGCAGAGGTCAGCACTGGTTGAGATCCACTGTTTTTTTTTACCTCAACACTGTTACATAATTCGTAAGGTGCAGTTGTGGAAACCACGGGAACATGCCCTGCCCCTACCCCAGCGAATAGCACTCCACTAACCGTCACTGAACAGAGAAGAGTAGTCTTAAGAGAATCCAAAACAAACGATGATTTAAAAAAAAGCAGTTTTTTAGAAACAAAAGAGAGAAAGATGAAAAGAAGACATCTACCATCTTGACATATTACGTTCTTTATAAACGGAAGAGGAAAATCAGGAGGAAGAAGACATCATGGATAAACGTTAACCTGTTCGGAGGAGGCTGCCGTTAGCTGCACAACACAACCTGAGGCTATAGCTGTAGTGGCAGCTCAGACTGGGTTTATTCGGTGTGGAATGCAGCATTGTGGGGGACAGTTAACGAAAATACTTAGATTGTGGAGCTCCCAGTCAGTCAACCAAATATCCAGCTCCATCCCGTGATCGGGGTCTGGGCGATAAAGTAATGATCTGTTGTCTCTCCAGACTGGATCTCATGTTGACTGACCACAGGTAATATCTTTTTTTTCCCTGCATGTTATTTGGAACAAATTAAAACTGGTTCATTAATGGTTTCTCTGACTGGAAACATCCTGAACGAGTGTGTGACCACGAGGAAAGCTCAGATAATGCATCAGTGTGCTAGCATCGCCTCAGTGCTCATCAGTCACTGGTACCGGGACTGAAAGCTGAACTAGAGCAACAGCTAGAGGATCGGTACTGGTGGGAGGCGCTCAGGCAAGTTGTAGCTGTCATTCAGTTTTTAGGTGAAAGAGGCCTGCTTTTATGTGGTGGTAATGATGATGAATTACTTGGATCCCCACACAATGGTAATTTTCTTGGCATTTTGGATCTTATCTCTCAGTTTGGTTCTTTTGTTAGTGAACACATGGAAAGGTGGACAGAAAGGATCAGGAAACACGGTTGCTAGGGTTACTGTTTTTTTGAACATTTTAGCTGAAAGTCAGTTTTATGTAAATGCAAGCCGGGACCTTTATTTTGTTCTTGGCTGCATAACTTTTGGAATACAGCACAATTGTGTTATATATATTTTTGGAAACTTTATATTGTAATTTGTTTAAATTGTTAAAATAAAACATCCTAGCTGCCATTTCTCCTTATTTCGCCTTGTTTCTCCTTATTTATCCTTATAAGTCTTATGGCTGAGCCTATAAGTTTCCTTTAGTTTCATATTTAAAAGCACAGCATGAGAGCAGCACTGATCTTCTGCAAATGGGTGTTATTCACAAACTATTTATTTAAATGTCAACAAGAGGAGAAACACATTTTTCAAAAGCCTTTCTGATTGAGACAGTAGAGTCCTAAATGTCATCTTGCTTTTGTTCCGTTTCAAATAAATATTCTGGACCAGTTTTCTCTTTCATTCACTTTTCTCATTTCAGGTTAAACATATTGCCTCTGTGACAGCATGATTTATTTATAATGAATTTTATAAAAAGAGGTAAGGAAATATTTTAATGAGGCATATCTGTTTTGCCACGAAGTGAGGCTAATATAAAAATATTACAGTGGAAGGATTAAATATAATAGTTTTTTTTTTTAAATAAGGTTCTGTTATATAGATATAAATAGGTAATCTCTTAGGTACAGGGAGGTCAAGACTAAACTTTGATCTTAAAACAACTCCATCCTCAAAGACACCAACTAATCTGGATTTATACTTTAGATTCCCTAAGAAATCTGATGGTGACCAGAACTGCCTAATTTTCAGGTTGATTAAGCAATACACTGAGCAGGTACCAGCTGGTCAGAAACTTTGTGAGTTTCCATTTTTTTTCCTAATCAGTGAATGCACTATTCTAACCACAATCAGGTCATGCTGACAACAACTCTCTTTGATACAGCCACTCCAACTGAGGGTATGCTGTATCCTTTTTAGCTTCCAAAGTTTGTATAAAGATGTACATTTCCAGAATATGCACAGGGAGACTGCAGTTCTGGTCATGCTGGCCAAGTCGGCAGCACGCATAGCTTTTAAAAGAAGCTAAACTTTATAATATATTTTGCTTTAAAGGCCTCGTTCACTGAGAAACCGTGTAATACATGTTTTTTTTTAAATACGATCGGTCACTCTAAGTTGCATATGCATGTCGCACGTGAACATTTTATCTAATGCCCATTGCCTGCATTGACCACAGAAAGGAAATTGACGGTAAAAACGAGCAAGTCAAATAAAGCCAGTTCCTTCTACGTCACAGGGAAAATTAGTATGGGGAGTCTAAGTCTCCTCCCCTTCCGGTTGGCCCATGGGTCCCCTGGCCGAAAAGAAAATGAATGGAATTCAATGGAGCGATAAAAGTTATTTTTTGGTCCGCTTTGCCTTACGCCCTGAATCACACATATGCTGTACCTCAATTTAAATAATAACTAATGATGTGCATTTTGACTGTGTTTGTCCTGGGATTTGTGATTTATTTGCTTGTAAAATTTTTTAATTAAGCTGCCTACAAATCAGAAGTCACATATATGACGTCACATTAGCTAGGAATAGCTAGCGCTTGAAATACTCACTGAGACCTTGTAGAGCTAGTCCCCCATTCTGGCTCTCACTCGACTGATTATTTCTTCCCAAGCATAGCCGCCACTTTCCACATGACCAGATTTATAGTGGTTTTCTCCACGTCTAATGCTCCTTCCTTCATCCTGGAAGAAGAATGCGAAGCTCACAGCCATTTTTCTTCTTCTTGAGTTGTGGTCCACTAAGTGAACACAAAACTTCAAGTAACTTTTGCCGCATCAAAATGTGTCTTTAAAATTCACGGACATCATATGTTAAATGCATGGAACATTTCAAACAGGGTCACATAATAACTTTTATCGCTCCATTGACTCTCATTCATTTTCTTTGACTGTAGGGGACCCATGGACCGGATGTAGAAGGGCGTGACTAAAGACTATTTAATACCTCTCCGTCTGCGGAGGTGCAGAGACACACTGCACTGTTATCTGTCGACGCAAGGGCTCTCCGATGGCCACGAGGATGCACGGAGTAGAGGCTAATTTTTTAACTACCTGTCAAACGCAAAAGAGTGTGTTTGTTTACATCCGTTATTAGAGCATTCTATAACTTGCACTTCTAGTAAAAAGCTTTCCAGTTCAATCAAAACTTGCTCTCTGTTGCCCATTGCTCCTTGAGTGGAAATGCGTTTACAAGCTAAAGTAAATAAACTGTCGTCGACCAGAGACGGCACTGCAATGGTAAGCGGACCCGCCAGAAAGGTCTGCACCCCCTGCTGTACAGTTGGGGAATTGCTTTGCACTGACACCAACGGAGAAGTATAAAAGGAAAACGTCTCCGTCAATACATGTGCGTGTGAGTGCAAACTTGCTGACGGAGAAATAAACTAGGCTTTAGGCTCCCCATTCATGGTCTAGCCTACCTTTGCTTGCAACAGCCCATGGGAAGGCTGTATTGATTTCTCGGCCAGGAAAGAGCAGAGCGCGTCTCTGCTTGTATTAGCTAATCATTAGCAACTCGGCTAGTAGAAGCTAACCGTTAGCAGCTCCCCAACATGGTGGGGGCGTTCTGCCTTGTGTTATTTGAGGAGATAACACACCAGTGTTGCATTTTTCTACCCATGAAAGAAGAGCTGAGGAAGAAACGGTTGGAATGTGTCAGTGGAACTCCAGCAGCAAAGTAAGCTAAGTTAGTTATTCGTTAAAAGGCAGTGTAAGAGTTGCCTTGCTGTTAGCCAATCAGAGCCCAGACGTTTGCATATTATAAATATTAATGAGTCGTTTCCGCCCACCCACTCAAACTTCAACCCCCTGAAACAGGAGCTCAAGACGATTTTTTCAAGAGACATCGACTCACAAGCCATTCATTCATACTAGAGACTACAGCAAATCTATTGGGGGGAAAAACAAGGGAATGAGACCTTTAAAAGAATACTGTAATCCCTGATTACACTGACTCACACAGACACATTACTTTATCTCTGCTCTCACTATAAACAATTAATGATCCTGCAGGGAAGGCTGCTAAAAATAAATATATTTTCAGTTATGTTCTCATATGTTCTTTATTTTTAATTTCTGATGAGAATTTGGAATTAGTTTAAATTTACAAAACATAAATATATTGGAAAGAAAGATGGCAGCACAGATGACATTTGTCCTACAAAAGTTGAAATAAGTCTTCAATCTGTCTGTCACCTGCCAAAAATATAGGGTTGTATAATCGTTGTGAGCAAAGCCATTCTCAAATCTTTAGTTACAAAACAATATGCAGCCCTGCACACTATACCTCCTCCATAACCCCAACATAAAACGTACAAAGCAAATGAAGCATTAAGAAAAGAAATGGAGACCAGCAACCCTTGTGTAAAGCAACTCGCCAACAGGAGAGGAAAGGAGACATGTGAGGATGAAAGAGAGGGACGCTCAGCGGCTCCAGAAGCAGACCTCTGAAAATTGATGGAGTCTGAGGAAGAAATTGATAGTTAGAGGACAGGAAGCAGCCTGTAAGGCAATTATCACTATCTCTGCCATTTGATTTAGGACCGTCTGAGTGTGTAATACTGTGAATTAATCAAATCCCAGGCAGACATATCAAGAGCCAATTTCTGGGCATAAAATTCAATGTTTCTTGTCCATAACTACCTTGTTCTAATTAACACAAAATAGGAAAAATATGTATTGTACATACATGGGGAGCATAAAGTCAACTTAATCATCATAAACAAGACTCCTCATGAATACAAATTAAAGGCAAAGTGATCTGTAAATCCACACAATGCTCCAAAATGTATTAAAAATCCATGCAAATATAAATAAAAATAAGGATTAAAATCAGCGTTACCTCAACCTCTACTTAACATACAGAGCATGCATACATGCATTTCTAAACCATATGTGCCACCCACAAACTGCAGTGTGGGCTAGATGATGCTCCAGATATTGCTCCCTGAGATGGATTTACTGGCAATTATCTATTTTTTTCCACTGAAGGTTGATTTTAAGGAGAGAAACAACGTTGTTGTTTAATCAAGGATGCAGATGGCTTGTGATGAATACTGTGAGTGGTTACAACAAAAATATCTTAGCTGACCTCCACATTCATTATAAAGTGCTGGGACTCATTAGAAATGTCAGACTGTTATATTTAGAAATACATGAAGATCACTTGTGCCCCCTATTGGAATTATTACTGTTTAAATGTCACATTTTTCATGATAAAAACATTTCAAAAAGGTTATTGAGCTTATGTGCTGAGAGAAACCCCAAATGATGACTTGCTCTTTTTCTCGCAACCCTTTAGAGCTGATGACTGAATAAAAAGAATTGTACCTGTTACTTATTCATAAAGAATTCTGCTCATATTACATCTTTACTGTCATTACTAACTCAGACCTATGATTCTCAGTAGAAATAGGTTAAATTTTTAGTCTTAACTAAAGCACAATTATCATGAATGACTTATTTAAAATCCCCCTCAAAGGTATTTTTGAATAGGTTGGTAATTAACCCACTAGTCATTTCATTTCATTAATTTTTTTACCCTAATTTATTCCAAAATACCATGCCTAATAATTATCAACTTCTTTGCATCTAGCTATGAAAGGTGAATCTTACAAAATGACAAGGTTGCCCTCTAGTGGTGCAGAAGCAATGCTAAATTGTATAACAGGTATTTAATACTTAATAGATACACTATGCGCTCTGAAAATAAAATTAACTGCCTGTAATGCATCTCATAGACCACATAAAGACTGATGAAGTTATGGGTTAAACAATATGCTTTCAGGGCACTGTGAAATACATTAACCTTAAAGTGAAGTATCTCTCTGGCATAGAAAACTCAGGTTGATGGAGGTTCATCCTATTAAGTCTTCACCCAAACATGCTTACTGAGAGAATGAACAATCTCTGTACACAAACGCTATTAGTTAAAATCTTCTAATTGAAATTAGTATCAAATGCATGTTTTTTTCAAAATAGTGAAGTCAAAGTGTGTTGCAAAAGTATTCAAACACCCTTGAAATTCTTCCTATTTTGTCACATACCAACCACAAACTTTGTTATATAGTGCCTATAAAAGTATTCGCACCCTTAGATGTTTTACCCTCTTTATTGCTTTTATAAATCAATCATAATCAACAAAATTAGGCATTTTTTGACAGAACAAATATTACAAAAACAACCTTTAATTTCAAAGTGAAAACTGATTTCTACAAAATTATGACAATTAAATAAAAATATGAAGCTTAAAATAGGTGACTGCATAAACATTCTCACTTTCTTGTCAGGAATCTTGTTCCCAAGTAATTCCTGGATTGATTATCTCTGCCTCCTTGCTCCTGGAGTTGGCTGGCAAACTCACAGCAAGATCTCCTCTGTTGACTCTTGTCGTCGCTCTTCAAACTGTTCCTCCACTTCATGCTGTCTGGACTCCTCCCAATTCAACCAATCACCCTCCCTGTCCACCCTCCAGCACGCCATCTTTCCCTTTGTCATCTCCTGGAGAAGGAGCAGAAGAACCATTAACACAAACAGCACCCACACCACAAGCTGACCTCTGCCTCTGTTGGTATACTCACTCATCCAATTTTAAGAATCCTGCCTTCATCTTTATCATCACTACAGAATCGCCGCTACCTTATTCTACTCCAAACAGCCATTTCCTTGTCCGTGACAGCCTAAGATTTGTCCTCCAAACCTGGAAGAGGTTCTCTGTTGTTCATTGCTTACAATAAACTGTTCATACTATCAGTACATGTCTGTAAAGGGCGTCAGATAACCGTAACATGGCGGTTTTTATGAGTTTTTCTCAACAATGGCTTTCTTCCTGCCAGTCCTCCATAAAGGACAGATTTGGGGAGTACATGACTAACAGTTTTCCAATAAACAGATTCTCATGTGACAGACATGTCCAAAGCTTGGGATAGGATGTTCATAAAATGTCTGCTATAAGGCGGGGAAGCTCACAGTGTGAGAGAGAAAGATTTACTACATAGCTTACAGCTTATGAAAACCCCAAATTCAAACCCACAGAAAATAACTGATTTTGAATTTGGGGATTTCATAAGCTTTAAGCCATAATCATCAAAATTATAACAAATAAAGGCTTGAAATATCTCACTTTGCATATGAGTCTATATCATATATTAGTTTCACCTTTTAAGTTGAATTACTGAAATAAATTAACTTACACAATATTCTAGTTTTTCAAGTTTCACCTGTACATTGATGCTGCCATCACAGAGTTGCCAGAACACCGATACAACCCTATATCATTCAGTCATTCACTACTTGAGCCGCCTGTTTATAAAAAAAATTTTACTTTTACTTGAGTGACTTCTTGGATGGCTACGTTTTACTTTTATTTAAGTAAAAATATGTTAAAGTAGTGCTACTCTAACCTGATTATACATTTTTGGGAACTCTACTTACCACTGCCTGGATAAAGATGATGCTTTTAGATACACTGCTGTCTTAGAGATCAGATATATGCAGGTTGTGCATATCAGTCTTTATTGTTTTAATTACACTAAATTTTAATAGCAATACATGTTGATAAACACGTTGGAACTGCTTTCAACCGTTTCATGAACTCTTTAGTACTGACTCAACATTTCAGTGACTTGTTCACAAAACCCAACGTTTTTGAGTGTTACAATACAAGAATCAAGGTACTGTAATTTCCATAGTTTCCTAACTGTTTATTAATTAATGTTGTGCGCCAAATATAGGCTACATGCATCACATATAAAAACTTTCCGCACCGTACAGCCAATAATTATGGTGTAGAAACCATCTGTATATTTGGGCTTATATTAATGTTTATTTTTAAATTGTGATGCTTTCACATCAACAAAATTCAACGACAGACTGTATAGTTACACTCAAAAATATTAATACCTTTTGTAGTTTTAAATTTACAAAATATCTTTATTTTACCCACGTGTTCTTGGAAGTAATATTAAAGTTTTGGAATTGCCTAGCCAGAGTCCAACTAAAATATGATGGTGACTTTTTTGGAGGGAGCCAAAGATTAGGGTGATTGTAAGCAGCCCTTTCAACCTGAGACTCGGAGCTCATCACTAAAGAAAACATTTTAAAATCCCAGTAGAAACATGCAAAATGCTAGTCAGCAATTAAAAGAAGGTATTGATTGTTCTAATACCAATATGAATTTTTGCATTGCTTTTTGTGAAGGGCATAAATCTTTTTCAACATGCCATATTTAATTATATGTTAATTTAAAAAATATATATTTTTACTTTAACACTCCTTTGACATTGCTTCATATCTTATGAGAGATATCCTTTAGGAAACAAGCTTCTTGTTTAAATCTAAATCATTTGAAATCTAAATCTACCAGGGATACAAACAATTGTATCCTATTTAAATAAAGCATCAAGTATCTTGGTATTGATGCCTTGTGAGGTTTATTATGTGGGGGAAAAAAACACATTATTCTTTGAGTTACAGTAACACTTTATTTTTTTAAATAGCATGTCATATTAGTACAGTCAGTTACAGATATTGTTAGAGACAGAAACCATTCTGATCCCTCTGACCCTGCTTTTTTGAAAGGAATAAAGAAAACTTTAAGTGCCATCTGAGGCTATGTTTACACACACATACACACACAAAAACAGAGGATACTGGCCATATTCTAGTAAAGATCCATGACAGGTTTATGCCTATACAGCTCAGATAATCTATGAGATTATCCATGCTGCTATGATCTTTATAGCTGTTCCCTCTCCTTTTTAATAATTCACAGAGGACATAAAGTTAAATGTCTAGTCGCTGCTTTGGTCCTTATGTTACTATACAAGTAGGGCTGGTGAGATGTTTACAGACATCATTTACCAACTGGAAATCATTTGCCTATAATGACATCTTTTCGGTAAAGCATAAGACTGCGTGAAGACAACCTAAACTCTGTTGCCCACCAGTTCACTTCTTCACCGCAACTGAACTGGAATCCAGTCTTATTTTTGCATTACATAATTTCAGTGGACCCACGCAAAGCCAGAAGAACCGGATACAGTTTCCGTGCATGTAAACATAGCCAGCACTGTCAATTACAGTATATACAATATTGATTCAGGCAGTGCATAATGAGGCCGAGTTAGAAAATGCCGTAATTAATGTTCAAGATTCACATTTTTGGACTGTTATGCTTAAACCTAACCAGTAACAGCATCATAGTCAGGCCAAGACAAAAAATCTGATTAATCATCTCTCAGTAGTACCGTCATCACTAAAGTAATAACAGATTGATTGGCACATTAAACACAGTCATGAACAGAGAGTGAGGTAATGAATATTGATCATTTCTGACATTTGAGATTTTATGACAAAAATCCAAGTGGCATTTGCCGTAAAGCCATGTGAGACAGTTTCATGAGAAAAGTCAACCAAGGACGCAGAGGACAATAAATGTCTTCTAAAGAGTAACAAAACAGCAGTATGGAACCATGTATTAGTACCAATAAAATCTGACAAAAATATCAATGTACTGTAGTCCATTAGAAAACAAAAAACAGTTCTGAATTGTGTGAGATGTAGTAAAAATGAGACGCTGCTCTCTAGAGAGATATATAACTTATTTACAAGGTAAGAAAAAAGTGCAAGGCTAAGCTTTCATTGACATTCACACACTTAACATCCACAGTATGTACCAAAGGACATGCGTAGAGGCACATAAAAAAGACAAAAACAAAAGAAAACAAAAAACTCAATCTAAAACCCGAACATTCCAACTCAGACTTGGCATTTGTGGCTCAACTCTCATCACCGTTACAAATTAAAAACATGCACGCAAAGCACTGACATCATGGGATGTGAGGCGAAAGCTGACGATTCAGCCCTTAGATCAAAAACAACATGAATTATATTTGTTACACAACGAAAAAGACTCCAGCGATTCATTACTGAACCAATACAGAGTGCCAGCCTCATTTTTAAAAGAAGGTAATCAAATAAATATGTTGGCTTATTTAAACACACGGCTTTTAGATAGATTTCTAAAATGTCCTCAATTAGGCTAAAGGTTCTTGCCAGGCATTTTCATTGCCTGGATAAACTAAATGGATAGTTTAGATTTTTTTTTTTAAGAGGTTCTGTGAAGGTTTTTTTAGATAACAGTTTCTGTAACATTTATCCTCTATGCCCATACTTGAGATATACTTTTAGCTGCTGAGATGCTAAAGTTCACAAGTGGTGGGGATATCATGATTAAGAAAAACAATGAACAGAATATGTGGATTAATCATAATCAAAATCATGAATGCTATATTTAGGAACAGCATAGCAATTATATGTTTTTTCTGATATTGTACATTGTACTTGTACTAGTCTCAAGTTATCTCAAGTCTGCCTTTGGTTGATCAGTCCTTCATTACTCTACCTCAAAATGAACATGTCACTTAGCTGAGCTCAGACTAGGATAGAACGTCAGATTCTATCAAAAAAACTTTCTTGACCGACTCAAAGAGGACTGATCTACCTTTTGAGATTTGGTTTCTAAAATCATTTCTGTTTGTATTTTTATCTGCATCGCCCATTAATTTATGTCTTTTTTTTCTCTGGAGTTCCTGCAATGTCTGTTTTTCTTCATACACACAGTAAAGCTTATTTTAGCCTAATCTTAATCTACTTCTCAAGGGAATTTCCTTTTGCCAGGTTTCTAAACCTGTGTCATTGCAAGGCTGTGGACTAGCTGTAATCCTCCCACCTCTCAGAAGATTTGTTCATTTTACTCCAAATTTATGTACATCTATGATCTGTAAGGTAAGGGATTTTTTTACTTTTAATGATTTTATAGAACCTCACTTTAAAAAGTCAAATCTATCCATTTAAGACAAAAGTACCTGCTTTGATACTAAAAGGCCGGTATAAAAATCTGCAGGAAAAAAGACATTAACTTGGACTTATTAGACTTCCATCTATAAATTTTGAGTGAACTGTTTGCAAAAATTAAAATGCTACAATCTGATTAAGGCAGGTAGCTTATACAGAATAAAGTTAAAAGGGCATTTTAAAACACTTTTCAATGTATCTACTCACCTGAATAAAAAAAAACAGTTGTTCCATGTTAAAGTAAAGCAGTTGAGTAGAATTTGCATGGCTACTGACACAATCCTAAATTTCCCTTTTCCCCACTGTTAGTCACAAAATCACATCCTCAGTCACGTTACTTTACTGTAGTTTGGCAGAAGAAAGAAGCAAAAGTCACTGTCACAAACCAACATTTCTCATAGACAAAACATGTTAATTTTTTTAAAACCATCACCAAAGAGTAAAATAAATTAACCCTCATTGCTTTTGGATTAACTCTATCCTCACTCCTTCTTCTCGTAGAGGGAGGCACGCACGCGGTTACGCACGTAAAATGCTGTGAGAGCGCAGCAGCAGGTGGTGAAGATGAAGAGCGCCACGGCGTCATGGGCGAGGTCTCCGTGGAGGCGCTCGTAGAGAGGGCGGCGCTCTGTGAAGTCCGTTCGCAGTGCTTCAATCTGCATCAAGGTGCACACCACCACCAGCACGTGGAAGATCTGGTGGCCTTGCCCAAAAAAGTCACACTTTCCAGGGAGCAGACTCTCTGGGTGTGGGCAACAAAAGAAATAGGCGCTGATCAGGAAGAAGATCACGTGGTAGACGTGGTACCACACTATTGGATCGGAGCAGCCTTCCCAGTAGCAGCTGTAGATGCGGTGGACCACAGGGCTGATGTCTAAGCAGTAAGCCAAGGCCGAAGGCACCACTTGGAGGAGCTTGTGGGCAAACTTGGGCAAGTCGTGCCTAGCGTATTTGCCGTAGCAGCACCCGAAGCAAGTGAGCCAAGCCAAAAATGCCGCAGTGTGCAGAAAGAACCCCTGCACTGAACTGTGCCACTCCTTCTCTATAGCGTAGTAGTAGTGTGCCAGAGCACTCCCGTATTGGTAGACGGACACCCCGACATAGTCGAGGAAGTAGAAGGTGTAGTATGAGAGCTCTGACTTGGCAGAGAGGAGGTGGGCAAGAGCACTAAAGGAGAGGTAGGTGAAGGCTGCCAGTAGGACAATGAAGAGGGGCTGGGCGTGGGGATCACGCAGAAAATCCACAGTTTCTGAGATCTCCTGGCACTTCACGAGGATGATGAGGGCCGCCAGCAGGTGGGTCCACACGTTGAGGGTCTCGTTGTGCCTCTGGAAGAGGGTGAGAAAGTAGTAGCGCCAGCTTTGCTCTGTCTGCCTGTAGCCTGCGAGGATGTGGCGCTCGCGGAACACCCTGGGGACATCAGAAATCTTCACAGTGCAAGGCAGCGTCGGAAAGGCTGACTCGAGCAGCTGAGGGATCTGTCGAAGCTGCTGGGCGTTGATAAAAAGCCGGCCAATCTGCTCCATCACTACCGTGGCCATTGCAACCAGGGGACTAGAGGGGAAATAGGAAAAATGCAATGAACATTGGTATCTGACCAAGAGGAAATTTATATCGGTGTGTATTTCTGCCTTTGTGTATAGCATAACAATAAATTATATTTTATGAAAATTACATAATATTTATTGTCTTAGTGAAATCTGTCTCGCAAAGCGCTATGTGGATGTTCTTCTTGTCCAAGCTACTGTTATGGGCCCTTGGTGAGTGCCTTAAGCTTGACGCCCTGCATCAATGTCATTTTGAAGTAGGAGAGGAACCAGCCTTTGATTTGTGTTGACAGAGTTGGCTACTAAAGACCACACGTCAGGTTAGCTGGCAACACTAAGGTGTATAAGCATCGAAGAGCTTTCCTCTACTTTTAACTGTTGTATGGTAGCATTTTAGTAGCTCGGTTAGAGTAACAGACAAGAAAAGAACGATTTTCACTAAAGTAAAAAGGTTTAATAACTTTTAAAATTAAGTCTAGACTGTAAATGTGCACCACTGGTGAGATTCTATAAAGCACAGTTTGACATTAATGAAACAGAAAAGTGCATATTTTCAGTGTTTTTTGGCATTGGAACAACCTAAAAACTGCAATATCCAGACTATTTAAACTAAAATATTTAGACTAAAAATATTCTGCACTGATTATATATTCTTTAAAGCTGTTTTTTTATCCATGAAAACTTTACTTTTATGTCACAAAGTTTATATAATAAATTAAGATATTCAGAGGGATGTTTCTCTATAATACACCAGTGTAAAATGAGTCTGATTCTCAGTGTTCTGTCTGAACGTATTGCATTACTGTCTTTTTATTTTTAAGAAATTAAAAAATTAACCAATAAACAAGTCTTGTCTGCTGTCACTAGGCAAAGTTTACTATATTCTGATTTGTAGTCAGTGAGAATTTCTGCACAGGCTTGAGGTATTCTAGTGAACCGTGTGGCAATTTCCATAGAAGACGGATTTTCCACTGGTAGGTGTTCAGAAACCCTGAAAATCCAATCGGGAGTACAAAATCATCACAATTCCGATTGGTTTCACTCATTCCAAGATTAACCTCCCTCTAAAAACACATGTATTATTAAAAATGTTGAAGGCCATGTTTACGTCCCATTTTAATACGTTAGGTTCATTCAATCCCTCATTTGCTAGCCGTTATCAACTAGAAAGGATGAATTTGGCTTCAGTTTCACACAAAAGGTTCTGCTGCTAAGAAGAAATCTCTAGACTGAGACGTCTGAGAGGAATTAAAAAGGCTTTCAGACACATACCTCAAGCTTTAACTAAAGCAGCAAGAATCCTGAAGTGCAAGACATCATCTATAAGTAATGATCTTTAAGTAATTAGACTTTTTGGAATATATGAACAGAATTTTTGACAGATCCATCCAAATAGTCAACTTGAGCTTAGTTTCTACTGAATATCTATGGTAAGTTATTTTAAAATGTTATTTTCGCTGCTGTCATTTTACTACAGGTAGCCTCTCAAGTTGAACTGCATTGATCCCATGTTGTCCTTATTTACATGCGGGTGTTGCATCACTGTTGAAGGCTGGTCTTCAGTTTGTTTTTTTTTCATTTCCATTTCCATACAATTCATGAATTTTACTTTACCTCCATAGCTAATGGGGTGTTTGCATGAGATTTGCTTACATAAGAGCTGTCGGTGTAGACACGTCAACAGGCTGGCTGCATAGTTGTGTTTAGTTTACTGCAGATCTGTGGCAAACTGACTAAGGATAGGAAAGTTGCTTTAGTTAGACCATAAAACGTCTACAGTTACACATGCTTGCTTTGTGTCACTTTACTGGCTTGTTGGAGAAGGCCCAGCTGAAGTGCGCCACTGAAAGTAAGTGGTATTGGTGCCCTCTTACAACTAAAAAATTTGGAACAGTTTACAAAGGTTGCAGAATTAGGCTCCTGTCTATAAATATGAAACAAAAACAAGCTATATGTTTATTTCTGTTTACCGGAGGTTTTTTATTTTATTTCTATTATTATAAAAAATTAAATAAAACCAAAATAAATTATGACTAATCTGTTTTTGACCACAAAACATTTTTTAAATTTTTATTTCAATATTCGGTATTTTAAAACTACAATCCAATAACAAATTGTTTTGTTGTTGTACTATACCAGTATCTGATGGTGATATTCATTTCCAAAACATGCAGACTGTAAGAGCAGTCTGTAATTACCTTTTATTTATTTTTTTATGTTGAAGCAGAAAAGTAAGTCAGTCAGATGTTTAGTCAGCTGATTCTTATTTCTAGGGGTGCACCAATCCCACTTTTTCAGTCCCGATACCGATGCCTGGAATTTGTGTATCTGTCGATACCCGATACCGATCCGATACTATTGTTGAATTAATAATAAACTGTATACCCTCCACCTTATACCTTACTTGAAGAGACTAAAGTTACCAGACTTTACTAACTAAACATTACTAAGACTTCTTTTTTCCTTTTTGACCCCGCTCCTTTTGTTTTGCTGAGGTGCAGGAATTCAGCGTGGTCCTTAGCATAGTGTTTCTGGATGACCTTGATTAAAGTGGTAGTGTTGTACTTTGCAGTAATACCACCTCTACTCGAAACAGCCGACGAACTAGTTGGAGTGGCAAGCATGAAATATCTCCACACAGCCGACCCTCTGGCTCGCTCCATGTTGCTTCTAGGATGCGACACACGTGAAGCTGACGCATGAAATACGTTCTGCTGCGACGAAAAAAAAACAAAAACAAAAATCTGGATCGGCCACTGGATCTGTTCATTTTTCCGATCCCCGATCAAGCTATTTTGTCAGTATCGCGGCCGATATCCGATCCTAATATCAGATCGGTGCACCCCTACTTATTTCCCATGTCTGTAAAGTTGTGAAGACTCACCAACACCGATGTTGGCTGATTCAATAACAGCATATAAACCGTTTCTTTTTTTAATTGCTTCATTAACTGAAAGTAATGAGTCTGTTAATAATTAACCATTAAAGTAGAGGAAACCAAAATTGTCCTCAAAATTTGACAAGGGTATTGAGCTTTCTCCAACTGTGTCACTACAAATGATATCCTCCAGGTTGTTGAGAAGAGGCTTTTGTTTAAATACAAGATCTCAGTAAATTGGAATATGAGCTCTGATCAGGCTAGTTTGTTAAATTAAAATTACCTTTTAAAAATTGTCTTTAAGCAAGTAACAGTTTTCATTAAGCCCAAATCTCTGTATCCAAAATATTTTTTGGTCTATTGTAACATTCTAATCTTCTACGATATTAATTGTAGAATTTCATTAGCTGTAAGCAGAAAATCATCATTACTAACAGAAGTAAAGGCTTGAAAATATTGTTTTGTTTTCAGTTACTATAAATAATGTGTTTCACTTTGGAAATTTAATTAGTGAAATTAGTAAACTTTTCAGCATCATAAACATTTATTGAGATGCACCTGTAAAACCAAATTATTGCACTAACATAATCTCATGCTGGAAAAAAATCATTTCTGTTATTCAGAGGGGAAAATTGCACGTTAATTAAACCACCAGGGTCGTACGTATTGACACCCCAAACAATTCCCATTAAATGTAACTGGTGCAATCCATGACTTTCTGTTTCTCTGGACGAGAATGATGGGATACAACACAGGCCCACTCTCATAACCACTGAAAACATGAAAGACAAGAGAACATGCTGTTTATGTAAAAGTAAATCATTTTATTCTAAAAATGCCTTCGTTGCTACCAACTTGACACTTCTTCATGTTCTTAAAAAAAAAACGATATAGCCCCTCAGTAATCAGTAAACTCCATGAATCTATTCATCAGCATCATTATTATTTGCTTACTTCAGAATCAATGTTTTCATTGAAGGGACACTTGTTGCAGAAAAACAGATATTACAAAATATCAAATGAAATAAACCAGTTTTTTTAATACCCTTACTGATTGCAACCATTTAGAAAAAGCAGAGAATCTGTACCTATTTGTATGTTGTGTCTGATTGTTTTATATAGTACACTTTGTAAAGTTGAGAAGATGTTGGAGAACATTGAAATAGAAAACAGGATTTTGGTCATAATGAATGAACATATGACTATATTAATGCAAACATGTTGAAAAATGTACTGTCACATACTTTTAGTGTTCAAAATATTCATTTCCAATCAGATTCCTGCTGTTAAAATAAATTTAACATAAATAATTTACGTTCTTCAGTGTTTAGAAATGGTATATTATAGGATAAAAGCTACAAATTCTTTCAAACGTCATACTTATGTAACATCCTAGTTTTCAGACAGGTTTGAGACAAAACCTACATGTTATATGTTCTGTCATGCTGCATGACTAATCAGTAATTATCCGTTTGTTTACACTTGTTTCGTTCTAGCAGAGGCTTGTGGTCAAGCCACACCTTTTTAAGTTTTACTCTCTATGTCAGTGTTTGGTTTTCACTGATAGGGTAACATAAGTCAAATACCACGTACAGTGCTACAGGGCCATCCACATTTACAGGTTGTTGTTTTTTGCAATTTATTCTTTATTAAATTATTCAGAGTATTCCAGAACTTGTTTCCCTCCATCAAAATATGACAGTTCCCTTAGAATATCTTCGAAATACAAAAAATAAAAGAACATCCAGTTTATGTTTCCTTATAAATTAAGAAATGGGAACCTGTCTAAACTTGCATATATACTTAGAGCAATAAATCAAACGTTTAAAAACAACTAATTTTTAGAAACTAGGCTAGACAAGACCCATATTTATCTTACCACCACACACAAAAAAGGAAGATGTTAAGGAAAGTTAAAAAAGTCTCTAAAGATCTGTTAAGAGAACTGCAACAACGAGGGACATCTTGGGCTCGCCGAGTCTCTATAGCCACCATCAGATGCCATCTTTATGCCAACAGGTTGTTTGGGATGAAGGAAATTCTGCTGCCATCACTAATTAACTAAAAGACTAAACAACCTGATAAAGAAGGCTGGTTCTGTTCTTGGCACAACTGTGGAACCACTGGAGATGAGGATCCAAAGAAGGATTCTTCATAAAAATCAAAAAAATGTATGGACAACCCTGAGCGTCCTCTTAATGAGTCATACAACAACAGTGTCTTCAGTCGGAGGCTTCTTCAGTTTTGCTGCAATACAGACCGCTACAGGAAATCCTTCTTGCCCACAGCTATCATCATCTACAACAACTCCTTAAAGAATTAATTATATGAGCTACAACAACACTTAATTTCCCTCTGGGATCAATAAAGTATTTTTGAATTGAATTTTGAATTTGAACAAATGTGTTTTGTTTAACAAACTACCTGGATTCTAAAGCCATGTACTTCTTGTTTAAATAATTATTAGATTCTGTATAAATACCTGTCACAATACATGTACATAACTCAAACTTTCAAAAAATATCCTACCCATAAAATCAGACATTCGGAGACTAGAGCCATTCTAAAGGGGGCGAGTTTGTCCCATAAACGGAGGGTTGCCGGTTCGAATCTCCACTCCATCTGTCTTAGTCGCTGTGCCTTTGGACAAGACAAGACAAGGCACTTCACCCACCTTGCCTGCTGGAGGTGGTCAGAGGGTCCGGTGGTGCCAGTGTGCAGAGCAGCTCCAGGGAAGCTGTGGCTA
Organism: Valencia hispanica; assembly: GCA_963556495.2. Lineage (NCBI taxonomy): Eukaryota > Metazoa > Chordata > Actinopteri > Cyprinodontiformes > Valenciidae > Valencia > Valencia hispanica. Next base: position 31,121,331 of record OY747710.1, read on the forward strand.
CAATGTAGTTACCACCATTAGTGTGTAAATGTGTGCATGAATGGGTGAATGTCTGAATGTAGTGTAAAGTGTTTTGTAGTCCTCTGACTGGAAAAGCACTATCATAAAGAAGTCTGCCTGGTATTTGCTCCACCCTACCTATCTATAACTTTTTGACAGAAACTCACTTTAAAATTCCTGAGCACTCTTTTCAAAATACCCAAAGATTTTTTTTTTAATTTTTTTTTAAGGGACATATTGGTTTTGGGGGGCTAAAGCGGTAACTGTTGTTATTTCCTTTCAGAATCCATGTCTGGTTTTTAAATATTTTTTGGAACTTTCTTTTAAATAATCCGCTGCTGTTTTCTATGAACAGATATACACATCTTTTACATTTTTTACAACTACCTTACTTAGTTGAACATTTATGTTGATCTGAGTATACTGTTTTTATTAACAATATTTTAGCATTATCTAAATTTGCACTTACCATACAGTCTGTTATGTTTTTAATTTGGGGAGTTTTTTATATATACACTCAACAAAAATATAAACGCAACACCTTTGTTTCTGCTCCCATTTTTCATGAGATGGACTTAAAGATCTAAAATTCATTCCAGATACACAATATTACCATTTCTCTCAAACATTGTTCACAAATCAGTCTAAATGTGTGATAGTGAGCACTTCTGCTTTGCTGAGATAATCCATCCCACCTCACAGGTGTGCCACATCAAGATGCTGATCTGCCATCATGATTAGTGCACAGGTGTACCTTATACTGCCCACAATAAAAGGCCACCCTGGAATGTGCAGTTTTTTGCTTTACTGGGGGTCTGGGGACTCAGAACCGGTCAGTATCTGGTGTGACCACCATTTGCCTCATGCAGTGCAACACATCTTCTTCGCATAGAGCTTATCAGATTGTCGATTGTGGCCTGGGGAATGTTGGTCCACTCCTCTTCAATGGCTGTGCGAAGTTGTTGGATATTAGTGGGAACTGGTACACGCTGTCGTATACGCCGGTCAAGCACATCCCAAACATGCTCAATGGGTGACATGTCCGGTGAGTATGCTGGCCATGCAAGAACTGGGACATTTTCAGCTTCCAAGAATTGTGTACAGATCCTTGCAACATGGGGCCGTGCATTATCTTGCTGAAACATGAGGTGATGTTCATGGATGTATGGCACAACAATGGGCCTCAGGATCTCATCACAGTATCTCTGTGCATTCAAAATGCCATCAATAAAATGCACCTGTGTTCTTCGTCCATAACAGATGCCTGCCCTTACCATAACCCCACCACCACCATGGGCCACTCGATCCACAACATTGACATCAGCAAAGCGCTCACCCACACGACGCCACACACGCTGTCTGCCATCTGCCCTGAACAATGTAAACCGAGATTCATCCGTGAAGAGAACACCTCTCCAACGTGCCAGACGCCATTGAATGTGAGCATTTGCCCACTCAAGTCTGTTATGGCGACGAGCTGGAGTCAGGTCAAGACCCCGATGAGGACGACGAGCATGCAGTTGAGCTTCCCTGAGACGTTTCTGACAGTTTGTGCAGAAATTGTTTGGTTATGCAAACCAATTGTTTCAGCAGCTGTCTGAGTGGCTGGTCTCAGACGATCTTGGAGGTGAACCTGCTGGATGTGGAGGTCCTGGGCTGGTGTGGTTACACGTGGTCTGCGGCCGGTTGGATGTACTGCCATATTCTCTGAAACGCCTTTGGAGACGGCTTATGGTGGAGAAATGAAAATTTAATGCACGAGCAACAGATCTGGTTGACATTCCTGCTGTCAGCTTGCCAATTGCACGCTCCTTCAATGCTTGTGGTATCTGTGGCATTTTGCTGTGACACAAAACTACACATTCCAGGGTGGCCTTTTATTGTGGGCAGTATAAGGTACACCTGTGCACTAATCATGATGTCAGATCAGCATCTTGATGTGGCACACCTGTGAGGTGGGATGGATTATCTCAGCAAAGCAGAAGTGCTCACTATCACACATTTAGACTGATTTGTGAACAATGTTTGAGAGAAATGGTAATATTGTGTATCTGGAATGAATTTTAGATCTTTAAGTCCATCTCATGAAAAATGGGAGCAGAAACAAAGGTGTTGCGTTTATATTTTTGTTGAGTGTATATATAGACCCTTTCCAAAAAATTAGGAAAGGTTTATTTATTTCCATAATTCCATTCAAAACATTAAACTTCCAAAGATTATAAATTCGGGGCCCACAACTTAGACAATTTCGAGTATTTAGTTGTTTATTTGTACATAATCTGAGCTTCCAGCTCATAAAACCTACAAAAACAGGAATTGAAAAAAATTTGAATACTGTGAAGAAATCAGCATTTACTTCTCAGTTTTTGCAATAAAAAATAAAGAAACTAGGATCACATCAAATCAATCAAAATATGGCTTCACTTTGGTTCATTTGTCTCAGTTAGGTTCAATATGGGACTTGACAACTGGCCAGAAGACCATCATTGATACCCTCCATAGGATGGGTAAGCCACAAAAGTTCATACCTAAGGAGGCTGGCTGTTCAGAGTGCTGTGTCCAAGCATACCAATGGAAAGTCTAGTGGAAGGGCAAAATGTGGCAGGAGATGCATAAGCAGAAGAGCTGATCGTGGGCTTCAGTGGATTATCAAACAGAGAAGATTCATCACATTCAGACGCATCTGGGAGATGGGCTACAACTGTCGGGTTCCTCGGGTCAAACCACTTCCGAGCCTGAGCCAACGTAGGAAGCGTCTCAACTGGGCCAAGGAGAAGAAGGACTGGACTGTTGGCCAGTGGTCCAAGGTCCTCTTTTCCGACGAAAGTAAAGTGTGCCTTTCATTCTGGAATCAAGGTCCAAGGGTTTGGAGGAACAGAACCCCAACTGCTTGAGGTCCAGTGTGAAATATCCACAGTCAATCATGATTTGGGGTGCGATGTCTGGTGCAGGTGTTGGTAAACTCTGCTTTCTTAAATCCAAGGTCACTGCATCAGTCTACCAGAATGTTTTAGAGATGCAGATTTTATCTTCCAGTATGACCTGGTCCCTGCCTATAGCGCCAGAAGCACCAAAACCTGGTTTTATGACCATATTATCACAGTGCTTGACTGGCCAGCCAACTCGCCGGACCAAAACCCCATTGAGAATCTATGGGGTTTTATCAAGAGGAAAATGAGGGGCACCAGACCCAAAAACAAAGAAGAGCTGACAGCAAGCATCAAGGAAATCTGGGCTTCCATACCTCCCAGGCAATGCCACAGGCTGATGCCTTAATGCCACGGCGCAAAGAGGCAGTGAATAAGGCAAAGGGATTCCCTACCAAGTATTGAAGATTGACATATTTTAAAAGTACTATATTTTGGTGTGATCCTAATTTCTTTCCTTTTTTTCTGCAAAAACTGATAAGTAAATGCTGATTTCTTCACAGTATTCAATTTTTTTGAATTCCTGTTTTCGTAGGTTTTATGAGCTGGAAGCTCAAATTATGTACAAATAAACGACTAAATACTTGAAATTGTTTAAGTTGTGGGCCCTGAATCTATAATATATGGAAGTTTAACGTTTTGAATGGAATTGTGGAACTAAATTAACTTTTCCATGAAGTTCTAATTTTTTGGAAAGTACATACATACATACATATACGGCCACTAAATTTGTAATCAGTGTGGATCATATATGAGCTCCTGCACTTCCCTTCTCTGCGCTGTGGGGAGGGCGGGGAGCTGAGGCAGATCAGACGCTGTGGGATGAACATGTGCCGAGGATGAGGAGGAGAGGCGTGAGAGATGAATGGAGGATTACGTAACATAGCTCCATCCCAGGTCCACGCCCTTCGGCGTCTAGTGATCCCTCACATCCTTTAAAATATTTAGAGATGAAGACAAAAAACAATGTCGACTAAAAAAAATAGCACGGGTTTATGTGGGTCTGCGCGAATTAAAACCGGGCCTAAATGGGCCTGTTGCTGCTGGCAACTGTCATAAGCTGATCTGTACCTGATCGGCGGGGCAGTTTTTAATTAGAGACATTGAAAATAAATGTGAAACTGATTCCAGGATGAACGTTAGGCTTGCTGTTGTCTCCGATCGTATGAAACCTTCTCTGTGCTCAATAGAACCAAGATATTCGCTGAAACGCGGAAAAAAAGAACCTGCCTTCGAGGCGCCTCTCTCACGGCGTGCCATCTACATTACAGCGAAGAGATGCCTTTAAAAATACAGATTAGCTGAGCGCTTACAGAAAGCACCTACCTGTCCGGGACAGAGTCAGTAGGAAGCGTCAGATATACCCGTCGATGCAACAATTAGAGCCGTGCAGAGCATGGATATCATTATTTGATGGGCCGGACTGGCAGAAGACAACCGTCAGTAAAGCAGCAGCGGCTGCAGCTCGGCTGCTGGAGAAAACCAACGAGCTCTAACCGATGGCCCTTCTGACCAATCAGCATCTACGCTGCTCCTCCTTGTTGTGTTAGAAATCATCGTGTCAACCAATCACGTCTTTCGTTGGCCCGTGCAAGACAACCCACTGTCATCACAAATTCTTCCACTTGCACACAGCATTTCTGTCATACAGGCGCCTAATGGGTGCTGATAGTACTGAGCTGTCAGCGTATAGATAATATCTGCGCTCTGGTTATCGTCTAGTCTTTAATATTTTAAAGTTGAAAACATCTGTAGGTGTAACATTTAGTTCAATGCTACCCTACTTACAAACAGCGTATATATAATAATTACAATCTGGTTTCTTTACCCTCCCTCCCTCCCCACCCCAACCCCCCCTCATGAATATGTGTAGATTATTGTTTTCTTAAAGTGCCATTATCATTAAGACTTTTACATAACACTGAACTTTGCACATGCCATTGTTCCTGTTTCCACATGCGGACATCTTAACTGCAGCCATGGCGATTGGTCTCTTTGACAGTTGCCTGGAAACCATCACCCACAACAACAAAGGTTAAATGGACACCACTTTCACCAGTTCAATATCTTTCAGCAGGCCTTGTTTTCAGTGTGAGAATATGAGAAGCAACCTTTAGCCTGTGGTAAAACCAGATATATATAATATATGGCCTTGGAGTCACTATTTTTATTATTGGTTTATCACATATATTTACAATAACATATATTGAGATTTGCGGATGAAACCTGACATCCTCAAATACGCTTAAAGTTTCCAGGGGTAGGAGTACTAGTAAAAAGCATACACGGTGCATTTCAGATCACACTGAATGTCACGTAGTTAGCAAAATAAGAGGTTTCTCTTCTTAGTTGGCATTGTGAAATCAGCTTTATGGCGTGTGCTCTTCCTTGTTATGCATTGAGTAACCACCTATTCTTTGTTCCTCTCACGGTAACTGACAAATCTCTATTGTTTCTGTATTCCTTACACACATGAATTCAGGGTGTCAATACTGAATGTGCGTTGCTCTTTTGGGTTCCTATCCAAAGGATGACCTGTGTCCTAACTTTTGTGTAATGTGGGCTGCAAACAGATTTAGTCGACAAACGGAAGCCCCAAAAGATGTTGCTCTGGCTTGATGATGCTAACGTTGTTTTTTTAACACATGACAGAGAACAAGGTGTGGAGGTTTCTGAAGTAATATGGCAAAACGAACATACTTCTGCAAACACACAGTGTGCTCACATATAGTGTAATAGCGTTAAACTCTTAAGAAGCTGTGTGAAATGAATAAACATGTAGGAGTAGGCAGGATTTTTCCCCAGCCTGTTTAGGACCCCCCCCCCCCCCCCTAGACAAAACCTGAAGGAAAGGGGATTAAGGGATGAAAGAATGAGGGGATGAAAGGATGAGGGAGGGGATGAAGGAGTGGATGAAGGGATGAGAAGATGAGAGGATGAAGGAGTGGATGAAGGGATGAGAGGATTAGGCCAGATAGAGGGCCGGGAAGGGAGGGGTGCAAAAACGATCGAGACAGACGCATAGCGCTAGGCAGGCTGAGTTTATATGGACCCCAGAGTAATTAGAGATGTGATCCGGGTGTGAGACACCAGGTTAATTGAGTTTGAGTAGATTGCTGAATGAGAAGTGAATATAGTGCTATGGCGCCATAATGGGGCATGGTCCTGCTCCCAAACTTAAGTTAACACATTAACTCCATTTAAACTGACCATTAAAAGTTATTCTCTTGGTGATAAGCTGCATATGAAATGAGTTTGATTGATTTTACATAAAAATCTGGCTATTAGCTTTAAATTACTTGATATTTTGTTAATTCAGATTTAAAAAACTTCCATCCCATCTTTAGTTCTGTAATTAGATGAAAACAACAAAGACATCCGACTCCAGAGATGTAACAAAAGACTTCAGGAATTTAACTTGTGCAACCACTTTTGATTTGTTGTGCATGAAATAATCATTACTTTTATTTATCTATTTCAAATGTCCTATAGTAACTTATTGTGATTTATTCCACTCTGTATTTTGCCCTCCGATCCCAGCTTAAATCTTGCTTAATCTTGTCTGTTGTTCACTGTGTGAACTGGGATATTTTAAAAGAAAATACCAGTTCTTTGTTATCAACTTGGGTCCTTGTCCAGCCTTGCTCCTGCTTAAAGAAACTACTTTTTCAACTACTGTTCATAACTAGCAGTTATGTTTTCATGGAATCATCCCCTGATTTATGAAGACCCACAAAGATGTCTTAAATAATTGACATCTTCTTTGTTGTCCTTTGAATATTGGATGGGAGAAATGTACCTCTGTCACATTTGTGTGAAACATGAAATCATGGATCACTAATTAAACATTTCCAGAGAATCTGATCAACTTCAGTTACATTAATTTAATAAGAAACACTTAAGGGTGCCAGATATTATGTCAGAAAACTATTATTTCTTACTATAGAATTTTCTATCCAACTGAAAAAAATAAAATAAAAATGTGTTAAGATTTTTTTTTTTTTATCAGGGGTAGGAATAAATGTGGAGATTTTTGTTGTACTGAACGCTTTATACATCAAAACACCTACACGAGAAATAAAGTAAAATTGGTGAAGATGCAGGGTTGACAAACAAAAACAGGTTTTATCAAATTAAGTGAGCGTACACTCACAACAGCTGGAATCTCATGGAACCATTCCATCTCAGGGTACAGGCATGTCTCTGGCTGCAAGCCTGTGCTAGAACTTAATAGACGTAAACAAACCTATAAAACTCAGACAACTCCTCCTTACCTAAGTAACTTGACAGATCATGTCATTCAGGTTTTTCCTCAACGTTTTTCCCCAGTAATGCATCAGTTATAAATGCATTTGTCTCATTGAGGACACAGAGGTCTTGCCAGGGAGACCGGATCATGACAGCAGCCAAACAGTTTATTGGGCACCATAACACAACAGAGTAGTACATTAAATGAATATTCTACCAGAAGTACATGAACAGTTAGACTAGAGTTCTCACCAGGGCTTTAAAATAGTTATTAGTTAAAAAGATACAGGTCAGATTGAAGATTGTTTCAGGCATCAGATGCTGAAAATCCAAACATTTTATTTTTCCAGTTTGTCCAACAAAAATTAATTCTCGGTCAGCGTGGTCAATTTTTAGAAGCTTGTGGAAATGTAAGTGAAAGTTGAAATTAATGAAAGAATGTAACTCACTTGTACTTTCAAAAATACTGAATTGTTTATCTATAACTGTGTTGAATGTCAGTGTATGGAAATACACTTAGGTCTGTCCATTATGACAAAAACTTCAATCTGATACAGAATGTTTTAAATGTTACACATAACATAGACATTCTTGTGGAAAAAAATCTGACAGGAGACAAAAATTGCTGCAGTTCTTTAGTCTTTTCTTCCCTGACTGCATGGGGTAGCTGTTTTTTGATACTTTTATTTAACAAATAAAGGACTAAAAAGAGTTTCTGTAAACTGTGATAGAGAAATACGAATTTCCATTAGAGGAAAAGCCTTTGCTTTAATTCTAAAGAAACAAATGAAACTGATGCTAAGCTGATCCATGAGCAGACTGTTTATGGGTTTTTTGTTTTTAAGAGAGTGACAGGCTATTTTTTTAAGACACTAGACACAAATCAATACTTGGCTACGTAAGCAGCTGCCTTAGGTTGCTGCAACGCGGAAAAATAACCTGCCTTTGAGGCACCTCTGTCACAAAACACTAACACGTTCTGCCTCTTATTTAAACGCTTGTTTGTAAAAATAATTGAGACATAAGATAACTTATTTATCAATGGAAATATGTTACTATATACAGATTAATATTTGATTGTCATCATATCTTTAGTCAGATCATAAAGTAAAAATTAATCTTTAGAGAACAACAAAAGCATTTACTTTTCGTGAAAAACAAACAATTAAGCCATAAAAAGTTTTTTCTCTCCCTATTTTACAAATGTGTCCAGGAACCCCTCAACCTTAATAAAGTATGAAGACTACAAGGTGTCAGTATTGTCAAAGTTTTATTAACAGTAAGGTAACAGTTTTTAACTTCTGTGAGGATGTTACAACTTGCTCAGCTGTTACAAGAAAGATAGAAAATACAAAAATAAAATTTCATCAAGTTTTGAGTTCAAAGACAATACCAGACCTGCACACACCAAAATGTTGGAAACGAATTTAGCTGCTCTATCCCTTGTATCGTACAGTCAGTTTAGATATACAGCATAATCAACAGTCTGGAAAAGTCTGTTAAGTGTTTTTTTGTTTTTGTTTTTTTACATTGGTAAGTATAACCCTTACCTTATTACAAGCCATTGCCTTTATACAAAATACACTATAATCAGCTGCCAAACAGAACTCCAGAAAAAAAGAAAAGTCAATCCAGATATAAAACTAACCAGGACAGAAAACAGCATTATGACTGCTAGCATTATTAAGATCTTAGGAGGTTTTCAGGCAGATAGCTTATATCTTTAGACACATAAAAACCGTTAGCAAGAGCAGAAAGGTTAGTTCTCAGGTTCTTTTATGGCCTCCTTGTTCTTCCTCACCTCCTGAAGCTTCTTGTCCTGTTAAACATTTAAAAACAACAACATTCATGTTAGTTTGTCAGTTTTTACACAATTATACATGAGAACATAATAGATACACGGTCAAGATCTTACCTTCTCCTTGAATTTCTCGTTGAGAGCTGCCATCCGGGCGGAGCGGTTCTCTTTGTTCGCCTCCATCTTCTGATTGAGTTTCTCCTGCGCCTGCTTGCTGAAGTTACAGCTTTCTTCTATGGCCTTCTGGATGACCTCCTTCTCGTGCTCGCGTTTCTCAGCCAAATGTTTCAGAACTTCAGCTTCATGGCTCTAACAGGAAGACAGAAGAAACCCTTTGCTGTAAGTTGATACTGTTTATTTGCTATATTTCTTTGCTGTACTGTTAGCCATTTATGTTTTTGTTTTTTTACCCTGCGTCTTTCTTCTGCAGCTTCCAGTTTTTTCTTAATTTCATCAAGAGATGTTTCCTTTTTCTTGTTGGGGGACAACGGGAACTCAACCTTGGCATCAGGGGTCGAGGGGCTCAGGATGACCTCGAACGCCTGACCCGACGCACGCTTGTTCAGCTCCTTCACTTGAATGTCTGTAAAACAGGAACCTCGTTTACGGCTCAGTGGTTCAATGATGATCAAATTATAGTGAATCTGTTAGTACACTACACTTTAATTCAAACAAAGTTTTATTTTTATTATCTAGTTTTAGTTTGTAAACTGACAGATTATCAAAACTTAGTTCAGTTATAACAAGAGTATTCTAGTAGCTTACACTTACCATCACAATTTGCCATCTTGCAGATTGTCCTTTAATTTCCTGCAGAAAATAAAAACAAAAGCCAGAACATTTAAGTCCTTTTATCCATTTGGAGCTGAGCCCTTGGGAAAATTTGAATTTCACTTGAAATAGAGCTGCATCTCAATGAGAACGCTCTTATCATACAGCAAGGCATGCAAGCCTCTCTAACTTTAGACTCAAATCAGTACTTGTTCTGACCCCAATGTTCCACTGGTAGTGCTTAGGTTACTTTTAGTAGTACAGACAAACTGGCATTATTTATTTGTAAGTGCTGGTGGATATATTTGCTATTTTCCATTTACTTTTTAAATCAGTACTTAAATTTAGGAATATTACAACCTACTATGTTTTTTTGTTTCTTTTTTTAATGACAGATTAAGAGACTAGACAAACTGCTAATAGCGATACATTCAGCTTTCCAACTCTAATGCAACTTTTAGCTAATTTTTCAAACTTTAAATCTAATAATACTTAGAAAATTTTAACTTTTAGGTAAAAATTTAACTTATTAGTAAACCACATCTTTCAACCAATCATGCAGTGTCAATGGACAGGTTTTTTATATCGTTATTTTTTCCTTTTTTTAACATAAACTGTAAAAGTAATGGTATACTACTCCAATGTAAGTCTATAAAAATACCTTATACCACATTTGTGGTACTAGTCATAAAAGAGAAACACGGTTCTAACCATTACAAGCTAACCACCAGACAACTAAAGTATTAATGTTAATACATAGGGAAACTTTGCAGGTGAATCATGAAAAATATTCAACTACTTGATATCAGCATAAATTTATTTTGTGTAATTATAGAACAAAACATAATTAGTTAATTACCTCTATTAGGACAAAAACTTTTAAGCCGTAATCACGAAAAGTTAATGCAAGTTTTATTTAAATACAAAAAGTGTGAGTGAATCTGTGTGTGTGCAAATTTACATATATTTTTTTAATTAAACATAATATGCTACAAGTTAAAGTGATAGCATGGCTTTAATCACCAGTCAAAACAGGTTCTCTACTCCTCTAATTCTCCAGCCTTTAGCTAAAGGCTTGCACATAGAAACCCCCGCAGTGAAAGACGGGTTAAAAGCTGAGGCCCCACAGCTGGAGGCTGCACACTCATTTGTGCAAAAATGGCGGGGAGGGGCAACAGAACCACTAGTCTTTCTTGTTTTCATCAAAAGAAAATTAAGCTTGAGGCACCATTTGTAACACCTACAGATATATAGATTTGTGATACTGACTTGCAAAGCAGCTAAAATTAATCAGGTTACTTTACCGATGTCATTACATGTAAAAACATGGATTAACCTTACATAACAGTGTAATTAAAAACAAGTGACTGATTTAATGTTTTTGTAAATTAACTGATTGACTCTATTTTGCATGGTTAGATACTAATAAGCAATTACATAAAAACGGGTTTAAGCTATTTTCAAAGTGTTTCTTCATAACCTGAATGGCTGACGCTGAAAAAACGGCCATAACAGTTAACACTTAGTAACAAAAAAACTTCTTTTTTTATCGACGCTGGGCACTGAATAAACAATCAACAACGAGTTCTGACGCTGCCAAAGCTTTCCTGGGCGCCGATAGACTCGGAGAATACAACTCAATGAGAGCAATTGTTCTCACCGTCAAGTGCAGCTCGGCTTGAAAAGCGGACGTTTTCCTTACCTTTGTGCCTCTGTTCAAACCGCCAACAACATCTGCACCTTCGCGCACAAACCTTCTGCCCTGTCAACGTCACCGCGGATGAGAGCATCTCATTGGTCCAAATTAACCAATCACTGCCGCTGTTGCACATGCGAGCGCGCCAGCAGGAAGGCGAAAGAAGACCAGACAGGCATCCCGAAGAGAGAAAAAATGGCTCAAATGTTTGTGAAGTTAAACACGACCCTTCCATATTTATAATAGTAAACATAGAGTCAGTAAATATTCCACTAACACGAGTTTGCTGATTGGTGTTGTTGAAAGCGGGACAGCAATAGTTTCCTGAATCAGAGCAATGTTTTATTGTATAAAATTAAGAAAGCTTTGGTATATAAAGTTTGATGTAGGTATATCATTATGTTTGACTCTATGTAATCTTGGTTTATTTTTATACATAGGCTACACAGTCAGAACTAGCCACATAATTCTTAAAAGTATTATTTCTTTAATAATTAAAATAAGGTAATATTTTCTCTGCTTATCTCTTACTTGACTGTGAGCCAGAATTAAAAAAATATAACTTTGCTGTTGCTTCTAGATTTGACATACGTAAGGATATATACATGTAAAAAATACATTCCCTAATATATATTTTTTTTAACACATACATGGTCTGCATAGTGGCGCTTAATGAAAATCATTAGCACTGTTGCTTGCTTTTCAGCAAGAAGGTCCTGAATTTGAGTCACAGCCTGGGTTCTTTCTGCATGGAGTTTACATATAGTCTTCAGGGGGGGGATACGATATATTGCAATATATTGTGATACTATGAGTAAGACCATGTATTGTGAAGTTTTAAACTGAATTTAGCTGTAGAAAAACTACCACAGCATTCTAAACACTCCAGCCTGTTTCATACCTGTATGGAGGACCGTCCCTGCCAAAATTGACAGTAAATAAATAAATGTAGAAATAAATAAATAAATGAATACATTTGTAAGTAAATAAATTTAGAGATAAATAAATAAATGTAGAAATAAAATAACCACATAAATGTGGAAATAAATAAATAAAATTGGAAATAAATAAATGAATGTGGAAATGTAGAAATAATTAAATAAATGTGAAAATAAATAAATAAATGTGGAAAGAAATACTTAAGTAAACGTGGAAAGAAAGAAATGTGAAAAAAATACTTTTTTATTTATTCCCACATTTATTTATTTATTTTTGATTGTATTTACCCAATTAATTTATTAATTTATTTACACATTTATTTATTTATTGTCAATTTTGGTCGGGACGGTCCTTCATAGAGACAGTCCTCCATATAAAAAAGCCACCAACTACCAATCATACATTTAACTTTACTACAAAAATTACTGTCATCATTATTGGTTCCATTCAAATTCTAAAAAATAAAATAAAATCGATACATTGCTTTTGAATATCGCTACAATATCGTGACATACAATACTGCAATATATTGTCATATTGATATTTTCTTACATCCCTAGCAGAAGCACAATTAAACCCTGGCAAATATTTGGTCGAATATTCATAGTTGCAAAGAAACTTATGCTTTTTAATAGAAATCAACAGGCTTAATATCTACATGCTCCCACTAGCCCAGTTTATAACAACCAATAAGATTAGCTACTATAACTCTGCAGATGATACTCAGCTTTACATTACAATGTCACCAGGAGACTGTCACAACAGGACCTCAAAAAATGCATTTATCTTTAGTTAGGTTTTAGTAATGTTTTCATATATCACATGTTTTGTGTGTGATTCATGCTTCATTGCTGTTTTCACTTTTTCCTGAATTCATGTCTGCTTTTGAGTACTGTTTTTATGTGTCAAAGGGAAAAATAATTTCTGAAATGAAATAGATGATCGAAGTTTAGGAGTGCATGAGAGGGAAGTTGGAATTTTGGATGCTGAATTCCACAAACAGAGAAGCCAAAATCAGCTGCAGCCAGCAAAGTATATCTGAAACTGTCAAAGAGAAGAGGTGATTACAGAGGACTCGCAGTCGAGAGTGCAATGCTCAGGCACTGATATCGGCTGGTTGTGCAAAACGACTGTTACTGTTTTTATACACTATATTTCTTGTTGACAGTTCAAATTCACCATTAAAGGACCATGAGTGACCAGATCACCTCAGGCTAAAAGACCTTTCTGTAGAATTAGCATATTCTTTGTGTGCACATTTTTCGCTGTGTTGGCCATTTGATGGACTGACAGTCTATCTAGGGTGTACCCCTCCTCTTCCCTAACAGCTGCAATAGGCTTCAGCGCCCCAGCAACTCTAAACTGGACAAAGAGGACCCCAAAAAAATCTATACTAGAGAATAGCCAAATGCTGTCATCCCCCAATTGTTAGAAATTCAACTAGATTCTCATGGGGGTTCTGTCAGTACCTGACAGACGTTCTTTTGAGCTTTGAGAAACAGACACTGAGCTCCTGGGACGTTTAGAGGAAAGGACAGATGGCAGGTTTCAGACTGGTTGTGTTCACTGTCTGTCTGTAAACATAAGGACACTGAAAGTGATTTTCTTAGTTTTACTTTGGCAGAAAAAGGAACACATATCATCTATAAATATAGACTACATTTACAGTGCCTCACAAAATATTAAAGCATTTCCTTTTTCATATTTTATCACATTACAAGCAAAGATTTTCATGTTTTTTATTGAGATTTTATGGGCATATTCAATAAATTTGTATATTATTGAGAAGTTCATTTGGGCGACTGTGGCTTAGGAGGTAGGAATTTGCTTTGTAACTGGAGGGTTGCCAGTTAAAGCCCTCGCTCTGTCAGTTTCAGTTGTCGTGTCCTTGGACACGTCACCCGTCTTGCCTACTGGTAGTGGTCAGAAGGCCCAGTGGCACCAATTTGTGGCAACCTCTCTTGAAGAGAGTTTGCATTCCTTTTCAATTTATGATCAAATGCTTTAAAGTATTAGTCAAGTTTACTTAAACTGTTTGCACCATTTTTTATCAATAAAAGAGAAAGAAAAATAGGGGGAAGACAGACAGAGACACAGAAGAGAAGCATTGGAGAGCTGAGAAGCAAAAAAACAGAAGGAGCGCTTTGAGTGAGGAGAGGAGAGACAGGAAAGAAAAATTAACGAGTATGAGTGAGTTTTTGTGATTAAGTTATGGAACAATCTTAACTGTAGTCTTGGCCTGGTGGTGGTGAGATCAAGCAGGATGTGTTTACATAGGCAAGGGAGTTACACCACTCTGTTGTGTCTTGATATTGTTGCCCTCAAATGAGCAATGTAGTTTTACAAGACTGTGCTGAAAATCCTTCTTAAATTTAATTTTTTTTTTTTTTGGGCGGCGAGGGAGCCCTTTGAACAATTTGTGCCCAGGGGCCTCTGCTAACATAATACGGCCCTGCTCTGCTAACCTACCCCAGGTTAGCTGGTTACCATCATCAGTGGGTAAATTAATGTATGAATGGGGCAATGACTGAATGTAGTGTAAAGCACACAGGGGTCTTTAGGACTTGATAAAGTGCTATACAAGTACAGGCCATTAACCAATTATCTATTTCAGTAACTTGATTCACCAATTTAAACAGATTAATACCACAATAATTGATGTTTTCAAGTCATTATTTCTTTGTTAATTATGATGATGATGAACAGCTAATGAGAAAACAATAGAAGAAACATTTTAATACAGAAAATACAGGGCTTAATGAAAAGTATGTTTGATATCTGATTAAAGATTTAAATTTCATTTTCAGTACCAACTTTTAATCTGACGAACAACCACTTGTTCTAATTTGTTGAACATGACTATATGTCAAAACACAAAGTAAACTAATTGTAATGTAGAGGGAAAGGATGCATCATTTTCAATGTTCTTACACATTAAAATCTTAAGCATGCTAAGAACATGCATTCTGACGTCTTAACAGCAGTTTAAGATAATGCATGAGACATCAGCACACTGTTTATGCTATATTTTTCCATGCACATTTAAAGAATAACAATATTATATTAAATTTAATACACACAAAATACACAAAATACACATGTTTGTTTTGCTTTTTTTGTGGCAATGTAATTCAACAGAACAATTCAATGCATGCGTTCAAATGCATGATTGCCTACTTTATTTCTTGATGTATAAACCTGAAAATGTTAGCAAACAAAATACAAATAGATTACAAATACAAAACAAAAAACATTCGTTTTGCCTATAACTACACATTCTAGTATTTGCTGTGATGCTAAAACATTTTAAAATTGGACATTCTGATTTTATTTTATTTTATGAGTTAACTAATGTCAGCCAGACATTACAGTGGTTATTGTGCCAATAAAATATGCTTACTGAGAAAGTGTTTACGTTACAATCAATTGAGATGCACTGCTGCATGGAAATTTAGAGTTTAAGGATAAGAACGAAGGCAATTGACTTGTATCCTGTTAACCTACCCACCTTCAATTCAATTTCAATTCAGTTTATTTATATAGCGCCAATTCACAACAGATGTCATCTCAAGGCACTTAACAAGAAGTTATTTCAATACAATTATACAAACATTCCAATCAGTTAAAAAGTTTCCTATTTAAGGAATCCCAGCAGATTGCGTCAGTCATTGGCGTGAGGTTGGGCAGATTTCAACCACAGCAATCCTTCAGCAATCCCTCATACTGAGCAAGCATGTAGCGACAGTGGAGAGGAAAAACTCCCCTTTAACAGGAAGAAACCTCCAACAGAACCAGGCTCAGTAGGAGCGGCCATCTGGCACGACCGTCTGGGGGTTTGAGAAGACAGAGCAGAACACAGAAGGAACAGAAGATCTGGTATAAGAGTAATTTCTATGTTACAGAAAGTAAAAAGTTGATAACAGGACACAGTGGATGTTCAGTTACTGAGAGGATCATCCCACTCGATGCCCCCCGTCCAACAGGGCATTGCAGCCAAGCAGGATACCAGACCAGGTATATCTTCTATGGGGAGAAATAAACTGAGAGAAAACAAAGTTAACAGTCGAAATAACAGAATGTACTGTAATACAACTGGAGAGTAGTAGGAGAAAAGGAAGTAGCAGAGTGAAGAAAATTGGTAAGTCTGTCCTCCAGCAGTCTAAGCCTATAGCAGCATAACTACAGAGATAGCTCAGGATGACCTAAGCCACTCTAACTATAAGCTTTATCAAAAAGGAAAGTTTTAAGCCTGGCCTTAAAAGTAAACAGAGTGTCTGCCTCACGGACTAAAGCTGGGAGCTGGTTCCACAGGAGAGGAGCCTGATAACTAAAAGATCTGCCTCCCATTCTACTTTTAGAGATCCTAGGAACTACAAGTAAACCTGCAGTCTGAGAGCGAAGTGCTCTTTTAGGAACATATGGAACAATTAGATCTCTGATGTATGATGGAGCTTGATTATTAATGGCTTTGTATGTAAGAAGAAAGATCTTAAATTCTATTCTGGATTTAACAGGGAGCCAATGAAGGGAAGCTAAAACAGGAGAAATGTGATCTCTCTTTTTAATATTCATCAGAACTCTTGCTGCCGCATTTTGGATCAACTGAAGGCTTTTAATGGCATTTTGTGGACTTCCTGATAGTAAAGAATTACAGTAGTCCAGCCTTGAGGTAACAAATGCATGGACTAGTTTCTCAGCATCACTCCTGGACAGGATGTTTCTAATTTTAGCAATATTCCGGAGGTGAAAGAAAGAAATCCTAGAAACCTGTTTAATATGGGATTTAAATGTCAAGTCTCGGTCAAAAATAACGCCGAGGTTCTTTACGTTATTAATGGGGGCCAATTTAATGCCATCCAGATGAAGTGATTGACTAATCAGTTTCTGTTTAAGAACTTCTGGTCCAAAGACAGCAACTTCTGTCTTGTCAGAATTTAAAAGCAAAAAGTTTAGGGTCATCCATGCTTTTATGTCTTCCAGACATGCCTGTAATCTACCTAACTGACTGGGTTCATCAGGATTTATGGATAAATATAGTTGTGTATCATCGGCATAGCTGTGGAAATTTATCCCATGCTGTCTAATGATTCTACCAATTGGAAGCATATATATGGTGAAAAGAATTGGTCCAAGGACAGAACCCTGTGGAACTCCACAAGTAACCCTTGAGAGTGAAGATGATTTATCATTTAGATGAACAAACTGGAATCTATCAGACAAATATGATTTAAACCAGCCTAGTGCTGTTCCTTTGATCCCTGCAACATGTTCAAGCCTTTCTAAGAGAATATTATGATCGACTGTGTCAAAAGCAGCACTGAGATCTAACAAAACCAGAACAGACACCAGTCCATTATCTGAGGCCATGAGAATATCATCAGTAACCTTCACCAGTGCTGTTTCAGTGCTATGATGAGATCTAAAACCTGACTGAAACTCTTCAAACAGGTCGTCACTGTTTAGATGTTCACAGACTTGATTAGCAACTATTTTCTCAAGGACTTTGGATAAGAAAGGAAGGTTAGATATAGGTCTGTAATTCACTAAGTCATCTTGATCAAGGGAAGGTTTCTTGAGTAAAGGTTTAATTACAGCTATTTTAAATTCCTGTGGTACGTATCCGTTTACTAAGGATAGATTCATCATATCCAAAATGGGGCCAGGAACCAAATGGAACACTTCTTTAAATAATTTGGTTGGGATTGGGTCCAACATACAAGTTGAAGGTTTAGATGAGGCTAATATTTTTGATAATTCTGAAAGCTCGACTGAATCAAAACAGTCTAAGCACAACTGAGGTTCTACAGTTCTTTCCGATACTGACTCATTTACTGAGGAAGAAGTAATCATGTTTGGGAGGGTGCCAATGATTTTATTTTTAATAAAATTTATTTTATTTATGAAGAATCTCATAAAATCATCACTGCTAAGAGCTGGGGGAATAGTTTGCTCAACAGAGCTATGACTCTGTGTAAGTTTGGCAACTGTACTAAAAAGAAACCTAGGATTGTTTTTATTCGCCTCTATTAATGATGAAAAATATGCTGTTCTAGCTTGTCGAAGGGTCTTTTTATACAGCAGTAGACTGTTATTCCAGGTTAAAAAGGAATCCTCTAGGTGTGTAGAGCGCCATTTTCTCTCCAACTTCCTAGTATTCTGCTTTAAAGTACGCAACTCTGCGTTAAACCAAGGAGTCAGCCTCCTATGGCTAGCCACTTTCTTTTTTAATGGGGCTACACTATCTAATGCCAAACGCAATGAGGACGTAACGCTGTGAACCAGACCATCAATTTCTGAAGGGTTAGAGATATAATTGCTGCCATCCACTGTGTTACTCTGAGACACTGAGGAAAGTAAGAATGGAACAGATTCTTTAAAAATTGTTACAGCATTATCTGATAAAGTTCTACTATAATGAAATTTTCTTTCAGATTTAAGATGGTCAGTTAAAGTAAATTCAAAAGTTATCAAGAAGTGGTCAGACAGGACCGGGTTATGTGGGTGGACTGTTATTTCCTCACACTCAATACCGTATGTCAGTACAAGGTCCAAAGTGTGTTTACCTGAGTGGGTCGATCCCTGTACTTTTTGAGTAAAGCCAATTGAGTCTAAAATAGCACTAAAGGCTGCATTTAGGCTATCACTTTCAGTATCCACATGAATATTGAAGTCCCCCACTATAATGACCCTATCAGTATTTAATACTAAATCAGATAAAAAATGTGAGATCTGATCCAAGAATTGAGAGTAAGGGCCTGGTGGACGATACAAAACCACAAACAAAAATGGTCTTAATGTTTTGCAACTTGGATGAGGAAAATTAAGGGTTAGATGTTCCAAAGAACTGTAGCTATCAATTGGTCTGGGACTAATTAGTAAATCAGAACGGAAAATGGTTGCAACTCCTCCTCCTCGCCCAGTATTTCTAGGAATGTGAAAATGTAAATGACTGGAAGGAGTTGACTCATTTGTAACGTTTTATTTTGAAAAACTACTAAACAACTTCCGGTTAGTGGTGCTTTAGAGGAAGAAGAAACAACCCGAAGCATTCGACTCTTTAATGTGAAAAAATGGGGGCCTGTATGGCTTTGTGCTCCTTGGCCAGCTGTGTGAGTATCTGCTTATAATATAGCGTTATCTCAGATTTTAAACAACAGCTTATTGTTCCCGGCGGTCAAAAGAAATTCGCACTAATGTTACCGATTGGTTATCTGCCTGACAGCTAAGGCTAATGTTAATCTTACACATTTAAAAGCTAAGTAAAATAATATCTTAGCCACACTTTCCAGCTCTAAAGCATTCATACATATGGTATTTGGGAGGTTAGTCGTCAGTATTAATGAGTAATGATCCGAACTGTGCGGAAACAGCTAGACTTGTTTAATTTTACCTACGCGTAACCTAATATTTAATGGTACACTGTAAAAACAGGTTTTAGTTGGATAAGTCAGTGGTTAAGAAAGTACAAACTTATCCACGTTAAACCGAGAGGGCAGAACTATCTAGGTTAGATGGACAAAATCTATAGGTATATTTTCTGTTTTTCTTTTGTGGGTGTGAGTTTGCACTTATGTACAGGAAAATGACCAGCTTGTTTAATTATTTACTAGCCCAGTATTTCCAGTTGAACACAACAGGTTTATGATATCTACTTGGCCTATTTAAGCAACTGCATTCAGTCACCTGCTGCTGAGGCATTATTTTTATTCTTTTATTCAACCCTTTTTAGTGTTTTATATCATATTATTCTCTCCATTTTCCCCCAGGCCTCTTGTCTTTGTGGCTCAGCACCATGCCTTGTGTGTGGCTGCTGTCCATCCTCCAATAACTCCACGGTGACACGGCTGGTTTTCTCTTTCTTTCTACTTCTGGGAACTATGGTGTCCGTCATTATGATCCTACCTGGAATGGAAACACAACTCCGCAAAGTAAGCTCCTACAGCCAACATGTTGTAATAAGACATTTGTTTCACAGTGGGGGTTATACAACTTCGTAAAAGGAATTACGTCAACTCTACTTCACTTTTTTGTTCATATGCTGTATGTAGTATGGATAGGTGTAGCTTTAAGTGACAAATGATTGGAAGCTGAATGATGCTGTGCCTTCTAAAGGTATTTATGTCCCTTGAACTTTTTCACATTTTGTCACGTTGCAAACACAAACGTTAATGTCTTTTATTGGGATTTTATGTGGTGGACAAACACAAAATAGTACACTGCTAGCTATGAAGTGAAAAAAAGTGTTTCATTATATTGCCTGCTGGAAGGTGAACCTCTATCCCCGTCTCAGATCTTTTGCAGCCTTTAAGGCCCTGTGTACACAATCATGTTTGAAACCGGGTCCCAGAGTCGAGAAATCTCACAATGCCGATGTTCTGACGGAACACCATAACCATCAGAATGGCATACCTTCGGTTATTGCACATGCGCAGCAGTGAAACTTGTGGAATTGCACATGCATTAAAATCAAATGATCAATTCAGCATACCTCAGACTACAAGCGGTAAGATTTGGTGTATTATCACATATCATATGCACATTATCTAATTGCATGGCTTATAGAATTACAAGAAATGTTAACAGAAGTTTTCCACATATTATTTTTAGCAAATGTAGTCATAAAATTGTGTAATGTTTTGTTAAATTGTTAAATCGGGTGTATTAGGGCCATTGTGAAAGAAAGAGAGTAAATTTCTGTCAAAAGAATTGGAGATTAATTTCACACATTTTCAAGAAAAAACTCGGAAATACTCTGATGTTAAAGTCGTAAACTTTGGATATTTAATATATTTTCTGAAATTTTAAGGTCAGAATTGTTTTTTAGAAATACTTTGCTGAGATTTTAAATCAGTTATGTCCAACAGAAAATGCCAGTGCTATAAGATTAAAGCATTAAATTTACGAGATGCGCATCTGAATAACTTCAAAGGCGTAAGGGGTTCATGGGGCTTTTTTTCAGGATCAGAACGACTTCTCCCAGGTTCAGACTTGCCATGAACGAGTCGAGAAAAAAGCATTGTCCTTCATAAACTGTAATTTCTATTAAACAAGTGGCTATCAAAACGGCATACCTTTTTATAAACAGTGTTTTCTACGAATCAAAGACCTGTCAACTCGTATACCCAGACCCCGTCACAAGCACTGGTATGCTGTTTCGATAAAGTAGGCTAAATTGAAAGACAGCGCTATAAAAATGTCTGGCATGCTATTCTGACAGGGTATGCCACGTCGACAGAACACTGGCTCAGTTGTCTCCCTGATTATGAGCTCTCCGGCATTTATTCTGAGTGGATATTCACTATATTTATTACCTATATTTAATGCACATGTGTAACTCTGTGATAAAGTAAGCAAACATGGTGCTGTACGGTGTTGCAATCCTAATAAAGCAAACACTGACCTTATTATGGATCCTAGAATACAATTTACTGTCCGTCCTCTATCATCAACAGCAAAAAATGGTTCCAGAGCACCACAGACACCATATATGCGTTTGAATAAAGCTCTGGTTTGAAGCTAGATTTGTTGTTTGCCACCGGGTTGACTGTGCATGCTTAGTGTTCTTTTCTATTTTTCTCAGGCAGTGTCACAGTGCCACCAGTGGGCCCGGCATATCTACTGCAGGATTTTAAGCTGGTTTGTGTGAATTCATGTGGACAAACGTTTTCATTATTGTGGTGTCGTTTTTATGGACCGTTTTTGAAACTATACCCGTTTTGTCTCCATGTAGCGCAGCCGTAGAGGTTCCCCTGTTTTCAGCTCAACTCATCTTCCCTTTAGCTTTGACGAGCTTTCATGTCCCTGCTAAAGAAATGCATGCTGCCATAGTTATGTTACATGAAAGCAATGGTATTTTTGGGGGGATGTTTGACATCAAACTACACACAGGTGGACTCTATTCACTCAAGGTTATTTCCGAAGGCAAATGGTCGCACTGAATTATGGATATAAGCTTCACAGTTATCTCTTACTTTGTTAGTCTGTCATATAAAATCCCTGTAAAAATCATTGAAGTTTGTTGCAGTAACACGATACAAGGTAGAAAAATTTCAAGGGGTTTGGCAGTTCTAAAAAATTTTGATCTTTGTTCTGAGGATGTCATTTTGTATATCTGCAAGTTTTTAGTTGATCTAATTTGTTTTCCTTTTGTAGATCCCAGGATTTTGCCAGGGAGGAATGACCATACCTGGTATCGAAAACCAGGTCCATTGTGAGGTCATTGTGGGGTACAAGTCTGTATATCGCATGTGCTTTGCCATGGCCTGCTTCTTCTTTCTGTTCTCGGCCATAATGATTCGTGTCCGGAATAGCAGAGACCCAAGAGCAGTGATCCAAAATGGGTAAGAGCCCTGTCTGCCTTTTACTGGACACATCATGTCAGTGCTGGATGCTTTTGCAGTGCTCATCTCAGAGTCGTAAATTAAAAAAAAATTTTTCTTCAGGTTCTGGTTCTTTAAATTCCTGATACTGGTTGGGATTACAGTGGGAGCATTTTTCATCCCTGATGGAACATTTCATACTGGTGAGGACTAATTTCTATCTTTCCCGTTGATCACATTTCTATTCATATGGAATTCATATTTCAGGTGTTAAACTTGAAAAGTAAACGTATGTGTCTGTTTTCTTTGTCTTTGACAGTGTGGTTTTACTTTGGACTAGTAGGATCCTTCATCTTTATTTTGATTCAGCTCATTCTCCTGATTGACTTCGCCCACTCGTGGAATAAGATCTGGGTTGGAAATGCTGAGGAAACCCAGAACAAATGCTGGTTTGCAGGTGAAGTTTTGAAGAAAAAAAAAAGGGAAAGTTTAAAGTTATCACCATCTAAAAATGCTGCAGATCATAAATTTTCTGTCACACAGTAGAGCTGTAGTCGCTGTAGATACTAGACATCCAAAAAGAATGACATTTGTGATGTGTGGCTCAAAGGCCACAACTTAAAGGGAGACGCATGTAATATAGGTTTATTCAATGAAGACTTAGGTTAAAATCAAACTTTCCAATATGCAGTGTGTAAAATTGAGTGAAATCTGTGATGTATGGTGTGCATGACGAGGATGAATGTAAAAGTGTTGTAATGTGCAATGAAAATAATCTACACCGTAAAAGGCACGGCAAGGGAAGTTCATTTGTATAGCACAATTCATGTTACAAGACAATTCAAAGTGCTTTACATAAAACATCAAAAGCATTTCAGCAGGGTGCAGAAAAAGCAAAAGCACAGGAATAAAAACCATGAATTAAAATGAAAATAAAGAATCTTAAAAGGAGCCGTGTAGATTTAAAACTTGAATAAGAATTTAATCAAAAGCAGCTGAGAACAGGTGGGTCTTTAACCTGGATTTAAATAGTGTTTCAGCTGATCTGAGGCTTCTGGGAGTTTGTTCCAGACATGTGGAGCATAGAAGCTGAACGCAGCTTCTCCATGTCTGGTTCTGATACAAGAGCGGATCCAGATGACCTGAGGGGTCGAGTAGGTTCATACTGGGTCAGGAAATCACCGATGTATTTTGGTCCTAAACCATTCTGAGCTTTATAGACCAGCAGCAGAACTTTGAAGTCTATCCTCTGACAGACAGGCAGCCAGTGTAAAGACCTCAGAGCTGGACTGATGTGGTCCACTTTTTTGGTTTTAGTGAGAACTCGAGCAGCAGAGTTCTGGATGAGCTGCAGTTTCCTAATTGATTTTTTAGGTAGACCTGTAAAGACGCTGTAACAATAATCAAGCCGACTAAAGATGAATGCATGGAATAGTTTTTCCAGGTCCTGCTGAGACATCAGATCTTTTATCCTTGAGATATTCTTAAGGTAAAGTAGGCTGATTTTGTGATTGCCTTAATGTGTTTTTCAAAGTTTAGATCTGAGTCCATCACTATACCCAGATTTCTGACGTGGTTGGTGGTTTTTAGGTGTATGGACTGAAACCCTGTGGTGACCTTCAATCTTTTCTCTTTAGCTCCAAAGACAATTATCTCCGTTTTGGTTTTGTTCAACGGCAGAAAATTGAGGCACATCCAGTCATTAATTTCCTCAATGCATTTGCCAAGAGCCTGTTTAGGCCCTTGGTCTTCTGGTGACATTCTAATATAGATCTGTGTGTCATCTGCGTAGCTATGGTAATTTATATTGTTATTTATTACCTGTGCCAGTGGGAGCATATAGATGTTAAACAGAAGAGGTCGCAGGACTGAACCATGGGGAACCCCACATGTAATTCCCGTCTGCTCAGATGTAAAGTTACTTATTGACACAAAGTACTTCCTGTTCTCTAAGTACGTTTTGAACCAGTTTAGTACAGTGCCAGAGAGACCCACCCAGTTCTCCAGTCGTTTGAGTAAAATAATGTGGTCAACTGTATCAAATGCAGCACTGAGATCCAGTAAAACTAACATCAGCAATCAGTGTTCCATATGAAGGATAAATATTCAACCTGACCACATGGGCATATTTTAGACATTTGTAGCAGATGTCTGAAATATTTAAGCACAAAAGGTCAACATTATAATCTGCATACATAAGTTGTAGTCGGAGATTTCAGTGTGTCTGCTTCAGTTTCTGTCATGTAGATTCTGCAAACGGTGATTAAAGCTAATATTGACTAAGACAAAACTAACAACAACTGGAAGTCTTTAACTAGACTGTAAGTTTCTGTCGCTACATTGGACATTTGTCTCTGGCAATGCAGTTAAAGCTGCAGTCCGAAGAATATATTTATGTATCGAAGTTTTATAAATCTTTAAAGTGATAGTTGGGTTCAATACTATGATAAAAGGCTAGTGCTCCACAACATTTGTTGTTCTTTCTAAGTCCCGTCTTCCTCCCACAGACCGCTATTCGTTTCACACTGAATTTTTTTAACCTATAGAATTAGTTTCCGCCTCGTCGGCTGTCAATCAACTTACATGCGCATCTCGCGAACCAGTGATGATGAGGCCGTTCACACAGGCCGCTCCTGTTTACAGTCGCCATATTGGAAGAGAGCGTCAGTCATGGAGAAGTTGCTCACCTCTGAAATGTCCATAGCAAAATACAATCGGGTGATGCTCAATAGCGCTTACCGCTTTCCTCTTGACCCGCTGTAAAACTGTGTGGGGCTAGAGGGGGTGAGGGGGGAGGGGCCCTTTTTAGTGGGATTCAAAAAATGTCTCTCTCCCTCAAATACTCTGGACAGCAGCTTTAATTCTCATTCATTCAAATTCGGTAATTGGTGTAATCATTTTCAAATCTGGTTATTCTGTCAAATATGCAATTTTTTTATTATTATTAAAAATTCTTTTTTACATAGCACATTAATTGTATTTTCTGCTATCCAGTCTGATTTCTGTCCTTTTCCACAGTGGCTTTTAAAAGTGTACACACCAATGTTATAACACCAGGTGTTTAAATGTAAAAATGGATACCATGATAAATAATTTGAAGCTTTTTTCAAATAAAAATCAACATTTATTTTGTACAGTTTAATTAAAAAAGAAACGCCTATTTAGTGTAAAAAATATGAATTAAAAAAAGGTGTAAAACCAGGAACTGTAAGTGTGCACATCCTTGAACATACACTTTGTTGAATCTCTTGCCCACAACCCTCTTGAGGCGGCGATTTTGGTTTGATTTGGTCTTGGATTCTGTTTAGGCCCTTTGAAAATGTATTTAAAATGTTTTTTATCCCTCTCAATCTTCACCTTGTAGCAAATGTCAGGACAGTCTTGCTCGTATCTCATTATACTCTGTATGAACTTGAGACAACCATTTATTTTTATAATTATTTACACTAATAGATTAACTTTTGCGGGGAACTGTAAAGGATTTATGTCTCACATGTGGAAAAGGTTTAGAACTGAGTTATCAATCCAATTTATTGTTTTTGCTTCACTAGAGTGCAGTGTATACTGTTGAAAGCTACTGCTTTTAGACAGTCTCACTTTTTGTTAGACTTTAGTTCATGTCTCACTTTGGTCTTGTTCATTTCAGGGCTCTTGACTTTCACTGTCCTCTACTACGTGTTGGCTTTCTCTGCTGTGGTGCTTTTCTACGTGTACTACACGCAGCCAGATGACTGCACCGAGCACAAAGTCTTCATCAGCCTCAACCTCATCTTCTGCGTCATCATTTCTGTTGTGTCCATTTTACCAAAGATACAGGTAAAGTATCTGATTGTGTCTTGGTCTGTTAATCATGTGTCATTGTGAAGCTTCCTTCCTCCTTTCATGCTTTGTTTTCAGGAAACTTGGATTTCCAATTTGGGAAAGCAGAATTGTCATGCTTTGAATTATAAACGGCTCTTTCCATGAAAACCTTTATTTCAACACAAACAAATGCTAATGGTGTCCACTTTGCATAATTTGACCATTCTAATCTTTGTGTTTTTGTCCTGTATTTTTACAGGACGCTCAGCCACACTCTGGTCTGCTCCAGGCATCCCTAATTTCCCTTTACACCATGTATGTCACCTGGTCCGCCATGACCAACAATCCAAGTGAGTGCTAGCCAGAAGTCTCAATCCCTGCTCATTTTTTCTTTTTCTATCAGTTATGCTCACGCTCATTGTTTCCTACATGTGCTTGTTAACGTGCTGCAGTGTTTTGATTGTAAAGGTGAGTTTTAATGTAGCACAATGCCAGACCAGTAAACAGTTGTAGCTAATTTTAGCATACCAATCTTGTGTGTTTTGTTTGTGATCTGGTGGCCGTCAGTGAAAGAAAACAATGAAGTCTTGTGATGAACTTAGGACTTAGTTTTTTGCATCCGTTTTCAAACCTGATGCAGGGTTTGTGCCTTTTCCATGATTCTTTTACTCTGGAGATCACACGTTAAATCTCAGACACCTGAACAATATAAAAATACATTATTAGGTTTCTTTTTTTAATTGATATATTTTAGTCCTACAGTGCAAGTACTGTCAGAATATTTTTATTAAAATAAAAATATTGATTTGTGAAACAAAACCAATGCCAAGGCAAAAAGAAAACAAAGACCTTCAAAATTTGGTTTGAAATTTGGTTTTGGGGGGAGAAAAGTTTCACAAAAACTGAGTCACAAGCTCTTTACAGTGATGGCAGCATGTTTTTAAATATGTGGTCAAGATGTGTAAATAAGCTGTATTAAATAAATAAACATGCCATTTAAAAAATGTAAATAGTTTATGAAATATTATTAAAAATCAATTTTGAAATTCATCATCCTTTTTAAATAGCTGTACTATGTTTTAAAAGTTTAATTTCTTATTTGAAACAAACTTCTTAGTTGAATTAGAATCATTTTAAATCTTAATCTGTCAGAGAAACTAACTACATTTAGTCTCTTGACTCTCAGAACAGGTAGAAAAAAAAACTGTAATTGGTCTCACAGTCTTTATAAAATTGAAATGCTTTGATTATCAAATCCACATAGTCCACCACAAGTCAACTTTGAATCCTTTGTCATTTTTCCCCAGCTTTTAAAGTGTGGTCCATTTCTAACAGTTTGCATATTTATATTCTCTAGATCGGAAATGTAACCCGAGCTTGTTGAGTCTAGTCTCACACGTGAACACCACCGAACCATCTGCCAGCCCAGACTCGGGACATGTGCAGTGGTGGGATGCTCAAGGCATTGTTGGTTTGGTCATTTTCCTCTTCTGTACTCTCTATGCCAGGTAAATATAACAGTACCTCATTTCAATCTGTTTGTCATGTTCACACTTCATCGGGAGTCTCAGGTCCATAAACGCAAAGAAAAGACTATATAAAAAGCACATTTAAAGAAATCAGTGTATATAAGGGCATGTATTCTCTACAGTCTGGGGTGACATTGAGCACCAACAGTGAGGCTGATTACAGCACTTTCCAGACACTAACATAGTTTCTTTCAAGTAACACAAATAATTAACAAATTTCTTTAAATGTACAAGCTTATGTATAATAGGCATCTTATCAGCTATCCTCCTCCTGAGGGGATTTTCAATGGGTCAGTATGCAATTTGCAACTTCAAGCTGTTTCTTTTAAATTGGCCATTAGAGGGCATCATAGAGTAGTGTCCAATCTGCTTTAACAAGGCTGCCTTAAAGGGATAGTTCACATATTTAGACATGAAGTTGTATCCCATCCTCACCATCAGCATAGTGCGTACACACTGACCCATATCTGTGGTCATCTCCTGCTCAGAGCTCTGGCCGTTAGAAGTCTTTCGAGAAAGTAGTCCCGGGCTAGTGTCGGGGGCCAACAAACTGCCGTTTTGCTTCAGAAAATTATATGCATTTGAAAACATGATTCTAAAGAAATGAAATCTAAATGCATTTAAACTTAACAAAATAGGAAATACAATTATTTATTTATGTATTTTTTCACAGAACTTAAATTAAATCATTCACTGTAAATACTTTAAATGTGCTAAAATACCATAAATAATAACCAGACATGTAGACAGCACTATTAGACACTCATTTATACAGCTAGCCTCAAATTGCCTTTTTTTTTTCAAATGCTTGGTAGTAATTTTTTCAGATTTTATGTTTGAAGATATATATTTGTTACTTTATTAGTCCTAAATTTCATTGTATTTTGTGCCCTTTAGTATCCGCTCATCTAGCAACGCTCAGGTGAACAAGCTGATGCAGACAGAGGAGGGCACAGGGTCCGCCGAAAAGGGAGTAGTGGGGGAGGACGGCGTGCGCAGGGCTGTAGACAACGAGGAGGAGAAAGTCACTTATAGCTACTCCTTTTTCCACTTCCACCTCTGCCTGGCCTCACTCTACATCATGATGACTCTGACCAACTGGTACCAGTAAGTATGGTAGTATGACAGTTTGGAGATAAAAGAAGGAGGTCGAATGTGACGTAAAACAAGGAAGATGTGAAAATGTTGCACTTATCTATCATTTTTATCCATATCAACATTAACCTGGAGAGACATGAATATCTACGATCCTTTGTATTTGGGATTTTTGTGTATTTTAAGTAAGCAACTTTAAGCAAGTTAATTTTCGATTTAAAAGTAGCATTTTTAAACGAGGTGGAGAACAGAATTAATATCCAACTGTTTTGAGTTCTTTTGGTTTTGTCTTGTGCTTTTCCGCATTCTGCTTAGTGCCACCAGATGGCGCCTTACAGCAGCAGAAATTTCACAACTTTTAAGAGCCCAGATTAAGTTCTTAAAATGTATTTAAAAAGACTCTTACACACCCCTGGTAATTTTCTTCCTGCTAGACATTTAGATAAACTTGAACACATGTAACATTTTGAATTGTTGATTTTCTTCATCATCTCCTTGTGTGTGCCCTCTCAGACCAGACACCAACACCCAAGCCATGCAGAGCACTATGCCAGCTGTGTGGGTGAAGATGTTCTCTAGCTGGCTGGGCCTCGGGCTCTACCTCTGGACCCTCATCGCCCCTCTTATCTTCCCTGAGAGGGATTTCAGCTAAGCACACGGTGTCCTATAAAAGGATCTAAAAAGGGTTATATGAAGACTTTGAAATATCTTTCTTTTTTCATGTTTTTGTGTTGTCTAACCGCTTCTACTAGTAATAATCATTACAGAAGTGTGAAAGTTTACCCTGATTGTTTTAACTTGTTCAGTAATGACTACAAGCTTTTTTTTTCTTCTTTTCTTTCTTTCTTGCTCTGCTATTATTGTGATGAGCAACCCTCTTCTTTTGTTTGTGTTGTTGTTTTTGCGTTGAATTTTAGTTTTTGCACTTTCAGTACGTCAGACGTTTCACTTATAGATTCTCTACTAAAAGGCTTTCTGATCAGACATCTGTGATTGGCAAGGTCTGGAAAACCCCCGATTATCTGTACTCTCTCACTGCAGAGGGTGAAATTAGGGGAGCCCTGCTCAGGAGCCCCACAGTGTCTGTGAGTGTTAGAGCTAGATAAGACTAATAAGGCACGCCCTGCAGATCATAACAGGGCTTCCCTGATGCTGCTCAGCTGTACGCATAGCCACGTCACTACATCTTAAGCTGCTAACAGGGCACTGGTCTAATCTTAGCTCTTCCTCGTCTGCTCTAATTTGAGACAGTTTATTCGCGGTGCTAAGCCCCCCCCCCCATCTGACAGCGTTTAGGCTCTGACAGCCACGGGCAACAATCTTTACCTTTTTATTGCAGTCTGTTGCAGCTGGGAAACTTTTATTGATCCCCAGCTAATCAGCACCATGCAGTGTGCAGCAGAGCTAAGGTCCCAGCAGCTGCAGCATTAACTCAACACTACATGTGGTTTTGTAAAGACCATATGTTTGCCAAGAGAGTTGAGCAAAAAAAAATAACCCAGAAGTTTTAAATGTGTTGTACAAGCAGAAGTAATGCATTTCAGAAGTGATCGAATTGCTGTTAAATTGTATCGACTTTCATAGTGATTTGGTGGTTGTAATACTGGTACGATACTTATGCATTATGTAGTTACCTCATTTATACTGTCTTTGAAATAAGAATAAAATCAGTATATTTTGCACATGTAAACGCAGTTTTTAGTGTAGTCCTAACCCTTTAATTTTTAAATATTTTTCAAAAGTCATAAATTAATGAAATATGTTGCAATGGCTACAAATGTGTATTGTGAAATAAGGAGCCATTTTTTTCTTCTGTAGTTTTACATTTCATCTCTTTTCGGAAGTTATTTAGGAAAATTTCCCGTTTTTGGTTCATACGTCATATTTTATAACACTATTAAGTGCCTCTTTGCCGTCCTTGTATTTCAGAAGGAAGATATGCTTTATGTCTCACCTAAACATTGTGGTGAGTCATTGCATGTCCTCAAGCACTGGTCTGTCATGTGATCATAAAACTGTATTTTTTTTGCATTGAAAATCCCGTTTAATAAAGGTTCAATTTTCTTCCTGTGCAGATGAAAGCGTGTTTCTTGTGCCCTGTCTGAATATTATGAACTGTTGACTTACAGAATAAATATAAAACTTGGCTGTTTAACTCTTCTAAGCATTCAGTGCTTTTTAAAAGCATTGTCACAGCATGATGCTGCCACCACCATGTTTCATGACGGGGATGGTTTGTTCAAGGTGTTTGTTTTCTGGCCTGCAATGTTTTTCGTATAGGGCAAAAAGTTTAGTAGTGGTACCATCTGACCAGATCATCTGCTTCCACATTTGGTGTGTCCTTTTGATAGTTTGTGACAAACTATAGTGTGGACTTCTTACAACTTAATTTTAACAATGCTGTTGTTTTTCTTCCTGTCATTCTTCCATACTGGCTTGATTTGTGCATGACCCCCCCCCCCCCCAGCTGTGGATCTCTGCAGCTCCTCCTCTTTGCTACTTCTTTGATTAAGGCTCTCCTACAGATTTTGGTGGAATTTGCAGTCGTACCATACTCTTAAGATTAAGAAGTGCTTGGTGAGATTGTTTCATAACCTAACTCACAGCTTTAAGACTAGTCTGTGTTTTTTTGGTCTTCACGTGTGGCTTTTTTTGTTTTTGACGAGTCTTTTCCCAGAGCTGCTGTATTTATATCAAGATTAAATTAGACACAGATAGTAGATGAGTTTTGATTCCAGTTAGTTCAACTGCATTTCATCTTGAGGTATCTGAATGCTTGATGCACTTTTCAGGCTTTTATCTGTAAACTCTTGAAAATCAACCATAATTTTCCTACTATTTCACAAGTGTGCTCTACTTTGTATTGGTCTATCACATGTGATCCCAATCAACCATAACAAAATGTGGAACACTTTAAGGGGTGTGAATACTTTTGTAAGGGATTGTACCAAGGTGTCATTCTAGAAACCAATTATTCTCCCCGACAAAATCTTTCTGTCCACTTTTTTTAGGACATCATCTTATGGATTTACCTGGAAGGAACAGGTAGATGAGCTTATATGCATGTTTCATCATGTTCTGTTCTCTCACAGGACCATCATGGTCAGTACTGAGACTGAGTGTCCCCAATTTGGTTGTCTCTCACAGATAAGGTTTGATTAAATGTGTGATTTCAAGTACTTACAAGTTCTTAACTTGAGTTTCGCTTTTTTTCCTCCCTAAGTGCAATAACTAAGTACATGTGAGTGATCTGTCCTCCCTACTGCTTCAGAATCAGAGCCTCGGGTTACACAGTTTACAGTCTCTACCGAGGTAATTCCTTCGTGCTTGGCTGTTGGACAGAACGTGTTGGTTTTGGCTACTCCTGACTCCCAATCATGCCACCTCCTTTGGACTTGCACCCTCGCGCTGCTCCACCCCTTACTCAGCCTATCAATTACAATCCTGATTTTATCTGTTGTCATGACTGAGTTTCCACCAAAATCTGATTTTATCTTTAGTCCTAAGAGGAGATAAAACCCTTTGTGGAAGATTGCACAAAAATGTGTTCCGTAAGTGAATAAAACCTTTACAGTTAGAAACATGGGGAATATTTTGTACCAAATAATGTATTCTTGATTTTGTAAAAGATGTCTGGTTTGTAAAGTCTGAAATCCATTTTTTTCATTTTCTTGTGTCCAGCCACAAATGAAAATTCAAGCACAGTTGTCTCGCCTTGCATTTCTGCACACGTGTACCTCTGTTCAATAGTGTGTTTTAATCTAGGGCATATATGCCAGCTTTCACAAGCCTTTAAAACAAGTACACTGATTACCAAATGTTTGCCACACGGACCTAAATTGGAAAGTTAAAAGTTTTGGCTGGGTCTACAAAATTCATTTCTTTTTATGATTAAAAAGGCCAAAATAATTGATTGTGAATTTTTTTTTTTTTACCTCTTAAACTATAAGAATGCAATATTTTAATGAAACAAACCAAGGGTAGATAAGAAAACAACAAAAAGGGTCTTGCAAGTTTGCCTTTTTCAAAAAACAAAATAATAAAATGTCCTAATTATGAGGAATAAAAGTTTTTCTATGTTCTTTGTTAACAGGATATGAGTGACTTCTTTAAAAATGCTGGCTATACTAAGAAACAAATGGGTGCAAACTCCTGTTGTAGCCCCGGTCACACAAAATCATTGCACAAATGGCCTGCAGGCCACACCATTAACTAATGTAACTCACCATAGTAGCACTTTGTCTGAAACTGGCCCTCAAAATTAAAAATTAAAGTGCTAAAAATATCCACTGATTATTTGTTGTCTCACTGCAAAACAAACATTTGTGAGGATCTGTGCAGCTCTAATGTTACAAGTGGTTTAATCTGTATCAAACTAGACTGAAAAAATCCCCTGAATGTTTAATGTTGAGATGTTCACAATGTAAACTTACTGCATTTTATGTTTTTAAATGAACGTTTCACTATAAAATCAAGATTGTCACATTTCACTTAGAAAATGTTATTTTTTATATATATATATATATATATATATATATATATATATATATAAAGCGATGATTAGTGATCAAAACTGGCCCATTTCTCTTGATCCACGTGATTCAAAGGTCAAACAAAAATATCTGATTTTATTCCTTATTAAATGCATTAATGGTGAACGTTCCACCTTTTCTGGTCTCGAAAACACATAAAGCACCATGTACTTTTTCAAATCTGATTAATTCAAAGAAAAAGGTTAGGCACAATTTTATGTAATAATGGACATAATCTTGTAATCTTTTTATTTTATGTTAAAGTTAGGGATATTGTGAGATACTCAGTGGATGTCATACATATTGTGTTTGTTTCATTTCAGAGATTTTTGGGATAAGGAGGCAATTGTATTGGAGTGATAGACCCCTTATTTTGTGTGTTCCATGTAATGGTCTCCCTGTGTACAGTGTGCCTTACATATTGGGGCCAACACCAAAAAATACTAAAGACAACCCTTTTCAATGTGGCATCAATTTCAACATTCTGTGGGTTTTAAAAGCTGGTATCCAACAGCCACAGAACACACGTCACTTAACGGATGAGCAGCGCCACCTGGCTATAGTGCGCCTTTGGGTCGGTGGCAGGCAGTCAGATGTTGCACGTACACTTGGTGTGTCTCAAAGTGTCATCAGCAGACTTTCATCAAGACACAGAACGAGTGGCAGAGTTTGTGACAGACCCAGGAGTGGAGCCCCACGAGTGACAGACCGCAACGATGACCAGTACCTATAGACCTATGCACTCAGACATCGTCATGCAACTGCCACACAGCTGTAGGCCCGTTTACGAGGTGTGAGGGGAACTAGGGTTTCAAGACAAACCATTCCTAACTGACTCCACCACTTTGGCTTGAATGCCAGACGACCGTTGCAGGTGACTCCACCGACACCAAGACACTGCCGTGAACGTTTGCAGTGGGCACAAGACCATGTGACCTGGACAATGCAGCAGTGGTCTACTGTCCTGTTCACTGACGAGTCGGGTCACCTTGCTCAGAAATGATAGTCGTCAGCGTTACGCCGAGGTCAACATGGTCCCCAGGGTTAGCTTTGGTGGAGGAGGTGTAACAGTCTGGGCAGGCATCACCAGTCAGCGCAAAACTGATTTGGTTATTGTAGATGGCTCAGTCACTGCATGTTCTTACCTCAGAGACGTCATAGAACCCATCATCATCCCCCAATTCTGCCAGCACACCCCAACCTTCTGTTCATGGATGATAATGCTCCACCACATAGTGCCATAATTGCCACAGCTCGACTTCAGGAAGTCGGAGTGCCTCATATGGTATGGCCAGCAATGTCCCCTGACCTGAACCCTATAGAGCACGTTTGGGACCAGCTGAAACAGAGACTGGATGGTCGTACCCCGCCTCCACGTGACCTGGCAGAACTGCGTGTAGCACTTGTGGGAGAGTGGAACGCATTCCCTCAGGACAACATCATGAGGCTTGTGAGGAACATGAGACGTTGCTGTCAAGCTGTCATTGCGGCAAATGGTGGAAACACCCGTTACTGACATCGTCAATTTGTGTTGTTTGGGGCTACCCTGGTTATTGTCTAAATTTTGGGGGTAATAAATAATACACTAATGAAAATGGTGTTTCTTCTCATTCATTATTAGTAATATCAAAGGATAATTTTACTTATTTCACTAAAATTCAGACCAAATAGGAATAGCAGTCATTTAAATAACAATATCCATAAATTATTGTGAGTAATGTATTTCCCAATGTTAAGGGAACAGCAGGACATTTTTCTGTTTGTTCGCTCTTACAGTCTAAACATGAGTTTAAAATCGGTATACCCCTTAAGAAAGAAAACTGAAGTTGTTTGGCCCGAATTGGAATTGGCATCTCACAGATCAAAACAACCTGAATCGGTCCATAAAAGTCTTGATCAACAGGACATGTTTGCTGTGGAAAACTGACTGAAAATATTATTTTTTATTATTATTTTGCTTATATTTACAATAAAAGCAACACAACAAATACAACTGCATGAAAAATAACTATGTGGTTAATTTAAATATAGCCTACATTATGAGCCAAAAAAAGACCAACTGTACATGCTTAAGTCACGATACTTAGCTGAAGGTGAAACATGTCACTGTGCATGTGAACTCAGATGTTCTTTTTAGATTCAGCAAATTGCTGCACAGCAGGGTGATACATTTCATGCACCAGACGCATGTTAGAAGGTGCTTGCTGAGTCTTGTAGAGCCCCCGTCTGAGCTCCCATGCATCTGTAGTAAACTAGCTGCTGTTAATGTTTTGTGCGGCTCCTCAGCAGGAGCAGACATGCAGCATTTCTTTGAAATCTCAACTGATTTTATCTTAATTGTTTTTACCTTTTAGCTTCTAGTTAGAGTTTAAGAAGGATCAGAGTGAGTTTCATGAAACTGAAGAACTCTGATCTAAACTCTACCTCTGCTAGTCCCATCTAAAATGTAGCTGCCCATGACCACAGCCAGCAGCATCTGAAAACAAATTGACCGAGCATCAAAAATCTCTCTTATATTTCTCCCTGATATCTTCAGGTGTACAAATGCAAACTCACAGTTTTTTCTCCCAGGATAGCTTTAAGGTTCTCTCTGTCTTCAACTATTGGCTCCAGTGTCATTAATCCCACCTTCATTTCCTCTGCTGCCCTCGGATGCAATTTGTCGCTGTAATAAGAGATCAGAGGCAGCAATGTGCCGATTATGAGCCACTTAGTGTGACTGTGCAGCCGCGCTTAGTTAGGCACCCTGGGATTTTTAATTGCAGATTGACTAAGACAATTGTTATCACTTGCAATATTTGGCCTGACCTTAATCCCTGCTTTCATTTTCTCACATTAGCGGGGAAATGTCAGTGTTATCCGCATGTTGCATTTGTCGGCAATAAACTCAGCTCTCTGCAGTAAAACAGATAGATTATTGTAATATCTTTGTTTCCGACTTTATGCTACAACAAATGAACTGAACTGCTGCTGTGATGACGGCATGGGTACACGTTTTGGGAAAGGAGCGTGCATCCCTGACCACCTCTTGGCCACACTGACTTGAGATGCCCGTCTGAGGTGTAATTAGGTTTTAAGAGCTGAATCCAGGCCCCATTAAATTATGTTCTACATGTAGGGGAGTTAATTGGGTTTGGGCCCTGCTGGCATACTGCATGTGCACTGGAAAAATTCACCCAACATTAAGCCCCAATTAAGCTTTTCATGATGGGAAACTTGTTGCTGGAAGATGGGATGTAGAGATCCTGATGGCTGACAAGACTGATGGTGCAGTTTTTCTGCAGTAGTTGTAATGTGGCAACCAGCATATATACTGTATGTATTCACAGTGCCTTGCTAAAGTATTTACACCCCTTGAGCATTTTCACATTACGACCACAAACTTGACTGTTCTTATTAGGTGTTTATGTGATACATCAATGCAAAGTTGGGACTATTTGTGGAATTGTATACAGATTTAGGGTTGTCCTGCTGGAAGGTGAATAGCCTCGGTCTGAGGTCTTTTGCAGCCTCCAAAAAGTTTTCTCCCAGGATTGTCCTGTATCAAGCTTCATCTATCTTCCCATCAACTCTGACTTGCCACTCCTTGTTAAGCATAAGCATGAAGCCACCACAATCGTGTTTAACACGAGGGATGGTGTGCCAAAAAAAAATCTGTTTTATACTCATCTGACCAGACTCCATTCTTCGACTTAAAACAAACAACAACAAAAAACAATGATTTGCTTTATTGTGTTGCCACTCTTCTATAAATTCCAGATTTGTGGATTCTCCCACCTGAGCTGTGGATTTCTGCAGCTCCTCTGGCGTTACCATGAACATTCTGGCTGTTTCTGTGAATTATCCCCTTGTCCAGGCAAGCAGATTAGGTGAACAGTCGTTCCTTGGCTTTAAACTTCTCCACGGCTT
The DNA here is from genome assembly GCA_963556495.2 of Valencia hispanica. Lineage (NCBI taxonomy): Eukaryota > Metazoa > Chordata > Actinopteri > Cyprinodontiformes > Valenciidae > Valencia > Valencia hispanica. The sequence goes on from OY747710.1 coordinate 31,158,895, forward strand.
TCTCCCTGACCTGTCTGATGTGTATCTTGGTCTTCATGAGGCTGCCTATTCTTTAACGTTCTTTGACAAACCTCTATGGCCTTCAGAGAAATACTGGATTTATACTGAGCATTAGCTACACACAAGGGGACTATGTGCCCTAATTAAGTGACTTCTGAAGATAATTGGTTTTGCAGGATTTATTTATGTGCATCAGAGTAAAGAGGGCTGAATACATATGTAAGCTACATATGTATTCCTTCTTCTTTGCCACCATGTACCACTTTGGGATATTTTTTGTAAAGCTCCGTGTTATTATAAGCCACTGTAAACCTTGTTCATTTTTCAGTTGTTCTCCAGATTGTTTTGCAGAGCAGTCTCTCTGTCTGAGAATGAAAGTTTGTGTGTATTTGTGTGTGTGTGTCAGTAGAGCTCTCCAGTGCGCATGCTCTCGTTCAGCTCAGGGCGGCAGCTAATGCAGTTATATAACAGTCAGCGCAGCCGGCGTCTGCTGTGAGCCAAATGCCAGGCCAGTCTGGTTACATAAGCCTGTCAGAGTCATATTGTTGCAGCGCAGAGCGCTCACACCACAGCGTGGCTCTGCACTCTTTTCACCGTCTCCTCCTCTGTCTCTCGCTTCCTCCTGCTGAAATTCTTTGCTTCTCTGTCCTCCCCTCTTTTTCCACACCCCTCCCTCTCCTCCTTTCCTTTCCTTTCCTTTCCTCTCCTCTCATTCCTCTTCCTCTCTGCTGCAGCGCTGCTCTTTGGACTGAGAACAAAAGAGTTAAAGAGTGATGGATGCAGATGCAGAGACCGCTCGGAAAATATGAGGCCCAAAAGTTGCACTAATACATCCTCATGCATGTGATTTGTTCTACATCAGATTTCATCTGGTACACATCACACTAGACTTTACGTTATTACTGATCTCACATTAGATGTTTGAGCTGTGCTGGCATCACTACCTGTCCTTTGCTGCCTGCCGGGCCATAGGAATCAATTTGATCTGCTCAATATGAATGCATGCATCAGTCAAGGCTGCATCTGTCAGTGACCTTTACTATACCTGACCCTCAACACTCCTCTCCGTCTCCCTCAGGTATTAGAAGGACAAAGGATTGGATCAGGATGAAATGCAATAAGAGTGGAAAGATGTTTGGAAGATCATCCTATGTATCCATTTCGATGTTAGGAGCAGGGGCACCTCCAGAAAGTATTAAAAAGGGGTGGCCGAAGTGAGGTGGTGTGGGGGATCACAATCAGACCCAAAAGCCGCAAAAAAAATCTAAATTTTTTTATTACGATGGTTTCTTATATTTATAAAAGGTTGGGATGGGTGTAAAAGGCTCACTTTTGAGGACAAAAATGAACATCTGCATAAACAAAACGAATAATTCATAGACGATTGTTGTCTTTGTATCCACATTCTATCCCTTCCTTATCATAGTTAATACCCATAATGTAAAAACATGGTGTTTGAGATTACATTTTGTTTTTGCAAAGTTTTTTTTGTTTATTATAAAAATAAATGCTCATAAAAATGTTCAAATCTTGTGCAAAATCAAATTCTGTATTTAATTATTGGAACACTTTCTAGTTTATAACACAATGTTACTATAAATGTTGGTTGTGACCCCGATTTGAACTGTTTGATTTTTACAAAATATGAGAGATTATGACCCCTAATCAAACCAAAACAAGTCCAAACAGCCTCCTGCTTGTAGATATTACTTTGAATCATGTCAGAACATTTCCTTACAGTAAACTATGAGCAAAGTAGAAAAAAATATTTTAGAGCAGGACCTAAACCTCCTGCAGCAGACGACTCTGTTTCCTACCCCAAAAAGGGTTATTTTAATAAGTAATAATAAAATTCACTAAAAGTAGAAGCGCAAATAAGTAATTTTTAAGAATCTAGTGCAAGAAAATGTGGGTATAGGATTCCAGGAGATCGTTTAGAGTTATTTTAGTTTTATCAAGGTTCCATAATCTGTCATATTTCATAAGAGTCAACTTATCCAAACAAAGATCAGAGCTAATAATCAAAACACGTTGTAAAATAACATTTTTATGTAAATAGTATGTAATTATGTGGGATTTCATCATTTCTTTATCACAATTTAGCCCAATAATTCATGAAAACACTTCACGAAAAAGACAAGAAAACAGATATGGAATGATTTAGGGGGAAGGAGTGGAGTGGCCCGGGGCAACTCTTGCCTCAACTTTCACATTCATGTAACACATTATTCACATAACTATTAAAACAATCAAGTGGCAGTGGCTATATTACAGGTGAATGTTGCATTGAGGATACCTGAAGCCATATATTCAAAATGTCCTCCCTTTTTGGGCAACTTCACCTGTATCAGGTCAGGACACTTCCCTCCGTGAGACCCCATCCAACAGGCTGAAAATATTATTGGTAAGTAAAGAGTGAGCTCATGATATTTGGAATATAGCAACAAAACTGACCGCCATCAAAGCGACCTTTGACGTTAATATTGTGGCACTGATATTGCTATGATAACATATTCTATATATATATCTACCAATAAGATGGGGGGGGGGTGACTCTTCCAGCGGAAGACTGAGCGTTTCAGCTCAAATTTCACATGTTGTGTTCATAAACAGAGTGCGTGTGTGAGCTGTAAAACCGCAGATACGAAAACAAAACGCTTTAAAAACGACAGAGATGAGAGCACGTCAAAGCCAGTCGGTCTTCTGAAACTCCTGATACCACTGCACTCAGTTCGCCCTGCTAATTACAATAGCCTGAACCAGGAAGTGGCCCTGCCAGCCAATGGTCTCCGTCACCAGCTCATGGGTATTCATGAGGCGCGCATCCCACTGGTGGAGGCTGACGTGAGGGCGGCGCACAGCGGGAGCTGCCGTGCGGGGTGGTTCGGAAGAGCGCGGAGTGTGTGATGCGTAGGGCGAGATGTTTTGTTGTGGCGATCAGCTGAACGTGGCATCGCCGTCCGGTCTGACACAGCAGCAGCAGCAGCAGCAGCAGCAGCAGGCACCCCACACCCCAGCACAACCAACAGCAACGCGACTCAGCGTCCAAGCAGCGCCCCGGAGCCGCCGCGTCCGGCGCATCTCAACCCAGGAAATGCGGAGTTCTGGCCCTTTTGCTTCGGGATAGATGAATGCAGGGCACACGCTGTAGTGGGCTGGTAAATATTAACCTTAATGTTTGTGCCTCTGCGCGAGTTTGTTTCGGCTGTGCTGCGGTGGCTGCCAGAGAAGGAAAGAGAGGGAGGAGAGGAAAGGGGTGAGAAGTTGTGAGCAGAACCCACAATTTACTTTCCTCTGCCTGATTGTGTGTTAAAGTTGAGCTGCATGGACTGATTGTTGCGGCTTGTTTTGTTGATTGGTTGTTGAACATATGTTACATGTAGACGAGCTCAGCTGCAGGCGAGTCCGCAGGATTTCGGTCACCGAGCCGCTTCGGCAGCGCTGGGTTAGCGGTTCGGGGTGCTGAACATAAGAGATGACAGCGCATGCCTCATCAGGGACATTGACTCTCCCCCGCTGGGTCCTAAGAAGAAACCAGCTGATGAGAGCAGCAGATCTTATATCTGTGCGTGTGAAGAAGCAGATCCAGGCGGTCCAGCATGTGAGGTGGTTCAAAACGGGCTGTACCTTCACTTTGTGGATTTGTAAAGGATGACATCATGCTTTTACTCAGTTGGTCTGCCCTTACAGTGTACATGGGCTAAGTTGAGCCTTTGTTTTGGTTTCTCTTGAGGTTATGAGATGACCTCAAGGGAAACTGTTGAAAGAGTGACTTATTCAACATGTAAATGAACCTCTCAGGACTTCTGCATAAATTCACCCTAACATGAACAGATTTGCAAACACGTTCTAAAAGTAGCAAGCAATGACACCTTACTTTATGGGATGCAACTAAATGTAAATAAATGCATTTAAATAAATTAAAATATCTTTCAAAAGTTTCTTTATTTCAGTAATTAGGTTTAAAAAGTGAAACTGATTCGGATTCATCACAGTCGGTTATATTTCTGAAGCTTTTGTTCTGGTAATTTTAATAATTAGGACTTACTGCAAATGAAAACTCAATTTGTGTCTCAAAAAAAATTAGTTGCTACACACAACCAATGAAGATAGGATTTTAAACCTAGAAATGTCAACCCACTGACAGGTATGCACAGTATACCCTTAGCTAAAAGTAGTATACTTGAAGTTCATCTTATCAAGTATATTTCGGACTAAATTGGAACATTTTCAAGTTTATTGAAGTAAATATACTTCAATAAACTAAAATGTAAACTACAAGTATATACCTAGTATATTAGCAGTATAGTAATTAAAATGTAGCTTACTTGTAGTTCAAATTTTTGTTATTGAAGTATACTTAAAGTGTACCATACTTCAATCAACTTAAAACTGTTCCATTTTAGTCCAAAAAGGTATACTTGATTAAATGAACTTCAAGTTCCTTTTATATTGATTCCTGCACCTATGCAGCGTGGCACAGGGACGATCTGCCTGTGGCTCTGCTGAATTGCTAAGAAAGCCCAGGTTGCTTTAATAGCAGCCTTAAACTTGTCTGCATCGCTGGGTTTGTTGTCTCTCATCTTGCTCATGACAAAACTCCATAGGTTATCTACAGTATGTGGTTTAGGTCAAGAGAGTAGGTCATGACTGTGATAACTTCATATTGGACCTCAAGCAATCCAGATTGTGTGCCTCTCCCCTCTTCCTCCAGACTCTGAGACCTTGATTTCCGCATGGAATGTCGAGTTTACTTTCATCAGAAAAGAGGAATTTGGACCACTGAGCAACCGTCAAGTTCTATTTCTCCATAAGGTAAGACTATTTTTGATATTGTCCGTGGTTCATAATTGGCTTAACAAAATGAATGCAGTTGTAGCCCATTTCTTGGAAATGTCTGTGTGTGATGGCTTTTTACTCTAGACTCTAGCCACAGTCAAAGCCTTGTGAATCTCTCCCAACCTTGCGTAAAGGCTTTGCTTCACGATCCTCTTAAGTATGTGGTCAAGCACCAGCCATGACCATGACCACACTTTTTCTACCACACTTATTTGCTTCCACTCAACTTTCCATTGGTATGCTTTGATTCCCAACCCTTTGAACATCCAACCACTTTAGCAATGACCTTTGTGACTCATACTTCTTGTGGAGGGAGTCATTGATTGTGTACTGAACAACAGTCAAGACATCACTCCTTCTCCTAATTGTGTAAACCAGGGGTATGCAACTCCAGTTCTCAAGGGTCGGTGTCCTGTAACCTTTAAAGGGGGGGGTGGCACGTTCTTCTTATGCAGAAAGAGCAATTCTGAGGTCCAGTACATCACTAATTTTACCTGAAATAGATCTGTAAGTTCAATAAATGATTTATACTACCTATTTGAAATTTTGCACTCACAGCATGTCTGCACTGAACGCCTTGAATTAGCTGCATGTCTCTTTAAGAGTCTTGGACATGCCCCCTTCAACACACTGCTGTCAACGTCATCACAACATTCTCCAGTCGCATGGGGACGAAGCATTACAACAATGTAGCATCGGTGCGCCGGACTTTTGGAAGACAGGCATATCTTTCGGTGTACAATGGCCACGCAGGACATGGTACAAGCATATGCATTTGATCCCGTCTCTGACCCTGAAAGTGAAATATTGGATGAACCAGAGCGCGTTCAGCGGCTCATTCAAGAGCTACTACTTTCCACAGGTGCTACCTGATTGCTGCTGACGACGCTCTGCTTAATTAGTGCTCTGGGAGCGGGGGAGGGAGTGCTGTGGAGAGATGTGGGCGGTAATCAAAATTTAGGGGCGTTGCTGGGAGGTTAGAGCGTTCCCAGGAGGACCCTGGCGTTCAGTGCTCAACATGGCGGCCGCGAGAGTTTATAGATATTACTCAAACATACATAAATTAACCTAAGAAACACTTTAGGGATGTCTTTAAGGAGGGAATGACATAAGAATGTGTTGAAAAGCTTTAAAAAGTGGATTTTACATGCCACCCCTCCTTTAAATGTGCCCCTAGTCCAACACACCTGAATCCAATATTTGAATTACCTCCTCAGTAGGAAGTCAGGTTCTTCAGAGTCCTGGTAATCTGAAACCCTTTTTGAAACTGAACCGGAACAAGGCTCCAGTCCTGAAGGCCTGTGCAGAGCAGCTCTGTGGGATTCTGCAGCACCTCTTCAACCTTAGCCTAACTCAGGAGAAGGTCCCAGTACTGTGGGAGACATCCTGCCTTGATCCAGAACCAAAGAAAAATCACCCATCAGTCATCAATGACTATACACCTGTTGCCCTGACATCCCACATCATGAAGTTCCTGGAGAGACTCCTGTTGCCCCCCCTGAATAAGCAAACAAGAAAATAAAAGGACCCTCTGTAGTTTGCTTATTGCCGTGGAGTTGGAGTTGAGGATGCCATCATCCACCTGCTTCACCCAACCCACTGTCATCTTGACAAAGCAGGCAGCACTGTGAGGATCATGTTTTTTGATTTCTCCAGTGCATTTAACACAATTCAGCCTGATTTGCTTTGTCAGAAACTCTTGAAGACACAGGTGGAGCCCTCAACAATAGCCTGGATCAATGACTACCTGACAAACAGACCACAGTTTGTGAGACTGAATGATTGTGTGTCAAACCAGGTGGTCAGCAGCACAGGAGCACCACAGGGGACTGTACTCTCACCATTCCTTTTCACTCTGTACACCTCAGACTTCCAGTACAAATCCGAGACCTGTCATCTTCACAAATACTCAGATGACTCTGCAATTGTCGGGAGAAGCTAAATACAGAGAGCTGGTGGACCGCTTTGTGACATGGTATGAAAACAATCATGTTACTTTGAATGTGAACAAAAGAAATAAGATGATTGTAGATTTCAGAAGAGACAGGAATAAGTCAAACACTGTTTCCATCATGGGTGAAGAAGTGGAGGTGGCTGAGGAGTATAAATACCTCGGAGTTCACCTGGACAACAGACTGGACTGGAGGCACAACAGTGAAGAAGGGACTACAAGAAGGGACAGAGCAGACTGTACTTCTTGAGGAAGCTTAGGTCCTTCACGGTTTGCAGCAACATGCTGCAAATCTTCTACAAGTCTGTTGTGGAGAGTGTAATCTCTTCAGCCACCATTTGTTGGAGTAGCAGCATCAGAGCCATGGACTTAAAAAAGCTAATCAACCTGATAAAGAAGGCTGGTTCTGTTCTTGGGATGAATGTGGAACATCTGGAGATGATGATGCAAAGACAGATTCTTCATAAAATCAAAACTGAGTATCCTCTTCATGAGACTATCCTGCAACAACAGAGTGTCTTCAGTCAAAGGCTTCTTCAGTTTCGCTGCAACATAGAACGCTACAGGAAATCCTTCCTCCCCACGGCCATCATTATCTACAACAAATCCTTAAAGCTGCAGTCTGGAGTATTTGAGGGAGAGAGATTTTTTTGAATCCGACGTACCAAGCCCCTTCCCAAACACTCCTGCCTCCCCTCCCCTTTCCTCCCTCCAGCTTTACCACAGCAGTTGTGCATGCGCATCACCTGTGGCGACACAGCGAGTCAAAGAAGGAAGCAGCAAGCGCAATTGAGCACCATCCGATTGTAGTTTTGCTATGGACATTTCGGAGGTGAGCAACTTTTGCATGACTGATGCTCTCTCACAATATGGTGACTGTAAACAGGAAGACACGGAGCGGTCTGAGTGCGCGGCCCCATGTTCACATGTTTGCGCGATCCGCATGCAAGTTGATTGACAGCCGACAACGCGGAAACTGGAATTCTATTGGTTAAAAACATTCTGGGCTCAGTGTGAAATGCATAGGGGTTTACGGGAGGAAGGTGGGATTAAGAAAATTAACAATTGTTGTGGAGCACTAGCCTTTTATCATAGTATTGAACCCTACTATCATTTTAAAGATTTATAAAACTTTGATACATAAATATATTCTGTGGACTTTAGCTTTAAAGAATTAATTGTATTAGCTACAACAACACTTAATTTCTCTGTGGGATCAATAAAGTATTTTTGAATTGAATTGAATTAGATTATTGGACTCAGGTGTGTTGAAGCAGAGACACATTTAAAAGTTGCAGGACCCCTGGCCCTGGAGGACCAGAGTTGCTGACCCTTGGTGTAAGCCTTATCATGACTATAGCATGAAATAATAAAATAAAAATCTTCTTATTGGTCTTATATTTAATTTGGAGGTTTTCACTAACTGTAAGCTGTAATTGTTAGAAGTAATCTCCCTGTGTGTAATGAAGTTGTATTTTTGTGTATGAGTTTCCCATTTTGAACTGAATTACTTACATAAACCTCTTGATGATGTTCTGCTATTTTAGACACCCAGTACTACCTTTATTATAATTAAAAACTGGAAAGTAAAGTTATTTGTTGCCCCAATGATAAACAAATTGAATGAGATTTGTATTACTAGCTTTGAGCTGAAAATTATTAAGAATATATCTTATACATAGCATTGGTTAATACAAATAGTGTGAAAGTTATTAACCTGATAAATTGACGGGATGTTACGATGTAAAAAACTGGAGAGGGAAAACATTTAGGCTGTTTTGAAAATATACACATCTCAAACAACAACATATTTTACCCCGAAAAACACCTTTATGTTCTCATTTTACACGTTTTTGTTTTGCAATTACCACAAGGATAGTCTATTTGTAAACCAAAATTTGTGACAAATCCAGTCCTTCAGGGGGTCCCCTGTGGGTTTAGGGGTCTTAAGCAGGTGCTTAGTTAATTTATATCTTGGGCCAGCACTGGACCACAAAATAATTGACCCTCAGATATTGTCACATAATTTGAGAGTAAAATGGGTTGAGTATTTTCAGATGTTAGTTATACAGCATTGTTTTATTTAAAGAGCTTGGCTCTATAGCTAAGCATCATTATGACAGTTCAATTAAGTTTATCATAATGCATGCAAAATATATTCTCCCATATGGGCTCTACACATGGGAGGTGACATCGCCTCTCCTCCATTCATTTTCAATGGGACATGCACAACAAAGCGATAATCGCTAGTCTCCCTCCAGCTAAGCGACACGCGAAAATCCTGCATGTGAAATTTTGCATCCGGGCCTATATTGTGCACACGCAGGCCTGCGAAGCGATCCCAGAAAGTTGAGAAAAGCTCAACCTTTCATCGCTGTCGCTCAGACGAAGACCAATCAGCGGAAGCTTCATTGACTGACCAATGAGCTGACAGGATGCTACTCCGTCATCTCTGGGAAAACATGGAGGAAAAGTTCATACTTGCCGTGTCAGATTTCCCAGAGCTTTACAATATTTCTACAAAAGAATATAGAGATATTTTTATTTTCTTTTATATAGCAAAATCAGAAGTAAGATTTCACTTAACTCTAGCAAAATCTTTTGACACTTCATATCTGCCGCTTTTTCGCCCCTGAACTGCTTTGATACCTCAAAATTCCCTCCAATCTTACAGTCAATCAAAACCACGGCAGACTCGCTATTCGCCCTGGAACAGAGCGCGTTGATGGCCGCTGCCGCCTCCCGTGTGTCTGGTTTTCAAAGCGGTTGCGATGAGTTTCGCTGAATGCGGTCGTTTGTCGCCTCCCTCGTGTTGAGCCCCTTAGAGATGAGGTATTGATGTTCATTGTGTTGGAAAGGATTGTGAAAGCATTTCCAAAGATTTCAGATTCCCCTGTTGGCACGCAACAGCAGACTAAAGATCTCAGATTATGTGGAAAAAAAGGAAAATAAATGAGTTATCCCCCTCTGGTGTGGTCGAACTGTAAAAGTTTACTCCTAGAGACAAACGTGTCACACTTTGTAAAGCTACGAGTGAATTTGGGCTAACTTCATAATGCCTCATGTCCACTGAGGGGTACGGCACTGTTTGGTATGGTTCTGTACATTATTTTATTGACCAACGTATTTAGTAGAGCATTTCCATTGCCATTTGGATTCTCATAGCATAGGTGGAGTTAAATAACATGTGGTCATACTATTGACAACAAATGTGACAGTAGTACTGTATGTCTCGTGCTTGTCGCTAGCAGTTATGTTTTTCTGTCCCCCAATCAATGGACTGTGATGTAGGTCCGACCTAACCGTACCGTTGTCCCATGGACTTACAACTGAAGGGGGCTCAGGAATGGTGATTGGTTCAGATTGGTTGTATGGCCACTATTACATTGGAAACAGACAAAATAATGCACCGACCCGTGTCTTACCACTCAGTGTAAATGAGGCATCAGGGTTTTTTTTTACTTTGGCTTTGTAAGTGTTTCGTTTTTCACACACACCGAGCAGCGATAAACAGTGGTGTGCCAGGTCTGAGAATCAAGATAATGTGAGCTATCAAGCAAGTTGGAAGAGGGACAATCAGATCAAATTATTGTGGTTTAACTTATAACAGTTTGGAGAGCATAATAAGACTGAAAAAATAGGACTATAAAAGTGCATTATTTGGAAAAGCAATCTCTAATACTGTTATTTATCAAATTAATGACTCAAAACAAGTTTGACTGTTTTTATAAAAACAGTTCATGTTAAATCTTGTTATTCCTAGAAAAAAATGATAATGATACTATTAACACAACAACTAAGCTTGTCATTCAGTGTAGAACAGGATGTACCTGAAAAGCAAAAGAAAAACGAATATCATTGACGGTGTTGTCATTTCCTCTCTTCATACTGAGCTTAATGGTGAAGGGCAATAAATGGAAAGGAGCCAACATGCAATTATTTTATATTGAATCAGCACAAAGCGGCAACCCTACAGCGCTCTCCTTTGGCCTCAATCACCACCACTTGTGGTGTTGGCTGAAGAAAGACACTTGTTTAACAGGGACTCCCAGGAGGAGGCTGGGGTGGGGGCACTTCTCTATTTCCATGCAAATAGTAAAGATTTTTTTTATGGTATGAATGGATTCTGCTAATATACTTTGATGTAGTGACTGTGGCTATTATTTTTATGGATAACATACTTTGTAACTTGGCTGAAATGAAACGTGGATCCTCTTTAAGTATAACTACTAACTTAAAGACTAAACGTGATCATTCACATAAACCTGTCAGTCAACACTTTAGCAGTGACAGTTTCATTACAAATTACGTTGGTATCAACTTATGCAGAAACTTGCACAATACATTTTCTCAGGTACAGAATAATAAAAACAGACTGTCATGACGGATTAGTGCATGATTCAGCCAGCCATGCCTATATGTTGTTATTTGACTTTTTCTCTCACTCTCACTGGAAGCTACAGATCAAAACAAGTCTTATACAGTGTCTTGCAAAAATATTCACTGTTCGATTCATCATCTGAAACTGTGTATAGTATAGCACAAACCTACCAAGACATGGCTGCATTAATTTGAGAAGCATCCAAGTAGTGAACTCTGGAGTAGCTGCAGAGATTCACAGGTCAGGTGTCAGAATCTCTTGAGAGGACAGCCATTGGTCATACACTCAAAAAATCTAACTTTTGATATGAATGGAATAAATGAAAGCCATGTGGAAAAAGGTGCTCTGGTCACATGAGACCGAAATTAAACTTTTTTGCCTACATGCAAATGTTATGTGTGGTAAAAAAAACTAATACTCCACACACCATCCCCTTTATGAAACATAGTGGTGGCAGCATCTTGCTCTGGGGATTCTTTTCATCAACAGGGAGAGGGAAGCTAGTCATAGTTGATAAAAAATAAGTGGAACAAAATCATCATCTGTTTTAAGACTGGAAATTGATCTTTACAGAGGCTCTCTGCTCAGTCTGAATGAGCTCGATCTGTTTTAGAATAAAAAATAAGCCAAAATGTTTTAGCCCTTGCCCCTCCTTTCCACTGGACGCGTAAGCAGCACGCTACAGGAGCAGCACGTTTCACAAAAAAATTCTACAAAGTGTTAAAAAACTACCAAGGGGTATGAGTACTTTTTTCAGGTACTTTAATAGTAAACAGGGGTTGGATGTGAAGCCTGATGAGAAAATGTAAAATGATTCAATTGGGAGGGGTGTTTGGGAAGGATGGGGGTTGTATGTGGAGTAGACTGTCACACTTGACTCCCATTATGACTGTATAAAAGCTAAGAAATGTATGATCACACCAGAGCAAAGATTCAGCAACTCGTCTGTTGTTTTTATTCGTCTGGATTTCTCATTTTAAAGGTGAGTTCTTTTTATAAAGTATAATGTTAATATTCTACTGTACTTTAAACATAAATATTTGTTTGACAAATTCCTCGAAGTGTTAAATGGCATGTGTGAGCTTGTTTGAGTTGTGATTCTGTGTCAGAGGCTCAGTAAGAATGATGGCAGTATTAAAAAAACAGTGACACACACCTAAGTCATAAAATCCTTTTTGCTGGCAGACCGAAACCTTTTGATGTCCACGCTGTTGCTGATTAATCCTTTTCAGCAAAGCGCCGTTGAAGAATAGACCCACTGTTGTGCTGGTAGACCAGACTGAACCAGGAACAAGACATTGGATACACATTTACATGAGCACAAAGTGCAGAGCGGAGGCCAGGAGTGCCATTCTGGCAGCTTCACAAGTGTCCCACTAGCCTAATAATCTTATTCCTAGGCATGCAGGGTACTCCGAGCTGGTGCTTTATTAAGACCGGTGTAGGTTGGTGTGTAGGATATTTGTATCAAATTGTGTCAGGGTGTGTGTAGTTTTTGTAGGTGGAAGGGGGTTCAGTTTTCTATCTTTCTTTTGCTCAGAGCAGGGTGTTGGCTGCCTCTTGAACTACAGATTAAGTTTCAGCGTGTGCCATGGGCTGTAGTCTGGATGTGTGTTGTAGCGCGGATGCTTGGCCCTCTCCCATGTGTATTTGCCCCGGGTTATGTAACGATGAACCACACGATGATGTACATAGCGGTGCAGGTTGTGCAGCATTGAGGAGCTCATAAAAAACAGACGGCTGTTCATTCGAACACTCCCTTCGTAAGAGTTAATCATTACCTACTCCTGCACGGTTGGTAGCCAACTGGAATGTTAGAGTTTACAGTTTGTGATGGCACTCCTTCAAAATAGGCCAGATGTTTAGTACATCAGAGCGATGCCAACATTTCACCACTCCATAAGTTATGCAATTGTTGCCCGATTTATATTTTGCATTGTTCTCTTGTGTATATCTTGTAATCCCTCTGTTTTCTTGTAATGGCAACACTGAGGGCATTTTTTTTGCACATTGGCCAGCATTGTGAAACAGTTTTTGTTGTTGTGTGATTTTAAGGCACTGTGCTGAACACCGCAGGTATGTTTGGAAAAGGATAGGTCATGATATCACTTGTGAGATTTGTGTTATGTAGGGGAGGAATAGAAAAGTTTTGCAGAGTAATTTTAAAGAGTCAAATATAGTGCCTTGCAATAGTATTAACACCATTTGATTTATTTTACATATTGTGTCAACCGGAAACCATCAAAAATATTTTTGGGGGATTTTATGTGATAGACCAACATAAAGTGATGCATAAGTGTGAAGTGGAAGGAAACTGATGTGTGGCTTTAAAATTGTTTATGAATAAAAGTGTGGCATGCATTATCGTGAGAACACACCGTACAGGTCAGAGATGAAGTTGTGGAGAAGTTTAAAGCAAAATTAGGTTATAAAACAATATCTTTGAACTTCTCACAGAGCACTGTTCAATCCGTTATCAAAAACTTGAAATATTATAGAACTGCAAACCTTTCAAGTCACGGTTGCACACCTAAACTAAGAGGTTAGGGAAAGAAGAGCATTAATCAGAGAAGGAGCCAAGAGATCAATGATAACTCTGAAGGAGATATAGAGAGCCACAGCTCAAGTGAGAGAGATTGTGTACATGACAGCTATTTGTTATGCATGCCACCAATCTGGTATATATGAAAGAATGGGAAGGAGATAGCCGCTGTTGAAAGAAAGCCATAAAAAGTCACATTTACGGTTTGCTGCAACCCACGTAGGGGACCAAGCACATGTGGGTGTTCTGGTGAGCTGGGACCAAAACTCAACTATTTGGACTACAGGCAAAATGCTAAATGTGGGGGGAAAACTAACACTTACAGGACAGTCCTGAAAAGGCTACAAAAGATTTGAGATTGGGGTGGATGTAGAACTTCAAGCCCCAACCAATACAGACAGATTGAACCAAATTGAGAATTTGTGGCAAGGCTTGAAAACTGCTGCTTAGAGATGCTATCAGCTCAACATGATCTATCCATTTTGGCTGAGCTTCAAATATTTTGCAAAGATTAATTATCTGAAAATTCTGTCTCTATATGTGCCAAATTGGTAGAGACATACCCTGAAGACTTGCACCTGTAATTGCAGCAAAATGTGGTTCTAAAGAGCATTAACTCGGAAGGGTGTGTATGTATGTGTGTGTGTTGAGGGAGTAACAAATGCACACATTGATGATTAGGTAATTGCTGCAGGCAGTTGGTTTCACCGTATTTAATCTCAGTTTATAAAATTCCAATACACTAAATGAGTTTTTTTGTGTATCGTGACAAAATGTGGAAAGGTTCAGAGTATTAATACTTCTGTAAGGCTCTGTAAGTATGGCTGCACGCTGTCTTGGAAGATGCAGTCTTTGTACTGACTGATGATGCAGAGGAGGTATTATTTTTCAGAACATGATATCACTTCCTCTTCTAAATCTCAAGCATTCCTACTCTGGGTCCCATGAAAACCTCTCACACCACACCCTTTGGCAAAGAGGATTTCTGTGCAGATTACAGTCTCCAGATGCTTCTTCACAACCTTAATCTGTGCTCATTAAGACAACACCTGCAAAGAGGGCAGCTGTTTACCTTTGGTTTAACTCAGCTGAAATCCCATGGCTGCATCAGCCATTTGAATCTTCACCTGTTTTGTTTTATAGCATTAACAAAGCAGTGGCTATGTGTGTAAAACTGTTTAGCGAGTGTATGAGGAAGGAGAGAAAGAATTAATATAATACTAGCAGTTCTAATTATATTATTGAAATTTAAATATACATATTTTTTTATCTCCTCAAAATCAAACTCCGCTCCTCTTCTCTTAAGGAGTCTTATGTTTCAGCGTGCTACGGTACCCCTTGCAGAAAGTGAAAATAAGGATTGGAGGGAATTTCTGCTCTGTGGGAGGTTAAGAGAGCTTTCCAAGTAGAAATCCTCCCAACCCTGCCGCCGATCTGCCGAGCAAATCAAGGCAGCAGGCGATGCTCCAGTGCAATCCTCCCCCAGCCATGCTTCTGTCAGTGAAGCGGGGAGGCTGAACTAACCCTAGAGAGCCAAAGCCTGCACCATCACCAGCTCACCCCCCCCCCCCCCCTCCTTCAGCTGCACTCTTTAAAAGGCCTGAGAAATCCGTGGAGCAGCCTTCAATAAAATCCAGATTTGTTTTGTCTGACTCTTGGTACTGGCAGTCTGCTGCGTGCCATGTTCAGCCTTGAGGAACAGTCACTTACCTGTGCGGCCTTCGGGCTCTGAAGTGTGAAGACTTACAGGGAGCTCTGAGACAATCTTCTTTTTAGTTTTTGGGGAGATGCAGTATGATTTGTCGACCCATTAAATATTATGGTGTATAATTTTTTATGCATAAGGCTTAGACTTACACATATGGTGTCTAACAAAGGTTTTCATTCTCCTTCCTATCTTTTTAAGACATTTTGTCACATTACAATCATGACTTTTTTGTCTGTTTTATTATAATCTGATGTGACAAAACAGCATAAAAAGGCAAATGTGTGTGAAGTGAAAATACACATAGTTCTGAAAATGTTTTAGAAATAAAAAATTTGAATAGTGTGGCCTGCATTTATTTTTAGTCCCCTTTAATCTCATATCCCTAGATAGAATCCAATGCAACCAACTGCTCCAGAAGTCTCCTGAATTGTAGAAGAAGATACGCTGGTCAGATGAAACCAAACTTGGAGGATTAATGGAGGTGAATAAAGGACAATCCTGAAAGAAAACAAGTTAGAGGTTGTGAAATAGTGGCAAGGAATATATATTGGTGTTGGGCTATCACATAAACTCAAATATAATGCATTGGAGTTTGCAGTCCTAATGTGACAAAATCTGAAACTGTTTCAGAGGTATAAATAATTTTGCTAGGCACTATCTTCATGTGTTTTTGGCTCTTGTAGAAAGCTGTGCCCTAACATTGTCAGGTAAGGTCATGTAAAGAACACCTCTTTTTATATGCTGTTAATTATGCAGCAGTGTGGTCGACTGCCATCAGCCTGGAAGGTCATTATTTTCTCCCTGAAAAAGCAGAAAAACTCCACAGATTTTCATCAGTTTTCGTTACAAAAGAAACATGTAATTATTGTTGTGGTTTTGTGTCGCTCCTGATGCTGTGTTGACATCCTGTCTGAGGTTGGAAAGCCACGTTTAGTGAGAATCTCGGTTTTGCACTTGTCCCCTATTTGATGTACGTTCACTGCAAAGGAAGGTGCATTTATACATGATGTGTTTGTGCACAGTCTGTAGACTGTGCGTGTTTATACAGCATGTTCTGTAGCTGTTTATGTGTCCAACGTTTTTGCTGATGGCACTATATTCCGGGCCCTCAGTTTGGGTGTCTGTTTCATCTAATTGAAGGTCAATATTTGCATGAGCATTCCTACAGACAAGTTTCCTGCAGAGGCTTAGGTTGGACAGAACACAGGCTCCCCCTGTGCTTTAAAAATCTGACTGGTTGTCATGTTCTGATGTAACATCCTGTGGGATTTCTGATAAAAAGATTGGCAGTTCAGATTTTTTTTTTTTTTTTTGCAGTTTGAACCCGTCTTGTGCACATGAGACCATTAAAGTAACATTACTGGGGAATAATGGAGTTATAAATTATAGTCTTAGCAATATGATTAATTCAAACTTTAATGTCCAAATAAGGTATTTTAAAGCAAGAAATTGAACTAGAGGAGAGACTAGAAGCAGATTGCAGAAGTCAGGCAGTTAGTCCTCATCTATTGATTGTAGACAATGTAATAACTCATAGCTAATCTGAGCCATCAACTGTTTTCCAGGGCTGTTAATGCTAGGGGAGGAAAGATATAACCAGCTCGTGAGACAAAATGATACAATACAATGCTGGTTTAATGAGAATGAAAATATTGTTTTAGAAATCCAAGAATCCACTTTGAAACCATTTTGGTTTTATTTCAAAGTAAATGTATTAACTATAAAGTAAAGATTTAGTCAGTCACAAACTGTTTTAAGAGATCAGTCCAGAATAATGCAGTCCAGGTTTGACTGATCCATATATTGAGGTTTTTATATTTGCCTGATTCTAAGGTGGTCTTAATGCTCCCATTTTATGTTTTTACAAAAGGAATGAAGGTGTCATTAATCTCAAACTGGGTTTAAAAAAATCACTGTTCAGAGTACAATTATTCAGTTCAGGCCTGATCAGTCAAACCTTTTTCAATTTTTAACTCCAGACGATCAAATGCAGTCCAGACTCCTTAAAAAACTGTGAAGGAGCTGTTTAGTTGAGCACAACTTGGAAGCAACAAAGCAGATGTTAACTAACACACTGTTTAACGGTTCAGCATTTGTGATATTCCCACTTTCATCCTTTCTGTTTTAATAATTCAACTCTGTCAATAAACAAGGCAACACAACTACTTCATTTCTTACCTTAAAAACAGGATTGTCACTTTAAAACTACTTTAACAAATTTTCAAAATTAAAAAAGGCTGGGATTTTAATGCTTTGTTTGGCATCTAAACCAAATCAAGTTGGAAAACCTTTGAGACCCAAATCAAGAGGATCTAGAAGTCAAAAGCAGTACAATGGTTCCTTTTTGAGAGTGTGTTAATTTGATAGTATCTCAAGAATCAAAATGATCTATGAAATGGGCAAAACTGAAACTGAGATGTGGCAAAGTGATGGTGAAGGTCATCATATTTAAGTAAAGGTAAAACAGTTTTATGTCTGAAAGTATAGAAACACTTTATTTGTACACCCAATTTTCATTTTTCCATACTTATCTAGACTTTTTAGCCAGTTTATTCAGTCCATCTGCCTGAAGATTCATTTTGCTTTGTGCAATTTTAAAAAACAAATGTGCATTAATAAAGTCAATCCCTTGATAACACTTCATTCAGTGGACTATAAATAAAAGAGTCTGTTTTAAATTAAACCTTACTTTACTGACCAAGTCTCTATGGTGGTAAAAACCAACAATAGCAAAAATGAATGGAAATAAAAGCATTTATAACGGGACTGCAGCCACTCGTAACTCAAGGTGGAGACTTTTTGTTGAATTTGGAGTGTTTTCTGTCTGCAGAGTCACACTTCTGCAACTGATGGATCACTGTTGCTAAAAAATGCTTTCATTTCTTAAAGAAACATATAAAAACATATAAAAATGGACTCGGTTTCTCGGCTGGCCTGGGAACGCCTTGGGGTTCCTCCCGAGGAGCTGGAACAAGTGGCTCAGGAGAGGGAAGTCTGGGTCTCTTTGCTTAGACTGCTGCCCCCGCGACCCGACCCCGGATAAGCAGAAGAAAATGGATGGATGGATGGATAAAAATGGACACATACAGTACTCATCATTTACCTGAACATGACACCCTGATTGTCCACCCTGCAAACACTGGATTTTGATGGACATTTATTAATAGCTATTAGAGATTCACTGCTGAACACATGTTGATTTTTTTTTTTAACCTCATGCATAAACATAGCCAAAACAACAATGCTAAGTCTGGCTTGATTTGCACAATTTATCAATCCAAGCATCCTTTAAGGCACATTTATGCATCAGTGGCTGGCAAATGGTGATTAGGACCATGTCTTTAAAAATGGTGGAACGAAACTTACACAGTATCAGTTACTTCATCACTTACTGTATGTGAAGATTTTTTTCTATGCCAGTTTTTATACATTTACTTTAATTGGTGCCATAATTTATTCACCTGAACATGATCAGAAACTGCACTGAGAATAAGTTAAAAGCAGTGAATGTCTAAAGAAAACATCAGAAGAATTACTTATCAAGTTCACTTTAAAGGATGTTGAGAAATTGTGAGTCATGGAAGCAAAATATACAGAAAGGAGGTAGGACTTCAGATTTTTACAGTGTTGTGGATGGGTTAAAGTAAATGTGAAGAAGGATTAAAATCTACACTTGTTTATACAATAACAACACAATGCTGCAGTGCCTCTGTTGGTATAGCCTCAAAATGATGTAATATGACGAATATGTCGTTAGACTTTTACTTTACTATTCTTAGTGTTATCCAACATGTAGGTTTTTGTGGAAAAAGGAAACAAAATAAAGGGAAAATTATATTCCTGTCCATTCGTCTGTCATCCATCCATCCATTCATTCATTCATTCATTCATTCATTCATTCATTCATTCATTCATTCATTCATTCATTCATCCATCCATCCATCCATCCATCCATCCAGTAAGGAAATAAACAATTATTTGTAATCTAGAAAGAGAAACCGGTTCATTTTGAAGGGCTGTCATACTGTAGCTCCATGTTTACTGTAATGTTCAGTGCCACAGGCTCTCACACACATAAACGGTCTGTACCATGCATCTCATGCAAACTTTTCCACCCCTGGAGAGGATCCTTCCTCCTCCCCCACCAGCTTCTTTCAAGAGCAAAACCCCCTAAGCTGCTGACACAGACTCATGGAGCGTAATTGAGAAAATAAATAGATGATGTGGGGAAAAAAGTTTGCCTCTCATCATAGGGCTAAATGTTTATCCTCTACTGCTGGATGTTAAAGCAAGGTTTTCATCAACCTTTTATTTGCAAAGATGGATAATGTGCCAGGCATAAAGTAAGAAGAAGGTAAGTAGGTAAGGCTGGCATTAAAAAGAAATACACAATCGGATCTTCGGTTTTAGTTTCCTGTTAAATTTCTTCTTGCAGCTTTTATGTTTCCTCTAAGTTAGGTTTTTGGGCTTGAGAAGTTTAAAAACAATCTGCAGGATTTTCTTGCAGTCAGATTTTATTTTATTGATAAGAAAAAGGCTTCTAAAATTAAATCTGTCTGCGAGAAAACACCCCCCTTTGTTGTGACAGAACAGTAACACAATAAAAATCATTTAATTAGGTTTGCCTAGAAAATGTTGAGACAAACACTGTTTTTCAGGTGGAAGGTTTTGTTCTTCAACCCCCAGGAAAATGGCATACTTTGAGTCTTTTTCCCTCAATAATAGCTTGTACACCAATGAGTGCTGTGGTTAGCATAAACTGGCCAAGTTTCATATGCTGTCTATTTTTCAAAACTTCCGTTTTTCCAGACTCAAACTTTGAGGTGGCGCTGTCAACTTGAATAAACGAATTTCTATGGATTTAGTTGTGGATCAGCTTTCAATAGGGAACCACTGAAAACCACTGCCATGGATGGATGGATGGATGGATGGATGGACAAAGGAGTGCATTCATAGAAGTACTATAGATAGATGGATGAAAAGATGGACGCATGGACAGCAAATAGACCAGTAACTGTAAATTTCTTCATAAACCCTCCCTTGCTATCATCTTTTATCCTATCACCAGAGTAATGTCCACACATCTTTAACAGAACCCACACCCATTTGAACAGAGTAGGTTTTACTGTTCTCAGTTCATATTAGTTGGTGACACATGGCAGTTAAATTAAATGGACTGGGTAAAATGAATTGTGCCATCAGTTAGCAATAGCTGCTCTAACAATAGCTATGGAGAGATATTACATATGAAGGCTTGAGCCTCCTGTAAGAAGCACTTCCTCCGTCTGAGGAGTTAGATTGCTTTAATTATGTAATCCTGTCGTCCTCAACCACCTGGATCAGCAGTCCCCGTGTTTGCATCCAGGTAATCGGCCACCTCCTCCCTGTTCTCCTCTTTGCACTGTCAGCACATCACAAGGAAGAAAGGCCAGCTTAGTCCCTGCAGACCTTAGTTTTTCATCAACACTCTGCAACTCTAATGTGCTTAATGGCGCTGCCTTTGTCCTCTAAGGACCCTGCTTTCACCTTGGTGTCAGCTGATTGACAGCTTGCTGGGCCAGAGGGATGGTAAAGTGGAAGGACATGTGGTGCTTTTCTCTGGCTGCGGCCAGGATGTGATTTTTTCACTCTGACACCTGGAGCCACTATGGGATACTATAGGCTGGTACCTGGCAGCAAAGAAGGCTTTTCTCTCCGTTCACTACGGTCTGCAAGACTCCCCATCTCTTCTTTTCCATCTTCAGAGAGCCTCTGTGTGGGTAGTTCTCATTGGGATTGTTTCTGAGCATCGTTGCTGGAGCGGGGGTGCTGGATTCCCACTCATTGCCCCTGAGTAGGGTGTCCATTACAGTGGGAGTGCCCAAATTACACAGCGGAGGGAGATGAGAGAGAGAGGAGCCCTGTTGAGAACTGTGTTGCAAGAGTAAAGGGTGGGTTGGCGGGTGTAAAGTGGAGAAATCAATTCGTCCGAGTAAAAGAGCGTGAAGCACACAAAGGCATTGTTGCCAGGGTGTGAAGGAGCATGTTTTCAATATCAGCTTTATGACCAGCTGTGCAGTAAGGTTGTAAATCTTGAGTTAAGTTGTTATGGTTAATGCTTCTGCAGATTTTCTTTTCTTTTGCTGTCAGTGCAAAAGTATAATGTGTCTTTGTCAGCCTGTGGGATGGATGGTCTTGTGAGAGCGAGCTGTCCCTGTTGTAACAGTATTTCTTTCATAGGCCATAGCCTGTGTTTTCCCTCGCCCAGTTCGTCATGTTATCAGTATCTCCAAAACACAAGTCAGACGTCAGTTGCTGAAGAGATGAAACTGCAAAAGCAACGTTGGTATCATCACGGTTTTACCCCATCAATCCCTGTAATGCACAGTTTATTGCTTTTCTGTGTAACTACACTGTTATCAGATTACCCTCAGTACAGTTTTTCACTGTGAACAGACTGCTATATTTAGTTTTATCTCTCATTTGCCAAACCTTTTAAACTTTTGTCTAGTGGGTAAAAAAAGAATCCTGGACTGAAATGTTAACTTTCAAAAACTACAAGAGTTCTCAAGTCAGTGTTATTTATTTATGTGTGCTTTATGAAATTGTGTCACAGGTGGGATAAAATTATAATGTCTTTAAGGATGGCACTTTTGTTTATTTCATTTGTTTCCTCAACAAAAATTGAAATATTTTTTTTTAACTACCCTATAGTGCTGGTCATTTCACTCTTTCAACATTTTGTTGCCAACTTTTTCAGGTGAGATGGAGCCGTCTGCCACTGGACGTTTCTTATTGACCATGTATCAATTCGTGGTGTTTCATAGCTGCTTTGGCAACGATTTAAAGTAATTTTCCATACTCCAATCACAGTATTCTTTATGGAAATGCAGTTTTACGACTCCAATAAATAATATCTACCAATCTGCACTAACATTTGGAGGAAGGACAGCGCTGCTTAATTATGTGAATGGGACTGGTCATTTTGACCTTTTTGCTATTTCGTATCTCTATAGTTATGTGCCCAATCTTTTCCTTTTTTCTGAAAATGCAATGTGAAACAAAAACAAAAGTAATATACTATTAAAATACACATATTTTGAGTGTTTTCATGTTTAAATAGGTAATAGTTTATTACTGGGTATGAAACAGAAGTAGGCGCATAGGGGTTAAGTTGGGGGGAGGGGGTATAAATGTATAAATGTCTTCATGCTTTTAAATCTGTACGGGAGTGATTGGAATGTGGTTGATGTAGGGTAATTTTTAACCTGCAAAGCATTTTGAGTTGCAATCTTTGCATGAAAAGTGCTTTATAATAAAGTTGGATTTGATTGAGGGTAAGGATTTCAATCTAGTATGATCATCTTCCACTTTCCTTAAAAGTGGTATCTGGTTTAGCTTTGTTAAATCTACCAATCTTGGAGAGACATTGATACCTAAATATGTAATATTCCCTGACTGCAGTTGTGTAGTAATGGAATTGATGAAAGAGCAATTAATTGGAATAACTGTAGATTTTTACCGATTTATAGAATAATCTGAAACTCTTGAGTGAGTTTATCAACTTAATTACATCAGAGAGAGAGGGTTGTGAATGCTAGAGAAAAAGTAATACATCATCTGCGTAGAGACTGATTTTATGTTCTATGTTTTTGCATTTTATTTATTTTATATCATTAGTTTGTGTGATTGCTTCTGCTACAGGTTGAATAAAAATAGCAGGGAGGGAGACAGTGGACATCTTTGCCTGGTACCCCTCTGAAGAGAAAACCTGAGAAATGTTTGGTTATTAGTCCTGATACATGCTATTGGGGAACTGTGTAATATTTTCAACCAGTTTATTAGATACATTTCCAAAACCAAATTCATGAAAGGTTTCACATGAGAATTTCCAGTTAACTCTATCAAATGCTTTTCTGTATCTAGAGATAATATATTTGGTTTAAATGTTTTTACATTGGTCTGGTCTTTAACAGCAGATATAGTTGTTTTTTTCTTTATTTTTAGCTGGTTAGCTAAAAAGCTACCTGATTTATTGCCAAGTTCAAATGTTTCTATTCAAAGTATTTGAATTAAGAACTGAGTCTGTTTATTAATAATTTAATTTAATTGTAGCTTTGCAGATTTTGACCAGTCTTTCCTCAACCTGATAGGCTGCTAATGATTTAATAGTTTCTTCTAATTCCAGAATATGTTTGTTTTCTCTTTTCTTCTTATTTGACGAGAATGAGATAATTTTATTTCTAACCACAGCTTTTCCTGCCTCCCAGAGAATGGATGGTATGTACCAGGCAAGATCATCATACTCCATACTCCATACTCCAATATGAAGCCCGCTCTTTTTTAAAATATGTAAGAAAAATGTCCACCTTAAGCAACGATATATGGAATCTCAAAGTTTTACTTTGTGGATTTTTTTTCTTACTTACTTTACTAGAGTTAAAGAAACAGGAGCATGATCGCTGACAGCCATAGGGCACATCTCGGTGTCTGAAATGTCAGTCAACAACGAGCTGTTGACTAAAAAATTAGTCGAGTTGAGAATAAAAATGACGGACATTTGAGAAGAAAGTATATTCCCTATGGCTAGGTTGAAGAGATCTTGTACGCAAACTCCGTAAACACTGATGCACTGTTTAAAGTGGACAGGCCATAGTTTTAAAATCTTCCTTTTTGCATTTAAATCATTCAGTTGTGGTCTATATACAGTGGGACTATAGTTCTTAGGTCTGAATTTCTAATTATTGTAGCTCTACAGGGCCCTCTTCTACCCCTGTTCTGAGGAGTCTGAGTGTAACTTGTTTTGGTGAGGTTTTTTAAAAACAAATGAGGTGCTGCATACCCTGCCCCCCTCCAGGTCGCAGAACCTTCCACTCCACCCCATTCAGCCATTTTTGTAGTTTGATAGAGATAATCTAGTGGTGCAGAAACTTTTTTTTAAAGATGTCGAAAGAGTTGTCTTCCAGGCGTACAATTTTACTCTTGTTATAACATGCCCACTAACAATATATAAAAAGACTGTTTAATGGACAAAAACCTAATTAAGAAATATAGTGATGTGCTGTTTAGTAATGCATCTGAAACACCATCAATGACACAACAATACTATGTACCTTTAAAGCTATAAAACGAAGCTTTTCTTACAATATTAAGACAAAAATTATACTAATTAATGATAATAAATTTTACTTACTTACTTACTTACTTACTATAATCGTGTGTTTTAAGCTAGTAGACTACATGTGTGTTTTAAGCTAGTTAACTACATGAAAAATACCAAAGAAAAACGTTAGCAATTTTACAGTAAAATATGTAGTCCTTTTAATAATATTACTGACCACACTGTTACACAAATTACTTGTCAGATACCACATAATTATACAAAAGCTACCATAATGAGTTGAATACATCTTCCAAACAAGACCCCAACGTTGTTACCAAGTGTGCTACTGCTAGCGGCAAGCTAACGCCATTTTATGTGTTAGGATTGTGTTCCACAAGACAAAAAACAAACAAAAAATTAACTAAATTGTTTATGTGATAGTACTGTTAAAGAGCAACTCACCCCTAAATCAACTTTTTTTTGCTGATAAACTGTTAAAACGAGTGTCTAATAGTGCAGTGTATATGTCTGGTCATTGTCATTTTTGGTATTTTAGTACATTTAAAGGTTGAATGTGGAACAATTTCATAAAAAGCTATATAAAAAATAAAAAAAATACCTCCACGGAGTATTTAGAGGGGTGCAGAATGAAAGTACAGTATTTCCTTTAAAAATTATATTTGAATTTAAATATAAGAAAATATTTATTTATATGGACACAACGTTGGCATTATGTTTACATCTACCAGCCAATAGTGGGCAGTATTGCAGGTTGCCTAATACGGTAAACAGTCCATTCTGCATAGTGAGGCTGGTATTGTGGAAAATGGCGGAGTCGGCAAGTCAAGCAGCTGCTTCAGAGCCCCGGAGATTTTGTTGTCCTGCTCAGAAGAGGAGCAACCAGAGAAGATCAAAAACCAGAGTAAGTTTAGGTGATGCCTACAATAGATGGACTCAAATTGTAAAATAAACTTATTAGTCAAAATTAGTCCTTACTCTGTACGATTTGTCAGTGGACATGGTGCAGGCTGGTCACTTCACATATCAGCAGCGAACCTAGCATCCAGACGGCTTGAAACCTTGTTCTATTATTGCAACTACAACCTCCACACACTAAATGTCGCTATGGAGTTTGTGTTCCATATTCAACCTTTAAGTAAAAAAATTTATTCTCTACCAAAAACCGACAGTGTGGCGCCCTCTTCAGGTTAAAACTATACACTGCACTTGAATTTGAACTGGGCATTGCTGTTCGTTCTGCGATGATGGCTGACGTCAGCCATCCTGCCGCTGTGGGGTTTGAAAGATACAGAGTCTCTTTTAAACCCCATGTCTCCACGCCTCCGTAGGGGTTTGGAGTTGGAAGTGTTGACACCACCCAGCTCTCTCCTCCCACTGTCCCTCAGTCAGGCAACACCTGCTTTTGGCGCATTTTGTAAACAGGAAATGTACTTTCCTCACAGATTTGGGTACATTACCATAAAAAATAAAACTTAACCAGGGACTTCGCAGAGGTTCTGATGCTGGGGGATGGTGTAAGGAATCGTGTGGGTTAATAGATCAAACAGCCGAACATTTAGACTTTTCTGCTTGTACCATTTTTAAAATAAAAATGGCGGATTCGCTCAATGTCTTGCCAGAAGTGCATGACCTTGTTTAGCAGTTCCAATTCAAGTACTGTGATGTAATTGTTCAATAGAGAATAGAGGAAATTTAACAGATTAAAAAATATGACCAATACAGTATACAAAATATATCTCCTGAAGTGACTAATTTATGCTTTTTTGCACTCCTAGAGACTCTAAATTCACAACGCACTGTATTTAAGAGCTAAAAAAATGGAATTTGCATATGTCCCCTTTAACTAAATATATGCATTGCCAGCTGTGCTGAGTCCCTGTTGTACTGTGCCTGTCTATATATTCATTTAAACCAAAGTTGAGGTCGCCCCCCAGGAAGAAGTGAGCAATCCAAGTGTTAAGACAGTAAAAAACAAAAAAAGTGTGAAAGAATGAGGGGTCATAAACATTTGGGCCATATATGCTGACTATACAAAACTTTGGTTATGTATAGATCGTTTATTATAAATAAATCTACCTTTGGATGTGTTAATGTCTCCAATACTGGGAAATTAACATTTGTATTTATCAATGTTGCTACTTCACTTTGTAGCATGCTGAAACCCCATTAGGAAACTCAGGTGATTTAAGATCACCTGCAGGTAGATTTATGAGTCTCTTGTAATAAGACAACATATGTCTGTAATCTTTTTAGCGGGTTAAAATTCTTTTTTTTCTCTGGTGCCAGTCCCCTGAACATTCCATGTAGTGTAACCATAGTTGTGCATGTGTGGCTAACGTTGGACAGGGTATGTCACCATAGAAACTGATAAACACAAGTGAAATCATAGTTAGTGCTTGCTTGAACCAGAGATATAGAAAGAAAATAATAAAGTTAGTTACTAATTTAAGAAGTTTAAAAAGTTAGGAAGGTGTTGGGGTAAGAGGGTGAGAGGATATGGGTATATATGGGTATGTTATGAAAGATTTCTGTGTGTGCGTAGCCTACATGTATAGCTTTGACAGGCCACCAGCATTGTGTGGACATTTGTAGTTGTGAGGACATTTTGCCTGGTCAACACAATGTTTAACAAGCTATTAAACTCTTCTAGTTAGGTTTAGAGGTATGGTGTGAATTAGGTTTGGGTTAAGGTTAGGGTTAGGGAAAGTGTCTGGGTTAGGCATAGTAAAATCAATGGAAGTCAATACAATGTCACCACAAGTATAGCAAGACAGGAGTGCGGACACGCTCACACACACGCACACACGCGTGTGTGTACGTGTGAGAGAGAGTGACAAAAGAAAAGAAAAGAGTGACAAAGAGATTTAGTGAAAGACAAGTGAAGAGGAGGGGAAAAAAAGAGCTGGCATCCAAGTGCACAGCCCTGGCCCCACCCGTATCCAAAAATGCAAACATCATACTGAGCTGTGCTTACATTAGATTACAATTGCTTGTTAATACAACTCTTATCTAAGCAGTGTTACATGACTCAGACTAACCTGTTGTTGCTCCTAATAAATCCATGGAGTGATCTGCTGGTCCCTGAACAGCTGCCAATTAATATACAGTTTATCTACTGCCACTGTAGCACTGGTGCCTTCAGTGATGTACTTCTTCCTGATTGGGAATAAAACTCGCCTTCTACCCAGGATCTCTTTCGGATATTGATCGTTAACACTGTAGTCCGTTCCGTGCAGCTCTCTGCCCCGGCCACTGACCTGCTAATTTGCTTTTAGTGCTCGAATTGTTGTTGGGCTTCTTACCTCCGCGCCGGTGGACATGACGAAAAGTGATGTCTTTCCAACATCAGTTTCAGCTGATGTTGGAGGAATTCTCTGGCAGTGGTTTTAGCGTCTTCCTCTATCCGTTCTGGGATCCCGGAGAAGACAAGGGTTTTCCACTTGCCCTGGGGCTTGGATACCCAGGATGGTTTCTTTCATCTTTTTCTTGTCTCCGGACAGCTGCATCATCCCATTTGCGAGTTTCTTTTTGTTATCTTTTAGCATTGGGTTTTCTGCAGAGAGTGATGCCACCTGTTCTTGGCTGAACTCCAGAGACTCCCTCAGCGCTTGGAATTCCTTGTGGAGAACATCAACCAGGGCAAGATGGGCGTCTAGGCTGGTTAGGTACTTATCAATTGAATCCAGGACTGTGGTGTAGCTTTTCTCTGGAGAGATAGTGAAAGTGCTGGCCTCTGAACGGTTGCGTTTCTGCGATGCTGTCGTTTGTCTGGGAGATATGAAAGATATAAAGAAAGAAGGATGGATTTTATTTTCAAATAAGCAGGCAATGTAAAGAAGATCCTTGTTGGTGAGTGCAAACATTTCATTTGCATATTTAATGTTTTTGTCATTTTATTTCGTTAGCAATCAGTCAATGGTAACAAAATAAAATGGCAAAAATGCTACAGATAAAATTTAAAAAAATTCTGATCCACTGCAATTTATAATGTAAATACCATGGTGCACGCAGCCACGCCAACATGTTCAATTGTTTTGCTGTTGCATTTTCTCCACAAACAAATGCAAGTAATGTGTTTGCTTTAGTTTTTTTATTTTCATTGAATTGTTGGTTTTATTCTCACCTTGTTGGTGTCATTGGCGACAATGCACATTTTATTAGACAAACTTGTTTGAGCTCACATAACATACTTTTAGTAGACTTATTAAAGCTTTGTAGAATAGTCTTATAAAATCGGCATTTATTTTTTAGATTTGACACTATTTGTGATCTTAGTTTCCTACTGTTATTTGTGAATGCGAGCTTATTGATTTTAAATGCTCTGGAAATTAAGCGTCGCTTGTGCAGCCTATATTAACGGCGATGTAATGTGTACATGTGATTCTGTATGGATTCTTGAGCCGTGGTGTGTTTTTGATAGTATTATGAGGTGTATTCATTTAGGGCGAGAATGGGTGGATGTGAGCATCCACCGTCATAAATGTAAATCGGCGCCTATGCCCATAACTATGTTGTCAAAGTACTCGTCCACGTCGCTCTCTAGGCTGTCTATAGTGTCCTTGTCCAGTTTGTTTTATTTCTAAATATAATTCAGTGATTAGTATTTTAAATGTTTCTATATTTGACTTGGATTTATTGGCTTGTTTCACCTGAGTTTGTTTGTTTGTGTTGAAGAGTAGCTTAGATTAATGGGTCCCTCAATCACATTACTAAATTCACAGAAAAAAAGAAGTTAGGGAATTACTAATTAAAAGTCTACAGACAATGTGGTCAACATATAAAAGTAAAGCAAAACGTACAGTAGTAATCATTCTAACATTGTTGATTTTGGTGCCAATAAATTAAGATATATGTATTGTACTTTTTTGTCCAATGTTATACTATTGCAATGAATTTATTTACAGTTTTTACATATATTTACTTTCACAAATTTTGACTGATACAAAAATTCTAAATTCACTACCCTTCAAAATATATTTTATATCGCACATACCTTATACAACGTCAAAATAGTTTTATTCAAGTAAGCCAAGTTTCAAACTCTTTAAACAGAAGAGATGTTGATTCTAATGTCTAAATATATAAATAAACACAGTTTTCCTAGTCTTCTATTCAGGTACCCACTGACAACATGCCAGACCACAATCAGCAACACAAAAACTGGCGGTTTCCAAGACTTGGGTAAAGGGATTTTGCTTGTAAATAAGTCCCTGTGTGCTCAGAGTATCTCTGTGTTTATACAGTTTTACTGCAATTACTGTGTGTGTGTGTGCCTGTATACACACACAGTGTACATAGCTTGTTCTTTAACTCCATTTTGCTGGATTTTGTTTACTAATCCTGATAAACTGGGACGATATGTACAGTTGAAGTATTTGCCGTTCGTTTTCAGTATCAGTTATGAATAGGTGAGAGGCACATGATTCAATTTTTGCCATCTTCATAATACATTTTCTCCTCTTGCTTTAACTTTTCACTGGAGGGCACCTCTTTCATTTTGTTTAATTTTTGTGGGTTGTTCCTCATCAGCTTTTTACAGTTCTCTAAATGAGTTTCTATAGCTTAGAATTTTTTTTCCGAGAGTCTGGCTGTGTTACATTAGATTTGGAAAAGTAGCTGATCTACTGTAGGTGTTGCATTTTCTTCATTACTTTGCATTACTTTTTTGCATTGCCAGACCTCGTAAGTGGGGCTGTTATCCTCTGTGACAGGATACGCAGGATGCATGTTTTGTATGCATTTATGTATACACAAATTGCGTTGTTGCTGTAAAATAACATTTCAATTTTCCATTCAGATTATCAATGCCCATTTTGTTTGGCAATTGACGCCAATATTTACTTTTTATAAGCTTATAACTAAGTACGTTCTATAGTGCATATAGGGAAATGTTCCGCTTTCACTAGAAACTGGACCACTAAAATTGGCCGAATCACGGTCAGTCAGTTAAAAATCTGTTTAACCACCTTGATCACCATCTTTGTCTGCCTCGTGATAATCTTTCCTAGAAAGTAATCATTTATCATTCAAGTTAATTTTTACTACGCTAGTTGAGAGCACTGTTAATACAAACTATTAATTAAAAAAACACATCCAGAAATTTTGTCCATACTACATTTTTTACCCATTTGAATATTTTTTTACCTCAATATATTTTTACATGGACAAAGAGTGTTTTTGAAATGACATCCACCCAAACCTTTATCAAATACAGGCTGTATCTATCCACCAAAATTATGCTTCCTTTTGAGATATGAATCAGATGATCAAGGGGGAACTGAAGCCCATTAGCCACCCAGGTCAACCAATTATACAGAAATACCTTTACTACAGATGGCATTAACTCTTTCACTCTTTGTATCTTTCTTACGTGATTGAGACTCATATTTATAGCTTATTATACCAAAGCCCTGCGATAGATTGGTGACCTGTCCAGGGTATCCCACCCCTTGCCTAATAAACGTTGGAGAAATAGGCAGAAGATTCTGTCACGTTGGAAGCCAACTGCTTGGAGTTGCTGGGGATTTGGCTCTGTTTTCTAATTAATTGACTAATAATTAGCTGCCCACTCGTGTGCACTCATGAACAGTGTATTGAGCATTGTATTTACTGCCAAAGATGGTGAGGTGATTATTAACTGTGAAAAAAGGAAATAAAATGACAGGGAATCCACGGCAGAAAGTTTGCTTGTATTCTAAACTTTCTTAAAGGTTTCTGCACTTTTGCTAAAGCAGTTGCTGTTGTGTTGAAACAAACATTTCAGCCAGTTTGTTATGACCTTTTTGCATGTTTAATTTCTAGAAGCATGCTTTAAACTAGGGCTGGGCGATATGGCCTGAAAATAAAATCTCAGATTTTTTCACACCAAATCCGATTTCTGATTTTAATCGATTTTTTTTCTTTCTCCCTTTACTTTCTTAAACAGAAATAACAAATGACAGAATCTATTTTTTAAACTCTTATTTTAATATCTCCTTTGGGAGTCTACCAGAATTCAAAGTTGTGTGAAAAATCTCAATTTTCCCAAAAATAAATCTTCTTAAATGGCAAATTCGAATTAATCGATAAAATCAATTTATCGCCCAGCCCTACTTTAAACCTAGCTTAAACTTCTCTGTCAGCAAGTTTGCACTCACGCACACATATTGATGGAGACATTTTCCTTTTATACTTCTTCGTTGGTCTGTCAATCATGCGAAGCAATTCCCTGCCAGGACAGCAGGGGGTGTAGACCTTCTCTGGCAGGTCTGCCTACCATTGCAGTGATGTCTCTGCGCGACGACAGTTTATTTACTTCAGCTTGAAACTGCACGTCCATTCAAGGAGCAATGGTCGGCAGAGAGCGAGTATTGATTGAGCTGGAAAGCTTTTTACTAGAAATGCAGCTCATAGAATACTCTAAAAACGAATGTAAACAAACAAACAAGCACAGTGGTCTGTTTTATTGCTTTGTACACATCCTGGTCTTAAAAATCGCCAAAAGACCATATTAGATAAATTGGCCTTGCAATATAAACCATCTAGTGCCCAAAAGCTGCATTGACTACTAATCACACCAACTCTAGAGCACCGTTCTGGTGAAATGATGTTGGGCTAACCAATCACAGACTTGCTCTCTCCGTTGAGTTCGACGGCTAATTAAAAAATTGGGCTCTACTCCGACTGGCCCCCCTTGCGCCGATTGATGATGGCGCTGTGTTTCTCCGCACTTCCGCTGACAGAGAAGTATAAACTATACTTCACAGTGAGCAAAACTAAAATCGTGTCCTAATCAATGATTTTACCTTTTCTGGGGAGGTCAGATATCAGCATCTGGTGGCTTTATTAATTTGAAAATTATTTTATGCAGCAGCGACAAACATGTATTGAAACCCCTTAAAGTATTATCAGCCTGTGTATCTGGCAGTTAGAACTCTTTCAACTGAAAATTTGCATGTAGGTTATTTTTCAATAGTTCAAAAGATTTACTACTCTTCAAAATGGTCAAACTTAAATATGACATGTCTTTCCACAAACTTTACATCATTTCTCATACCTTGTTTATCTTGTTTAGAGTCACAAGAGGCCTGGAGTCTCTCCCAATTATCAACTTTTAGACAAGTTGCAAGTCTGCCTGAGTGTGCACACTGAAACTTGTGACCCTGCTTAAAAACTCACAGAGACAAACTTAAGTTGGAAATCGCTAATTGGCCTCAGATGGAAAGCATGAAAGTTGTACAGTTGAAATTCCAACTGTACAACAAAAGAGTATCTTCTCTTGTCCCAGAAAGGATAACACTTTATGTCAAACCACTAATGCCCCATTACGAGGTCAGGCTATGCAAAAATGATAAATAATTAGGTTAGAAAATGCAACACCTTCAGTAGGTCAGCTACTTTGTCCAAATCTAATTTAACACAGCCAGACCCTCGAATTTTTTTTCCTAAGCTATAGAAACTCTTTTAGAAAACCTGAAAAGCTGAGGAGGAAGTCATAAGGTTTGTATTAATGTGACAGTGCTACGCACACTATAGATATAACCTGAATTGCTATTTTACCCATACGAATACTATATTTTACATTTTTACAGTAACACTTATCAGTGAAAAAAAGGTAAACCTGTCAGTATCTAGTACACTGTGGGACATTTTGGCTACATTGTTTCTCATCTTACAACCTGTTCAATAGTGATAATGACTAGATCAAGGTCTCTAAACTTTTAAAACTTTTGTTGAGCATAACCACCATTAGAAGAGGCCTTCCAGTGTGTGAATTTTAAATCTTTTGACTTGGTAAACAGTTATACGGAAGTTTGAAAATATATATAAAAAAGGCAATTTAATGTTTTCTGTTCAGATATGGAAGCCATGACTCAAAGGTAGTATTATTTTGTCTACATTGAGGGTTTGAGCTTGAAATATCGTCACAAAGTAGTACTTGTGAATATCGTTTTTTAATACTTACTGCTAAATATAATTTCTTATATGTTTTTGAGTATTGTTGTGGCTGGGTCAACATGAGTCATATATCTAGTTTCTTTCACATGGCTATTTTATCTAGTTACCTGAACTTCCTTAAACGGGAGCGTTTCCAGTAGGGCTGTAAAGTCCTAGTCGACTGGTCGACTTATTGGTCGATGAGTTCTGAGTGCAATGAGTTCTGACAGTGCAACAACACTAACGCATAATCTTGGCATAAACCATTACATATAGAAATCTGAGCTTACAAAAAATTTAAACACACATTCCACAGCATTACAATCTCGGGATTTGGTCTATGAATGTCTACGCATATTATTATTTTATTTAATAAATTTAAAATATAGTATATATATATTTTTTTATATATATAATATTTTATACATGAGAGGGGTGCCGGATCAGCCAAAATAGGTCCCGGAACGCGGGTAGGTCAGAATCAACAGGTGGGGGATCCTGTTCGGGCTGGATCCGGCTCAAATTAAGCCCTGTGTGGCTTGCTGAATATTGTTGTTTAGCGTTTACTACAGTGAGTCCTCTACCATGTCAAAGACATCGGCAGTGTGGCAGAATTTGGTTGATTACAGCCCTATTTATTTTGTTTTCATTTTATTGCTAATCATAACGAACATATGGTTCCCTTTTATTATGTGCAGATTTATTTCTGTTTACTGTATTTGGTCGGGTTTTTTATTTTTTTGATTTTATTGCCTAATGCGCAATTGCGCCGTGCCCACAGTCTTTGTTTTGAGCCCAATGCACAGGTTTATTCCGTTTGTACTTGTCTTGATCAGGCATGTTTAATAAAGATAATTTTTGCCTTGCCGTTTAGTGTAATTGCAGTATTCATGGCATATTATATTGCGCAGATGCACGTATTGCAAAATGCTGTCAGAACCCCCCCGTCGCATATTAGTCGATTTTTGGTCGTAATTTCAGGGTTTCGGTCGACCAAGAATTTCTTTGGTTGATTACAGCCCCATTTTCTAGAGGTTATACAAAATGATGAACTATATGGATATCTATACATGGAAGACATCAAAACATGGATCGGAGTATATTCAGAGCCTGTAATAAATGACAAATTAGCTACTATAACCAGGTAAAAAGTAGCAGGAAATCAATACATTAGTGTGTTGATTTCTCTCAATGTTGCCTGTCTTTTTATTATTCTCAATATTTCTTTTTCTTCTTGTTGTTTCTTTCTATTCTGCTTTTGTAATTGCAGTGCACTTTTTACACAGCATCTCTATGTTCAGGAAAACATTTTTCTCTCTGTCTTATTCAAATGATCAGGCGTGCAGGCAGGAGTATGCAGCTTTCAGGATGAGTGGGATGTTAGTAGAGGAAGGAGCAGAGGGAGTGCCTTTGGTTTGGTGAGTTTTTATTTATCCTAAAACAGATCTTTTCAGGGCGATTACAGCTGGATGAAGGCTTGCCTAATTTCCCTAATATAGGTCAAGTGACCTTTGCGCCTGATAACCAACAGCAATGTTTATAATTTTACTCTAAGGCTATGGTAATCTACATATTAATCCATGAGAATGTGTTTAAACCCATCACAATGACACTGGTCAACATCCAGAGAGTGAACATTGAGATAGTGGACTCTTATAAGTACCTGGGTGTTCACCTGAACAATAAACTGGACTGGAGCCACAACTCTGATGCTCTTTATAGGAAGGGTCAGAGCAGATCCTACCTGCTGAGGAGGCTGAGGTCTTTCGGAGTTTAAGGAGTGCTCCTAAAAACTTTCTTTGACTATGTGGTGGCATCAGCCATCTTTTATGGCGTCGTATGTTGAAGCAGCAGTTTATTTTCAGCTGAGAGGAAGAGGTTGGATAAGCTCATGAGGAAGGCCAGCTCTGTTCTAGGGTGCCCCCTGAATCCTGTGCAGGTGGTGGGGGTCAGAAGGACTCTGGCCAAAATAACATCACTGATGGATGGTGTCTCCCACCCCATGCATGAAGATGTTGCTGAGCTACAGAGTTCCTTCAGTAAGAGACTGCTGCATCCTAGGTGCATGAAGGAGCATTTTCACAGGTCCTTCCTTCCTGCAGCTGTTAGACTTTACAACCAGAACTTCTCCCAACAATAATGTTTACATCCCTGCTGTAATTTGCACTGTTTAACTCATTTATTAACATTTCTGCTGCTGTTATTTGCACATCTGTTTTTCACAGTTTATATTCTGTTAACTTCTTGTAAATAATACTTTTACTTTTTACTTTTTGATGCACAACTACACATGCACATTATGTAAAAAATTTTTTTTTTAAATGATCCTACTCAGTTGCACATTCAAATAATTGCACAGTACTTCGGTTTTTGTCCTTAATGTACATATATTATTCTTAATTCAGTTTTTATACTTTTTATACATTTCTTGTGTGAATCTATATGTTTCTATCACCTGTGCCTTCGCTGCTGTTACAGCTGAATTTCCCCTTTGTGGGACAATAAGGATTATTTTATTCTATTAAAACACTGACTTTAGCGCAGTTTGTAACTGTGTGTTTGCAGTGATAATGGCTCATGTCAATATCTATAAATAAGTCAGTATAGTTAAGTGTTGTCTTGTCTCTCCGTCAAATAAAACTTGTCCTCCCAGTGACAAATAGAGCAGTTGTTGACTCATTTCTATGTGTCTGCTAATGCAAAGTGGGCCAGTTGCAGTAGCTTAGGTCATATTTTAGTTACGGTGCCGGCACATTGGGGTTTTCCATGCTTTTACTAGAGGCATTAAAAGTTGGGAAATCACGAATAATCTCCACTTACGGGAACTCTACTGTCTTGTGCTATGCAACTCGAGCAGACTTGAGTCGTAGTGAAGAAACAGGGAGGTTTATGTCTGGCTGTCACAAAGATTGTGTTATTATAAGCAGACAGCGAAAATTGGCTCTTATCTTGACATCATAAACCTTGTGTTTACACTACAGTAAAACTGTCTCTGCAAGTGAGAACTGTTGATGTTAAGATAAGATGACCACAGCTTGAGCAGTGTCATGATTTAGTGTACTTGGTCCTATAAAGGGCTTATTATCCACCCACCTTGTATTATATCGGGTCATTGCAGAGCCCGATAAATGTTGTCTTAAAATCTGCATGTGTTCCAGTAAAATACTATGGGTTACAGTATATAGTGATGTACCCATCAAAAAGCCTGGAAAATTCCTTGTTTTGACTCCGACCAATGCCTTACAGCAAGAAGGTAATGGATTCAAATACTGGCATAGGGTCGTTTTGCATTAAGTTCTGCCGTATCCATTTTTCCAGACAGCAAAAAAAAATTATTTTATCACAACCAGAGTTTCTGGAGCACAGCCAAACTATGCTTCCTTACCAGAGTTGGAAGAGCTACTATAATGTTTGTCAATGTGACACATTAACCATGCATAACCTTATGTTTTTATTTATATATATAAATCAACACAAAACTGCTACAGTCTAAACTGAATTATCGTCTTTTTTTAATTGACTATATTTTGTGTTGAGCAGTTAGCTAAAGTTCTTGGCTAGCATTAGCCTTTATTTTGATATAATTTGTTGATAATTAACTCATTAAATATTTTAGTGTCATTTAAGATAAAAAAATTGTGCTGTCTTTTTCATTAACCTAGTTCTTTGCATTAAATCTAGCTTAATAATACAAATAAATGAATAAAATGTAATGAGTTGTCTACATGGACATCCGTCTTGAGATATCTGAGCACAGTTCAGAGAATGTCACACAACACAGGCAGGCAGTGAGCCACAGAAACTAATACAGTCTCTTTTTCATAGTAATCCTAATTGCAAAATGAGTATGAGCTAAAATCCACAGTTGTTAGATTAACAAAATAATGTGTATGGTCTGTGATATATATATAAATATATATATATATATATATATATACATATATACACACTCACTGGCCACTTTTTTAGGTACACCTTGCTAGTACCGGGTTGGACCCCCTTTTGCTTCAGAACTGCCTTAATCCTTGTTGCATAGATTCAACAAGGAACTGGAAACATTTCTCAGAGATTTTAGTCCATATTAACATGATAGCATCATTGCTGCTGATTTGTCGGCTGCACATCCATGATGCGAATCTCCCGTTCCACCACATCCCAAAGGTGCTCTATTGGATTGAGATCTGGTGACTGTGGAGGCCATTTGAGTACAGTGAACTCATTGTCATGTTCAAGAAACCAGTTTGAGATTATTCGAGCTTTATGACATGGTGCATTATCCTGCTGGACATAGCCATCAGAAGATTGGTACACTGTGGTCATAAAGGGATGGACATGGTCAGCAACAATACTCAGGTAGACTGTGGCGTTGCAACGATGCTCAATTGGTACTAAGGGGCCCAAAGTGTGCCAAGAAAATGTCCCCCACATTATTACACCACCAGCCTGAACCGTTGATACAAGGCAGGACGGATCCATGCTTTCATGTTGTTGACGCCAAATTCTGACCCTGCCATCCGAATGTCGCAGCAGAAATCAAGACTCATGGCAACATTTTTCCAATCTTCTATTGTCCAATTTTGTTGAGCCTGTGCAAATTGTATAGGCTCAGTTTCCTGTTCTTAGCTGACAGGAGTGGCACCCAGTGTGGTCTTCTGATGCTGTAGCCCATCTGCCTCACGGTTGACGTGTGTTCAGAGATGCTCTTCTGCATACCTTGGTTGTAACGAGTGGTTATTTAAGTTACTGTAGCCTTTCTATCAGCTCGAACAAGTCTGGCCATTCTCCTCTGACCTTTGGCATCAACAAGGCATTTTCGCCCACAGAACTACCACTCACTGGATGTTTTCCCTTTTTCAGGCCATTCTCTGTAAACCCTTGAGATGGTTGTGCGTGAAAATCCCAGTAGATCAACAGTTTCTGAAATACTCAGACCAGCCCATCTGGCACAAACAACCATGCCAGGTTCAAAGTCACTAAAATCAACTCTCTTCCCCATTCTGATGCTTGGTTTGAACTGCAACAGATCGTCTTACCATGTCTACATGCCTAAATGTATTGAGTTGCCGCCATGTGATTGGCTGATTAGAATTTTGCGTTAACGACCAGTGGCCAGTGAGTGTGTGTATATATATATATATATATATATATATATATGTGTGTGTGTATATATATATATATATATTCATCTATTTATCAATTTTTTCTATGTTCAAACAACTAGGGATATGATTTTTATAATTTGGCAACACAAAACACACTGCAGCTGACATAAAACCATCAAACAGATATTATCTATTAGGATTTGGCAGGATCTTTGATACTGATCATTTATTCAAGTGTCCTGGTCAGCACCCTGATCTGATGCTTTGGATTTATGTTATTTAACAATAAAACTGTTTAACTGATGTTAGCGTAAATCTAACATTTTTAGCCTTCATTACTAATTCAATCGGTCTACTTGTGCAAAAAAAGGGTAATTTTATTCACCCTGATTTAAACATATGTTGTCTCCACCCTGGCAGTTAAACTAACTTTTAAAAAATCTACGTCTGTTACCTTTGTTGTCTGATAGAGGCAGAAATCCAACACTTTCAAGGACTTTGGTTAAAAAAAGGGTACTGAGAAAACCAACAGTCTGAACCAAATTAATGTTTGTTTGCCTTTTCTAGATTTATCGAACAGCACTATGTTTATTACTCAGTGGAGACTGTCCATGCAATTCAAAAACTTTAGTGACGTTTAAGGTTCACATTCGTACAGAAATGTATTATAGTGCAGTTTGCTTCTGTCTTGACTACTGTGTATAAATGATTAACTGCCCAAAACTCTTTGAGAGCTGCATTTCTAACGTGTCAACGCACATATGGTTCAAATGGCACAAGTAATAACTATCATATATAGGTCATGCACTGATGCTGTGAGGTCATATGAGAGCCACTTTCCTTAATGTCTTGTCTCAGAATTTCCCCTGTACATTTGCAGACAGATTGTTTTCCTCCTGTCTTGTTATTCTGTCTCACACTGCTCTTTTCTCTTTCTAACACATCTATTCAAGTAAATGCATAAACAGACGTAACATAGCAAGTGACGTCTGTATATATGAATCGGCTTCTAAAGGGAGCTGACGAGGCGTTGATGTATCAGGAGAGTCTATGCTGACAGGCCACTAATGCAGCATGGCACTGAGCACAATGGGCAGCAGGGGCTCGGAGGAGGGAGAGTAAACTTTAAATGTACGCTGTTTGAATTGAGATGTTTGTCACTGCAGGTACCAATTACTTGCAACAGCCTGGCTTTGAGTAAACTCTGCAATCAGAAGGAAGCCGTGTTGATATGTTCTGTGGGCCCGGTCCTCGTATTTGAACACTCTCAGGCCAAGCTTTCACCTGTTGACTCTTTCCTTTGCATTTGTGTTTGTGCAGGCAGCAGTTCAAGCAACAACAGCTTGCATTAACATAGCGGCAGGTTACCGAGATGTGGCGATAAGTTGCGGCGCCAGGGTCATGTATGAAGCCAGAAGGGTGAACCGGCTGTGGCTTTACACAGAACAGCTGCAAAAAAAGAGGAACTATCACTGGTTTTCCCATCACATGGGAGGAATCTACAAGGGTGATTTCACAGAAAATAATAGCTTCAGCAAAAATGAAAAAACTGTGCTAAAGTGATTCCTGTTATAAGATGAAGATGGGACTCCGCTGACCAGCTCGTAGAAACAGAGTTTAAATTTGGTGCTGCAGAAAATGTTTTATTATCCTTAAAATGTTTGACCTGTTTGCAACAACCTACTCAAAAAATCCTTCACAGTGAAAGATGTAATGATGCTGAATATTTTCAAAGTATAGTTCATACCAACATATGCAGTTTACTCATCTCTGTGTTGCAGCAGCAGATTCTTTTATTTCGCACCATGACAGAGTAAAAGCTAAATACAAAGCAGCCGACTGTGAACGGCGTGTACAGTAAGCTGCGTGGGAGAGCATGCACTGTGGTCTCGACGTCCACGCATCAGTGAAACTTGTGGGCACTAGGAGGACGGCTTTTGAAAATGTTAGTTCCTCTTTCTATAATTATCCCCCCGTTCCTCTCCTGTGTGCTTTGTCACTCTTTTATATAATTTGCACACCACTCGTGCTGACTTTTAAACCGTCCAAAAGGGCATCAAGTATCTTTGACAGGAATCTCTGTCTTAACTTTTTTCTTCCTTCTTTTCTGCAGCCTCTTTAAAGTTTACATCTGTCCCTAATGAAAATGGTTCATGTAAGAAAAGGACTTCTCCATTTAGACATATTTAAATCAATTTGTGCAATTCTTAAATATATAGACTTAAGCAAAACTATAGAAAAAATACCTATAGTATTATTTAAGTAGTAACTTTTAAGGGCCTATTGCACATAACATTATATATTTTTCCTATTCTTCTCTTTATAAGTAACACAAGCTAGTTAACTAGTCCGGCTATCTGGCCAGGCAGCCAGCCCACGGTCTGCTGCTGAACAGACGTTCTTCTCATCTTTTGTCAACCTTGGTTTTAAAACAGTGTTGCCTTTATAAAAAGTGATGGATGGCACTGCTTTTCTTTCCAAACGACAAATGTTTGTCTGTTTTGTCAAATGAAATATTTACAACAATGGAACCATAAACAGCATATTGACGTACAGCTGGTATGTCTTTCAGGAAGGAGACAGTTCTGTGTCCCAGAGATGAACGTGTTATGTTGTGAAATATACGAATCAAACCCAGAACAAAAGTTAAAGACCTTGTCAAGATGTTGGCTAAAGATGTTGAGAAAGTGTCATTGTTCACATTGAAACACGTCCTCTATCAATATGAGCTTGAAGGTCACTCAGAAAGGAAGAGGCCATTAAAAACATCTCAGAACTTTAAGCATGAACTTAAAGCTTGGCAACAAACAGATCTTCCAAATACACTACAACTCAAAGCATTGGTTAGTAATAAGTGACTTAAGGAAACAACATGTTATCTTCAGAATATAACCAAAACTTCAACATATCTGTTAAAAAGGCACAGTTGGCTGTGAATGGCGTTGTGCTAAACTTGATGTATTTTTTGAACTGACCTCCCTGAATTTCCCACTGTGATCAGCAAACTCCCGTTACTCCGCGTGAAACAGGCCCAGGCCCAGATACAATGATTGCTGTGTCCGCATCTTTCGTGAGCTAATTTAGAGCTGTGTCGGAATACTGAAAACTGACAGTTGCGGAATTACACAACTGTTGGTGAAAAGCCTCACTACTTCTGCTGCTGATTGCTGTTCTGTATTTAAACAAAAAAAAGAGATTAAAGTCAGTAAAATATGTCCTTCATTTTTGTCAGGAGACAAACTGAACAGATGATGCAGTAAAAGTACATTTACTTAAGTAATGAGCAGATTTAGTGGTTTAACATCCTGTGCCCAAACAATTATCATCCCCCTCTTTCCAAGTTTTGTGTTTTTTCATTTTTAGACGTGTTTTTTGGTCAATACAAACAGGTTTAGTACTGCCGAGCCTCATACACACTGGGTAGGGTCCCTCTTTAAATGGATCTCATTTCTATCATAACACCACAGTCTTATGGAAGAGAATGGGTCAGTTTACTGGAAAACCACATGTCTGAAATAATCCAGCCTCAGAACAGAGAGCGTTCTCTCTGAATGCTCACATATTTTCCCACTTTACTGCCAGTGTCTGCAGTTTACAGGGTGAAAGTCCAAAAATATGTCATCTGCACGGTTGTCTGAAAATGCACAAACCACTCATTTGCTCCTAATTATAGTCTGCTGCTGCTCAAAAACAGCACAAAGTTTCTTATAAAGCATGATGTTTGCATTTTAGGTGTTGCTTCTACCTACATTTTAAAATGT
Organism: Valencia hispanica; assembly: GCA_963556495.2. Taxonomy (NCBI): domain Eukaryota; kingdom Metazoa; phylum Chordata; class Actinopteri; order Cyprinodontiformes; family Valenciidae; genus Valencia; species Valencia hispanica. Next base: position 31,201,198 of record OY747710.1, read on the forward strand.
GTAGAGAAGTCATTAAATGTACTTGTTTGACTGTACCACAGGGGAGTCCTTGTTTCCATTTACTGTAAACGCAAACAGCTTTGCATATACTGTAAGTCTGAATTGCCTTGGGCCAGTAAGTTGCATATGGTTGTAAAATAATGAACTCAAGTCTTGTCACACCTTCACATGACTGCACTTCCTATTTTGAATATAATTTTCCTTGGTGCTGTTAAAGATGCCCAAATCCATGATTTATGGCTTCTAATACAATCCCGATAACGAAATTGAAATATCTGCTAAAGCCCTCCTATCTGAAAGGCTTTCATTTAAACATTTGTTTTTGCTTTTTTAGTGAATATGAAAACAACCCAAACTTCATTATTATCATCTATATCGCAGCTATTTGTGTCCATAATATTAATATATATTAATTTCCCAGAGGAAATAACATTTTTAACTGAATTTAATATTTACAAGAATGTGCCTTTCATGCTTTTAATAGCATTGTGTTACAGACCTGCTAAATCTATACGGTATCTGCTGAGTTAAAGAAGGAGGATATGGGGTCGCTATGTTTTCCACAAAAGCATCTACCATCAACTTTGTGGCTTGATTGTGGTGTAATTGTTGGTTAAAAATGGTTTAAATGGCCCGTATATGCGGTGACAAAGTCTATATAAAACTTTCCTGCCTTGAATTAATATCAATTATTAATAATAATTAATTATGAATATGAATGAGTGAAGGCATTTGTATACAAAAGACTGAAAAACATTTCTAACGTCTTTCGACAGACTGCTCACATTTCCAAATCCTTTCTGTTGGACCTCAGTGCAGCATTTGACACTGTTGATCATGATATTTTATTGGAACGACTGGAGAGCTGGGTCGGACTCTCTGGTACAGTACTTGGCTGGTTCGAGTCTTACCTAAAGAACAGGGACTTCTATGTTTCAATAGGAAACTTTTCATCAGAACGAACAGAAATCACATGTGGGGTGCCCCAGGGCTCCATCCTGGGGCCCCTCTTATTTAATATCTACATGCTCCCACTAGGCAAGATTATAGCAACCAATAACATTAGCTACCATAACTATGCAGATGACACTCAGCTCTACATTGCAATGTCACCAGGTGACTCTGAACCCATTCAAACCCTAAATCAATGCATTGACCAAATAAATGGATGGATGTGCCATAACTTTCTCCAGCTGAATAGAAACAAAACTGAATTGATTATTTTTGGACCCCAGGAGGAACGATCAAGAGTCAGCACACAGCTTCAATTAATACAGCTAGAAACTACTGATCAGGTTCGAAACCTAGGTGTAGTAATGGACTCAGACCTGAACCTCCAGGGTCACATAAAGGCAATAACAAGGTCAGCGTTCTATCGCCTGAAGAACATCTCTAGGATTAAAGGACTGATTTTGCAACACGACCTAGAAAAACTCATCCATGCGTTTATCTTTAGTCGGATTGATTACTGCAACAGCATCTTCACAGGTCTGCCTAAAAAGTCAATCAGACAGCTGCAGCTGATCCAGAACGCTGCCGCTCGCGTCCTCACTAGAACCAGGAAAGTAGAGCACATCACCCCAGTTCTAAAGTCCTTACACTGGCTCCCTGTAGCTCAGAGAATAGACTTCAAAATACTTTTACTAGTTTATAAATCATTACATGGCTTAGCACCAAAATATGTTGAAGACCTGTTGTCATGGTACCAACCACCAAGACCACTCAGGTCCTCCAACTCTAGCCTACTAAACATCCCTAGACTCAGAACTAAACATGGAGAAGCAGCTTTCACTTTTTATGCTCCCCTTATCTGGAACAGACTTCCTGACGAGTGTAGAGCTGCTGAAACTCTGAACTGCTTTAAATCGAGACTAAAAACCCATCTGTTTAGAATTGCCTTTGAGTAAATGCTTGATGTCATATGTATGAAATGTGTTCATGCTCTCTTGCTTTTTTAATTTTTCTCTTGCTTTATTGTGTATCATGTGTAATGTATGTTTCTTTTATGTGTTTCTTTTAAATCACCAAATCATGTAAAGCACCTTGAATTACCCTGCTGTTGAAAGTGTGCTATACAAATAAAATTACCTTGCCTTGCCTTGCCTTTACACTTTATAGTTAGTAACTGTTAGTAACAGCTGACTGTTATAAAATACAAAAGATTATGATAACTGATCAAAACTAAATAATTTTGAGTCAACTCCAGCTTTTAGATATAATTTATTGGAGTCTTTTAACCACATTTTCTTACAGTAGACCATGTATAGAAGATAGAATTTGTATTTAAATTGTCGGTTGTCAAAGTGGTCGGTACCATCTCTGGTTGCCTGTTGTAGAGTATTTGGGCTCATCGCATCCCAGCTCTTGCTCTGTATCAGTTGTCCAGGGCTTGGTCTCACTATTCTTAACATCTGTGCTGAGCAACTTTCCTGTCAATCAGTGCCACAGTGACAGTTCTGTTCCCCCTCTTCCACCTCCCGACATCTTCCCGTCAGAAACCCTCAGTCTGAGGAACAGTGGACAAAGGGATGACGGATGGGTGAAGGTCCCTGACAGGGAAGTACAGCATGGAAGGTGTGTGCTGTAAAGGGTGACAATGAACACATTCAGGCAGACACAATGCAGCGTCTGGGCCTCCAAAGCCAGCAGCATCAGGCCGGCACAACCCCATCTAGAGCCGTCAGCTGCACTATGCCGGGGGTAATCACCAAGTTCTGAACAACACTCCCTTTGACTATGGCAAAATAAAGCAGGGGGAAACACAAAGCACCGATGTAAGAATAGAAGATGCATGTGGTTATTACAAGAATCACACGGGGAAGGGATGAAGGAAGCATGAAAATGGGGCGTTTGGAAGCGAAAGCAAACAAGGAGGCAGACGAACATGAAAAAAGACACAATTAGAGCATGAGAGGATCATCTCCTCCTCCTGACTCATCCCATCTCCTGGCTGCAAGTCCCACCCGGCCACCACGTTTTGTCGGCCTGCATGGATTCATGCTCCCCTCTGCCTGCCTTCTGATCAGCAGCCCAGCCATCCGCTCATTTCGAGTGCCGGCTCGACACTGTGCTGAGCGTGTTTATTTTAGAACGTGTGACTCACACTTCCTGCGCTCTCTGCCAGTGAGGCAAATCTCTATGGAACAGCAGGACCTCCGCTCATTCTCAATTCTCCCTCTCTTTCTCTTTCTGTTTCTCTTGCTCTCCTCGCTTGCTCTCTGTGGCGAGGCAGAGCTGGTAGCCCCGGCCCGGGGGCTCCTGCGTAATCGTCTGAACAGATCTCGCTCTGGAATTCATTTACAGATGCGGCATGCTGGATGAAACTGGGAGGTTTTGCACGCATTAGGAATGTATTGTCACTTTTGAAGAGAGCTCCCGAGTTTCTCTTCACTGCCACAGTAGGATGTGCTTGCTGATAAGGAGGTGATGATGACTCGCTAGAAAGCACCTCCTGGTAGAATGTTGCAGTGGAAAACCCCATGCAAGATCTGTTTGTAATCTTGTCTATTAGCAGCATGCCACAGCTGCGAAATGTGTTTGTAGAAGATCCTGCCCCGTATGAGTGCTAATGGTAAATGATAATATTACTGCAGTAATTTAGAAATGAGGCGATTTTTTTCCAGACCCTGAGCAGTGCTCTCAGGTGAAGCTTCTTCTCCTTGCTGACACATCTTCCTCCTCCCTGCATATTTATACAGTAGAAACATTCATTCACTGTCTTCCTCTCTCCGTCTTTCTCCATCACTCTTTTTTTGCCTCTCTCTCCTTCTCTCTCGGCAACACACCCACTCAAGCAGTCATATCCGCTCGCACTCTCTGGCTCTCCCTGCTTGTCTCACAGTGCCTGTGAAGCGTCTCTGAGGGGGAAGACCGGTCTGCTCTGTCAGGTAATCTAAACTCTGTCTCACTCTGCGCCCCCCTTATTCTCTCTGTTTCATTCTTCAAATTTGCATAATCGATCTTGAAACTGCAACTGCCCATATTTTCCAAACAATGGTTAGAAATGTGTAGGTTTATGCAAAAGTTGGACAATTCAGTGTTTTAGCAATGATATCAGTGCAGTTTTTTGAAAATGAGTTACTGGATATTGTTTTTAGTGGGCGAGATTATAAACTCACAGATTGCAATAATTTTAGGGAAAGTTACAAAACTGTGCATGTGTTACTTGACAGATTTGTATCTTTTTTAGTGTTTGTACTCCCAGAGAAAGTTTTGCTTTGACTGTGATTGAGAATACGACATTGATGCGAGACACTGTGGTTGCTAAGGGAAAGGTGAAAAATGTCCATCAAAAGACTGTGGATGTCTATATGTGGTTTAAGGGTCACTGGGGTCAAAAAAATTGACTAACTAAATTTTTTAAATTTTTATTTATAGAAAATGTATTTGGCAAAAAAAAAAGTTGTATTTCTTTTAACCGACCTGAATTAGCCCTAAAAAAAGTTGTCCATAGATGTCGAGTGTTTGGAAGACAGCGTTGTAATTTTTTTACAACTTTTCTTAGTCATGTTTTATGGCAGCCACATCCAAAAATAAGAGGATGGAGAACTCAGCATTTAAAATGTATTACATTTTGCGAGTATGTCACCTAAGCTGGAGTGATCATTTTTATAAGGTGATAAAGAGCTTCTTTTGCTAATATCCGTGCCTGCTCCTTCCTGAATGAGGCCTGTTTACCTCCAAGGCACAGAGTTGTGTTATTAATCAGAGTGAGCCTAGTGGCGGTTGAGAGGTGCCAGTCTTATTAGAGCTCTGCGAAATCCCTCTCTACGTCCTCTGGCCTCAGAAGCACAGCAAACACAGTGCAATCCCAGACCAGAGAGCTGAGTGGTTGTGAGCGAGGGCTCTGGTATGTGGGGTTTGTCCGACGTAGTGATAACCCTGGGTGGATGGGAATCTCAGTGTTTGGGGTTTTCCGGGAGGTTTTGATGCCTGATATTGTTTCTGTAGTGCCATGTGGGTTTCAGTGTCTGGGTTTGACTGAACTGTCTGTTTAGAATGGGCGTGTTTTAACTTTCCAATTGCCTTTCAGGTTGGGAATGCTGCAGAGCCACCTGTGTTGTATCGAGTATTGAATTGCTTAGTTGAGACCGTGGTTCTGTCATTGTTCAGAGGGAGAGGCCAAAATCAGCGGTCATGCCAACTTATCGTCGCACGCAGAGGCAAAGCGGTTCCCCACCTTACTTCCTACTGCCAGTGTGCGTCTGTAGTCAGAGAGGATGCTGGGAGATAAATTTAGACCTCCAGCTCCCTCTCCATCTGCCGTTGCTTCAGAGTAGGAATGGTTTCCATGGGAACTTGCACCAGGCTACCGCCAGTAGGAGAGAAAGAGGAGCAGAGTGTTTTTGTTTGTGCAGCATGTTTATTTTGTTGATTTATTTATTTTTAATGAGTGATTTTCAAGAATAAAAATCACAAAGTGTTTTAGTTTTAGGTTTAAGGCTTTTTATTAATCAAACGTTTCATTTAAAGATGCAACAATATGTCCGCGGAGGAGCAGGACTGATTTCCCCTTGATCAGCTATATTAAAAGATAAAAAATATAATTTTTTATTTCCCCTACTCAATGAAGGCATTAAAACCCCAAATTCCCACCATATCCCTGGCTATAAAAACATTAATCAACAGGATGCTTGATGATGCATTTTTTTGAATATAAGAAAAATCAGGCAAGGGTTATGGAGATATGCTTTGATACGTGAATAGGATTAATCTTAAAAGTCTTTTATTTCATTTTGGAGTTAAAACCACTGCATCTGTCAACCAACCTGCAAGACATCCCACCATGTCTTATAGTCCTTAGAAAGAAAAAAAAGCTGAGTCAGCAATTAAGACCACAAAGGAAACCAAAAAACAGCATTGGCCAGGAACACCATGATTGGTTGATTTTTACTGTTTAATGGCCACCCTGGCTTTTCCTCGCAGATACCGATTTCAAGTTTTCTTTCAAGTCTGACCTGCTAATCTAAATTTTCACCAATTCAAAATGAACTCTGTGTTAAACAATTCCAAAATACAATAAACAATGTTATTGTAAAACTACTGCAATGCTACTCTTAGGACTTGAGAAAAGCTAAATGTTTTATGGGATTTTGCAGTTTTAGATGTGCTGGGACTTTCACCAAATCCAGCAAACATGATGGCGGGAGACAGTGTTTGATGTGCATGACGACACACATGTTTAAAGGAGATGGTGTGTGAGCTCCTCCGTGTGTCAGGGGCTCACTTGGGTACCTGCATCAGAGCCCGTTTCTGCCGATGGTGCCTCGCGCATGTATGTTTACCCTGCGCACGTTCCTCCTTTCACTGTGTCTTCTTGTCCCTGCAGACAAGTCATTAGTCACATTTCAGGCAGAGACACCAGAAACTAGTTTTCACAACAGATTACTTAACTAGCTGTGACACTGTTACTCTGAATTAACATAAAATAAAAAGGATTTAAATCTGTGAAACGGCTGTATTATTCTTCCCCCCCACACCTCGGCCTAAAAATAGAAGCGGGAACGCCCTTTTCCCACCCGCACCAGTAACAGAAGAATTGTGTGTCTTATTCTAATTTCGATTTTTGCCATAAGCAAATCATTGTAGCCACAGCACATTGTAGTGTTATTGTTCGTAACAGGAACCATTGTTACGATGCCTTCTCTGTGGAATGAGGTCTATGAGAAAGGAAACCCCCTGACTGAAATCAGGGTAAGTCACCTCAGGGTATTGGCTGTTCACGTTCACGGAAGCAGATTTTGTTTTTTTTCCTGTGCATTTTGTTCCGGTTGCACCTCTACTGTACACTATGTGTGCTTAAGGGTGTGTGTGCTTTGTCTTAAAGTAGGCTGTGTCTTGGATTCCTTTCGCTCATCTTCCTGGCACAGCGCTGACTGTGTTTCCTTGCTCCGACCTCGCAGTCTAGACTGCGATGAATAATGGAAGCAGCGCTCTTCCCCAACCTTCTTAAAAACCTTCTAATTGCCATGTTTAAGGGCTGCATCAACAGCCAGTCCTGAGATCATTAAACCTAAACTCTGATAACAACTATGTGAACTGAGACATTTGTTACAGAGGATGTCAAGAAGGAGTGTGTGTTATTCTCTTTGTCTTCTCACTCCTATTTATATCCAGACCATCACTTTTTGCTCATTTTTTCCAACTTGGTTTCTCTACTAACACTTTTCCTTCTCTTTGTGATAGGGCTGGGCTATTTCCATTTTCTAATAATGGTAAGCCTTCCAAAAAAAATACCACGCTATACTGAATTGCATTCTGCCTAGACACGTCTGTTATAGAATATCTGTGAGTATGTGTTGCAGTGATTAGTTAAATTAACCTATGTTAACGAACAGAAATAATTCTCATAACAATCTATGTATTATAATCTGTCAAAAATCTGTATGAAGGATAAATTCGCTCCAACCAACCGAATGATCTTTATCTCAGATTCAAAGAAGCAAGAAGATTCTAGTGTTATCTCTGATTACAACTAATTTAGCCTCAGTCAAAAGTGTTACAGTTCAAATCAGGATTAAGGTGGATAACTACTGTATTTAAAGCGTAATTCTATTTTCAGTTTTCAAGCAAAGTCTATTTTCTAATTGAAACAAACAACAACAAAGTATTAGTCTCTACAATCTACTACTACAGCTAAGAGGGTAGGCTTTATGAATAAGAAATTGAACGGGCATAATATAATCCAAGATCAAATTGCTGTCAGTTTTAGGAGTTTAAACCAAAGGGATTTCATAGCCTAGAATTCTGAGCTTAATTACTGAGTTTAATTTGAGGACGAGAGTTTTGAAGAGGAGAAAAAAAGTAAGAAAAATTCAAACTTTCAGAACCACATTTTGCCCATCAGCGTCCAACACTAGAAGTGCCATTAACATAGAAATTAGTAGGGATGTCCTGATGCCATTTTTATGCCCCCTGAGTTGAGTCAGAGTCATTTGGTTTTGAGTATCTGCCAATACTTCCGCAATGCATTAAAATAATAAAAAGAAAAAGGACAACACATCCAACTTGTCCTTTAATTTCTTTTTTATTATGCATATGACGCTCTGTTGTGTTAGATTTGCTAAAGTGTTGCGCATGCAAGGTCGCATGTTGCATATAAAACTTGAGTCGACCCTTTGTGCAGTAAAGCTTACTAATGACATCGGATAAACAGACAAACTTCATATGTCTGTGATATCCCCAAAAGCAGGCATCCTTGATAAAAGAACTGGCATCTTGGGACAAGGAATCTTGCACCGTGGCTCCAGGTGCTCCTGGAGACTGCAAAATCCAAGCTTTGCAACCACAGACAATGGCTGGTCATCCAGTGCGATCAGTCTGGCTGTTTTGGTTATAATCTTTTTGCTGTCCTTAGCCAATTTCTCTTTTTTTTTACGCATCTTTCGGTGTTGACTGGCTCAGTGTTTTTGTCAGAGTGGCGTATCAGATTTGCAGTGTTTAATGCAGCTCAGTCTTTTCCACCACGCAAAATGCCTAATTTGCACACATTACATGTGGCTGTTTCACTGTCCAGTTGAAAATACGTTAAAACTGAAGACATTTTCGCTTTAGTGAGGTAGCACGTTTGTCCGGCATTAGCCCACTAGCTTGCGACTCACTATTGTGTTGAATGTCACGTTGGGACTGGAAAGCTGTTGGTTCTGGTCCAGATTGTTCCAATGCCTTGTAGTCCAGATTCCAAACTGAGTTGGACACAACAAGGAATTTATCTGATGAAAGTTGCTAAGTTACCACTGACATGTGGTAGAAAAATCACACCATCAATCTTACGGGAGTTCTAAGCAGAATTAGACAAATGTACCAAAGCATACACTGAAAACAGAAACATTTATCTTAGCTGAATCTTGACAAATTGTGGCATCTTATTAAGTTGGTTGTACATGATCTTCAGTTGGTTCTTGGTCTTTTTGGGAATTTTCACCGTCTCACCTCTACACGCTGTAGATCTGATCCAAAGATACGCTCTTTAAACAGAGAAGGCAGTTTTGTATTTCTGTGATCTCCATAAATCCTCATCCTATCTCTATAATATCCAGTTACGCCCTTCTTGTCAATATTGACACTTTTAAGTCTTTATTCAACTAATATAAACCGGTTATTGCCAAGCATTAGTAAATTTAGGAGGCAATTTGTGACATCATCGTGGAACTTAATTGTTATGTATGCCTGCCACTTCTGGCATTTTGAATCTCATCTGGCCCCTATAACGATTGTGACAAACCTGTTTGGTGGGTGTTTTAACTGGTCATCTACATCCCCATTTTTCCAAATTTCCGCTGGTGGCATGAGTGACAATGGCTTGAAAGGAAGAGTAGCATGGTAGAGTCAGAACGCAGGTTTGTTGCACCAGGCCTCTTATGTGTGGTTGAATGTAACCACAGGAAGAATACTTTTTGGAAAATGTTACATAAACGTAAAAAAAAAAAACTGCCTAAAATACCCCTTATAAGTCAGTCTGTGTCGTTAGAGTTGTCTATGGGGAGTGTACTTCCTCGAGATTCTCCTTCTCATATCACCTATTAAATACAAGCAAATCTTTACTGTTGGGATGTAATGTCTTGTGTAGAGAGGACCCAAATGCAGCAAAATAAAAGAACAAAAGATTTATTAATAACAAAAGAACTTGGAACACGAATTTACATAACTCAGGAGGATCAAAAACGCTGTGACGGGGAAACAGGAACCAGACAGGGATGTTTGACGACAAACCAGCGAGTTTTGACTGACAAAGAAGAGCCTAAATATACTGAGGAGAAGTGGAATGTGACAGGGAGAAGATCAGGAGCTAATTAGCAGCTGCAGGTGAGTAGGAAAGCACAGGTGGAAACAATCAGTGACTGTGCAGGGAGGCAAAATTGCAAGGGGAAACAGATAGGAAGGCCAAGGAACAAGGAATGACAATACAGAGAAGAAATCCTAAATAAGAACTAACCTAGGAGTAACTAAATATAAAATATATAAGAAGGGATCTAGGAAGAACTCAAGAGCACTAGGGAGGAGAAAACGGAACTGAAGGAAATATTCCTACAAGGAATGGATTCTTGATAAGAATACCAATTAATGAAGTAAAAAAGAACTAACAGGGACAAATAATGAAAAGCAAAAAAAAGGTTAAGAGGTGAGAATGTCTAAAGATAGGAAGTGAACATATAGAAGGAAGACAGAGCCAAAGTAAAACTAAGAACCTAAAGTATAATTTAACAGAAGCTAACACCAAGAAATAAACTAAAATTATAGGATAAGCTAAAACTCAAAACACAAACGCCTAAGAACTATGACAGGGGATGTCCACAGTTTAGAAGAATAACTGTAGTGAGTGGATTGCGCCTGAAGGGGCAGTAAAAAAGGCACCAGTGATGATGTTCATGGCAGACCTGGCCTGCAAAAAACGCACCCTTATGTTCTATTAAACAGCAGACACTTTTATTCAGAAGCATCAAACCTTCTGAAACAACTAATCAGGATTTATGTCCAATAATCTGTTTCTCTCTCTGGACGCATCCTGGGACAACCCTACACCGTAATACTGCCCAACCCCAGTTTGCAAATTTTGTTAACGTTTATTTGCTGTTTTTGCTCATTTGGTATGGTATGTAATTATTAAGCTCCCTTTAGCCATTCTTTGTTTTACGACTACTTCTTCCTGATGGTTCTCATAGTCTAGGAGAAAAACATGTCCCTGGTTCAAACATCCCAGGATAGATACAGCTGCAGCAGCCATCAAACTGTGGAGGAGGGAAAAAGAAAACAGAAGTGAAATTTAATGGTGTTTCGGTTTGTTGTGCTGCGTAATGGCCCAGTGTTGTTGCTGGAAATCTGCTGTAATGAAAGACTTCTCTGCTTTAGAGAAACACAAGCTGGACAGATGATTGGCCCTCTTCAGAAATGTGGGAAAACGTGGAGACCGAGGCAATAATCTGTCAAGTTGTTGCCAAAAGGAAAGGTGATTCTTTTCCTTTTTTTATGTTTCTTTTTCTACGGTCTCTAATGAAGGCTGACTGTGCTGTGTTTTTCTCATAAAAAGCTGTCATTACTTCACTGACACCGCTGGCACCGTAAGCTGCAGTCTTCTCCTGGGTCTGATTATTTAGCCACTGTCTCATCACTTCCCACCTCTTTTTTTCCTTTTCTGTATCTGTAATATTTCCCAGAAAATCTGTGCAGATTTTTGTCTGCATTCGCCCTGTCCGAATCTTCCTCCACTGCAGAGATCTGCAGTTATGAAGGGAACACACAAGGCGTCCTCCTTTTACAGAGAGCTCATTTTCAGAGTGTGACAGGGTTAGGGAGTTGAAGATGGTGTCAATGTCATAGATAGTGAATGATACTCTGGATGAGGCCATATTGAGAGTCTGTCAGCAGCCAAGCATGGCTGCTAACTGAAAATGTTATGATTGGCTCTGTCCATTCCCCCCACCCCCCACCCCCCATCCCGTGTGCTTTTACTAGCTGCAGTACAAGAATCCTGTGTCTCGAGTTGAGTCTGAGTACAGCCTTTGTAGCAATTGGGGGGAAATATTACAGCACATAGATCATGATAAAGAATAAGATTTCAGTCCAGCCTCATTTCTGAGTCCCTGTGATCAGCGATTCTTAGCTCCTCAGAAACACAGCATTCTACTAGTGTCTAAGTGGGAAATATTACAATAGATCCATCTTGATAAAAGGTCTTCCAAGGACCCTGACATATCCTGGTGGCAGCAGTGTGAGGAGGGAGCAAACACTGAAATGCAGCAGCTTTAAACCTAGAAAACAAACCACATCATTTACCTTCCTTTGCTTTGCTGCCAGATCTGATAAGCATAGGTAGAATTTGCAACATTTGTTTTGACTGCTTCCCCTCATACTGGGGCCTTGGCTGTTAGTGCCCATGCTGTGAATGTTGTCAGGTTGGCCTTTGGCTTCTCCGACTACTACAGTGCAGGCTACCTATTGGTCAGATATGATACAATGAACTTGAAACCTCTTTTGTAAGTACAAGTTCAATTTAGAGTGTTTTGGAATAAAGTTTTCTTTACCTTTTATGAATATTTAGAAATATTTATATGCCGTCTTGTCATGTACATTTATATTTCTAAGTCCAGATCACTGTGGTTTCTTAAAATACTACATTAGCCAAATATCTACTTTACTAGTTTAGGATTGCTTCTCTTCTGTCAAATTAAGTAGCACTTACTGATGCTGTTGTAAAAATTAAATTTTGATTGGATGAGTCCAATATATTGCTCCTGAAAAATACTTTAATATTCAATAAATTAGAATATAGTTCTGATGAGACTTGTTTGACAAATTCAAAGTACATTTTGAAAATAACAACCTTTAAGCAGGTATTAAAAATAAATTTCCTTAAGCCTTCTTCTGTATTAAAATGTTTTATTATTGGTTTGTTGTAATATTCTAATCTTAAATGTCATGTTTTCAGTAGCTGTTAGCAGAAAAATGCTCATAATTAAAAGAAATAAAGCTTTGAAAACATAATTCTAAGTCTATGTAATGTGTTTCACTTAGCAAATTGAATTACCATAATTTTTGGACTATTGAGTGCATCTGAATATAAGCTGCACCAGCAAAATTTTAAAAGAAGATTCATTTTGTACATATATAAGTCACACCTGAACATAAGCCGCCTGTTTTTCTGTTGTAACGTGAGATATTTACACAGAAAGACGGTACATGCGGAAAAAATGTATTACCTCTGCCAGGAGATAATGTTTTTGTGCCTATCTGTCTGTCTTTCTGTTTGTTTGTCTGTCTGTTAGCAACATAACTCAAAAAGTTATGGCAAGGCAAGGCAATTTTATTTGTATAGCACACTTTCAACAACAAGGTAATTTAAGGTACTTTTCATGATTAGGTGGTAAAATAAAAGCAGCAGTAGAACACAGATAAAGCATATGAAGTAAAAACAGCAATAAAGCAAGAAGTGCACACACAAAACATATGATACTTGAAAATATTACTCAAAGGCAGCTCTAAACAGATGATGGTGATTTAAAAGAACTCAGTGTTTCAGCAGCTTTGCAGTTGTCTGGAAGTTTGTTTCACTTTAGGGGAGCATAGAAACTGAAAGATGCTTCTCTATGTTTGGTTCTAATTCTGCTTAGTAGACTGGATTTAGAGGACCTGAGTGGTCTGGGGGTTTGGTATAGTAAGAGTGGATCTTCAACATACTTTGGTGCTAAGCCATTGAATGTTTTATAAACTAGTAAAAGTATTTTGAACTCTATTCTTTGAGCTACATAGAGCCAGTGTAAGGACTTTAGAACTGGGGTGATGTTCTCTACTTTCCTGGTTCTAGTGAGGACACGAGCAGCACCGTTCTGGATCAGCTGCAGCTGTCTAATAGACTTTTTAGGCAGACCTGTCAGAACGCCATTGCAGTAATCAATCCGACTAAAGATAAATGCATGGATGAGTTTTTCGAGGTCCTGTTGCAACATCAGTCCTAGAAATGTTCTTCAGGTGATAGAAGGCTGACCTTGTTATTGCCTTTATGTGACCCTGGAGGGTCAGGTCTGAGTTCATTACTACACCTAGATTTCTGGCCTGATCAGTATTTTCTAGCTGTATTAACTGAAGCTGGGCTGACTCTTGATCTTTCCTCTTAAGGTCCAAAATTAATTACTTCTGTTTTGTTTCTGTTCAGCTGGAGAAAGTTATGGCACATCCATCCATTGATTTGCTTAATGCATGGACGGATTCTGATTAAATTTTCAGGAAATGTCTGAAATAGGATCCAGAAAAAACTGATTAGTTTTGGGGTTGATCCGACATGTAGCGCTTATCCACCCACTGACCCGTGGTGCCACTCCTCTCCCGTGTCAGAGAGCTCACATGCGGCTACCCTCGCTCACCAGCCCCAAATCACCACTCTCCACTGGAAGAGTGGAACGATGTGTCTCATTAACAGACATTTTATTGGAAAAGTACAGAAAGTTAGAATATGATAACAACATGGGCATGGGGAGGATCAGTGGCCCTGGCAGAGGTTTGGGTGCTTTTCTAGGTTTTAATTTAAGATGTGCTTTTTTTCAAACTCTGCCTGAAACTAGGCAGTAGGACGCCAACACAACACAACAGTAACATGTCGGGTTAGAAAATAAAACTTTAGTCTGCTAGAGAATTCATTGGTCGCTATCTTCATCTTCTTCACTAAAGCCTCTGAAAGTTTTTGTCTTCTTCCCGCTGCCTCCTCCAACGTCTCACCATTGATTCATTTATGTCAAGCTTACGTGCAGTAGCTCTATTTCCTTCTTTGACAGTCAGCTCGATTGCCTTTAACTTAAAAGCTGCATTTCTTCATTTGTTTTCCATGATGAGGGTGTGTGCATGAAAACTACCGGTAGTGTCTTCTTCGGTGCATAATCTTTCCCCACATGTCTGTCTCACTTTTGCGCTTCCTGCTATAGTGCCCCCCGGAGGCCGTTAACCATTAAAAAATCTGCAAATCATCCACATCCTTGCATAGGACGCAGGGTCCATAGCATGGGAAAAAACTAGCAGCTTTTTGTCCGAAAATTACGGTACTAAAATAATAAATGGTATTCTAAATTATTGGCTCTGTATATTAATATATGTAAATAGACCCCCCAAAAAAACTATTTTAGAAAAACATGTTAGGTCATTCCCTTTTGCACAATCTGCTCCGTGGAGGCCTGGTAATGAGTCATTCATTTGATTCTTTGAGAGGGATGCATCTAAAAGTTAGAGGAGAGTTGTTCTCGAAAACTGGACTTGGGCTCCTCTGCTCTAAATCCTCAATAGTTCTGGGTCCTCTCTCTAACTGTCAGTTCTCTTCAACTCATTTTTTCCTACCAGGACTTAAATTGGGGAACTGACAGAAACTCTGGGTTAGTATTTAAAATGTTCTGCCATACTTAGGTATGATTTTGTGTGTACATTGTTTTTTTGTCCTGTGTCTTTCTGTTGCCCTGTGATGGACTCATCCATTGACTGCTGTAGATAAGCACTACCCCCTTCTGATAACCCTGAGAAGGAATGATTAGGCATGGACAATTGCTCAATGAACATACTTATAACACATTATCACAAAATTCATAACTGTACTCAAAACTGAAAAAGGTTAACTTAGAAATCTATCCGTCCGTTCATCCATCCATCCATCCATCCATCCATCCATCCATCCATCAAGTTCTGTTTAGTAGCGCCGTGCAGTCTAGTGCCTATTTCCAGTCATCAATGGGTGAGAGGTGGGATACACCCTAGGCAGCTTGCAATGTACAGCATTAATAAAATATCCTCTTTTGTAAATCTTTATTTTCTTTATTTTTGTGTTTCTTTAGATCCACTCAGAAGCTGAACATCCGTTACTCTTATTCAAGAAAGGAGATGTGGACAAGACCTTGAGAGGACTGTTAGAATGGCTGTGGCTAGAGAGAAGCTTAGCTGCTTTGCACAGAGAGAGCTTTTATGTTTAACTGCATCAATGCAGCTCTAGGCCACCTTTTAAGGATGCCTTATTTGGCCCTTTGGAATAACTCTCGGCCCACACTGAAAAAAGTATTTACTTTTGATTTACATTTCAATCTCTTAATGTTACATCATCTTTGACCTTTTTTGTCATGCTATTAAACCAATGAGGCTCCTAGAGCCCTTTGTTACGTGCCTGTGAGGTCTCCTCCTCACTCTATGGAGGCTGAGCCCAGCCGTCCGGCCAATGGGGAGCGCTCTGGAAGGCAAGAGTCGCAGCATGCAACAGCTGAGTCTTCACTAGGGTCTTGTCCACCTCAGCAGCCCCAGCAGCCTCCTAATCCTCGTCCTGTACACAGAGCTTTGGGCCGCTTACAAAATCGTCAACCCAAACGTTCCGACTTGCTTCGGTTACAGCAGCAGCAAGCAGCAGCATGGCAGCATTCAGAAACCCCTGGTACCTCTGGAGCTGGGTTTTTCCCTCCATCTTCCACCTCATCCTCATCCCTCCCCACTATGTCCTCCACCCAGGGTGAGCATAGTCATGGGGGGCCATCTCACTCCAGTCATGAGACTCTAGAAGGTGTCAGCTCTCCTAAAAAGGGGGAGAAAAAACCCCAAAAGCCAGGGAAATATGTGTGCTCATATTGTGGACGTCCATGTGCCAAGCCAAGTGTTCTTGAGAAACACATTCGCTCCCACACAGGAGAAAGACCTTACCCTTGTGCCCCCTGTGGCTTTTCTTTCAAGACCAAGAGCAATCTGTACAAGCACCGCAAGTCCCATGCCCATCGCATTAAAGTAGGTTTGTCATCCAGTCGAGATGAGCCCAGTTTGAGTGGACCAGAGGGTAGCAGTATTGGAGAAGACCCTGAAGAGCACACAGAGGGAGAAAGCACTGAATCTGAAGATGAGACAGGTCAACGCAGAAAATCTTCTTCTAAGGAGATACTTCGACAGCAGAGGAAAGGGGCTAAAGAGCGGCTCGGAAGCTCTGAGGAGAGCCAAAGGCCTGAAGACTCTCAGGCTGTCAAGCAAAGATTGGCATTGAGGCTTAGGAAACGTGGCCCTATGACTTCATCAGATGACCATCCCTCCTCTTCCCTCTCCACCTCATCTTCTTCTTTAGGCCCAGGTAGTAAGGGCAGCACAGAGTCTGGCTATTACTCTGGATCAGGTAGTACAGACCTGTCCCAAGTTAGTCCACCAAGTTCCAGTGCCAAAACCTATGCAGAAATTATCCTAGGGAAGTATGGAAGACTGGGAGGACAGCAGCGCAGTCCCCACCAGCACCACCTTCCTTCTTCACATTCCTCATCATCAGGAACCGAGGACAAAAGTATTCCCTTTGCTGTACCCAAAACTCAAGTCATTGAACACATTACCAAGCTCATTACTATTAATGAAGCAGTAGTAGATACCAGTGAGATTGACAGTGTAAAGCCCCGACGCTCTTCCCTGTCCAGGAAAAGTAGTATGGAGTCACCCAAATTTATTACCCCTAAAGATCCCTACGCATTTGACCCAAAAATAGAAGCTGCAGGCCCCAGCAGTTTGAGGCACCCCCAAAACCCTAAGGCAGATCCACTGAGTACACAGGAAATTGCATCTGTGCCTCTTCTTAGAAGCCACTCATTGCCATCAACTACAAGCCAAGTAGAGCCCCTCACTCCGGGCATTATGTCTCAAAGAGGTTACCGCCTTAGCCAGTCATTCGATGAGCAACAAGCAATGGTTGCAGAGATGAGAGGTGCACAACGTATGCTCAGACGCCAGCCTGCCATAGAGGTACCCCTGGGTGCTGAGTCAGTGTTGGAGGAGGTGAATCCTGTATCTTCATCTTCCTCAACCAGAGGAACTAATTCCGGCAAGCAGCCACCTCATACACAGAAAAGTCAAAGCGTGTTTGAATGTAGATCTTGTTGTGCATGCTTTGAGCAGAGTGAGGGCTATGAGGCACACATTGGAATATGTCCAGGACCAAAACAAGAGGGTGGGGATAGATGTAGCCCGTGCAGAGAGAACAGGCCCCCGCTAATGCACTCCAAGTTCCGTGCACTGGCCATGGCTGTGAGAAAGAGGAGAAAAGAGGAGAGCCTGGAGGAGGATCCCCCCAGTCCTAGAACTGTACCCATATCAGGCAGCTCGGCAAGCCTCGTTCCAGTGCTAAGCTCAAAAGAGCACAGCCAGGCCCTCTCAGGTTTGTTTATGCATGCTTTTCTTAAACTACAGGTAGACAATTCTGGTCCTCCAGAGGCAAAAAACTGCATGTTTTAGATATGTCCTGCCTTAAACAGACTTGATTTTAATTAACTGATCAGTAGAAGGCTTGCTAACAGAAGAGAAACTAACAATCTTTTTTAAGTCTGTTGGACAAATCTACAAGATGCATAATACTTGCTCTAAGGAACTTGTGTTGCCTAGGTCTGTACTTGGCCCGTCTAGATAAATTGTTTGAACCTAAATAAACGAAGTCATAAACAAGACCAGCTTTTTAATGTCTACATGTATATCCTTATTTTAAAGTAGCAAGAACAGATAGGAAAAGTTACGTTACATGACACAATACTGTTGAAAAAAGCTAAATATTCTAATTCAGTAATGCTGGAGCCTTTGAAATGATGCTACCTTATTTGCTTTGTCTGGTCATTGCCTCTAGGTGTTACTTTACAGAATGAGCCAAACCAACAGCAGCAAAGAGACAGGAAGGGTGTTTCTGTCATCCAACACACTAGTTCTTTTGAGAAACAAGAGAGTATATCTATGGAAAGCCAGGAGCCAGACCTTAGAGAGAATCCACAGCCTGAGCCAAAACCCTCGCCCTCTACATCCCGCCTCATCCGCCAGCCAAACATCCAAGTGCCAGAGATTTTTGTTACTCTGGAGCTTGATGCTGACATGCCTTCTGTTTCACCCCCAGTGAGAGCATCTTCATTCAAGGTATGCAAAACCTTCCTCTTATTAGTCTAGGGTAATTACACTCATTGCACTGTACTTTTTAAGACTTTAGCTTATCTTTGCTTATCTTGCAGTCTTTGTTAATTTGTAGTTCTGTTGTAGGAACTCGATAAAGCAGAGGAGTTCCAATGGCCTCAGCGAAGCCAGACTTTGGCCCAACTACCTGCAGAGAAGCTGCCACCAAAGAAGAAAAGACTTCGCTTAGCAGAAGCAGCTCAGTCCTCTGGGGAGTCCAGTTTTGAGTCTGCATCTCTTCCTCGCAGCCCTAGTCAAGACAGCAATCTCTCAAGCCTCTCAGCTTCATTTGAAGACACGGTACGTTCAGAGCCAATTGCCCGGGCCTCTTGCAGCCAAAGCACCCAGATGTTGATGGTGCCATCTGCTTCTCACCAACACCACCAAAGCCACAAAGAGATGAGGCGTTCAGCCTCAGAGCAGACACCTCCTAGGCCCCAACAAACTGAACAGATCTCAGACACAAGAAGTAAATCTTTTGATTATGGATCTCTTTCCTCTCAGCAGTCCACAACCTCCTGGAAAGAGAGGAGAAAGTTTCTTCTTGTAAAACAGGCCACTTTAGGTGAAACAGAGCAGGAGATGGTGAGTAACATTAGTCAAAGTCCAATACCTGGTCCATCACAACCCAACATCCCTTATCTCTACCCTACTGAACTAAGTCCCCACTTCTGTTTGGATGCCACAGGGAAGCCCATGCAGCTAATACAGCCTCAAATATTTTCACCCTCTCATGATGTGCTCCCTTTAGAACCCAGAGGACATGTTTTTCAAAGAGGTGCACTTTCACAGTTACTTCCCATAACTACATCCATAACCGATGTTATGCCCCCCCAAGTCATTCACAGAGCCTTCTTACATTCCCACTCTGGGTCTCCCATACCGACCAACCCAGGGCAGATCCAATTGCCAGAACGGTTGAGAATACCACTACACCATCTCCCGCCCCTTGTTCCTTTCCCTAGCTCCTCAAGGGTTAGAAGTAGACAGCCTCTGTACTTTCCTTTTCCGCCAAGACTTGACACACACATTCCTTCTCAGTCCTCTACAGAGACGAGACCACCCATCTCCTCCATGTCTTCTGCTCTGACCCATCATTCTCTTGTTACCATCTCATACCACCACCAACAACCAGTCATTGTCACATGCCTGGCACAGTTTACACCAGTGGCATCACTTGTAGTGCCAGTGCGCCTCCAAACACATAGACCTACCTTTGCCAGTGCCATGTATACCACTCTCTCCCAGATTTTGGCTTCCACTTGCTCACAGGAATCAACCTCTTGCACAGCTATGATCATTATGGCCCAAACAGAACGGGACAAGTTGCAAGGATCCTATCTGAAAGTTCCATCTCAATCCATCCAGAGCCTTCTTCCCCTCTCCTTGTCGAAGGAGCTGTGCTCAGTGTCTGGGGAGGAACACGGTCCTCTGGGACCTGGAGGAAGCAAACGCATGCTTTCACCTGCAGCTAGTCTAGAGCTCAGCACTGAGGCTAAGCGTCACCAGAAAAGAGTAAAAGAAGAGGAGGAGGAACAACAAAAGGGTGTTGAAGTGGAAGAAGATGTAGAACCCAAGGCAAGCCAGGAAGAAGAAAGCAAAAACACTGGTAAAACACTGGACGAGGGAGAGAAACAGCACACAGATAGAATAGAGGGGACAAGTGTCAAATTAGAAGAGGTACAGGCTCAACTCCCATGGAAAAATAACAGGGAAGAAAATGAAAGGAAAGAGAAATCAACTGAGAAGACAAATCAAAAAAAAGGAGAGGTGTCAACTCCAGATGTGGGGGTTGAGAAGCCAAGCCCACCTTCATATCCTACCCTCCATACTTCCACCTCAGTAAACTGGTGCTACCTGAAATATGTCAAACCCAACCCATCTGTCGAGAGAGACCCGTGTACCTCAGTTTATTCTACATGGAGCGTCAGTGCACACAACCCCAACCTGCCAGGCCTCAGCACCAAGGTGGCTCTGTCTTTGCTGTGCTCGAAACAGAAACATAGCTCTGAGATATACACCATGGCCACTGCCTCGACACCAGCAAGAGTTGAACCAGTTCCTGGAAGCAGCTTGACTCCACATATATCAGAGGTAAACATGAACACAGACACTGGAACTTTTTCAGATTTAGTTATTTTACAACCACAAACTTCAGTACATTTTATTTTGACTTTATATGACAGACCAATGCAAACTAGTGCATAATTGTAAAGTGGAGGGTTTTCTTTTGCAAATACAATCTAAAATCTCTGATATGCATTTGTAATAAACCCCTTTACTCGGATATCCCTTAATAATATCCAATGCAAATAATTGCCTTCAGAAGTAACCTATTTAGAAACTAAATGGAAAATTATTAAATCCATGTATAATATAATCTCTTCAAAATCACAGCTATTCTGCAGCTAAAAAATACTTAGAGATGTAAATACATATGCACTCCACAATGTATAATTTTATTCTCTTTCACAGTTATGCATTACTTTGTGTTGTTCTATTTCATAAAATCCCAATAAAATACACTCAAGTTTGTTGGTGTAGGGCAGAGATAGGGACACAAGTTTGAGTCATCGACTGCAGTCACACTTACGTCCTAAAAGTAGAAACAAAAAACGGATTCGACTTTGACTTGTACCCTAAAGACTTGAGACTTGGTCTACTTGGTCTCCTCATGTGAGACTCAAGTCTTAGTAGCAGTCTTTATCTCATGTAATAAAGATTAAAAGGAAGCCAGTTACTGTTAATGCTAGCTGTAGCTTCATAATTACGACCACATGAATGTCTCTCCAACGGATATCTGTCTTAAATGTCTTTGGATCGTTTCAGAGCAAAATAAAAGTAACTTACCTCCCACATTCTCTCGGTGTTTAGTTAGCTGCAAAAATACAAAGACACGTTTTATTGAAATAAAAGCAATTCTGGTTTAGTTCATTCAGAAATTTAACATGCTTTCCATTACTTACTACACCATACCCCATTAATTTTTTTTTATTTATACAGCACATTAAAACATCTTTGCTGTTTTTAATTGATAACAAATGTTTTAAATGTGGATGTTATTAAAAATTCTCCACCTCACAGTGAGAACAAGGAAACTCTCCATACCACATTTAGTGCAATATACACTACCGTTC
Source organism: Valencia hispanica (assembly GCA_963556495.2). Lineage (NCBI taxonomy): Eukaryota > Metazoa > Chordata > Actinopteri > Cyprinodontiformes > Valenciidae > Valencia > Valencia hispanica. The sequence continues at coordinate 31,222,740 of OY747710.1, forward strand.
AAAAGTTTGGGGTCACCCAAACAATTTTGTGTTTTCCATGAAAAGTCACACTTATTTACCACCATACGTTGTGAAATGAATAGAAAATAGAGTCAAGACATTGACAAGGTTAGAAATAATGATTTGTATTTGAAATAAGATTTTTTTTACATCAAACTTTGCTTTCGTCAAAGAATCCTCCATTTGCCGCAATTACAGCATTGCAGACCTTTGGCATTCTAGCTGTTAATTTGTTGAGGTAATCTGGAGAAATTGCACCCCACGCTTCTAGAAGCAGCTCCCACAATTTGGATTGGTTGGATGGGCACTTCTTGCGTACCATATGGTCAAGCTGCTCCCACAACAGCTCAATGGGGTTCAAATCTGGTGACTGCGCTGGCCGCTCCATTACCGATAGAATACCAGCTGCCTGCTTCTTCTCTAAATAGTTCTTGCACAATTTGGAGGTGTGTTTTGGGTCATTGTCCTGTTGTAGGATGAAATTGGCTCCAATCAAGCGCTGTCCACTGGGTATGGCATGGCGTTGCAAAATGGAGTGATAGCCTTCCTTATTCAGAATCCCTTTTACCCTGTACAAATCTCCCACCTTACCAGCACCAAAGCAACCCCAGACCATCACATTACCTCCACCATGCTTAACAGATGGCGTCAGGCATTCTTCCAGCATCTTTTCAGTTGTTCTGCGTCTCACAAACGTTCTTCTTTGTGATCCAAACACCTCAAACTTGGATTCATCCGTCCACAACACTTTTTTCCAGTCTTCCTCTGTCCAATGTCTGTGTTCTTTTGCCCATCTTAATCTTTTTCTTTTATTGGCCAGTCTCAGATATGGCTTTTTCTTTGCCACTCTGCCCTGAAGCCCAGAATCCCGCAGCCGCCTCTTCACTGTAGATGTTGACACTGGTGTTTGCGGGTACTATTTAATGAAGATGCCAGTTGGGGACCTGTGAGGCGTCTGTTTCTCAAACTAGAGACTCTAATGTACTTATCTTCTTGCTCAGTTCTGCAACGCGGCCTCCCACTTCTTTTTCTACTCTGGTTAGAGCCTGTTTGTGCTGTCCTCTGAAGGGAGTAGTACACACCGTTGTAGGAAATCTTCAATTTCTTAGCAACTTCTCGCATGGAATAGCCTTCATTTCTAAGAACAAGAATAGACTGTCGAGTTTCAGATGAAAGTTCTCTTTTTCTGGCCATTTTGAGCGTTTAATTGACCCCACAAATGTGATGCTCCAGAAACTCAATCTGCTCAAAGGAAGGTCAGTTTTGTAGCTTCTGTACCGAGCTAAACTGTTTTCAGATGTGTGAACATGATTGCACAAGGGTTTTCTAATCATCAATTAGCCTTCTGAGCCAATGAGCAAACACATTGTACCATTAGAACACTGGAGTGATAGTTGCTGGAGATGGGCCTCTATACACCTATGTAGATATTGCACCAAAAACCAGACATTTGCAGCTAGAATAGTCATTTACCACATTAGCAATGTATAGAGTGTATTTCTTTAAAGTTAAGACTAGTTTAAAGTTATCTTCATTGAAAAGTACAGTGCTTTTCCTTCAAAAATAAGGACATTTCAATGTGACCCCAAACTTTTGAACGGTAGTGTATAATGATGGGGTGGACAATATAAAGACTGGGATAATCAAATGTTAACTTAGTTATTACAAAGACAACAAAGCACTGTTTAATTCATTCAGAAATTCCACATTCACTGGTATTAATCCCTATTTATTATATTTCTTAGAGCATACATGCCTATTTATATTTCTTATAGGGTAAATATTAGATGTAATACATTTTAAAAATAATATGAAACATCTTCTGAAGTTTTCTGCATGCTGTAATAAATGGTAAAAGGTTAAGACCAAATTGTGTATGAAAATGAAAAGATTTAAATATAATTATTAGATGTTGTGGAAATTTAGGCCTATAAACAAACAGTACAGGTTTGGAATCCTAAATTACACCAATGCAGAGTAGAGGTGGACTACATGTCATGGATTTGATGAAAAACGTTTTTTTCAGTCTTTAGAGACTTGAGAATTGACTTGGACTTAAAAACATTGACTTGTAAACATCTCTAGTGTGAGGAGACAAAAGTGAAAAGTTTGATACTTTTATGATGCACTGTATGTAGTAAATAATAGGCATGTTTCCACTATTGGAACTTCAGGGTAATTTGACTGGACCTTCCCGATATGCGCATGTCTCCACTTTATCGGGCCAGGCCGAAAGGGACGTTTTTGGGGCCATTTCAGGAACCAACAGAGTACCTGTATGGGGGTATGTACTCGGAATGGCCCGATAGAGTCGCTCTGCGGGAGCTGTGGTTAAATCGCCCTGATTGGTTGTAATTGAGAGGGAAATGAACAGACGTCGCCAAACAACCGGCTTTATAAAAGTAAGAAGAGTTACTGCAAAGCAGTTTATAACAACAGCAAACAGAGACACAGCAACAAGCCCTGCTTCTTCCATGACGATTTCCTGTAATTTCTGCTGTTCTGGGGGCCTTTTTGTGCTACTCGCTGCTGAAACTGTGTGATATGCGGATGTCTTTAGCTGATTCCTTAAGGGGTCAGAAACAAATGAGTTAAAATTTACCCTGAAATTCCGATAGTGGAAATGTGCCTATTGTGCCATATATGTACTGGGAGCTAGTGCTAGTACTGTGTTATACTCTTTGAAATAAAAATTGCATTATTGAAAGTTATTTGTCTCGAGTGTAGGTACAAGCCACCCGACCCAGTACCTACCCTGAGTTTAAGGAAGAGGAGACACATGAGAAGGAGGATATCAAAGAGACAAGAGAAGAGGAAGTTCCTTCCACCTCCAAGAAAGGGGAATCTAGTTGGGTCCGAATCTTTGAAGGAGGGTAAGTGCAACAGTCCTCAGAATGTGTTTTTGAAAACTGTCCATTCTTCATTACAAAAGTTTGTCTTTCTAAAAAAGGAAAGAAATAAAAACAGCAACGAAAAACAGATTATGTAGAGCTAAGTTGCACTGGGGCCCAGAGGACCTCGTTTGTACCTGTAGCCAAGCTTTTGCTCTAGCTGCTGGCATGAATGTCTGTCTCTTAAGATGTTTTCATTTGGAGTGAGACCTGTGTCAGTAGTGCATCTGCTTTGAATGTTTGTTTGTGTGGGTGTGTAAAGTGCATGATATTTTTATCCATGGAAGCAGTTAAAACAATTATTCAAACAAAATTGAATGTAAGCTTAAAAATCCTGTATTTACAGTTAAAATCCAAAATCATCCCTACCCCTGGCAGATTTAGTTTTAAAGTAATCTTTTAATTTGACCATCATTCTTCTTTCTGAAAATAATGTTTAAATTTTGTTGCCGCAAAGCCAGACTTGACACTGGTAGATAATTTGTGGAGGGAATTAAAGATTAGGGTGATGACAAAGAAGTTTTCCAACTTCAAAGACTTACAGCTTTTAGCCAAAGATGAATCATCATAAATACCAGTGACATGCAAAAAGCTGCTCAGCAACTGTAAAAAAAAGTTTGATTGCTATAATGCCAAGATTATTGAAAAGGGTATAAATATTTTATTTGCCATTTTTTTATTAAAATGTAAATAAAACTGTTTTTATTTGATATATGTTTGTCTCATTTCCTATCATGAAACAATCCAATTTTTTTTTATTGAAAAACCTTTTAATGTAAATATGCCAGCAGTATAAATAATTTTGGCTTAACTGTATATTTAAGTTAAAGTTGGTCTTAATAAAATTTTATGCAATTGGTTGGTTTTGTGATACAGACCCAGCTTTTAAGCATACTCCTCCAATTTTCATTAGGATTGAGGTCAAATTCATTGCAAAGGGTTAATGTCAGCCCAATCTATTCATCCCAAAGCCAGTTTTAATGTTAACATTTTCTTTTATAACTCCCAGCTGTGTCTTTTTCAACCAAAACTGTGTTCCTTAGAGGAAAGTAAATTAGTTAAGATGTTGAAGAAAAGTCCAGGAGCCACTCAGGGTCAAGCTTGCCATGTACAGTAAACTGCTGAAACACAACTCTCAATGCCTGCAGTAAAGCCAGTTTAACATCACTATGGACTGAGAGAGTGCAGACTCAGAAAGAAGCCCTTGCTCCAAAATCGATACTTTCAATTTGCAGCTACCCACATGGACAAGCCAAAAAAAAGTTGGGGAAAAAAGTGTGGGAAAAAGTGTTAAGGCCATAGGAGACAAAAATGTGGTATTTGGCCACTATGACAGGAAGTTTACAAGGTGAAACTGTAAACCTATAGCCTAAGCTGACGTAGGTATGGTGTTTCATATGGCGTATGACATCATGCTGGGGTAAGCTACTGGTGTATCACACAAAATTATTGTAATAATGAGGAAGTACTACTTCCACATTCTTCAACTTTACCTCATATCAACAGCTAGTTGATTGAAACTTGAACACAGTAAAATGTTCCAACGACATACACATTAAAACTGGTTTTAAATAGATATAGCAAGCTATCGATAAACTTCTTGAATGGCCTATGCTTGAAACCTGAATCCATCCTAGAAAACCAACCAGTTAAAAAAATGCTGTTTCTTACTGTAGGTTTGACCAAATATCCAGACACAAGTTAAACACCAAACTGTTTTTATAATTCATTGAAGTTGAATGTTGCATTATTATTTTAATCTGAAAAAGGAAAAGTTTTAGAGTGTTATTAAACACCATGATGAGTGGATGTAAACTTTTCACAAGTACTGTATCTTGTCCTCAGTTGTTCTGCACCATTACTACATTGATCCACATTGTTTTCCCTGTGAATGTGTAATTATCTGCAGTGTGTGCTGATCTGATTCAGAAGAGCACAAGAAGTTGTCTGTATGGAAGCCACATGGGCAAAAGTGTGATGGTTATGCGGCAGCCAATCAAACTGAAACACCCTCGCCACCCTAAGGTGCTGAGCAAACTGTGTTGTTATTGTTTTACTCTCTTCCCTCCTTTTAGTCTCTGAGGTCATATGAAAGAAAATAGCTTCTTCTCCAAAAACAAAAATAATGTTTACAGTTTAAAATTATCAGCATGAATGGAAATACTTCTAGAACACACGTTTTCCATATATTTTATTCAGATTTGGCTCCACCCATTGTGTGAAGAGGAAAACCATTTTACTTCCCGACCTTTAATACAACAATACAGTAAGTTATCTCAGGAACAGAGGCACATTTGGAGCTATGAATGGGTATGCATTGTCCTTAGTTTGGTACATTATTGCCTTAATGAATTCTTCCAGAGCTGCCTGTCTGCTTCTTCACTGTGTTTAAAGCTGGAAGTTTTTCCCCAGCAGCTATTAAATAAAGATTTATTCACATTAACACAGAGGAAGAAACACAAATTTAGAATACAGGAAGGAGGAGATATAAAAATACATGAGTGGCAGAGAGATTTAAATCGTTCTCATAAAATTTAATTTTCTGGTAATAATTTACGTAGGTTTGAAAAGACAAAAACAAAATAAAAAATCTGGCTGGATTTTGGTGTGCATGTGTGTGCAGGAATTAAGGCTGCTATTTTGTGTTCATGTGCACAACAGATTGAGAGTTAAGCAGGTGTCTGCTTAACGGGAGATAAGGCACTAATTCCCACATTTTATGATTTCCAGCCACACATTACACACACTAGGCAAGTGCATTTTCTGCCATAAAGACCCCACTGTTTTCTTCCTTCATCCTGTTGTCGGTCCACATTGTACACACTCTCTGCTCATGCTGCCTGTATTTTACATTTGGTCTCCTGATAGAAAGCCTTATTGGCGTTCGTTTCCAACCTTCTCCAAGTTGTCTCCTTCATGCGTTTCCAGCACTTGATGTCCTTCTTCACTTTATACATGCATATATGCAAAAAAAAAAGCACAGAAGCTAAAGTCATAAATGCAGTGGAATATTTTCTTTCCATACTCTGTTAAGACCAACTATTTCTTTCTCCCTAAAGCCAACACTTTGAATTCCTCCCTGTGTGCAACGTCTGAGAGCTTAATTATTCATCTTTCAGCAATGTTTGTGTTGCAGTTGTTGTCAAGTTTTGTCATACATCTTCAGAGAAGTCTTTCAGAGAGAAAAGTACAAGTAGTTTTGTACTTCTGCTTGAAAAAGTGTTTTTAGCATTAGCAACAATCGCTGCCAGGACAAAATGCAGATTGATTTCCAAGTTTTTCGTTTTTAACTATTGTTATCTACTCATAATAAAATGTCTGGATAGTGTTCACACAGGGTACAGGAAAAGGTATTGCCCCTTTTGACTTTTCCACATTTTGTAAACTTTTTTACTAAATAATTATCTGAAAAGTTTGATCTGTATCTTTATTCAACCCCTGCTGTTCAGTTGGGTATGAACTTTGACTGGGCCACATAGATATGGTTTGTTCTAAAGCATTCTTTTTTTGTTGTCAGGGTATCGTCAGGTATTGACAGGTGTTTTGGGTTGTTGTACTGCTGGAAAGTGAATATCTCATCCTTGCTTTCATCTGTTGCAGGCTCTAACAGGTTTTTGTCTCTTGGTGATTCCTGAAGGCAAATGGTTGCACCAGGTTTTATTTTATTAAGGGAATCAGAGTATGAGAGTATACCAATGCATGCAATACGTTTTAGATTTTTCTTTTTGTTCACAACTATGTGCTAGTTATTTGTTCATTTGTCACATTAAATTGCCTTAGAATTAATCGAAGTCTGTGGTTGTAACATTGAATGTGTGAAAAAGTTCAAGGAGGATGTATACTTTTGCTAAATGTTGTACAGTATCAGTCCATGATGAAACAAAAATGTATTAAAATCCTAAAGATTAAAGGTTAGGTTATTCCTTAAGTAACATATTTTGTTGTTATTCAAAATGAGAAATTTCTTTGTAGATAAAAATATTTTTCTTCTCACTAGTTTCATCCAGTGATTGTTATGCCTCAAACCCAGACTCTCAGTTGAATCTATCAGAGGACATGCTGCGGATTTAAATCTCAGTCGATGAAGTACAACTTTCGCCATGTTTTTTGATGTTTTCTCCTGAGATGTGGCAGACATTTTGAACCATATAATGAGAAATGTGTGCTATTTAAGCAGCAGCCAGCTTGAATCCAGCTCAGTGTTGCTGTTGAGAGTGCTTCGCAGTTGTGTAACAGTTTGTTATGGTTTGCCCTAGCTAGTTCTGTTGAACTACTGGGAGTTTTGTAGATGTGGTAGATATCCTGTAATTAAACACAGTTGGTACACACTGGGTGTTTACAGCCTAGAATGAAATGTGCATCTCTTCATATGCAGCAAGACGGGAGAAGGAGCTTTTCATAGACTACAATCCGTTCAGATCTAAAAGATCTGTGGTCTGCTGTGTTCTCGAATAGTTTTTTGGTAAACATTGAGATTGTGCTTAAACATTTTTTTATAGACTAGACCTAAATGTGTCTCTTGCTTTTTGTATGCAGTGCCTATTTTAGGTTGTTGACTGAAGCCAGGCTTCCCTTCCCTCCCTTTAGCCGCTGCTGTTGTTGGCAAGGTGGGCCGATTTGCAGCAGAATAGCTGGTATTCTTTGTGAGTGTAGTAGAGGGTGAGGCCAAGGGAGTCTGTGCTGCTGGGCATTTGGTGGGGCTTCCCCTACCCACCTCCTTAATGAAAGCCTTGTTTCTGTATGTCCAGTGTATGTTTGTGCATGTAGCGACCACATCCATCATTGTTGCTTTAGCTGTTGTGATAAATTTTTTCATCGGGCTCATTCACAGTGATGAGGCATTTAGAGAACACTCTCACTGGACTCTGGGTTAAGGTTAATATTAAAATTGTTCTGGGTTTTTAATTTAGCTAATAATAATAAGTCCAGAAGTTAAGAACTTTGTAGATACAAGACCAAAACTGACACAGAGGGACTTTTAAGATGAGATTCATGAAATGGCCAAGAATGCAAGTGATGCATCCTATTTCATTTAATGTGATAACTTTACAGAGAAGACAATGAAGAAATTTTGTATTTTCTGTTGAATCATTGGGCCATAATTGGTCTGAGTTTAAAATCCTAAAAACCTTTGAATAAAAATTGTATTCTTACTTGCAGTCACATTTTCATTCTGGCATACTATATGTAGGAGTGTAGGTCTAAAGTAGGGCTAGGCGGTATGGCCTCAAATCTATATTACTATATAATCTGAGGCATGTGCGGTAACGATATTTAATGCGAAATATTCTTTTCTTCGTTTTATACAGTATATGTCAAAATGACTCACATTTCAGATATTACAGCAGAAGAACTTCAAATAAGTATAGAATGTCTTTTAAAGAGCATTTATTGTGCAAAATGCATTTTTTAAAAGTATTAAAATCTTTTTCCGAAAAATGCAACACATAATAAATATCACAACATAAATAAAGATGAACATATTTTATTTAAAATAAAAGCTAGATGTTATGAAACACAAAGTTCTAAATTTTTTAAACTGAAGTACAAAGTGTAAAAAGAGAAACATCTCTTCTTTCCTGATGAGTTATTTATAAATTTAATATCGCACAAACATAAAGCTGCACATATTTGAATTAAAACTGCAAATACGAACGCTGATCATCAGTACTTATCCTTCTTGGCTACCTGGTACAAAGTATGTAGGCACAGCTTGATGACATCATTAAAATGCGCAGTCACGGTAGGGCGGTATAGTCAAAATGTCTATCTATCTAATCTAGATAACTTTTAGTTTATGCTGTTTATATCACAGACTACTAGTCTATGGTGTTTTTCTGAGCAGAGCATCCATTAACTCATCTGTTGTAGGAAAGATGCCATCATGTTCTGACGATGGGTCACCTAAAGCTTACACAGCTTTATCATACACATAACAAATTAAAAAACATGCACCCTTAATTTCTTACTGTCTGACATTAAATCATACTAAATATTTCCTGTGTTGTGTCAGTTAGGAGCAACAAACCTGTTTCTGTTTGCTAAATATTTGAAGAGAGAAATTCTTATTTTAATATGAATTCCTGGCTCTAAGTAAAGAAAGTCCTAAAAGATGATTTCATGGCTTTGTAAGCTTCTGGTTTAATTCATTTTTAAGTTAAACTGTGACACACCTCTGAATGTATCTTAAGGCAACACCTCAAACACCCTGTGTTACCAAGCTGACCAAAATATGAGAAGGAGAATTGTGGACCTCCACAAGTATGGTTCATCCTTGGCAACAATTTCTAGAGGAAGAACAATCTCTAAAAAAACAGATATCTCTCATTGTTCTGGTTTATAGCAAATATAAATTATTTTGTTAATCCTATTTGACCTAAAACAGGAAAAGTTTTAATTGATTTAATGTCAGAGAATCTATTTATACAGTGCATGAAAACGTCTGGTTGGAACTGTATGTGACTCAACACATACCACATGTTCTGATACAACTCATTGGTAATGCAGCCTGTAAAATATTTTATGTTGTGAGCTGACTTTCATGGTGTTTCCAGGTTACTCGTGTGAGGGCATACTTGAGGAAATGGTTGTTATCCTTCACAAACTTTGCTTCGCTTTGAACATCATAAAATGTAACAACTAGTGTTTCAGCTGCTCTCTGTAGAGTTTTATTCTTCACAGACAGCTGTCTGAGCATATCTGTGCACAGCAGCCAGAGCAGTCCACATTACATACTGTAGAAAGTCAGAAAGCCACAGCAGCCGATACATTCTCTCTTTCACTGCGAACATCATTTCAAAGGGTGAAAAGCAGATTGTTCAGGAAATTTAGATTCATTAGATCAACAAAATAAGGTGCGTGGCTTGTACAGCATTTTCAAAGCTCTGCAAACAAAATAATTTGAGTATTAAAAAAGGCTTGGGAAAAATACCACAGCATGACTTCTTTCCTAACTATGGGTGCAGTTGACATAAAATCACAAACAGCACTTGAACAACAGCTGTTTGAAGAGGAGTTCAGGGACTCCGTTACTAATCATCTACAAATACCTTAATCAGAACTGGTCAGACACTTGAGATTGGATCATGACATCCCGTTTTTCCTCTGATACTGTAACCTAATTATTTTTTACAGTATATGGGTAGGCTGAACATTTTTGGCTTTTCTGCTTAATGTGCATTTTGATCTTTCAGACCAAACTGCAATCTGTTAAAGAATCATAATTTGGTTCAAGAATAGGCATTCCATTGATATCACTGTTTTATGTTTTTTTCTTTAATTTCCCCAGTTTTACAATTGTTTTTCAGTATAAACAGCAGGGATTTTGCTAGCTTTGTGCTTATCAGTGAGGAAAGCAGGAACTGATTTTCTTAAGTCTTAAACTCATAGGTTTGCTTGAAAGCAATGTTGATTTTTTTTATGTTACCTAAATCTTTTGTTTCTCCTCTGGTTGCCTTAGCTACAGGTCCAATGATGAGTACATCTATGTGAGAGGTCGTGGCCGGGGAAAGTACATTTGTGGAGAGTGTGGCATTCGCTGCAAGAAGCCCAGCATGCTGAAGAAGCACATCAGAACTCACACAGATGTTCGCCCATACATCTGTAAACACTGCAATTTTGCCTTCAAAACCAAAGGTAAGCTAAAACATGAATAACCAAGGTGCATTGTGTAAATTGGGTTTCATCCTGGATAGCATATTTTAGCCCAGTTGTTAAAAATATTTTTTCTCACGTGCTGTGAATTAAGTCATTTTCTTGCTCTCTTCCAGGAAACCTTACTAAGCACATGAAGTCAAAAGCTCATGGGAAAAAATGTCAGGCGGTGGGAGCGTGTGAGACATCTCAGGACGAGCCAGAGAGTGAGGAAACAGGTACTTTAGTGGGGATGGGAGTGCATCTCACACGTTTCCGCTTCCACTCTGTCTGTGAACAGCTGTGTGAACTCCTACATGTGAAGAATAGAAGCTGCTCGGCCCTGACAGCTTATGCAACGGCATGTCCTATTCTCTGGCCCTTGGTGTTGCATAAGGGATATGAAAAAGTGTGAGATAAATAAATAAGGAGCGAGTCCCATTCTTCCGGTGCAGTTGTTGCATGAATCTGTCTGCTACACCTCGTTTTCAAGAATGTGTCGCCAGAGTGTAACTGAACAGAGCCGACTCTTTCCATCTGGCTTCGTGTTGAGCACCTCACTGTCTCCCCCCGGCTTTTGTCTTCTGCACCTCCTCTCGCTGACAGGCCAGGCTGAGCTCAGCCAAGGACGTACCGTTTCTACCATTCACAAAGCTGCAGAAATTGTTTTTGAAAAGAGCTATTGAATTGAATTCCAGCCTTTTTATTCTCAGTCTATTTATAACAGAGGTTTGTTTGGTGGAAGGTGAGCTGAGCCTTCGTCACCCCTTTTGGGGGGGGGGGGGTTGGAGGTTGTTCTATAAAGGCTTTTGGAGTTGATGTCACGATTTCCTGAATAGAAGTTTTAAAATTTGTATGAATGTAAGAGGAAATTATTCAAAGATTCTTGGTTTTTTTCCTATCTGCTCAAACATCAGGCAGTGATGAGCGTGTTTTTGGCTCAGAGGAGCAGGAGGACCATCAATTCTCAGATGTGGAGGAGTTTGATGATGAGGATGACGATGATGAGGAGGAAGAGGATGAGGAGGAAGAGGAGTCTACATCCCATGAAGACCCACCATCCTCCTGTTCATCGGACACTTACCTATCTACGGGAGGGCCCTCTACCTGTGCAAGGCAATCGCAGCAGCACACCCCCGGTCCAGAGCCCGGCCCCGGGCAGGAGCCAGCTCCGTGGGGAGTCTGGCCCGGCAGACGGGCGGCCTCTCCGGGCAGGAGGAGGGCGCTGTTCTCTAGGCAAAGTTGGAAGGGCTCTCCAAGGGCCTTCTCCCCCAGCAGTGAGAGCTGCTCCCCTAGTCGCAGCCTGTCCCCCCGTCTGGAGAGGTCCTCACCAATTCGCAGCCTGTCCCCCAGGACCGAGTTGGCCTCGCCCCGCAGACACGTCTCACCCTCCCCTGAGAGAAAACTGTCTCCAGTCAGAGCACATTCTCCTCTTCGGCCCATTTCACCCAGCTGCTATCGGCCATCTCAAGTTCGAACCCCTCCATCACCACTGGGGGCACTGCAAAGAGCCCCTGGATACCTGCCCTGGGAGAGCCCAGGAATAGAGAAAGGTCATGGTAAACCAGTAAGTCCTTTTTATTAATATACCATGCTTATTAATGTATATTGACTTTGCTTCAAAGGAGCCAGATTTTCCTATTCCTATTCAAAGTACTGTTGAAAATGTTAAAAAAATATCTGGGTTTTTTAAGGGTTTTTTGAGACTGGATGCTTTTTCACTCGTTTTCCATCCTGTTCTTTCATCTGACCAGGACCACATATTGTGCTCTGTGTCCCCAAATGAATGAAAGAGCGAGACTTTGTGCGAAACTTCTGATCTAATTAAAAATGGTTTTTAAAGTTATCTGTCATTGTGGCTGGCAAAAGCTTCTTATCCATTGAACTTTTTTCCATTTTGTCACATTATAACCTCAAACTTCAATGTATTTTATTGGTATTTTATTTCATGTGATAGACCATCATGAAGTAGTTCATATATAATAATGGTAAGGAAATAAATTATATATTTCCAAAAATCCTTTTTAAAATAAAAATGATTAGATTTGTAACCTACGTCCCCTAAAGAGCCAACTTTTTTAGAAATAATCTCAATATAAATACAGCTGTTCCATAAAGGCCTCAGCATCATGAAGACCAAAGAACACAGCTGACAGATCAGGGATTAAATTGTGGAAAAGTTTCCAGCAAGATTGTAAAACAATATTTCAAGCTTTGGACATCTCAGATTGCTGATAATAAGGAATGTGGGACTACTTTAGACCAAAAGGTTGACCTAAACCGACAGGTCAGGCAAGGAGAGTAATAATAAAAAATAAACAAAATGTGGTTCTAAAAATAATTAAGTCAGAGGACCGAATACAAATACTTGCTTTCCAGATTTTTGGTGATTAAAAACTTTGAAAAACGATGTAATTTTTTCCATCTACTACTTTTGTGTCAGTACAGCACATAAAATTCAAAGAAAACACATTGACATGTGTGGTTGTTACATTAGAAAATGAAAGTTTAACAATCATGGCTGTTTTTGCAAGGCGCTGCAGACACAAGACTGAGTCATACCTTGAGTTTGGTAGCCCTTTTGATGTTGATTTATAGGTCTGAATTAGGAGATGTAACAAACGAAAGGCCTAATTTTAAAAATAGTCTGGCATTAGGTTGATAGGTAAACTTAAACGTAAGTAATAATTACTGCTTTTACTCTGTGCAGTACTTTATGTTCTGCCAGATAAAGTTAATGTTTTGAAAATTAAAGTTTTTGCTCCCCCTGCAGGAGAAAAGTGTTGCAGCAGGACAAAGCCCAACATTGTCAGAAACCAGTTTGTTCCCACCTGCTTTCCGTCTCTCCACCTGCGAAGCTTATCCAAGCCTGCAAGCAACAGACAACATCTTCAGCCATCTGCCCATGCACTCCCAGCAAGCAAAGGTCCCCTGTCTGATGATACCCATCGGTGGGATCCAAATGCTACAGGCCAGACCAAGGTCCCACCCGACTACTCCCTCATCTCCGACATCTCCCCCACTGGAGGGGCCATCACTGTCCCGATTTGAATCATACTGGGGCGGGACCCCCAGGACGCAAGGGCTAAGGACTCCTGGAGACACCGGGTCGGAGCACCAGGCAGCAGGAGCCAGCCACCACGCTCTTAGCACAGAACTTACTTTTTCTAAACTCAAGTTGGAGACCACAGACTCAAAGCAATATGGCAGCTCACATAGCTCCATCCGTCCCCATGGGTCTGCCACAGAGACCAGAGGACGTGGCACCAAAAACAGTAAAACTGGAGCGTCTAGCCTTGGAACAGCAGCACCAGTAGCCTATCGTGCCATAGGAACGCCACCAGAGCGGGAGGAGCCGGCATCAAGCAGTGATGTGGTGGAGAGAGACGCTGAAGAAGACTCAGCCAGAACAGAACAGAGCACTTAACAGTGTTGACACCTTGATGCATCTCGCATCCAATTTGGGTTTATTGGTTGCTACACTAGTCTTGTTTTTTTATTGCTTAGTTTTTTTTTTTATACAGATTTAAATACTATTGTTAACTTAAATGTTTGTTCTTTGGCAATATTCAGGTTTGTTATAAAGATGCACTTTTTCTGTGTGAATATATTGTTCCTGTAAATCTCTATATAAATAAATATATAAATATATATGTGTATATATATATATATATATATATATATATATATATATTCTGTATCTAATTAGATACTGCTAATCTCAATGTCTATTTGAATATTTGTAATGAAATATATAAAAAAAGAGTATGAATAAATTTGTAAATGACCAAAATGTTTCATTATAAAAAGAAGACAGTTCCCTTTTAGGTTGTCCAGTATTACTCAAATTGTAGTTTCTTGTGCCTTTTCTGTCCATATTTCTGTTATTTTATTTGTAAAGGTACACAATAAGAAGGCTGTGAATTCAAATTTTTTTTTAATGTTGTTATAGAGTTAATTATGTGTTGTTTGTTCTAAGGGCCATTGCTTTATCGCCAAGGTAACTAAATCACATCGTGGGAAAACTTAAAGAGCGGCTAAAACGTGTCAAAGGAAATGCACTGACGTTCTATTTTTATTACTAAATGCTTCAGATTAGAGTGTCTGTGGAAGGGAGGGTGCTCCTTATTTATTTTGATTTGATGACATTGCTCCTTATTTTTATTTTTGTTATGGGGGATTGGGGAAACTTTTTTGTTACATCTGTTTGACTTTTTCACGATTTCTTGTAACTTGAACTCGAGGCAAAGGTGATAAATTAATGAATTGGGCTGGTACCAGAGGATCAAGTGCCCTGCAGATTTCACAGCAAAATTTCTAGTCACTAAAGATATAATAAAAAGAAATGCACTGGGCTTCAATGAGGTTGTGCCTTTTTTATTTCTCAGTCAGTTTTGGAACATAAGTGTTTAGATACAGCAAGAAGATTGGAAAAGGATATTCCAAACATCTCTGATCATTTTTGCTGCAAACTTCAGTATAAAAGTTGTAAACAAAACAAAAACAATAAAGGATCAGACAATCTGTGGACAATGTAGTAATTTATTTCACTGACTTGTTTGTGGTTTAATAGTTTTTATTAGACTTATTAGTGTTCCAAGATTTAAAGTACAGAAGATAACCTCAGGTAATAGAAAACGCTGCTTTCAAATGGTTTAATAAATTAGAGGGAAAACGCTATCCAAACCAACCTAGTCCTGTGTGAAAAATTTGTTATCCCCAAAATCTAAATTGCCTCCCTACAAATTCTTTTGAGAACTAATGGATGAGTCTTCAATGTGCTTGGGGTAAAGTGACAGGTTGTATTGTTGACACTTTTCAATTGACCTAAAAACATAATTTAGTGAGGCATTCGAATATTGGACCGTCAACTTTCGGCTTTTTGCTAAAATGAAAGACAGAGATTTGTTTGGTAATGTCCTGTTGGTGCTGAGGTAAGTGTTTCCTGTTAAAGTCACTGCACATAACTCTCATCACTGTCAAGTGTCATGGAATAAAATGCCACTTACAAAACCACAATAATGACCTTGTCTTAACACTAGAGACTTTTTTGTGAGTGAATATAGTAGTGTACTGTAGTATGTAAGACCTGATGTCACAAATCTCAGATCTCGTTAAAGCACCTCAGACATGAGAACAAACAGACATTATTAGAGACTCACCTGAACCATGTTGCGCACCAATTACCTTAGTTCTGATATTGATAAACAGGTGACACATACCTTACAGAAGATATTCACCTTATCAAAGCATAGCCCACACCGGGTTAAATAACCTGTTATAAAAACCAGTATAGCTGGCCAAGTGGGTCAGCTGATTGTTTCCTTTGAAAATAATTTCCTACTTAGGTTTTTACTGTGGAGACACATTCAAAGGATCTGTGTGAGAAACATCAGCACCGCCGCACCCTACCATGTAAAATATCTTTGTCATGCTGGGTCATCCAAATTCAAGTGTACACATTGTGTTTAGCGTCACAAAAAGGAAGCCTAACGGTCTGAACAATAGTCATATAGCCAGTACTATTCACCTAAAATCATCAGCAGCAGCGCTTTTGATTCATCGACCTCATAATGAACAATGTTTAACTGCACAGTAGGACCGGGGTTATGTAAAGCTTACACAGGCATATTATTTAAGTTTACTGATGAGAGGTCAAATGATGATCTGATGACCGATTAGATTATTCCAAGCAAACTACAGTATAGAGAGCACATAAACATAAGGCTGAGTTAAGGAGAGGCTGATAACAGACAACAGTCTGAGCAACCCTGATCGTTAGGTAGGCGGAGTTTAAATAGATCTCTGAGTAATTAGGGATGAGATTCAGGTGTGAGATGCCAGGTGAATCGAATCTGAATAGATTACTGAGTGAGAAGTAAATATGGGGCGTGGTCCTGCTCACAAACCTATGTTAACACATTAACTTCTTTTTGTTTAACCTTTTATGAATAATTTTTAATGTGTTAGATTTAGTGTGCCATTAAGTGTCTTTGTTATATCTCATTATTTTTTATTTATTGCTTTTTCTAAGTTACTCCATTCTGCAGCTGATATGTAATCAATTAAGAGCTGTCTTTAGACAATTTCTTATTGAAAGTTTAAAACTATTATGTAAGTGGCTGCTCTTTACTGAATGTCATAATCATGTTTGGTCAATATTGGACATGGAAGGTACAGTAGTAAAATGAGACTGAAAATGTGTTTGTCATTCTATTAACACATATTAGATATTGTTTTATTGCTGTGTAATAAAACACTTAAATATGTGCTATTGGTTGCCAGAATATTATGATTTTTTTTCAATCTTATTTATAATTCAGTTAAAAATAGCAAACAAGAATTGTAGTTACTGATAAACAAGAGTGAGGATTTCTTCTAAATTTAGGATTAGATAGTAGGGCTTTAACAAGCAACAAGTCATTTATTTGTCTTTTCATATGCATTGCGAAATATGTAACAAAACAAAAGCGTTTTTTAGTTATCTGCAGGATTTTGATTAAGTAACATCGTCCAATTCTTGTGAAAGATCAAATAGCAGCGACTGTCGCATGTTTTTTTGTTTAAGCAGCAGAAACAAATTAGTTTGACTCTTTTATCAGCCATGCCTTTCTATCAGCATACACTCAGATTCTCCATGGCAACCAAGTGCTTCACTGGAGGCTTTGTAATTGCAGATTTTTTCTCTCCATTGAAGTATTTTGTGTTTAGAAGTGTAAATTGATGACAATAAATTCATATTCTCTTCCTCTATGAATGATACCTTTCGCCTTGTCATTATGTTTCACATAATCTCTTGACTAGACTAGGCTGCCAATAACTACATGTTCTCAATTTTTGGTCTATAGACTATACAAGAGGTTCCGCACCGAAATGTTTCTGTCCTGGACGACACTATTAATGCAGATGCTTCTGTTTTTACATCCGCTAAAATGGCTTCATGAAACATTTTCTCTTCCCCTTACAGAAAACATCTTATTCTGATTTGGGTCACATGTCCAACTCTTCATCCACTTTCCTCAGAAAAACCCATGTGCTAATCCTTTTGGATAAGAGCACCATTGTGGATGTATCTGCACGGCACATCTGCACGTGTATTCACTGTATTTCCGAATGTGAAGGCTGGTATTTGCCTATCTGCATGTATATGGCATGGCTGAACTGTCGTGGTAGGTCATGTAGGTTGGACAAGACCAGGATCGTTGATCCCTGCATGGATTAGTGACGTTGTCTGTCACCATTTACTTTGGATGGAATGACTGTAGCAACTTTACATGTTCCAGTGTGATTTGATAGATTCCCAGAGAATACATTTCTCATTGCCATTTTCTTCTGTTTTAAATGGATTCATAAACTGTTACATATAAAGTTGGAATATTTCTGTTTTCAGACTCATTTGTCTGTTTAATGTAGTTTAATTTTCACTTTTACATGCTTGAAAAAGACTGATAAGTAACATTTTCAAAAGGTTTATACTTCTACCTGTCTCCAGGTAGTAGGTCTAAAATCGTTTCCTGAGAAGAAGTAAAACATATTTTTATTTACAATATAGCCAATAATGAAATTACAAAAATGTTGACATCTGCAGCTGGTAGAAAAGAAAGCACACCTGCCTGCCATGCTTGCATCTTTCAGGTTTTTGTATCATATTTAGATGTGATTGCTGGTCATACAATAATTTCCTATTTTTGCAATCCTAATGAATATATTTCAAAATCCATTAGACCTCATTGGAGGTTTCCCAAATTCCCGAAATTACCAAAGAGTAATGTGAAAGAGAAATTTCCTGCTTACACATTTCTTCTGGTTTAGCTTTTTTGCTGTCTTAGATCATCAAATACATTTTTATATCAATGAAAGATTATTTTGAGTAGCTTTTTAATGATTTTATTTATTAATGGAAAGACAAGCTATACATGGTGATAAAACCCCTTTTTTAACTGAATTTAAAATTTTCATTCCGGAATTGCGCTGCTCAAGGTGGCAGCATGTTGGAGTAGCTCCGTTACTTTGGTTCATATTTTTTTCTTTTTTTAAACTTTAATTCTTCCATTTCTGGTAGAAACATTGTTTTTGTGGACAACTGTTCTCTCTGGTTTTGAATGCTGTGCAGCTGGAAGGATTTCTGCTGATACTTTTTATTTTTGGACATTTGTTATGATGCATAACCATGGCAACAAGGTGGTTTACAACTGGCAGAAGCTGATTAACATCACAAAAGCTCAAATAATACCTCAACTACAGCCACAAAACCCTGATGAGTTGAAAAGAAGACGCCATAGATCCAGAGCATCCTCTACATCAGACTGTCATACAACTACAGAGCGTCTTCAGTCAGAGGCTTCTTCAGATCTGCAGAGCGCTACAAGAGATCATCCCTACCCACAGCCATCAACATCTACAACAAATCTTTGAAGGAACTTGCATAATGAGTTACAACAACATTTAATTTCCCTTTGGGATTAATAAAGTAATTTTGAATTGAATTGAATTGAATAGTATTTCCCTAACTACATCCAGGCCTGATTACTAGCAGACCTGTACAATCAAACCATTTAAATTATATCTGTCATGCAACATAAAGTAGGCTAAAAGATTTTTTAAAAGCCTCAAGAAAAGCATTGAAACTCAAGCAAACCACAATGAGAACCATTATCCACAAATGGAAATAACAAGGAACAGTTGTGAAATTTCCCACCTACTACAATTACTCCAAGAACACATCAACAATTCATACAGGAGGTTAAAAGAGCCCAGAGCAGCATTGCAGGGTTATCTTGCCTTAGTTAAGGTCAGAGTTCACGATTTAATAACAAGAAAGAGACTGGGCAAAAATACCATTCACTGGAGAGTTTTAAAGCCAAAACTACTGTTGACCAAAAAACTATTTTAACAACAGTGGAAAGGATCCGGTCCTCATGATCCAGAGAATTTAAACTCTAATGGAACTCAATTTTAAACATCCTGCTTCTTTCCTCTAATCACGTCCTTTGCGTGCTTCCATTGCTCACTGGTGTCTTTTCTCATGCTTTTTAGATCATATCAATGTACAATAATCTCGTATTAGTTCCCACATTTTCCTCCTGGTCAGATAATTCCTCAATCAGAATCAACCTACAGTCGTAAATGTCACTAAGCAGCTGACATTTATCTGTGCCACACAGAGGCTTCAAAGGAGCAGACATTCCTGAGATGTGTTACAGGTTTGAATGCCCCGGGGTCATATGTGGCTGCACCACCATAGGCGGGCGTGGGGGGAAGCTTCTGTCGTGACATCACTGAAAAGGAAAGGCATAAAGTTCAGACAGCAGCAGTAAAACAAGCAGACTAGCGGCAGCAACAAGTGAGCAGACACTAGTCTCTACAGAGCCTCATCCACATCATATCAGCCATGCCTAGTCGCGACAACCTTTTCCTTCTGGTCACTCTATGGGCTTCAGTTCAGGATGGTAAGTGTACTACCTTTTCCTTTTCCTTTTACATTTAGAAATTGTTTCATTTAGAAAATAGTATACATTTTACATAAAAAGAATCAAAACACATTGTGCTCTTCTTAACAATTCTCCCCAGTTTCAGCTAAAAAGCGATAGTCAAACTTTACAGCGGCCACAAGACATTGGGCAACCATGATTCAGCTCGATTTTTCTTTCTTTTTTTTTTTGCAAACTAATTTTCTTTCCACCACACCTTTAACGGTCAAAACTGTATGAATCAAAACATGAGAAAAAACGTCCTCTTACACAAAAAATGACTTTTTAATAATTTCTTAAAGAAACTGAAATATATGCCTCAGGAGCAAAAACCAAAATCCTACATTTCTTTTGTGTTTGGATGTTTGTTTTTTAAATGTTAACATGTTTCAATTTCAGCTCATCTCTACATCTTATGAAATTTACAATACAGTTTTCCAAGTTTTTATTCAGAGTTTTCCCAAAATGCTTGTTTTAAATTGTAGCAGGAATGTTTATGTTCTTTTTGTGTGGTGAAAGGTTTAACGTTTTGAATGAGCTGCCATAATTCAGATTTGTTTGTAAGTTTGCTGCAATATTAGGAGAAAGAAAGACAAAAGCTGGAATTAAAGTTAATTCATGAGGACTTTTAAAATAACACTGATTCCAAAATTAATACCCAAACACTATAAATTAAATGTAATAAAACCGCCATCAATGCAGTGTGATTTTTGAGTGTTTGCTCAGCCTTTCTGTTTTTATCTGAACATTTCAGGCTTGGGTCTTCCGGCTGTGAAACAGCCAGAACCAGAGGCCGTCGAAGGTGTGCGGACTCACCCAGTGAGGACTAAGCGCTGCGCCTGCAGCAACCTGCTGGACTCTGAGTGCCACTACTTCTGTCACTTGGACATCATCTGGGTCAACACACCCAGGTGGGATACACAGGACACATTTGAAAGCTAGAACAGTTTTCTACTAAATGTTAAAAAGGCTTACCATACTCTGCGAAGCTTCCCAACAATGCCTGAACCTCTTGCTTGTTTAGAATGGATTAAGGTACATGCCCACACAGTCTACTCTTTCTAACTCTGAGCCTACAAACCTCTGAATAACCCTCCTATCATTATTGCTGTACCATTAAAAAGGCAGCTGAAAGGTAACAGAGAGCAAAGTCTATAAACTGTTTATGTCACTAAGATTGTTTTTTGTTTACCCACAGTAAGACAACGGTTTATGGCCTAGGTGGAGGTTTGCTGCGTCGCAAAAGGTCCACTGGGCGCTGCACCTGTGCCAGGCTCATCGACAAGATATGCTCCAATTTCTGCCATCTCCGGTGAGTTGGGCCTCCAGGCAGTCATTACTCGGTATCAGCTAGAAAGAAACAGCTTGTACAAGTATTTAATAGTAAAAAGGACAGAGAGGGGTGGGGTGTGAGACAGCAGCTTGTTCTATATTTAGCCAAATGTGCCTCACACGTCCTACATGTCTACAGGTGTGAGCATCAAAACATTTCTGCTGAGGCCTGAAGGACTGGGGGGAGACGCAAAGTCTGCAAAAGGTTGATTTTGATTTGCCCTGAGGAAGTGCGTGTGGGAGGGACTGAAACCTTTAGTCACATTCCCCAGAAATGACTGTACTGTACTGTACTGTACGCACCCTGAAACCAAGGAGACAGCGAGCAAATTAATGCAGTGCCTTGCAAAGGTTTTCCCAATCTTTTCAACATTTACCAATTTTGTCAAGGGGCAACCCCAGTCTTCAAAGTATTTTGTTGCAATATAAGATAGACCTACACAAGGTGGAAAATGATTTTTAATTTTCATCTAAAATCTTCTTCCGCATATTTTCCACATTTCTATAAAGGCAAGGTTTTTGGAATCTAGAGCCTTTCATATTCCAGTCAACGGATTCTTCCACCTGAGCTGTGGATTTCTGCAGCTCTTTCAACATTAACAGGGACTTCTTGGCTGCTTCTCCTGTCTGTTTTAGTGATGGCAGTTTGGCCACATCTCAGAGATGATGTATCTTGACTGGAGGACCAAATACTTAGTAGACTTGTAAAGTTGAGACATTTTACAGGACCACAGCCTTTCTTGGAGCTTTAATAGAACATTTATAATGCAATGATTAGGGGTGCATTGCCATTTATTTTTTGGGTTGACTTTTCTGTTTTCTTGTCTGCAGTCCTGAAATTCAGTCTGTGAAGAGGCCTCAGCTTGACATGCTTAACATTTTGAGGTAAGTTTGAGAAAACATCACTAAAAGAATAAAAAAACAACAACTAAGAAGTCACATCTCTTTTACCTGGACTGATCACAGTTACACCTCTCCTCTCTTTCAGAGCTGCAGCCAATAAGTCGAAGCGGGCACTAGATGCAGGGCAGTCAGGCGGAGAACAGTTGTCCCAGGCTAAGAGGAAGAACGCCTGATGAATGGCGAAGTTGCAGAATTAGTGGGAGTGCAAGAGAAAGAAAGAGTGAGCAGAAGGCGAGCACCTGAACAAATTACACTCCTTTGGCAGAGGGGTTGCTAAGGGATGTGTTCGATCCAAGAAGGCCACACATTATTCTGCTTGTTCCTGCGCATTGAAAGGTGGAAATACATGCCCAAGGTCTGCAGGTACGCAGTGGAAACAGAGGTGGAGGATCAGAGGTGGTGGAGATGCTACTGGGTTATATTCAACTCTGGATGTGGAGTCTGTGGGAGCTGAAGCGACTGAGTCACAGCCCTAAAAGAAAGAGACCCACAATGAGATATACAAGCATGGAAATATGGGACATGCATAAAATGTTTGCTTTAATTTAAACAATTTATTTCACATATTTTAAAGACACTATATCATTTATGGAAATGCATTTATCGTATGGCTGATGGTTTAAAGGAATTCCATCCTTTTTGTTTTTAATTCTGTAAAGCGTCATAAAAAGATGAATAAAAACAAGGTTAGACACTCAAAAACTACAGTTTTGTTTTTTATACCAAAGTAAATAAAGTTACTCAAGAGAGGAAGAATTCAAAGGAACACAAAATCCTATTAGAGGAACATGTGTGATTCAATTGTGTGTCAAACAAACACATTTCTGGGTTCAAAAGGAGACCTTGCATGGATGAATAGCTCAGGAATGTACCGCTTCACATCCATGACAATTTTACCTGCTATTCAGTGGCAGCAAGGATCTTGTTATCAGAGGGATCTGTGGAAAGAATGCTGCGATTTGTAAGTCATGGAAGCACAAAAATACCCTGTCACCCTGTGTTTTTCTCTGATTGCTCACACTGCACAAACAGTGCAAGCGCACCTGAATTTGCAAAGAGGTCGAAGAGGGTTGGCACAAAACAAAAACAGCCTTCATAAACTAAGACGATTTTCCTGCCTGATCAGGCTGTAAATACAAACAGCAGCAGCTGACTGTTAGTTTGTATCTATTTTTAAGAAGTAGGTTGCCTTGCTTGACTGCCTTTCAGGTCATTCTTTACATACTTGGGCTTTTCTTTATAGAGACCCCCTGCAGCCATCCTTCCCTGACAAGCCTGAACAAAGCCACAGGCAGCCTGCTTCCAACATAGAAAACAATTAGAGTGTTTGCACGCAGACAGTGCTTTGCAATGCCTTAAACAGCCATGACAATGCTCTGCATCACTGGTTCGTCATCATGAAACTACAGTATTTTTCTTCACTAAATTGAGGGAAATCTGGGTTGTTGATGCTGTTTGTTGTGATTTTCTTTTCATTTTTTTCTCAGTTGCCAAGAGCCAGTCACAGCGATAACACTATCAGCAGAGCTGATTATGTTGTCAAATGTGTTATGACGTTGAATAAGATATGTATCTGAAAAAAATATATATATATATATATATATATATTTTTTTTTCAGATACATATCTATATATATATATACAGTGGCTTGCAAAAGTATTCGGCCCCCTTGAACTTTTCCACATTTTGTCACATTACAGCCACAAACATGAATCAGTTTTATTGGAATTCCACGTGAAAGACCAAAACAAAGTGGTGTACGTATGAGAAGTGGAACGAAAATCATACATGATTCCAAACATTTTTTACAAATAAATAACTGAAAAGTGGGGTGTGCGTAATTATTCAGCCCCCAGAGTCAATACTTTGTAGAATCACCTTTTGCTGCAATTACAGCTGCCAGTCTTTTAGGGTATGTCTCTACCACCTTTGCACATCTACAGACTGAAATTCTTGCCCATTCTTCTTTGCAAAACAGCTCCAGCTCAGTCAGATTAGATGGACAGCGTTTGTGAACAGCAGTTTTCAGATCTTGCCACAGATTCTCGATTGGATTTAGATCTGGACTTTGACTGGGCCATGTTAACACATGGATATGTTTTGTTTTAAACCATTCCATTGTTGCCCTGGCTTTATGTTTAGGGTCGTTGTCCTGCTGGAAGGTGAACCTCCGCCCCAGTCTCAAGTCTTTTGCAGACTCCAAGAGGTTTCCTTCCAAGATTGCCCTGTATTTGGCTCCATCCATCTTCCCATCAACTCTGACCAGCTTCCCTGTCCCTGCTGAAGAGAATCACCCCCGGAGCATGATGCTGCCACCACCATATTTGACAGTGGGGATGGTGTGTTCAGACTGATGTGCAGTGTTAGTTTTCCGCCACACATAGCGTTTTGCATTTTGGCCAAAAAGTTCCATTTTGGTCTCATCTGACCAGAGCACCTTCTTCCACATGTTTGCTGTGTCCCCCACATGGCTTGTGGCAAACTGCAAACGGGACTTCTTATGGTTTTCTTTTAACAATGGCTTTCTTCTTGCCACTCTTCCATAAAGGCCAACTTTGTGCAGTGCACGACTAATAGCTGTCCTATGGACAGATTCCCCCACCTGAGCTGTAGATCTCTGCAGCTCGTCCAAAGTCACCATGGGCCTCTTGGCTGCATTTCTGATCAGCGCTCTCCTTGTTCGGCCTGTGAGTTTAGGTGGACGGCCTTGTCTTGGTAGGTTTACAGTTGTGCCATACTCCTTCCATTTCTGAATGATCACTTGAACAGTGCTCCGTGGGATGTTCAAGGCTTGGAAAATCTTTTTGTAGCCTAAGCCTGCTTTAAATTTCTCAATACCTTTATCCCTGACCTGTCTGGTGTGTTCTTTGGACTTCATGGTGTTGTTGCTCCCAACATTCTCTTGAACAACCTCTGAGGCCGTCACAGGGCAGCTGTATTTGTACTGACATTAGATTACACACAGGTGCACTCTATTTAGTCATTAGCACTCATCAGACAATGTCTATGGGCAACTGACTGCACTCAGACCAAAGGGGGCTGAATAATTACGCACACCCCACTTTTCACTTATTTATTTGTTAAAAATGTTTGGAATCATGTATGATTTTTGTTCCACCTCTCACGTGTACACCACTTTGTATTGGTCTTTCACGTGAAATTACAATAAAATTGATTCATGTTTGTGGCTGTAATGTGACAAAATGTGGAAAAGTTCAAGGGGGCCGAATACTTTTGCAAGCCACTGTATATATAAAAATGTATATATATACAGTGGCTTGCAAAAGTATTCGGCCCCCTTGAACTTTTCCACATTTTGTCACATTACAGCCACAAACATGAATCAATTTTATTGTAATTTCACGTGAAAGACCAATACAAAGTGGTGTACACGTGAGAGGTGGAACAAAAATCATACATGATTCCAAACATTTTTAACAAATATACATATATATATATATATATATATATATATATATATATATATATATATATATATATATATATATATATATATATATATATATATATATATATATATATATATATATATATATATATTATATATATATATATATATATATATATATATATATATATATATATATATATATATATATATATATATATATATATACATATATATATGTATATATATATATAAATTGTCCAGTGTGACGAAACATGACCATTATATGCCTTAGGAGCCAAACTCTGTCCATGGTGCTGGCATGGCAGAGACACAGTAAACCCCTTTATAAGCAACACAAGTTACAGGAACAGGTGTAAGCTTTTCTAATGCTTCAGCTGCTTCTGCTGACACCAGCTGGGGGCTTTCATAACACCAATGTCGGCCTGTTAAATTGTGAAAGGACAATCACATCAGTCGATGGTAATGTAGGATTTTTCCACGTTTCTGAACTGTCATTCATATAAAGCTATATATGGAATATTGTTGTCTCTATGATATTGACATTTTTGCTTCTTTAATAACTGCCATGGTGTGTTTTTGAAAATTAGATAATTTTCCCTTTTTTGTTCCTCTCACATGTTTCAGAAAATGAAGCAAATTCTGTTTGCCTGAGTAAAAACAAAAATATCGTTTTCAGATGATTTAATTTATTATGGGACAAAAGCTTTTCAGACCAACCTGGCTCTATGTAAATATATAAATGTCCCAGTAACCTTATTGCTGGTTATGCCACCCTTCCCAGCAACAACTACCATAGTTTTTCTGATAACTTGCAATGAGTTCTTTACATTCCTTTTATTTTAACTATGCCACTCCAAAACCTACGTTTTTGATTTTCTGGGCTGATGTGAAAGTTGACTTGTTGGTGTGCTTTGGGTCATTGTGCTGCTGCATAGTCTCGGTGCACTTGAGGTTAAGATCATGATGGAGAAATGTTTTTCTTTATGATTTTATGATAGAGAGCAGAGTTTATAGTTTCATCAATTTCAGCAGGTCATCCAGGTCCTGAAGCAGCAAAGCAGCCTCAGACCGTCACACTAATACCACCATGTTTGACCGGTGGTATGATGATTAAAATAATCAAACAGATGTGTTTTGTACATTTTAGGCTGTTAAACATTATGCCAAACATAGCCAAGAATCATATCCTGTATCTGCTAATCATTGATTTGCACAAAGTTAGATAGAAAATCTTTAAAGGTGTGGGAACGCAATGACCGGCAGGCTGAAAGGAAAGACTTTTCTTCTAATACTTAAATACTTTTTGATACACAGCTGCAAATCACTAAACAGAAATGATATTATATTGCTGTTGAACTTGTCTGTCATGACAGACGAGCAACTAAAACTGACAAAAAAATTGTTTGCACATACACATACTTCTATGTTTGAGCTGAATGTGCAAATTCCAATTATTTACATTGTCAGAATAATGTTTCTGGAGTTGAATGAATACTCACGTTTGCAATAGGCACATCACATGAGAAATGACCTATAGTGACTGATAAACGTTTCCTAAATGCTTTTAGTGCACTGTGTTCTCACATTCTCAAAATGCTTTTATTGAATTGACAGCCAGCAGGCATTGATTATAGTGGTTAACAGTGAGTTCCAATTCTTAAAATAGCCTACTAGTTGTAACAAAAGTTTAGCCTTGTATATCAACTCTTTTTTTAAAGATCCTGTGGAATATTTGGAATACTTTATCTGATCAGAGTATTTCTTGAATTAGTGAATTTTAATTTGTTTTTTTACATTATGAGATGTTGAAGATGCAGATACTTGTTAATGTATTCTTTTCCGGTATTCATACCCTTCAGGGCTTTTTTTTTCTATTCCCAAAACATTTGTCACGGCTCATGGATAATGTTGTAGAGCTGTTGCACTCCACTAATCTGGTATTTTTGGATGAATGGCAAGAAGAAAGACTTAATAATAGAAAGCTATAAGATGGCCTTATTAAATTTTTCAATATGCTGTGTGGATGACACATGTGGAACCAAATGCTCTGCCATGGAAATTATCAATGCGCATCACACTGAACACCAACCTTATAACAAAACATGGCGGTGGCAGTATAATGCTGTGGGAATTCTTTTATTTGGCAGGGATCAGAGTTGATGGGGAGATTAATGGTAAATACAGGGCAGTAGTGGAAGGCAACTTATTGGAAGTTGCAAAAGATTTGAGATTGGAGCATATTTCAACTTCCAGGAGGAAAACTTGTATCAGTCTGAGAAAATAAAATGGATCAATCTTGACTCTTTCCATAATCAATCGGAAAGGGAACATTTGTTTTGTTAGTCAGAGAGCTCTGATTGCACACTTTACAAAAACGAAATATAGTTTGATATTAGAAAATAGATAGAATTGGATGAGTAAAGACACAAAACATAACACAAATAACCAAACATGTTTGACAGTCTCAGGAACATCATTAGTGAAATAAAAGACTATGTCAGCTGAATATACTGTCATATTGGAGGTCTTTTGCAAAGGTCTTTGTCAGAGTGTGCAAATGTGTGTAAAAAAAAAAAAATTTTCAAAGTTCGTATCACTGATCAACAGTCAGTTAAAATGTTGTGCTTTCCATGTCTAAAAGAGTTAGTTTCAAATGAGAGTGCCTGATTTGTTTTGACTACATATTGAATCAGAGGTTTTAAACAGTTAATGGTGAGTGGGTTTAGTGGGTAAGATTGTTTTAAAGTCAAATGAGTGTTTGGCATAATTAATAGTAGAATGGTTCTAAACATACTGCACATTATATTTATATAACAGATAGGTACCCTGAGATATTGTCTCTGTGGTGGAGCAAGGGAAAATTTTGTTTATTGATTTATGTTTCCCTTATCTGTTTTACTTTGAGATACCAGAGTTCAGCTGATAGAGGTTTCTAGATAAAATCTGCACAGGATCCTCATTCAGGAATTGCAGATTACATGAATTTCTGCATACTCTATCAGGTGTTAAATGCAATGTCTGATTTTAGATTAGAGTCAGTTGATGGGTTGTTGCAAAATAGGAATGGGTAAAAAGGAACATAAAAATCAAAAACAATAAAAACAGTAATGTAGGCTACAACAAAAACAATACCGTAGAAATGTTTTCTTTAAGACATTTTCAGCTAAATTAACACAAACTAAACATCCAAAGCAAAATGGAAGTAACTCAGCTCAAATAAATAACATTTAGAAGTTTTTCACTCTCACAGGAAGGCACTGCACTGTAAATAATTTGGATTATCAGCAACACAGAAGAGATGTCAGCATGTTACTCATTTCATACCAGCTCTTGCAGTCTACACAAACACGGTAGAGTTTACTTTTTACATACAAAAATTGCTTTCTTCAGATCGCTTCTACATGTTCCTGCCAGGCCTGTTAGACTTCATCATAGCAACCATCTCCACCAATCTGAGAGAGAATCAGAAGCTGCCAGTCTCTGACTGATGTTCTGTGGGTAGACAGAGCCACAGTTGAGGCACAAATGGAAGTTGATCTGAGACAATAAACAACTGTTTCTGATCCAAAGTACACACTCTTTTTTTCCTGTTTTGTGGTTTGGGAATCTGATGGACCAAAGATGGTTAGAAAACTTTGAATTCTTTCATTCCATTTTATATCTCTCCTTAAATTAACACCAGATGGTAAAACTCTGTTCATGTTCATTTGGTTTAGATCACAATGTATTAGTATACCACAAAGATGCGTGCAATGTTACAGTTTCTGCTGTAAATGACTAAGCTGCAGTAACAACCGAAGCAGAAGATTATAAACTAAAGAAATAAAATTTTTTTTTTTAAATCAATAGGTTTGGAAATAATGCTTGTGACAACAACAAAAACAAGATGTGGGTATGAGCAGACCATGAACAGGATTTGAACAGGCACTGAGAGAAAACCAGGAGTATGCATAGTATTAGGGAGTGTGATTGCCTGGATAAGCTGGAAACTGGAAAAACTGAGAAAAACTTAGATATGGGATTGCGTCACAAAAATTGACAAAACCATTTAGCACCAAGAAACAAATCAAAGCAAAGACCAGACCAGATATACAGTAATTCCACCCAAAGCCTTACCATTGTGACAAAGCAGTAATAAAACTTGATGGTTTCTATTTTATACATTAACGATCACAAGTAAAGAAGGGAATGAAGATGAAATTTAAAATTGACATAATGAGTCATTTGTTAATACTGCATTGTGCAGAAGTCAATAATCTGATCTATCCATTTCCATCTTGGTATCATTTCAGTATTACTGCCAGCTATGGACAGAAATTGTCTTTATCATTCTGACGCCCTGGTGGAAGATAAGTTTCCAAAGCATCGGGTTTGTTCATTTGTTCACCAGGTTTATTGATTTGCTGCTTGAGTCCTCACCAGAACCAGGAAAGTAGAGCACATCACCCCAGTTCTGAAACCCTTACACTAGCTCCCTGTAACTTGGAGAATAGACTTCAAAATTTTAATAGTTTATAAATCATTGAATGGCTTAGCACCAAGGTATGTTAAAGATCTGTGTCACCATACCAATCTCCCAAACCCATCTGTTTAGAGCTGCCTTTGAGTAAGTGATTCATAATAGCTGGAATGTCATATGTTTTAATGTGTGTTATGTTATCTGTCTCTATTGTTGTTTATTATTCATTTATTGCTGCTTTTTCATCTGCACCTGTGAATTCCCTCGTTGTTGAAAGTGTGCTATACAAATAAAGTTGCCTTGCCCTGATTTGTATCCCCCAAAGGTCCATCAGATTTTCCACCCAGTTCATGACAGCTTGGATTATGATCAGTCTGTAAACCCACAACACTTATGGTAAAGACTGGGTATGATGTAAATACTCTGGAAACTCAAATCAAATCAAATATAATATAATCGTTCTTTTATTATTTTTATCTAATGGAATTAGATAACAAACATAATAAATAGCTGTTCCACCCATTGTCCTGCTGCATAACACAAGTGTGCTTCAGCAAGAATTGATAGCAGGATATTCTTCTTCAGGATTTTCTGGTCAAGCAAAATCCATCAATTACAACAATCATTCATGTCCTGAAACAGCAAACCATCACGGACCATCACATTACTATGAACTAACTGTGTCTTTGAGACAGGCTGTTGGTAACGAAGGACGTCATAGTCCAATTTAAGATTGACTCCTCAGATTTCTTTCATCCCCTAGTTTATTTTATTTTTTATTTTTTTATTTAACATATCCTGTCTGCCAGTGTAGCGATCAGAATTTGTTTATTTGAATAATCCATTAGGTCAGATTTATATGGCATGAAAAACAAATATCACATTTCTTTGAAAATGGTCATTCAGTTGACTAAAAATGAATGGAAAAGCCGCTAAAGTGTCAGGAAAGCACAAATACATATTGATGAAGACGTTTTTAAAAGATTACAGAAAATAGTACATAATAGTACTCCACATCTGCAAGCAATCCAGGCACCATGAACTAACCTGCAACTTATCTTAAACCTCAAGCGCTGCATGGAGTTAAACTATTATACCAGGAAGCATGAAATTATTCTACTGTTTCATTTTTTATGTCAAACATCCACAAGGTTCACAAAGAAGAAATAGATTTTATTACTTTAGGTTTTTCCCCATGGGTTTAAATGCTTCCTTGTGCTGGAGGTTTTGTGTGGCTTTAAATAATCCTGTAACCATGTGAATACATCTATTGTGCTGCTCTACACAGATGTGATCTTTTCAACTTGTCTCTGCATTCATCGATATAAACAGTTTTAATAATCAACAGCAAGAGTGGGCACAGAGTATGCCAACACTGGTTGACCAGTAGAGGGCGTTTGGCTACCGTGGTCTCAGACTGGAACAAACACAGGTACCAAGATTCTGTTGGAGGTATGATAGTTTAGCTACTGTGTATAGTGTTTATTATTACAGTGTATGCAAACATTTAAAACAGCTGAATGTATTTTTCTTGACAAATGCTTTGTACTTATTATAAATGAACATTTCTCGTCTCAAGTGTGCCACAATAATTGTGAGGAGACTCTCAGACTAGAGTTTCAGGAATGCTTGAAGTGTTCCTGAAAGACCAACAAAATCGCTGTGGAATTAATAAAACCAAGTAAAGACAGTAAAAAGGAGTTTTACAGGTTTTCTTTTATAATTCCAGTTATCTGACAGTTCACTGAACTGTGATCAAGATAACAGAAAGAGAAGATAAGCTCTTCCTAAATAACAATCTGCAGTCCGGTAATTGGAGGAGAGATGTCAGGAGCTGATGGGTGCAAGGTGGATGTGCGTTTGGAAAAAAAAGAAAGTTTATCCCTGACCTCATCAATAACATCTAACAAAGCAAAGGAACATCTTTATTACGCAACATTTGATAACCTAACATATAGGAAGGTATTTACCCTTTTAAAGTAAGAAATCTTAAAGTAAGCAATCTTTTACTGCAACGACATAACCTTACAATGAAAAATGCATTAAAAAAACAACCTTTGATTGAGAAAACAGGTACAGTGGGGGAAAAAGACCATGTTGTGAAACAAGTGTTTTAAACAAATATAACCAGTGTTGCAGTTAATGTTATTCTCAGCAATCCTTATAAAATAAATGTACCTAAAGCAAGTTTTTTTTTTGTATACTTACTTAACTATTTAAGATTGATTTGAGCTTCTAAGAACTTCTAATAACTAGTTCACGACTTTCTGTTTCCTCTGTGGTGTAAAAATGACAGGACATCTCCTACAAAGCAGAACAAGGATCCATGTTTTTGCCATGGCACACAGTAAGGAAGATGTAAAAGGAGGTAGAGGAACCCCTAACTGTTAGAGAAACAGTGACATCAAATCTCCAAAACAATCATTGCACAACATCTTCAGCCCAACTGGTTGTTTAGGAGTGATGTCGGAAAATAACCAACACTAATGTAAATGTGTGAAGTTGAGAGTTATTAAGCAACCACCCCAGTGGGTAAATATGGGATGAAACTAAAGATTACTATGTGGAAAGGCACCTCATCTTCGTGCCCACTGTTAGGCATCGTGAAGGATCTATGTTGCTATAGGGCAACTTTTCTTCCAAAAACCCTGGAAAGTTTGTTAAAGTGATTTGAGTAGTTAGCTGGAGCAGGAGGTTTTAAATCAAATCTGGTAGTCTCTACCAGTAAACTTAAAAGGGGTAGCCAATAAGTCTTGAGATGGATAATTATCCAAAGCATATTGCCAAATCAACACAGAAATTGTTTGGCAGGCACACAATCAACTCTCTTCTATTTCAGTCCCCAGATCTGTAGAAAACATGTAGGGTGAGCTGAGGAGAAGTGAACATAAGTGAGCACCTATCACTCTGGATAATCTGAAAGGATGGTGCCAAGAAGAATAGCTAAACATTGCATACCTGTATGCTTCAGTCTTGTGCAATATTATATTTACTTTTATTTAATTTTATAGAAGAACACAAAGCTTATTATACCAAGAATTGTGTCAGTGGTGATTTTGTTGAAACAGTTACTCCTCTGTTGAATAAACGTGCTCACACTAAAGGTATGATTTGTTTTTGGTTTTTTTTTACATGTTTTAGTGTGAGATTATGTTCCTGTGAAAGAAGACTAATTTATTTCAGGCTGTTCACATATTGCTATCATGCTTGTCAGTAGACAGGGCTGGCACTTTTTCAGTTATTGGTGTAACTGCAAACAATGCTTAAAGGCAGGCAATTAACCTTTTGGATAGTCCTTAAGATTCCTCAGGAGATGGACATAATGTAACATTTATAACATTTCAATTGCGTTTGTGACTATTCTTCCTTTTTTGCAGATGTAATCTTTCCTAGACACACGATAAATATTAAGAGTTTAAAACCTCTGACATATATATAGTCTATTAATGACTATCATAAGAAGGTGCATGTATTTTAAAGAATTAAATTCAGACAAGTTCTGTTGTTATCCCTGTTGCTTGTGCGCCTTTTTCTATCAGACTTCTTCTTTCCACTTAACTTTCCATTAATATGTTTGGATAAAGGGCTGTGAAGGGCCAGCATCTTTAACAATGACCTTTTGTAGTTTACCCTACTTACAGAGGCTTTCAATGATGGTCTCCTGGAGCTTGATTGAGTAGGCTGTCCTTCCCATGAGTGTGCAGGTCATAACGTGGCCAAAACATTTCTGTATATATCACCTATGTGTAACGGTCCGGATCAATATAATATATGAATTATACTTTTTGATTGAAAAATTAACAACTTTTCAATGATGTTCTAATTCATATCTGCGTATGTGAGATTGAGAAGCAGTTAGAAGGAAGGTTTAAAAAGCAGAAGCAGTCAAATAATAAGAGTTCAGGATGGAAAACAGGAGAGGAGCTAGTAATCACTCTTCCGCCCTACATGAGGAGCTGGATATAACGGTATGCTCCCCCACGCCCTCAGCCCTTGCCTCCCCCCCGGATCAATGCACTGCAATGCCTGGTGGGTACTGAAGTCCTCGCAGCGCAAAGTGGGGGTCGCGTTTGCACTGCGGACCGATCAGCTGCAGCTTCCACCGAAAACTACCAGTACCAAGATGCCAGAGCAGGGATGGTTTCCGGGAAGAGCCTGAAATGTTTGGACCGGGTGTTGGAAGAAGAGACGGGGGGGGAGAGAGAAAGTGTGAGGTAAATGACCGAAGTGCTATTTTTAAATCGGTTATAACTATTTTCAGAGAGGAGGAGAGAGGGAGTCTGGATGGGGGATAAATGAACCTTGGACCTGGAGGAGCAAACATGCCGGGTGAGTTTGGTTTTCTCCGCAGACAATAACCCCCTACAAGTTGCGATCCTTCAAGTTGGCCGGCGGGCAACAAGAGTCGGGTTCGTCTCTGCAATGCGATGCTGCACGGATCTGCAGATCCTGGTTGCCAAAGAACACCGGCGCTTTCGGTCTTTCAGCCGCCGAAACTCCATTGTCATTGACGCGCCGCTGAGGCGCAACAAAGGATGCGTGTGATCGGCAGGATTTTGGAGGCTGTGTGTGTGTCGATAAATGCAGCCTCGGGGACTTTGTTTGTGGCATTCATCCTTATCAAAAAATATATAGCCTAGGCCTTGCATGTGATCAATGCAGGGAAAGAGCTCTGATTCTTAGTTGTATTGACAGATATCACACACGGACGCCTGTTTAAAAGGTAGTGCTTATATGAAGAAGAGAATGCGTCAAACAAGTTAGTATGATGGTTTTTTGCAAACGCCCGCTTTAGTTTTACTGTATTGTACCGGAAGCTGGTGTTTGCTTCGTGCTGGTTGACTTCACCGCAGCTTCGAGATGTGCCTTTCTACCAGTTCAGCTCTGCCGACACTGGTGCGGCTCTGCGCAGCGTTTTACGGCCACGGGGACAATGGTGCATTCATGTACACCTCGTTCACTGGAAGATTCATAGTAAAGGGACAAAACATTGATTTAATCAACTTCTACAACCGTAATGTTTCACCAACGTATCTGTAAAACACTATAAGTAACACCGTTACAGATTTCCAGTCATTTGTGCTACTTTTTAAAATGGGTTTAAATTCTGAGATCTCTCTCTGGGAACATTTTCAAGCTATCTTAATCTACAGCTAATTAAGTACTTCTGATTTACTTGTGGCATTTTTTTACTACAGCATTGAATAACAATTTTGTTGTTGTTGTTGAAATAATGCTTTCTAATAAATCGTCCAGTACCACAAACAGCAACATATCAGGGGACAATCAAAGAAAGATTGCTAATGAGCACTATAGGTAAATCTCCAATAACATTTGACTGAAAATGTATTTTGTTTTGAGAAGTGAAACTTCTGGAGTCAGTACTTTAGTAACTCCCATACCGTCTCATGTAATGACTTTTCCCCCCAGACCTGGTCTGTGACTATTCACAAAAGAGACAGACACAAACGCACTCAACTACATTCACCACTAAGAAAAAAAGATAGACAGACATATCTTGTTATGTTTTGCAACGTCATCTTTAATTTCAACTTTTACACTGCAAATAAACTCCAGCCCCCCATTGAAATAAGTATTAGCTATTAACATTTAATGAATTAAATGTACAGATTGCAACTTGATTTTAGATTGTAGCATAAAAATACTAGAAAAACAATATAAAGCAATAAAACACCCCCAAATTGTCAGTTATAATATTCAGTTGCCATGTGTGTTCAATAAGACCTTCAGATCAGTTGAACTGGATTGAAGTTATTTTGCTAGAGATTATTCAATGTAAGAGCTGTCCGTGAACGCATTTAGGGGTTAAATTGCGGCCGTAAAAGGCTGTGTAGAAGCGCAGCTAATTGGGAAAATTCACTATGACGAGGAAACCCAACTCGACACAAGACCTGTCTGTTTTTACTCTTCAACCCTCCGGCGCAGGATCACAGAGCATCCACACACACACACACACACACACACACACACACACACACACACACACACACACACACACACACACACACACACACACACACACACACTGTTCCGGGAGTCATGCCGCTGGATCTAATGCCTTTCACGCGTTAGACCGAGTCTGCATCTCAGGTAATTTGTTTCGTGGTTCCGGAGATAGAAATGGCTCTATTTGGAGATTGAAAAAGAACCACACATGACGTAGGTTGCTTGGGTAAAGATTTTGTTTTGAATGTAAGCATTTGGTTCTGTATCTGAACATAATGAACTGTGCTTCTATTGCTGATATGTAAGTGTTTTAACGGATTGCACCCTGTCAAAGAGCTCCTCGATGATGAATCAGAAATGCATACCGTTATCAAGGGCGTTAATAGAAATTGCTTTAAGGATTATACGGTAAATTATTAGAATCGCAGTGCCAATTAATAAGCTATCAATTCCTCTGAGAAAACAAGGGAGCGAAATCTTTATTGTTACTTTGGGGTTTGTGTGTGTTTATTTCTGCTTGAAACAGGTAGGTCGGTGACACGTTAGACCTCTGTGAGCCAGGTCTCCTGTAGGCTACAGCAGCATGCATTCCCTCCTGTTTCCTCAGCCCTAAAAGCTCCTCAACTTAATTTGCTCTCCCAAGAAAAATAAAAAGCTGCCTTGTGATGCAGCTCCTCCCACTTCCCATTGAAAGCCCTATCTTTAATGGACCATTAAGAGCCAACCAGGATGGTTAAGCTGTCAGCTGGGTTTGATTGATTCTCTTAGACCGCAGATCGTGCTGGAGATTCCTCCAGAAGCTCTCAGCTAAATGTCTCCAGTCCACCCCCACTCCCGCTCCCCTTCTTCACAGAGCTGTCACTGGGCAGGGAGCAGGAATGGACTGCAAGCTTTAGATGTTCACAATGTAGAGTATATGTAGAAATAGTCGAGTTTTACTGTACAATTAGGTCAGCAATAGGCATGATGCTATTATAAAGGTATACTGAGATCTGATCTTTAGTCCAGACTTGACATATGTAATGTTTAGCCTGTTGGATACAGTCTCACTATAGAAGATCCCCATACCTAATACATATTCCAGGGACCAAGTCACAGCGAATCCAAGAATGGAGGAACATGTAGATTTATCTGCAACTTAGCTATAAAATTCAATGAAATTGATGCATTAATTAACACCAAAACAGGAATAAATAGTATAGATAACATTACTATAACTACATTAATCAATATGCTGGATTATTTTAGCTGTAGAGAGGGACCAATCAGACCCTTTCCTGGGGGATACTGTTTGCAGGTTTTACTTGAGTATTGACAACTCAATGTTTTTTTTTCATCTTTAGAACCATAAAAAAAGAAAATAAGCCCTTAGGCTTCTTTTGAGAGTGGCGGTAGTTTTAAACCCAACAGAAAATGAAATAATTACAAAATCATTCCCATTTTTGCTCCTAACCCAGGGGTCAGCAATGTGAGGCTCCTCATGCCGTCCACTTTGGTTCTGATTAACCTTGCACAAGAATAGTATAGAACTGACTTAATTTTCCTTTGGGATCAATAAAGCATTTTTTTATTGAACTGAATAACGGCAGAAATGTTATTTGAAATGAGACAACAGTGCAAATAACAGCAAGCTTCTTAACACTGAGTTTGTTGGGAGCAGGGATGGTTATAGAGTCTAACAGCTGCTCAGTGATGTGCGGTGAGGTTCATGACTGGTGAGACACAGACTCTTATTTAATCAGAATTATTAAACCCGAATTAGAAGTTTTTATTTGAGTTTTGTGTCATTTTAACAACTTCCAATTATGCTTTGATCAATTCCATACTATTTAACAATCAATATGACAATATTATAGCTTAAAAAAATAATTTCAACCTATCTATCTAAATATTTGACCTGCTTAACTGGGGATGATCTATAAAGAGGAAAGTTTTCCTGGATTGCTTCTATTCTGATTGTGTTTTTTTGTATTTTCCTGACAGTTGACAGTCTTTTCAATGCGTAGAAGAAGAGTGTCTGTTTCCCATTGTGCCTACTGGGCTCAGCACTGCCACCTATCATTGAGACACAGTGTTTTATGGGTGCGACTGTGGCTCAGGAGTTAGGAGTTCGTCTTGTAAGCGGAGGGTTGCTGTTCAAGCCCCAGCTCTGTCCGTCTCAGTCGTTGTGTCCACTTCAACCCTTCTGGTGGTCAGAGGGCCCAGTGGTGCCAGTGTTCAGCAGCCTCACCTCTGCCCCATTCACAGAAGTGTCTACAATGTAGCTTGCTATCACCAGTGTGTGAATGACTGACTGTAGTGGGTACTATACAAGTATTATTTTCTGCCTCACCCTGTGATCAGAAAGACTAAATATGTCACACTCATTTGTTAAATACATAACACAGATTGTAAAATGTCAACATGTGTTGTAGATGTTTAATAAAATATGTATATTGGCGGTATAGAAAGAAACAGAAATGATCCTGCTTCTTTCACTGTAAAAAGTTCAGTATATTACCTGCTTTTCATGAATCAGAGCTGATAAAGAGGAAATTCGCCTATTCTGATCTCTGGCCGATTGATTTGTACATCTCTATGAAGGAGCAGCAGTAAAGGTTGTTGCACTTCTGTTTGAAATGAAAGTGATTTGACCGTCTTATACATTTTTGTTAAGTAAATGTCACAATACAGGGGTAATTTTACTCCAGGTTATTGTACTGTGAAAATCTCATATTGGCCCTTTCCTGATTGAGATACGCTCTGCTTTGCCACCCTGCAACACACCAGTTGGAGGGACGCTGAGGAGAAAAAGTTTAGCAAAGGCGAGAGGCATTTTGGACTCCTTATAAAAGTGGGACACTGGTCCCTGTGGTGAGCGGCACTTTTCTGGGGCAGGCTCGGTGGTGACGCTTGCCCAGCACGGATTGGGAACAGACGGCCTTCTCTGTCCATTTTGGAGCCAGGTGAGGAATATGTGCGGCTTGATTTATTTAGCAGAAAAAGGTCTTCAGGTCTGACTTGTTGGATGCTTGATGCCCATTGTTGGATGGCCCTTAGGAGTCCTTTTGCTCATCTTTCTCTGGTAACTGTTGCTAAATTAGTTTTGCATTGCTTGTGAGAGGGTTTTATATTAGAGAGTACATGGAGGTCTTCAAGTCTGAACTTAATGTGTGTTTTCATCTGGCTTGGCAACTTTCTTCTTCTTTTTTTTTGCCTGAGCCCCGGAGTTAGGAGCAAACTGCTATCTAAAGATGGCATATTACCTAGCCAGCTGCTGCCGTTTTCCGCTCCCTTCATAACTCAATCAGAACTAGTAAGACTCACTAGTGAGGGTGTGTGCACTGCGCAGAAGATTACACAGTCGAAACCTCTACGTGGTCTGAAGCAGTTACGCTTTCACATACCTGGTTGGTGCCTCCTATTCTTGGACAGTGCGTTTGCCCAAGAGGAAGGAAAAGAGACAGAATCCGTGCTTGGATCATCTGCTCCAGAGCTGCGGAGGATGTGAATAGATAATGTAAGTTTTTAAACAAGACCTTTCACTTTGTTCTGGTGGGGTTATAGTCAATTATAGCTTGGGTAGTGACTGATGATGTTAGGACAAGAGGCTGTCTCATTTATTTTCTCTGTCAGAATAATTAAGCCCTAATTGGGAGCTGGTGTTATTAACTCAACTCAACTTTATTCTCCCAGAGGGAAATTTGCTAGCTGGCGATGTCTTCTTCGATCTGTTTGTCCTGAACTAATAATGGACCTGTGAGTCCTCTGAGACTCAGTCTTTTGTGAGGTGAAACAGTTTGGACAGTCCCGTAACTTTCATATAGAAGTAATCTGCGTGATGGAGGGCAGGCTGACAGTTCACCACTCAAAGGGGAAATAGACTTTCGACATCCCTTTTTCGTTCTGTTTTTTTGGCTGTGAGCGTGGCAGAAAGTGTAAGTGAAACGCTAATATTTATTTAGACTATGACTGCTTTTTTATCTCTATGTAGTGGCTCAAGCTTGCACAGGTTTTGTTTATTTAATGTATCAAAGGAAGCCGAATTGTTCAGAAAACCTGCCTTGTATTTGTAGTTCTACCCCCTCACTGCCTTTAATCTGCTTTTACTGTCTCCTCCAGGGATATTTTTTGTTCTTGCTGTGAAACATTCACCACTCTCCTCGATTATTTTGAGTCATCCAGCCAAGGCTGTAGCAGGCGGGAGTGTAAAATAAAAATCAATTTTAGACCACAAAAGCATCTGCCTGTTTCCAGCTTCCCTTGTGGTAAAAAGAAAAGTACATTCCCTTTTCATTCTAATGCCCCCATCATGCTATTGCATATCTGCATTGGATTTCATTGGCATAGAAAATTCCTTCCATATATGCATACATACAATGTCTAGATTTGGTTATCCATGCAAGGTCGAAGGGTGCCTTTCTCCAGCTGTCATGGGGCAAGATACACCCTCCACATGTGTGTCAGTGCTCTGGAATTTACACAATTATGGCTCAAATGTTGTAGTATCATCTGACAATAAAAGTGTATTATCTCTAACTGCACTGTGCAGATGCGCAGATTAAGATTCACTCACTTCAGCATGCTGAATGCTTGAAGCACCTCCAAATGTTGGCAGCCTGCTCTACTGTTCCATGATACTTATTTGAACACGTACTAATTTCCTAATACCCCAGTTTGATTGATTTAATGATTTATAGACTTGTTAATGAGATTTATTTCAGAATAACAGTGCTGCCCCCTCCAACCACATGTACCTGCATGCTGTCTGTCAGTTTCCTGAAAGTAAGCTCCTACACCCCCCCATATGTCTGTTTAGCAGCCGACGGCAGGATAGCTACCAAAGTAGAGAACTCAAAAAAAGAAAACTTACAGCAAAAAGTGATACACCTGCCTTGATGCATCAAAACACAGTGAACTCTACACCCTTCAACCCAATACAGACAAGCTATGAAAAAAGAATTCAATTCAGTGTATCCTCAATTCACAACAAAAAAGTCATTTCAATTCAATTATGCATACATTTCAATTGATGCTACTTATCAAACCATCACCGTTATTATTAATTCAGTTTACTATTCCAA
This sequence comes from Valencia hispanica, assembly GCA_963556495.2. Taxonomy (NCBI): domain Eukaryota; kingdom Metazoa; phylum Chordata; class Actinopteri; order Cyprinodontiformes; family Valenciidae; genus Valencia; species Valencia hispanica. The sequence continues at coordinate 31,263,891 of OY747710.1, forward strand.
TTAGTTTAAAAAGTGTTTTATCTGAGGAAACCCAGCAGACTGCATCGAGTCATTGACTTGCAGCATTCGCTCCTCTTGACAAACATGTAGCGACAGTAGAAAGTCGCCTGTATGGTGTCATTGTCTATACAGCAATCCCTCATACTGAGCAAGCATTGTAGCGATAGTGGAGAGGAGAAACACCCCTTTAACAGGTAGAAACCTCCAGCAGAACCAGGCTCAGTATGATCGGCCAGTTGCTACGACCGATTGGGGGTTTGAGAAGACAGAGCAGAGACACAAAAAAGAAACAGAAAAACTAATCAAGTGGTACTTTCAATGTTAAAGAAAGTAAAACAGGACAAAGGAGAACGTCCAGTTGTGGTCAGCAGTATCTCAGCTGATGCCCCCCCCCCCCTCTAAGAAGCCATCACATCTAAACAGAACAGCAGACCAGGTGTAGCTTCTATGGAGTAAAAATATTGAGAGAAAAGATCAAGCTAATAGTTAAAATAACAGCCAACCATACAAATTGGAGAGTAGTAGAAGATAGTAGTAGAGTGAGGGGCCTCATTAAAGAACTAGGCTCTCGTTCACAAAGCTTGCTTTCGCACAAAAGGGGGTCTGAAAATTACGCATGTCACTTTGCAAGCAAAGTTTGTGATTTACAGAAAAAAAAGGGGTGGAAAAATGTGCGCAACTTTAAGAACACTAAGGTCCTTGCTAAAGCACATTTTGACACTGCCAGCGCAGCTGGTGAGATGGCAAAAATGTTGAAAATAAGACACATTTTCAGACTTGTAAACCTTCACACACACATACGAACACGCAACCCCCACCCCCATCTCTGAACTGAGGATAAAAATAAGAATCTGAATGAAAATATGTTGCATTTAAGAATGATATCACAGTATGTTCATATGTATGTATTCAGATCATACAGCAGTTGCACTTATTGGTGCATTAATTGTCATGAGTAGAAATATAAATACTTCAGTGACACTCCTGCATAATGCTGCACAATGGATGTGCTGGTGCTCCTTGAAGATCATCTGGATGGGGGGAGTTTTTAGAGATTTCTTGGCCCATGGTAATGACTTGCTGATCAGCCAATTTAGATTCCCTAAAGCAGTCCTATTAGATCTACAGACCCTTTCCAAAAAATGTTAATATCATGGAAAAGTTTATTTATTTCCACAATTCCATTCAAAACGTTAAACCTCCATAGATTAAAGATCCAGGGCCCACAACTTAAACGATTTCAAGTATTTAGTTGTTTATTTGTACAAAATTTGGGCTTCCAGGTCATAAAACCCACGAAATCAGGAATTTAAAAAAATGAGACCCTTGATTATGTTTAAGTTAACACCCCACTGAGAGGTCAGTGCCTTAACTTGTGTTCTGACTGTATGTTAGCGTTCTAGTTCAGTCTGTTTGTAAGGTGATAAGTACTATAATTGTGTTGTCAGTGCATGTGTTTTCAGTAAGCTGACCTGTTTGATTGTTTCTAAGTTTGGCTTCTTCTTTTAATAGGGAAGTTTACCTTTGACCCTGCCAGTAAACTCACTTTAAATAGGACAAGAGAATACATTGATTTGGCAGATGCAGCTGTATTCTGTTGTAGGACGCTGAGCATTGATTGCAGTAATAGTTTTATCAAATGGCCTCATGTGCTATTTGGCTAGAAGCAGAGTCTAAGGGGACTTTTGTCTCATCTGTAAACTGAAAATTTGGTTAGACCAGTAATTTACTCAAATGTAGGATAACATAGTGCTCCATCACACCACCAGAACGATACATTACATTGAACTTCTACTGTAATGTGAGCAGAGTGACTGAAGGAATTTACTCTTAGGTTTGGATCTGGGTCGAATGTCTTGTTTGCATAACATGCATACTAGTATACATACCAGCCAGCCATACCCGTCCATCCTCTGATAGGCTGGTGCCTACTTTATCTCCACATTCATTGGGTGAGAGGCGGGGTGTGTAGATACAAGGATATACTATTTACTAGTATACTAAATTAGTATATAATATATACTAGTGTAGATACTAGTACACTTGTATTTTTGTATGTTATATAACATATATATAAGCAAGTGACATGTGGCTCTGAAGCCCCGGCCCTCATGCGCATGCACAACGTCAAAATAGTGCCAAAGGAATGAAGCTGAAAAGCAGCAGCACTGAAAAAAACGTTGGGATTGAAAAAAAAGATTAACATTGTAAAAATAAAAGATGTAAGTGTGAAAACCTGATTGGAAGTGAGTTATTTGTTTCAATGTATATATATTTTGAGTTTCATTGAAACTTTTTCACTTTCAATTTTTGATCACTCAATACAGAAATTTTCACTACCTTTATTTTAAATTCAAATTTAATATTTTCAGTTACGATTATATTTTTCAATACCAGTTTTTATTTCCAGTGCTAATATTCTTTTTCAGTTTCATTTTAAGCTGGCACCATTGTGATGCCTTACATCTCTGCTGAGCAAGTGGACTGATGCAACCAGTAGTAAAGATGTGACGATCAGAGGTTTTTGGCTTACTTCCATCAATATTTCTAATAGTAGAGGGCACATCCAACCTTGTTATTAGCATATTTTATTTGCGATTGAAGCGGTTAGCATTACTAAGTAGAAAGATCAGGATCTAGGTGTATTCCCTTAAGAATGTGGACCTTTACCTTAAATCTGAGATTTCTAAAAACTAGGAACATTTTCAAATTCAACATGTTCCAGGGCAGACAAGAGATCAGAAGCTCAGAGACATAAAACAGAACATCTCTGCTGTATTAATTTTGATGTCCTGGAATCTACTGATGTTGGCTCCAGCAATTTGCTCCTTAATCAAAGCAGGACCAAATTGACCTACTCGGGCAGACAAGCCCTATTTTTACCTGAAACACAATATTGTCTTCAGTTAATTTCAAAGAAAAGAATAATTATTATTACTAATTAGTATTTGTATGTCTCACAAATTTCTGAAATAAATCAACATTTACTGTTTTGTACCTGCTTTTCCAGTTCAAAAATCAAAAATGTTCAGCTGGTCAACATTTTCTGTTGTAGATAAGTGACTCACTTCATGTAAGAGTTGGTCTGGAAATATAAAGTACCCACTTCGCCCTAGAAGTGTTTAATGACGTTACTGTAGTGTAATGGTCTCACTTGTGAATAGTGGAATTAAATGTAAAAACAGAAATCTGAGTGTGAGCCAGAAAACTGCTTTCTCACTATCCTTACCATGATACAACAGAACAGGAGCAGCTTTCTTCTATGGATGATCTCCTACAAACTCTGTGAACTAGATGTTCCTGCACTCAGAGCTACTGAGGATCTTTCACACATCATAAAATGTGAACATTTGACATGTTGTTCCATTAAGCTGTTGCTCCTATTTGTCTTTTACACACTCTAATACGTTGTTCGGGTCCGAAAGAAAATCCAGTGAAATAATGTGACTGTTTTAAATATTTAGAATCATTTTCAAATGTTATCTTGTTTAAAAGAACATAACAGGTGTGGGGAAAGAAGTATGCTTTAAGCTTTTAAAGCATATATGGTGAAACGTCTCACATCTAAATGTTGAGAGTATTTACAAGATTTCTGTAACAGGACTAGACGAAAAAACATATCAGACAGACTGTTTCTGTCTGTCTGTCTGTTGTCTATACCCACTAATCTATAATTAACTAAAGAACATTAAAACCTAATTTCCAGTTAGTTTTATACCAGCCACTTTTTTTACTAGTCACTTTTTGAAGGATAAAGACAATAAACAAATCAAATTGTTGTAAGAAACTTTAAATATTTATAGTTCCCAGTTGAATAAAAGGCCACTGCAGCACACAATGCCTCATAAATTCTTAAAAGTGTTTACGTTTCCTCAAATTCATTATACGTTTCTTTCAAATTTGAAAGATTGATTCGTTTACATTATGTCATATTATTAGCATTTCATCACAGACCATGCTATGAGTTAATTCTGTTAACTTCCTAAATGTGTATTTTTCTTTTGAATTTCAAACCAAAATCACTCTGACTATGAAGTGAGATACTGACTACTTATAAATACCCCACAAAGCCTTAAACTGAAAAACATGTTTGATAGTTATACTAATAAACAATTTCAAAATAGCAATAGCTAATGCTTTCTTGTTGAATAATTGGGGAGTTTTCTCTCTACAACTATAATCACTTCAAGGTTTACAGAAATTGTACGCAATCATGAAATAATCCAAAAATAGTAACCTGAACACAGATTGTTGGCACATTAAACAATTGCAATTGGAAAAACAGATCCAACAAAAATAAACTTTGCCAATTCCACATTTACTACTTTGTCATGTTGTTCTTTCTATGCTTTAGCTTTTGGTTTTTGTTCAATATCTTCCAAGATGTGGTGTTTTATTTATGTATTCATTTATTTATTTTCTTTAGGGTAGGGGTTTGTCTTTGCAGGGTACATGTGAAGTTTATTTCAATTTTAAAAAAAAGTTCTTTAGATCCTAACCCTAACTTGGCTATATTTTCTTTTCATGTACATGATCTTCTCCTTCCTTGCAGATGAGTTAGGTTGGGTGGAGCTGCCATCATTATCATGTGGGAAAAATGAACAAAATGCAACGACTCTGCTTCTTAGGACCTTTACAACCCCAACACCACCCATGACATTCTACAGTGTATGTTGTCATTTGTTTTCACTAACAAACAGCTAATATACTTATATTAAAGTGTCCTAAAGTTAATATCAAGACCACTGTCACTGATTTATTTTCATGTATGTAATGTGTTAGGTTGAATTATGAAATGTAATTAAATGCACTGATATTTTGATATAAGATAATGAGTAGGATTGTCTCAGCTCCCCTATTAAGCTGTTGCTGATTTTCAAACATTTGTTTTTCAGGAACCGGTGATTGGAGCGTCTCATTCTCTGTAATGGAAAATCGTGGTGAGTACCAACTGGCTGCTTGTGGTTGGTTAAGTGCAGTGGTGATGCTATGGAGGAGAAAAAGCTGTGGATTCACAGTGTTTATGGAGTTTGTCCACACTTTAAGAGCCACTCAGAGTTCGAGGCACACATCCTCACGACATCCGTGCCTGACTGAGGATTGGTTTCTCCTCCCTGATGTGAAGGTTTCAGGAGTTCTTAGGATATCTGTGGGCTTTTTTTAGGTCCTTGTTCTTTTTTCGAAATGTTTTTTTTATTTTTTTTTATTAAAGAATTTGATTTCATCTGTTTGTATTAACTGTATTGCTACTTACATGCTTATACTGAATCTTTCTTTTCTGGTAACCACAACAGCATTGCAGGGAAAGGAAGTGTTTAACTTGACTATTTGCAGTGATTGCTTTTGAGTCACACCTTAGTTCCTTTTTTTTTATAACATGCCCAATAAGGTTGCTAAGTGAGCCTCTGTTCTGTAGTGAGTGTGGATTTTCAGTCAGTACTTCCTGTGGTTACTTCACAATAAAAGTGAGATAGAGCTTGTGTTTAATAGTAGAGGAAGTAAAGTTGTTAGGAGTCCCATTATGATTTTTTTTAAAGGAGCTTTTGCTTTGCTGTATTTAAACTGACACATTTAAATGCTTAGATTGAATGCCATAAATGGTTTTCAATAATGGTTAAAAAGTATTTAGATCCTCATAAAATTCATATTAGCAATGAAAAGTATTTGACTGATTACTGATCGCAATGTTTGTTCTTGTGATATGTTATTAGATTGAAGGCATGAGAAAGTATTATGAACTGGCATCATATTTTACTTTATAACCTGCTGCATTTGAAAAGGAAACTGTTTTTCTGCGTCTAAGTGTTCTAAGTGACTAAACCGGGGAAAGGTCCAAGGAGATCCCTCTTTATGCAACTAATTATAGATCCGTATGCTTTTAGCTTTTTTAGGCTTATGAAAATATTCACACTGATCATTCATAACATTATGACCACAGTGAAGTGAATTACACTGATCATTTCTTCATCATTGTACATGTTTGTAGGTGGGATATGTTATACAGCTTGCAAACCTTTAAGTCTAAAATTTGTGAGAAGACAGGAAATCTGGAAATCGTAAGGATTTTGAGCTTGACAAGAACCAAAGGGCAAGGGATAAACTGTCGAGTCAAAGCATCTCCAAAATGTCAGATTCTGTGGGGTGTTTTCAATCTGCTTTGTGTACGCATCTTGGAAATACATGGGATCAGGGTGTACTATGAGAAAGAGGCAAGCTGACGAAGGCAGTGTGATGGCTTAGGAAATGTTCTTCTGGGAATTATTGGAACCTGTTATCCATGTGGATGTTACTTTGACATATAACACCTACCTAAGCATTGTTGCAGGCCGTGTGCATGATTTAATCTAAACTGTATTACCAGAGGGCTGTGGCCTACTTATAGTAAGATAATTCACCCTCCCACAAAGCTAAAATGCTTCAGGACTGGTTTATAGTTCACAGCAATGAGTTTGAGTTGTTATTTTGGCCTCCAAATTCTCAAGATTTTAGTCCAATTTAGCATCTTTCAGACAAGTTGATCCATTAATGCTATTTACAGGACCGAAATGATCTGCAGCTAACAACTTGAAGCCAGATACCACATTATAGGGGTTCCTGCTTCGATGGGTAAAGGCTGCTTTGGCAGCAAATGTGGGACCAACACACTAGAAGGCAGGTGATCATAATGTTATGCCTTGTCGCTTTAACTCCCTATTGTGTTTTTATGATCTTTGTCATTGCTGACAGACACATAAAATGTTCCTCACAGATCTGTTTTGGAGTTCAGAAAAGGCCAATGATAAAATGACAAAACATTTCCATGCTTTTCTGGGCTTGTCACTAACTCTGATGGCAATCGGCAGGGTTCGGTAAATGTGTGCTCACATGCCTGCAACTTCCTCGGTTCGTTTGCCTTTGTGAAATTGTCTGGCCCAGTCTACTATCCAGGTCAGGCCAACAACAGGTTCTGGGCTAATGCGGATTGGCTTAGTTCTCTCTGGATGCTGGGCCGTTGTGGAGGGTGTATGTGGGGCACAGAGAGAGAAGAGGGGCGCTGCTGAACACATTAGCTCTCCCTCTTTAGAGGCAGCCCAGGAAGAAGCCCAGGAAGCAGCTCGAAAAGCAGCGCAGGCGCTCTGAAACCTCGGATCTGTCCAGGCAGAATGACACAGCTCGGTGAACTGGACCCCTCTGAGGGGCAGCTGGACGAGATTTTCTGAAGTCAGGCGAACCTCAAAAGGAATCAGAGCACCGATTCAGGGAGTCCAGCTCCTGCTCTTCCTTTTATCTGGTTCAGTTATTTTTTTCTCTCTTTCTTGCTTTTTTTTGCATTTGCCCCAATCCGAAATGCTTTTCTTGGCAAAAGTGTTTCAGAGTCATGTTAATTCCCCAAGGCCTGTTAGAAATGTGATAAAAAACTTGGACATTTGTAAAAAAAATGAAAATTGTGACTAGAGACTTTAGGAGTGCTAAACAGCATGATAAACCCCATCTACCAGTTCTGAATAAAAGCAATAATATGGATTATTATTATGGATCCGGATCCATAAGTATTTAAGTATTTATACCCCTAAACTTTTCTTTAAATTTTGTCACGTCTAAACCACAAACTTCAGTGTACATTATTGGGATTCCATGTGACACACAGAGAGATCTTAATTGTGAGGTGGAAATAAAATTATTTATTGTTTTTTGAACAAATAAAAATGGGAAGGTTTGATGTGATTTTGCATTCAGCCTTCTTGAGTCATTATTTTGTAGAACCGCCCTTCTCTGCAGCTGTAAGCCTTTAGGGTTTGTTTCTACCAGCGTTGCAGATTTAGAAACTGAGTTTTTTGCTCATCTTTCTTTGCAAAATAATTTAACCTGAGTCAGATTGGGTGGAGCAGCTGTTTTTAGGACTTACCACAAATTCTCAGCTGGATTCCGGTCTGGACTTTTCACTAGGCCATTGTGACAAATGCATATTATTTGACTTAAATCTTTCCACTGTTGCTCCAGCTGTATGTTTGGGCCAGTGTGCTGATAAAAGGTAACCTCCAACTTGCTTTTTTTTTAAGTATTACCCTGTTATTAGCTATACCCATCTTTCCCTCAGTCTGGCCAGTTTCCCTGTCCCTTCAGCGGAAACTACACACCTTGATGCTATATTTCCCAGTGGCGTAGGTGTGTTTAGGGTGATCTGTAGTGTTAGCTTTTCACCTCACGCTGCATTTTGTATGTAGGCCAAAAGCATTCTTTTTGGTCTCAATTAACCAAGGCACCTTCTTCTACATGTTTGCTGAGTCCCCGATAAAGCTTGTTTCAATCTACCAACAGGATTTCTTATGGTTTGCTTTAGACCATGGCTTTCATCTTGTCACTGTTCCATAAAAAAACACATTTGTGTGAGTGCACATCCTACAGTAGTCCTGTCAATAGATTGTCCCACCTGAGCTGTGGATCTTTGCAGCCCCTCCAGAGTTTTCATTGGCTTTTTGGCTACTTCTCTATTTGTTATTCTCCTTTCCCAGTTTGTCAGTTTAAGTGGAAAGCTATAGCTTGGTAGGTTACCAGCTGCACCCTTCCTCCATTTTTTCAGCACTCTGAAATGTTCAGAACATCTGCTATTGTTTTATAACCAAACCGGCTTTAAAGTTCTTCAAAGCCATATCCCTGGCCTGTCCGCTGCATTTCTTGGTCTTCATGATGCTGTTTGTTCAGTAATGTTCTCGAATGAACCTCTAAGGCCTTCACAGAACAGCTGCATTCATTGTGAGTTTGAATTATACACAATACAATTTTATTTAGTTTTATTTAGGTGTGTCAGAGTGAAGGTGGCTGAAGACTAATGCCTGCCACATCTTGCAGATTTCTGTTTGTGAAATAAAAAAAATCTACTCTTTACTTTCAATAAACTATAATGAACTTTTTTGTGTTGGTCTGTCACATAAAACCCAGTAAACTGCAATAACGCTTGTGGTTTTAAGAAATATTAGAACTTTCTAAAGGCCCTGTATTTGCATACATTCTGTATGTAAATGCAAATCTTGTTGTTTTTTTGCTGTCTTCAAGTAAAAAAGATAACATTTAGATACTTGCTGCTGCGTCACAACTATTTCATTCAAGTAGATCGTGGTTTGAGCTTTGTTGTTTCGAATCTAGAGTTTCTATTTTGGCTGTTAAGTTTTTGTTTTCAAGCTTTCTCTGGTTCATTAAAATACCTTGCACATCTTTTTTTTTTTGTACTGGATCTACACAATCCACGGCATACTGCTATACACGCACCAAATTAAAAACATAACCTGTCTTTCTCCCAGGAATGGTAGGCATCCTTCAGTGACTGCTGATCTGTGCTGTGAGCCAAGCAGGGAGGGTCCTTGAGTGTGGGGGAGAGGGAGTCCAGCTCCTAGAGGGAGGGAGAGTCTTAAGGAGATTGGAAGAAGGAGGGACGGGGGGGAAGAACTGAAGTGGAAGACATAGAGTAAATGTAGATGAAAGAGACGGTGCCGTTTTTGAAGAAGTAGGAAGGCAGGTGCAACTGCTGATCTGTCTAGAGCTGTTCTCTCAGTGCTGGGTGTAGAACAGGTAGAGGCCCCTTGGGGGCTGGATCATGGGACAAAGCCTTCGTGTGGAGATCCCAGCTCAGGACCCACAACAGCAGAACCCTGGCGGTGAGTTTCTGACCTTACTCAAGCTCACTTTTTCATAGCACAGGATTTACTTCCCCCCTCACACACACAGTTTAAATCTGTTCCCTTATTTGATGGTTCTTTCAAAGACTTTAAACATCTTGGAGAGAAGGGGGCAGAACATTGTGTAATCAACTTTGCATAGCCTGCTTTCTCTCTCTCTGTCTCTCTCTCTCTCTTTCTCTGTTCCCCTTCTTTACTTTCACCACCACAAGGAATGTTAAATCATGGGATCATGTGCATGAATCTCAGCTGTGTTTTTACACACTCATGCACGTGCTGCTCATTTATCTTCCCGTTACAGAGCACAAGGAATGTTTTGCGCTGTGAATTTAAAACATTATTTTACATAATTTTAAATTCAAGGCACTTTTCACCTCCTGCTGTCTTATCAAGAGTCATATTTGTTTTTACACCTCTTTCTACTCTGGCATTCCATAAAGCATTAAAAACTGTTTATCCAAAACAGTACTCTGGACCAATTTAAATCTCTGTGTTCTGAAACCTGCACACGACTTTACTGCAGAGCCTTTTGCTCAAAGGTTTATCCCTGGACTCAAGACCAATTTCATTCTTAACACATGGAAAGCTGGCTCTGTTCTACACTTGTTGTTCTGTTGATTTGAATTCATACCTCCCGGTATTCAAAGTTTCTACTACAGTGAACCCTTCCTATTTGAGGTTCAGTATTCGTAGAGCATAGCATACCTAAAATATAAAAAAAAAATGAGCTGGGAAGCTGATATTCCTAGGCACAATGCTACTTCAAACACTATTGGCTGGCGTTTGCAGCGAATCCAGGACATTCATTTTCCTTGGTGCTGATTGACTGTACCCCACAGAGCAGAGATGAGGAAGACTATGGATGTTAGCTTCTGCAGTACTGGCAAGATGCTTTCTGCATATTTATGCGTATTTTGGTATATTTGGTGTTTGAGCTATTGAAATGGACATTTCTAAGCATTTTTAGGGATGGGTTTTAAGTATTCGCTTATTTCAGCTTATTTCATTTGTGGGAGGTTATGGTCCCTAACCCCTGTGACAACCAGCTGTATTGCAGAGATTCCAGAATAAACTGAAGCAATACCTGGTCGGCATAATCTGTTCAGTAGTCCTACACAGTCATCTGTAATTTTTAGGACAGGAAATAGCATTTTTCTGCTGTAAAAGGAACAAGTGGTATGGGCTTGAGTAACAGGGCTTTAGGTTATTTTAGATGTTATCTTTTAGGTAGATATGAGTCCAATTGTATAAAGATGTCTAAAATAGTTCCATAAGGCTAAATTTCAATGTCATTTTTTGTTTTCTAGCTATAGATGGTAGGAATATGTCTGCAGTTAAAGTTAAAGTGCAGTTAAAGTACTATATTTTACTCAGTTGGCTTTGGGTGATATTCAGTATTCCTTTCAGGGACTGCAGGGACACCTGTATGGCTTTAAAGTTGTTATCTAATGTCAAACTGTCAAACTAAATTAGTGTTGTTTTCCAGAAACCACTCGTAGATATCAAATAATATTGGTATTTCTATCCAGAAAGAAAAATACTACCAATATTTTGGTTTTTGATTGGATAATAGCTTTTCTTTCAGAGTGCACATTAAACATTTAGTAAAACAAGCTGTAGATTATACTTGTCTTTAATCTGAGGTGGCACCAAGTCATTGTTTTGCCAGTCACATGTAAGTCTCAAGTCTTGCAGCCGGGTGAGAACCTGAAACACTTTTGCTACTGTATTCAAAATTATTTTCCAGTGGCGATGATTAAATTAGCAAACAGGAGGATCTACTTAACTGTTAACACCTACCAAACAGCAGCCACTATATTACCTTCAACATATCACTCTGTGTGTAAGTCTAAGTGTTGTGGAAAGTGTACATTACTTCTCTCTAAGTAGTTTTTTATTGATAGGAAAACTTTGCATCATGGTTATTGTATGTAAATTTATTACAGTTCTCAATATTTTGACAGTTTTGTTACATTCGCTAAAAATATACAGAAAGTGTTAATACAGCTTGAAGGTAAGAGATAGGAAATGTTATCACGGTAACTTTGATCACTGTAATTTTTTTATCCCTACACTTAATTATGGTGACATTACTTATATCCATGTTATCTGCACTTTGCTGTTTAGTTTCTGTGTAACACTGTCTTTCATTTTTATAACAAATTTGTTATACAGATCGCATCCGTGTGTACTTTTTAACCTGTTTCGTTGACCCTCCTGATGTCTAAGGAGACAGCAGCACTGCTATATTTTTATGTACGAAGTTCTAGTGGGGAAATGTCCCTCCTGTATGAGCCCTTTTTTACACCTTCTAGCAGTTGCTGTTCTGAAGTGTACTTCACTTCAGAATACCCCCCCAAATTTTTTTTATTAGAACGCCGTTGTCGGCCTTTATCTCAATAATCTTTGTACTATACTAAAGATTTAATCTAAAACTGGACATATCTTTGTTAAATCGACTCAGATTACTTTTATTTAGTTGATTTAGTTAATTTATGTCTTTTGATGTTATTGTCAAACTGTTGGATTGTAACTTATATTGCATGGTTTAATTAAGGCAAAATAAATAGGTAAAACAAAGTGTTTATTACAGGTTATATATTGTTCATATGTTGCTTATAACTAATATAACACTGCTCTTATTTGTGTTTCTTTGAGTTAGTCTTACTGTTAAGCAGGGAAGGAATTTCCGCAAGATCCTTTCACTGTGATTATAACCACTGTGCATAATTAAGTTGATTAAATTTGATAATCTGCCCTGCCAAGGATAAGAGTTCTTGTAGGGTTGGAGGTATTTCCCAACCGGAGGACTCTTTCAGTGGATGTGGGTGTCTTATGTAAACTTTTCATGCAGACTTTCTAACAAGTAGGCTCCTTCCGCCACATGATCACCAGTCCAGGGTAACGTGGCCTCTCGAGGAGATGCTTGACAGAGTGTAAGGATGGTATATGTCAGACGAACCACCCACACATGATTGGACTCCCACACATTTTCTGACTTGTAGGCCTAATGTCGTCAGAGCTTCTGGTTACAGAACATGGCCGAATTCTGTTGTTATTCATGCTAATAATAAAAATATATTTTATGTTGTTTTGTCTTTTTTTCCTTCGCTTATTGGCAGCTTTTTTCTAGAGTCTCTCTTGTTGACTGAGTTGAGTTCAAGGGGAAGAGGCTGTCTTTGTTCTCGGGGAGGAAATGGCACTCCACCCTGATTGTGTGACTGCGTTTCCAGTACCCCCCACCAGCACCACCAACAATCACGCCTGTACTTTTTCTCACTTTGTAGCTCTTTTTATCCCTTCAGCTACCATTTCCAAACTCACAGGAACAGACAGCTGCAGTTCCAACCAGACTCTGAATCACTTTTCACTGCAACAGAAAAAACAAGTTGGATACTTTTTCTGGGAAAGAATATTTCTGAGTGGATCCAAGTGATAATTTAGGTGTTATGGCGTTGGATTGACACATTTCAATGAGTATTGTCAGAGATCTTTCTCCAACGGAAGCCTGCTGGACGGGCCGAGTCCTTCACAATCGTCATCTGCACAGCGTGTGCGCAGGCCTGGCACAGTCAGAGCTCTTATCCTGCTTCACTGGCTTAGCTGAGCCTCTGTATCAGAGGCGTTTCTGACAGAACAGTCTGCTCTGTGTGAGAAACGCCATCCAAGCTGGATCACCGAGAAGCTGTCCTTAGCAATGCTTAATTTGAACGTTATGGCAACTGGTCTAAATCCTCGGATTCTTGCCTCGCTAAGATGAGACGGATTTCCCTGCCCTTGGAACCTGGATCTTCTCTTCTTTAATTTTCCACTGGAACATCTTAATCTGGATTTTCCTCCTGCTTGATTTGGTTTCTGAGTTACACACAGGAGAGCTGGAAATTTTGGATTTCTGAATGTTGCCTGCTTCCCCATGGCATGTTGTTTCAGGTCCCTCCACCATGGAAGCTGGACGCCTAACACCCCACTTCAAGGTAGATAAGAGCTGGCTTTTGAAAGGCTCTACGAATTTCTGTAGTTCTTTGAGTCCTGATCTGCCGATTCCCATTTTGGCGAATTTCAATATTTATTCCATACATTCTATTGGTTGATGCATTTAAAGAACAAAAATAGTGGGACTTCTTCGTTCCGATGCAATTATTGAATATGAAAAAAGAATATATATATATATATATATATATATATATATATATATATATATATATATGTATATATATATATATATATATATATATATATATATATATATATATATGTATATATATATATATATATATATATATATATATATATATATATATATATATATATATATATATATATATATATATATATATATATATATATGTATGTTACCTGCTGAACACTGATCTGATAAAGGGAAAATTGGCTGTTTACACTATCTGTGTGTAGGTTAATTGGTCTCACTCGAAGCAGTGTGCGCGTGCATGGTTGTTTGTCCTGTCTGTTTGTGTTTTATTGTGATGACCTTGCGATCCTTCTATGGTGTAGAGATAGCCACCATGATCTGTTAGGTAAAAATATAGAACAAATGTTGGCTACATTTAGTAAATTTGAAGTACTTATTGTGTGGAATATTATATATGTTTGGCATTCTGCTCTTTATAGAGTAATTACAATGTAACAAGTTGATATTAGCTGTTTAATTAGTCAGCTGTCTGCTCAGGTAAAGTGTTTTATCTTACTTTGCAGCCAGCTGGCCAGCAATGGGCCGGGAGGGGCAGTGTAGCATTTCTCTATGCTCCATACAGACAGGAAGCCCTTGGCATTCCTGTACTTTGTCTGGCATCTAATTAAAAGGACATTAAACTGTAAGAACGTTTTGGAGGACGATTCAATGGTTGTGAAACCAGAACTTCTTAAAACCTGATTATTCCTTCTTAACAGTAACCTTTTGCTTTAAGCACGGATGAAAAGTGCTTAAGGAGACTTTTCCTTGGCTCTAAAATGTGTCTAACGCCGGATTCACACCGAGTATGAAACGGATGCGGTCCGGACTCCGTACGGCTTCTGCAAAGACCAAAAAACATTTAGTCCATTCAGAGCATTCCTCAGCAGTTGTTCATCATACCAAAGTCTTTCTCAGGAAGAAACTAAAACTCTAAATAGGGGCTGGATGATATTCCTAAACAACCCTGACTCACTGTGTTTGAAATGTAGATTTGCTTTTCAGAAAAGATTACTGTTGTTTAGTCATTTACTAAGTAATCTGCATTAGTACTGTGTGAGAGCGTATTGTTGTGGGAATCAGACTACAAGGCACTGCTGACGCCAAGACATCCTGTGTGTGCATCAAGCTGGAAGTTTTAAACTAGACTCTCTTCTCTTTCCAGTGGTAAATATTATGTCTGCTGAATGCAGTAGCTGCAGCTTTTACACAATCCTAAAGCTCGAAGCTCTCTCTGAGCTCAGCACTCCGTCAATGGAGCTGCCAGTCATGCATCCCAGAATATTTAGCCTTTGCTGCAGAATGCCATTTGATGGAGTGCTTCCAGTCTCATTTACATCCCATAGTGATCAGCGTCCCTTAAAAAGGGCCTTGTTTCCTGAATGTTAGCCGTATCGTTTCTGCTGTGACGGAGCATTTTTCTGCTGCTTATGGCAGCATCCAGCGTGTGCACCTCTTATGAGACAGCGAGGGCTGAAGGACTGATAAAGCACTAGTCTCCATCCAGCTAAGGAATGTGAGCCCTTGACAGTGAGAAAGACTGGCTAAAAGCCAACGTCAGAGCCCTCCTGTTAACGGTAGCTCTGTGGAGGTGTCCTCAAGCTCTCAGCATCACTCTGCCAAAGCACACTCAGTGCCCGAAAAGTAACAGTGAAACATAATACCAGCCTTGATGAGGCAGCCTGTTTTTACAAAGGCACTGAAGCTCAGTTCAGATAGAAATCCAACAACAAGACATCTAGCAGTTAGAGGCGCATCGACCAGCCTTTTTCGGTAAAGCTTTGAGGCCCTGATAGCGACTTTACTCAACTCTGATTGCTCTTTAAAAAAATATTGTGTTTAGAATACAAAGACAATACTGGAAACATTCTAGCTTCATTTCTTATTTGTGATATGAATGGAGTCATTATCACCCCACTATGAGACAGCAGTTGCTGTAAAACTGCTCTGTATGTGTGGCTACTCATTTAATGGTATTCATTAGGAGTTTTTAATTACATGCTAAAACTAAGTATTTTTCTGCATTTTGTGTTTTTAAACACTGTAGGAGAATGTCTCTAAAGGAGTTATATATATATATATATATATATATATATATATATATATATATATATATATATATATATATATATATATTCATATACTCAGCCGAGGAACCCTTCTGTTCACTTTTCTGACTGCAAACTGCAAACATGTATTTAAACCTCATCCTCCAACCACTCATTGTGTTCCAATGGATGAGTGTTTTGTTCCCTTTATTATTATTTTTCCTATGGCACGACACAACAAACCAAACAAGTTCTGTGATACTTGGTATAAGAATGTTTGAGAACCACTGTCCTTGGAAATGTAATCCCTTACCCTAACTCTGGGATTTCTAAAAGGCTACCAACATTTTTTAAATCCAACATGTTCCAGGACAGACAGAGGTTGGAGGATAGAAATTATAACACAGAGCAACTTTACTGTGCTCCGTTCAGCCTTCCAGTTATCTTCTGGAAGTCTCACTCACTCTCAGCCCGGATGAACCACAGACATGCCTCATCATGGTGCAGAAAATACAGTTTCATGTTATGTACCTTCTTATAGCTCTGCTTCCCCTGACTTCATTTTGAAAAAACTCACTGGTATTGAAAATGGCTAACTTTGAAACCTTCTAAGCTCCACACTGGAGACTCTTATCATTACCATGAGTTTGTCTCTCTACGGTGCGATGCGTTCTCTTATTGAAAATAAATAAATTTCAGAGTTTTTGATCAACTCATCCTCATTCGGGGCCTATTATCAGGCCGATTCCAATCACCAGCTGATTTCTCAGTGCATCTCTTCTGCTGATATAGTTGACTGTCTTTCATGCTCCTTTTCTGTTGTTTTCTGTTGCAGGGTATCTTAAAGTTTAACACATTGCAATTTTTTGTTCTTAGATGATGAAAGGGAGCAGCACCACTGCACAATGGTGGGAGAGGGGGGCAGCACAGGGGACACCACCCCTCTCCCAAAGCGTAAAGGCAAGTTTTCTACCATTGGCAAGATCTTCAAACCCTGGAAGTGGCGGAAGAAGAAAAGCAGCGAGAAGTTCAAAGAAACATCCGAAGGTTTGTGTCGTAGGCTCGTTTTGTTTGGCGTTGAAGTGTTCTCCACCCATCCTTTCAATCTAAACATATCGGTTACATTCAACTTTCAACTCAAGTCATACGCGTGTGCTTTTCTACTTTAATGCTACCGTGTTATTTTGTTTTCCCAAAGTTTTTATGCAAAAACATTAGAATGTAAAAACTTGAATTGAATTGTGTTTGTCGACTGCAGAACTGGAGAGAAAGATGTCGACTAGACGAACCCGACAGGAGCTCATAGAGCAGGGGCTGCTGAAAGAGGTCCCAGATAATGGTAAGAATGATCCTCCGGGATTCATTTGATCTCTTTGAACAGCGGCATCTTTTTCTGACAGAAGCTGCCCTGAGGTGATCACATCATTACAGACACTACTGCTAGGTCACAAGTCACAGGAAGAGCATCCATCAGGTGTCTGAGATGCACTTTAAGACAAGGAAATTTACTCACTGTTTTTCATAGTAATGTAATATCAGTTTGAAATTACATGCAACTCTCCAGAGCTTTGGAAAAGTGGAACGGATTGTGCCCTACAGCAAAATAGCTCCGAGAGAGGGGTGTGTGTAAGCTATCTGCTGGCCCCGCTAGCTCAGAAGCCCATTTATTAAACCTACAGCTGCTTCTGCATCACATCATCAAATACAGCATGTCTCTTTAATGGCTGGGTTTTTTATTGTTTCTGTTACACTCTATACGTACAAATCCCATAAATGGTATAAGATGTCTATACAGTTCACTCTGTAGATATTGGGAACGCTACACGAGGTGTAAAAATCATCTAAATAAATTCAAGATTTAATTCAGTTGCATATTCTCACACTTTATTTTTTAAGATCACAATCTTTCATTTGATGACATTTATTCAGTGGGGGGGGGAATCTCAAAGTTTACAAATATGATTTACAAAATAAGCGACTGTTGTTTTCTCACCGGTCACTAGTAGTAACTCAATTTCAGCTACTTAAATAGCCATGTTGTTTGCCGTAATCCTGATTATGCATTCTGGACTGTTTATTTTACTGACAGACATGAGAGCTCCTCATCGCTTGTTGCCAACAGTTGTTTTACCCTTAGAGTAATGAGGGGCTCTCCTCCAAGAGGAATCTCTGTCTGTGTAGTTTGGAACTGAAAAAAATGCACTTTTCCCCTTCTTCGGTCATCATTTGTAGTATATTCATGCATCGAACTCACAAGACAAAAAAATACAGGATATTGGGTTCTAAAGAAAAAAATGAGATTTTGGTAATATTTTGGGGAAAAATAAGAATTCTCATTTTGTAGGTTTCACGAATTAAGTAAATGTTTTAAAAATGACAAACTGTACTTTAGAAAGTCTTTAATCAGTGTACAATAATCCAATCCAGGTTTCACAAATCCATATAATTTAATTTTAATGCTTGTGTAATTCTAATGTGGTCCTATCCCCCCCAACAAGCACATTTTCTAAGCCTCAATCTGTGTTTTAAATAATCTCTGTTCAACATAGAAATTCTCTGTTTAGGTTTGATCAGTCTAAGTATTTGAAAATTTCAACCAGAAGTGATAAAATGCAATCCAGACTCATTAGAAACTGTGAAATGGCTCTTTAGTTTAGCACAGACATTGAGCTCCAAAGCAGATGCTAACTTTAGCACCACTAGCAGCTATCAGTTAGCCAGTAGCAGTAATCTCATACTGCCTAAAGATCACATGTTAAGAAAAAATAGATTCTAACAAAATTGGTGATGTCATAGCTATTTATACCACTTAATATTTCTATGAAATTAAAGATTTCTGGGGCAAACATATGACATGACACATAGGCGTATTACCAATGTTCAAAATGGGAAAGACAACACAATTATATTAAAGGTTACAAGAAAACACCTAAACATGTCCTTATCTACAATCAAAGCTATAATTAAAAAGTTAAAACAAATAGAACTTCTTTAGATTCAGATTTAGAAAACTTTATTTAGCCCAGGTGGCCTTTCAATTGCAGATAGACCATTGTGTTACAAGGACTAAATACTGTTTACTGTGACAAACAAGGCTGAATGGACAGCCATATTTAACTTGCCATCACATACAAAGAGCAGGATGGTAAGGCAGCTAGAGAACTGCAGCAAACAGAGGCATCATGGGGTCACCAAGTCTCCATAACAACCATTAGATGCTCTCTACAGGCAAACCAATTGTTTGCAAGCATACCAGGAAAAAGCCTTTTCTGTTCTTCTATCACAAAAATGCAAACAATTGGAGTTAACTAAATGTTACTGGGAGTTTAACTGGAACCATGTAGTTTGATCAGAGGTTATGTTGGCAGTTTGGCTGGAAAAACACATATGGATGCATTACTGCCTAAAATGACAGTTACCTAAACTGTTAAGATTTTAAAAGTTTTGAAAATCATTGTTCAGCTCTACTCTGTGTTAGATATTGTATTTGGTTTGGATGCTCAGATCCTATTTTTAACCTGTTACTTGTGTTTTATGACCAACCTTTTCAGATGGAGAGGCACAAAATGTGAAACAGTCCTATGTTAAGAATGGCCACACACTTCCAGTCAGTGGAGGTGGAGGTGGAGGAGTCATCAGCACTGGGAGGAGCCCAGTTAACCAGGTGAAACTCCCCGGAGAGTCAGACTTTAGGATGAACCATGGGAGGCACGCCCAGCCGGAGGACCCCAGGGGCCGCTCTCCCTCGGACCGAGACGCCCGTGGAGCTTTGTGCTCCAGGGGCACTGGATTGCATGATGAAGGGTGGAGAAGTGGTGGGATGGGGGCACGTGCACATGGGGAGGGTGAATGGAAATCCAACTTGGCCTGGCAGGGACAGATCCATCCTCAGATGGATGAAGGCAGGCGGGGGGGCAGACTTCACCCCGACGATGGGCAGAGGAGGCCGGGGCTGCAGAAGGCCCCATCGGAGGACGGCAGGAGAAGGCCTGCAGAAGCAGACTGGAAGCCGACGCTCCCTCGACATGCGTCTGCAGAGGAGGGAAGGACCCGCAGAGGTAAGTCTCTTCCAACTCTGGAGTCATAAGA
Source organism: Valencia hispanica (assembly GCA_963556495.2). NCBI lineage: Eukaryota > Metazoa > Chordata > Actinopteri > Cyprinodontiformes > Valenciidae > Valencia > Valencia hispanica. The sequence goes on from OY747710.1 coordinate 31,283,870, forward strand.
TCCATTCTGAGCTGTTGTCATGAAAGTCAAAGATAACGTTCCCATTCCCTGACCTGACCTTGCTGATACATTGTTGAAGGTATAAGGCAAATCTTCACTTCTGTCATTTTTTTCCCTCCATCTTGCTGTCAGTCCTCTGCACATAATGCTGTTCTCCTAGATATAGACAGCCTCCTGTCAGCTCCCAGGAGCCTTGCTCTAGCTATGCTTCTTATTCCGGAACATGAGAGAACATATCGTCCTCCTATCTCCTCTCCTAATTAATCTGTCATGATCACCACACCCATTATTGCTCCTGAATGCTCACACTGTGAGCTCATAATTGTTACCAAAAGACAAAGATAGCAAATTCTAGTCAAAAACGTATATAGAAAATAATAATAATAGCTGTCCTTTTTTATTGACTCACCCTTTGACCACTTAACCATTGCCACTGTGCCTTGCAAAAGTATTAATATCCTTTGAGCATTTTGGACCTCTTTATGTGATAAACGGACACAGCACAAAGTAGAGCATGAGTGCAACTGGTAGGAGAATGATGCATAATGTTTAACTGTTTTACTAATCAAAATCCAAACAGTGTGGTATGCATTTGGATTCAGCCCCCAGAGTCAATACCCTGTAGAGCTACATTTTGATACTATTTTAGCTGCATGTCTTTTGGGGTTTGCTTCTACCAGCTTTGTAAAAAATCTAGAGACTTTTTGCCTATTTTCTTTTTTAAAGTAGCTGAAGTTGAGTCAGATTGGATGGAGAGCATCCATAAACATAAGTTTTCAAGTTTTGTCACGGATTGTGATTTGCATTTAGGTTTGTGTGCGACCGTGGCTCAGGTGGTAGGAATTTGTCCCGTAATCAGTGGGTTGTTCGAATCCCCGCTTCATCCGTCTCTGCCGTTGTGTCCTTGGGCAAGACACTTCACCCACCATGCCTGTTGGTGGTGGTCAGAGGGCCCGGTGGCGCCTGTGTCCGGCAGCCTCGCCTCTGTCAGTCTGCCCCAGGGCAGCTGTGGCTACAATGTAGTAACTTGCCACCATCAGCTTGTGAATGTGTGTATGAATGGGTGAATGACTGAATGGAGTGTAAGGCACTTTGTGGTCCTCTGGCTGAAAAAGCGCTACACAAATGCAGGCCATTTACCATTTGGACTTTGACTGGGCCATTCTAATACATGAGGCTTTGATCTAAACCATTGCACTTTCACTTTGGCTGTGTGTTTAGGATCATTGTCAAGCTGGAAGGTGAACCTCCACCCTAGTCTCAATTCTCTTGAAGCCTCTAAATGGTTTTCTTCTTGTATTGCCCTGTTACTAGCTCCAACCATTTTGAAAATGGCCATATTTGTGGAGTGTGAAACCCATAGTTGTCCATTTAAAGAATTCTCTCAACTGGACCTCAGTTGATCTCTGCAGCTCCCCCTGAGTTACCATGGGCATCTTAGTTGCTTTTCTGAATAATACTCTGTTTTTTTTCAGCCTGTCGATTTAGGTGGAGTACCATGCCTTGCAGTTGTACCATAACGCAATGTCACACAATATCTTAAACAGCACACTGTGAGATCTTCTAACTTTGGGATGTTGTTTGATAACCTAACCCTGCTGTAAACATTTCCAAAAGTTTATCTCTGGCCTTTCTGCTGTGTGCCCTGGTTTTCATGATGTTTGCTCAATGACGTTCTCAAGCAAACTTCAGAGGCTTTCACAATACAACTGTATTTATTAGGGATGTAAAAATATGTTGCTACACAACTATATCACGATATGTTATGTCATCATATTGTATTGATATTCAAAAGCAATGTATCGATTCATTAATGATGACAGTAATTTTTGTTGTTAAATTAAAAGTATGACAGGTAGTTGGTGGCTGTTTCCACCTTCTTCGTTCTAGTGGATTAATTAGATCTAGTAATAAAACTGGATGTGTTAAAGTATGAAATAGGCTGGAGTGTTTAGAATGCTGTGGCAGTTTTTCTACAGTTTAATTAAGTTTTAAAAATCACAATAAATTGTCTTACTCATAGTATCGCAATATATCGTATCGTCCCCCCTGTATTGTGATACATATTGTATCACCAGATTCTTGCCAATACACATTCCTAGTATTTATGCTGAAATTTAATTACACACAGGTTGACTCCATTTACTAAGAAGGGTTTTTTTCTCAAGACACTTGGATACATCGCATTTTATTTAGGGGTATCAGATTAAAGGGGACTGAAAACAAATAAAATATATTGATGATTGTCTTTGTAACAAAGCAAAATGCAAAAATGTTCAAGAAGTACAAAGACTTTTAAATGACACTATATAATGTCCATCCATGCAGCGTCTCCGTGACAAAAGTTTAAAGAATTTTAGTTAAAGGTGTCAAAACGAATTCAGTTGAATGGATGTGAATAATTTTTGCATACCTTCATGCGCCTCTTCTAGTTTGTTCCTTAATCTCACCTTGTATTTTCCCTTTCTGTCTCTCTCTCTGACGACCCTTTCTCTCCTGCTCCTACTCTCTTTCTATCTTTATCACATATCCTGCTTTCTGTCCTCGTTTTCTCTCTCTCGGCCTCCACTGGACTTGACTTTAACTTCCTGCTCTCTTCTCAATGATTTCCTCTTTGTTTCTTGACGTCACATTGATAAAGGTTCATCTGTACATAAACAGCTGCGACTTTGAGGAATGGCGTGGGAGCAGCAGTAGCAGCAGTGGGGGGGTCAGAGGGAGGTGGGCTTATTTTGGTCGTAATTGCAGCTGCCCAGTTTACCTTTGCAGCTGATTCCCAGATAATGCTGTTCTCAAACAAGAGCTGCCACAGACAGTGCTTTGAGTGGTGCAGCGGCAGAGAGTTGCTCACTCAGTCTCTTGGCTGAAACATTCAGAGCTTTGCAGAAAGGCAGTTTCTGCTTTAAATACATTTCCTGTCAGTGGCATATACAGTGGTTCATTTCTATCTGGGTATGAATTTAAATAGCTATTGCAACTAGCAAATCGTCTTTTTCTGTTCATTTAATGCCACTATAATTCCACAAGGCTGAAACCATGATTCACTATTGGAGCTTTTGGCATTACAAGTGATTTTCATGTTCAAGAGATAATTCAATTCAATTCAGTTTATTTCTATAGCACCAATTCACAACACGTCATCTCAATGTCACTTTACAAAAAAAGTCATTCTAATTCAGTCATTCCAATTAATCCTTCAGTTCATTATTGCAATCAGTTTAAAAGTTTTCTGTCTTGCATTTTATCATGTATACTCTCTGGAAGCATTATAATGACATGAATGAAGCCCCGTTCCAAATGTTTACTCTGCTTATTGGTTCGTTTTATTTTACATTAAATATCTCTTTCAAAAGGAAGAGTATGACTTTCAGCAAAATATGTTGACATTAAATTCACAAACATAAACTAATATGGATTTTATTTACTAAGATAGCTGTTACAGTGCAGTAGTTTCACCTTTTTTCTCCATTTTTAACATAGGAGGAGTTTTGCCAACCTCAGAAAGAGCCCCCTGCTGGACAGTTGAAAACAAAACTGTTTAAGTCAGTGGTAGTGATAGCTTGATCAAATTCAGCATCATTAGTGGTAAAAAGTACTGTACTGAAATATGGTTGGAAGAGATAGAAGTTCAGTTTATAGCGGAATGGTGGCCCTATTCATGGCATAACAATACAATCACTGAAACGATTACATTTTTTTATCTAATTAATCACAGGTTAGCTGTGAATAAATCATGATTAATCACGATTAATTACCCTTTCTAAATATGACTAAAAAACGTAAATTTTTGGTGTAAATAAAGGAGAAAATCAGATGCTTTTGCAGTAAATATCTATGTAACTTTTGTTTTGAACTCCCCAATCACATCTACATGTGGCCCATTTAACCTATTTATCTTTTAGCCAGTTGCTAAGGCAAACTAACGGGTTAACATCTTCTGAATGTAAAGCTGACCATTTCTTATCAATACTGGACAACCCTGAGCATCCTCTTCATGGGGCTATCCAACAACAACAAAGTGTTTTCAGTCAAAGGCTTCAACTGTTTCTCTGCAGCACCGACTGCTTAGGAGATCCTTACTGCCCACAGCCATCAAGATCTTCAACATATCCTTGAAGAATTATATAGTATGAGCCACGACAATACTTTTTTGCCCCTCTAGGTACAATTAAGAATTTTGAATTCAATGGTATTCTTCTGAACAATTGGGGTATTATTTGCTTATCAACATGAATGCAAATGGTGTGGAACCGAACCTTTACATAACTCCAGTTCCCACTGTTATTATTTGTGGTTATCTTGTAGCTGCCGTGTTGGTGAGCTATGTTAGCTTGTTTGTTAGCCAAGGCTTACCCGGTGTGACGATATTGCTGCAGATTGTTGCATTTTGTAATCATCTGCTCATTCCAATCACTTCTTCTGATCGTTTACAACAACTGATCGCCTCTTATTCTGCAGACTAAATGCTCAGTAGAGCAGGAAGTGGCATAGACTGATAATCCCTCTATTTTGCCTGCGACAGAGAACAGACATTCACATGGAACCGTGGATGTAGTTTGGGTCTGCAATGCTGTTTTCGTGAGGAGCACTGAACACAACGCAGGCTGAATTGTAGGATAAACAGGGCGGGTCATCCTGTGCATGTGTTAATGCAGTTCGGGTCTGAGTCTCATTTGGGCCGTTCCTGCCGTGCTTACAAATGTCCTTCATAACAAATCATCTAAATATCTTAACATTTTGAAGTTCAGGGACCTAGTTGACTACACTACAATTTAATTGTGTACAAATTATGAACGAAGCCAAAAACAAACTTCTGCTTCAACGTGTCCAGAACTTGTTTAAAATAGAGACATCCAGTTATAATTTGTGAAGTACTTTATTATTTGATAAACCAAAAACTCGAACCATGGTCAAACAACACGGTGTGTCTGTTAAAGGAGTAAACATTTGGAACACTTGTCCTGATGAGATAAAAACATGTTGCAATGTGGTTGGTTTAAAGAGACTTTGTAGAGAAAGTAACATTTATTTTTATAGTAGGGAAAACTAAGTTAAATGAAAATATATTTTCTTTAGATTATGCGCTGTGCGCTATTCACATTGTAGTGTTGAGAAAATTCATAAATAAATGTATGTGCCTTGGTTTAATTTATCTATGTAAAAGGGGTAGGTGTAAAATATTAACTTTTACTTCTACGTACTCCCTTTCGGTTTCATAGGTCAACTGATACCAGTTGCTTGTTTGTACCGAAATAAACCACCATTCATTCATTCATTCATTCATTCATTCATTCATTCATTCATTCATTCATTCATTCATTTTCTTGACTGTCACACAGTTGCTGTGTTGCTGTCACACAGTTGCTGTTACTTTTCTCTACTAAGCACCAAAAATCTTGCCACACAAACAATTCACAAGTGGTGAAGGCTTCTTCAAACCATTTCCTTTTAAATAAGAGCCTCAAAAACATCAACAGGTTTATGTTCTGACAGCAGCTGAAAAGTGAGAGATGAGAAATATCCCTGTGCTTTGATATTACGAGGCCTTTTGCTAAAAGATCTCATTAAATTTCTACTCTTCATAGGTAGCTGGCTAATATATGCTAAATAAAAGAGAAGAAAAGCCTGAATTATATTAAAATGTAAACCTCTGGAAAGGTATGATAACAAATATCAGTGATTTCAAAAATTACTATTTAAAACATGTAGCTTGAAACCAGAAACTGGCCATGCCCATGAACCACCATGTAGTTGGATGATATATGTAGAGGTATGCTTAACATTGTAACTTGGTACCTGTTTGTTTAATATTCCTAAACCCAGTTGCAGTATTGTATTTTTTTCAAGTACTGCAACTTGAATTAACTTATTACATAAAGCTTCTCTGATATTCTTTGTTATAGAGTCAGAAAGCCATTTTGTACCTGACTTAGAGACGCTGCAGGACACCCTTCGTGAACCTTTGCCACCCAAGCAGTCGGTTATGCCTCCCAAGTGGCTGATGAGTTCCACCCCTGAATCTGGCAACGAAGGTCCTCCTCGGACCGCATCCAACCATCCCTCGACCCAGTACTCCTCCCCCTCAGCCGGGACTTCCAAACCTGTTCGATCCGTGGCTTCTGCGGGTACCAGCACGCATCAGCCTGCACCTTCAACCCTGACGCCCACCTCTCAGGGCACCAAGCAGCCTCCTCTGCCTCCACCAAAGCCCGTAAACAGGAACAATGCAGCCATGCTGGGTAAGTATTCCAAAATAAGTATCTCTTTATCCCAAAATTCACATAATGTGTGCTCACTTTGTAGGCAGATTTCTACAGGAAATGACAATGCAGAGCTAACTGTAATTGGGAAGTTTTGAACTTGAGAAACTCTACTCACTCACATTCAGACATTGTGCTAATGATGTTATTTGAACAGCTTGGGAAGCTTTTCCCCAGCTAGTTATTTATCATGCCTGGGCTCCTTCAGTGTCAACATTTTCTGCATTTTACACTCTGAAGATAACAGAGGCTCCCGTGGATGTGCTTCAGTACAGACACTGTAGTTGTTGATTACACTGAGGTTTTTGTCTCATCTGGGATCTTGTTTTAATTCCCCCTTGGCTAAGACTAGCTATTGTGATTTGCTCTTGTCTTAACAGCACATCTGTTGATGTTTTGTGTCTTGATGAGTGAGCGTACTTCATGTTCTTGAAGTTAGAGTAACAAGCCATTCATGCTGGTAATGAAGTGCATAGTTTGTTTAAAAGAGACACTTGGTTTTGGACACTTCTTTTATATACCTGTGAGACACAACATGTTCTGTTTTTAAAAAAGCTCTGGAAAAGTGCTTCCCCATTTCCCCTTGAAGTTCCGGGTCCTATTTAAAATCAGTCAAAAATGATAACAATATCGTTTATCAACTATTAAAAAAGTAAATGGTAGTAGTTTTGTGAGTTTTTGCCTATTTTCGCACCAAAATGTGTAACATCATTAAACCAATTTTATAATCACAGAAAGATAACCAGAGCAAATACTGAATGCACATTTCAAATCATGATTGTATTTAACAAAAAAAAAAGCTAGCCAAACCATGTGAAAAAGGTATTTGCCTACTAAATTTAAAAACTGATTGCACAGCCCCCTGGTGGCAACAACTGCAAACAAGCATTTCAAATTGTTGTGAAGCAATTTTGGCTGACTCCTCTTTGCAGAACTGTGTTAAGTTAGCATTACTGGAGGGTTTTTGGAACACCCTATTGAAGGTCATGCTACAGCATCCTAATCCGATTAAAGCCCTCACTTTCCAAATCTTTTCTTTTTTCCTTTTTTGAGTCATTTGGAGGTGTCCTTGTTTTACTTCAGATTTAAGAAGACATAGACCTTCAAAAGAGTTCCACTTTAGTCTCATCACTCAACAACATAGCTTTGGTTTTTTTTGGGGGGGGGGGTTTGTCATAAATGAGACTGGACTTTATGTTACTTTTGGTCAGATGTGTTTTTTCCCTCCGAATCCTTCCATGAATGCCATTATCGCCAGTCTCTTTGTTATTGTTGAATCAAGAACACTGACCTTAACTCAGGCAAGTAAGGCCAGCAGGGCTTTAGATGTTGTTTAGGTTCATTTTTGACCTCCTGTGTGTGTCGTTGATGTGCTCATGGAGTACTTTTGAAAGACTAACAAGTTACTCCTGGAAAGGTTCAACACGGATCCATATTTTTGTGGATAATGGCTTCAACAGTGTACTATCAGTGAAATCCCTATTCCTTAGAAATGGCTTTGTAACCCCTCAAAAAGCGGTTTTGAATAAATCATTTACAAATTGCTTTTTGTATTTCCTTTACATTATATATTTTTATGATTTTGATGGTTTTTAGGTAATCTGAAACCTTTATATGTGATTTAAAAATCACAAAAACAAAATTAACATGTAGGAAGGCAAAGATTTTTTCATGGCACTTTAAATATTTGCCATTAACCTTTTCAGACGTGTAAAGCCAAAGTAAAACATCTTAACAGTTTGGCTGCATATGTTTAATTAATGACCTTTAGGGGTTCCCATCTGCTGCATCATAGCAATATAACTTCCTTACGAACAGCTTTGACAGCACCACCACGTAGCTTCATCTATTTAATAAACACTCGCTGAAAGGCCTCCATCTCCTCCCTATTAGTATCTGCCCTGCAGGGGGGAGAAAACGCTCAGCTTCCTCTCTACTGGTCCTGCTGGAAGCGAGATTGCGACTACGACGTCTACCTGTCTCTGCCCGTCTACCTGTGCCGGCGGGCCGGAGGCCTGCGCTCAGGTAAAAAGAAGACGCTTCCATGACCAGGATGCCCCGACTCCTACAGAGTCTTCCTTCTTCATCATGTCACGTCCCTTCTTGCTGCCAACGTGTTTTTTCTGCTGCTCTGCCTTTAACTTCTTGATTGGCATTGAATTCCTTTCTTTGGATGCATTAAATAAGAGTGGCATGCCTATAATAAGCTGATACTGAGCCCTGCTTTGTTTTTAAATGAGGGAGCTTCTGTGTGAGTGCAGTTGACGTGTTTTTAGAGGCTATAAGTGTGAATGAGGGCGAGCCTTGAGCAGGTTTCAGCTGTTGACTGCACTGCATCAATCTTTATTACATAATATAATATCATGTACTATAATCCACTCATGTTATGCACAGAGAGAATGAAAAGATGCATATGAAGGGATGGGAATGTAGAGTGGAGACAGTGGTCTAGGACCACTGTCTCCACGGCTTGACTTCGGGTAGAGAAGAAGATGTTATCCACTACAGCAAAGTCAACTGCATGTTGTAACTCTGTCATCTCTGTTCTTTCACTGTGCCTCTGTAGAACAACTATGCTTTCCCAGCTGTTCTGAAGAGTTTCCAGAGCTATATACAGTGCCACGCAAAGTTTCTTTTTACATTTTGTAACATAATAGCCACTGCATTTTACCAAGTTTTTATGAGATAGATGCACACAAAGGGGCTAATAATTATGAAGTGGAAGGAAAAGGATAGCTGGTTTTCAGTGGGTTTTATTTGTTTTTTACAAATTTGTTTTTTACAAACAACAGAGAGGTGTGGCCTACATTTGTACACTTGTACTCAAAATAACCCTTATAAATCTCACCTAATGAGTAAATTGAGTTGACATGGGTTTGATTTAACTTCTGTCTAAATCAAGCCTTTCTGTGAAGGCTTTAGAGATTTGTTAGAGAACTCTAGTGAACAAATAGCATTATAAAGACAGCAAGCAGGTCAGAGAGAGAAAGCTATTGAGAAGTTGAATGCAGGATTAGTTTAAAGTTTTAAACATTTAAACTGCAGGGTACAAGTGCAAACCTCCCAAGACATACCCGTCCAATTTAAGCTGACAGGCTGAATAACATTCCACTTCACCCTGAACACACCATCCCCAGGATGACATGATGAGGGTGGTGGCAGCATCATGCTGCAGGACTAGACACAGAAACTGGTCAGACGAATTCAAAGATGGATGAAGCTAAATAAAGGGGAATCCTGGAAGGAAACTTGTTTGAGGGTACAAAAGACTTCAAACTGAGCTTTAGGTCAAACCATGTTCATGTTAGAATGGTCCAAATTTCAAAACCACAAATCATTTTCTTCCATTTTACAATTGTATTCTACTTTATAGCGGTCTGTCACATAAATTTGAACTAAAACGTGTTAAAGTTTGTGGTTGTAGGGTGACAAACTGTGAAGAACCTTAAGTAGTATACATACCTTTGCTAGGCACTGTAGAAAGCATATATCTGTGCATGCAAACAGCTGAAGCTTTGTGTTTAAATTTGAGGCAAATTATATAAGCTTTGATGAACTGTTTAGAATCTGGCTGTGAAGAGCATGTATGCATCTCGCTTGTCTCTCTGACCTGGGGCACATGCTACACTCTGCTCTGCCCAGGCAGTGTGTGTATCACTGGCACACACGGCATATGTGCTCTTATGCTCAGTCACACATGGAATAAAAGTGTTTGCTCATGTGTATTTAATGATTGCACATGTGTGACTGATGTATGTGCACACATGTCACAGGGGCAAACAGCAGCAAAAAAGAAAAACTTTCTAGCAGCTCACCTTTAAGTGCAATCCTCAGCATTCACCTTATGTTCAAAACAGTTTGATTAGATGTTTCTTTTTTTTCATTTCCAGGAGACTTCAACCAAGCCACAGGGGGTGCAAGTCTCCATCCGGTTAAGCCCTCTCCTCCCATGCCCCCTAAGAGGACAACCCCAGTCACTAAACGCAACACCGAGGACTCTGCTCCGAACCATCCCGTCAACCCGTCCCCGCACTCTGTGGAGGACCACAGCAGCCTCCCTGGGGGCTTCCAACTGCCCCCTCCTCCTCCATCCCCACCCCTGCCGACCCACATACCGCCCTCTCCACCCCGTCAGCACATGCACACCCACCACCTCCACCATCAACACTCCTACCCACACCCACTGCCCCAGCCCATACCGATGCTGTTCGACCCACCGAGCCCAACCGCTGAGTCGCCCCAGCGCCTAGCCCCCGTCCCGCTGCACATCATGATCCAGCGAGCCCTATCCAGTCCTGGCCCAGCGCAGCCTCATCCAGATGGGGCACAACGTGCACACGCGCTCCTTTTTGAAACCCCTCCAGAGTATCAAGCAGATCGCGGTCGACCTCTGCCTGTCAGCATTCAGCCACTAAAACTGTGAGTTTTTCAGTAGTTTGTGTAACACTGGTCTTTACATAACATAGCTCATGTGAAGACATTTTGGAGCTGCATAATATAGCAAGCCCCGATCATGGCTGCAATTTTAATGCTTGAAATATTAAAACTGCAAGAGACTTCTTGGACGCAGAATTGGATATGTTGTTAAGTTCAGTGTAGAATACTTCCATTTAAATTTGATCAGGTAAAATAATTTCACCTCAAAACAAGAGATGGAGTCCAGAACCCTTAAGAATGGTAAGACAGCCCTTTAATACTGATAGGAAGCTGCATAACAGACACTAACTCTATTGTCAGTAGGGGCTAAGGGTTAGATCCCTCTGCGATCAAACCATTTATGTTTTTTTCCTGTCGGTATGTCATTGTTTCTTCTGGATTACAAAAATCCTCTCACACAAACTATTTAAAAGTGTTGAGTGTTTATGCAGCAGAATGTTGCTGATGTTAGTCATCTCCTTCAACAACACAAAAACTACTTCCTTTCTTACTTCAAAATAAGAGTCTCAGACATGGACACAGGGTGGCAAATAATTTAGCACTTGCCTTCATATTTTACACAGACTAAAGAACGCTTCGCAAGACAGACTTCAGTTTGATGATAAATATTGTGACACTTCAATATCATGAGATCTGTTATACTGCTTATATTCACAACTAGTGAGGCACAGATTTCCAATCTCCTGTGTTTTTAAACGTTTTAACTGTTCATAGCAATTCCAGCAGATGTCCTTTTACAAACTATACAATCAGATTGTATAACAGGATTCAAAATCTTTTAAAATATGTATTCTTTATATTAGAAGCAAGGGTGACCTCATATCACATATGAGAGAGCAGTTGCTGTAAAACTGGGTTATGCTAATATTTTAAAACAAACACATAAGAACGGTTTAAACATGGCTGCCAACATTTCCAAATTCATCATGTTTCATGAAAAACTCAGGTTCATTTTCCGTCTACTTATCCATTCAAAAATGTTTCCTTCCTGTCAGATCTGAAGATGACTACTCAGAGGAAGAAGAGGAGGAAGATGATGAGGAAGAGGAGGAGTATGATGGGGAGATCCCGCAGCCGGAGCTGGAGCCCCGGAGTCGCCGCTGCTTTGTTGGTGATGCTGGTGTCTGTGTCCTTCCTGGGGAAAATAGTAGCGAGGAGGATGAGGATGAGGAAGATGATGCCATGCACAGGGAGGACAGTGATTCAGATGATCCTGTGGTCCATAAAGAGGAAGACTCTGATGAAGAGGATGAGCCCCCACTCAGTAAGCATAGTTAACAGAAAAGTAACTAAGTTCCTGCACAGTCTGGAAAAGTAGGAAATTTGATTGAAGTGTTTTTTGAGGTCTGAATAAGTTTCAAAAAGAAAATTAAAGTACAGAAAAATAACCATCAATTCATTCATCTGTCCACCCCTCCAGTTTTCCATCCACACCCTTACAGTCTGTGTTTTTTGTGTGTTTGTATAGAATAATGGAAAATATTAACTTTGGGCATTAAAAATTAGCAAGAGCCCCATTTGTTTGTCTTTTGGGTGAGGCTATGCAGTGCTCTGGTGCTTCTTTTCTGCTACTACCTTTCTCTCTTTTTCTGTTTGTCTTTCATGTAGGTGCTCTGGCCAGCAGGGTCAAGAGGAAGGACACTCTGGCTCTGAAGCTGAGCAGCCGTCCCTGTGCCCCGGACAGGGACAGGTTCACACAGGACAGAAGCAGCAGAGAGGATCAGCCTCCGGGTCAGACGGGCCTAACCTGGCAGAGCAGGGAGCAGTGGGAGGCCATCCGCACACAGATTGGCACTGCACTCACACGGTAAATATAATTTCATTCTTTTTTCCTCATTTGAGGCATAAATAGACATGGTTAAATTTGATCTACTGGGAGAAAAATACAGAAATAGATTCTTAGATCATTGTCCGACTTCTTGTCTGACAGAAAAGTTGATAAAACAGTGTAAAAATAGTCTTTTTTGTTTTGTTTATTTCTTTTACTTATTCAGACGACTCAGCCAGAGACCAACTGCTGAGGAACTTGAGCAAAGAAACATCCTTCAGCGTCAGTATAAATTGTCTCTCCCTTTCACTTTAAATCCATCAGTAAAACACTGCAATGATTCTCTCAAATGTTTGCTCATCATTCACTGCTGTGATAGTTCTAGCTCTGAATTATTTGTTTCAGTGAAGCCAAATTGTACCACTCAAGCTAAGTTCCAGCATATGCAACAAAGCTGGCTCCTCTATAATTTGTGCTTTAAAGGGTTCCTCAATTCATTTGAGAGATCTAATTTTGGAAACTTCTTTCATCTCTTCCTTTCCTGCACATCAAACCAAGCTTTCACATCCAAGTCTAAAATAAACTCTGTCCTTGTTCTTTATTTAGCCAAAAATCAGGCTGACAGGCAAGCAGAGGTCAGGGAAATCAAACGGCGTCTGACCAGAAAGGTGACCAAGCATGTCAACAACAAACATTCAAGTGTCATATTTTGTTTTTCGCTGGATATTAAGCAGTAACAAAAATCCTCATTCTGTGGTAGCTGAGTCAAAGACCCACAGTCGCAGAACTGCAGGCTAGAAAGATCCTACGTTTCCATGAGTATGTCGAAGTCACAGAAGCCCAAGACTATGACAGGAGGGCGGACAAGCCGTGGACCAAGCTTACTCCTGCAGACAAGGTATTGTTTTTAATAAAAACTATCAAGTAGAGATTTTTTCATGTGGCAAAATACAACTGATTGGTGTTGGGGTTGTTTTCTTGCTTGATAATAAACCCATGTGTGACGCCCAGTATTTTTCCTCTGAAGATTCTTGTTTTAACACTACCTTCTATAGGCCGCCATCCGAAAAGAGCTCAACGACTATAAAAGCACTGAAATGGAGGTTCATGAAGAAAGCAGAATTTACACAAGGTATGCTGCTCATGGGTTGAAAATTCACTCTGTAATACAGTTGTATCTCAATAAATCAAAAATACCATAGAAAAGGTCGTTTATTTCAGCAAATCAATTCAAAGGGTGAAACTCATAATATATTGATTGACTGTGTAGTGATGCACACTCCTGCTACCACTGTGTTTCCCCATGGGGGTGCTGTGTTCAGAGTGACATGCAGTTTTAGTTGTGCACCACATACAGTATATGTAGCAACAGATGTAATTTGACAGGAGCGCCTTCTTTAACATGTTTGCTGTGTCCCCTGCATGGCTTGTGGTAACCTGCAAACTGGACTTCTTATGGCTTTTGTTTCAACAATTTATTTTCTCTTGCCTTTTCTCCTGAAAAGCCAGATTTGTAGAGTTTGCAACTGTTTGTCATCCTGTTAACAGATTCTCCTACCTGACCTGTGGATCTCGGAGGCTCCATGGTGCTCTTGGCTGCTTTTCTGATTAATGTTCATCTTGCCCAGCCTGTCAATTTAGGCGGACACACGTCTTGGCATTCTCTTTTTGATTATGTATTAAACAGGGCTCTATGAGATGTCCACAGCTAGAATGTTTCCCTGCTTAAAACTACTCCACAGCTTTCTTCCTGACCAGTCTCCTGTGTTATCTGGTCATCTGTGTGTTCTCCAATAAACCCTTAAGACCTTCACAGAACTGCTGTTTTTTTTCTGGACTTCTAGGTGACTTTTGACAATTTGTACACTTTTTATTCAGGGATATTTGAATAAGTGGAGCTGAATACAGATGCATAGTACAGTATTTTTTTTTAATTATTTGGACAAAATGCAGAAACAATAATTTCCCTTCTACGTAGATGTTTGTGGTTTGACAAAATGTGTAAAGCTCATGGGTTGTTTGTACTTTAGCAAGATGATTATTAAGGCCTAATATTAAAAACATACTAACAAACTTATCAAGGAATGTGAACCATGATCAGTAAAAAAAAGTTGAGCTTTAAGGTGATGATTTTTGTTTTTCCATGCCTCACTGGATCTCTGTGTTTTGTTTAGGTTTCATCGGCCTTAGCGTCCACACTCTCGGAAAATGAAGCACTTAAGATTGCTGTGAAAAGAAGGGGCTCCGTGCACAGACCGCCCCTTTTCCCCACCATTTCCAGACTTTGGTGTACTGCTTAATAAAGGAAGAGCCTGGAAGTGACTCACAATGAGAATGCCCGCCGCTTGCCTTCCATTGCCCTCTCACTACATCGCTTTTTGCCTGACCCGAGGCGGTGGCGTTCAAGGTCCAGATGCAGAATCTCTCCTAGAAGACTGGGGCTGTGGGGGGTGCGAGTGTGAGAGACCCAACGTGCCAACCAGGAAGTGAGCTACCCTACAGGGCTTACTCTCACTCTGCTGCTGTGTGTGGTACCCTTCAGAGACTTGGATCTAGTTAAAACCTTTAAATGCGGCCTCATTCTGTGTTGCCTTTTTCTTCTCTTTACTGTATATGGAAACACTAACTCATCTTGTTAATGTAATAGCATACAAAAAACCCAGTAATAATTATGAGGACCTATCATACTTCAGACAGTAATAATAGATAACAGAGACTGAAATAACAGAATGTGAAAATTTGGACATTTTCCGCTTTAGTACTTGGCATCTCTGGGATATTGTGTTTTATATTAGTTATGTACAGACCGCTGTGGTTATATCTTAGAATGCAACCGGGGAAAGATGTTATGATAAAATATTCTGTAATGCACAAGACATTTTATTTTATAATTGTAATCACATGAGTAGTGAGAGCTTATATTTGAGCCCTTTTTAAATTATTTGGCTTTGCCTGTATTTGTGGTTGTGATGTAAGGTGGCCAATTTAGAGTCAAACTAGCTGCAGGAAGATAATGTGCAGGTCAGGGAGGCCATCTGCGTTTTTATGCGTGCCAACATAAGCAATGCCTGATAGGAAACTGAGTTTTTGCAATCCACCGCATGAGCCAACCTGACGTCCAGTGCCATTGGATCTGGATGATCTCTCTTCATTTATACTTTTTGTATGAGTTTTTGTACTTCCCTTTAAAGATTGAACAAGCAATGGATTCTGTAGCCATTTTAAATAAGGTCATTCTCATAGTGTCTGTAATAAGAGTTTAAATATAAGTTCCCGTGAGCGTAGATCAGGGATTTATACAAGACAAAAATCAGAAAATGTATAAACGGTCAACAGGGAGTCAGTTTTGTTTGAAGAATTTTGAAGCTGCAGGTGTGTTTTATTGTACTTTTGTCTGGCCAGTAGCTTTCAGGGTTCTATATGCTGTGTACAGGTTGATATAGGTTTAACTGATGCTTCTGTATATCTTGTCTTCCTTTCATTTGGAAATAAATTTTAAATATAAAGGTATTATAGGTTGCTATTTTTTTTAAGTAGAAAACAGTTTGTGAATAAATGCTACATAAATGGGAAGATGGAACGACTTTCTTTTCCTGTAAAAAAACAAACAAAAATTGGTCTGATCAAAAAACAAAAAAACAATTATGATTATGAGTTCAGTTTTAACTGAATGTTGAATTGTATGAGTCGATGAGTTTTCTCTTTAACTGTAAACAGTCACATCTGGATCAGAATAAATATTCCTATAATTCTCTGAATCTCATTTTAAGCGAAGCTGTGGCTGGCTCTTCCCCCCACACCCAATATGACTGTCCAACAGCGCCCCCCACAGTTGAGGAGTTTGGTGAGGATGTGCAAAAAAGCCTTAAAAGAAATTAATCTTTCATTTAATTTATATAAATCCGCTAATATAACCTTAAATTTGAGTAAATTTATTTTGTGGGTGAGATGATCCCACATTAAGAAATAATTGCCTGCTGTCATGCTTGTTTAACACCGCATCCACCTGGAGTGTTTCTCACTGAAAGTCTATATCTTGGTCTCATCTGAAAGAAATACCACCAACAAATCATTCATCTGATTTGTATTGTTAGCTGGATTTTTTGTCACCACAAAATAAATGTACATAAATTAACAGGTGGTCATCATTCAGTGTGAGGTTATGCTGCTGCAATGACAGATTATGCCTTTTTAAACATCTACCAGAGATTCTAATAAGTGTGTAGAATGTTGTATTTTAATCAGCTCTGGGTTTTATTTGTCTGTTTACAAAGAAAATTAATATTTAGCTAGATCTTTGGTTTCGATCACTTTAAAAATAGAGATGCATCATTTTTAAAATGTAGAGTTTGTCATGTTAGTATTACTAATATTAACATTATTTGTACCTGACTTTATATTAGTATAGCAATGTCCAGAGCAGGCCTGAGGCAAAGCAACTTTCAAAGTTTCATCACTTGATAGTTAGCCTATATAGTTAGCCTATATTACTAGATTCATATTTTAATACAAATGTAATAATGTCTGTTACTTGTTTCTGAGGAGTGGGGCACATCTCATGCAGACTATAGCTTGTCTAAAGTTCAAACAGAAATTGCCTTTTTTCTTGTCGTAGCTTGTATCTAAAACACAGAACTTTGTCACTGTTTATTGACTCTCCAAAGTCTTTATTATTGGTTGGTTCTGTTTGTACTCAGATGTTTTATTTGGGGGGAAATATTCTATGGAATAATGAAACAAAAGTTGAATATTTCAGAAGGTGTGCATCCCCTTACATTTGGTTTGAAACTGACACAGTATTTTAAAAAAGAACAGCATTGCAACAGTCAACCATGGTGGTGGTAGTGTGATGGTCTGCTGCTTTGTTGGAAGCATGAATTGGGGTTCAGCTACATGTTTTTGGTCAATGCACACCAGCAAGTCACCTTTTGAAAGGGTCACAGAAAATAAAAAAGAGATGCCGTGGCATGACAGGCTCTTTGTGCTCAAAAACTCTCCAGTGTTGCTGATTTAAAACTATTCTAAAAAGGAGAGTGGTCCCAAATTCCTTACAAAAAAAACTCAGTTATTGCCAAGGGGTGACAAAGCCAGCTATTAGGTTTAAGAGAGTATTACTTTTTCACATTGGGCTAGGTCTTACTAAAAATAAATCTTCACCTCAAAACTTGTTTTGTATTTACAATCTTAACTTTGTCTGAGGTTACAATTTCTTTGAACATCTACATTATTTAATTGTGACCAAAAAAAACTGAAAATAAAACATCCAAGGGGACAAATAGCTTTTTTCACGTCACTGTGAATCCTTGTGTTTTTCAAACGTCAACGTTTTGGTGAGTCGGTACTTGTTCGGCCAGTTCAAAGCGTCACTGTCTCTTTAAGAAAACGTGCTCTGTCGTCCAAAGTTCCCAAAAAAACGTGACGTCTTACGTATGATCCGCGTGTGAAAACCGGGAACAGCCTGTGTACGTTCACCTCTGCGCAAACTACATACTGTTGCAAGTTTTAAGGTTAGTAAAATATTCGCCCAGTACTTGCCGTGATAGAGCTGACATTAGACAAACCAACCCTACATTATAAGTGTGGGCGCTCTGAAGTTACTGTAGTTTGTTTCCGCTTTTCATTCATTACCGACTGTAGTGCTAACTGTGAGTTAGCTGGCGGTGGCTTCTGGTTACTCAACCCAGCTTCATATTCATTTTAAACAAATGACTCAATAATGTAGACGTGTTCACTGGCGTTTAATTTGTTACGTTAACTGGTAAAATCAGATAATTTTGTGGCGTGTTTTGCTTTAAGAAATGCATTTGTATAAGGTTAGCTAACTATAGCACACATGTGGAAAGTGTTGGGTCACGCAGCCGGGTTTGCTAAATGGTAACGTTGACCGACAAATCGTCACGTACGCGTGTGTGTAAAGTGAATAATTGTGATCATTTCTTGGGTGTAGCTAAGCCCAGACTATAGATAACATTGTGGTTCACTAAACGAGCTCACGTTGAATGTTGCTTTTCGTCAGAGTTTGGTACCAGAGGTGGAGAAAGCACAACTGTTTCCTGTGTAGCAGCTGTTAAGCCCATCAGCTACTGGTCAATGAAATAAAGGCTGTTTGTGTCTGTTGTCGGTCAGCAGGACTGTCTGAGTTCAGCTTCATTCTGCCAGACTTTATTCTTCTCATTAAGCCATAAACCTTTAACGATTATTGGTGGTTAAATGCATCCTGTTGTCGTTGTTCAGCCTGCCCACGCTTATGTCTCGCGTAAGCTTGATTTTTGAGACTTTGTAGGACTTTGTCTTTTTATCCTGCCCTTTGTTTTCCATAGTTTGAATGCGTTGCTGCCATGCCTGCTAAAAAGACCACCACCAAGAGGAAGTCTGCAGCCATTGCTGAAGATGTAGAAGAGTCCAAGAAAATAAAAGGTAAATCATAAACTGTAGAACTTTGTTGATTTCATGTGAGTTGTCAGAAAAGCTGAAAAATGCTACAAGACCACATTCATTTTGTGGTTCTTTATTATTGGCAAAAAGAGCCTTCAACTAGAGATGCATCAGGCTTCAAATACAGTATAGTAGGTTTTTTTTTAGATCAAACTAGCTGTTACCGATTTTTAGCCTTTTCCAACTTCCTTTTTAAGGAACATTCAAATACTCACCAGGCCACCACAGTTTAAACTAGGTGCTTTGACTCCTTTTACACATTAGTACATTGCAGATTGGAGTCTATTGGCTGCCTTTGATTCTCTTTAGCTGCATCCTCTAACAAAGCGACCCAACCTTGCTCTTCTAATGGAGCAAGGTTCTTGTGATGTCTGTGTCCATTTCCTATAGGGAAATTAATGCTTATTTAAAATCCCGTTTGTGTGTGTGTGTTACAGTTTCACACAGGAGTCATTGTAAAGAGGTGGGCCAAGTTCTAGTTTTGGGCCAAGGTGATGTTGGACAGCTGGGCCTTGGTGAGGACATCATTGAGAGGAAGAAGCCGGCCCTGCTTTCACTACCAGAGAAGATTGTGCAGGTGGTGGCAGGAGGCATGCACACAGTGTGTCTCAGTGAAACTGGTCATGTGAGTGAACATTTGACTTTTTCTTTTTGTAAACATTCATTTAAAAAGGCCATATTTCTCAGATAGTCATTTATTGGCTGTTTTTAGATCTACACGTTTGGCTGTAACGATGAGGGAGCTCTGGGTCGGGACACGTCAGAAGAAGGGTCCGAAATGGTTCCTGGAAAGGTGACGCTGACTGAGAAGGTGGTCCAGGTGTCTGCAGGGGACAGCCACACTGCTGCGCTCACAGAGGATGGATCGGTGTACATCTGGGGCTCCTTCAGGGTTTGTTTTTTTCTATTTACTGAAATCAACTTCGTATATATTTGGAAATCTTAATGTTTGTTTCGCCCTGTCACAATAAATCAATTAATCAAATGATAAATTAGAATGAGCTCAATAATTTGTCCAGCCACAATAATTTCCGTTTGTCTGCTAGTTTATTTCCCTCATGTGTCTCCCTCTTTCTACCAAAGAGATTGGATAGAAAAAAGCATATATGGTCCATATATCCGTGGCGCCAATGTCTTGTTTTATTCAAACTGAGTGTTTTTGTTTGTTTGGATTTTTGTGTTTACAAAACTCCTAACTGGTAGTTTTTTGTTTGCTTCGGTTGTTTTGTTAATTTATATTAGATATTAAAAATGCCCCCCAGTTACAGTGGTAAATGGTCTTTAGAAAATAAAGTAATTGATCTTTTAGAGGGTTTACATTCATTATTACATTTATCACAATCATTTCTGGGGCAATTTATCATCCCGCAAAAATCTTTATCATAACAGGCCTGTGTTGCAGATTTCCTATTTATTTAGCCATATGTGAAAGGTGATTACTTTGGGCCCTTTTTTCTACTTATATGATGTTACAAGTCATAATACATTGTAAAGTGAAGTCCTAATGTAGTGGAAAAGTAAACACCAGTTCTGTTATAGATGAAAACAATAAGAATATTAATTCTCTGCCTGTTTGATCTTGAAAATGTAAGGAATGCCACAGATAAAGGTCGTTTTATTTTAGCCTTTTAAATTCTTATTGGGAATCAATGCATATCTTAAAGAGGCTCAGTCATCTTAGCCGTTTAATTTGACGAAAACATGTTAAGAGGTGTCTTGTTTGTACTGTTGCTTAATTTTGTAATATTTTAATGTCAACATTTTGTTCTATTCTTCAAAACACTTGGTCCATTCTCATTTGTAGCCCATTTTTCTGGATTACATGTTATGCTTCAGCCAATAATCTCCTCTTTTCTACCTCTGTTATGTTATTTGAAAAGTCTTTAACTAGAGTGTGTTTAATCTATTTTCTTCCAGGACAACAATGGTGTTATTGGTCTTCTGGAGGCCATGAAAACATGTCCTGTTCCAGTGGAAATCCCACTCAAGGAACCTGTTGTAAAAATTGCCTCAGGTATGCCATACTGTGTTTCACTGTCCTGTTATTTCTGTAAGCTAATAGGTTTGTTTTTAAACAACAATTTATGAAATATTAGGTAACGATCATGTGGTGTTACTGACTCTGGATGGAAACCTTTACACATCGGGTTGTGCGGAGCAGGGACAGCTGGGAAGGGTACCTGAACATTTTTCAAACAGAGGAGGCAGGAAAGGTCTGGGTGGGTAACTTTTAATTCACCTACTTGTTCTGAAGCAAAAAAATAATTCAGCGGCAAAAACTTATTCTCATGTTGCTCATATTTCTTTGTGGACTTTTTATTTTTTAGAAAGACTGCTGGTCCCGCAGATGGTGAAACTTAAAGGGAAAGTTCACTTCACTGATGCCTTCTGTGGAGCGTATTTTACCTTTGCTGTGTCTAAGGAAGGATATGTGTTTGGATTTGGTCTCTCGAACTACCATCAGCTGGGTAAGAGTGGCTTCTTACTCTCTGGAGAGATTATTGAACTGTTCACGTTGGTTTCATTTCTTTGAATTCATCTGTATGGCTGTCAGAGTTAATTCACTTTGACAGTAAAAAGTGTTGGTACAGGCCTTCACAATATATACTTACATTTTTCTACACCATCTGTCCAGGCACTAAAAGCACCAAGATGTGTTTTGTCCCCATTAAACTGACATGCTTCAAGAACTCCACCACTGCTTGGGTGAACTTTTCTGGAGGACAACATCACACTCTCTGCCTCGATGCTGAAGGTAAACGGACCACAGATGATTCAAGCTTACAGAATTTGTTTATTAAAACTAAATAATAGACTTGCTCTGATTACTATTAATATTTAAAGACAATGTTACTGTTAAATAAAATATAAGCAAGAAGCAAACATCATGTTTTTTTTGCCTTCTGTTTTTTAAGGACAGGTTTATAGTCTGGGTAGAGCAGAGTACGGTCGCCTCGGTCTTGGTCCAGGAGCTGAAGAGAAGAGTGAGCCGACTCCTGTGGCGGGGATGGAGCCGGCGAAAGGAGTGTCGTGTGGAGCTTCTGTCAGCTACGCAGTTACCAGAGAAGGTTAGAAACAGACGGTTTGAGTTTCACATGTGAATTTGTAAGAGATTTCTGTATGAGGTTTATCTATAGAAATACAGCCTTGAGTTTTCTCTTGACCTCTAATCTTTGAGTTAGTATGCAAACGTTGGCTGTAATAGAAAGAGATGCAGCAATGTGTCCTTGATTGAAGAAACGGTTTTGGGTCCAACAGAAAATGAAGGAATGCATGCATCAAGTCACAACTATAACCAGATTTTCACTAAATTCAAAGACATTACAAAAAATGCTGTTTGTTTGGTGTATTTGCGTCCTGAAAAGTCAGTTTTTCAGTTTCTGATGCTCTTAAAATGACATTTCAGAATTTCTGCTTTTTAGTTCTGTTAACCTTGTACCTAATGTCCTTCAGTAGATGACTGTCCTTGTTTCAGATTACTTGGTCTTGCAGGTGGATTTTACCAGTTAGAAAGGGGCCAAGATCAAAGCCTCCATGTAGCATCTTGGATAACATTAAAAAGATTTATGGAAACTATTTTAGGAACCTTTAAAACCTTTAAACTGTCATCACCTTTGCCTTAGGTAAGAAACATGTTTGCTTATTGGGTAAATCAAGGTAGGAGGCGACAGAATAAAGAAGAATGAAATATCATTTATATCAAGTTTTCTTTTCTTTGTTTTTTTTACATCAGTTTTGTCACATATTCAAAC
Organism: Valencia hispanica; assembly: GCA_963556495.2. Classification (NCBI taxonomy): domain Eukaryota; kingdom Metazoa; phylum Chordata; class Actinopteri; order Cyprinodontiformes; family Valenciidae; genus Valencia; species Valencia hispanica. The sequence goes on from OY747710.1 coordinate 31,306,522, forward strand.
TGACAAATTGATTGATCTATTAGAGCTTGTTTTTATTATGGGACAATTAATTCTTATCATGGCGAGTTCTTCATTTATTTCCCCCCCAATATAATGAAAAACATAACAATTGCTGCTTCCTCCTGGCAGATTCATTGGTACAGCAGTTTTGCCTGCTTTTAAGGCAGAGAAGATCTACAACTATTCACACCTTAACTACATTCAGACTCACCTATTATCTCAAAAGTTTTCTGATCAGCCATGTCTACTGTAGTTTATCTGTAGATATTCTTTATGTAGAAACTACTACAGTGTTGGTATCCCACTTCCTTTAGTCATAGACCGTTCTTGTCTTTCACAGAAACAACTCTCCATTGTACTGTTGCTGCGACATCGCTCATAAACAGCTGCAGTCTGCCTTGTTTACGATTCATGTTTGGTTTTTTTAAAGATATTTTTGTATATGTTTGTAAGTTTTATATTGTTTAATCTGCCATTTTGTTCTGCTTTAGACCTTGATGCTGTGTTAAATTATGGTGTAGGAAGTCTTGAACTTTTGAGGTTTCTTTTCAGAGATCATATTCCTGTTACAGAATTGTCTCTGTTGTGGAAGCGATTTTCCAGACTGTTCATCTTTGTCTCATAAATCAGTAGATCCTCTGCAGTCCTGTTCTGGATTTCCTAAAATAAGAGTAAATGATCAAGAGTGAAACAAAATCAATTTCTTGCTGATGCTACAAATTGAAAAATCAGCTGCTAATTTAAGAATGTAACGACCTAAAATGACCGACCTTCCTCTTGTTGAACACTTTTGGAGTGTTGTTGCATTTTCAAAAATTAATATTCTGTACTTGACTGCTAGTTGTATTTTTATAGTTGAGTTCTCACTGCTGGTTTTGTCCCCCATCCTCTTCAGGATCTGTGTATGCCTGGGGTATGGGAACCAACCTGCAGCTCGGTACAGGAGAGGAGGAAGATGAGTGGAGTCCAGTAAAGATGACAGGAAAGCAGCTGGAGAACCGTGAAGTTCTCCTGGCATCCAGTGGAGGGCAGCACACGGTCTTACTGGTTAAAGACAAACAGGAGAGCTGATGTGCCTTTGTGACACAATGATGGGAATAGTTTTGACCATTTTTGATGGGGAGGGAGTATGTCCAGAATGCTTAGATTTGATATTCAGGAATCTGAGCGGCATTCTGTGCACAGAGAGGTGAGGCCTGGCCTCTTTTAGCAGAACTGCTTTGTTCTTAACGTGGGTGAAATGTTCATAATGTTTCTGGTAGATCATGTCAAATGAGAGACTATTTTTTTAAATGTTTTTTTTTTGTTCCTTTAAATTTTCATAGTCATTTTGTATGACTGAAAGTATTTAGTGCGTTGGTGAAAGTAACTGCATGTTCAAAAGGAAACGAGAAGCTGATGAAGTTTAGTCTTTTAAAGTATTTTCTTTAAGCAATAATCTGTTTGTGGTTTAGACAGGACATTCGTATTCTGAGAGTTTAAGATGTGGAACTACTGTTCATTTTATTCAGTGCACACACGCCATTGTGGCTGTTTGAAAATGTAGTAACATTCTGGATCCTGCATTTTGTTGCCTTTCCTGTCTGAGATTAAAAATGATTATTTTTTAAGACCTGTTTATGATGTGCTGAAAGTTATTTAAAAACATTTTGATAAAGTAGTTTTTTAAATTGCACATTTTATATTAAAGTTTTGACTTCAAGTTTAAGGACATTAATAAATCCCTTTCAGCTTCCAGGGCATAAGTTTATCAGGCCCGTGTGGTGCTAAAGCCAGATAAAAACCATTGCTGGCTTAAAGGCATATGTCAAAAGGAATTGATCTCAAATCATCTAAAGCAAACATTTTTGATCTGATGGATCTTTAAAAAAAATCTATGGTCATATTCAACTTTTTAACCAACAAACCAGGCTCTTTCACTTCACTGAGAACATCGTTTCATCTGACCAAATGAACGGAGAATGCACTTGGACTCGAGTCCTCGTGGCAAAAGGCTGATCAGAAAGCATTGACAAGGTAATGTAGCGTCATAAGCACTTAACTGGTCTAAGTGCACCACTCGTTTTGTTGCGTGCTGTTCTCTGAAAAGAAATTTCAGAAAAGCATCAGGGGTCCGGTTGCATTAAAGATTCTGATGTTTGCACAGTTGGAGTAAAAAAAGATTGTATTAGTTCTTTGTACTTACTTTGCTTTCACATCAACTGCTGCAGTTTTCTGTTTATGTAGATTGTTAGTCAAAGACCTTGACAACTACAGTACTCTTGAAGGTAATCTCTCAACTATTCTAAGTATTTTGCAAATAATATACTGCAGGGGTTTCTTACTGTAAAGCAATTTTAATTAACTTTCTGTTTCAATGGCAGAAGTTTAATTTTTTTAAATTGTTTCCGAGATTAACTTTTTGTTTCACCTCACACAAATGTTCAGAGGCTGCACCTTCTGGGTCTCCAAAAAGGTTGAAAGCAACAGCTTTTTAAATACACAAGTTTTAACTTTGCTCAGATTGACAGATCAACAAAACTGGCAGATTTCATCTCTAAAGGTTAACAGGTGTCAAGGATGGATACTTTAAAATGTTTTAAAAAGCAGGAGCATTCAGTGACAGATAATGCTGAAAACCCCTCTCTGAAATTCCCTGCACAAAACCAGACATTTGTACTGAATGGTAGCAATGTAATCCTGTGATTAGCTCCTTTCATTCACACAAACTGAAACTGGAAATCTGTCATCATGCATGTGGGCTCCAATCTTCACAGATTACACAGGAGAGACCAAGAAATCTCCAGCACTCGCACTGCTGCTCATTCGCTCCTAATAACAGACAAAGCCACATTAATTACAGCAGCAGGCTGATCCACTATAGGACGTACATAGAATTCTATGCAGCAGCTGTAGAGCAGCCTCTTCACAAACCGCGCTATGCATTCATGATGCATTAAATAAAAATGTGAAATGTTGCTCTTTTTTTGTTTTTTTTTTTACATCATTTAGCTCTTCTTTGTGTGTAACTTGGCAGCTCTTGAATTTCACGGCTGCTTTCTTAATTATGTCATTAACAATTATATTGAATACAGTTCCTCAAGAATGTTTCAATTAGGAAAGCCAAAATTAATTAATGGATTGAGTGTTTTGGAAAATGTCTTTGGTATTTAGAGGCCTGGATACAGCAAACAAATTGGCTCATGTAATGTGGAAGGTAAAGAGTGCATAGTTTTTATTTATTAAGAAAAAATATCTAAATATGCAGCATGCATTTTTAATCCTGCTCATGTACTCCGATACCCCTAAATAAAATCCAGTGCGACCAGTTCTCCTCAGAAATCACATATTAATAGTAATAAAAGAAACAGAGTCCAGTGCTTTGTAGAACTGCCTTCAGTTACAGCTTCGTCTCCACCAGCCTTGCACATCTAGGGACTAAACCTTTGTGCCAATTCTTCCTTGTAAAATATCTCAACCTCAGTTGGATTGGCTGAAGAGCATCTCTGAACATCAGCTTTTTAAGGCTTGCCACAATTTCTTATGTGGATTTGACTGGGCTTTTCTAGTACATGGGTATGCTCTAATCTAAACCACCACATTGTAACTCTGGCTGTTTGTTTACAGTTGTAAACCTGCTGGAAGGTGAATCGCTGCCCTACTCTCAAGTTCTTTCAAGCTACTTTTTTTATGTGTTTACTTAATTGTTTACTTAATTGTTTTCATTTAGCTCCAACCATCTTCCCTTTGACTCTGTCCAGCTTTAATGCCCTCGCTTCAGAAAAGCAACCCCACAACTTGACGGCTGCACTAGAATGTATTCAGGGGTATCAACGTATAAGGGATGATAATAAATGTTAAACTATTTTGACTGTCACTTTTCATTTTCTTACAAACTTACAATTTTGCTCTACTTTTTCTTGTTCTCTCACATTAAACATTTTTAAATACGTGGAAGTTCGAGGCTCCAAGGCAACAGACAAAATGTTAAGGGGAAAAAAACTCACTGGTATGAATACTTCTGTAAGGCATTATCTACCATCTGTGTGATGTTTAAGCCACATAAAAAGAAGGGTAGATAAAGAAACCAAGAGCCTCACATAAACCACTTCTTGACCACTTGTCGTTTTTCTATCACTGCTGTGATGAAATGACCGATAGTGCGGGTGTGATTGAATGTGTTTGTACGAGAAAACATTTAACCCACGCATCTTTTTCATCAAACACGTAGGCTGGATTACTCTTGACGGTGCATTGTTTTTCCTGCTTTCAGTTTGCAGGTGGGAATAAAACATGATCCGTGGGCTCATTTGTTATCCGAGGGCACATTACAGAACGCAGTCGTCCGCCGTGTTTAAACTGTTAATATAGTCACGCTTCCTGTCTGGCAAACAAATAGCTCCCTGTCAGTACATTTTAGCAACAAATGCCATTGCTTTTACTCATGCATTAGTCAATGTCTAATGTACTAAACATTAGAAATACTCTAATGTTGTCATTGTTTTGTCTAAATTGTCTTTTTCTGAGAAAACGTGCTTCCTGTGAGCAAATGTCCCCGAACGCAAATAGGGATCATTTCCAAATGAATATCTCTTTTGCTGTTAAACTGCAAGTCCTCTACCGCCTGCAGACTGCACCAGTAATTACTGGTGATTTGCTTGATAGGTTGGACCGTTCATCCTGTGGGTTGAAGGCTTCTCTGGAGGCCACAGTAGTGTAGCGGCAGCTGTGGAAGAAGGACATACTGATGTGTGACTCATTCCTCTGATGGACCTTTGTGCGTCTCTCATATTGATTGTGTGATAAATAGTTACAGAGGTCTGTGTCAGACAGGTTGGGATAAAATCCTTTCTTTTTATCCAGCAGCCGATCAGCAATCTGAGTTATGATGTATCATGTGGTAAAAAGATTTGCCACGGGAGACTCTCAGGGAGAGAATGGAAAATACAAGCAGCAGAAGTGGTAGGTGTTCAAAAAAAAGAAGGCTTTTTTTCATAAATTGGATCTTTTAGATCCTTCTAACCTCATTTTGATTCAATGATTTATAAAAGTGCTTGAAAGGAATGCGGCTATTTGTTTCATCCACATGCAGTCATTTCAATCAGAATGTCATTTAATTCATTTATTCATTTTGAAATGGGTGCTCAGACATTACAATCAAAGGGATACATTTCAAGTATTTATTTCTCTTCATTCTAATATGTATGCCTTGCAAAGTTAAAATTGAGTTTCTATGAAAATTAGAATGCTGCACAGGACCAATAAAAAGCATTTTATTACATGACTCATATGTTATTTCTTCCACAGTCATGGGAATGACTACTGACTTGAAAGCAGCCCAGTCAGCCTAGCAGACAGCCAATGACGCCTTCCATTAAGGGGGAAGACCATTAAAGGTTTTTGATAAAGAAGTTGTCTGTTCACAGAGTGCAGTATTCAAGAATATAAATGGAAAGTTGTGTGGAAGGAAAACTATGGTAGGAAAAGGTACACAGGAAACAGAGGTAACTACAGCCTTGAGAAAAGCCCACTCAAGAGTTTGAGGGAGATTCATGAGAAACAGACTTCTAGAGATATCACAGACAGAGGTATCCTGCACATGAGCTACGACTGTTGTTTTCCCTTTTTTAATCCACTCCTGAACCAGAAACAGTGCCAGCACTTATTGGGCCAAGAACAAAAAGGACTGGACTTTGACTTACTGGGCCAAACTATGGGTTTCATATGAACATAAATTTCAAATCAGTCGGAATTCAAGGTCCCAGAGTCTAGGTGAAGAATGGAGAGGGAGAGAATCACAGTTGCAAGAGCAATTTTATGTGCTGTGTTGCTCCACCGTCTTTTATCAAGCCCAAGGTCTGAACAGCAGTTTACCCAAAAAAGCAAGACTCTCCACACGGTGCCAAAAGTATCAATATGTGGTTAATGACCACTGTATCCTCTGACCTAAACTTCATAGAGAATCTATGGAGTATTTTTGAGGTTAATGACAGACACCAGACCTAACAATACAGATGACCTGAAGGCCGCAATAAAGCCAACCTGGACTTGTTTAACACATCAGCAGAGCCACAGGCTGATCTCATCCATGCCATGCTGCACTGATGCAGTAATTTATGCAAAAGGAGGCGTGACCAGGTATTGGGAGTGGATGGACAGTTGTTTTCAGTGAACCGACACCCGATGGATGAAGCTGTTGCAGAACTGCTGCATCATATGTGCACAAAATAGTGTTATCCCAGATCCTTCCTCCCAGCAGCTATAAGACATTATAATTATCACTGGTCCCAAAACAAACTCAGTGTTTACATAAGGGACAATAAAGATTATTTTTCTTCTATTCTTCTCTATTCTGTTTCTGCTTTAAAATTCATTTTATCTTGTGTAATATTCTCATTTTCAGAGAAACCAAATCTTTGATTTTCATTAGTTTTAAGCCATAATCAATCAAATAACATAATTATACCGCTCTCTATATAACTTGCCAGTTTGAATTCCTGAAATAGATTAAGTTTTCAATATTATTCTAATCTTCTCAGATGAAGCTGTGATTGCCACATAATTTCTCTGAGTACCGGTGTCAGTGATGTAATCAGAGATCAATGGGTTTCAGCCAAGATACAGACTAAACGTTTCATCAAATCTACACTCCTTTTTATATATATTTTTTTAACTATCCCTGTGGTTTAGAGACAAAATATTTTAATTTTTAAAGTTTTAACAGATTTTTACACTTTGACATTTACTGAGAGATCCACCTCAAGGTCCTAATCAAGCTGTCAACCACCATTGGGAGGGTTAGCAAAATATACTCTGTAGGTAGTGAAAAAGCAACAAGAGTCAAAGAGTTTAGATGAAATTCCAATTTTCCCAGGAAAATAAAATATATGGGTCAGGCTTCACTCCCTACGACTCTCTAATTTCCATGCAGTCTGTTACAACTGCTAGCAGATGGCACGCATATTCAATATCCAGTCTCAGCTCTTCTGCAGTGAAAAAAGATGCTTCACAGCTTTTTGTTTTTCAGCATTTTAGTCAACATTTCAAGTAAGACTCGATAATTCGATCCTTCATTTTGCAAGCATCTGCTGCAAAAAACATCAACCCCACATCAGTGGATCTAATACGCATAATGTCTCTTCTGGTGCAAATTAAGTTCTCATCAGTGTTACATAAAAGCTCAATTACAATATGCCACCATGTTCACTGTGGGCTGTAACCCTGCATCTGTTACATTTTAAGAGATTTCATGCTGACATTAAATGTCTCCATAGGAAATACTCTATTATAATTTTTTTATCTTCATTTGAGAAAATGATTGTGTTTTTCTGTCAATTTGTTGTTGGTCAGTAATTGTCAAATTTAAATTAGGAACAAAAAAAAATGAATACATTTCTAACATTAAATTAAACCTGCTTCTGAAACTCAGATCTAAGTTACAGTTGAGTCAGAAACAGTGATAATAATGTAATATCTAATTGCTTTGTTAAAAAAAGCAATAAATTTGCCTATTTGCCACTTATTTAATATCTACATACTCCCACTAGCCAAGATTATAACAACCAATAAGATTAGCTACCATAACTATGCAGATGATACTCAGCTTTACATTACAATGTCACCAGGTGATTTTGAACTCATCCAAACCCAAAGGGAATGCATCAAGCAAAGAAATTGATGGATGTGCCATAACTTTCTCCAGCTGAACAGAAACAAACCTGAAGCAATTCTTTTTGGACCTAAAGAGGAACGATCAAGAGCCACCACACATCTTCAGTTAATACAGCAAGAAACTACTGATCAGGCCCAAAATCTAGGTGTAGTGATGGACTCAGACCTCCAGGGTCACATAAAGGCAATAACAAGGTCAACCTTCTATCACCTGAAGAACATTTCTAGGTTTAAAGGACTGATGTCGTAACAGGACCTCAAAACACTCATCCATGCAACATCTTTAGTATGATTGATTAATGCAGGCGTCCTCACAGGTCTGCCTAAAAAGTCATTTAGACAGCTGCATCTGATTCAGAGAATAGACATCAAAATACTTTTACTAGTTTATAAATCATTGAATGTCCTAGCACCAAAGTATGTTGAAGATCTACTGTTACTATACCAAGCCCCCAGACCACTCAGGTCCTCCAATTCAAGTCTACTCACACATCCCTAGAATTAGATCCAAACACGGAGAAGCAGCTTTCAGTTTCTATGCTCCTCTTATCTGGAACAAACTTCCAGAAAACTGCAAACCTACTGAAACACAGTTCTTTTTAATCAAGGCTAAAAACCCATCTGTTTAGAGGTGCCTTTGAATAATGTTTTCATATATCACATGTTTTGTGTGTGTTTCTTGCTTTATTGTTGTTTTTACTGTATCCTGTATTCATGTCTGCTTTTCAGTAATGTTTTTACATGTCATATGCTCTGTGTGTGTCTTATGCCTTCTTGCTGATTTTACTATATCCCCTAATCATGTAAAGCACCCTGAAATACCTTGTTGTTGAAAGTGTGCTATACAAATAAAATTGTCTTGCCTTGCCTATAAACTAGGCTATATTGTGCTTCAGCTTTGTTGAGTACTTCTTGTTGATGTCAGATTAGTATACTCTTGCTCTAGAGCACCAAACTATTTAGTCAGACATCCTACAAAGTAAAGTTGAAATTTTCATCTGTAAATAGAAAGAATATGGCACAACTACAAAAATGCAAGACTTGACCATCCACCCTAACTGACAGGCCAGAATAAGGGCAGCATTAGTGATAGAAGCAGAATCATGGCAACTCTGGAGGAGCTGTAGAGTTCTGATGTCCACGTAAGAGAATCTGAGCTGGACAGGTATTAGTTGTTTAGTCCACAAATCCGTCCATTGTGGAACAGTGGCAAAAAAATAAAAATAGCCATTGTTGAAGAAAGTCATATGAATTAAAGTTTTGTTCAAATTTAAAAGTTCAAATTTGGTTTGTCATACATCATGTAGGAGACAGAAAATGTGTAGAAGAAGGGGCTTTAGTCATACAAGAACAAAATTGAACTTGTTAACAAAAGTGCAAAATGCAGATTTATGTGGAAAACTTAAACTAAGCGTCACTCTAAGACATCACCCCCACTGTGAAACATGGTGGTGGCAGCATAATGAGAAAGTGCGTGAGGAAGCTTTGCTTCAGCAGGGGCAGAGGAGCTGGTCAGAGTTGAAGGGATGGGTGGAACTACATATATGGCAGTCCAGCAAGAAAACCTGTTACAGTCTGTAAGAGAGAGCTAGATGAGCATGGTGTGCATGTGTTAAAAGTGACCCAGAGCTAAATCTTAATTAAAAAATTTTGACAGACACTCTCCAATGCATCTCACTAAACCTATTTTGCAAACAAGAATAGACATAAGTTTCAGCCTCTAGATGTGCAAAACTGATACACACATATCCCAAATGATTTGCAGCTGTGACATTTCTACCATATATTAACTCACGGACAGCGAATAAAAATGCATTTTTAGCATTTTTATTTTTAAAAATCATTGAAAACACATGCATGCTTTTTCTTTCACAGTCATGACCTACTTTGTGATGGAGGTATAACGTAAATAAAAAAGTTTTCTTTTGGAATCCAAAAATCCCACAGGCATTACTGTCTTTAGTCATGTTTTATTTATTCTCTTACTTTGGACACACTTTAGGTATATCCGCTTCACCTATAGCTATGTCCCTCCGGCCACCAGGTGTCAGTCAGCTTTATAGTTATTCAAAGAAGGATCAACAACAAATTCTACTAATTACACAAGAAACTCTTACAAAGCTTGCTTTTATTGCCAGCATAGGCTATAAATATCACGCAGAAGGAAATACAGAATAAACTATTGTCAACCAGTACTTCAAAATAAAATACACCAGAAAGAATCTAACTGAAGGTCCAAAGACAAAAGGCAGTAAATATATTTGTGTAATTTCACATATGTGTGTAAACATTTGCAGAGTTCTTTAAGATCAAACATAGTTTTCCTCTTCAAAATAATTTAATATTTTACATACAAAAGTAGAGACAAAGTTGAATAACACCTTCACTGTTCCTTCTGATGAAGATCCATTGAATGAGTATCCTGAACACGTGAAAACTGAGCACAAAACGTTCCGACAAATTTTGTCTATTTGTCTTATGTGCTATTACAATGCTTTTTGGCGATGGATCTTACAATATTAAAAAGCCTGTTTATTTAATCTTAAATGGTGCCACATCCTCCAAGATGTCCATCCTTGAGGGATGTGGCACCATGTGAGTTGATCCTCGCTCAACCCACTAATTTTCTGACAAATGTGGCAACATTTAAGAAGAAATAAATAGTTGTTCTATTTTCATTTCCAAGAAGTGTTGCAAAAAAGTAATAGTCAACCAACCACAAAATGTCTTTCTTTCTGTGCTAATGTTAAATGCTCTTCTGGAAAAAAAAATAGACAAACTTGTGATTGTAACAGAACATTTTTTAAACAAGAGAACCACTATTTACAGTGTTAATAATTGCACAACACTTTGCTCACCCAACTGTAGCTTATTTGTGCAGAAGCATACTCAAACAAAAGTACGAAACTAATCATATCACTATATATACATCAGCCATTAGAAAATCCAAAATGTACAGCACATTAAATACAGTATACAATGTTAAATATGTATGCCTTTCTTCTTAAGTGGCATTAAATGATCCTCACGCTTTAATACGCTCTAATAAATGCAATTTGCTTTTCTATATATTACATTATATTCAGCTGAGCAGAGCTGAAAGGTGATTGCTACTCAATAGTGAAGGCAGAGCTTCCGTGTCAAAGAGTTCAATAACATCCAGTAAATTCAAATATAGTGTAAAAAATATATCATAACATTCACATGTAGAATCTCATTAAATCAAAGCGGTGGAATGACAAAGTGCAACCTATCTGGACTTCTAGGTTCACACAAACTTAACTGCAGATGAGGTTTGTATAATGACATTGTTGCCCAAAACCAACCAATTGAAATATATAAAATAAATAAATAAATAGACAAAATAAACTAATTATTTAACATTTTTGTAGAAACATTGTACGAGTTTGAGTTAATAAAGTGATCTTAACCATGACGCTGTCAAATCGATGGGTTATAAGTACTTTTATATTTACAGACTCCTACAAGTTTTCGGATTAAAAAGTAATATTTTGACATCTAAAATTGGATCACATATGACATTTAACTTCAAAACTATGCATCTCTTTGGACAACAGTCACAGCGAGAATCTTTATCAAAATCTTCTCTGGTGTTCAAACAGGAAGCTATTATCCATCATTCCAGACTGTTATCTATGACAGGTGATCTTCATCTAAAACAACATTTAATCTGTGGGAGAGTGATGATTACATTGATTTTTCAATCGTACACAATCACTGGCCACAAACTGGCAATAAAAACACACTTTAAAGCTCCTCAGATCTGCCTGTGAAAGGTGGTCAAGATGTGACTGTGTAACACGCAGAATAAGTGAAGCTCCAACCTACTGAAACTGAAAAATATAGTGAGATAAAGTGGGGCCAAGATAATTGCTTTTCAGTCAGTTTAAAGCTGCAGTCCGGAGTATTTGAGGGAGAGAGATTTTTTGAATCCCACTATCAAGGCCCCTACCAAAATATCCCTTCCCAGCTCCCTCTAGCCCCACCTCAACAATTATGCACACGCATCACCTGTGTTGTCACAGCGGGTCACAGAGGAAAGCAGTGAGCGCTATCGAGCATCACCCGATTGTATTTTGTTTTGGACATTTTAGAGGTGAGTGACTTCTCCATGACTGACGCTCTCTTCCAACATGGCCACTGTAGACAGGAGCGGCCTGAGTACGCCGTCCGATTATCACAGGTTTGCTTACGCATGTAAGTTGATTGACAGTCGACAAGGCGGAAACTCGAATTCTATTTGCTAAAAATAAAATCGCTGGTCAGTGTGAAATGCATGGGTCTATGGGAGGAAGGGGGGACTTAGGAAGAATAACAAATGCTGCGCCATTGTGCAGTCTGTTTTCGAACCAGAGCAGGAAAATATTAGATGTATATTGCGAATGAGGGAAAAATGGAGTGGGAGATCAATGGACGGATTGGTAGGGCATCTGCAGTTATGCGGGCGCTGTACCGGTCTGTCGTGGTGAAGAGAGAGCTGAGCCGTAAGGCAAAGCTCTCGATTTACGTTCCTACCCTCATCTATGGTCACGAACTCTGGGGTGGTGACCGAAAGAACGAGGTCACGGATACAAGCGGCTGAAATTAGTTTCCTCCGCAGGGTGTCTGGGCTCTCCCTTAGAGATAAGGTGAGAAGCTCAGCCATCCGGAGGGGGCTTAGAGTAGAGCCGCTGCTCCTCCACATCGAGAGGAGTCAGTTGAGGTGGTCAGGTCAGGATGCCTCCTGGACGCCTCCCTGGTGAGGTGTTTTGGGCACGTCCCATCGGGGGGAGGCCCAGGACATGCTGGAGGGACTATGTTTCTCGGCTGGCCTGGGAATGGATGGATGGATGGATGGATGGATGGATGGATGGATGGATGGATGGATGGATGGATGGATGGATGGATGGATGGATGGATGGATTGAACCCCACTAACATTTTAAAGATTTATAAAACTTTGATATATATTCTCCAGACTGCAGCTTTAAAATATTTTCTGTGAATGTAATGTTTTTTTATACAAAGCTCAAGAGAACACTTCTAAATTTCCTATCTACAGGCACTCATTTGTTTTAAAGGCGATTCTTAAACAATGTTTAAAGATGCACAACTTAAACCCCATCCATGGTTCATTTGAAGGTCAAAAACTCAGACTCCTGTTGTGGAGAACTGTGTGTCATCAGTCTGCAGTCCATCCTGACCCATTTCTCCCTCTGACTGATCCATGCTTAGTCAGCCAGGCACTCTCTGCACTCCTGCAGGCACGCAAACAGACACGGGTTCCCTAGCACTGTTCCTTGCTCTGGAGAAGCTGCTGTGCTCCAAGCGGGAGCGGTACGGCAGACAAAAATCCTTGAAGCACCTCTTAAAGTTTTCGTCCAGAAAGGCATACAGCATGGGGTTCAGGCTGCTGTTGGTGTAGCCCAGGGCGATGCACAGATGCCAGCTAGCCATTACCAGCAGGTTCTTGTGGTTGATCTCCACAACAGTCTTGACAATGATGAAGATGTGGATTGGGGTCCAGCAGATGATGAAAGCTGCCACGACCACCAGGACCATGCGTGTGATGCGCCGCAAGTTCCTGTCCTTCTCTTTGGAGCCGGACAGGAGTCTGACGTTCTTCAGCCGCAGGATCATCAGGCCGTAACATATGGTGATGATGAGGACTGGAACCACGAAGGCAAAGATGAACACACAGATTTTCATCACAGTGTCCCAGTACCATTCCGGGTTAGGAAATCTGAGCGTGCAGGCAGTGTTCCCTGAGAGATTAAACAATTAGTTTTAATAGGAGGTCATGTGCAGAAATCAATTTGAGTAATTAACCCAGCTGAAATCACCCCTGCTGGAATCAACACTTACAACTCAAGTGGTAAAGAAAGTTTCCAATAAAGCAGGCTTTGTAAACAATGTTGGTGATTTCTTTTTATATTAACCCACCTTTATCCGTCACCTTGGTAGCCGCCATGAACATCACTGGCACTCCTACAGCGGATGAAAGGATCCAGATGCAGACATTGATGAGCTTGGCTTTTGCAGGCGTCCGGAAGTCCAGGGCTTTCACGGGATGGCACACAGCAATGTAGCGGTCCACGCTCATCATAGTGAGGGTCAAGATGCTGGTGAACATGTTGTAGTAGTCAATAGCGATGACAGCTTTGCACAAGAGCTCCCCGAAGGGCCAAGTGCTCATCAGGTACTTGGCACTCTGGAAGGGGAGGGTGCTGGTGGCCAAAGCATCGGCCAGAGCCAAGTTGAAGATGTAAATGTTGGTGGCAGTCTTCATCTTGGTATACCTAGTGGTTTGGAAGAGAAGCAGAGAATTTTGTTAGATAGACCCTTACTCACCACAGCAGTGAATATGCATCAGCTGGCAAACACAGAGGTTTCATTGGTGGCATAAATTCACACAATGCCAATGACAGCACAGTCAATGCTTTGATTTATTTAGCTGGCAAATCAATCCTCTAGCAAAATGAAGCAGTGTTTAATAAAATAAGATTTCTATCTAAAGTAGACTAAATCCTCAGAAGCCTTTGTAAACACTAAGAATGAGCCTTTAAGCCTCAGTTAGTTTGACTGAAATTAATTGATTAAAACTGAAAATCCAACAGAAGACCATCTTGGTTTCAGATTTCCTTTCTTAAACTGTGTGCTTTGACCCGGCTGCCAAATGAACATTTGTTTAAATATTCATCTGCACAAAACGTGACAGGAGACGGTTACCAATGAGATTATGTGCCTGGATGTTTGACTTTTCTTCGACCAGACACTAGAAACTACACCTTAAGAAGATGAGGGAGGACAGCATCATGCACTGATTTGACATGAACTGAATATAATAAAGGTGTGTCTCCATAAGTTAGAATGTCACTCAAAAGTAAGTTATTTCAGTAATTCAATTTAAAAATAGAAATGCATGTGACAATAACGGGGAAGACTACAAACTGGACAGAGTCATTGGCACCTTCCACAAGGAGAGTAAATAAAATAAAAAGTTGCTGCTGAAGGCGCTGTTTGTTCACAAAGAGCTGCATGCAAGCATATTAATGGAAAATTGAGTGGAATAACAAAGTATGGTAGAAAAAATTGCACATATCAAAACAGATATCAAGTATAGTGTTAAACCTAAAATTATTATTAGCTCTAGTAAATTAAATTAGTTCACTGCATAAAATGAATAAGTAAAGATACCAGAAACATCCTTAAAGCAAATAAATGCTTTTCCAGCTATAATTGAAAGGTAGATACATCAGTTTTGTTCAAATGTAAATATAAACAGAGAAGCTTTTGCAATAGGAGGGTCATAGGTTCAGTTCCAGCTTCCTTCTGCCACATGTTGATGTGCCCCTGGGCAAGGCACTTAACCCCAAATTGCCTACCGAGCACTGTATTGGTGTACGAATGTGTGTGTGTTTGTGAGTGCGAATGGGTGAATGTGGCTCCAGTGTAAAGTGCTTTGACTGGTCAGTATGACTAGAAAAGCGCTTTATAAGTTCAGTTCCTTTACCATTTACCATTCTCCAAAATTATACCTTCAGACATTGTCTTATTGTCTCTTGTGGGAGAAGTTTGGTAATCTACAATCAGAAACAAACCTTTTGGTTGACTGAAGACAAATAGAAATTTCCCATAGCTATGATTTTTTTTGTTAAATATGGCCAAAATATTTAGTATTCTTAATATTATCTAATATTTTCCTGCTCTGGTTCGAAAACAGACTGCACAGTGGCGCAGTTGGTTGCGCTGTTGCAGTGCAGCAAGAAGGCTCAGTTCGAATCCCAGCCTGGGGTCTTTCTGCATGGAGTTTGCATGTTCTCCCTGTGCATGTTCTCTCTGGGTACTCCCACAGTCCAAAAACATGTTAGGTGAATTTAGGGAATTGGTCTCTCGAAATTGCCCTTAGGTATGAGTGTGTGCGTGCGTGGTTGTTTGTCCTGTATGTCTCTGTGTTGCCCTGCAATGAACTGGCGACCTGTCCAGGGCGTACCCCGCCTCTCGCCCCATGCTGGAGATAGGCACCATAATGGATGTATGGATGGATGGATGGATGTATGGATGGATGGATGGATGGATGGATGGATGGATGGATGGATGGATGGATGGTTCGAAAACACTTTTGGTAGTAACACTTGTTGCCAACTAGTGGCTCTTTCGTCCAGCTAGTAGGAAGCAAAGTACTACAGGTTAAATGCTGAACTAAAAGCCCAAAGGTCTCAACAGGTGGGTTTCTAGACACAATACTTGAAAACTACACCAACTAGTCAATAACCATGTCGTATCAGTCAACAAATTACCATTAAACCCTAATACGTTACATAGTCAACACAAGCTCAATACTCATCAACTGGTTACTTTTAAATGTGTGCAGATGTTGACTGCTGAGACCCTGTAATTATTTGCTATACTTGTGAACTGACACAGAAAAATGTCAAGTTAATTGGTGCAACAAAAATGCAAACTACTCTACTTGTTAATATTTGAAAGCTTTTTCAGCCTTGCTAGTTAAGTAGTGCAACTGAAAAAATATCAACTTGTTGACAAGTGCACTTCGAACATGAACTAGTGAACACATATGGCTCAAAAAATGCTAGGTACTTAAGTACGCTGCTTTGGGCATGTATGTCAACTGGTAGAGATTGAAATATACTCTGGTTAACTAGTTATTTTTGGCAAATCTAATCGAGTTGTGCAAAAAAGTTGAATAGTTAACCCATGTACAAGACAATGTGTATTAGTTAATTACTTGGTTTGTGCCTAAGTAGTTAAGTAGTACAAAATAGTTAATAAGTTAAATACTAATCATTAGGGATTTAAAAAAATATTGATACACCGATATATCGCGATATTTTATGTCACAATATTGTATTGGTATTCGAAAGCAATGTATAGATTTTTTATATTAGTTTTTTTGTAGAATTTGAATGGAACCATTAATGATGACAGTAATTTTTGTAGTAAAATTAAAAGTATGACTGGTAGTTGGTGGCTGTTTTCACCTTTTTTGTTCCAGTGGATCAACAAGATCTAGTAATAAAACTGGATGTGTTAAAGTATGAAAAAGGCTGGAGTGTTTAGAATGATGGGAAATTTTTTCTACAGTTAAATTAAGCTTTAAAAATCACAATATGTAGTCTTACTCTTAGTATCGCAATATATCATATCATCCCCCTGTATTGTGATACATATCCTATCACCAGATTCTTGCCAATAAACATCCCTACTAATCAGTGTACTAGAAACCGTCCTCTAGTTAACTTTGGCCATATCAGTAAAGTTGTGCAACAACAAATGTCTACTCGTTAACTAAGGTGCCAAAAATTGTAAACTAGAAAACAACAAAAGGTTAAAAATGCCTACTGGTAAACTTGTGACACTACTTTTGCCCTGCCTGTCAACTAAAATTCAACTAAAATAGCTTGTGCTATTTTACAATACTGGTGAACATCTGTCACAAAAAGGTCAGCTAGTGAAGTAGTGTGCTAAAACTTCAGAGCAGTTAACTATATGACTCGAGCCTACTTACTAGTTAACAAGTAGAATTGCTTTTGTCCTACATGTTGACTAGCGGAATCTGAAATGCACAAGAAATGTAATTACTAAAGGAATTGTGCCAATAAGATTGAAGTGGTGCGTCTAAAAGCTATCAGTGAAGTAACTGGAGAACATGTTAGGATATACTAGTTGACTACCTGAATTTTTTGGCTATATTAATCTTAGTGTGTACATTAAAGGGCAGAACCTGTGTTGAGCAATTAAAATGTTTTAATTGTGTAAAGTGATTTTAAAGGCCAACTGGTTGACATAGTCAGCAACTAGTGCATCACAAAGCTTACCACTTATAACTTTTGTGGCACTAGTGCAGCTTTGGCCCACTAATAGGATTTCTGCCAGTTCCAGTGAGACATTTTAAGTAGTCTGCAAAAAGAATTACAAGTCTTTTTGAACGAGGGCTACACAATATTGAATTAGTGTGAACAAATGTCTGACTAGTGCAGTGTAGTAGTGAAAAAGTAGAACATTAAATATTAACCTAAATTGCTTACCATGGCCTCATAAGCACATTAACACTAGAAAACTAAACCAAATGGAATAAAATCAAATGTTATATCAATCCAAAAACGTGATCCAACAATCCCCTAGATTAGTAAATGCAACAAGAGTAGTTATTTTATTATGTTTTCCTTTGTAATTAACCACACTGGCCTTACGCCTATATATCAATGTGCGAGTGATGATGAATTATTTCAATCAAACAAGTAAACAAACCATCTTTTACATTTTTTGTTTACATTTTTTAAATATGTGTCTTACCGGATCACGCCGTACATCACAAGCACGTTTCCCAGCAGTCCCACCACACAGATGAGAGAGTAGAGAGCCGTGATGCAGACTGCAATGATGAGACCTGTGGTGTTTCTTGCTACGACCCCGCTGGTTTCGTTGCTTTTAGAGGGTCCAGTCACTAAGTCCTCTGAGAATGTGGCATTCAAATACGGAGTTGCGGACACAGAGTAGACCTCCTGAAAGTCCTCTGAAGGAACTGTTGGGAACTCCATCACAACAATTTGGGTGAGAATTTAAACGCGCAGAGAAGTCAGAGCTTTTTCCCCACCCACGGCAAGGTGTTCAGGAGCGTACCAGAAAACTGTCTGTCAGATCAGAGATATGGCGCTCGGAGGATGTTGGACTTGTATCTCTTCTGTCCGCTCGCTCCGTGTGTCTGTTCGCGCTCCCAGAGCTCTTTGGTGCGCGATGCAAAATGAGAGCAGATCGCTTCCCCACCGGCTTTCTCCCAAAATCAGATGAAAAGGCCGTTTTGACTCGTTTTTAGTACACTGCAGGAGCGATTTAAGGCTTGTTTTGCTTTATCAAGCTTCTTACTTTACAAATCATAAAAATACCAACATAAAACAAATCTTTAATTTCAGTTAATTTAAATCATTTTTTTTCAATTCGATTCACCTTTTTTGTTTATACAGCCCCGGTTCACAGCAGATGTCATCTCAATGTACTTTATAAGACAAACTGATCCAATGTCCAGAAACATAGTCAAAGAAATCAAATCATACTGACATGAAGGACATGTTCAAAATCAATTCCTATTCAATGTAACTCAATCAGGGCAACCACATTTCAACGTAAGTATAAATGCCAGAAATGTATATATTTAATGAACCTCAGCACATTGTATACAGTTATTCCCATACTGAGAAAGCATGGTGTGACAGTGGAAAGAAGCAACCCCCCCCCCCCCCCAAAAAACAGAAGAAAACTCCAGCAGAAGCAAGCTCAGGTTGTGTGGCCATCTGCTGCACCAACTGGATTGAGGAGAGAGCCAGAGAAAACCCACACTGAAGCACTCATCCAGGAGTAATTTCATTATGAATGAAAAACACAGAGCACACCGAGATCAGGACAGCAGTAGCTTTATTATTGGCTTCATTTAGGATAGATACACAGCTAAACAAAGGCTCTGAGTTAGAGGTAGCTACACTTTGTGGGATTTAAAAATACTTTTTAATTTTAACTTTTAATATTGTTAGTCGAAGCTACAGTATATCACCCTAGGCACAGAATCCCCTGGCCAAGTTTATCCAAGACTTAAGAAGTCATGCTTTAATAGAAGGTTTCAGAAAAAGTGATTGTGTTTTTTGTTCTTTTTTCACTGTTCATCTCAGTTTACCTAATAAATTAATAATTGGCTGCGATACATGAACAAACTGCAACAAATACTGTAGGTTATCATTTGTGCTCTGAAAATGTTCAGTTTCAGAAAATTTACCATAGAAGATTCCATGAGTAAACAATGATAGGATCCAGTGTCAAATCTGTTGGATGATTTTTGATCATGTTTTAACTCCAACAGTTCACAGTTTATTTGGAGCTTCTAATTCCACCTTACACAAAGCAGGTCGCCAAACAAGCAACCACCCTTAGAATAATATCTCTATATTGGAGCCTAACAGCCTGATCAAACCTGTCTGCAGTGAGTCGTGTATCTGAGCGCTGGCTATTTCCAGTATTTACTGCCTTTCATGGTCTGTGGCTCGTGTTAATGGGGCTTCATTAGAGGATGGGCTGTTCTCACCCGTCAGTCAGTGCCTTGAAATTGCCTCACTAAAGCACAAAAGTTATACTTTTTCCTCCCAGTGCTGATTAAATATTTAAGGTGGTTTGATGTCCTTGGAAACTATTAGTCAATTATATGCATAAGTACTAATAAATGATCGTAGTTCTTTTTCAACAATTTTTTATTAAATGGGTCAAATATACCCAGCAAGTATATTAATTTTAACCTATGCTTTTGATTCCGGATCAATAGAGTCAAGTAAATTAAACATTTCATAATTGATATTATTTCATCTGGAGAAAAAAAATATTTCTATACATTTATATAGGGCAATTACATAAATTTGTTAACTGTATAATTTTCTATTAAATAAGTGTACTTAATTAATTTATTGTAACCTGGAGTGCTTATTTCCAGAACATGTGTCTAAATCCTTAGATATGACTTGCATAAATTTAGCTGCTAAGCAGGTGTGTCTTTAGTCTCTTTGTGATCATGAATGCCTGCTGAAACCGACGTAATGATGTGAACAGTGTCAGACGATTTCAGCTCAGACTGCATCTCCTGTGTCTCCTGTTGCTGTGTCTGATGTCTTTCAGCTGCATTTATATAAAGTGACCTTAACCTAGCTCTGCTTTTACAGAGCCACCATCAGCTCAGCGCAGAACAGTGATAGTAAGAAGATTAGGGCCAGCACGATGCCCTCAGATTTCTAATATAGACAGTTAATATCATTCTAGAATAAAGGGCATGGAGGCAACTGTGATGGAGAACCTTTCTACTGACAGAAGACTTGTTTCAGTCGAGAATAAAAAGTTATCTCTTATAAGTTTTTGCAAGATTTTCAGTCTTGAAATGATAAAATAGATAGCCAGTCATATCCAAAGAATTTGAATATTATTAAAAAGATAATTTTTTAAAAAGTAAATTTATTTCAGTAACATAATTCACTAAATGAAACACATTATATGAATTAATTATGCAGAGGCTGTTTTCTAGCCTTTTGATAATTATGACGATTTTCCACTTACAGCTAATGAAAACACAATATTTCATATTCAAATCTTACATTCCGATTAATAAGGTGTTCTGGTCTGATGAGAAAAAAAAGAAGAAACTTTTGGCCTACATGCAAAACGTTACGTGTGGGAATGAATTTTACGTTGCAAATCACCATAAACACACTATCTACTTGGTGACAGATGGTGGTGGCAGCATCATGTTGCTTTTCATTAGGATTGATAGGGAAAGTGTTCTGTTGATAAAAAGATGATCTGCGCTAAATAAAGGGCAATCCTGGAAGAAATAACAGCTTAAAGACTGTAAAAGACATTAGACTTCCTCATTCCAGCATTACAATAACAATTAACATAGATGAGTTCAGATAGCATAATTATGTTTTAGAATGGCCTAGCCCTAGTTAGAGGCCCCCACCTAAACAGTTTTTGAGATTTTGTTTGGGAAATACAAATGTATTTACAATTTTGCTGTACTGTAAGAAAATATTGTAAAGCTCAAAAGGTATCAATACCTTTGCTAGGCACAAAAGGTAACATAGAATAATACTTCAGGTTTTTTGCCCTTCCTGTAGTTTTTCTCAGTTTCTGCCTTTTGAAATGCAGACTATTTACAAAAAAACAACTAAAGAAAAACATTAGCAAGAGCTTTACTAACATATCGCATCCATATGGGGAAAGAAAACAACCACACTTTGCTGTTACTTTGCTACTACGTGTTTCTAAAACCTTGGTAAAAAGATAAAACGCGATTCTCGCTAATGGTGTTACATCATCAGGTATTCTGTTGACGGCTGTGCCACCAGTTTTTCTATAGCGCAGACAGATTATATTCATTTTGTTTATGTCTGCCTTGCTCTTAATTGCCACTGTCTGGAGAATGACCTTTGTGAATTAGCGACGGTAAGAAGGAAAAGGTGGTAAACGATAGCAGAGCATTTCTCTCTGAACTAACCACAGACTATGTATACCACTTAGATGATGCAAGACTAGAAGAAAAATCTCTGGTTGTGGCACAGCAGAATTTACACTGCATTTACACTGTAAACCAAGCAATTGTTTATGTTTGTAATTAAACTTAGAAGTCTATTGCAACCAGAAATTTACTGTTGACTGCTCTTAGCTGCTATTATCAGTGTAAAACTGAACTGGCTTCAGGGCTGATGGTTAATAGTCATGTCCATCTTTTGGTAATATAGACGGTGCTGCTTGCATTCGTCTTAGTTTTACTCCTGGGGTTTAATGTCATTTGATACTGTTGACATTTTGTTGAGCTGTGTACAGTATGACAAGACAAGATTTCTATTAACATGCATAGCTTTAAAGAAGAATAATTTAAAGCTGTTGTTTTTCGCTGCTACACCTGTCTCCACCCAAAAGCAAGAAAGTGGGCAGTAAGGCTTGCAGATAATGCAACTTTTAATAAGTTGAACTGAGAGTCAAAACTATGGAAGAGGATTAGGGCCATTGTAAATAAATAAATAAACAAATAATAATCTCAGAATTCTGTTTTTTTTCTCAGATTTTTGAGTATTCACCCCCAAATCAACTTTTTGTTGTTGTTTTTTTGCTGATAAACTCTATAAATTAGTGTTCAAAGCCGTTTTCAGACAGAAGTTCTATATTTGCAGACAATTCCATCCGGTCTTTAACCAGAGTTGTGTTTTCAAATACACCACTTTTTTCTGCAACATTGCCTTTTGGCTGCATTCACACAGCAAGAAATGTACCAGAGGATCCTGGTGAATGTCTGGGGGGTGGAAGGTTGTATGTGGATATGACGTAAACTTAGTGCAGCCGGCGTACATGTCATTTCCCCAAACAAAAGGATTATTGCAAAGATGGTCGACGAAACAGCAGATCTACTCGCAGGGCTCGTCTTTGTGACGTGTGCAATTTTGCGCACATGGAAACGCTTAATAGACATCAATGAATAAGCTGAAATGAAAATAGTGTCATATATACGTCATCAATGTGTGCGCTCACAGCGTTCCCTGCCCCCCTTCCCTTTTCCCCACCGCCCCACACCCCTCCAACTTATTCGGAACATTACCTGATAGTCTAAATACAAACACCAAAAAGTCCGCTCTTGTTACTAGGTCTTCATCCGTAAAATTACTGGTAAAGGGTATCCGGACAAAGTTCGGAAGATTGCTTTCAGACTCAAAAGCGAAACAGATGAAGTCCGGAAAATTATCGTATTTCATGGCCTGTTTGAAAGGAGCTTAATAGTGCTGTTTACGTGTCTGGTCATTATTTTTGGTATTTCGGTAGATCTTAATAAAAATATAAATTTTCTACCTAAAAAAGTCAGTGTGGCGCCCTCTTCAGGTTAAAACTCTATACTGCACTTGAATTTGAATCATGCATTGCTGTTTGGTCTGCAGTGATGGCTGACAACAGTCTATGATGGGTGACATCAGCCATCCTGTCGCTGTGGGGTATAAAACAAGCCGAGTCTCGGCAACGCTTCTGTGGTGAGTTGTGTTGGAATAGCAAGGAAGTGTTAATACCGCCCAGCCCACCGTTGTCCCTCTGTCTGCAGGCAACACCTCCTTTTGGGCTTTTTTCCAAACAGCAAATGGGGGTGGAGTTAGACTCTGGTAGGGTTTGAGTTGCTCTTGGATTTGACTTTAATCTTTTGCTCTTCCATTAATAAAACAGCATCTTTGATAGCCCCTCAGCCACGTAAAAAGTATCTTAAATACGACATGTTCCTCCAGAAAGTAAGTTCTCCACCTGCACATCTCCTCTCCGTCACTGAAGCTGCTTGCTCCCTCGCTGGTGTTCATTAAGTGGCCCTAATCACTAATCCTTTTCCATACAAAACAAATGGAAAAAGTAAGTAACATAACTGTTTTTAACCAGACTGCATTTACTTGTGTCCCTATTTTGTCACTGAAATAGCAGAGATGCATCTATGTAAAATGTATCAGAGGCAGCAGGTCAATATATAATTAAGGGTCATCATAACTTCATTGCCAAAAATGTTGTGATGCTGGATATTATTTGTAACTGAAAAGCAAATATCTCCTCACCAAATTCTTAAAACTGTTTCTGCCTAATTTTTGATAGAGGCTTTAAGATTTGCAACACTATAGTGCAGTAATATGACAAGATTATGAGGGCATTCAGAAAACAGGAATAGTATATAGTGTGCTGTGTGTGATAGAATATCTATTGAGGTCTATTAGGACAACCTTTTGAGAACAAGTTAGTTGAGTTGCTGCTGCACTCTCTATTACCTTGCTACGCATCTTGGCATATCTAAAATCACATTTTAATCTTAAATGACCAAATTAGATGTATTTTGTGAAACATATGTTTCAGAATATTATAGTATTCATGAACCATAGTGTTATGTATACTGTGTCTTACTGGGCAAAGATGTAAAAAATGGGTTTACAGTTCAGTCCATGAGTGCCCTCAAGATGTCAGACAATTATTAGCAGAGCTAATCAGATAAAATATCATACTGTCCTCCTGCTGGAGGCACTCCAAGCATTCACTATGTCTAGGTGACTAAACCTTCTTCGGTGCAGACAGAGTATCTGAATTGTGAATCAGGAAAATAGATTTTTATTGGGTCTCTGCACCAACATTTCAATGACAGTTCCTTAAATGTTTTAGCAGTGGTGCAAATATGTGACTCTATTCATCCATCCATCCATCCATCCATTTTCTATACCCCGTCCATTCTAATGCAGGGTTGCAGGGGGTTGGTGCCTATCTCCAGCGGTCAAGGGACGAGAGGCAGGGTACACCCTGGACAGGTCGCCAGTCCATCGCAGAATATGTGACTCATACCTCAGAATTTTTCATTGTGATCAAAATAATTGATTGCCTGAATTAGCTGAAGATTAAATCAGATCTGTTGCAGTATAGGATGCATAGACAGGGAATACTGAGACATAATTTCATAAAAGCCACATTTCTTAGTGCTGCTTAAAAAAGAAAGCAGATGCTAGTACGACAGGGTTATAAGTATTTTATTTAAAAAAACAAATGAACAATAAAACAAAACATGATAGACATGACATTACTTCCCTCTAAGATACCCACATAAAAATACATTTTGTTCTTGTAACCCCTTTAGTTTTAATCATGACCAGAACCTCTCATGATAGAAAAAAAGAGTCCCTGCTGTTGTGATAAATCTACTCGTTCCACTCTAAGTGTTAAAGTCTTAACTCTGGTGGCCAGTCTATGTGTGAAAACAATGTCTTGTGCTCTCTGAACTGTTTTTGTTGCATTTTACCCTAAAGAATCTTGCTACAGTTATCTTTTGTATGAATAAGGTTAAATGACACATCTTGAATTGTTGTTTAAGGAATGGCAGCATCATCTTTTGTTTATGTCAGATTTAAGTCTGAATCCAGGATCCAATTTCAAAACATTGTTATTCTCATGAAGTCATTATTTTTCTTGGTTTGGATGTATGCTTGGAATCTTCACAAAGCCAAAAAATAAAATTTCTCTTTATCTGCAGCTTTCTAGAGGACACCTAAAGGTTTTGGGTTAAAGCTGACCAACGATTTGAACTAGAACCAACCGCCTTTTAGTCTCTGAATGACCTGTCAGCCAGAACAACACCTTTATGTGTCCTGCAATTTCCCCATCAGCCAAGCTGGGAGACATGGCAGTCATCCATCCATCCATCCATTTTCTGTGTTTGTTTGTCTGTGCAGAGTCGCTGGGGGAGCTGGTGCCTTTCTGTAGCGGTCATTGGGTGAGAGGCTGGATACACCCTGGACAGATCGCCAGTCCATCACAGGTCAACACAGATAAACAACAATGCACAAACACTCACACAAAAGGGCAATTTGAGAGACTGGTTAACCTAACAGTCATGTTTTTCGGACAGTGGAAGTAAGACGGAGAACATGCAAGCTCAATGCAGAAAAACCCCATGCCAGAATTTGATCTCAGTACCTTCTTGCTGCAAAGCAACAGTACCACCAACTGTGCCACCGTGCAGCCCATAAGGCTATCAGAACCCTCCTCTTTCCTCTTAACTTAAAGTAAGGTATTAGACTCAAAATTTGTATTTTCTAAATATATATTATTATTATTATATATTAGAATATATTAGAGCAGCTGCTTCACTTGCACCATTGCTGAACTGCCTATGGCAGAAAGGTCACCACTGAAAAATTTTCCCAGAAACTGGATGCACGGAAATCTAATTTCTGTTATAATCTGCATGAGTGGTGTTATAAATTTCTCAAGGCACTTGTCCAAATTCCCATTGGAAATTTAAAGATGGGTCCTCTTTTGTTAACCTCAGCTAAGAACACAACTTGAAATCTGTGCAGAAAATTCTGGCTTCTACATTTATTCAGTCTCACATACAGTGACATGTCTGGCACTGAAGACCTGATAACAACAATGACAGGAGTTGCTGCAGGTATGAGGACATACATATTTATTATGAGAACCATCTGTTCTACAAGAAAGGAGAGCTAAAAACACTGTAATGTTATGACAGTGGGGTGACTGCTCTCTGTAATGACAGAATCTATACGATTTACCGTATCTTCCTGCCTGCAGAGATCTGAGACCTAAAGTGTAAATGTTAAAGAATGAGAAATGTGTCCAACATCAGGATGCAAAAATAGAAAGCTGATGTCGTGTTTTTATTTTTCTTCTCTCCCCTAAGGGAAAATCACTCATCATTAGTCTGTACAGGCAGCGTGATTATCCACATCAGTCATCAAGCCAATGAAAACCTTGGGAAACATTATCCTGCCTCTCTGAACCATGTCCCTCATGGCAGGAGATACAGACACTTTTAAGTCTGCATATTGCTAAGTTGTTGCGTAATCAGGGTTGACATTCAACTTTTAGTGATGAAACAAGATAGATATATTAGATTCTGACTATTGTTTCAGTCGCAATATAGTAGTATATCCCTAGTAGATTGAATTATTAGCTCCTTTAAATTCGTGCATTGTTTATGTTGCCTGCATTGTGAGTGAATACATTTTATATCAACTTTCAGACTGCTTCAGGTTATCTAAATGACAGCTAAATCAGTCGACATGAGCTATATATCATATGACAAGAAATACATAGAATAGAGGGACACACATAGTCATGAATTATCTCTTCTTTTGCTGCCTCTGTGATTTTAGAAAAAAAATTTGCACGAAAAAGAGCAAACAAAGGAATTTGTTTACTGAAGCCTTGACAGTATTGCAAGTCAAATGTGCGTTTGTCGAAGCTAAAGCCCATTGGAGAGCTGAGCATCTGTTAGCTGTCATGTTGCATTGCCTTGAAGTGTCCCCTGTTTTCAGCCCATAACTCATGCTGTCTTCAGCTCTGAAGACATTAACACAGTTTTTGTTAATCCATTTGGTTTCAGTAGGGTCCTCCTGCAGCTGGTGATTACGCTTGGAGGTCAGCAGCTGCAGGACAGGGATCATTTAACAAGCTCATGTAGAAAATTTTAATTATAATCACTATTTAAATGCAACGTGGGAGCTGCACGCTGATGTTCTACAAATGAGCATTGTCACGTCAAACACCAAAACTCTGTGCAAGGTTTGCATCTTCCATCATTCCATTGACATCCATGTTAAGGTGATTGTTTTCTCTAAATTGGGATTGGGGTGAGTGTGCAGTGATATGTGAAAAAGACATGAAGCTAAATGGAATGATGATCCATTCACAGAGTACCTTGCATCTCTTCAATTGCCCATGCATTAGCGCTTCCAACCTGTCACCCCCCACAGCAAACGATGGAGAAGACAAAGTGAGAAAATGTTTTTTCACACCCAGCATGACTTTCTAGTAAAAATGTTGAAAAATGCTGCATGACGGCAACCAGACAGGCAAAAAATGATGGCAGCCAGACAGGCAAAAAACGGACAAAATTGTAAAAAACTTAAAATACAAAACACTGATATTTCAATGTTATAAATTCTGAATTGTACAAACTGTTTTTCATGTGTGAATATTTTCCCTTGCAGCACGCTATCTGAAATAAAATTGTACTCATAAAGAAGGTACTTGTAAAGCTATTCTTTGATTGAATTACCTTATCAAATCCCATAGAAAAAGACTAAAGACCTGCTTCAAATTTGACTGAGAGAATGGGATGGATTGAGAATAATAACTAGATAAAAATACAATGGTTTCACTTTATTTAAGCAAAACATTCAAAACTAAGAATGTTAAACAATATCCTATCGCCATTAAAAAAAGAAAAGCAAAGAGGATTTCTTCTGATGTTAAAATTATAATATCGACTTCTACAGTCATGATAATCATATCTATATCATATATTTATATATCCATTCACATAAGGATATTCCAAGTTTTAGCACAGTTTTTGAATAGAATACGTTTTTGTTATTCTAGAGTAACTCCAGAATAACAAGCTAATATTAGTTATAAAATTAGTCAGGCTATCTGCTCAGGTAGCCAGCCATGCCACTCATAGCTTGACAACTCTAAATGTCCAAGTACTTTCTATCAATAAATATTTCTAAGTAAAAGGTGGAGCTCAAAGCTGGTCACTTCCTCTGGTCTATTTGTCTATTCGACTTAAAACTGAAAGAAAAGCTCAGACATGCTAACAATTAGCTTTAACTGCAGTGTTAGTAGTTAGCTGTTAGATGTAGAACTTTTTTAAAGCACAATGCTGCCCTCATTAATGCTACAGCGCCGTTCCTAATGCGTCATGCTGCTCAGCCATCGACATCCAGTTGCTGGCATTTGCTGTTGCAGTGCTGCATATTTTTTACGGTGAGGATATTTTTCTAAGTCTATTGTTTTGGGTTGCTGTTTGGTCAGTCTAGTGCTTCACCTCAGCAGGAGGTGTTTTGATTCCCATTGGCTCAGAAAGAACATCAACGTTTAAATGGACAACCACAACTTTCATGCTGTAAGGCTTTTGTGAGTCGGTTGATTACAATGAGTAAAAGAAATCAGCTCAGACTTGGAATTGTGCTCTGAAATTTTTTATTTAAGCATCTTGAAAAAATATCTAATTTAAAGTTGCATGAATAGCGAGTTTATTTAGGTAACATTGAATAAATGCAGCATACTGTCAGGTGTTATTACTTTAAAGAGTATTCATAGCAGGTGTTTTTGGAATCTCTTCCCAAAACCGGTTAGTGTTTTCCATCTCTTTACATTGATTTAATATATCACTCCTTGAGTACAGTGAACTGTGAAATTTTCACAGAGGAAGCTCCTCTGGTATGATAGTTGTGTCTGGCAGCTATACACTCTGTCTAGCTGCTAAATGGAAATCTCAGAGGATGTAATTTCCTACCATGTTTGTTTTTTAAGCTCCTTCACAGCAGTGTTCATAACAGCCAACGGTTCCGTGTGTTGCCAGAGCTTCAGCTGACAATTAGTTATGCAACACTGATTTGTGTGGGTCGAGGACTTGATTAGTTCCTTGATTTGCGTCTGGTGGGGCAAATGGCTCTGATAAGACAAGAAAGAACCAGTGACTACCAAATGAAAAATATTGTTACTGTTACAGAGATTTAGTCTGTTGGTAAATCTGCAGAGAGCTTCATAGCCTTCACTAACAAAGCTGAGGTACTTTTAATGTGTCGAATTCATTGCATGGGTTTGAAGACCAATGATGCCATTAATAATGACTTAATGAAGGGAACAAACAAAGCAGAGGGGAGGCAGAGACAGCCTCTATACAGCAATGACTGATGTTTACTCCTTTCTTTTCAAAGCAGCTCTTCCTTTGAAGGAACTGAGTCATTCTGCGTGGAACAACTTCAGTCTTGACCCAAACAAAGAAAATTCAAGGAGAAACCAGAGAAACAAAAATAAAGTGTGAATGCTTTAAGCTGAAGCAGCAGCCCTGTGTGTAAACTGTCTTTGTGGACCCCCATGCTTATTTCAAAATCTCCCGCACTTATTTCTAACATGGAGTAAGAAAAGGAAAATGAATATGATCTCATTTTAACCTCGATATTGAGAAAATGTCTTATTGCTAACTTAAGAAAAGTCAAATTTATCTTTATTTTTATTTACAGGAAGGAGGTCAGTAATGATGTGTTGTACAAAAATAAAAAAGGGGAAAAAATTGCGCTGGTCACTAAATACCCTCTGGTATTCATTTTTTCTATATCACTATTTTTTCAAACCTTTTATTTGGACAAATGACTTTTAATTGAGAGAAGTGTGAGGCTATTTAGTCTACACATATGGCTTATAATGTAAAAATTTGCTACAACTGACAAAATAAAATTGCATTGACAATAAATAGTTAAATAAAGTTAGCAATAAAAATTATGGAAGTTTATGTTTGATTGATTAAATAATGTGTGGAAACGTATTATTTAAAAACAAGTAAAATGCAATGGTGGATTGAGCTGTAGAGCTGCTATGATTATTGTTTGGTGTTATTTATATAATTGAATGACTGAATTATGAAGAAAGACAAATTGGCAGTTTGACTATTTATTTATTGAACAATTAGAGGCCCAGCTAATGAGTGGCAGAACCATACACGACCAGAAGAGCCTTGGAGCACCTGTTCCACATGCTGTTCACCAGCTTGGTCACACTCTGATGTGAGATGGAATCGGATTCTTTATTCAGCATTCATTGCAAGTCAGGCAGTATGGTTGTGTTTATCAGGTGTCTTTGATGGTGGTTGTATGGACCCACAAACAGACGCATTTAAAAGAGTAGGAGGTTTATTGAAGGAGATCATGATCAGGAACGAAGACACAGGACACCAGGCTGAGAGGTGTGAGGGAGATACACCGCCCTACCATCACACTGCCTCCACAGAAAGCTGTTTGCTGTTGACAGGGAGGACTTGCCAAGTTTTTCATGGGCACACCCGGCATGCTGAAATGTGTTTTCCTTACAAATGTGGCACCATTTAGGGAACAAACAGCATTGTTACAACACAGGAAAAAAAATCAACTAAAGTAATTTCCTTGCTTGTTGTATATGTGTTTCCTATGGGGTAAATAATTTGCTAGTTTATGTTGACAAAGGCACGAGTTGTGTTACATAATGTTCCTCCTGCATTACTTTAAATTTAATAATTTAATATTTGTATTATATAATACCATGTAGACTGGGACACCTGTCTGATAAACTACTTCAGATTTATTTTCTTTTGCATTTATTTTATTGAACCAGGTGATTAAGTAAGAACTATAAAGAAGGCCTTATTTAAGATTAAATTGTTTTTGTAGGGTATTAAATCAGACTCAAATTCACAAACAGTAGGTCGTATAATGATTTAACTCTGTTTTAATAATCATTCAAAGACAACAAAATTTCCTCCAAGTTTTCATTTGATTTCATCTGGCATCTTCAGAGTCCTGACATTACAAGGAATCCATTTACACTATATTGTTACAAACTTGAAATGTTTTTACTGTGAAGTATGTGAGATCTCAGAGTCAAATGATTGACAGCAATACCCTGATGTTGATGACTTTATTAATAATCTATGTTGTCAGAATAAGATAGTAACAGACTGCTTTTTTCTGAGACAGGAGCCGTGGATGTTGCAGTGCTCAAGCAGTTTGTGTAGTGCTCAATAAATAAACATGTACCTTCCTCTCTTCCGTTTCTTATTTGGTAGCCTGATTTCCCTTTCTTGGAGAAAGACATGACTTTTATCTGCCTCTTGCTTTTCTAAAAAGGCTGAAGATTAATCACTCTATATATAACTCATTTGAATCCACTTTGCACCTTTTTAATTGGGTAATGGGGGGGACTAGGACAACAGCCATCATTCGTGTTAATGCAAAATTCGGTCTCTTTGCTCTTTTGGCTGAAATTTTCAGGAAAGACTAAAAGATTGCCCTTTTCAATTTTTATGGGAAAATATATATTCATGAACTTTAAATGTAAAAAAAAAAAAAAAAACTAAGAATAAAACCAGAGGTCACAAAGCTGTCCTTTAGCACAAAATCTGCAAAAAAGTTATGTATGTTGTAGAAGCTCAATGGTTGAAATAACAAGAAGTATGAGGGAGAAACTGGTGTCAAAAAGGAATAAATGCACAAAAAGAAGACCACATGAGTCAGATCACAACTGTCAGAGCTCAGCACAGTGTGAGTTCAAGGATTCAAGGCTTTTCAGAGTTTGACATTTGTTTTACAGTAAACAGCCTGTCTGATGAAATAAAAAAATAAATCCTAAGAACTGAGGGGAACTTGGGAACACTTCTTATTTGACCTTACTGCAAAACAAATTCCCATTTGCTTCAAGTAAGATTAACACAGTACCGAACAATAGTTTTTATGCTGTCATGAAGACACAGAGAGTTATTTTCAAATGTCAAGCTGAGAGATATGGCAGTTATCTATCCATCCATCTGTCCATCCATCTGTCCGTCCGTCCGTCCGTCCATCCATCCATCCATCCAATGAATGCTGGTTTGCTGTATACACTGAGCAGTAAAACAGGAAGTGGTCTTCAACTGTCCTTTATAAAATTAAACAAATGAAAACACCCATAATCAAAAGAGAAAGTTTTTTTACTTTTAGATTTGTTTTTTTGTGTGTTTTTTTTTTTTCTAGTTTAAATAATTAGTAAACAGACGTTCGGTCGAATCATCTTAAACATAAACCAGGGTTACATTGATTACTAGCACCTAGTGGGTTTTCTTATAATCCTTAGTCAAAGAGTAATTATGTGTGACTGAGCCATGTAATCCTGTTAATACATCTAATTAAAAATTTCTATTAGAAAATGCACAATGGGAATGAGATAATTCAGCCTTAAAGGGATATTCCACCCCTAAGCGGGCGCTGTGTCATGTTCTTACTGTAAGCATCAGCTGCTTACAGCAGTGCTTCGTCGTAATGTAGTCCCATATCTAATTCGGCTCCTGTAATTCCTTCTTGTTACTATTTTTAATTTGCAATTGAAATGATAATTGAGGTCACCGGGAATAATTACAATCATTGTTGAGTAGTTTTCATGACTTTTCCTTACGAAATGCTAGCGGTTACCATTCACTTACATTGTTTATCCTAAGGGCTGCACCGTGGAGCAGTTGGTAGCACTGTTGCCTTGCAGCCAGAAGGCCCAGATTCAAATCCCAGCTTGGGGTCTTTCTGCATTGAGTTTGCATGTTCTCCCTGTGCGTTCTTCCCAGCTTCCTCCCACAGTCCAAAAACATGACTGTTAGGTGAATTGGTCTCTCTAAATTGCCCTTAGGTATGAGTGTGTGTATGCATGGTTGTTTGTCCTGTATGTCTCTGTGTCCAGGGTTTACCCTGCCTCTCGCCCTGTGACTGCAAGAGATAGACACCAGCCCACCTGCAACCTTGCATAGGATGAACAGGTACAGATAATGGATGGATGTTTATGCTGAAATAAAACAAATGGACTGCTGCCAGATTAGGAGAATGACTGAGCTGAAAAAATGCTTTTTCTCACTTATCTAGCTCTGGGGAATATGGCAACAGACTCAGTTTAATTTAGGGGCGATATGTCCTTTTAAACTGATTTCTGAAACAGACACAACAGTCTCATAAATTAATTTAAAAAAACACAAAGTGAGGATGACAAGATGTAAGACACAAATCAAAAATGCAGATGTTGATAAACAACATTTAACAAAGAAATAACAAATGGAGAAATAGTATTCTAAAATGTAGCTAAAAGGATCATGAAATGACAGATGATGATGCAGAGCAATGATAAGACTCACAGCTGGAGAAACAATAACCTTATATTGTATTTTTATGGTTTGTGTCTCTCTGCCTGGGTTAGACCTCATTAGGGACCTTTAATCTAAAATCTGTGCAAATAGCTCAATAACCTCATAATCTTAACAGATTTCATCTTATTTCCCTACTTGATTTTAACATCCTTATTCTTACAACTGCACCAGACACTGACGCTAGTTGTCCAGGTACAGAAACACAAAATGACCATGAAGAACATGTTTACTCAGCTGTTTTATTATCATTTTTTACTTACCTTTTTTATCATTTCACAGTCCCTATCATTTGTAGAGTTACTGCACTTCTTCCTTCAGGGTCACTGCAGACCTGCGCTAATTCAAAGTGAAGGTGGAGGCTGGGTGTCAGGCAGGTGTGAAATGAGACAGAAGAGAGTACGGAGCCAAGCACACACACACACACACACACATTTACATTTCTATGGACATGTACAGAGGCAGACATAGGCTTGCAAAAAAATTAAAAACCCTATCATTACCTCAACCAACAGTTAAAGAATAATATCCGCATGAGAAAACAAGGAGTGTGGACAGGTTTGTGTAACACCTAAAGAGGGAAAGATGTAAATATCCACATGACAGAGTGTGGCAGAGTCTCACCAGCTTTCTCTTTGAAAGTCACAGCAGAAAAGAGTGAAAATTATGAATGCTTCCGCAGCTCTGTGCCCAAAGAAAATGGTTTCGATTTAAAAGAAATGTCCCCCTTTCACAACCACAACTGTTAGATTGAGTATTACTCTTATCACTTAGAAGATTGTTAATGGCCTGGAATATTTCCAGAAAAGAACCAGGTAATGTCTTTACATGCCTGTTGCTCACTATCTAATGGTTTCTATTTCATTTTTTCAGGACTTCTGTTTAGATCAGTAAAACAAATATATATATATATATATATATATATATATATATATATATATATATATATATATATATATATATATATATATATAATCTCCATGCCGGAATTCACACAGTACCTTGCAAAAGTATTCATACCCTTTGAACATGTTTCTATTCTTTAATGCTACTACCACAAACATTGATATATTTCATTAGAAATTAATGGGAATGACCAGCACAAATTAGTGTATAACTGTGAAGTGGAAGGATATTGATACATGGCATTTTAAACATTTTACAAAAAGAAAAGCTGAAATATCCCATGCACATTTGTATTTAGCCCTCTCTATTCTGATACCCCTGCTTTCAAATACCAGAAAAAAGAAAACCCTCTGTCATGTCAAGGGTCTTTGAGTATAAAATCTAGTCCATGTCAAGTTGTAAAATTATTTAAATCTAACCACAAGTGTACAAACACACTACAGGTTACAAAAGGTTACTTTAAACAAAGATAAAGTTACAACTTTTTTTTGGTGAAAAACCATATTATACCATACAGATCCTAGATACAGTGCATATTGCTGCAGCTGGTAGCACTGTTGTCTTGCAGCAAGAAGGTCCTGGGATCAGATCCAGGCCTAGGTTCCTTCTGCATGGAATTTGCAGGTTCTGCCTGTGCATGGATGGGTTGTCTCTGGGTACTCCAACAAACTGTTGTCTTAAATGGGCTCTCTAAATTTTCCTTAGGTCTGTGTGCCTGAATGGTTGTTTCTCCTGTGTGTCTCTCTGTTGCCCTGCGATGTACCCCGCCTGTCACCCAATGACTGCTGGAGATAGGCACCTGGTAACTGAGACTCTGCAAGAATAAGCGGAATAGGCAATGGATGGATGGAATCCTAGACATGTACATAAAACAGTAAAACAATATTAGGAGAGGGAAAAAGAAATTATGATAATTCACTCTTTAAAAACGGACATGTTTGGGAGTTTTACATTGACGTAGTCTTCTGAAATAATCTCTATGATAGCATATTAGTTTCATTGTTTGGGGTAAAATTTGTATTTGTAAGGGTCTGACTGTTTGCAGTGATAGATATTTCACCACAATGACTGTAGTGAATTATTTAAAGGGGCTATATGCAATTTTCTGAAATTTAAACTCGCGACTGACACCTGTTGCCAAAAACAGAACTGCTCTTCCTTTCTGCTCGCTCTCGCAGCGCTCGCTCCTACGCCGGTCGCTCTCAATCTTTGATCTTTTTCTGGCACTTGTCAGGAGTTTAACTTTCTTAGTCTTATGTGGAGTTACTGCTGGTGTCAAAGTTGTCCTTGGTCTCTTCTGTGTATTCGCACAATCCATTGAACTGCTTGCGAGTGCTGACTAGCGATGGTGGCAGAGTGACCTGAAACATTTAACATGAACGCGCTTGACGTCACACCCGCAGACAGCGCGGGAAAATCCAACCCGACAGAAAATAGAAAAAACTGGATACAGGCTTATAGGTGCACCCACTGTGAGCTGACAAGGTGTCAATATGCTCATCAGGAGATGTTTGAGTCATAAATGGTAATATAAAAAGGCTATTGTTACGTTTATCTTGGGGAAAAAGTTGCATATAGCCTCTTTAAACACTTTTTATCACAACTTTTAATGTGTTTTCTATGTTACTCCCTGGTACCCTAGACACCCGGGAGGCATGAATCAGTTTATTGGAATTCCACGTGAAAGACCAATACAAAGTGGTGTACATGTGAGAAGTGGAACGAAAATCATACATGATTCCAAACATTTTTTAAAAATAAATAACTGAAAAGTGGGGTGTGTTTAATTATTCAGCCCCCAGAGTCAATACTTTGTAGAATCACCTTTTGCTGCAATTACAGCTGCCAGTCTTTTAGGGTATGTCTCTACCACCTTTGCACATCTAGAGACTGAAATTCTTGCCCATTCTTCTTTGCAAAACAGCTCCAGCTCAGTCAGATTAGATGGACAGCGTTTGTGAACAGCAGCTTTCAGATCTTGCCACAGAGTCTCCATTGGATTTAGATCTGGACTTTGACTGGGCCATTCTAATACTTGGATATGTTTTGTTTAAAATCATTCCATTGTTGCCCTGGCTTTATGTTTAGGGTCGTTGTCCTGCTGGAAGGTGAACCTCCGCCCCAGTCTCAAGTCTTTTGCAGACTCCAAGAGGTTTTCTTCCAAGATTGCCCTGTATTTGGCTCCATCCGTCTTCCCATCAACTGGTCGGCGTCCTTCTACAGAGGGACTTGCCAAACTTCGTTTTGATGACTGTTTTTAACCGATTTTAACACCACTGACTTTTAGCAACTTGTTTTTATCGGGGGCGTTTTTTATCCGAGCACGGACTACTTTTTATTTCGTCATGCCTTCACTCACCTGCACCCGCGGATGTGATGGCTGTTTTAAATTAACACAAAAAGTTCTGGAGCTGGAGCAGAGGATCTTCACGCTCCATCAAATCCAGGACCACGAGCGCGACGTGGACATCATCTTCGGCCGGACTTTCGCCGCCGCCAACAGTGCTCAGCTGGCGGACACAATTCCCTGCCAGCCCGGTGAAGCTGCGGAGGGGGAATCCATCGCTGGACTCGGACTGCCGAACGCCGGAGGAGCAACAACAACTGCAGAGGAGGACTGCTGGTTCCATCTGGGGGCTAAGCCAAAAGCCCCCATCAGCTCAACACCGGTGCTCCAGGGTGTCTGGTCCATGGTCGGAACCGGCTGCGGTGGGGGGGCCCGGAGCAGCCGCCACCGCTCTCCTTCACCCGGCCTCCCATTGTCAAACCGCTTCGGTGCCCTGGAGCACGACTTTCCTCTGACTGTCCCTCCGGCCGCCCTGAAACACCGCAACTCTGCAGGACTGCCGCCCATCCCCTGCCAGCAGCCGGAGCAGCAGCCGGGCTCCCGCAGCCCTCCACGTCGCGCTAAACCCAGGACTCGCCGAGGAGCGCTCCACTACACCCCGAACCCACGGAACGAGCCCTCGGCGCCGACTACACATCGCTGCAGTCCTGGGGAAGCTAATCCGCCCAACATCCAGCAGGTCCTGGACGGTGAAAGATCCTCTGCCCAGCATCAACTTGTTGACCAGCCACCCACCACGCTCATCATTGGAGACTCTATTATCAGGAATGTAAGGATGAGAGGAGCCCTCACACTGTGTTTACCTGGAGCCACCGTAAAGGATATTGCTGAACAGATCCTGGACCATATCCAACATCACCCATCTGTGAGTAGTTATCATTCATGCTGGAACTAATGACATTCGTAAACAGCAGTCTGAACTCCTGAAGCTGGATTTTATTCATTTGTTTAATCTTTTAAAATACACACATGTGTCTGTTTTTATTTCTGGCCCCACCCCCACTGTTGGCAGAGGTATTGGTCGTTTTAGCAGACTTTTATCTCTTAACACCTGGCTTTCTTCTGCCACCGTGATGCACAATATTGGTTTTATGGACAATTTTAACATTTTCTGGGGCAGGAGTCAATTGTTTGGTCCAGATGGACTACATCTTAATAGACAGGGTGCCCGCATGCTGTCAATGAGCCTGGCATTCCCTCGCCCCCCCCTGTCTACCACACCAGCCCCAGCTGCACCTGCCCTCCATGCCCCTTCTGCCACATCCTGATGTGCAGCTGGTCCCTGCTCCTATGAACTCAGTTCTGATTTTAACAGTAATTCACATATCGGAGTTGGACCTTGCCCTAAATCATCTATACCCGTTATTATCAGCAGAGAGCGGACAAATAATAAAAAACGTAGCAAACGCAACTCTAATAATCTCAAACAGTTACCAAAAGTCCTACACCCAGTAGATCATACAGTCACTCCATCTCCAACCACTATTAATATGGCACTTTTAAATGTCCGCTCTCTGCTGAATAAAACTTTTATAATAAATGACCTAATTTTAGACCATAATATTAATTGTTTATTTTTAACGGAAACATGGCTGAGATGCCCCTGTTGTTCTTACAGAGGCCTCCCCACCAAATTTTAACTTCACTTATTCCACGAGGAGTTGCAAAAGGGGAGGCGGAACTGCTTTTATTAGTTCATCAACGCTTTCTGCCAAACCTGTTTTATTTGATAATTTTAGTACTTTTGAATATAATGCAACTGTTTTTAGCACTCCTCAGATTTTATGTGTCACAGTTTACAGGCCTCCTAAAAAGAGTGCACTTTTTATTCAAGAATTTTCAGAGTTTTTATCAATTTTGTACAACTCCTTTGAAAGGATCATTTTAGCTGGTGATTTTAATCTACACATGGATAACCTTTTAGACCCTTTATCAACAGAATTTTTAAATATTTTGAATTATATGGATTTTAGTCAGCATGTCATGCAGCCAACTCACAACAGAGGACACACCCTGGACTTGGTCATCACGCATGGCCTGTCCACCCGTGTGTCCTATGTTGTTGACTTGGCTGTCTCTGACCATTACTGCGTGTTTTTTAACATCACCAGTTTTATCCAGCAGGAGACCTCTGTGAGAACTGTCAGGAAGCGCCATCTAACCCCTGAAGTGGCTGCAGGTTTTCTAGAAGTTTTCCAAAAGTTTCCTCCTACTCTCTTACCTGCCCCCTGTGATTTTATCGTCAGTGATTTTAACAGAAGACTTCAGTCCGCTCTTGACCTGCTGGCTCCACTTAGAGTGAAACGCTCACATTCAAAACTTGCAGCGCCATGGAGAAATAACAATCTTAAAAAACTAAAGAGGGACTGCAGGGCGGCAGAGAGAAAATGGAGAAAAAATAAAACCACGATAAACCATCAATTATACACAGAACTTCTCAAATCCTATAATAATGCTGTAAGAAATTCAAGAAATGCTTACTTTGCAAAAATCATATCAGACAATAAAAATAATCCTAAAATCCTTTTTTCCACCATTGATAAACTTTTTAACAGAGCTACTAATGCATTTCAGAAAACCCCCTCAAACACTCTTTGTGAGGAGTTCGCAGACCACTTCAGAGGGAAGGTAGACACCATCAGATGTAATATTTTATCTTCTCAGTGTAACATGGTTTTAGACAAATCTAAATGTGTGTCTCTACCAGAGGAAACGCTGGACATTTTTGTCCTGGTAGAAGCTGGGACTCTTGATAAAGTTTTCTCCTCAGTGAGGCCCACCACATGTGTTTTGGACCCGATTCCCACTTCATTTTTTAAGCCATTTTATGAATCTTTTAGGGATGAGATTTTAACCGTGATGAATTGCTCCCTTCAGACGGGGGTCTTTCCTGCCGCCTTTAAAGGGGCGGAAGTGAAGCCCCTGCTGAAGAAGAGCAATTTAGATTTTAATGATTTTAATAATTTTAGACCGGTATCTAACTTACCATTTTTAAGCAAGGTTTTAGAAAAGCTAGTTTTAATTCAACTTAATGATTTTATTAATGAGCACAATGTCCTGGAGAAATTTCAGTCTGGTTTTAGGGTGAACCACAGCACAGAGACGGCCCTTCTGAAGATTTTAAATGATTTTAGAATAAATTATGACGCTCAGAAGGTGACAGTGTTGGTTCTACTGGATCTAAGCGCTGCCTTTGATACAGTAGACCACACTATTCTTTTAACCCGTTTAAAACAGATCGGCCTCTCTGGTGCTGTTCACAAATGGTTCACATCCTATCTCACAGACAGGACTTTTATGGTAAGTTTAGATACCTGCTCTTCTAGGGTCCACAGGATTACATGTGG
The DNA here is from genome assembly GCA_963556495.2 of Valencia hispanica. Lineage (NCBI taxonomy): Eukaryota > Metazoa > Chordata > Actinopteri > Cyprinodontiformes > Valenciidae > Valencia > Valencia hispanica. The sequence goes on from OY747710.1 coordinate 31,346,539, forward strand.
TGTGCCCCAGGGTTAAATTTTAGGCCCAGTGCTTTTCAACCTTTATATGCTCCCTCTTGGCAGCGTCATCAGCAGACATGGAGTTAACTTTCACAGTTATGCTGATGATACACAGTTATACATCTCCATGTCTCCCGATGACACACGGCCAATGGATGCACTTTTTAACTGCATTTTAGACATTAAATCCTGGATGGCAGAAAACTTTCTCCAGCTCAACCAGGACAAAACTGAAGTTTTAGTCATCGGTCCTGAGGCTCAGAGAGAGAAACTTTTACCAAAACTACAATCACTGTCTTTTAATCCCTCTTTACAAGTGAAGAACCTGGGCGTGATTTTTGACTCTGAGCTGACTTTTATTCCTCACATAAAAAATATCACTAAAATAGGTTTTTATCAACTAAAGAACATCGCCAGAGTCCGCCCCATTCTGTCTCGGGCCAATACGGAGACACTGATGCATGCTTTTATCTCCAGTAGAATTGATTACTGTAATGCCCTGCTTTCTGGTCTTCCCAAAAAGAGTATATCAGGTTTACAACTACTACAAAATTCAGCAGCACGTGTCCTGACGAAGACCAGGAGGCGGGAGCACATTACACCGGTCTTAAAATCATTGCATTGGCTCCCCGTACATTTCAGGATCGACTTTAAGGTTCTTTTAATGGTTTTTAAGTGTCTTAATGGTCTTGGGCCTTCTTATCTCTCTGAACTGCTTTTACCATATAAACCTTCGCGGTCTCTGCGCTCCTCTGGCAGCCGTCTCCTTGTCACCCCAAAAGTCAGGACACACAAGCATGGCGAGGCGTCTTTCCAGTTTTATGGCCCTCACCTCTGGAACAGGCTGCCAGAGGACCTCAGGGCTGCAGAGAACATTCATGTTTTTAAGAGCAGGCTCAAGACTCACCTTTTTAGCCTAGCTTTTAACTGATTATTATTTATCACTGTTTGTTTAATTGCTTTGGATGTTTTATATGATTATATTTTTATCAGTTTTACTTTTCAATCTTAGCACATTAATTTACCGTTTCTTTTTATACTTTAATTTATCTTAATCCCCGTTCCAGTGTTTCCTCTGTGGGAGCCCTCTGCCCCGGGAGCGGTGGTCGGCTGTAGCTGCCTGGGTGCTCTCCAGGTGGAGCTTGGGTGGAGGTGGGGGTCTTGGCCTTGCCTCCACTGGGTGCCCTGTGTCAGTGCCTCGGCTGCTGCTGTTGATCTACTGCTGCCGGGGCAGATGGCTCCTCTGATGGCGTTTCCTTGCATGGTTCATCTGCACTCGGCCCAATGTCCTTTTTTACTTTTTCTTTTAACAGTGTGTGTGCATGGGAGATGGGTTGGGGGGAGGGGGGTATAACTGTGACCATGCTTTTAAATCTGTGGGGGAGGGAAGGGAAGGTGGTTTTATGTGGGGTCATTTTAATCTGTAAAGCACTTTGTGATGCAACTTCTTGTATGAAAAGCGCTTCATAAATAAAGTTTGATTTGAACTCTGACCAGCTTCCCTGTCCCTGCTGAAGAGAAGCACCCCCAGAGCATGATGCTGCCACCACCATATTTGACAGTGGGGATGGTGTGTTCAGAGTGATGTGCAGTGTTAGTTTTCCGCCACACATAGCGTTTTGCATTTTGGCCAAATAGTTCCATTTTGGTCTCATCTGACCAGAGCACCTTCTTCCACATGTTTGCTGTGTCCCCCACATGGCTTGTGGCAAACTTCAAACGGGACTTCTTATGGTTTTCTTTTAACAATGGCTTTCTTCTTGCCACTCTTCCATAAAGGCCAACTTTGTGCAGTGCACCACTAATAGTTGTCCTATGGACAGATTCCCCCACCTGAGCTGTAGATCTCTGCAGCTCGTCCAGAGTCACAATGGGCTTCTTGGTTGCATTTCTGATCAGCGCTCTCCTTGTTCGGTCTGTGAGTTTAGGTGGACGACCTTGTCTTGGTGAGTTTACAGTTGTGCCATACTCCTTCCATTTCTGAATGATCGCTTGAACAGTGCTCTGTGGGATGTTCAAGGCTTGGGAAATCTTTTTGTAGCCTAAGCCTGCTTTAAATTTCTCAATAACTTTATCCCTGACCTGTCTGGTGTGTTCTTTGGACTTCATGGTGTTGTTGCTCCCAACATTCTCTTAGACAACCTCTGAGGCCGTCACAAGGCAGCTGTATTTGTACTGACATTAGATTACACACAGGTGTACTCTATTTAGCCATTAGCACTCATCAGACAATGTCTATGGGCAACTGACTGCACTCAGACCAAAGGGGGCTGAATAATTACGCACACCCTTCTTCAGTTATTTATTTGTAAAAAATGTTTGGAATCATGTATGATTTTCGTTCCACTTCTCACGTGTACACCACTTTGTATTGGTCTTTCACGTGGAATTCCAATAAAATTGATTCATGTTTGTGGCTGTAATGTGACAAAATGTGGAAAAGTTCAAGGGGGCCGATTACTTTTGCAAGCCACTGTATATAATAATATTAGTAATAACAATAATAATAATAATAATAATAATAATAATAATAATAATAATAATAATAATAATAATAATAATAATAATAATAATAATAATAATAATAATGTCTATGACACCCATTTCTACTTGAAAAACAAATATGGTGTAAGATCTGTCCTAGCACAGCCTGGTTAAAAAAATATGTAATGTGCAAGTGATTCAGAATGCTACATCTAGACTAAATTAAATTAATCTATAAGATGTAATCATATGCTAACATCTCTTCAGTAATTTACAGTTATACAAAGGAGGTGTTTTTAAATGTTTATTTTTTAAACATTAAATGCTTGGCTCCCACCCATGTTGTTGAGAATACACTCAGGTGAATCTTTAGAGTCATAAAGTAAAAAAAAACATTGTCATAGCAAAACAGAAAAGAAAAAAAAAAGAAAATCAGCTACACAAAAATGAATATTTTTCTTAGGTTATTTTTCTTTTTCTTTTTTACTATCATGTTTTAATCATATTTTTGAATCTGTATTTGTTGTTTTTGATTTCTTAAGAACAATGGGTGGCATAAAATGTTCTCTGTAAACAAACTTGCCCATGATGGTGCAGAACCACTTTGGTACAGCCTGCTGCTACAATAGTGAGGATGCATATAAATGAAGGTAAACAACTAACCACTCAACATCCTGTTCAAGGGCTGCTGAAGTCAATAGGTTGAGATGAATCAGAGTAGAAGATGAAAAATTACAGGAAACCAGACAGTAACAGGAAGATGAACAGACTGGGTGCATGGTGAGAGGGAATGGAAACTGGCAGCGGCGAGTGATGACAAACGGCTATGTCTGAGAGTAGATGTTTAAAGATGGTAAACAGAGAAGTGCATTTAAAGTGGTTAGTATAGAGAACATTTACTATTGTAGGAGTTAGAGGATCTTAATGATCAGTCTGAGACAAAAAAAAACTAAGTTGGAAAAATGTGGTTGTCATGGAAACCTCCCAGCAAAAGCATGGCACTCCTGTAATGCCTTTCTCTGTTCTCTGAGAGGTCTGTTGCACCATAAAAATGATGTCTGAAATCTGTCTCAGCAAAAGATTAAAATGGAGTAAAACCATTTCTGTGTATTGTTTGTGGGATTTCTAAAACAAAACTAGTATGGTAGGATTGTTTGAAGGAAATGTAAGCATTTAGCAGGACTTAGTACAAACAATAAAAGTAAAAATGGACAGACTATCTGCATCTCTACCTTTTACTGTGTTCCCACTCTGTAAAACAGATAACAGAATAGTTTAAATTTAGTCACCATAGCTACCTGTAGCTGAATGAGACAAAGTCAGAGTAGTGAGTTTGGCAATAGAGAATTCCAAAAAAAGCACAGCCTAAAGAAAATACAAATTCAACCATGCACAAAGAATGAGATCAATTTTCATGTGAAAATGCCAATATTTAACCAACATGAGGGGGCTTCAGTTATTTTCGTTCATGACTCAAACCTATTTCTGAAGCTTTTGATGACCACTGACATTTACAGCTAAATAAAGGCCATTGTGCCATCCAGTTTATGCAAAGTTGAACTGATGATGACAAGAACCCATAATCACTGCATTTGATGAGGTTTGTACCATTCTTTTTGTATAAAAGAAACTGAGCCCATTACTTGATTGGCCCAATTCAAATAGTCTGACCTAAGGTTTTAGAGAAAGGGTGGGGGATTGGATTCAGTATAAAGCTCTGCACAGGAAAAGTCTGTGGAGAAAATCAGTATTGATAAGGTCAAATTACCATTATGTAGCAACAATCTGTCCCTTGAAAATACTTTTTGGTGTTCCTAAAGGAACCGATCTCTCGGGTTATCAGGATTTACATTAGAATTATAATTTATGCATAAAGTTGCCTGACATTATTTGAAGATAAGTTATATGTTTTCAGAGGGTAATAAACAGCAATGAAACAGAGGAAGCGAAGGCGTCTTCATTTTTATTACAAATCCTTCATGTTGGTAACAACAAGCCCAATTCCTCTCTTCCACCTACCTTGCTTTCAGACTATCACATAGAGATTAGATCATGGTCCTCCTATAATTTTCGCAAACTCAACAGTAATCAAACTGAAGTGTTACTTGTTGGCACAGCCTCCACTTTAACCCAACTCCACAGTTTCATTCAATCTTCCCCTGAGGTAAAGAGTCAGGGTGTCATTCTTGATAGTACATTCTCATTTCAGTCTCAAATTAATTATATTTCCAGGTCTGCATACTTTCAATTACAGAACGTTAACCGACTTTGACCTTTCCTTACTGCCTATGCTTCTGCCATCTTTGTCCATAGTCTCATCACCTCCCAGATCGACTATTGCAACTCTCTTCTTTTTGTTCTCCCCAACAAGTCCCTTCATAAACTCCAACTCCTCCAGAACTCTGCAGCTCGGATCATAACTAGGACTCCCACAAGAGAACACATTACCACAGTTCTTCAGTAGCTTCACTGGTTGATTCCCTGTCAACTTTAAAATTCTTATTCTCACGTTTAAGTGCATCCATAGCTTTGCCCCTCCTTATCTGTGTGACCTGCTTCACGTTACCACTCTTTCCCATTTTCTCAGATCTGCATCAGCCACTCATCTTCTTGTTCCTTTTGCATGATGCTTTTGCAAAATGGTTCAGATGACATGACATAACAAATCATTGTGGAAAAATACAGAAGCCATTACCAACTATACAAACATAAATTCTTCATTAGAATAAGTTACAATATAACAGAGATTATATTAAAATAACGAGTGGATATTGCTGTGCCAAGCTTTAGTGGCTGATATTTTCCTTTGCCAAGGCAACAAACTGAAGCCTAATTAGATCCTCTCTAAGAGACAGTGTATTTGAGAGCGTTGGAAACACTATGGTGGTATTAGTCTGCCAGGAAAGGAGAAATGAGGATGAATAATACTGTCAACCCTTTTCATCCTGACTTCATTTCCAGGGCAAGAAGTGAACCAATCGGGGAAGTGTTTTATTAGAATAAAGCCAGGCTCTAATGGACCTTCAAATCACAAGTTTTGTTGGCTCAGTATGGCTGGAATCATCTAGATGTAGATGTTGAGCTCCATTATGCTGATGTCACTGTAATTTGGATGGCACATCATTATATGGCCTTCAAATCTACATAACATTGGAAATGAAACAACTAGAAAAATAGACCTATTCACATAGGTCGAATTTTAAATATAAATATGATTAACAAGAAAAAACAACAAACAAGCAAAATCTTACATTGCAGTGGCAAAATAAAGGAAAGCGATGACTTAGTGTTTCAGCATTTTTGCAGTTTTCTGGAAGATGTTCCAGAAGATTTGTCTTTTTTTCTGCTCTGTTAAGCATTTTCTTCAGTCCCCCCCCCCTCAAGGTTTATGAAATCATTTCAAGAAGATGAGGAGAAGGAACAGGAATCTCCTTAATCGATTTGGCCTCATTATACTTGATAACAGTCCTAATGAAGACAGCCTGAAATGGATATGACATTTAGGGCTGTTAGTCAGAGGTATTTGCATGACAATTTATGGTTAAATGTTGGTCTCATTCAAGCTTTTAAAATAGAAACCACTACAGGACAGCTTCCTGAAGGCTTTTTCTACATCCTATTAGTGGATGATTAAATTTACTTCTTTCTGTACAAAATTGGAAATGCAGATGAAGTTGAGGAGGCCATCATCCACCTGCTTCAACCAACCCACTGTCATCTGGACAAAGCAGGCAGCACTGTGAGGATCATGTTCTTTGATTTCTCCAGGGCATTTAACACCTTTAGCCTGATTTGCTTTGTCAAAAACTCCTGAAAACACAGGTGGAGCCCTCAACAAATGCCTGGATTAATGACTACCTGACAAACAGACCACAATTTGTGAGACTGAATGATTATGTGTCAAACCAGGTGATCAGCAGCACAGGAGTACCACAGGAGGATGTAATCTCACCATTCCTCTTCACTGTGTACACATCATGCTTCCAGTATAAGTCAGAGACCTGTCATCTGCAAAAATACTCAGATGACTCTGCAGTCATCGGGTGTAACAGAGATGGACAAGAAGCTGAATACAGAGAGCTGGTGGACCGCTTTGTGACATGGTGTGGAAACAATCGTCTTACCTTGAATGTGAACAAAACAAAGGAAATGATTGTAGATTTCAGAAGAGACAGGGATAAGTCAAACATTGTTTCCATCGTGGGAGAAGAAGTGGAGGTGGTTGAGGAATATCAATACCTCAGAGTTTACCTGGACAACAGACTGGACTGGGGGCGCAACAGTGAAACCGTCTAAAAAAAAGAGACAGAGCAGACTGTATTTCTTGAAGAAGCTGAGGTCCTTCAAGGTTTGCAGTAAGATGTTGCAGATCTTCTACCAGTCTGTTGTGGAGAGTGCAATTTCTTCTTCCATCATCTGTTGGGGTAGCAGCACCAGAGCCAGGGACTTAAAAAGGCTCAACAACCTGATAAAGAAGGCTGGTTCTGTTCTTGGGACAACTGTGGAACCACTGGAGATGATGATGCAAAGAAGGATTCTTCACAAAATGAAAAGAATGATGGACAACCCTGAGCATCCTCTTTATTAGACTATCCTACAACAACAGAGTGTCTTCAGTCAGAGGATTCTTTAGCTTCGCTGCAACACAGACTGCTACAGGAGATCTTTCCTGCCCACAGCCATCATGATCTACAACAACTCCTTAAATAACTAAACAGTATGAGCTACAACAACACTTAAGTTCCCTCCGGGATCAAGCAGAGTCGTAGTTTAACCCACCTCTCTGCTGCTTCTGTACTGTTACCCACCCATTACCCTATAGAAACAGTGTCTTGCCCACGGCCAAAATTAAATGGATTAAAAGTTAAGCCAACAAAAGCAAATCATGGAAATCTCATAAAAATATATACAACTTTGACTGAACAGAAAAATAAATATATTAAATGTGGTTTATTAAACATAAGATCTCTCTCCTCAAAGACTTTGTTAGTAAATGACTTGATTTGTGATAATCACATTGATTTCCTTTGTCTCACAGAAACCTGGTTGCAGCAGGAGGATTATGTCAGTATGAATGAGTCAACTCCTTCCAGTCATTTAAATTTTCACATTCCTAGAAGTACTGGGCGAGGAGGAGGAGTTGCAACCCTTTTTCGTTCTGATTTACTAATTAGTCCCAGACCAATTGATAGCTACAGTTCTTTGGAACATCTAACCCTTAATTTTCCTCATCCAAGTTGCAAAACATTAAGACCTTTTTGTTTGTGGTTTTGTATCGTCCACCAGGCCCTTACTCTCAATTCTTGGATCAGATCTCAAATTTTTTATCTGATTTAGTATTAAATACTGATAGGGTTATTATAGTGGGGGACTTTAATATTCATGTGGATTCTGAAAGTGATAGCCTAAATGCAGCCTTTAATGCTATTTTAGACTCAATTGGCTTTACTCAAAAAGTCCAGGGATCGACCCACTCGGGTAAACACACTTTGGACCTTGTACTGACATACGGTATTGAGTGTGAGGAAATAACAGTCCACCCACATAATCCAGTCCTGTCTGACCACTTCTTAATAACTTTTGAATTTACTTTAACTGACCATCTTAAATCTGAAAGAAAATTTCATTCATTCATTTCCCCTTCGACAAGCTAGAACAGCGTATTTTTCATCATTAATAGAGGCGAATAAAAACAATCCTAGGTTTCTTTTTAGTACAGTTGCCAAACTTACACAGAGTCATAGCTCTGTTGAGCCAACTATTCCCCCAGCTCTTAGCAGTGATGATTTTATGGGATTCTTCATAAAAAAATTAATTCTATTAAAAATAAAATCATTGGCATCCTCCCAAACATGATTACTTCTTCCTCAGTAAATGAGGCAGTATCTGAAAGAACTGTAGAACCTCAGTTGTGCTTAGGCTGTTTTGATTCAGTCAAGCTTTCGGAATTATATAAAATATTAGCCTCATCTAAACCTTCAACTTGTAGGTTGGACCCAATCCCAACCAAATTATTTAAAGAAGTGTTTCATTTGGTTCCTGGCCCCATTTTGGACATGATGAATCTATCTTTAGTAAATGGATACGTACCACAGGAATTTAAAATAGGTGTAATTAAACCTTTTCTCAAGAAACCTTCCCTTGATCAAGATGACTTAGTGAATTACAGACCTATATCTAACCTTCCTTTCTTATCCAAAGTCCTTGAGAAAATTGTTGCTAATCAAGTCTGTGAGCATCTAAACAGTAACGAGCTGTTTGAAGAGTTTCAGTCAGGTTTTAGAGCTCATCATAGCACTGAAACAGCACTGGTGAAGGTTACTAATGATATTCTCATGGCCTCAGATAATGGACTTGTGTCTGTTCTGGTTTCGTTAGATCTCAGTGCTGCTTTTGACACAGTCAATCATAATATTCTCTTAGAAAGGCTTGAACATGTTGCAGGGATCAAAGGAACAGCACTAAGCTGGTTTAAATCATATTTGTCTGATAGATTCCAGTTTGTTCATCTAAATGATAAATCTTCTTCACTCTCAAGGGTTACTTGTGGAGTTCCACAGGGTTCTGTGCTTGGACCAATTCTGTTCACCATATATATGCTCCCAATTGGTAGAATCATTAGACAGCATGGGATAAATTTCCACAGCTATGCAGATGATACACAACTATATTTATCCATAAATCCTGATGAACCCAGTCAGTTAGGTAGATTACAGGCATGTCTGGAAGACATAAAAACATGGATGAATCTAAACTTTTTGCTTTTAAATTCTGACAAGACAGAAGTTGCTGTCTTTGGACCAGAAGTTCTTAAACAGAAACTGATTAGTCAATCACTTCATCTGGATGGCATTAAATTGGCCCCCAGTAATAACGTAAAGAACCTCTCCATTATTTTTGACCGAGACTTGACATTTAAATCCCATGTTAAACAGGTTTCTAGGATTTCTTTCTTTCACCTCCGGAATATTGCTACAATTAGAAACATCCTGTCCAGGAGTGATGCTGAGAAACTAGTCCATGCATTTGTTACCTCAAGGCTGGACTACTGTAATTCTTTACTATCAGGAAGTCAACAAAATGCCATTCAAAGCCTTCAGTTGATCCAAAATGCGGGAGCAAGAGTTCTGATGAATATTAAAAAGAGAGATCACATTTCTCCTGCTTTAGCTTCCCTTCATTGGCTCCCTGTAAAATCCAGAATAGAATTTAAAATCCTTCTTCTTACATACAAAGCCCTTAATAAACAAGCTCCATCATACATCAGAGATCTAATTGTTCCATATGTTCCCAACAGAGCACTTCGCTCTCAGACTGCAGGTTTACTTGTAGTTCCTAGGATTTCTAAAAGTAGAATGGGAGGCAGATCTTTTAGTTATCAGGCTCCTCTCCTGTGGAACCAGCTCCCAGCTTTAGTCCGTGAGGCAGACACTCTGTTTACTTTTAAGGCCAGGCTTAAAACTTTCCTTTTTGATAAAGCTTATAGTTAGAGTGGCTTAAGTCATCCTGAGCTATCTCTGTAGTTATGCTGCTATAGGCTTAGACTGCTGGAGGACAGACTTACCAATTTTCTTCACTCTGCTACTTCATTTTCTCCTACGACTCTCCAGTTGTATTACATTACATTCTGTTATTTCGACTGTTAACTTTGTTTTCTCTCAGTGTTTTTCTCTCCATAGAAGATATACCTGGTCTGGTATCCTGCTTGGCTGCAATGCCCTGTTGGACGGGGGGCATCGACTGGGATGATCCTCCGAGTAACTGAACATCCACTGTGTCCTGTTATCAACTTTTTACTTTCTGTAACATAGAAAGTTCTCTTATACCAGATCTTCTGTTCCTTCTGTGTTCTGCTCTGTCTTCTCAAACCCCCAGACGGTCGTGGCAGATGGCCGCTCCTACTGAGCCTGGTTCTGTTGGAGGTTTCTTCCTGTTAAAGGGGAGTTTTCCTCTCCACCGTCGCTACATGCTTGCTCAGTATGAGAGATTGCTGAAGGATTGCTGTGGTTGGAAAGTCTGCCCAACCTCACGCCAATGACTGACGCAATCTGCTGGGATTCCTTAAATAGGAAACTTTTTAACTGATTGGAATGTTTGTATAAATGTATTGAAATGACTTCTTGTTAAGTGCCTTGAGATGACATCTGTTGTGAATTGGCGCTATATAAATAAACTGAATTGAATTGAATTGAAGTGTTTTTGAAATGAATTTAATTGAATTTAATCCTAGGTGCACAATGGAGCGTTATTGGATATCCTTCCTCCCAGCAGTTGTTAGACTTCATAATCATCACTACCAACCTCAATCTTAACAAATGTTTACATCCCTGCTGTTTTTTCAGCCTTTTAATTCCTTGTAAACAGCCTGTTGCTGTTTTTCTATGATCAATTATTCACATCTCGTACATTTCTTTAAATTACCCTACTCAGTTACATTTCTTTTAACTTGAATATGCAATTGCTATGACTGTACAGTATTATTATTTTGGAAAGTTGAATATTACTTTAACTTTTCAGCCGATACACCTGAATTTCCCCACTGTGGGAAAATGATAATTTTTCTATTCTATTCTATTCTATTCTATTCTATTCTATTCTATTCTATTCTATTCTATTCTATTCTATCTAAATACCATTAGATGTCTCTGCTGTAAAGACTTCTCGTTTAAACCTACCTTGGAAGCTTTGGGTGAAATCATGGAGCCTGCCATTGCATATTTTCCAGCTACAGTGCCTCTTTCTCCTACAGATCATTTCACCCAGCATCAATCATCCATGCATATAAAACCAGGAACAACATTCCCATGGCTCCTGTTCTAGACAAATATGACTCACTCTAAACATCTAAAAAACTGTAGATCCTTAAATGACACTATTCTTCATTTGCATACATCATAGGAATTAAACAATAAAAGATTTAATGAAACCAGGAGTTACAGTCATAATAGGAGCAAAGGAGAAAGACCAGTTGTGCTGTAAAACTTGTACTCCCCACTGCACTCAAACTGAAGACTGCAGGTGACTAAGAACATTTCAAAGCTAAATGACACAAACATCCTGATGGGGTGGTGACAAAACTTCTGGCGAGCTCTGAGCTCCTGTCACTCCAACATTATGGAGAGTAACTACTTAGTCTTTAATGTATAGCAATAATCAAAAAGCATGCATGAGCCAAATCCATTCAAGACCAGGAAATTGAATTGAAAGTACCTTATTGTAATTTGTTTTGTAATACCAGCCAAAGGGGTATGGAGGGGTATGGTCTGCATGAGACGAGAATCTGATAAGTGGAGCTCAGTGAGCATTGTGATGTATCAATCAATATTGTAAAAGGTTTCTTACTTTAAAGGTGATTAATAGACACTTGGGGAAAGCACCATGGTACCATGGAGAGGCTGAGTTGAGTGGAAGGCAGGTGAGAAGTTGGAAGTAGATGGTTTCAACTATGGTAATGAAGATTGATCTCTTGATGGATCTGAGGAAGTGGGTGGAATACATATATGACATTACAGTCAACGTCTAAGATAAGGTGTATCTGAAATTGCGGCAATTGTGCCGTTCCTTCTCTTAAGGTATTCCTGTGTGATTTTTCCAAGCGCCTCTACATGTACAAGAAGGGGCATGTCTGGATGATTCACCTCCATCTTCCTAATGTTTACCTCTGAGCGGTCACCTGTTATTAAGCTGGCTGTGGCACATGTTTTCTGGTGTCACTTCTTTACCAAACTCACTTCTTTAACGCCTAACGAATCCACACCAATCCAAGAGTCAGAGATTTAAAGGGAACATATCATGAAACTTTTTTTTTTTTAGCCCTTAAATGCTTTGTGCAAAATGCATACATTTGTCACTCCATGTGTTGTGGAGATATTTTTGTAAAATGTTTTAGGTCATATTTTTTAAGCCGTTCAGTTTTCTCTATTATCTATTACGTTTTATGAACTATTACGTTACAGTACTTGGACTGGAACTGCCAAACTTGGTCATGGATTTCTGCCTAAACGCTGAGCGAATCCGCCATCTTAACTTCTGGCTGTGAGTTTGTAGTTCAAGTTTAGGTATGCTGAAAGTACAAGTGTCAAAATGTTCTGTTGTTGGGTGTATTAACCCGCACAACTCTTCTCCCTGCATAACAACTGCTTCGAAGTGCGTGGTAAAGTTTTATTTTTAATGGTAATGTGCCCGAATCTGTGGCTAAAGTGTTTTTTGTTTGCACCAAACGAGTGCTTTAGTAACCTCCGCCAGTAACAACAAGGGTTTTCTGAAAGACTTTGTCTTATCGAGGGCTCAATCCCTTCATTTTCCTCTCGCTCAGGGTCAGACTCTGGCTCGAACATGTACGGCTGGATGGACAACTCTTCCGACATTTAAAAAAAAACATTTGACGAACAAAACGTTTCTTCAGTGCTAGGTTGCCGGTTCTCTATCAAACTACAAAAATGGCTGAATGGGGTGGAGTGGAAGGTTCAGCGACCTGGAGGGGGGCCTGGTATGCAGCACGTCCTACACATTTAAAGGGACTGCACAAAAACACACAACCAAGAACTGTTAGGTTTTTTTTGTGGTTTACCTAAAACGAGTCACACACAAAATCGGAGATAATTTAGACAATAAGCTCTGCAGAGGTAGATGTGGTTCAATCAGTTCTGCAGAGGGAGACCAGCAAAATACGGTAAGGAATGAGCCAACCGTCTGTCTGTTCTCAGCTCCTCGTCACTCGTCTCCCACTGATCTTATCACTGGTCTCAAAGGGTCTCACCTCTGCAGACTCTCTTTATTTTATTCAGTCAGGCTTTAGGAAGCAGCACAGCACTGTTACCGCTGCCCTGAAAGTTCTAAATGATGTGTTTGAGGCGCTGGATTCGAACAAGTTTTGTGTGGCTCTGTTTATAGATCTATCCAAGGCATTTGATACTGTGGACCACAATCTCTTGCTACAAATTCTCCTCAAAAATGGTATTTCCAAACAGGCTGCCTCTTGGTTTGCTGATTATCTGACAAATAGGACACAATGTGTTCAGATGGCTGGAGTGAGCTCCACCTTTCTTGAGGTCACAAAAGGTGTACCTCAAGGATCAGTCTTAGGACCCATCCTTTTTACAATCTACATAAATGATCTGTGTGCAAACATATTAAATGCCTCATACCATCTTTATGCAGATGATACTGTAATTTATTGCTGCTCTCGTTCGATTGCTCAGGCGTTTGAATTTTTGCAGTCCGCTTTTGATGCTATACAGGTTCGATTGGAGAAATTGAAATTGGTTTTAAATGCTGATAAATCCAAAATGATGATTTTTTTCAAATTCAAGCTTGGTTTCTTCTATAGAAACAAATCATGTTTTTCACTCAGAGCTCGAACGTTTCTGATGTCAGCAACTTTCATGTCTGTCCTTGATTATGGTGATGTGGTGTATATGGCAGCTTCATCTAGCTGCCTCAAATCTTTAACTCCGGTCTATCACTGTGCGCTGAGGTTTATTACTGGTTGCAGTTACCTCACCCACCACTGTGAATTATATGCAAAAGCTGGCATGCCTTCTCTCAATGTAAGACGCCATACACATTGGATGACCCTAGTTTTTAAGGCTCTTCTTGGCCTGGCTCCCATATATTTATGCATGTTCCTTCAGAGAACTGGAAGCCGTTATGCCTTAAGGTCAAATGACATCTTGCACTTTTCTGTTCCTCGAGCTCGGACTGAATCAAGAAAAAAAGCATTCAGTTTTGCTGCCCCTTCTGCTTGGAATGCTCTCCAATCTGAACTGAGATTATCAGAACTTGTTTCATTGGAAGCATTCCGCTTTATTTTAAGAAAACGTCAAAGGAAAACTTTTGAACAGTGCCTATGTTTTTAACTTGTTACTGTATCTATATCCTCTGGACTTTTATTTGCACATTTACTTGCACCTTAGTATTTTCTTATTCACTCGCTTTTTAGTATTTTAATATTTTAATGTTTTATGTTTTTTGCTGCTTGTTTGTTGTTGTCTGTTAGTATTGATTGTCATGGCGTGTGCTGCTGCCTTTCTTGGCCAGGTCACCCTTGTGAAAGAGGTTTTGATCTCAATGGGTTTTTATCTGGTTAAATAAAGGTTATATATATTTAGTCACACTTCATTAACATATTAAAAGAACAGGATGTCATGCACAAGAGCATGTGACTGAAACCAAAATGACATTTAAAAAGTACATTTAGAACTATGTGATAAAAACACCCTAAGAAAATAATAATACACCATTATTATTTTTCCCTAACAAGAACCACTGCCAGATCATGATACCAAGCCCATTTGATCTGAAATGTTAACATTTTTGTTGTTCACAATTGATCATCAAAGACTTAAAACTTTCATCATTTATAAATGATAGATTCAACATCTATTGCTCTAGATGGAAAAATCTTTAAAAACATGTTCTAGATTTTTTATGTGGTTTTGCAAACACAATAGACTATCATATTAATAAAAAACGTGTAACATAACTTGATCAGGCAGTGCATAACACTGATTATCTCTTCATTAAGGCACCTGTAGGTAAGTGGGATATATTAGGCAGCAAGATAACATTTAGTTCCCTAAGTTGATGTGTAAGAAGCAGGGAAATTGTAATAGGTAAATGCCACACTGTAATGACTAGATGACTGGGTCATAGCATTTCTAAAACTGATGCTGTTGTAGGTTGTTCCTGGTCTGCAGTAGTCAGTGTAAGGACCATAGCGAAATCAGTTTATTTCTTCATGTTCAGCTTCTTGGTGTTATGTTTCTTGTATATTTGTACGGTGGGGCAAAAAAGTATTTAGCAGCCACTGATTGTACAAGTTGTCCCATTTAAAAAGATGTGAGAGGTCTGTAATTTTCATCATAGGTACACGTCAAATGTGAGAGGCAGAATGTTTATTTATTTATATAATGGTGCAGAAATTAAGTATTTAGCACCTACAAACAAGCAAGAATTCTGGCCCTCAAGGACCTGTTACTTTTTCTTTAAGAAGCTCTTCTATCCTCCACTTGTTACCTGTATTACTGGCACCTGTTTGAATTCATTATCTGTACAAAAGACACCCATCCACACCTTCAAACAGTCAGACTCCAACCTCCACCATGGCCAAGACCAGAGAGCTGTCCAAGGACACCAGGGACTAAATTTTACACCTGCACAAGACTAGGATGAGCCATTCTACAACAGGCAAGCAGCTTGGTGAGAAGAGATCAACTGTTGGAGCAATTATTAGAAAATGGAATAAATACAAGATCACTGGCAATCTCCCTCAACCTGGGGCTCAATGCAAGATCTAACCTTGTGGGGTACACATGATCTTCAGAACAGCAAGGAAACAGCCAAGAACTACATGGACGGAACTGGTCAATGACCTGAAGGAAGTTGGGACTGCAGAAACAAAGGTTACTTTTAGTGACACACTACGTCGTCATGGATCAAAATCCTGCATTCCACCTACTTAAGCCAGCACGTGTCCAGGCTCGTCTAAAGTTTGCCAGAGACCATCTGGACGATCCAGAGGAGGATTGGGAGAATATAATGTGGTCAGATTAGACCAAAATGAACTATTTGGTATAAACGCCACTCTTCGTAAGGGGGAATGCGGGAAAGCATTTAAAGGTTCTGGAGTGGCCTAGCCAGTCTCCAGACCTAAATCCAATAGAGAATCTGTGGAGGGAGTTAAAAGTCTGCATTGCCCAGCAACAGCCCCAAAACATCACAGCTCTAGAAAAGATCTGCAAGGAGGAATGGGCCAAAATACCAGCTACAGTGTGTGCAAACCTGGTGAAGACCTACAAGAAACGTTTAACCTCTATCATTGCCAACTAAGGTGACATTACAAAATACTGAAGAGAACTTTTGTTTACCAAATACCTATCTTCTGCACCATAATGCAACATAAATACATTCTTTAAAAATCAAACAATGTGTTATCCTAAAATTCTTTTTTATATTTCGTCTCTTACAGTTGACGTGTACCTATGATGAAAATTAGAGACCTCTCTTTTTAAATGGAACAACTTGCACAATTGGTGGCTGCTAAATATTTTTTTACATCACTGTATATTTAGATTATTGTCAGACCTGGTTCTCATTTTATCCACCTCCTCCTTGCCACAGCTGTTCCATATTTCAACTGATTAGCCTACTAGTTTCTCATATCACCTTACACCCTTGCCTCAGTAATCAAGCCCATTGAACTTACCTGTTTTCATGCTCCATTCCATATCCCATTCATTTCTGTTTCATGTCACTTATAAGTTTTACTTTTTAATATTAAATCTTCAGTTATGCCTCACCTTGGTGACTGTTTGTTCTTTGACTCTGCCACGTCTCCACGCGTCATGATAGCCTGGCTCTCCTGTCTTGTTCTATTGTAATTTCATGTTGATGTTACTTTCAAACACACAAACTAACTGTTGTTGCAGAACATGGTCAGACTTTCATTGAAACAATATTCCCTAACAGCTATGGTCTGCCTAAAAGTATAAAAAGTTCAGGAAGAGGCTGAAAAGCACAACAAATTTGAGGTGTCCACTTGGCCACAAAATTCTCCAGATCTCAATCCAGTTGAGCATTGATGGGATGTGCTAAGTAGGCATTTGCCAAAAAGAGTCTGCTGGCGAGACTTTGATACTGGAAACCACAGCACACCTTCAGTGTCTGGTGTGGTCCATGCATCGATGAGTCAGGTTTGTTTTTGGGAGCAAAATGGGGAGCAACACACTATTAGACAGTGGGTGTGTTTAATGATAATCAAGGCCTCTTTTAAAAGTCTGATTCAACTTTTTACATCAAAAGTTTTTCAGCAAAAGAGGCTGGTGAACTCCATCAGTCATCTGCAGTGCAGCAGTGTCAAGATTTCAAAGAGCGAAAATTGTTTTGATGAGTAAGACATTTCTCAAAGAGATAATGGCATGGGCCGGCATGGCGCTGCTACTTTAAAGATCCATTACAGAAGCAGGAGAAAAAGAGAAGTCTGAGACTTGGTCCCCACAAGCAACTCCAATATTTGGGTAGGAGAAAAATAACTTAAAACATTATTTTCTATTTAAATGATTTTAATAGAACCTCCTCTGAGTACATCTTTAAGTAAAAATTGCTATTTGTCTCAGTGTAAAATAGAACAATGCAAAAATATAATACTTTAAATGTTGCCTAATTGTTCAAGTACCATTAATCAAGAGTAACCCAAACTTTAATGTTCTCTTGTAGTGCTGCTGCTGTTTTTAAGAACATATTAAAAGGCACACACTTTTACAACAGCAGTTTATTCTTCACTTTATCGAGCTGTAAAATGTTCAGCAGATACATTAAAAGTAAACACCCTGCATTCCAAACATATGAGCAGCTTTGACAGTATGATGGATTTACACAAACTGATCCTATAACAGCATATACATGGTTAGTACTAAGTCAATGACTGGCTAGCTTTTGCTCTTTTTGACATGAAAGTGCATGTACAATCAGAAAGAGACTGGACATGTCTGTGAGGTGCACAATGAGGACACAGTTTCTCTCTAAGAAAAACTAAAAGGTTAGACTAGTTCTTACCAAAGAATATTTAGACAAAGGCTGTTACAATATTGGTCTTTGAACAGATTACTGTAAAACTTTGGACACCAAAACAGATGACATGTTCAACATACACTACATACAGCATTACAGGAATTAACCTCAAACAAGCTGTGAGGCACAGAAGTAGAAGTTTTAAGGTTTGGGGATTATTTGCTCAGCAGGACCAGGCCAGCTAACCACCATATTATTGATAATGAATTCTACCATGTATACAATGTTGCTTTAGGAGAATGTGAGACCTACTGTTAAAAAACAAACAAAAAAATCACTAAATGCTGAATTGGACCCGGCAAGACAATGACCCCAAATGTACCAGTAAAGCTACCAAAGGCTGGCTGAGAATTAGGAAATTGAACGTTCTGAGCTGAGGCTGGCTATGAATCACATTTGCAGCAAGATACAAAAATGAAAAGGGTGCTCAACTAAGTACTAAAGATGGCTGTCATGAAGAGGTTGAATAATTTTGACAATGAAATAGTCAATAAAAGTGACATTTTGTGTTTCATTTGGAGAAACCACTTCTAATTTGATTATTTACTGCAAATTATTTCACATGCATTGCAGTTCTTAAGTAGACCACAGACTTCTTAGTTTAAATGTAGTTTTGCAGGGATGTGTGAAGTGATACCATATTTGTGGCTGAAACACCAGGTTTTATCTACAACCACGCCTTTCCTCTTGTTTCCTCTCACCTCTCATAATACATTGATGTCTATATACAGTGGCTTGCAAAAGTATTTGGCCCCCTTGAACTTTTCCACATTTTGTCACATTACAGTCACAAACATGAATCAATTTTATTAGAATTCCACGTGAAAGACCAATACAAAGTGGTGTACACGTGAGAAGTGGAACAAAAATCATACATGATTCCAAACATTTTTTACAAATAAATAACTGAAAAGTGGGTTGTGCGTAATTATTCAGCCCCCTTTGGTCTGAGTGCAGTCAGTTGCCCATAGACATTGTCTGATGAGTGCTAATGACTAAATAGAGTGCACCTGTGTGTAATCTAATGTCAGTACAAATACAGCTGCCCTGTGACGGCCTCAGAGGTTGTCTAAGAGAATGTTGGGAGCAACAACACCATGAAGTCCAAAGAACACACCAGGCAGGTCAGGGATAAAGTTGAGAAATTTAAAGCAGGATTAGGCTACAAAATGATTTCCCAAGCCTTGAACAACCCACAGAGCACTGTTCAAGCGATCATTCAGAAATGAAAGGAGGATGGCACAACTGTAAACCTACCAAGACAAGGCCGTCCACCTAAACTCACAGGCCGAACAAGGAGAGCGCTGATCAGAAATGCAACCAAGAGGCCCATGGTGACTCTGGACGAGCTGCAGAGATCTACAGCTCAGGTGGGGGAATCTGTCCATAGGACAACTATTAGTCGTGCACTGCACAAAGTTGGCCTTTATGGAAGAGTGGCAAGAAGAAAGCCATTGTTAAAAGAAAACCATAAGAAGTCCCGTTTGCAGTTTGCCACAAGCCATGTGGGGGACACAGCAAACATGTGGAAGAAGGTGCTCTGGTCAGATGAGACCAAAATGGAACTTTTTGGCCAAAATGCAAAATGCTATGTGTGGCGGTAAACTAACACTGCACATCACTCTGAACACACCATCCCCACTGTCAAATATGGTGGTGGCAGCATCATGCTCTGGGGGTGCTTCTCTTCAGCAGGGACAGGGAAGCTGGTCAGAGTTGATGGGAAGATGGATGGAGCCAAATACAGGGCAATCTTGGAAGGAAACCTCTTGGAGTCTGCAAAAGACTTGAGACTGGGGCGGAGGTTCACCTTCCAGCAGGACAACGACCCTAAACATAAAGCCAGGGCAACAATGGTTTAAAACAAAATATATCCATGTGTTAGAATGGCCCAGTCAAAGTCCAGATCTAAATCCAATCGAGAATCTGTGGCAATATCTAAAAACTGCTGTTCACAAACGCTGTCCATCTAATCTGACTGAGCTGGAGCTGTTTTGCAAAGAAGAATGGGCAAGAATTTCAGTCTCTAGATGTGCAAAGCTGGTAGAGACATACCCTAAAAGACTGGCAGCTGGAATTGCAGCAAAAGGTGGTTCTACAAAGTATTGACTCAGGGGGCTGAATAATTACGCACACCCCACTTTTCAGTTATTTATTTGTAAAAAATGTTTGGAATCATGTATGATTTTCGTTCCACGTCTCACGTGTACACCACTTTGTATTGGTCTTTCATGTGGAATTCCAATAAAATTTATTCATGCTTGTGGCTGTAATGTGACAAAATGTGGAAAAGTTCAAGGGGGCCAAATACTTTTGCAAGCCACTGTATGTATTAGGATGTAATCCTTTTAAAAAATTGTCACAATTGTTACCCCTTTCCACGATAGTTTGTAACCACTTTATCTATATATAGTTGCTGTGATGGATAATCTGTTCTGGTTTTATTCTATTGTCAAAGTGAGGAAAAGTTATAGGAAAAAACCGTTCCAGGCTTCACAATTATAATTATTTTTGCCTCGTCCCAATCTTTTCCTTGTGCTAGTTTTTTATTCAGTCTTCTCATCCCTCATTGCCTAAGCTCCCTGCTCAACTGCGTCACATTCATTATTTAAACTCAATTGTTGTTGTACCAGCAATCTTTTTATCTTGTGAATTTTACTGGTTTCTATATTAAAATCTGTATCATCTTGAATGCCTCCCATTTGCTTTTAAATACAAACGAGTACAATGAGAAAAAAATTGGTCCAAGAATAACCTTTTGGTATAACAAAACAACCAGTGACCAGAAGATTAATAAAATAAAATAAAAAGCAATTCAGATATTACTTTTTAAAAGAGTTTTGATTGCAGCTATTTTTTTATTTTTAGCTAAAACAATGGAAATATATATTATTAGAAAGAGTTAATAGATTTGGGGAAGATTTTGTGGAGTTCTTTTCTTTTCTGTCGCTGAATGTTAAAGTTTAAGGTATATTTAAATGTCATTAATGTCATGTTAATTATCATTGCAATGACCACTATTTGAAATCAATTTGACTCTATATGGATGTAAAATAATTCTGTATTACTCCTTAGAAAGTTTTAATGCCCAGAAATACAAATATTTTCATTAAGACCATTATAACAGAATGAGAAAATCATCATGTATATTCCAAGGAGGATAAATTAGTTTTTTCTGATCAGACATGGCCAACTGTTCTGAACAAAAAGAGGTCAGAGAGCCGAGCAGCTGCCACAAAATGTGGGGAATTATGTTGCAGAATCCATTAATAAATTATAATAGAGAACACATTTGGGTTTGTAAATAATATCATCTGCTTGTGTAAGCATATTCAGAATGGTATGCTAGTATATGGAGTCAACTGTTTCTTTTTCTTCTGTTAAGTAAAGCTGAAATTCACGCATTTTTCGTTTAAAGGGCATTGTGCATATAAATTAAGCACTGCTACATAGCTGAGTCAATGTTTATGTTTTTGCATCTTTGCCTGCTGATCAGCAGAGTGTTTTTAATGGCAGAAACGATGTCGAAAAAGTAAGTGAATGTCGGTATTCTCGCGTTAAAGCAGATGGTGGATGCTCACCACAGGGCAGCCATGAAACCGATCCTTCCTTTTTGTTTAAAAAAACATACTGTATTTCTAACATCAGAAACAAGTGTTACATAATAAGTGTTAAGGTTTTCCAGAAGATGCAGAGGAAAGATATAGCATGGTTACCAAAGCTGAAAAGGAAGATGCCATCTGTCCTCTCTTTGAAAATGTGACAGAATTTTATCAGCACTCTTCTGCCTTTATCCACCTTGGTCTTAAATGAGCCAAGAATCTTATAATTTGAAGCACTGTGATAAAACATCAAGGTATTTTATGGGTGAATGTACCTACAGCAGCCTATGTCCTGAGTTCTTGTGAACCATCGCCATCTACTGTTCATTTCTGGTAGAAGAGCAGCAGAAAAATATATCAGGGGACACATTAACAGTTGACATGTCAGAGGCGACACCAACATGGGTGGAGGTTAAAAAATAAAATCCGATATCACCACCTTGGCCATCCTGAAGAAGAGGGGCCATGTCAGAGAGCCCAACGGACCCTGTATACCGCTGGTCTTCTGTGTTGAGTTTAGATTAATTCATTTTTTGGTCACAATGAGGTAGCCTATATATAGAAGAAAAAGTATTCACCCCCAGAACCAGAGGTGGGTGGTAACTGGCTCAATTTACTTGAGTTACTTTTTGGGAGAAAAAAAAATACTTCTAGGAGCAGTTTTACTGGACCATACTTTGTATCTTTAATTGAGTAACATTACTATGAAGTATTCCTACACTTACTTGACTAAATAATTCTGGATACTCTGCCAACTATGAGTAACTTCACACCTACAATTTTTGTTGCAAACTTTGTTATTCTGAAGTTATATTCTATCTGCTGAGCCTTTTGGAGGTAGTGAATATACAGCAAACATTCGATATTGTCACAGGAAGTACTTTATCTTTTTTCTAACATATACATACATTGACTGCTGTAAGTATTGGTTTAATAAGTTTTACATTTAAAGAAATGATTTTGGAAGAAAGTTTTTTTTCTGCCTGAATTTATGTTGTAATTATTTATTTGTATACATTTCTTCATTTTAGTCTTTAAAATACCACAATTTGCAGCTAGATTTTTTTTCCTGTCAGATATCATTTATAAATGTTAAATCAGATGGATGATTAGTTACTCTAGTAGGGTTATTAGAGTCAGGTACTCGAGTAGCCTTTTTACAAAATACTTTAAACTCTTACTTGAGTTTTAAAGTTTAAATTATGGAGTTTCCCAGCCAGAGTTCTGACTTGTTCCTAATAGATCAGCAGTGGAGGGAGCGAAACATTAGGGTGACGGCTTCCAGTGTCAATGGAAAAAAAGATGAATGGTCAGGGATACAACTAGCGACAAGCAAAAAGCTTGTCAGCAATCCTGAGAAGCACTTGGTTCCAACAATATCTAATAAAAAACTTTCCAACTAATTTATGGGGAGGGTAGAATAACATTAATACATGGCCTTTTTTGTTGAAGTACAAATGAAAAACAGATTTCTTTTGACCACAGTAACCATCCATCCATTTTCTATACCCGTCCGTCCTATGCAGGGTCGCGGGGGGGGGGTTGGTGTCTATCTCCAGCAGTCACAGGAGGTGGGGTACACCCTGGACAGATCGCCAGTCCAACGCAGAATTTAGAATCCATTCACACCTAAAGTAATGTGTTTGTTGTAAAACCTAATGACTCTGTTACATATGCTAAGAATATTCTAAATTCAAATACGTGCATTATGAATAAAATACTACCAAAAAATATAAAGTTGACATGCAGTTTGCACAGATCAGACAGAGCAGCTGATTCATGTCATTTTATTGGAAGATATATATACAAAATAAACTGCTATTATATGACAGGGCATGTTATTGGGATTAAAACAGGTCCAAGATCCTAATTTTTTATTTACAACCATGTTGATTTGATGATTAAGTCATCCTCAAAGCCACAGTACCATAATCCAACTTCATGTTTCTATGCTCATAAATTTCAAACATTTCAACTAAAAACTGCAAGGACATCGTTTTTGTTGAAATCATCATCATCTGCAGTGGTTCACTAACTTTTTCTTTTCCAGTTATGGGGAAGAAGCGATACAGGATCTCTGAAAAATATAGCTTCACCTTGAAGACATCAGCAGAACTAAAATTTAAAAGCAAACAGAGAAAAAATAATTTTGAACTTGTTTTCTTTTTGTTTACAAACAAAACAACAATTTGTGAATCTGGATTAAAGAATACCTTCCAGCGGTTCCCACACTCGTTGCAGAGGACAAATGTGGTCATTGGCTCATCAGCGCTGCGGGTCTGCACCTGAAACACACAGAGGAGGTTTGCTGTAAGAAGAGCTATGGTGAAAGAAAGTAGTTTAAACTGAAAGCAATGAATTATCATCTGAATTAAAAAGAAAAACAAGTAAAAACATTCTGGTGAGGAACAAACTAAACAGAGGGTTAGATACTAATGAGTGATAAGAGGTGTGGAAACCAGGTGAGTATAAACAATAGAATCCAATAGAGCTGTGCATGGAGCAGGCTGGTGGAGCTGGGTGAAATAGAGTAATATCACAGCAATATGTAAACAATACAATCAGACACAAGGGAAAAGTGATGCAAAAGGAAAAACTCAACACAAAAACCAGAATAAATACTTATTCGAATACAATGTTCAGAACCATGACAGAGACCCCACCCTTAACCCAGATATAGATTTATATTATTTATATATTTTATATTTATAAAATGTATATAGTATATATTAAAATTATATAAAATGTATATATTATAGATATTTATATAGATTTATATTTATGTCCTGAACAACTAGCTGTGATTAATGGAACCATGCACTCTGTTCTCTACCAGGAAATCCCAAGTGAGAATGTCCAGACCTCAGGTTATGATATTAAATGCAAGATACTCCAACTTTTGAATGGCTGAAAACATAAAAAAAAATATTTTAAATGAAGGTTCTTAAGAGGCCTAGTCAAAGTCTGGGCTGTGGTATGACATAAATGTTTTTAAATCTTATACTGTAACTGAATTAAAATAATTTTTGTATCATAAGATCAAATTCCTCCAAAGTAAGACTCATCACCAGCTATTGCAAATGCCCGATGACAGCTCAAGTTGCATGGGTGGTACAGTCAGTTATTAGGCTTAGAGGGGATTGCTGCTTGTCGCACCTCCACCAGTGCTACTGGTGGAGGTGCGACAAGCAGCAATGCTTTGCAGGTAAACCATCGACCTGTATCTGTATGAGTGAGTTAGAAGGGATCTGTCACACAGGGCCAGGCTGATGTGGATAGTTTTTTCCGTTAATAGAGGAAATCATCATTTGAAAACTTCACTTTGCACGAAGTCAAGTTATATTTGTCTGATCCCACCATGTGTTTGATCTAAAACATCTAAGTGTAACAAAATAGAGAAATTTGAATAAATCTGTTTATGTTTAGAGTTCTGTTCCTCTTTGAGTGAACGCAGGGAAGAGGAAGCAACACACACTCATGTTTGTGCCTCAAAATCATTTTTAGATATTGTCATGGAATGTTTCTATCTGACTTGTTTAAGCTATTAGAGCCATTCAGATTACCTGGTTGTAGGTGCAGTTCTTCTTCTTGCACTTGCCGCACTGCAGCAGGTCTGTGGAGGTCCCGCCGGTTTTGGCCATCTGGTGCTCCCTGATGGCCTCCTGGGTGAGGACATTCCTCAGCTGTTTCAGCTCATCACTGGCCATTTCCTTAATGCAATACAGTGAACAGGAGAACATGTGACGTACAGTGAAGAGGAAAATTAAAGCTTGGAAAATCTAAGTTGATCATTGTGTGAAGCTAAGCTACCTCAGCGGACATGCTGGAGATGCGGCTCAACTCAATGCTGCCAGCGAGGACATTTCTGCGAAGCCCTGGGTTCTTGGGGTCCTTCAGGTTGCTGATGCGGCTCCGGACTCTGTTCTTGTATTTCATATCCGTGGCCCTGATCTCCTGGTAGATATGTGAACTCGCACAGTCAAGGTCAGATAGTAATGTCCTAAATTCCATCTACTATAGATCAATAAAATAACACCTAGCTGCAAAGTAATGTCAGAAGCAAAGGATATGATCTTCAATCTCTGCTGCCATGCTGTCACAGTTTGCTCCAAAATCCTTGTAGTCATCTGTGAAACCCAGAGCATATTAATCAGTGCAACACACCGAGTCACCTCTGCAGTCCACTTCAGTATGTGGAAATGTTTTCTAAAATGTTTTCTAAATGTTTTTTAAAAGTATTCTCTATAGTCAGAGTGGTTTTAGCCTCACTGTCTGTGCGCAGGGCAGCTGCCAGCATCTCGATGCACTTGTCTCTAATGGAATCTCCAGTAGCCAGATGAGGGGACAGAGGACCACCTGGAGAGCTGAAGCTGGGTGACATCGGGCTGGTCGGAGTAGTGGGAGTTTTAGGCGCTTCGATTTTACTCTTCCTGTAGAATAAAAAAGGGATGCTTTAGAACTGAAAAGCTCTGGAGACAGGCTGAAGAATAATTTCCACTTGGAATTTAAAAAGGAGTTGATTACCTTTTTTTTTTACACTGATTTGCATATTTATTGATGTTTTCTAAAACAAAGGACCTATTGTACAACTACATTACTCACTGTTTTCTTAAAAAAAAAATCCTACATGAACAATGTCATTATAATAACCAATTTTAAAACTCTGCTTTGTATTGTTTTCCTTTCAGTTAAAATACCTTTCAAGGCTGTCAGTAGAGGGTTTCCTCTGTGGTTGTCCAGGAGGCTTTGAACCCAAAGACTCTCTCCTAAGAAACACAGTCATTGCAAAATCAGGGTAATATATCATTGTGCAAACTTCTCAACCCTTCTTAAATCCCCATAATAATTAAACATTATTGTGTTCTATCAAAGTGGTAATTGATTAATCTTTAAGCTTTTAATTTTTTTTATCTTGTGTAGAGTACTTATACCTATCTGACTATCTGACTGCAGTGTGTCATAATAAGAGTTAAGAAACCTGCTGGACAAAAAAAACTATCTTCAGCAGATTACCTCTGTGTGAGATTTATGTTTTTTATGAAATGGATGGGAAAAAAACAACAACACAGGACCTCAGACCTTTATCCAATTACCTACTCTACGGTACATTTTCAGCTAATAGCTATTTAAGAATCACCTTGTTGGTCATGGACTCAAACCTGAACTTTAACAACCAAAATACAGTATCAATAAATCAGTCTTTTACTACTCCCGTACCTTAAAAACATTGCCAGATGTTTAACATCCTTTTTAACCTGAGTGATTCATAAATCAAAGTGGCTTAGCAATAAAAAGATGTTTGTCTAAAAATGGTCAATGAAGGCCTGGAGTAACATCCATCAGTATCACCTTTTACAGTACCACAAGCTGTCTACAAATTGTACACCACACTGTTTACCTTTCAACTGTTATCTTCTTTGCTGGAGGTGAGCTGTTTCTCTTTGAATCAGTGGATTCACGTCTACATAATGACAAGTTTAAAGTTAACCTGGGAAAAAATCTTAATCCATTGTTTTCTTTTATTGTATTTCTTAGAAATTTACATTTGAATGTGTTTCATACCGGACAGGTTTGGAGTCAGTGGAATGGCCTTTCACAGTTTGGAATAGCTTCAAATCACTGGAATCCTCCCTGCCACAAAACAGAGATGAGAGACACTTGTACACAATTTCGTGAAAAAGTACACATTTGCATTGATTCTGCACACACTCCTGCACACCTGTGTTTTTCTTTTTTGACTTCGATGGTGGCCTTTTTGGGAGGAGGTGGTTTAGAGTCAGATGAATCTTTCCTGACAAGAAAATGTATGATTTTGAACCAATTCCAGTAGTGGAAAACAACAGTAATGTTGCTATCTTGTAATAAGCATAGCCTATGTCAAAGAAGGAAATCCTCACATTCACTTTGACAAATGTAGGTAATGATTTGCCAACCTTTCTCTCTTGGCATCATCTGAGAGTTTCTTAGATGCTTTGCCATCATCTGAGTCTTTCCTGTTAAATGGAAATAGCTTTAAAGAATGCCCTCAACTAAAGATGCCTGCAGAGAAATTAATCCTGGAAAGGCGTTTCAGTGTATTACAAAACTGATTAAAAACATGCATTAAATCTGAGGTCACATGTCATAAAGCCAAAAACACCAACTTTATCACACATACATGACAGGTAGGGTAAACTGACAGAATGCGGACCTGTCTTTCCTCACAAAATCTGCAGACTTTTTCTGTGGAAGAAGCTTTGAGTCTGTGGATGACTTTCTGCTGCTGCAAACGACACAAGGATTCAATGCACTGCGAGTAAAACTCTACATTCAATTATACTGCATCTCTCTTGATTATTTCTCTCTGGTGCTTCAAGGCCATAACAATATGAGCTCATCTGATCCAGACCTGTCCCTGTCCTTGCTCCCATCTACAGAGGGGCGCTTTGGAGGAGGAGCGGGTGGGTGAAGATGGAGTGGGAGCGGAGGAAGGGGAGCGTTGGGATCAGGAGGCTCTTTTCTAAATGAGACAAACACCGTGAGTCAGGGCTTTCAAAATGTACCCTTGAATGTTTTCACAATTTCTTCACATTACAACCACTAATATTCCACTATACACTATGTTATATTGGTCTATTTAGTGCGGATGGATACCTTCATTTTGACCTTCCACATACAAGAACGACTTATAATTTATTTATGCTTCAAAATGTCATTGCTAAATTATTGTATTTTGCAAATTTAGAAATTAAAAAGCTTCGAACTAATCCATAAAAAGTCGGACTTTTAATATGAAATATTGAATGAGTAAAATCTTGAGTGTAAATCTTGTCTTCAACTCAACTGAATGGTTACCTGGTTAAGCATGAAAACATGCATGACTTATTATGACTGAAGTGATAGCTTGTTTTTTTTTATCTTTAGAGAGGTCTGTCTCAGGCTACAGAATATGTTA
This sequence comes from Valencia hispanica, assembly GCA_963556495.2. Taxonomy (NCBI): domain Eukaryota; kingdom Metazoa; phylum Chordata; class Actinopteri; order Cyprinodontiformes; family Valenciidae; genus Valencia; species Valencia hispanica. The sequence goes on from OY747710.1 coordinate 31,375,129, forward strand.
AATACTGAAACCATTGTTTTTGTGATGTAGCTGTCAGATTAGGAGACCTCTGATTGGTTTAGCAGCCCCTCATAACGACTCCATCCCAGCAAGGTACTATGTTGGAATAAACAGAAAGGACCAGTGCCCATCATGACAAGAATTGCCCTACCTGGTTATTGAAGGCTGATGAAAATACAATTTGGTAATGATAACTGTTTTCATCTTAACATGCATTACATTAATCTATTTCTTATGTAAAGTCATTCAAGAATCCAATTTTTCTTCTTAACACCTTGGCCCGGTGCTCAGCATCGCTAAGAAACTTCTTTTAAGAGCATTTTTCCTTCATGTTCAACCTAGTCCAAAGTAGGGAACCACCAAGAAATCCAAAAGACATGTACAAGAGCTGAAAACCTTCCAGTCTGAGAAGGACCATTGGTAGAGAACACAGCTGTTTGTGTCAAGATCGTCGGTTCAGCAAAGCCAATGGGAAGAACTGAGCAGTCATCCAAGTGGGTTCTAGGAGAAGTAAGGCATTTTCTTCAGTGCTATTGTGAGGATTCTGGTGCTGATAGGCTCAAGTGGTGCCAAGATTTTGTATTCATCTCCCCTTTTTCTCTACCCCTCTCAGATTACAGCTGTCATTATGATCAAAATTAAGTCACAAAACATTTTTTGGTAGGAGATCTATCACGTGAAACACCACTAAATAAATTGGGCTTTGTGATTGTAACGTGACGAAACGTGAAAAAGTTCTAGGCACTGAAGCAGCAAATATCACACACAGGCAGGCATGCAGAGCCTAACCTTGGTTGAGGAGGATAAAGGTGGAAAGGAAGAGGAGCTATCGGAGCATTTGGGTCCAGAACTTTCCTGATGGGAAAATTAGCATTTGTTTATCTGATTTCTAGCACAAATACATATATATATAAATTTAAAAAAAACATGCATCATAGCATGTCTGACCTCTCTTTCTTGACTTCCACTGCAGGTGGTTTTGGCGGTGGAGAGGTCAGTTGAGGGCCGTGAGAGTGGGAGTGTCGAGAGGAAAACTCTTTACTGTCCTTCCTGATCATACATCACAACAGCACAGATGTGAGCGATATCACAACAGGTGTGGCACCATGCTGTTCGAGCATGTAAACACACACCTGACTGACCCATCTCAGCATGCACCATGCACAGCAGGTCTCTTGATATAAAACTGTAGGGGCAGATGTCAGTACATGTAAGGAGCTGGGAGCCAGTTTAGTCATGCTGTTAGCAGCAGTAACATTTCAGCGTGTCACCAGCTCAGACAGGGGTCCTGACCTGTCTTTTCTCGAGTCCAGAGATGGACGTTTGATTGGTAAAAGAGGCCGAGCAAGTCGAGGAGGGGAGGGGAAGCGGGTGGGATACAGTACACTGCTGTCCAGCACTCCTCTCCTGAAATAAATAGCTCAATCTGAAGTTCTGCAGAACCTTTGTGACATATGTATAAAATATTTGTATTCGAGCAAACAGCTCCTCACCTTTCAAATACTAGCTTATGAGCTTCAGCAGCCTTCTCTCTCTGAGGTGTGCTGATAGGCCACTCTTGTCTGCTTTCCCCTCTGTTTTTATCCTTCTTCCCGCCGTCTGCATGTCTTTTAGGCTGCCCATGAGGTTTCTCTATTTTTAGTTGCTCAGCGTGCCTCATCTTTTTCAAATCTTCCAACGATTTATCTTTGATTAGGTATGACTTTTGTTTTCCACTCTGAGGGTCTTGTACGTGCCTCTGTTTCTTATTATCCATTTTCACTTTGGGATTCTCTGCAGGTGTTTGTTTCTCTGCTGTGATTTCTTGAAGGTGTTTCTCACTTTGGTGCCCTTCAGGGTGTTTTCCATCCATCCTGGGATCATCTACGTGCCTCTTTTTGTTTATGTAGTTATCATTCTGTTTTTCTTTCCTGTTTTTGTCAGAATCTGATCCATGTTTCAGTTTTGCCTCTGGCCTCCTGTGACTAAAAGAAACATATATTTTACCTCTTACCAACAGAGGTGGGTAGTAACTAGTTACATTAACTTGAGTAACTTTTTGGAAATAATGTACTTTTAAGAGTAGTTTTGTGGGGCATCGTTTGCCATAGTGGTTAGTGCGGTCGCCCCATGTGCAGAGGACTCAGTCTTCAACACGGTTGTTCCGAGTTAGAGTCCCGTCCTCACTGACTTTTGCCAAATGTCTTCCCCCACTTCTCTCCCCATTTCTACGCTATCTGTTGTCAAATAAAGGCCACTATGGCCCCAAAATCTTTTTTTTTTAAATCAGTTTTGTTATGCCAAACTTTTTACTTTTACTTGAGTAACATTTTTATTAAGTATCACTACTCTTACTTGAGTCACATTTCTGGATACTCTTCACACTGTGAATAAATTCACTGAATAAAGAGCAACCATATTTTGATCAAAAATACACCAGACACAGACACCATACAGTTTATCAAAGGAGACCACCAGTTTCTAAATAGGCTAATCTAATTTTCTTTCTGTTGAGCTTGTTACATTTTGAAATCAAGTGAATATACAGTACATACCATAAATTGTCACTGGAAGTACTTTTTACATTGTTCTAAGATTTATTTATTCATTTCCTACTGCAAGTATTGGTATTAAAATGAAAACAATTACTTTGAAAAGTGTTTCTTGTGCTTAAAATTTTTATTTTGTAATTGTTTTTTTATTTGTATTGTTTTTTTCCCATTTTAGTCTTTAAAATACCCAAATTTGCCAATAACTTTATAATTTTGTCTGTCTCATGACATCATTTTAAAAATCTTAAATGGGATGTTACTCAGTACTCAAGTATCCCATTTACAAAATACTTTTTTACTCTTACTCAAGTAATTCTTTAGACGGCTACTTTTTACTTTTACTTGACTAAAAATAAAGTAGTGCTACTCTTACTTGAGAACATTTTTTGGGTACTCTACCCATATCTGTTTTCCAAGAGGTAAAAGTGTAAATGCACTTTCATTGCACAACATACAAAAGGGACAAACAAGATTTCTCCTACACCTTGGAGTTATTTTCAGGAGAGGCTGCTGTGGTGCCCTACAGTGTATTGCAAAAATATTCATTACCCTTTAATCCACATTTTGTCATGTTAAATCCAGAATTTTTATGTGACAAACCAATACAAATCAGTAGATAACTGTGAAGATGAAAGAAAATATACATTTAAAAAAAAAAATTCATTTTGCAAAGCTCTAAAAAGCGTGTTCCTATTGAGCCCGCTTTAGTCCAATACCCATAAATAAAATCCAGCACAACCAATTGCCTTTGGAAGTCTCCTAATTGTCTCCCTGTGTGTAATTTAAAAAGACGTGGTTCCTCGAAGTATTGACTCAGGGGGGCTAAATGTGTTGCTGTTGGCCTCTGATATAAAATCACAATAAAATAAAGTAAATAATTGTAACATTATGAAATATTCTGAAAAGTACTGTAAATAGCAAAAATGTAATGTTTATAGTGCGTGATTTCTATTGAATCATGCAGATTTCCCTGCAGGTGACCATTTCTAGAATAAAACTGCTTTAAGGCTGAGAACTACAACAGAAAAATGTGAGTTTTCTCAACAGCTTTTCAGATTTTACTCTGTCCTTGTGATTGTGAGTTTTACTTTCCAGTGCACCACTTATCTGTAAATCCCAAGGTTTTCAAGGTTGGTCTCACAGCTGTGGAGCTGTTCCAAGTTTTCAGTTGCTTTCAAGACACAGGGAATAAGGGGTTATGTTAATTCTTTTTACCGTTTGTGTCAAATCGCCTACCACAAAGTATAGGTGTTTCCTCTTTTTATTATTTGAGATCAAACAATGTCAAGCTTGACTTTAAATACATTCTCATTAGTTGCTCGAATAAATAGAGTCTGTACTCAAGTAAAACGGATCCTGATTGGGTAAGCCGTATTGCGAGAAATACCTTTTGATTTTAGAAGAGAATAATTTATATTAAATTGTTGGGTGAAACTGCAAGGGCATGGGCAGGATCACCCCACACAAGAAATAATTAAACTTTGTTGGGAGAAAGAGGTAAAGGAATTCAAAAGTTTTGGATGCATAGCAACCAGGAAAGCAACAGAAACCCAAGTAGAGCAAATCAATATTAGTCCAGTAGTTCCATTACCGATAATACCACCATGGATACTTCCAAATGTAAAAGTAGACCATACCTTGTTGAACAGGAGCGACAAAGATTAGGAATTTCTTTTAAATTCTCACACAGTAAATGACTATATCAGTCAAATTTATGGTTATGTTCAAATCTTCACAGATGCATCAAAAAACGTAAAAGGTAATTAAGCGGGTGTGGCTTTCAATATCGCAGAGTTTCAGATAAAAGTTGGAAAAAGGATCAATAATGGACTTTCAGTGTACACAGGGGAAATGTTCCCATTATTGTTAGCTGCTCAGTGAGTGGAGGAAAATAAACTCATTACGTACAATAATCTTATCTTCTAGTTCATCTTTAGTAAGCTTGGATAACAGTCATTCAGAAGGCAGACCTGATATTTTAATTGAGATTTGGCAAACTATCTTTAGAATAAATATGATGGGATTAAAAATTTCTTTTGTTTGGTACCAGAACATTATGGTGTTACTGGCAATAAGGAGGCAGATAAAATGGCAAAAGAGGCTGCAAAAAGAGAAGAAGTAGATTTCAACATCAACAGAGCTGAACTGAAAAGCATGATAAAACAGAAACAGTTTGCAAACAAGCTTACTGATCATTTCAGCAGCTTTGTGTATTCATCAACAGAAATGCAACTTTTTGTTAAAGAAAGGTTCTAAGAAATTTTAAGGAAGAAGAAGTAAATAGGAAAATATGAATACAGAATAAAGATACAAATACTAATAGAATGATGATGAGGTGATGATGGTGAGTCAGAGATTATGATGAATGAACAAAATAAGATTGACCTCCTTTGTAGTGTTTTGGTATAGACTCTCCTAAAACTCACATTTTTTTTGTTTTGAAGGTTTCCCAAAACAGATATAAGGAAGAAGTGTATATATATATATATATATATCTCTATCTATCTATCTATCTATCTATCTATCTATCTATCTATCTATCTATATATATATATATATATATATCTATAGTTAAATTCAATTCAATTCAAAAATACTTTATTGATCACAGAGGGAAATTAAGTGTTGTTGTAGCTCATACAATTAATTCTTTAAGGAATTGTTGTAGATCATGATGGCTGTGGGCAAGAAGGATTTCCTGTAGCAGTCTGTGTTGCAGCGACACTGAAGAAGCATCTGACTGAAGACACTCTGATGTTGCAGGATAGTCTCATGAAGAGGATGCTCAAGGTTGTCCATAATGTTTTTGATTTTATGAAGAATCCTTCTTTGCATCATCATCTCCAGTGGTTATGAAGTAGTGCTTATAACAGAAGCAGCCGTCTTAATCAGGTGGTTTAGCCTTTTTCAGTCCCAGTGGGGATGATGTTGTCCACACAGAAGTTTATATAGTCAGTCTCACACTCAGTCATGGCATTGATGTCCTCTCCATGTGCTTTGCAAAGAGTCATCCTGTCTGTGGTCTCAAAACAATCCTACAGGGCTACTTCAGCTTCCTGTGACCATTTTCTCACAGTTCTTTTTGTCACAGGTTGCATCTGAACAAGTGGTTCATATTTTGAGCAGAGAAAAAGAAGATTGTGATCTGATTATCCCAGAGGAAGTTATGGTTTATACATGTATGCATCCTTCACATTTGAATAAAACAAATTCAAGGTATTGCTTTCTCTTGTGGAGCAGCTGAAAAACTGTAGAAATTTTGGAAGTGTAGTAGAGAGCGAGGCATGATTAAAATCACCAGATATTGCCACAAATGCATTGGAGTACTGGGTCTGTAGCTTAGCGACAACGGAACTGATAACATCACATGCATTATTGGCAACGACTGAAGGTCAAATGTAAACAACTGCCAAAATGACACTGGTGAACTCTTGGTAAATAATATGGACCAAAACTCACTGCCAAGAGTTCAATATATGGGCAGCAGAGAGGACAATTCACAGCAACATGTCCTGGATGATACCATCTCTTGTTGACAAGCACTGCTACTCCACCTGCTTTTCTTTTCCTGCTCGTCTTTAGATCTCTGTCTGCTCGTACAGTCAGGAAGCCTGGCAGAGAGACGTTGGAGTCGGGGATATGATCCTGCAGCCGGGGATATGATCCTGCAGCCATATCTCAGTGAAACACATAACACTGCATTCCTGATACTCTGGCTGAGTCCTGGTAAGGGGTTGGAGTTCATCCATCTTGTTAGCCAATGATCTCACATTGCCCATTATAATCAATGGAAGAGATGGTTTGAACTTCTTCCTTCTCTGTCTCTTTTTTTGCTCCTGATCTGCATCCACGCCTCCTCCTCATCAGCCCATCAGGGATTTGTGGCTTCAGTAGATGTACTATTTCAGCATTTGTAATGTTAATTAGCTGCTCTTGGCTGTAAAACCACCTTGTTGCCATGGTTATGCATCATAACAAGTTATCAAAGAGTTAAACATTAACAGCAAAAATCCTTCCAGCTTCACCGCACCAAAAACTAAAAAGTGTACAGATCCAAAAAATGCTATCTATCCTCAAGAAAATAGAGGGATCAACGTCCGAAAAAAAAGAGCCACTCCAGCATGCAGCCACCCAGAGCAGCACAATTCTAGAACTATTATCTATCTATCTATATATGCACACACACACATTTTGAGTAAATCAGAATATTCTATTACTGTTAAGCCAACGATAAATATAGAAATAGGCAGAACCATCTGTCCTGTATCATAGCTAAATGTTTTGTGTTTGCAGACAAAAACAATGAGTGAAAATCAGTTTAGTATTTAGCGAGTTATGATTTAATAAACGCTTAAATAGCTTAGCTTCATTGCGGCTATGACTACGTTTCTTCTCTCTCACTCGATCTCTCAATCTTGGGCTAAGTCTTCTCTCTCTTTTTCTTGTGTCAGATGTTTAGTTACTTCCCTGCCTCCTTTAGTGATAATGGTAAGTGTAATAAATGTAAAATTTTTGTAGCTTTGGAGGCGAGTGTGTCGGAATTAAAGGCCTGGTGTAGGTACCAGATCTGCTCGGATTGCCAGATCTGCTCGGGCCGGGGGCCCTGCGGTTGCCGATAACCTCACACTACGGCAACGCCACTCGGACAAACTACATTGCGTCCCCTTTTTTAACTCTGCCAAGCACTATATGGTGAAATTTAAAACAGACATAAATGTTAATAACAGCTCCTGTGGGGATCATCAAGAAAACATGACTAATGATAATTGTTTCTGGTACTGCTCTTTCACACGTGGGCTTTGGAAAGAGTTTAGCAGGTTGTTATTAACCGTATTTGACATTTTTTTCTTACCTTGGAAAAATGTTTTATTCTGTTTTTTTAGAATACCCCAAAAAAGATGATAAATGTTTAACTATACAGAAAAATCAATAACAGACTATAGCTCTGATATTGATTGATAGATATTGAAATAGGTTCTCAAAACAAATCATATAGGAAAATCTTTGCATGTACAGTATTTATATAACACCCATTGCTGTTTGTATCTGTTGAATTCTTCTGTATACTTAATTTGTTTGTGTGTTGTATACCTGCTATTTGTTCAATAAAGTTCTTCAAAAGGAAAATCTGGACACTACGTCACCGTGCTAACGTCCAGCCAATCATGTAACACGACATCATAAAAAGGTGCAGGCCCCCAAGCAGTTCTGGTTACCCGAACAGATCTGGTACCTACACCGGTACCTACACCGGCTCTGCGCTGTTGAAAAAACCAACAGATAGCCGAGGCCCATTAGCCAGCGCGGAGCCAACGTGGTCAGAACCCCCTAGCCGTCCTCCAACAGAGCCCACGCAGCCGGGACCTCATGCAGTCTGGGTGATGGTACGTAGGAAACGTAGTTCCAGAACCCAGCCCATGGGTTACCACCAGCTCGTTCGCGTTTCTAACAGATATTCCCTGCTTAGCGACACACCCGCTGATAAGCAGATTGTGGTAATTGGTAGCTCTATAGTCAGAAACGTGACATTAGAGACATCAAATCCTGCCTGAAACTGCTGGATAAGGATAAGCGTAAATACAGAAGATTGTTATTCACACATGCGGTAATGACACCCGGATAAGCCAATCGGAGGTCACTAAAAATGCCTTGGTATATATATATATATATATATATATATATATATATATATATATATATTCTGTCTTGTAGAAAAGATGTCTGAGTTATTTTACATTTGAAATTTATTTCTGAAAATGAGACATCATATCAGAGATTGGTATTATGAGGTCATTTGAATCTATTGTAGCATTATAACATTTATTTTTATGGCATATATATATAAAAACATACAGTTTGTGGGGTTGGAGACCAGCATGCAGAAACTGTACTTACGATTTCTGCAAACTGAGGGAAAAGATTTATAAAAATCCTTGCAAACGGATTCATAATCCAAGAGAACAACATTTTACGACATCAAATTTTCAGACATGGCACCCGACGGTATTCATTTAAATGAACCACACCACCAGCCAATAACAGACAGATCTTTTTCATCCAAGCAGTGTATTCCTTAGAAATGCTGCACTCAAGAATCAGCACCAGCTTTTTTTGGTACTTTGTACACATTTCAGTTCTGACTTGTTCAAAGACATTTAAATAAAAAAGGCAAAATAGAAACTAAAGCTCATTCTTTCTTATGAGCTCCATTTGAAAAAAATACTGTGTTTTTACAAAAAAAGAAAAAGACAATCTTGGATGAAAAAGTACCAATCACAGCAAGCAAATCAAAATGCTGCACCTAGTGGCAGAAATACAAAACAAAACGATTTGAGAAAAACATTCAAGAACATGATATAATACACACTTGTACCTGGTAAGCCTGGTAAATATTCCTGGTAAATATTCAATTAGCCAACATTGTGCATTTTAGTTCATAAGTCTATATATTTCTTGAGTGATGTGTGAAAAACATTTCACATTAGATTTTAAGAGATACACCTCGTGAAGGTAGCTTGTAAATTCCCCCGTGCGTTTTGAAAGTTACAATCCAACTTGCATCCCCCACAGTTTTGAAAAGCTTGCTACACCACTGCTCACACCAGCTTACTTCATAATCTCATTCACCACATCCATAAATTTTCTTTTTAGTCTTTCTCTCTGCCTCCTGCCTGGTGGTTCCAACCTCAGCATCCTTCTACCGATATAATTATTGTCTCTCCTCTGAAAATGTCCACATTATCTCAGTCTGGCCTCTCTGACTCTATCGCCAAAACATCCCATCCATCCTAGTCACTCCCAAAGAGAATCTCAACATCTTGAATTCTACAACCTTCAGTTCTTCTTTCTGTCTTTTCCTCATTGGTATGGTCTCTAAACCATTCAACATTGCTGGTCTCACTACTGTCTTGTAAATGATCCGGTATGGAGTTCATATTTATGATTCGCATATTTGATTTGGCTTAGCTTTTACATCGGATGCCCTTCCTAACACAACCCTCTGCATTTTTCCGGACTTGGGACCGGCACAAGAAATCACTGGCTTGTGACCCCTTATGGTTGCATTAGGATTTCCTTCTTTCACCTCCGGAATTTTGCTAAAATTAGAAAGATCCTGTCCGGGAGAGATGCTGAGAAACTAGTCCATGCATTTGTCACTTCAAGGCTGGACTACTGTAATATTTTACTATCAGGTAGTCCACAAAATGCAATTCAAAGCCTTCAGTTGATCCAAAATACTGCAGCAAGCGTTCTGATGAATATTAAAACAAGAGATCACATTTCTCCCGTTTTAGCTTCCCCTCATTGGCTCCCTGTTAAATCCAGAATAGATTTTAAGATCCTCCTTCTAACATATGAAGCCCGTAATAATCAAGCTCTATCATACATCAGAGATCTAATTTTTTTCTATGTTCCCAACAGAGCACTTCGCTCTCAGACTGCAGGTTTACTGATGGTTCCTAGGATTTCTAAAAGTAGAATGGGAGGCAGATCTTTTAGTTATCAAGCTCCTCTCCTGTGGAACCAGCTCCCAGCTTTAGTCCGTGAGGCAGACACTCTGTTTACTTTTAGGGCCAGGCTTAAAACTTTTCTTTTTGATAAAGCTTATAGTTAACTCAGGATGACCTAAGCCACCCTATCTCTGTAGTTATGCTGCTATAGGCTTAGACTGTTGGAGGACAGACCGACCACTTTTCTTCTGTTACCTTTTCTCTTCTACTACTTCCAAATTCTATTATTTGCTGTTATTTCGACTGTTAACTTTGTTTTTCTCTGTGTTTTTCTTTGTTAAGAAGCTACACCTGGTCTGGTATCCTGCTTAGCTACAGTGCCCTGTTGGACAGGGGGCATCGACTGGGATGATGCTACCAGTAACTGATCACCCCCCTGTTGATAACATGTCCTGTTATCAACTTTTTACTTTCTTTAATATACAAAATACTCTTACATCAGTTCTTTTTGTTCTTTCTGAGTTTCTGCTGTGTCTTCTCGAACCCCTAAAGGGTTGTGGCAGATGGCCGCTCGTACTGAGTCAGGTTCTGTTGGAGGTTTCTTCCTGTTAAAGTGGAGTTTTTCCTCTCTACTGTCGCTACATGCTTGCTGAGTATGAGGGATTGCTATGGTTGGTGTCTGCCTAAAAGGGGCACAATATCAAGTCAATGACTCGATGCGATGTGCTGGGATTCCTAAATTGGAAAACTAACTAAAACTTTAAACTGATTGGAATGTTTGTGTAGTTGTGTTGAAATGACTTTTCTTTTAAAGTGCCTTGAGATGATATCTGTTGTGAATCCGCATTATATAAATAAACTGAATTTCTGTAAAGTAATAAAGGAGTGGACACCCAAATAGTCTTTAAAAAGGGAATGGATATTTGTAGACATCTCTCAACAATTATATCCTGTCCTTCATGTAGAATAGGGGTGTCCAAATTGTTAACTGGAATCCATTTGTGACCCTCTGAATGATTTTGTGCCGCCCATTGGGTTCAATTCAAGAATATTACAAATTTAACTGACCAGAACAGGCAGTTGATAAGTTCTAGCAAGCATTTTTGAAGAAAGAGTGATCCAAATCCAATTATTCTGACAAATGAGGCAAAGAATTTAAGAAAGTATTTTTTTATATTTCTGATCGAAGACAAATTACAGATCCATTCCTATCAAAAATGAAACTACTTTGTCTCTTTTATTAAAACCATGTTTAGTTTATCTCTTGAACGAAGAAAAGCTAAAATATATACAACTAAACTTGTGTTTGCGTTTTCTTTAAAAGTCGAATTTTTGTTGCCTGCAAATGCAGTCAACTTTAGAATTTCACTCCAGGTAGCAAAATGTTTGGACACCAGTAATGTAGAGGATAAATAAGAAATGAGAAGTAAATGTATTGTTTATTTTCCAACTGATCAGCTCATTAAAACTCACCTGTTCAGACTAGCATGCCCTACTTGACATTCCCATACGTCACTACACGCCCTCAAGAGTCCTCAAGAGTCTTGAAAAGCACTTATAAATAAAATGCGGTATTATTATGATCATTATTATGATCAGCTTTTCATTTTTAAACACCAACAGTTTTATTGAACAGTATATTTAGCTGATACTCTGGAAAGCTTCTTTTAAAAACCCGTTTTTGTATGGATTGTTGAGGATATTCAGTTCAAGATCTTGTTTTTCTGCTTCCTGGTGTATTAGGTATCTCTTACCACTAGATGGTGCAGTAGTGCCCCCCCCCCCCAATGAGGTTACAAGCAGACAATTTATCCACCAATTGTGATAATAGTGTTTTCTTTTGTTTTTGTGGACAGTTATTATATTTATCTATGAACAAAAATCAGTGATTCCCTCTATAACTGGGTTAGTTTTACTCCACCTTTTTGCAACATTTCCAAACATTTGCCAATCTGGGTTTGATAGAAGCAGAAGTCATACATGTGCTGGTACTGACAACATTTTTTATCATAAAGTACATCCTCTGCATTAGGTGTCATGTCAGTACTATGCAGCTTGTGTTTCAAATGCCATCGAACTGACCTGCTCTGGGGCTCTGAGGATGAGCTGTTTGTAGCTGCTGCTACAGGTTTCCTGGAATCCAAACCGTTCTTCATTTCAGCAACTTTCTCAGAGTGAGAATTTCCAGAGTCTGTTAGATAGTCAGAGGGAGGGATACAAACAGATAATTCAGTCTCAGAATGCAGTTGAAAGTCAATAAATTACAATATCTCCAATAGTTTACTTATTTTTGTAATCCAGTTCAAAAAGTTGAACTTAAATATTATAAAGATTCATTAAGTATGGAGTACCAGTAATAAACGTCAACCATGTATTTCTTTTCTTTTTAAATATTATGGCTTACAGCAAGTGAGACCCAAAACTCAGAAAATGTTAAAATTAGAATTGTACATAAGACAAATACATGATTTTTAATACAGAAATGTTATGTTACACAATGGGATGCTGACTTGACAGCAGTCAGTCAACGACACCCTCCACAGTTAAGGTAAGTCACAAAAGGTTACTGGGGACTAGCTGATCCCAGAATGCTATATACAGTCATATTAATTCCATCTTGAGTGGAAGGAAGAAGTGTAGTAGAAATAGGTGAACAAGCAACAGGGATAATTATTCACACCACAGAGGACTGGGAAGCAAAATCCATTCAAGAGTTTTGAGAAGATTGACAGAATATGGAGGGTCGCAGTAAAAAAGTGTTAAAAGCGTCTTACCTGAGCTAAGGGCACAAAGAACTAAATTGGTACTGTGGTCCAAAGTCCTATTTAAATGAAAATAAATGTTGCATTTTATTAGAAAATGAAAGTCACAGAGTCTAGAGGAAGAGCTGAGAGCCAAATCATCCAAGTTGCTTTGGGTACAGTAAAGATTCCACAGGTAGTGATGATTTGGGGAACCATGTCATCTGGTGTTGGTGTTTGATCAAGTCCAATTTCAGCACAGGCTTAAGCAACCTAGGTTTCCAGAAACCTCAGGAACCCACAGGCGGATCGCCTCCATGTCACACTGCACTGATGCAGTAATACATGCAAAAGGAATCCCCACCAAGTATTTACTGTACATTATATGGACATAATCAGTAAGTTGATATTTCTGTATTAAAGTTATTTTTATTGGCCTTATGTAATATTTTTGATTTAATACATTGATTTTTCATTCAACTTTAGCTGTAAGTCTTAACCACCAAGTTAGTGTTATTACTTAGATGAGTTTCCTTTGTGGAAGTTAGTTATTGCTAACTTATCTGTAATATTGTTATTTATCAAACTGCACCTGCATATTAAAGATTTAATTCATCTGGTAACTGTGTGTCAGTCAAATCTTCTCACCCAGAAGTCTTTTCCATTCTTTAATGAGGACCTTTGCCAAAGTGACGACTTCTTCGTCTCTGCAGTGCTTCCTGATGCTGTTCACAGACATGCCAATTCTTGTTTCCTGCAACAACAATGCAGAAAAAGGCTTGGAGTATTTTGCACTTCCTTAAGCCTCCATGTTGTTGCAAGACGTTTGGATGTTTACCTGGAGAAGTTTGAGTGTCATATGGAAGCCTTTCAGCTCCTTCAGCAGGTCGAGGGCACCATGCTGCATTCACAGAAGACATTATAGTTACTTTAACCCTTTTGATACTTACATTAAATGCATTTAAACCATATATTAGCAGAATAAACAGACATCTGAATACAGCCAAATGGGCGGCAGTGGAAGAGAAATTGCTTGTTGGGTAAAAACACTTTCACTTCTGTATTGTTTGCACAAACATTGTGAGAAAATACATAAAGCTCGCTAAATTATAACTTAATAATAGAGAATATTTCCTTCCTCTGAGACTTGCTAAAAGTTTCTGCACGACTGTAGCTGCCAGGAGCACCAAGACACTTTTTTGCAGAAGCAGACACAACACTCAGGCACTACAAGGCTACAGTAAATCAACAGGCCGCGCTGTTTACTTTCTGTTGCACGAATGTTTTTTTAAGCCTAAATGAGACGACCGGGACATGATTTGCAAAAACAAAACAAAAAAACAACAATACAATAAAGTAAAACAGAAAAAAACTGTCCAAGCTTAATCCCTGGAGCGCTACATACTGAGAGGGCTGCAAAAACAGAAGCAAACCCGCACCAAACACCTGTCGATCGTTTGTTACACAACAGACAAGCTCTTGTTACACTCATGCAGAGTCTCCACTCTCATCGAATCAGAGTAAAACCAAACTCCTCTTCAGAGTAAACTTCAGATTTTTTGCAGGAGTCCTTCCTGGGCCTTCCCTGCAGCACGAGGTGACTACGCGCCACCGGGTGTCAAACTACAGCCTCACCGTGTTATTTCCAGACACCATCTTGTCTAGCTTTTTAGCGATCCGGATCAGATCCTCCTCTCGAGCCATCGCTGCATTTATAGTTCCCAATAAACTATTATCGATAATACCAATCGAAACCCAGAGAAGCGACAACGTTTGGATCAGCAGCAGACTGGACTTCACGCACGGTGCGCTCCATTCAGTCCAGAGGCGTGTCCTGCTGGAGTCCCAGCTGACCAGCGCCACAACAAGCAGCCTAAATATAGAGGGTGCAGGGAGGCGCAGACACTAACAGCGACCCAAGCTTCAAGGTGATTCTTTCAGAGCAAACTTAAAAGTTGTATTTGAAACTCCACTTTCAAAACAGGAAATGAAAGGCTTCTGATGATACTTTGTTTTAAAGTTTATGGATTTGAAGTCCTTTATATTACGCTCTTTGAGTTGTGCTTTAAATTCAGTACTCTTACAAGGTCAGTGAGTAATGATTAATCCTGCACACTGAGGGCCATCCTGGTTGCAGTGCACAGCTAAATTATTTGAACATCTGTGCCAAACGCAACTGTTGTGCAAAAAGGTGTCTGACACAGAAACATAAACCTTTATGTCTCACATCGGCTACACAGCTTTAGGGAATTTGTTTTCTTCGTTTCGTTTCGGTTTTTTTCATGGACATAATTCAATTTAAGTTTATAAAGAAATGACAAAATAGGACTAAAGATAATGTAGTAATTATTAAATTAATTCAATTCAAATGAAAAAAAGAAAAGAAAAGAAAATCATTAATTTTGCCACCAGAGGATGCTGTAAACTAAGGAGTCATTATTCAGGCATATACAAAACTTTTTAAGGCCCGCTTCAACCTGTAGAAGGCAGTGTGGGGTAGGAATAAGAGGCAGAGAACATTATTCATTTTTGCATTTCATGTATGTAGCTTATATTTTTTGGGGAAGTAACTAGTTACTTTTACTCAGTTACATTTACTTGAGTAACTTTTGGGGAAAATGTACTTTCATGAGTAGTTTTACTACACCATACTTTTTACTTTTAGCCTACTTGAGTAATATTATTAAGTAACTCTTGAGTAAACTTTCTGAATACTCTACCTAACACGAGCAACTTCAGTGAATGAAGAACAAACACTGACACACCTAGAGTTTATGTTAAAGTGAGAACTCTTGATTGTACACAAGCTTTGTTCTAATATTATCTCCTATCTGCAGAGCGTGTTGTGCCATTTGGAGATAGTGAAAACACGGTAAACACCATACATCGTCAATAGTAGTACTTTACCCTGTTCTAACATACAGCATACAGCATACTGCACATACCTCATAACATACTTACTGTAAGTACGTAATGTATATTTGTCATGATTGAATTGTTATTTTGTAAATATGTTATTTGTATTAATTTAGTCTTTAGCATACCAGAATTTGTACATAGCAATAGTTGTGTCAGTCTGATGAGAATCATGTTTAAATATTTCATCAAATGTTACAAATAAAAAGGTACTCAGAAGTAGCATTTTAATCAAATGCTTTTTTACTTTCTTACTTGAGTAATTTCTTCGATAGCTACTTTTTACTTTGACTTGAGTAGAAATATGTTGAACTACAGCTATTCTTTCTTGAGTACAATTTTGGCTACTCTACCCACTTCTGATTTTTTAAGGCTATTTATGTATGTGTGTGTGCGTGTGTGTGTGTGTGTGTGTGAGGGGGTGGGGGTGATTGATACCATTTTTACATACACTGCAGAAAAACAAAAGAACAGAGTTCTGTTATAGGTCAGTTTTGAGTAATATTGTTTTTTTTCTTTTTGCTAAATTCCAAGAAAACAGGTGAGGACACATGCTTAGAGGTTTATTTGTTCTTTCTCTTCAAATCTAGATATTTCTACATATTTTCTTAGTATTTAATAAAATTGCCTTTTAAAATGGATGAGATGGGTGAAACATTTTGATATCCTGCCATAAGCTTCTCTTAATCACTTACTGAAATTTTGACCCATTGAGACAGAAGTGCTGTAGCTCAGTCAGGGTTGTAGGCCACCTTGCAAACACATTAGGTATTTTCAGTGCTATTCACAACTTTACTATAGGACTTATATCAGAGCTTTGTGATGGCCATTTATGCTAATAGTCTTTCTCCATTTGAGACCAAGTTGTATCTTCTTTGCTGATGTCAAGAGATGTTGCTTCAGTATTTACACATCATTTTTTTTCTTCTTGATACCATCTATTTTATGAAGTGCACTAGTCCCTCCTGCTGCAAAATACACATACAACAAAATGTAAATGGTAATTGGCCTGCATTTGTATAGCGCTTTTTCAGTCAGAAGACCACAAAGCGCTTTACACTATATTCAGTCATTCACCCATTCAGGCACACATTCACACGGTGGTAAGCTACGTTGTAGCCACAGCTGCCCTGGGGTACACTGACAAAAGCAAACAAAGATGCTGCCATCACTGTACTTTACAGTTATCGTGGTATATAGTGTATTCCCATGTAAAAATAGTTGGGACTTAAACAAATGTGAAGATATGCTAAGCTATGAAAAACAATAAACTTATTGAAATTCCTACTGTATATAGTGGAGAAGAGATTGTATATCAAAACGCTTTCCTCCTGGAAATTGTTATTCTATTTATTTTTTTCTATCCCATGGTTTTCCTATTAAAGTTTTTCCTGTTTTTACATTTGGATTTGGTCATTTTAGAAACCAATTTAGCACGCTTTTGTCTACACGTCGCATTTACAGTTACTATATTTATTACTAGAATCCTTATTAGATGGCTGTTAGATAAGAGTATTCAAAAGATTTTTAATGATAGAGAGAAAATTCTGTTCTTGCATTAAGCTAATGCCATCATACATAAATGACTGAGGCTACTTTGCATGTAAGGATGGAGGTTTTAGATGTTGGTCCAGAGGAAAGCACGTCTGTGTCAAGAATAAGAAAGAAGGATCACAACCTAAAGTCACTGTAGATTAGTTCTATTAACCTGGATTTGATTCTCACTGTCATGCAGTAGCGTGTTGAGTTCAGTCAGTTCAGAGCTGATATTTGTTGGTTGACCAAATATCAAAGCTGCCACCCTGTTCTGGATCATCTAGAGTTTCACTGCTCACATAGTTAAGTCCATCAGATTGATTGTTGAGTTGAATCTGAATCATACTGTTTTCTCATGTTGTAGAGAGCATGTAAAGCAATATGATAGATTTCTGAAATGTAGGACCCCAGGTAATTAACTGTAGAACCTGGCTGACCTTGCAGTATTTGTGGGGGAAATAGTGAAAGAGGAAACTTGCTTGCATTGTGTGGTAAATGAACAGATTGGCAGAGAGTGCATACAGCTTAGTCTCAACGATGGGCAGCCTAAGAAAAAGGTGATGGGATTTGGACATCTCTCTTTGCCATTACACCTTGAAATAACAACAAGTGATGCATTAATCATGTCACACGTGTTTGTATGATTTGCCTAAAAAAACAGAGTAAGAAGCTAATTTAAACAAAACCAAACAGCTCTACCCACCTGCTGCTATGGCCTCTCTTACAGATGTCTATACTTTATGTCTATATGTGTATTAACTAAGATGTCCATATACTAACTAGGTCAGATCAAATACATTATGTATATTAAATATCTATTTCAGCAACTTGAGAAGACAATGTAACTATTGAGACTGCTGTTTGAGGAGAAATATTACTGTGGAACATTATCGTGAGAGCATTCAAGAAAACGCTCCTGGCCAATAAGACTGTTTCTGCAGACATTTCCAAGCTCAGATCAAACACTCCTCGTTTCACCTTAGATCCTCTACAATATCTTTTTCAGATCAAGATGCATCATTCCAGGAGTTTCAAAGTATTACGTTACCAAGCAGCTCCTGTTTGTTGTTGATGATATGATTCAGCTTGTTGTTTCAGTGAAACAAGAACCATCCGCCTGTCGTGAGGTTCTTTTTCTCCTTACGACTGCACAAAAACTGAAACTCCATTTGTAAGATAAAAACTCATATTTTAAATGACCATTAAAGACTTAGTGACTTATCGGACATAGATTTGGTATAGTGGTTGCTTTGAGCTGCCAGATCCAGGAAGTCTGCTCATGATTCTAAACTTCTTCTATTTATGACATAGAAAAAGCTGATATATTTCACTGACAATGATCCCATTTAATTTGACCTCCAATATTAAATGAGGGATCAATAACTTTTTAGTCAAATTAGAGGGATCAGAGATCCAAACAAATATAGAAATGGATACGTCTTTAAATCAGTCATCGGAACACTAGACGGTTGGTACAGGATTCAGTGCAAACTTTAAAAAAGGCGTAGGTAGGTTTACGTAAGCTTCTGGTTTCAACTGTAGAAATTAGACTATCAAAGCACGATGAACAAAAGATAGCCTGAAAGCCTTAAATTGGTGTAGAATGATGATCAGACCACTCAAGCACCTTTATATTCAAAGTTACTGTAAATAAGTAACCCTATCCCTAAAGTAAGTATTTTAAGAGTTTAAAGTGGTTTGGCTTTGGTACACCAGTAAAAATCTAGTCATATTTTATACTTTGGCGAAATTTTTTCACTGATAATTTCTTTCAGATATAAAGGTTTAGCCGTACTATCCACCAAAATCTGAACCCCAGATTTGATATGCAATATATTATTAATTCTGTAACTGAATCAAAAATCACTGTAGAAAGGTTTTGGATCTATCCTTCTTTAAATCTAAGAACAATGTTAACTTAAAGGGTTAACTCTTTGTGCTAAATCCTACATGTTAGCATTTTAAAAGCTTTCAATCAGAAAATCTTTCAATTTAAAGCTCAGCCCATTTATCCAAGAGCAAACTGTAGCACTCTTGTCTGCAGCACGGGGATTTGAAGATAACTGTGTTAATGACTGCAGGTGAAAGTACAGACAAAGAGCTTGTCTTGAGCAAAGCGTATTATCTCTTGACACTGCTCTTACACAACAGGCTGAGTGCCACCCACCCCACCCCTGCTTCTTCTTCCACCTATCTGGGAGGTAGACTCGGTGCCAGCCCTCTTGGGAAGTGGGGCGGATCACCGTGCGGTAAGAGGGGAAGCAGGTTAAGAGGTAGGACCAGCGATCAAGATCAGTCTGCAACATCCTATAACTTCATGTAGCAAACCTAAATGCATCAAAACCTACAGTCCTTCAGTGACCTTTGACCTGTTTCCCAGATTCCGGACCGTGCAGGCCCTCTGATCACTTCATTATTTAAAACAATCAGCTTGTATATCATGTTTAGCCTGCATCTCATATTATTTACATTTAGTGATTATTAAGAATTGTGGATTTTGCATCCATCCATGGAAAAAATGCAGCGATGAAGTGTTGTCTTTACTAAAGGTTTTGCTATTTTGTCCACAGCTAGAATCTGAAGAAACAGTGTTTAGCTCTTTTTATTCTGATGTAGATTTACACTTCCCACTGTTTATTGTTATTGGAAATATTTTGTCTTAGAGTTTGTTAGGATTGGTTTTAAACTCATTTTACCCAGCTGATCCTTGCACCAGCAACAGTTTTAGTTCAGTTTTAAACTGGCTACAGTAGGTAGGGCAAGGTTCAGTTTGAGTGAGCAGCTCATTTAAAAACACAAAATGGCTGCATTACCACTTAAAAAATTTGAAAGTGAAATTTTTTTAAAATGAACTGATACGGATTCGTCTAAGTTAAAAATCAACCTACCGTTCCTCGCAGTGATTTTCCAGTTGCCTCAGACTGACTTTTTAAAGCAAATACTGTATGTAAATTTGCATTTTGTTAGTCCCTCCTGCTGCAAAATACACATACAACAAAATGTAAATGGTAATTGGCCAGCATTTGTATAGCGCTTTTTCAGTCAGAGGACCACAAAGCGCTTTACACTATATTCAGTCATTCACCCATTCAGGCACACATTCACACGGTGGTAAGCTACGTTGTAGCCACAGCTGCCTTGGAGTACACTGACTAAAGCGAAGAAAGATGCTGCCACCCCTGTACTTTACAGTTATGGTGGTATATAGTGTATTCCCATGTAAAACCAATGGGGGTTTTGGATCCTACCCACTGATCATGATTGGCAGATGAACTCATTCAGTTGAAAAGTGTCATTATGAAATAAATAAGCCACTGCGAAAAACACCATTCTGAAATAAAAGCTGACTTTGGGAAAATTACGTTTTGGAATATAAACTTATGAAATTAAATACAGATGGCAACAAAAAAATCTATTATTAGTAAAAGATTTTGAGTTAAATAATATTTTATATTAATAAACATATTTTTAAAGGATAGTGAAAAAATGTTTTCTTCGAATGAGCTTAGAATTTTATATGCATTCGGTTTTTGACAATTTCATTGCCACAATATATATTTGTCTGTTATTTACTCATGTAGATAGTAATTTCATAATGTTTTATTTATTTGTTTTCTATTGAGTATTTTAGCAATTCATAGATCAGAAGCTCTTAGATTCTTTTATTTACTTTTATTCTTAAATCACAGAGAAGATTTGACGGAGCATGTAAATCCTTTAATTTAATTTCTATTGTCGTCTGCAAAAACATCTTCAAATTAGGATCCAAAATTGTAAAGCCTAATTGTAAATCTCATGTGTTCTAACTAATATTAGAATGCATAAACCTCTCTGTTCCATCACATAAATTATAGTCTTGAAGACATTTTTCAGAAAAAGAAAAGCTTCTTTTTTTCTACTCCACCTGTTTAAGGCCAGCAACACTAGTTACAGTGAAGCTGTTGTTGTTTGAAGTCTTAGCAGAACCAAAAATAAGACACCAGACGACAGGTAAAGTGAAACTGTATTTACCACAGGCTAAACAGAGAGGAAGTAGTGGCTAGAGCAGAGGCCAGGAGGAGGTAAGTAAGAGAGCTGGCTGAAGGACCTGGCTGGAAAACAGGCTGGTTTACCTCAGACAAAGAGAGCAGTATTCATCTTGAATTAGCAATAAACCTAACTGTTATAGGTCTATAAAGGCTTTACAGAACATTTCCTATCATACTATTATAGACTATTTTATAGATATTTGGACATAAGCAAACCACCAGTACCCTGCCTTTCGCCCAATGATTGCTGGAGATAGGTAACAGCCGCCCCGCAACGCTGCATACAGTAGCGGTTCTTGGTAACATCATGAGGGGGTGGCAAAATGGGTTAAAAAAATAAAAAGAAGAATTTTTAAAAAGGTCTTGTTTTTTTTTTCTTCCCAGGAGTGCAACGCTTCAAAATCTTGCCAGTGCATGCCAATTTTGGAAAACATAGGCACCGATCAGTTTTCTATGCCCCATATACACGTCAGGGAGCAGCAAGGCACATTTGCTCTGTTGCTTGCTGGTGCTTCAAAGGGAGGGGGGCAGGCCTGAAGTGACTTGAAGTGAAACAGCATCTAACTAGTTCTCAAATAAATAAATAAAAAACACAAAATCACCTTGACAATATAAGATACATTTATAATGGATGGATTTTCTAAATCATAACATCTATTTATAACAACTATTTGCACTCTCGTTATGCCTGCTTGATGCTGCCAGCTGTTCCTGTTGCAAGGGGTGAGCGGAGGTGAGAAGGGACGGCTTTCTGGCTTCCTCGCGGCAGCCTTGGGCTTGGCTATTGGCATGCACACATCAAATTTTGTAACTAATCAGTTGGCAAAATAAATCACGCTAGTAACTGCTTACAAATAAAACACATTTTATCCATAATATTGTCAATCAAACACCAGTCAAACATGTTTGGATATACTTTCTGGGAGGAAAGAATTATCAATAGTTCTTGAATTTAAATATCTTGGTTTGACCCTTGATTCAACATTAAGCTTAAAGAGCCTTATAAAAAGGATATCTAATACTGTGGAATTCAATTTGTGCAACTTTAAGCAAATACAACCTTTCGTAACACCCAATGCTGCAAAACTGCTTTTACATTCATTTTGTCTCACATTGAATACTGTATCACATGTTGGCCATTCACAGGTGTTAATGCATGTAAAATCATAGAATCTCCCTATAAAAACTCACTAAAGATCTTGTATAAAAAACAGATGTCATTTCATATTTGCGATATTTTGTCACAGCATAATTTATTACGTTTTGAGAATTTTAAGAAATGTTCCTGTCTCATATAAAGTGTTACATGGTCTTGCGCCACCAATCTTATCATATTATATATAAAAAATGGGATCTTAGCGGTCTCCGGACCAGGGCCTCTTCTAGAGGGGACTGTGAGATCCCATACAGAAAGACAGTTTCTGGACGAAATGCTCTGACACACAAGTAAGATCCGGAACAGTCTCCCACTCCTTCTAAGGTAGTGCACTACTTTACATGCTTTTAAAAGTAAATGTAAAGATTGGCTAAAAGCAAACCAGTCATGTTCATATTTGAGCTACTCTGGGTGTATGAAATGTGCTGTCTATGTTTATGATGTACTTTTCTGTAAATGTGGTCCTGTCTAGTTTTAAAATGTTGACCTGCCTAGGGACTGCGGATGTAAATTAGCATTTATGCTATAATCTGGCATACTTACGTTTATCGATATCTCAGTGGATGTTCATCAGTGTGCATTGTCCCTATCAAATAAATAAATAAATGAATGAATGGGTAAAGGGTGTAAGGAGGAGGGGGGGGGGGCTTTGCATGTAATAGTTCTATTTTCTCCTATTTATATGTAAGTTGTTTTGTTTATGTATGTAAACACTGTAAATGTATATATATATATATATATATATATATATATATATATATATATTTATCTGAATAAATTCTGTATAGTTCTGACAACAGTGTGTACAGTAACGAGTGTTAAAGACAAACAAGGCAGGAGTTTTATATAAATGAATCATCTACTGAAGCTGTTATTTGGTAAAAGGATTGATCACAGGGTGAATAATAATGATGGATGGATGGATGGATGGATGGATGGATGGATGGATGGATGGATGGATGGATGGATGGATGGATGGATGGATGGATGGAGGGATGGAGGGATGGAAGCAAAATACCAAAAACATAATAGTGCTGAAATCTCTGTTGGTACTGGGATACTAGGAATTTTTCATGCAGCGTATGCTGAACTAAAGGATAATGGATTTCTAGTGCTGTAAATCTAGCTTTTGGATATGTCCCATTTCTTAAAAGATATAACTTTTGTTTTCTGTTGCCATTCATCTGCTGATGACATTTTGAGGTCTGACATTTGTGCTTTTGTCCTACAGTTGCACAATATTGACTTTGTTTTGTAGCTGACATTTAGCCTAAGAGTAATATCTTGTTCACTAATGTTATCTGTACTCCTATTTAACTATATATTGATGTTTAGTCAATAATTTTTTAATACTTTAACTCAATTCAATTCAATTCAAAAATACTTTATTGATCCCAGAGGGAAATTAAGTGTTGGTAAATCTCATATGATTAATTCTTTACGGAGTTGTTATCCATCAATTGTAAACTATCTGGTTACCGTTGACTCTGAAATGTATTATTTGCTTAAGATGTTTAACATTGCATTTAAATCTGTGTTAGTATGTATGAAGGTTTGTGTATTTGATTTTCTTTTATGTTTGTTTTAATCTTATTACAAGGATTCATTTAGATGAGGGGCTCTGTCTTTATTCTATAAAGCCCTTTTTGTTGTTGTAGAAACAGTTTGATTAAATCTGGTGCTCAGGTCAAAAGCTATCACTAGACTAAGATTGAATGAAAACTTAGACAATGTCAAAATAAAACGCTTGGCAGACTATCACAAAACCTGATGAACTACAGATCAAGCCTATCTTAAAAGCTTTCAATTCCTAACCACGCAGGTTATCACAGGAAACAAGGCAAACCAAAACACAAAACAGATCATAGCAACTCTAAGAATTTTAAAGAGCAAATGCAGCATATTGATCGAAGTGAGACAAGAACTTTGCAGGGAATGATACATTCCTGTCGTCTTTTTCTTGTTCTTTTCAATGTATCTCATTTCGTCTGCATTTGTGGCTCTCAAGCTTTACTTAGTTAAATAACTATACTTGTGTGTCCACACTTGCTGCTGCACTGAACAACACTTAACCCCTGCTGCTGGCTCTGAGAGTCCAGCATTAGCTTGCTGCATCTGACCATACCACTTCCAATCTTGCCTTTGTTTGCAACTATAGTAGGGTGTCAAAGGTGTGCTCTGTTGCTCAAGCAGAGAGGAGAAAGTGTTACCATGATTGTATAGTCAGTGTTAATATAGATCCAGCAAAGAACATCCTTCCAGCCTGCTGGTGTCTTTTCCAGTCACAGACCAGAGACGCCAGAGCTCTGCAATTATGGCAATTTTTGGATGACATCAGACGAGCAAATGAATGATTTCATTTAGATGAAATTTTTTTCACTGGATCTGGTGCAGAATGCAGAACCTATAATAGAGCATGTCAAAACACGGTGGGAGGATTGTTTAGACGTTCACATGTGCAGCTGGCTGCAAGGTAATCCCAGCCTGGTGGGGTGTTTCGTCTCCTAATAATGACCACTGTTTGGTGTCGCCACTTCCAAAAAGCAGGCTGAGAGGCCGGACCACCCAAAGACTTTAAGAACCTCCTTTCACGTTCAGCTGTCTAAAGCTCTATTTACTGCCACACACACACTTGCCAAATGTGCCATATTGAGCGCTAGTTTGGTGGTGCCACAGTTGTAGACTACCTTTGACCAAAATAACTAGGGTACCAACCAAAATAGCTAAATGACTGACTAAACTAAGCTTGAATTAAACACAAGATGTTTAACCCCATCCTGACTACAGAAGGTCCATTTTCATTTTACTGTGTGACACCTGAGCTGTAGATCAGGAAAAAATGAGACAAAGAAAATGATTTAACAAAACAAAGGTTAAAGACAAAAACACTGGAGGGATTTGAGAAATATATATCATACTTTATCCAGAATTGGTAATTAGATTCTAACACATGGGACAGAGAATGAGTCATATATATAACTTGTCTGCAAACGGATCCTGTGGTTCTTCTCAAGGCTGCGATTCTGATCTCTGCGCTCTCTGTTTGTGCTTCAGTCTAAATTTCCTGACAAACATGAAAAAAAACACTCTTTCCTTGTTTCTGAAAGAAGAACAAAAGGCTCACATACAAAAATCTATCATAACCTGGTCAGCAGTTTATCACAGAATACTTGTGCTTGAAAATCCACAAGACAAACAACTTGAATAATGTAGCTGTTTGCAAACATGCAGTTGCTCAAGCCCATCAGGTCAAATTTGGCTAATTAATGAAGCAGTGCTCCTGTGCCAACAGGATGAATTGTGTTAGTGTGCAAATCCCCTCTTAGTCTGATTTCCTTTTCAACTGCACAGTAATCCACTGAGTGCACTATAGTTCAAACGCTGAGACGCGTCCAGCACCTTTCCCCTACCTCTATCAGCAGCTCTGTATGGCTTTCTTTCACATTCTGCAGATAAAACAGGAGTCAGACCTTGTTATTATTGCATGCAGTACAAGCTTGAATTTCAAATAATTGTGTGTGATAGCTATAAAACTAAGTATGGGATCCTTAGAAACAGGAAGGAGTTATTCAATTTAATTCAAAAATACTTTATTAATACCAAAAAGAAATTAAATGTTGTAACTCATATTATTCAAGTTTCTTCAAAGAGTTGTTGTAGATACTGATAACTATATGGCCAGGAAGGATCTCCTGTCATGGTCTGTATTACAGCAAATCTAAAGAAGCTTCCAACTGAAGACACTGCTGTAAAGCAGTCTCTTGAAGAGGATGCTCAGGGTTGTCCATAATTTTCTTGATTTTATGAAGCACCATCATCTCCAGTGGTTCCACAGACGTCCTCAGAACAGAACCAGCCTTCTTTATGAGGTTGTTGAGCCTTTTCAAGTCCCTGGCTCTCACTCTCTACAACAGATGTGTAGAAGGTATGGAGCATCTTGCTGCAAACCGTAAAGGACCTAAGCTTCCTCAAGAAGTACAGTCTGCTCTCTCCCTTCTTGTAGACGGCTTCACTGTTGCGTCTCCAGTTCAGTCTGTTGTCCAGGTGAATCTGAGGTATTTATACTCCTCAACCACCTCCATGTCTACTCCCATAATGGAAATAGTGGTTGACCTAAGCCTGTTTAATCTACAATGATCTTTATTTTGTTTACATTCTATATTAGATGATTATTTACACATCATGCTACAAAGTGGTTCACAAGCTCTCTGTATTCAATTCAATTCGCTTTATTGTCATTGCAACAAGTGCAATGAAAGGGAAGGTGCAGACTATACAGTGCAAGAGACATAAAATCTATAAATATACATATAAAAACAACTATGAGTAATAAATTTCAATTCAGTTTAACTATATAGTGCTGATTCACAACAGACGTCAACTCAAGGCACTTTACAAGAAAAGTAATTTCAATACAATCATACAAACATTCCAATTAGTTTAAAATTTTAGTTAGTTTCTTATTTAAGGAATCCCAGCAGATTGCCAGGAGTCATTGACTTGATCTTGCGTCCCATTGATGCAGACTTCCAACCACAGTAATCCCTCAGCAATCCCTCATATAGAAGTGGCATTCAAGGCTCAAATAGCAGTTGGATAAATGCTGTTTTTCAGTCTGTTAGTCCTTGTTTGGATGGCCCTGTACCATTTACCTGAGGGCAGTAGCTCAAACAGGGAGTGGCCTGGGTGGTAGGAGTCCTTCAAGATGGAGTTTGCTCTCCTGAGGCAGTAGGAGCCATGAAGGTCCTCCAGAGTGGGCAGAGGGCACCCAATGCTTCTCTCAGCCGCTATGATGATTCTCTGGAACTCTTTCCTGTTTGCCACCGTGCAGCTGGTAAACCATGTACAGAGGCAAAATGTGAGGATGCTTTCCATGGTGGAGCGGTAGAAAGACACAAGCAGTCTTTGGTTGATGTTGTTCATCAAGAGACCGAATGTCTTGCAAGATCTACTTTTCAAAATAGCTCAAGTTCCGTCAGATTGGATTTAGGGCATCTGTTTACGGTTTAGATTTTTGGGTGATGAATTTGAACAGAGCTCTGTTGCATGTTCATATTCATAAACTTCTCATGCAAAAAAAAAAAACTAACAGGGTTCCTTTGTAACAATCTGTGGGAGTTTAGTGATGTCTTATCTCAATATTTCTTTACCAGAGGGTGCAATAAGGACATAAGATACTTAATGGTCACTCAAAATATCAGGGGATGTTTTGTTGCAGATCAGTCCTTTAGTAGTAGCTGGAATAAAGTCTTACACAAAGTTGAATAAAGGGAAATAATACAGACTTGGACTATCTTCTCTCAATGATATATTTAGAGGGAGCCAGAGTTGTACTTTGTAGGCATTTGGGTTTCTCCTAAGTGTGGAACAGCAAGAGACAATAAACACATTATTTTAAATTATTTATTGTTAAGGAGTGGGAAAGAAATCCATTTTTGAATAAATTTTTTAATGCTCAATGCTTTGTAAATTCCAGTCAAGTGAAACTCATATTCCAGCTCAGTCTAGTTCATGGTAGTCTTGATTCTGTTTCTTTGGCTTTTCCTGAAAATTTGAACAGATTTCTTTTTACTTAAAGGTGGCAGTTTTGGTCTCCTTACAGAAGTTGGGAAAGTCTTAGAGCATCCAGAATATTTGTGCTGAGGTACGACTGTCTAACCTGATGATCTTTTAATCTGTAGCCTGTTTCAAAGAACAATGGTGCCACTTTAGCGCAAGTCATTAAAGTTGTATTTGTGTCATTTTCTCCTGAAAAGGAACCATTCAAATACATTGTACATTTGTATAAGTCTAAAATTAAGTTACACTCATGTCCATTATGAGCGCATGTAAACTGCAGCTGTGATGTCTTGCTTCAGAAAAACTCACATCATCATCTATTGTCTCCACTTTCACCGTTTGCTGTACACCCTCTTGCTCTCCTGGATCCCTGTGGGAGGAACTAAAACTGTGAAATCATGAATCATTTTAGAAAAAGAAAATAATCAGAGCAAGGCTTGGCTGTACAAACATCTGTGCTTGTTTCAAGCTTGTGGAGGATTTATGGCCACCACACGAGACTTCAATCACCCAAAAGAAAAGAAGCCTTGTCCAAAAGCTCCATCAAACAAAAATAAGTAAACAAAGAAGTCCTGCTGAGCGCAAGCTGACATGTTAAAGCGTGGGTGACGTCCCTGCTCAGAGGTCTCTAATGTATGTGTGTGTGCGTGTGTGTGTGTGTGTGCGTGTGTGTGTGTGTGTGTGTGTGTGTGTTGAAGACAAAGAATGTATGCAGTATTCCCTGGGGGAGGTGGGAAAGGCTGATGAGTGTATTTCTGTCTGTTTTGGTTCCTTGACAGCGCACAAACCCACTCTGTTTTTGTGGGATCAGGAAGTCACAGGGTCTCAGAGCAGAGGAGGCATCTCCGGCTTGGAAAGGATGCTTTCAGACTTCTTCTCAAGCTTCCTGCAAATCATCAGATGATGTCAATTTTAAAGTTCAGCACCAAAATAATACCGTTGTCTTGATTTGATTATACTTTAAAATTCACTTGAATAATAAAAAAGATGAGCTAATGCAGGGCTTCTGATGGTCTTCAAACAAGTGGAAGGATGAAAATAAAAAGATTAAAACGATGAAGAAGAGCATTTTGATCCAATCAATTCATTAATGTTTTGGTCTCCACGGAGCCATGTCAAGCAGGTTAATGTGTTACATCACTTTGGCAAAGTACCAAAGGTCAGAGACGGCTGCCACAGTAAACTTTAGCAGTGCTTTATCACTGTTCTGCATCTCACAATGTAGCCTCAGTCACTCCTCTGAGACTACAGAGCTGGCTGACAGTTTCAAGGCCCCTTTAAGATTTTATGTTTGAGGCTAACCGTAAAATATATTCATGTTATTTTTATTCTCATCGGATTACACAAAATACTTTATGGTGACAAGTCATCAGATACTTTACCTAATGTGAAGAATGATAAAGGTATTTTTTTTAAGGATCAGCATTGAAGTCTTTGGTTAAACCTAACTTGATAGATGTTGGTATACTGTATGATCAATATGTCATAGTGCTAGTGCTGGGGAAGATCTTTTCTGGATTTGTCAACAAACAATTAACTGTAGCTGCAATAAAATATGTTATGAGCCGAATTATCAACGACTCCCATCAAAACAGAGAGAAACTGCTCACTCCGGCTGAGCACAAGAACAAACTGCAGCAACATTGTCAGCAGGAGCAAATATTTTTGAAAATTATAGCAGTATGTTTTCAATCATATCTGTGGAAAACACATGATAAAGCTTTTCATGTTTTGGGTGACAAGCTATTAGAACATTCTTGTGACTTTTTCAACCAAGTTGACCCAGTTTTGAAGCTACATAATAAAATTACAGTAGGGACAAAATATATGTTGCAGTAAAGAAAAATAATAAAATCACAATAAGTATGTAAACCATAATACTGATACTAATACTAACACTGGTGAAATGTATTGTGTCATTGTATTTATTAGACTTAAAGTAGGGAATTGGTGTTCACAAACACTTAAACTTAAATGCCTCAAATAACTACCAGGGACAAAAAATAAATAAAAACCCTGATTGGGATATGCTAAGTAAATTTAGTTTAAAATAAAAGGTATTATAACTTTTGCATAGAAATACTTAGATTGTTTCAGGTCATACCTTTTTTTTGTTGATTGGGTTCCAGTAAGCTTTGCACACTCCTCCAGTCAGAATCTTCAAGTAAACACTGATTTCAAAGTAAAATGTCAGTATAAAGCCCTTTCTGAGACGCTCTGCTGAGATCAGGACTAATCTCTGGTTTTCCCTTAGGTATGCTTCAGGTTGTTGTTTTGAAATCTCAATCCTCCCATCAAGATCTCTCAAATGGTCCTCTACCTTCGGCAATCATTTTACCTTTGAAGGTGAGGTATGTTTTAGGGATGGAATTCATAATCTCAGCATGATGCTGCTATCATTATGTTTGACTGTGCTAACTAATGAAGCTAACTGTGTTTTGTAGACCTTATAGTCTGATATGTTGTAGTCAGCCTGGACAACTTGGCTTCTTGCTATGCCAAAGTCACTGAACTGTATTTAGGCAAACTCCCAACAGGCTCTCCTATTTCTTTCAGGAAGAAAAAGATGCTGTTGGCTTATTCTGCCATAGATAATGTCATATATCGGGTTCTTGGTTAATAAGGTTTTACATGATTGAAGGTTTTACATCCCTTTCATCTCAGATTTATGCACTGATGTAACTCTGTCAGAGTAACTACTTCATAACTTTGTTTTACACACCCCAGATGGTGTGAGAACT
Organism: Valencia hispanica; assembly: GCA_963556495.2. Taxonomy (NCBI): domain Eukaryota; kingdom Metazoa; phylum Chordata; class Actinopteri; order Cyprinodontiformes; family Valenciidae; genus Valencia; species Valencia hispanica. Next base: position 31,405,788 of record OY747710.1, read on the forward strand.
TATGTGGACAAAAATGTGAAACACTGTAATGTATAGGACTAACAGAAAAGCTTTTCATTCACTGCTGTAAGCAGACATACATCTGCAGCTTTGAATGTTCCCTCACTTGAGCCAGGACTTGGAGAAATTCACCAAAATTGGAAAATAAAAATGCTGAGTTTGAACAAACTGACTAAATCCATCATGTGGGAGCAGACTGAAACATTGTGCCATTACTGTAAGATGTCCAAACATGAATATTTTCAAAACTGGACATCTGGAAGTTGCTGTTGTGGGGATCACATAAGCAGGCAAATGAGACTCTTTTTCTTTGCTTGTTCTGTTTTATGTTTCATTGCCTTGAAAATGTAGAATTCAAAGCACACCACAAAACCAACCAAAGTCAAAACTCATAGATAACTCAAATGTAAAATATGTCTATAAAAACATGTTACCAAAATAAAATTTTTATCAAAAGTTAATAAGAACTCTGAGGTTTTCACATGGAGAAATAGTTTTTTCTCTTTTCTAGGGGTTCCCCTGGCGGCGCCACAGCTTCTGACAATATACTTTAGACTTTTTGAGAGACAGACAAAATGATTCCATGAGAAATGGAGCTACTCAGTTTTATTTCTCACCGTGTGAGCTGATGGATTATTAGAAAACAATCAACAAAACAGAGAGAGATTTATAACTTGGAAATGCTCTCAAGTAATTAATTCGAAAATCTTTTGTTTCACTCCTTTACACTGTTTGTTTGGGGAATCTTTAATGTAGGCCATGTATTTTCCCAAGGTTATAATTCTAATTTAATTTTATATTTGTATTACACAATTGTGTTTAAAAAATTTATTCTTCACTTAAAGAACTTTTTAATAATTTAACATAATAAAAATCTGTTTTAAATATGGACCTGGTTTTAGTGTTTGAACTTGGTCAAACACCATGCTCAACCAAATCTTATAACCATCTTATTTGTCTTCATGGCTTTAGTTAGAAGAAAAATAAAAAGCTTGTTTGAGGCTTCTATAATATTTTTGACAGCTCCCTTATGACTGATATTGAAACATAATAAGGATTACCATGGTTTGGAGGAAAACACTCATGTCTCTGAAATGGAAACTGCCAAAACAAAGTACAGATTTATATGTTTTGACAAGACCCCATCTCTTTTATTAAAGAAGAAACTGCATGAAGGAAAGTTGGTTTTGATTTCGGGAAATTTCCACCCTCAAAAGTACTCCAATAACTCTGGCGGAACATCAACACACAAAGGCTTTGCTCGGATTAATATGAGCACCAAACCATGTGGTTATTATAACCAGATCATGTCCAGAGAACTGGTAGCCAGTATTCCCAGTCCCCTGCAGCTAGAGAATTAATGTAGGAGCTGTGCAGGCAAGCAGGCAGAGAAAGATATAAATATAAATGTGAAAAACTCAATGATATTTCTGAGCCCTGACTAATCAAACCCCCATCAGATTGGACCTGCATGAGTCACTGGACTTCTGAAACCCCAACATGGAGATCTTCAACACTCCTCTAGTTTTGATAAAGAGCATAGCCCAAACCCTTTTCTCAACATTGCGCTTCCTGTCCTGTAGCAGGAGTGCTAGAAGGACTGAACACAAGTAAAAGAAACCTTATTGATGGGCTCCATATGACATCCTGCGGGTGGTGACATCACTTAAACCCAATTTTGAAAAAAAAGAAATCATTTCTTTTTAGCAAAAAAATTTGTGAAACATGATCCACTGCAGTGAATGTACTTAATCATGTAGTGGTCCCTTTTGGCATGGCCCATATAAAATTTACCATATCATTTCCCATTTAAAATGGAAAATTAAATAAACAAAACTCTTAAACAACCTCCAAGTTTATGTGAGTCTAACAAGAGCTCTCTGGAGGGCTCTCCATGAATAGCTCGCATCAGCAAAGTCTTCCTGTTAATCTTAAACTGAAATGGTCACAGTGTTTCCCACAAGCCAGGATCAAAAGTCATAGTCATGTCAATTGCTTGGCATGTTTCCTATGCGTATTGACAAGATGGAATCATTTAAGGCAATGCAGTGATTTTTGTTGTCTTAATGGCAAAAGTGTTTGTTTCAAGTTGTTGTAAACTTTTTAATTATTGTTCTTTCTGTAGAAATGGACAAGTTCAGGCGAGCAGCTGTTTTCCTGTAACAGTTTAGATATCTATCTTTTTACAACCTTTTTATAAACACAATCTTTTTTTCTATTTCCCCTCAATGTGATCTCAAGAGATGTGGGTGGATTTCTAATCTTAAAAGAGAAGGCAGCTTGGTTTAATCTTTGCAACAGACTGGATGTTGTGGAGCTGCTGCGTTAACATGAGTCATTTTAATCAAATTAAACAGTTGCTGATTTGTGTATTTAAATGTTTGTAATTCTAGTTGATTAAGTTAATTTTTGTAAAAAAAAAAAAGAAAAAAATACTTAATCAAAAAAGGCAAAGATTTTCCACGTATCTGGCAGTAATTATCAGCATGTGTTGGACCATCTCTAAAGCAAAACCTTTGATGCCCTGCTACAATCACAGTAACAATTAATACTAAAAAAAGAAAGATCAGGCAGGTTTATTTGCTAGCCCCCGAAATGTGAATTATTTTGGGGATTTTCAGCGAAGATTTACTGGCAGACATCACAGCATTTGGATGGGAACAGACTTAGGATGGGGCGAGCTTTGGCCCCCCCTTGGTGGGTAAACTCTGCACACTGCAGCTATTCAGTTGGCCCGGCTCACAGGATAAAGTTAGGATTGTTTGTCAGTGGGTTGCAATGCCAAGAATCCTTAGTGCTGTGTGCAAGTGTCTCTCACACTTCTGCCTCCCCAGCAGCAGTTTCCATCTGTCGTGACACCCAGTGCCCCCTGATCTCTTAAGTCAGTCGAGTTTTAGATTCTGTGTCCCCTCCTCCATACTTTCACAGTTACTAACACTTAATACTCCAACTTACTCCTCCCCACTCCAAGCAGAGAGAGGCCGGTCTATTCCTTGCGCCCTATTTTTCCAGGATGCTCTATCTGCATGCCATGACATCACTTTCTCTCTAATGGCATGTCTGGTGATTCACACCTTTTGTCAGTCAAGTGTCAGTCTGAATCAGACCCCTGCAGATCTCCACATGTGTAGCTGAACAAGTGCAATGCACAGTGAACTGTATCCTGGCTTGTGCAAAAAGTGAGTGGAAAATATGGATGGATTACCACTATCAGTAATCCATCCATTTATATATATATATATATATATATATATATATATATATATATATATATATGTGTGTGTGTGTGTGTGTGTGTGTGTGTGTGTGTGTGTGTGTGTGTGTGTGTGTTATATAAAGATAACCGGAATAAATACAAAATGCCTTTTTCTAATAATATTTTCAATGTTTTTTTTTTTTTTTGGGGGGGGTGTCTATTCAAATCAACATGGTCACCGATACCAACTGAGCGATCGTGTTGCTATGGTGGTGGCCATACAATTGCAGGTGTACAGAGTACAGCGGTGGGCTAGGCACATCTCTTTGCGGGGCTCCGGTGTTGACAGTGAGCACAGCCCCAACTTTCACTGCTTTGCGCCAGCTGTTCAGAAGCTTTTCTCCATGTTTGAATTTGTGATGAACTTGTGGACATTCCTCAGCGCTTCACCCCAGCAACACATACACACACATATTCTTGTCTTGCTAGTGGTAGTGAGGACCTTCATTGACTTCCTTTCATTTTAGTGACTGTATTATGCCTTATCCAGACACTTTTCCTAACCATTACCAATATATTCCCAACCTTAACTAAAACTTAGTTCATACCATACCTCTAAAACCAACCAGTAGAGCTCAGTGACGTTGTATGAAAGTGAAGACCAAGCTAAATGTCCTCACTTTGTATTAATTGGCCCTCACTTTATAGGTGAAAAACTTGCAACAGTGAACAACGATCCTCACTCTCAATTCTAGACAGCATCGCACGCACACACACACACACACACACACACACACACACACATACACACACCCACAAGCACATGCGTGTAAAACACACTTGGGTAAAGCCTCACTGTCAGCCTGCTCCAATCACTCAGTCTTTAGTGGAGACATGTGTTTCCCCTCTTCACCCTCAGGATGATGTCACATCCACAGAGTCATGTGTTCCCAGAGTCTTGCTTAATTTAAAACATCATCACAAGGAATCAAGGAATAGACCGGCCACAACTCAGGCAAGCATGATCAGGATCACAGTGAGTGTTCAAAGTTTGTCTTGTACCAGCTTAACCAACCACATACAGTATATTGGATGAGTGGGACTTTTTTTACTCTTTTGAGTGATTTGATATTTCCTGGTCAGGAAAATACTAAATGCAAACAAGGGCAGATTCTGTTGTAGCAAAAATCTGGAGAGTCTTCATTACCACATGTGGGGTGCCCCGGGGCTCCATCCTGGGGCCCCTCTTATTTAATATCTACATGCTCCCACTAGGCAAGATTATAGCGACCAATAACATTAGCTACCATAACTACGCAGATGACACTCAGCTCTACATTACAATGTCACCAGGTGACTCTGAACCCATTCAAACCCTAAATCAATGCATTGACCAAATAAATGGATGGATGGATGTGCCATAACTTTCTCCAGCTGAATAGAAACAAAACTGAAGTGATTATTTTTGGACCCAAGGAGGAACGATCAAGAGTCAGCACACAGCTTCAATTAATACAGCTAGAAACTACTGATCAGGTTCGTAACCTAGGTGTAGTAATGGACTCAGACCTGAACCTCCAGGGTCACATAAAGGCAATAACAAGGTCAGCGTTCTATCACCTGAAGAACATCTCTAGGATTAAAGGACTGATTTTGCAACACGACCTAGAAAAACTCATCCATGCGTTTATCTTTAGTCGGATTGATTACTGCAACAGCATCTTCACAGGTCTGCCTAAAAAGTCAATCAGACAGCTGCAGCTGATCCAGAACGCTGCCGCTCGCGTCCTCACTAGAACCAGGAAAGTAGAGCACATCACCCCAGTTCTAAAGTCCTTACACTGGCTCCCTGTAGCTCAGAGAATAGACTTCAAAATACTCCTACTAGTTTATAAATCATTAGATGGCTTAGCACCAAAATATGTTGAAGACCTGTTGTCATGGTACCAACCACCAAGACCACTCAGGTCCTCCAACTCTAGCCTACTAAACATCCCTAGACTCAGAACTAAACATGGAGAAGCAGCTTTCACTTTTTATGCTCCCCTTATCTGGAACAGACTTCCTGACGAGTGTAGAGCTGCTGAAACTCTGAACTGCTTTAAATCGAGACTAAAAACCCATCTGTTTAGAATTGCCTTTGAGTAAATGCTTGATGTCATATGTATGAAATGTGTTCATGCTCTCTTGCTTTTTTTTTGTTTTTTTTCTCTTGCTTTATTGTGTATCATATGTAATGTGTGTTTCTTTTATGTGTTTCTTTTAAATCACCAAATCATGTAAAGCACCTTGAATTACCCTGCTGTTGAAAGTGTGCTATACAAATAAAATTGCCTTGCCTTGCCTTGCCTTGCCTTACCATCCAGAATTCACACAACCCCAGAAAACTTCACATTCACGCAAGTTTAAATTAAACATCTGAAAGTTCTCAGACTGTTATCCCTGGCTAAAATTTCCATTTCTGTCATCTGGATGTGGCAGCTTTTAAGAAACCACATCGAGCCATAATTAAACACTGTCTGATGTTACTGTTGCTCCAACGACTAAACATGTACCATCTCCTTTGGTTTAAATAGAAATAAAATAAAAAATACTGGATACATTGGATAGTTTAAGCAATTTTCAGACATCTTTAGATTTCTTTTTATCATCATTTTACCAGGGGAAAAAACAGATCCCACTGGATTTTAATAATTTATAACTGTGAGTTTCTAAGCTACAAGAGAAGCAGGTATCCCGGCAATAGTTATTCAAAGATATATTTAATGTACATTGGTTTTTTTAAAACAAATTTGCATAAATTAAAGTCTAAACCAGCAAACCCTAAAGTAAAGAAAAACAAAGGAACAGATGGCTCATTGTAATATTTACAGGTCTGCAGAGGCTGTCATGGTCAATCACAGCCAGATTTGCCTTCCTTTCAAGTTATTTATAATTTGGATTAATTATTTTATATACATACAATTGAGTGTCACAAATCTAAATTTCAATGTTTTTTTCACAGTTGCTAGTGTTTATAGCAACGCTCCAAAAAGTTTTGTACAATAAATATTAAATGGCTGAGCCACTGGGAGGGCAATTAGACAAATAAAAGTTTTAATCTTGTTACTCTGTGGCTGATAGCAACCAGTGTCTGTAGCGTTTCAGTGAGTATTCATATATTACATTAGGAGCAAAATCCAGATCAAACATGAAAAAATACAAGTCTCAGTTTGTCATTAAGAGTAACACAAGACATAAAAACATTTAGCTTTCAGCTTAAGGTTTACATAATTTACACTTTTTGGTCTGACGAGTAAAAATGAGAAAAATCTTGAAATCATTTCTGTAATTCAACCATAATGCCATGCACTCTAAGGTTTCAACCATAAAGCAAGGTTCCTTGGTCTTTCAGAGGAGAAACAGGCCCACAGCATCACAGACCCTCCACTATACTTGACACTGGCCCTGTTGTGCTTGTTGAGGAGCATCACTACCCTCAACAAACTCAATTATTCTTTACATCCCTGCTGTTATTTCTTCAGCTTTTCTCAGTTTGAACAACATTCTTGCTGTTACTTACACATCCCTGTTGTTTGCACATTTTTTTTTTACTTCTTTTAGTCTGTTTTTATGCACAAATTCCCATGCAGTTGCAAATTTCTTTGAATCGCAGCAAGCTATTTTAATAACTGTACAGTATTTTATTATCCTATACATTTGCCCTTACCATACAGTATGTTATTATTAGTTCTGTTTTTAGATTTTTGTTTTTTGTGTATTGCTGGTACACCTGAATTTCCCCACTGAGGGACAATAGAGATTATTTGTATTCTATTCTATTTTTGCAGATTCCTCCTTTGTTTGCCCAAAAGATTAATCTTTTTCTTATTTGACCAAAGTATAGTTCACCAGGTTAGCAGCCAGTATCTAGTAAACCTTGGAATGAAGACAGCATCTGATTGCTATTAAGGAGACCTTGTGAGTCCAATCCCATTCTTTGCTGCAGTTACCTAATGGTATGGATTTTTTCCCATCCTCCTCACTGCATGGTGACAAGATATACTAAGATCATCACCCAGTTTGTTTGTTGCAACTCCAGTTTTTAAAATAATTTCACTTATTGCTCTGATTGTACATATGAGGAGATTCACGTGAGTAGCGATGTTCTCCTATCTTTCCTAATTAAAAGAGTGGCTAAATTAAATAAATATCTGTTATGTCATACTCATCATACCCAAGAGAAAAGGAAGTCATGGATCTTTAGTTACATGTATTTTATAGGAGTGGTTATACATATCAAGTTCAGCCACTGAGAAAAATCTATTTCTTATTGTTGTGTGTTTCCCCCCGAATAAATAAACATAATCAAACTAAGGGTTTGATTTTCTATATTTTCATTTTTAGGCGTTTTACATATAACAGTTTTAGGGGTGCCAACAAGTGTGACAAATTGGGATTTTAGAATATGAGAGGATCTAAAATGATGTGGTAAAATTATTACAACCCATTTTGAAAACTATTCTAAAGAGGCTACATTTTTAACAACAGTTTTGCCTCACAAAAACCTCGCATTATTAAAAAGGTGGATTTAATGACTGCCAGCAAGCACTCCAAAGGTGGTGTCTGCACTGTATGGTATAGAAGAGATTAAATGGCTTATCCACACTGCAATGAAAGGGGACTTTGCTGCCCTTTTTTCAGCTTAATCTGGCTATGCGTGCAACAGAGTATCACAAAAGTGAAAGAATTTGACGTTTGAACATTCAAAGGCTTACTGTATTTTACTTTGGCACTGGGATTGTTCCTCCAGGGCACTGATGCTGTGACCAGGACCAGTACCCTGCATTTAACAGATTTACTCTGGGCTCTGGCTGTGCATATATATAGCCTTCAATAACACCACATTTTCAATTCTGCCTTTCAACATCAGTATGGAGGATTCAGCATGATCAAGATCTGAATGTGTGTGTGAGTGAGTTGGAGGGGGCACATATGGAAAAACCTCATGTATTACTTTGCTCTCAGATTTCAGAGCAGATGTAATTGTTGGTCAAAATATGAGCAGTGCAACTTTGCAACAATCTAAATTCTGCCAATGAGCTGTGTCACTCGCAGTTTGTCCTTCTTGAGAAACCTTTTCTTATTTTGATTTAGAAAAAAATGACAGGGATATAAGTAGTCTCTTTCAAGCAAACAGGGCAGGGTTACCAGTGGTAACATGGATTGAGAACAAGCCAGCCTTTGTTAAAAAGGTTTGCTATCACAGAGGAGAGAGAAGCCATTGTGCTTTAGAAAAGTCTCCTTATAGTTCATGTCCTCAGATTGTAATGGATCCTCAGCTCCAGTTTAACAAACGCAACTCACTCCACATATCAGTTGATGGATTTCAATGGGCCGGGTTAGTGGAAATGAACCAGCTTGTCACTTGGACAAACAGAAATCGTTCGTCATGACAGTAGAGAACAAACCAAAAAAGATGGAGTCGTACTTTATCTCTGGTTTAAAGTCAAGACTTCTTACATTTAATGAAAACCGGTCATTTATTAAGGTCATATGGCAAGTAGACGGATCAGTATGAGATTCTTGCAGTATGATATCTTTGAGTAAAAATACTACGATTAGTTAGTAATCAAGCAAAAAAATTCAATAAAAAAAATTATAAAATACTAGAATAAAACTAAAAAAGTTTTCTGTTCTGAGGTTTATAGTGCAAGTAAGATATCAAGGTGATATTAGCTAGATAGATGTCAGGAAGGCATGTTGCTCTTTGCTTGCTTTAAAATACCTTTCCCTTGAAATCACACCTGCAGTAAATAACTCTTTGCAGCTCAGATTAGCCTGACCCAGAGGCTAAAGCTAACAGCAAATCCAAGAGGGGCAAGACAAAGACTTCTACCATCCGAAAACAACCACATTCTTAAAAACATCGTAGTGGTTAATACAGTAGTTATTTAATGAACCACTAAACCATCTTTACCTTTGGATAGGGTGGTTGCTTATGCAGAAGTTGAAAGTTATTTAAACAAGAAAATGGAGGTTGGAGGAAATTTGCTACCTATGATCTTCCTGTGTGAATCATGGACCGGGAAGGGAACAAGTAAATCCTCTCCTGTTAGAATAGCTGTCTAATAGAAATTAAATGCAAAGTAAAAATAGAAAACAAAACAAAACACAGCAATAAAACTCAGTGTTCATATAAACCAGGACTTTGCATATAGCTCCTCATAACTTTGACCAAAACTCTAAAACTGGGTATTGTTTTTTTTTTTTAAGATGAGGTTAAAAGAAGAGCCAGATTTAGCTATTTTTTCTGTGTTTTAATGCTTTATCTTCATAAAGTTTCACAACAGCATGGCACTAATGATACCAAATTTTGTTTAATTTTTTTGTCACTAGGGCACAAGTTACATATTTTTCTCTCCTCATTTTCCATAAATTTAGTGTATATCATTCGAGAAAATGTTTTTTTTTTCTGGAATAAAGGGTTATTTCAACCTCAATACAAACACGTTATTTTGACAGAGAGAGAACAGTGGCTCTTTAGATAGTATAAGTTGGTAAACCCCCAAGCTTAAACCACAATAGTCTTGTATTTCACTCTGCTTTACTTTTTTGCCAGATGGTTACTCAGATCAGAAATGCTTTACATGTTCTGCCTTCAGCAAATTTCACACAGGAAGATCAATGTTGGGGTACCATCTCTGACCTCCACTTCATGTGTGAATGTACCCAAGACAAACATAACTATGGTTTAAAGGTTCATAAAATGTTGTCCACATAAACTACAGTCAGTTTTGAGACTGGTGTGTTTTAAAGGAGGTAAAACTCAGATTTAGTCTTGGCTATTCTCAGACTAGCTGGTAGCTTCAGTCTCCAGGACCAATTAATCATGATTTATACTAAATGAAGATGTCAAGAAAGGCATCTGTTGGAAATCATTTATTGCTAATAATCTTTAAACAGAAGCCTACATCAAAAATACTGAAGTGTCTTATTATTAGGTGTGATTTGAGGTGTATTGTTAACCTGTACACTATGACCGTCAGTATTTTTCGCAACCAGGAGTATTTACAAACCACTGGATTTGCCTTTCTTGAAAATACGAGAAAAGAATAAGGGACCTCTTTCAGCCAGTAGAGTGGCAGTGCACAGCAAGTTTTACCTTGGCAGTTTAACCTTGAAATCAGTAAAAAATCCATGCATGGGGAAAATACTCAACTCGACCAGGTGAAGCAGCTCAGCCATAAACTAACAACCATAAACTAATTGCAACCATAAAACCATAGACTGAAATGTCAACAATCAATATAGGACAAACTTAACACATGTAAAATAACCACAATGCAAAATAAAGCTGGGTTTTCCTTCTTTTGTTTATTCTCACAAAAATGAATGCATGTTTCTGAAAAGAGACAGAATCTAGAAAACACTGAATTCACAGTTGTCACTTTACAAATGTTTTTCAAACATTTTGTGGTTCTTTTTAGGCACTAGGAATTAAAGCATTGCTTCGTTTCAGAACAAAAAAAAAAATACATCTTTGGTCCAGTAAATAATTGCTTTATTTTTTTTTATGTAAGAAAGTAACACCAGCGTCAATGTTTTTTCATCAAAACATGTATTTCTGAAACATATAAAGACTTGTTTTTTTAATATTTAAATATGATATTAAAGCTACATCTCAGAAATGACCAGCAATCTTACAGATGTTTTTGCATCTGAAAAAAATGACACGTGAGGAGAATTTTTTTTGTCAGCTCAATCAGATGTCCAGCAGTACAGGATTGTTTGAATCAAGTCACATTTGGCAAACCTAGATTTTGTTCCCTGTTCCTCTGAGACAGCGATGATGGAGACACAGGGGCTCAGCTACAGGGCAGCCACGTCTGATATGAATTACTGCAGTGCGTTATCTGTGGCGCTTGCACATGTGCAATGTAATAATTACTGAAGTTGATGTCCTGCACATAAGGTGCCGGCTGGTAGTAACACGTGACGTTTGTCACCGTTGGGATGGCATTCTGTTCAGCAAGCACCTTCAGCGCCAACATGGAGATGAGGCTGAGCGTCTGACGCCGCTCATGGCTCATCAGACACACAGTGCTCTCGTTCACGACATGGTGCAGAGTCATCAGGCACTCATAGCGTTTGTGTTCCATGCCTGCAAAATGGTTCTGCAGGTAAGCCTCCAGCTTCCTCTGCTGCTCGCCTATGTCAGGGAAGTCAATAAAAAAGCGGGAGCACATGTAGCGTTGCATCTGCTTCATGTCTGCTTCAGAGGAAGCCGTGAAGCCCCTCACCAGCAGGTGGCAGTACTTCAATAAGCCACCACCCCTAATTTCCTCGGGGCTTCGTGTCGCTATGGTCCTCTGACACAGATGGTCCATAGCTTCCTGGAAGTCGCCGTACACGCTCTCCCCGATCACGGTGGGGTGAAAGCTCTCCGACATGGGGGTCTCTGAGCACCGGTCAAACAGAAGCAGAGAGTCCAGACAGATCTGGAAGGAGTCCACACTGAATTCAAACTGCCGTCTCAGAGAGTCCACAAACTTCAGCTCCACGTTCTTGCCCGTGTTGTTGGACAGCGAGATAAGGCTCCAACGGTCCGTGTCGTTGCAGACTTTAACCAGTTTTTGTACATATGCCTCCTTGAGGGTCAGCGCTGTGATGCGCTCCTTAGAGACCCCCGCCGGCAAGAAGTCCAACAGGCAGTCCAAGACAACGTCTTTCACCAGACGAAAGGCCTGGTCATCCCTTAGAGACACCCCGAAGATCAGGTCGAGGTCCTTGTAGCCGAGGCCGTTTTCCTGATGGAGCACGTGGCTGGCTGCTGAGCCGTTCAACCTCACGTCCTTTACACACACTCCTCTCTCCTCCAGCCTCGCTCGCACCACCTGGACAAAAACAACACAGATACACACGATGAGTGATACCTATACCAAAAACATCATTTTTCATTTTTTTAAAAGACAACTACATTTTATCATACTTTCTTCATGTAAAAAACTAGCACTCAAAGAAAACCATATAACAAAGAATTTAGGCCATGGAGCCATTGTGAACAGATCATCATTTGTTGTTTCAAGGACAAGAATAGAGCTGGATGAGACCGTCTTTTTGTTCATTTTAATTTCACCACAAAATGTTGAGGCCTTTATTGTGATGACAAAGTCAAAGTTAGTCATTGTCAGTATCAGCGATGTGTATAAAGATGACGTCAAAGATAAAACAGAGATTTAAGAAGCAATTTAAAGGGAAGCAGTATTTTCTACAACATATAAAAAGACCTCAAAGAGGTTTGTTCAAGGTGTTAGAGAGTGAGTGAGAGAAAGCAAGACTTTCACCAAATAACAGAAAGGCTAAACAAAGAACAATATGCTCTGTTTTACCCCGTCAAGGTTTTAACCTCTGACTGTTATGGAATATGCTGGAAATGTTGGCAGCTTTTTTTATATCATAGGGTTAAGGCAAGAAGCAACAATCTCTGCAAACAAAGCCTTCTGTTTTTGCAGTGCTTGCTACATCAATCACCATTATATGGTGCTAAACTAACTAATTTATGTATCTTTTATTAATAGGAAAACCATCTCACACATGTCCCTGCCCTTAATATTAATGACTGCTCAGGGCAGGAGAGCTTTTTGATATTGAATGCTGTTCTTATCCTCTTATATTACAGTTCTTGAAGAGAAGCCAGGAAATGTCTACAAAATCTTGATTAGTACATTTCTAACAGAACATAAATTAAAGTAGAACTGTGCTGCTAACATAATAATTGTGTTCAGTCACATTTAGAAACATAAATTTAGCAGTGTCTAAAGTAATTCAAAAAGCAAAAATGACAATGCCAATATATTTTTTTAAGTTAAGAAACATCATTAATTCAAGGTTATCTTTGTTTTCAGAGAATTAATTAATAACACGACTGTTTTGTCAAACTCAAAACTGTATTTCTGTTTGTTAAAATGTAAACAAGGACACTAGTGAAGTAAAATGAATTCTTGCAACATAAAATATGGTTTATGAAGTAAAGGTAGGAAAGGCAATAAAACAGATAGATCTCTGCAAGATGATATAACAGCATAGTAAAGAAAGCTGTTTACAGACAATATCACAATCCTCCTCTTGCAAATTGTCAACAAGTTATAAGAACTCAAAATCTAATACAATCATATTTCTAGAGAATCAACAATCAGTTGGCCACCGATCTTAATCAGACAATTGTCTCCTGATTGGCTCAGCTCAGCAGGTCTAATACTAAAAAGAGATTCTTTTCATCCAACTTCTATTATTTTTTATCTATGGATGCAACAAAAGTTTTACTTTATTTCATGTTTTTGAATGAGATAAAAGATGATAAATGTTAGCAACATTGGCTTTGATTCATAACAAAAAAAATCATCTAAATCCTTAATTTTCTGATGGATTTTCTTTTGTTTTATGTGTTATAATTCTGAAAATGTAAAAAAATAAAAAAGATTGGGAATTGGCAGGTCTAAAAAGAACCAGGAACATCGGCCAGGAACAGCCTGATTGGTGCATCTCGATATATCAGCTAAAACCTGAAAGGAAAATTTCCCCACAGTTGTTTAGCAAGGATCTCAAAAGACTTGTTTAAGTAACCCCCACAGCAACCTAGAGCAAATCAATAGGTTGTGAAGGCAAGATCCATACCTTTGCTCACAAAAGTCCACCTCATTACCCCAAACCTCAGTCTGAATCAAACTGAAATGGAGCAAAAAACAACGAAGGAATGGAAAGTCTCCAAGACTATGTCCACCTGGGTAATACTGTTTTATCAAACTCACGGATAATATTTATAATCCTAACCTGCCACCAAAAGAGAGTGACAGGACAGATCTAATCCTGTCCAGAACAATCCTGCAAGTGGTTCACCTCAGAGCAGATGCGAATAAGAATCATCCACAACATCACTGCTTTGAAAACAGCAGGAAGAATCCATTCAGATGATGTGCTTAGACTGAGATAATCTACTGTACAAGTGCAAAATAAAGGCAGCAGTTTCCATGTTATACAGTATCTGTCAGAGGGATCAGATGTTTGTCTTGATGCTTGTCCTAAGACCCCATGCATCACTGACTGGACATGTCAGACTGTGGTTCTCCTGGGCAAACAATAGCTGCAGAACCATGAAGAAATAAACACCTGTAGCACAAATTAGCTACTGCACGCTCACACACAATTCTCAATCCCCCACGGCACTGCCCTGTCAGATTAGCGTCTGTTAACGCTCTCTCTTATGGTGATCAGATAACATGACGACTCTATTTATACATACTAGGTCAGACTTGAGACAAACAAATTTTAAAGAAAAGGCGACCCTTGATGGTGGATAAGGAAGGAGAGCAAAGTTACTACAGCAGCAATTTGGCCATGAGATGCTTGCAGTCTTTCAGCCATAAAGCAGAATGAATTGGGTCCAAACTCCAGTCAGAAGCAATAAGAACATTGTTTTTTTTTTTCATTGCTTCTGTCTGAGCTTGGAAGCTCCAATAGTGTCTAAGCAATCCTGCAGTTAACAACTCACTCTCAGACATACATGCTTGGATGCAGATAAGTTATTAACCCCCCAATGAAGCTCATGGAAGTACAGGGATTAACCTTGTGGCTAAAATCCAGAATCCTCCAGAGCTCATGCTCTTTTTAGCAATAGAAAAAGTGTGAAAGTGAAGGGAATTTGAGTTGCAAAACCTTGTTTCACCAGAACTGGAGTTGCACAGATTTGACGTCCAGCGATACAAATCTGTCCGTTTGTTTCCCTTGATCGGCCGTAGCCGGTGAAAGCAAAGTCTAATAATTTTTTTTTTAAATATACTATTTATTTCTTAGTCGTTGAATGCCTGGAAATTAAGAAATCCAATCTGTTTCGTCTAAAAACAAACAACTCAACAGTGTATACTTTGCTGCTTTTTGTGAGTAGCCAATAATAAAAACCATAAGGTGAGGGACTTTTGCTTAAAAGCATAAATAGGAACAATCCTGTAAATTCATCATTTTCTGTTGGATTCAATAATGAAACTACAATATTAGATAAAAGATGAGACTTATTCTTCCTAGAATAATAAAGATAAACACTAATTATTAATATTTCCAAACCCGCTAATATGATAATATGATAGGTCATTTCTGCTGTTTGAATTAATTTCCCACTCTTGGGTTCAAACAAATCTTGGAACATTAATTCAGCATTTATCAATGCTCTCATGAAACCAATCATTACATAACAATACAAAAACTTACATGTATGTTTGTGAGGCTCTAGACTGGTGCATTATGTGTTTTAGATGTTTCACTGGTTCAACAACACCTAGATCAAATGAATTGTACCTACGCAGGGCACCTGATGACATGTTGCAGTGGTAATTCAGCCATTTCAGACATGTTGTAACAGGGACACATCTAAAACATGTAAGACAAAGGCCCTTGAAGACCCCTGATCAATACTGTATAAATTAGAGATGCACTGCTGAATTGGTCAGAGATTGGAATTGGCCAATTCTTCCTTTGATCAATAATCAGCAGGTGAAACACTGAAAAACAAAACTGGTTTTGAATTGAACAAAAATGCCTGTTAAAGATCTGAAATGTATGCTGTGATTCATAAAAAATGTAAAGTTTTCGTTTTTTATCGGATAATCAGATTTGGGAATTTGTATGTACCAGAAAAAGTCTGAACGGTGCATCTTTAATCAGAAACTGAGTGAAAAAAGTCTGAAATTAGGAGAAAGCTCCGGCTCATGATGCTGGAATGGATATTATAGCTGTCCCACTGCAGTGAGACTAAGGTCCATGCATTCATTCATCTATTTCCCTGTTATGTCAGAGGAAGTATAGCAGAACATCATCCTGACTAATAAAATACACACCGAAGCCAGTCGTCAGCACTGAGCCTCAGTCTAAATGAATCTATGCAGCAGATGGTAGATTTGAGAAAGAAAACAAAATTACACAGGGATTCCACAAATCCAGAGCAAACACAGGAGTCCCCACACTTGGAAATCAAACCCCCCATTTAAGCCTCCCCGCGTTCTTCAATGGACCATTCATCTTTCCACAACCACAGGCACGGACTTTTGGGCTTCACAAAGTTCTTGGGCTCATCTTGAATATATCAGAGTGCAAAATTAGATGGAAAAACGAGGGGGGGGTATCCTGTAACAGCTACCAGTTCATTTTGAAATTCTAACTCTGCAGTTTCTTTTCCAGCTAAATGCAAACCTAAGTATCAGGGGAGGAGAAACATGATCTAGCCACACTGTTCCAGATCATACAGGCCACACAAATCACATTTACAGAGAGTAACTACATGTAAATAATGGCTGAAGATGCCATTTATTCAATTTATGTAAGATTTTACTAATCCTCGGGAAACAAAGCTAATTAATCTCAATTACAAGAGTTTAGTTGAGGAATAAATTAATTTAAGGAAAGTTTTAAGTTAATAAACCGGGGGGGAAATAAGTCCTGGGTCTTTCTCAGAATGATAGAAGACCACCAGGGGTCGTTGAGGACTTTTAAAGAGAATAACTAAACTATCATAAATTATTCACTTAAATTTGGGATAACAGCCAAATACATTCAGTTAACGGACTTAATAATATATTACATGTTAAATGAGATGTTAGTAAACTTCGTTACACATATCTTCCCACTGGCTCAGTTAGAAATTATAGTCATATGTAAAATGAGTGTTGGAGTTTCTATACCTGGACGATCTGACGGGGTTGCACGGACAGAGTGGGGAAGTTTCCTCGGCCGTGGATGGGGACAGCCTCCCCAAGGATCGAGTCCAAACGCCGCACCTGATCCCACGACAACACACAGAACCTCCGAGTCTGATCAAGAGCTCCAGACATTTCAGTCCGAACTTGTCCCCCAACGTAGGAAAGAAAAATGGATGGGGGGGGGAGAATTAAAAAAAGAGAACCAAGAGATTCTTCTTCCAAAAACACCAAGATCCGTGTATTCCTCCTAGAATCTGCGGCTGGAGCAGGTCTGGTTAAAAAACTGGAGGTAGTAGGTAGAAAGAAAGTTTTAGGTTTGACCGAGATCAGCAGCTTCCTCCTGCCTGTGTGCCGCTGAAATCCGGTCAGTGTGCAAAGCGCCGATTCATATGGAAGGTCCTGGAGGCTTAGAGAGCCTCCTTATTAGCATGAATCGCTCTGATTGGTTGCTGTGTTTGGTCATTGATTATGGACGTCTTGCATGCAGGGAAACACCCTTCTTGTGACGCTCAGTGACAGTTCTCTTCTCCTCCTACTTACTGCAGCTGCATGCTAGCACAGTTTCCTAATCATCAGGGATCCTGAGGAACATTATCTCAGAGTCCAGCATCCTGAGTCTGGCTGAGACTGATAAAGGAGAGAACTGGCATTTATGACTGCTGCTGCTTAAAGCAGAGGCTGCCCAAAGTTTTTTGAAGCCCTGAGCAGCGGTTTTTTTTGGGTGGGGTGGGGTGGGGAGGGGGGCTTCCACATGCTCCCTGCTTAAACACATTCTTACAATTTATAAAACTTAAGTTTTATAGCTAGAAACCCAACAACGAATTATATGACCAAAAATAGATTAAATGCTCATATTAAACTGGGTCCCCCCACCTCCCCCCACACACACACTTTTAAATTCTATATTGATACTATAAAGGCTAAACAGATAAGGATAGTTATCTTTGTACCTTAGTCCTTTACATAAAAAAGTTACCTCAAAGAATTTTGAGAGCTATTCATATTTTTATTTGCTCTTGTCAAGTTAGAGTATTTTCTGTTTCTTTCTGCAGTTAAGTTACAATGAAAGGAAATAAAATGTTTAAGTTTGCTGAAATGATTGCCTGAATGCAAGGCCGAATGAGCTGCAGCTTATTCAGCCTAGAAGAATTGAACAATGTTACTTTGCAATAAAACCATATAAAATAAAATAAATATAATTTGATTTTAAAGTAATTCAAATGTGATAACACCAGGTGTTTAGGCTGTCAATCAAAAATTAAAATAGGACTTTTGTAGCTGAATATTATGGAGAGCCAAGAGAATCAGAGGGTCCACCAAATGTATAACCATTGACAATAAAATCTCAGATAAAAAAAGTATTTTTCACTTATGAACTCATGAACAGTTAAGCCCGGTTTATACTTCTACGTCGTGTCCCTCGCGTAGGGTACACCGTAACCGCCGTAGCCTCTGCGTAGCTCCGCTGAGGCTTGACACGCACCTCCTCGGACCTGACGTGCAGCCCGGCGACGCGACGCAGAGACGCCGAAGTACTCCCTTGTGATTAGATTACGTATTTCAGGATGTTTGGGTTTTGTTGCTGAATGTATCCGGAAGCCGCCATTTTTAAAACTTCTTCTACGTCTCCGTCTTCTCATTTGCTTGCTTTGCAAAGTGTTCAAAAGAAGGATAATTTGTTTGTCTGCTTCCACAATCTCGTGGAGACACTGCACAACCACCATCGTTGTTCTAAAACAAGAAATACTTGCCGGAACTAAAGCAAACATAAGCAAACCATCAGAGAAAACCCAACCCTGTGGAGTTTTGCTGACCGATACCAGCCTACTGCCACCTGCAGGTCTGGAAATGAAGCCGCAACATGACCCTTTCAGCCCTATGCAGAAGTATAAACACAGCAGTGGGTACGGCGGTTACGGCGTAACCTACGTGACTGACGCGACGCAGAAGTATAAACCAAGCTTTACATTGTGAATGAAATGCTTTCCAAACTCAGTAACAAGAAGCTGATACTGTTGTATTGACTTTAAACTGTGGTGCCGTTTTGTAAACCTGTTGTGGGTGACCTGACAACAGGAGGGGGTTCTATGTAGCCCCAAATCCACCCACATCTCGTGTTGACCTTGTGGGAAAGACAAACTCTACTTCTGCTTATGATCAGGGTTGGCTAGAAGTTATGTATAAAAAAGATAATTCAGGATTTTACTTTAAAAATGGGGTTCTGTTAATAAATATGACCTAATCAGTTTTTTTTTTCAACAGTAGATAACTCACTCTGCATCTTCATTTAATATAAATCCAGTACAGGTGGTACTGGAGGCCGAAGCTAACAGCAAGACAGAACGGGGCGCCGACAAATGCAAATATCTATTATCCTAAAAAGACTCCAACTTTTAAAACTTCGCAAAAGTTTAATAGAAATACAAAAATTATTTGTGTCGGATGGTCATTCACAGTTAAACCAAAAATTATTTACACAAGAACTGGAGGTTGGAGGCAGTGCGCCACCAAGGATATTCCTGTGTGAAACACAATTTGGGAATTGAACATGGTTCTTATCTTATATAGGGTTGTCTAATACATGCATTTCCTATGTAAGTAATTATCAGCTTCTGTATAGATAATTACCTAGTAAAATTTTGACAATGGTTTAAAGGTTAAAAAAAATTTATGACGTTTTTGAGATTGAAGTCGTCTAATGATGGTACAGTTACTGTTAGCTTCACTGTTTGATGTCTGGGTTTCCCTCCTGGTCCTGTTACCTACCATATGTTTGATAGGAGGAAAATAATGGATTAATGGAGAACCTCTTTTTTTGTTTCAATAGCATCTGATTTTCTTTTTTCTCTCTCTCACGTGGCTCAGTTTACATCTCATTTTGGCAGATTTGCTTTTTTCCGTCATTTGAGTAGGTTTGTATAATACATAGCAAACGGAAAAGGCTTTCAGATAAGCTGTTTAGTTTGTTAGTTAGACTCCACCTGATGTCTAAAACTGACCAAACACATGGAAATCTGTTGTCTCACTTATTGAAGTCGGTAACATGCCGGGGAGTATTTATACTGTGAAAGCAGTTATTATTTTAACAGGGAATGTAGAAATCTATGAGCTTTTAAGCTTTGATGTGTTCATTCATCAACTGGAAAATGCAAACCAACTAAAACACAAACTAATTAATTTGATCAGTGTTGCTTGCTTTCAGATAACCTGCGTTGCTGTCTCAGCTTTCTCCACTCTGCCTCTTTATATGTGCAGCAGGTTGTGTTTTATTGTTTGTTTTGGTGCCCTTACAAAGAAAATTCTCCGGTAAAAACAGAATATTTGTTAGCTTTTCTCCTAGGAACTGTAGGTTCAGGCCGGTTTGAGGCAGACTGTATACAAGTTGCTTGAGTGTTCAAAATCCCTGACTGGACTGTGGTCGGACATGCCTTTGTCTTTGCACCTCATCTTGTCCTAAATGGAGCCTATTATGGGCTTAAATACTCTAAATGTCTCATAATGATGGACCTGACACAATCATAGACATTACTCACAATAGCAGACATTACTCCCTCAGTGATGAGATGGGCCTCCGGATTGTTTCTGTTTATTCCAACAAACAGCAGAGGTGAGGAATTTCCCGTTGTTCTGGAAGGTAATAATAAATAAAAAAATCCCATCGCCACCACCATACATTTCCACATAGCATGTTTACGCACCTGGAAAATGTTTACAACGGAGCAAAGTTCATCCCATGTTTTTTCAGCAATGCGGCCATCAAACAGACAGATAGAAACATGTGCTCCAGTGCACATCATTATGTTCTCTCCAAAGCACATGGGTGTATGTTTTTTTTGTTTCACGAATGTTTCAGCTTGTGTCCACAAACCCACAGCTGGAGGTTAACAGCTTCTCGCAAACCTCTGAGGGGTCAGGTGGTGATCAGGCTTTGGCTTTTTGGTCCCCACAGCAGATCACTTGAAGCCCTGTGATGTCAACACAGTGCCGTTTCTGTGGCAACAACATCCACGGTTGTTGGTGAGCCAGGAAGCGACGTCTCCAACGGAGGGTCTGGCTGAGCACACATGAGACATATCATGCGTCATGCGACTATAAATAAACAGCCTTGTGGCGGTTGTGCATTCTGGGAGGAGAGCCAGCTTTTTTACCTGAACAGGGATGAGAAGAATAAAAAATAAAAAGGGCGGTTGGAGGGTGGGGGTGGTGGAGGGGGTTGTAGATAGATGTCAGTCCTCTTGACATTCTCAGGTTCCCTCACAGCTTCATGTAAGATGGAGCACTGCTGATTCAGACGCAAGGTGTTCATTCAATTAACAAAAACATTCCTCCATTTAAACAGGTAGTTCAAGCTGCTGGATGCTATGTTTATCCCTAAGGTTGACATCCTGCTGGAACTAGAACAACTAAGACTGTGAACCTTGTAGGTGCGGTGAGGAAGCCAGTATTTAGACACACCTTCAATAAACTGTACATAAGACCAACTTTTGTACCGGACATACCTGTGAACAAACAAAATTATGACATCAGTCTTGGGTAAATAGTATTAAATTACCTTAATAAATTGGTGTTAATCCTTCTAGTCAGTTAAAAAAAAGTATGATGTTAGTGTTGGATTTTTTTTACAACAGTCTCTACTTGGTGAGCAGTGAGAGGAACTGGAGCAGTGCAGTGAAGCAGTCTTCACAGACACAAGTAGACGTCACAGCAGGTTGTAACAGCGTGACTGAAAACCGATACTGACGAGCAATAAGCACTTAGGTGTCACAGTGATAAATTGTGATAGCACTCCGTCTGTCCCGCTGGATGAGTTGTGAAGGTAATTTTCTTAACCATCTGTCAACTCTCCTACAATCTTAGTGAATTATTCCCCCAAGCAGACTTTTCTTTTTTCCTTCTCCCGTATTTGACACCAACAGATGTGTTACAGAAGACAACCAACTGTTTGCTATAATTAATGTGTATCATGTGAAGCTTTTGAACAGCTGAAATAGAAATGCAGTAGCTGGCATTTACAGATTCAAGTCGTCCAAATCTCGATTGTTATCAAAGCTGACTACCAACATGACAGACGCAGGTTGGGCAGAGCCTCCAGCCTGGACATCATGGGTCTTACGATCCAAAGGGGGTATAAGAGATCGATAACAGTCCGTTTACATTGCCAGATTGCTCCGTATGACAAATCTATGGGACTTGAGGGCCAAGATTGCGCAAGCAGTCGTGCTGCTGACGTCAGATTCCCTTCGCTTCCTGCTTGATTTATTACAGTAGTGCTTTGGAGCACAGATAAGGGAGATACTGGAAAACATAAAAACACCAAAATGCAGCAGAGACGCAAGTGGCATCATTGGATAGATACGCTACAACCTGTGTGAACACCTGCAACAGCACCGTCAAATAAGATAAAAGTAATAAATTTAGGTAAAAACAAGCAAATTTAGTGGTTGGCGTTGAGTGAAGTAGATTAAAGAAAACAACTGCTGTTGCCTGTTTGTTAAGATAATAACCATGATGCCCCTATCGTGACTGATAAAACCAGGAGTTATAAACACAGTGGCTTGCAAAAGTACACTTTATCACATTACAACCACAAATGCATTTTATTTTATTGTGATTGTATGTAATATATCAGCCAACAGTAACAAATTAACTACAACGTGGAAGGAAAGGAATACAAGGTTTGCAAAATATTTTGCCAAAATAAAAATAAATGCAGTGTGCATTCGTGTCAGTCCTATGTATGCTCATACCCCTAAATGAAATCTAGTGCAAGTAACTGCCAACAGATGTCATCTAATTAGTAAATCAGGTCCCCCCTGAAAAGTCTGGAACGCTTTTAAGAACATTATCAAACAAACAGCAACATGAAAACCAAGGAACAAAGCAGACAGGTCAGGGATAAACAACTGCACGACAAACCTAAAAAGAGTCATCCACCAAAACTTACAGTCTGGGCAAAGAGAGCATTTATCACTGGATTGAAGAAGCCCATGGTAACTCTGGAGGAGCTGAAAGGATTTACAGCTCAGGTGGGAGACACCGTCATCAGGACAAATATTTGTAATGCACTACACAAATTCGACTTCTATGGACTAGTGGCAAAAAGATAGCCAATGCTGAACGAAAGTTATAAGAGGTCCAGTTATCCTGAACATACCATCCCCACCACTAAACATGGTGTTGGCGGTATTATGATGTGGAGAGGCTTTTCGGAGTTGAAAGAAAGATGGATGAGGCAATCTTGAAGCAAAGGATAATCTCGTGTTAGTCAAAGATTGACCTGCGTTCAATTGAGAATCTATTGCAAGACTTGAAAATGAATGTTCACAGAAGACCCAATCTGACTGAAGTTGAGCTATTCTACAAATAATAAAAATATCAGTGTCTATGTACAAATACCCTAAAATACATGCAGAACATTGACTCCTGGGCGGCCATGACACACTCTTCCCAAATTTATTTGTAAAAAAATGTTGAAACCGATTAATCTCTTTCCTTCCACTTCACAATTATATACTACATGATTATACTTTGTATTTGTCTATCACATAAAATCACAGTTAAAAAACATTAAAGTTCAAGGGCTACGAATGCTTTTGCTAGGGGCTGTATTTCCAAGTCAACTGGCTTCATTTGGATTTGCGAGTATTTTTAGTAATGAACCTCAGTTCCTTATTTCATGTATCTATGTGAGCTCTACTGGTCTACAGCCCCCACAGTAACCTAGAAGAGGGGCGGTTGTTGCATAGTTGGAGTTCTCTGACGCTCAACAGTCAAATATAGACTATGTATTATGTAAGGCTTGTCTCGCTTTACAATCTAAATGGGTGTAGCAAAAAAAAAAAAACTGTTCGAGCTAAGCTTGTGTGAAATGTTTAAATACATAAGAAGACACAAATGCCTTTATGGCTTGTGTGATGTAGAATCTAAAAATTTTAAGCAGAGAAACTGTATATATTTTACTTAATTTTTATGTCCCAAAACCAACCAGTTACATGTATAGAATATCTCCCTACATGTGACTTTCTCCCTATATCCACAGAAAAGCTAGTATGTAAGGAGGCGGTTGTTTAGGCCTGGTAATAAAACACCCAGGCCTCTTTCTGCATATCTGGGGCTTAAATCATGTTGCCTCCAAATCCACATCAGCAGATGTGTAACCCTCCTTTCCAACACATTAAAAAAAAATAATAAAGGGGTCTGTGTCTTTGAAACTATTTACTGAAACCAGAAAAACAAACCTCAAGATACATTGTCCTTCCAATAGGAT
Organism: Valencia hispanica; assembly: GCA_963556495.2. Lineage (NCBI taxonomy): Eukaryota > Metazoa > Chordata > Actinopteri > Cyprinodontiformes > Valenciidae > Valencia > Valencia hispanica. Next base: position 31,429,978 of record OY747710.1, read on the forward strand.
TCATGATGCTTCAACTTTTTCAAGTTTTGTTTACTTGTTTATTGGGATTTTGTGGGATAGACCAACTCAAAGTAGCTCAGAACTATAAACTTAAAGGGAACATATCATGAAAATTCCACTTTTTTTTAAGCCCTTAAATGCTTTGTGTAGTGAATTTAGAGTGTCTAGGAGTGCAAAAAGCATACATTTGTCACTCCATGTGTTGTGGAGATATTTTTGTGAAATGTTTTGGCTCATTTTTATTCAGCCGTTCCGTTTTCTCTATTATCTATTACGTTCTTTGAACTATTACATCACAGTACTTGCACTGGAACTGCCAAACTTGGTCATGGATTTCCGCCTAAACGCTGAGTAGTACAGTTTAGGTATCCTGAAAGTACAAGTGTCAAAGTGTTCTGTTGTTGGGTGCATTAACCCACACAACTCTTGACACCGTCTTCCAGCATCAGAACCGCTTCGAAGTGCGTGGTTAAGTTTTATTTTTAATGGTAATGTGCCTGAATCTGTGGCTAAAGTGGTTTTTAAATAAAATACATATAAAATGAATGTGTTATGTAATCGTTTCAAAGACACAGCCGCTGGTATGGATGGAGATATCAAGGTAAATACAATAATAACACACCATTGCGAGACATTTATTTGAAGGTGCAGTTTGTCAGGTTCATCGTCTTCATTTTCCTCTCGCTCTGGGTCAGACTCTGGCTCGAACATGTACGGCTTGATGGACAGTTCTTCCGACATTAAATTTTTTTTTTGACAAATTAAAAGTTTCTGCAGTGCTAGGTTGCCGGTTCTCTATCAAACTACAAAAATGGCTGAATGGGGTGGAGTGGAAGGTTCAGCGACCTGGAGGGGGGCCTGGTATGCAGCACGTCCTACACATTTAAAGGGACCGCACCAAAACGAGTCATTCTGCAAACGCTGTTCAGACACCTCTGAGCAGGGGTAGAAGAGGAGCCTATAGAACTGCTATAATAAGAAATTCCACCTAATCACTGCAGTTCCACTATATATAGACCACAACTAAATGATTTAGATGTAAAAAGTAAGAATTTAAAAGCATATGTCCACTTTAAGTGAAAGTGATACATGGTTCATGAGTTGTTGTTTTTGTTGTTGTTTTTTAAATAAAAATCTTCAAGTGTTGTGTGTATCTGTGTTCAGTCCCTTTTACTCTTATACCCCAAAATGAAATACAGATCTAGAAAGTGTGGCATGCTTTTTCATTAAGTCCCCTGAGTCAATACCCTTGTTGTTCTTGGGAGGTAAATATTCCGCACGTCTCTCCTTTCAGTATTACTTATAGAGCAACTCACCCCCATTCCAGAGGCTTACTCCACCTTCATCTCCAGTTTGAAAAATGAGGCAGAAGGAGGTCTTGGCACCTGGCAGACCAAGGGCAGGGGCGAGGGGGCGAGGGGGCGAGGCGGCGTCAACAATTTCTCGCTATTCCAACTCCAACTTGCTAAGGAGGCGTGGCTGAGACTCGGCTTGTTTTATACCCCACAGCAGCAGGATGGCAGACGTCAACCTTCACCGGCTGACGTCTGCCATCACCGGCTGACGTCTGCCATCGCGAATAGCAATGCCCAATTCCAATTCAAGTGCAGTGTGGAGCTTTAATCTGAAAAGGGCGCCACACTGACGATTTTTGGTGGAAAATTAATATTTTTACCAAAATACCAATAATAAAGGACTAGACATGCAGACAAACTATTAGACACTCATTTATACAGTTTATCAGCAAAAAAGTTGATTTGTGGGTGAGTTGCTCTTTAGAACAAGTTTTCTTCTTGCTGGTTTCTTTCTCTGCTGTGCCACACTTTAAAAGGAAGTGTTTAGCGTGCAAAAATCCAGAGATTTGGGGTACACAGGGATGTCTGCTGAGAGTCTTAGCAAACTCTTGTGGGTGGGTACAGGCGAGGAAATATAAACCACACAAGCGTCACAGCCAAGAACACAGAATATCAGACTGGAAGTCTGTCTTCAGCATTCGGTTTATTGTACTACTAAAAGTTTGACCTCCCCAACTCTTTTTTTAGTCTGTGAAAGATTTTCCTCCAACTTTTCTCCAACTTTGAAGTTTGCTGTAATTAAGTTTTTACGGGTCTGCGATGGACCCCCCGCAACCCTGCATAGGAATGACGGGTACAGAAAACGGATGGATAGATGATAGCTCTTATGGGTTTCTTTCAACAATGTCACTCTTTTTACCACTCTTTCATAAGTGCCAGAATTCTAGAGTACACGACTATTACTTGTAGTTGCCCTGTCAAAATAGTATTCCGCTTGAACTGAGCATCTCTGCAGCTGCTTCACAGTTACCAAGGGCCTCTTGGCTGCTTCTCTGATTAATGATCTCCTTGTTCTTCGTCATGCTGTTTGGTTACCAATAACCCTGTGAGGCCTTCACAGAACAGCTGGATTTTTCACATAAGATCGAATAAAAAACACATAGATGTCTCTGGCTTGAATGTGATAAAATATGAAAAGAATTCAAGGGGTGTGAATACTTTTGCAAGGAATGATAAGTGATGTAATTATGCTGCAAGCCAAACTGCAAGTGAAAACAGTGAGCTGACAGTTACTTTCAATGAGCAGAAGCTGCTGAAATAACTAATCCAACCAGAAAAGCGTATATAAAATGAGCATTTTCTGTAATTTTTATCGACACGTGTGCCTACTGAGGACTTTTTACTTAGGGAGAGATTTGTCTGCGTCAACTCCCTAGAGCAGTTGCCAGAATTGAGAAGGAAGGCCCACTTAGCAGCAAGTTATTTCTATTCCCAGGAATCCTGATTGCCATCCCTTTCCAGTAGCTGGCAGATTTCCCTGGCTTAAGACGGAGGAAGAAGAAGTCACTTGACAGAGAGCAGTTGTGTCTGCTCTTTGGACGCCTACAGGGTTAAAAAGCATGCAACATAACGGGTCTAAGTGAGAGCACTTGACATCTGAAACAGCTGTGTTATCGAATACATCTGTAGGGTCAAACTCTGTTCATAAAAATTCTGCAAATAGCACCTTCTTTGGATCACCATCCAGACCTCACCCAAAAAGAATCCTTGCCGTGCTTCAGGTCACGAAGTCCCAGCTGCATATTTCAAAAGCAACCAGAATTTTTACAATCTCAGGAAGAACAAATGTATGCGACTAATAAATGTTGATGAATATTGGTAAAATAGGTGGTGGAATGAAAACAAACATGGATGGTTTCCTCGGATTTTGAAAGCCCTGTGAGACTTTTGGTGTGAAAGGTGGAGATTAATGTGTGCTATAACTGAAAGCAGACAGGAGTTATGCTGCACATATGGCAGAAAGCCTTTCTGAGTTACTCACTGCGGAGAGAATTGCTTCATGTTTAAGATAAACAAAATACTTAATCTAACTGCTGTCCAATTTATTCCTTTACATAGATTACCTGTCTCCATGAATCTATTTGCATCATACTCCCGTTGCTGTTTTAATAACATAATATCAAGCATAATGCGCATTATGGCCAGTTTAACCCCTTCCCTTCTTCTCAAAGCCATACTGGCCTGTACATCGCCCAGGCATGTCAGGAATATGTCTTATCATGCCTTTACAGTGACTCAGCATCCCCTATCTGTGTGCATGACCTCTTTATCCTTCTAACTTTATTGTCGTTGTTACAAAACTGGGCCATGACCAAGTACATTGGTTCAGTGATCCCTGTGGTTTATTGCACAACAATCTATTTGCACATAAGAGGCTCCAACAGCAGTATGGCAGCCATGCTATTCTCTTATACATCTGAGTGTGCAGCTTAAATCATAGGACATTAAATCAGGAGCTGTCCCTCTGCATGAAAGTGCATTGCTGCATCCTTTTACTGCAATAAACACAGTCGTGTCATATTACAGGAATATATTTACAAGTTTTCTTTGACTTTTAAAATCTTTTCATTTGAAAGTAAAGAATTTTGATTTTTTTGAAAGTTCCTTTGCATTTGTGTGTGTGGGGGGGGGGGGGTTGTTGGGGGAAGGGGGGTTGCGAACAAAAAAACATGTAAAACTGAATTCAAAATAATTCAGCTGTTTTGTGAAGGTGTCAGGAGTTTGTTAGAGAACATTGGAGAATAATCGGCATCGTGACAACCAAGGAACAGGCAGAAACATCAGGAATAAATTGGGAAGGCGTTTATAAAAGAGTCAGATCAAAATACAACAACCCACCCTTGAAACACTTCAAAAAGCACAGTTGAATCCATTTTCTTAAAATGGGAATAGTTATGACACAACTGCAAACAGTCCAAGACCAGGCACTACACTCACATGGCAGGCAGGAAGATCATTGATCTGAGAAGCACCTTACGAGGTCCATGGTAACTGTGCTGAGATCCACAGCTCAGGTGTAAGAATCTGTTGACAGAACATCTATTAGCTGTGCACTTCACATTCTGGTCACTTTGTGGACAGTGTGGCAGGAAGAAAGCCATAATTGACAAGAAAACCCTAGACGTTTTATGTCCAATGAGTCTTGTAGGGGTCACTAAGCATGTGGAAGGAGGTGCTTAGATCAGTTGAGACCAAAACTGTATAGGGCCTCGATGAAAACCGTACGTGTGGAGGAAAACAAAGCCCAGGACCCTGAACACACTATAGTGGTGGCAGCATCATGCTGTAGGGATGTTTTTCTTCAGCAGGGATAGGGAAGTCAGTCAGAGCTGCTAATTATAGGGTGATCCTGGTAGACACCCTGTTAGAGGCTGCAAAATAACTCAAGACTGGATCAAAGGTCCACTTCCCAACGGGACAGTGACTTTAAACATAAATAAAAAAACTACAAGGGGTTGGTTTACATGAAATCATATTCATGTGTAAGAATAAGCCAGTCTAAGTCTACACTAAATCCAATTTAGAATATGTGACAAGACATTAAAATTAATGTTCACAGATGTTCTCCATCCAGTCTGACTGAGCTTGAGCTATTTCAAACGGAAGAGTCTCTCTACTTTCTGGAAAAGAGGATCGAGAAATACCCCCAAAAAGACTTGCTGCTGTAATTGCAGCAAAATGTGGTTCTACAAAGAACTGCCTCTGAGGGCGAAAATTCAAAGGCATGCCACTCTTTTCAGATTTTACTTGTAAGAAGATTTGAAAAACATTCCACTTCCCAATTAGATATTCATTTGCTGGTCTATCACATAAAATCACCAACAATACACTGAGGTTTGTGTTCGTGACATGATAAAATGTAAACTTTAGCAAGGTGCAGTCATGTGTCTATATTAAGCTGAAGCAAATAAAAGGAGTGCATGTTTCTGTTGATAAGAGGGTGTTACTATTACAGGGGGAAATTATGTCATGGCCAACCAAAGCATTTCCCTCTGATTAATTGAGCTTTATCATACAGCCTTTTGCTGAAAATTTCCTGCTGTGATGATGTCTGCTCCTTTGGTACCCTGGTACACTAATCCAATTCCCTGGCACATATTTACGTTTCCATGGTGGGCTCCTTCCACTTCGCCACACAGAACCAACATATTTGCATTGCAAGATCTACGACATCCCACATCCTCTTATTTATCCACTCATCTAGTCCCTGTGATAAACATGATATAAAACAGTGCCAGTTCAAACATTAGGGGGTAAAAGTTGAAGATATCTTTGTGAGCAAGGGTTCTCAGCTGAGACACACACATCAACACCACAGCTTTGTGCGTTTTAAATTGCCTTTTGTCTTCATTTGAAATAAAAAGCAAGAAACGCCAGGATAAACTGTGTTCGATCAATGATCACAGTTCATGTTTCCGGTCGAGCTGTATAGCCCGAGAGGTGACCGTTGAACAACTGTCTGACCCCGCTGCTGTCTCTAAACACTGCTCCCAGGTGAAGCTGACACAAGCCACCATGCCCAAACACACAGATAATCAGATCCACCCGGGTCACACCCAAAACCAAATTCAACGAAAAGCATTGTACAAATATGCAGATCAGTACAAAGCAAACTCTTCACACATGTGAACACACAAGCTGCAGCCCTTTGGTACATGAGGAATTCTTTCATGTGTTTAATGTCAGTTTTAGGAGGCAAGAACTGAAGAACTTTGACATTCTTTGAAGGTTTGGTGGGCTTTGCTAAGAGAAATATGCAGCATAGGTCAAATGTCTAAAAGTAAGCATATCTCGGCATAGCAGGGCTTGTTTCACCATGCTCAGTTCTGTAATACCAAAAAGTGCTTTGCAAAAGTAGCTATACCCCTAAAAATTGATTGTGTGATGCTACAAATACAAACTTCTACTGGGATTTATGCAAGAAATCAACACATCTAGTGAATAATTTTGAAGTGCAAGAAAAGAGAGTTATTGTTCCCTAAATATTTTATATATAAAAATGTATGCAACCAGTCCTTAGTCAGTCAGCTTAGGTAGAGCCATGTGTTGGTAAGTTTACAGTTGTACCATACTATTCCCGTTTTCAGACGATAGCTTGGGGAACTGGATACAAGTGCAACCCACACTTTCAGTTTTCTTTGGTAAGAAATGTTTAAAAACCTTGTATGCCCTTCATTCCAATCTACAGTTATGTACTACTTTGTTTTGGTCTGTTTATTAAACTCCCCATAAAATACATTAAAGTTTGTTATTGTAATCAGACAAAGTTCAAGAACAAGGAAATCTCTTGCTAGGTACTAAATGGACATTTCAGTGTTTGGCTTGTGTATGTTTCAGTGGCAACACTCTGCATGCTGGTTTGTTCTGCTCAGCACAGGGTTAATTATATCCAGCCTCACTGCCGAGCAGAGAGATGCACTTTTAGCTCAGCAGTGATGCTGACAGCAAGCTCTGACTCTGAGTCACCTGTTTGGTTCAGTGAAGAGCTTCACTTCACTTCTGCTCTGCTCGGCTCGGCTCAGACCAGAGAGCCATGAGAAAACTACTTGTGAGTGTGTGACACACGGCTGCACACATGACAGTACTGCCGAACAGATCTCGGGCAAGAGGAAAGAGGTACAATGAGTCATGTGGATGGCAGCCGGAGGTAAAGCGATGGTGTGTTCTTTCTTTGAGGAGTTATGATGTGTTAGCATTCAGTCAAAGAGATGGCTTTCCTCTTCTGCATGGGTGCAGCTTTTTGCATTCATGGGAAATCTCGATCTTATTTTGCAATAGCCTAATCTCACACTGAAATTTCTGAAAAATTCAGCATTTGATTTGAGTACATTTAGAAAAAAATATCACTTCTCCAGAAATGTTTTTTTTTTTTTTTTACATGAAATCATACTGGTATGGTACCAATACTTGGAACAACTCTCTTTTGCCATTAGAACATCCTTTAGTCTTCTACAATATTTCACAAAGTTGAGACATACAGAGAGAAGGATCTTTGATCATTTTTCTTTGTATAACATTTCTGTGTTGTCCAAATTCTGGTTCATCTTTTGTGGCCCCTTCAAATCAAAAACAGGTTTTCCAAAGGATGTTGGCCAGGGGGACTTGATGGTCATGAAGAAAGAGTGATTTTAATTCTGATCAGCAATTTCTGTCTTAATTTGGGTATATGCTTTCAATTACTATTCTGTTGACATACACAATGATGTCCCATTTTCAGTTTTCTGGTAGTCCTTTGGATTTGTCTTTAAAATGTCCTAACAAAGTTCGTTGGGCCTTTGGAGATGCAAAAAGCCCACAGCACCACAGATCCTTCACCATATTTGGCAGATGGCATTAGGTGCTTTTCCACTTATTTATCCTTTGTTATTACTAAAAGGTCAATCTTAATCTCATCTACGCAATGCACAGGAATCCAGTAGTGGCTAACTAACTGCTTACGTTTGTGATGGCAGGATACAAAAGTCTTTTTTCTTTGCATGCCTCCAAATATGTTCAAATATTTACCATTTAACCTTCATTATGATAACCACTGGATGCCACTGTTCGCTGCCCTTCTCTAACAGAGAGCTTTGGTGATTTTGTTTCCTCCTCAGTGTGTGGCAGTAAGAAACTGAAGTCTGCGCACAGCTTTGTTGGTAACAGCTCCAGTTGTATTAAATGTTTTATCCAATGCTTAAACTGTAGATATGGGCAAAAGTGACAATTTCCTCAACACATCAACACATCTGTTTTACCTTAAAAGCATGTTTGCTTGTCTTTCCCCTTTTTGAAAATTGGCTAAGATGGATGGACTTTTGTGTTATGTCATATTCTTACCCCGATGTCATTCAATACTAAGTAAATGTTCCTGGACACTCTGATCAATATAATAATAAATTACAGGCTTGATTTAGAAATCAATTGGGATCCCAATAAGCGGGGCACCAGTGATTCTGTAAAGAAACAAGGTTCAATTAATGTGCTCAAGTGTGCTTATTTATCTATTTTTGTTTTTTGTAAATAATCTGCAGCAGCCAATAAGAACTGGCAATCCTTCAGTCAAGAATGCTTTCAATGCTTTCATGCTCTGACCTTGTAAAACACAACCCTTAAACTGATTCCTCTCCTTTAAAAAAAAAAAACAATACGGAGGTCCCTTGTGCGATGACTGGTTCTGTTTAAAATCCAACACATCTGCTGAGGTTGTGACATTTTGGCTTTTTTCTCTTGCTGAGACATTGACCCAAAGGTTTGACCATCTGTGTTTTGTTTGCTTGAAATACACAGGTTGTCAGGCTGACATGCTTCAAGTCCTTTGATGTTAAATGATTTAATATGCTCAGAGAAATAGAGGAAATCCATTCTTGTCATGTTTCAAAGCAGCCTGAAATATGTGGAGAGCCCTCCTCAAGGTGCATATCTTTCAAGTCAATCCAATGCAAGACATCATTTCTACCAAAAAACATCTGCTCTTTCTGTTCTTCCTGTGTCTCTGATCCATAAGCCCAGCTGATCAGTAAAAATAGGATTTATTAAAATGTCTGCAGGTAAGCAGCAGCTTTACAAATAAAACTGGCTTAGCATGGAAGAAACAGAATTATCAGCAAAGGGGTAATTATTCATCCGGGCATGCGAGATGGTATTTCGCATCCTGCATTCCAACATCCCTCCTCTGTAGCAGGTGGATGCATCTTTTTAGTCCTGCAAATGACTCCATGTCCTGTGACCTTGTGGAGCATGATGCATTACTGATCTTTGAATCTGTGTCAAAGTATTTAGCGCATTCCAGTTGTGTTCTTCACACTGCGCATATCCGATAAACACACTTTTGTTTCTGGCATCTCTGAGCACATGTGGTCAACATGCACCTTCGCATCATTTCCATGAGGAGTCAGGAAGAATGACTTCTGCATGACACCCACTTTAATCCTGACAAATGTCTGTGTAAAGCTGTCAGCGGGTGAAAAAGAAGTTTGTCAATTTGTTTTGATCATTGTGTTTGTAATTGGGAACCTTTTTGAAGAAATTAATAACCCTGAATAAATAAAAATGAATGTTTATTGTTCATATGATACAGTCATACTGCACAATACAAACACGTCTGTTCATACAAGCACTGCTTGTAATGTTTACACAACCTACAGGCCTTGCTGCAGACTGATAACTGAGTTAGGCCAAAGTGAATCTTCACAAACTTACAAGATATGAATACGTTGAAAGCTCAAATACAAAAAATATATATAAGTAAATCAAACGAAAAAGGCATTTCTCCTATTCATGTCTACATTACTAAATTAAGACTGAACTGAATTTGGGTTCACATCCTGCCCCCTAGTGGCACATTTCACCTAACGGCCTTTACTCTAATATGATAAGATGCAGTTTCAGATTTCTGAGACAATGTTCGTGTTGGAAACATCTGAGTCGAATCTGTGCTCCAGGCAAACAGATAAAAACACTAACATTCAGAAACATCCCTGCAGAAGACATTAAACATGTACCGTGTCAGTAATAAATATTGTTAAATGAGTTCCGGAAAAAGCTGCAAACATGACATAAACCCCTTTTTTTAGACACAGGTAAAAAATGCTACACATTTCATCATGTTCCATGTGGAAAATCTGAAAAAAACTCAGTGAAATTGTGATATTATTTTTCAGCTTTAGCTTCCTTATGTACTGAGCCCAGGGACACTGAAGAAAAAAAATAAAATGAGGTTTTAAAAGAAAAACTTTGCGACATTACTTACATTTTAATAGATCCTGCAAATGTTTCTTTAAGCAAGGCCAAAAGCAAAGTTTAAAAAGAAATGGATGGATCCAAAAGAAAATGTCCAAGGCTTGTCACTGGTCTTTTACAACAGCAACAATAAAGTTAACAATGCATGGCTTCATAATTATTTCACAAGTGTTGCTTCACTGATATTTGTCCACAATTATAAATGGCTGATTTATAATTAGACGTGCAACTTTTCCCGATGCTTGCTATTTATAAGACTTTTGTTTTGAAAATCTCAGGTTAAGCAAAAGCTACATCTTACATATTAAATCAGTTAGTTGTATATTAAATGTTCTTTTTAATGACCGTTTAAAGCATTGGCCCTTAATGCGGACATTACTACAGTTGTGCACCTTTTAAGTCATAAAACAAACTGCATGAACTACAAAACTCCCAATGGTGGAGCGTTTCCAGTAAAGATTCCACCCATGGTCTGCAGCATGATGCTCTTGCAAGAAAACGTCTGTCATAAAAGTAACTCACAATCTTGCAAAGCTTTTGTATTGTCTCACAAACATAACTTGAGATCTTGCAAAAGTACCTCAGAATCCTGCTAAAATGTTGTAGGATCTAATGAAAATAATCTAGGATCACCTGAAAGCAACACAGGGTCTCACAGAAGTAACTCAGGATCCCTAAAAACGTTTGTAGGATTTCACATATTCAACAAGGCAAAAAAAGAAGTTTTGCAGGGTCACGTAACTAACTTGGGGTCTCATGAAAGTTTTGCATGATCTTAAAAATGTAAGTCTAACTGAGCAGCAACAACTTTCACACGTTTACAGAAAAACTAAAAACATGGCCCCTTAAAAATACCTGTCCATCTAAAACCAGTCCTTCAAAACAGAACAGGACAATGTAGATAACAAGAAATTTTAGGGCGATGTGTGAGGCTGTTCATGTTAAAATAGCTCACTAACTGGAGAATTTAACAAAATCTAACTTTTCTTCATTCTTACTTTAACAACCAAACTGAAAAAAATCTGTCCAAATTTACACCTCTGTTTGCATATGAGATCAGCAGGAACTTAAACAAAGGTTCTGCAGAAAGAGTACTGGGACATTTCAGCCGTCCTAAAAAAAGATGTGAAAAAATATCTCTAAATTGTGCTCTCAAGTGTTACTAAAATTCCCCTCCATTTTGAAGGATGTGTACAACTGGACACTAGTGACTGAAATAAACCATAACTTCTCACATGGACATTTTGAGACAGTAAACTCCAACATGCATCATGATCACCTCTCTGACAAAGTGTCTTTGTATCAAAAACCACTGCCTGATGATAAACAGCAGCAATGTGTGCAGCCTAAAGAGCATATAGTCCGCAATAACTCCTCCTCTGCTCTGATGGTGACTGAGCGCCCTCAACGTTGCAGGATGAAACCAATGTCAGGTCCATCGCCCAGAACCAGCACGCTGCGGCTAAGTGTCGGCGAGGGGGAAGCCAGGCGGAAGGCCGGATTGATCGAGTGCAGCGAGTCTCTCCTGTTGCGTTTGCTGAAAGGGGGGCAGGGGTCAACCACAGCCTGGCGGGCGAGCTGTCGTGAGCAGCCAGAGGAGAGTGAGGATGCTGCGGTTGCCGGGGCGCTGGAAACCTCCTGGACCATAGGGGTGGTCTTGGCGGTCCCTGAAGGGCACAGGCCATGAAAGTCAGAGGAGTGGAGCATTCTCTCCAGTACGTCCTTTGTGCTCTGTGTGCACTGCGTGAAGAAAAACAAATGACCAAATGAAGAACAAAGATAGGCTGGGTGAGGAAGGTTGTGATGTCAAGAGTTAAAATCAAGCATAATTAATTTGGAAGGCATTTTCACAGTGAAAGCAATGAGAAGCCTTAAGGCAAGACTGCAAAAAGGTGCACATGGACAAGCAATGGAGGAAGTGAATTAGAGGCATGGAATGACCTTAGAGGGCACCCTTACACAAACCATGAACCCAGAGAAGTTGGAAGTTCTCTAAAATGCAGAAAGCTTTATCTGAAATCTTTTTTTTCACTTCAACTCTTATAACAGAAATACAAAGAAACTATTTTATTTCAGTTTCTTCTGACCAATTTGCTGAAGAGGTTAACAACAAATCTAGAATTCGACTTCCAAAATGTGTCAGACAGACAGAACATACTGTTCACAAGTAACACTATTTAATTAAACCTTTTAGAAATTAGATTTATTGGTGGTGATTATAAGACATTTGGATCAAAGCTAAGGATAGGTTTGGGGTTAGAGAATTACCAATAAAGACTGGAACTGTCTATTTTTCCCGATATCCGCTCTTACAATTGCCATGTATAAACATGAACAATCTTTTTTTTTTCCTATTCAATTAATGCATCAAAACAAAGAAACACTTTTTGGTTTAGTAAAAAATGGATAAAGGTTGACATATCCCTGGTTGCATAATTGGATATCATCATGTATTTCTTTTATTTTCTGTTCAATTAAAAACTGCTACCTTTATCAAATTTCCCAAAGCACATTTTTCTCTTTGATCAGTCCTTAGAATAAAAAAATAAACAGAAAAAACTCAGAATTGCCGGGTTAGACTTCAAAGAAATCCAGAACTTGGTATCAGCCAGGTGAACTGTGATCGGTGCATTTCTAATAGGCGTTTAACAATATTTAACAAACTCATTTACTGAGTATCATTAGCCAGTTACAGAAAATAAATTAATATATGTAAAATTACAAATATTTCGGATAGTTTTCAAGCAATATTATTTATGTGCGCAACCCACCTGAATCGTCAAGAAAGACTTAAATAGCTTTGCGAATTATTAACTTAAGAGACATTGTTACTGGCATGCACGTTTTTATACCTAACTCATTAAATATGAGCTTGCAATGGATAATGTAACAAGAACCCACAATTATAAATTAGTTTCAGCAGAAGGTTGATGCATCTGAATGAATTATAAACAAACTTAATGTATTTTGGTAATTCATTTCAAAAAGTGAAACTCAAATATATAAATATATATTCATTGGACAGTGATATTTTTAAGCCTTTTTTCTGGTAATGTAGATGATTATGACTTACAGCTAATAAAAACCCAAAAGAAAATATGTATATGAATATATAAAAATGGGCATGGGGGGAAATGTCATCCTACAAAAATATATGTCCAAGAACTGTACAGTATATGCAAACTATTATTTTGGATATGGTAACTTTGCTATAGCAGTGTGGTGTGGAGCCCACCAGCCTGTGACTCTGTTGAGGTTTTAGGAAAGCCCAGCTTGCTGTAGTGGCTGCCTATAGCTCATCTTCAGTGTTGGAGCCATCTGTGAAGTATTGTGATACTTCACAGAGGACCAAAACCAGCAGGTGACGAGGCTCCAAGGATCTCTGACTTTGGAAACTTCCGATTGGACCTCAACTTGGATTCTGTGTCTCTCCACTCTTCCTCCAGACTCTGGGACCTTGATTTCTAAATGAAATACAATATTTATTTCCATCTAAAAACAGGACTTTGGACCACTGAGCAACAGTCTTTTTTTTTCTCCTTAGCCCAGGTTAAGACAATTCAGACATTGTCTCTGGTTCAGGACAAAGTTAACAAAACGACTGCAATAGTTGCAGCCCATGTCCTGCGTACGTCTGTCAGCGGTTGCTCTTGACATTCTTACTCCATTAACATGGAAACGACTATAAATTCTCCACGATACTCTTGTGAGTTTTGCTTCAAAGCCAAGGTTACACCTGTTGCTTGTGCACCTTTTTCTTATGCTTTCAATTACCTTTTGTTGCCTACCCTCCTAGTGCAGGGTGACAATGTCTGCTGAACCACTATCAAAACTGCAGTTTACCTTGGGATTCCATAGACTATAACCTCACATTTCTGTAACCAAAACTGATAAGTATTTTTTTGATCCTATGTGATGTAATGCTTTAATAAATAACATTTAGGTTGTCATTAGCTATAGGCAGTAATAATCAAAATTAACAGAAATAAATGCTTGAGATACATCAATATGTGAAAAATAAATCTATATGGAGGTAGCTTTTTTTTAATTTACCAAATAAACTTTTCAGTTAATAATTTACTGAGATGCACCTGTTATTTAAAGAATCAGCATGCAAAACTTTGAGATATTTAAGACTTTTAGTGCCTAATGTTAAGAAATGTAAGAGTTTTTAAGATCCTGCAGAAACCCTGGTTATAGGGTGAGACTATTCCGGAGGCTGAAGGGTAATCTCAGTTTATAAAAGCACAAGGCTGGAAACCAAAGCAGTACTGGAGGCTGAAACCTCCAACTCCACAAGAAGGCAATACTCAACAGGATCCATCAAGAAAAGTGACCTAAATCTGAGCTTTGGAGGGAAAAGGCTGTATGAGTGGGACAGAAAACCATTCTGGGCACATCTCAGATGGATTGATGTTTTGTGAGTGGGCATTAGTTAAAAAATAATCAAGTAGGTCAGTGAAGCAGCTAAAAAAGATTTTTGCTTATAGCGTAGGATTCAAAATGTATGTACATACAGATTTAGGCTTAGCTGCATTTTAGAAAACTTTGCTAGAGATGTGGTTTGCGTTGATAAGCTGACTCAGCCAGTGCTTCTGGTTTAAAGAGCAGATGTGGTCGTACATGCTCAAGGACAAGTTTCATTCTACTAGATCATCAGCCCTAAACAGCAAGGTTGATACTGCGGTGTGAGAGAGAGTGAGTGAGTGAGCGAGCAAACGTTAATGAGAGCAAACATGATCGGCTGTGACGAAGCATGCAGACTCACATTTAGACAATCATGAGCCATCCACACCATCATCAGACACCCATCACAAGATCTGCACAAGCTGCATCTGGCACAATTAGTAGTGCAGAATGTAAGCAGTATAAAGGAATTGACATAGTGAATGGAAAGTGATGAGAGGTTGGGATTGGTTTAACACTGACCCCTACTCTTACCATCAACTGTCTACCTGCAGCACTACCCTTCAGGCTGTGCAGGACAAAGAAAATTCCTGACAGTTCTCCTCCTGGCACGGTGGAACGGATACAGTACACAACACAGAGGGTAAGATTTTCCATGTTTTAGTTACAGTCACGGTAAAATCAAATAAAAAGATAAAGAAAGAAAGCACACCCTCTGCCAATTCAAGTGTTTGCAATATAAATGATCTGTTCCTAGAATACATTCAAATCTAACCACATGTGTACAAAACTACTTGACTACTGAATCCACCATGACATTACTAACTAAACAAAAGGTGAAGGCACAGTGGAAAAGTTTGAGAAAATAAATACACCCAAAAAACCTAAACATGTTGAGTTCCAGTCAGTAGTTTAAATACACTCATCTGAATGAAATTCACACTGATTTGGGGCTTTTAATGATGTATTTGCTCCATTCCTTTTTCTTGAGGAATGACACAGCGAGCAGCTGCAATAGGTTTTCATTATAAATTAAGAGCGGAAGTTTATATTTCATGCAGATTTGTTTCTAACCCACACAGGATTAAACAGTCTCATTAGAAGGGGTAAAAAATATTTAAATTGGTTGTTTCCTGCCACAGATCCAGTTTTAAGGGGTAGTTACATTTCCTAGGTATGGTTCTAAGGGTCTAATCTTAGCTTGCTTTATCCATCGCTGAAAGTTTTTATGTGTGTTTGGGATCATTGTGTCCAGGTTTCAACCATCTGACCCAAACTGTTACCCACATATGAAGGAGAACTGCTCAGGATGATTAGGAATCTGCTGGAACACCAGGGTCACTGTCCACAGAAACATGAGACTAACAACATGGATCGAGACGATGTGGACCTAACAAGGAGCCCCTGCTCCAAAATTGATACCATTAAATATACAGCTACGCCCAATGGAGAAGCTAAAATTGTTCTGAAGGAATGTCTATGGTTATACAAGACAAAAAAGGAGCTATCTGGCAGCAGTGATATGATTTTCTATTTAACTCGTTGAGATGAGGCTTTCAAACTTAGAAACTTTCTAGCATAGTGGTGCTAGCATCATGCTGAGGGGCTGTTTTAATTTTAATAGGATAAAGAGGATGAGCTCAAACGTAAATTAAAAGTGGTTTTAGAATAAATAAGACAGGGCAACATCAAGCTTAGAATGGTTCCAACCTCAGCCCAATTGAAAATGTTAGAACTGTGTTCAAAAGCAAATTCAGTTTCAAGAAAGCTTAAACGAACTTTCCCTTTCTGATAAGTGGTTCAGTAAAAAAAAAAAAGAAAAGTCTGTTCTTTCTCTGGAATCTGCCAAGAGACATTTATCCAAATGTATGTACATATGTGTGTGTAACTTTAATCCTCTTTGGATCAACAGAAATTATTCCTCCCTGGGGGAAAAACAAGCATAATTAAAAGTGGACCTGAACAATAAAAGATAACCTGATGAAGAAAATATGATGGTTGAATATTTTGATAACAAGATCAGCTCGCAACTAACCCACATTTTTCTTAATCTTCAGTCATTTTGAACATTGCAAAGTTGCCACGAGTCTCCCGGACCTTTAGGATGGATTTTGTTCACTAAGATCCAGATCTGATGTGGACATGAAGGACATTGAAAGTCCTTCTAAATGGCCAAACAAAACAACTGCAGGCAGATATTTAATGAAAGGCACCTGAAATATAATATCCAAGCAAATATTGCATCCAATCAGTCCTTCGCAATTGTGATTTTGTACAACTTGATATTGCAAGATAACACTTTTACTAAAAATCCCCAAAACAATAGGACATGAAAGAGAATGATGAGTGTATGCAAACTTCTGATACAAAGTATTCAAAATGTAGAAAACTCTAGAATTTAAAATGGGGTGTAATTAATTTTAACCATAACTGCAAGCAAAAGTTATACCACTGTTCACCACACTATAAAATCTGTTGTCAATAGTAACCGACTCCAGATGAAAAGATAAAAAAAAACGGTTAAAACATCTTCAAGTGTAGTATGTAAAAAAACAAGACTAAACTCAAAACAGAGCAAAATACAAAAATAACATTTATTTAACAAATAAAAGAACTCCTTTATGAACATAATAATAAGAAGAAGAAAAGCAATGGACACAGCAAATAATAAAGCATTTATGTTGAAAATACTCAAGACAAATGTATTCAAGGCATTTGAGTTATGATTCTTAGTAAAGTGCTGATAACCCAACAGATATCCAGTTAAACGTCCTGCTAATGAAAACTGGTAATAGAATACTGCTGAGCATAAACTATCACAACATGCAAAAAAATGCTATAAAATAAAACTCAGTAGTTTAATAACATGGAGCATGGCAGAGAAACGTATTCTTTCTAGGCAAATAAACATAAAATAAAACTGAAAGAAAGAATTTAACATAATTGCTGCAGTCTGACAACCTGTCAGCTCAACTCGGCTCTAATCTTAATTGGCTGCTGTCACAGTTGTATAAGAAGTCAAACTAAAACGTTTCTGCTCATGTCCAACTCAAGTAACCAAATCACCTGTACTTTGAAAAACTTTACCTCATGTGGTTGGAGGTATTGAAACTGAGCTCTCGTGAAATTATTGTGGAGTAGCTCATTGTGGAATAACAGAGGGGGGCGGAAACATCTCTTACATTTAAAATAAAAAAATATTGCGTGCAAAGTCCATAACAATGCTAACAGAAATGTAACTCCTGGTGGTTTACTCTAAACCGAAGGACTGAAGGCGGAGGTCTGGAGGCTGAAGGAGGGGGACACACAGGGTGGGAACGGCACGAAGTGGGAGGGCTAACAACCACACAGCAACATGGGGGCATTCAGGACTGGGGAGGGACCACAAGCTGTTTCATCATACCATGTTTGCATCACTCTTGGGCGTGAAAGGAGGCAGCTCCATCTCTGAGGCTGAAGGGGCAGGGATCACCTCGTCGGGAGGGAGGAGCCCTCTTCGATCGATCAGGCTGGAAACAAAGCAGACGATGATGGACGGTTCGAACGTGACCGGGGATAAAAGTGTGAGAAACAATTCCTCACCTTGGAGGCATAGGGCCGCATAACGTAACACAGCAGTTGGTCATAATGTTGTTATAACTGTAGGGGTTTCCAGAGTCCTCTGCACCCCGTTTGCTTGACCAAGACCCCTTGATCTATGGATCAGAACAGACCGATCAGCAGAATCCCAAGCCAGCTCTGTCATTTTACACATTTAATACTCACGTCTTCATTTGTGGTGAGATTGGAGGCTACTAAGTAGGTGTGGAAGCCTGAGAGGCCCAAAATGGACCAGATGGAGAAAAAACAAATCACCAATTCCACCACAGTGCACAGGGAGTCAAGGCAAAATATGAATGATTCCATATAAATACACAACACAAGTAAGAGTATTATATTTCACACTAATCACTACAAAGGCTGAGAAGAAAAGGTTTACCTTGGTCCTCAAACCACACTCCCCTGCATGTTTTAGATGTGTGCCCGCTTCAGCACACCTGATTTTAATTGATGGCTGAATAACAGGCTTTTGCTGGGCCGCAATCATCTCAATATGGCGTGGTGAAGCAGAAAAACATCTAAAACATGCAGGTCAGTGTGCCTTGAGGACCAGGGTTGAAGAATATTGTTCAAATTCATTGTCATGCACATGTAATTAGATTAGATAGATTCCCATTATTCTATTAACACCGAATTTAAAAAGAGAAGCACGCCAACACAAACTCACTCCTGCTTGCCTTGCATACTACAGGTAAAATAATCTAAATCTAAACACATTCTCTGGCATTATATATTCCTTTCCTCTAAAATCATCCTGAAGACTCAGAAAACCACAAATCTTTTGACTAAAGGCACTTTTTGCTGAACAGATCCTGCCTCTAATATACCAGTGTACCCTGGCAAGCTGTGGCAAACAGATTAAACAGATATTTAAATAGATCTCATTCAACCCATAAACATTGTTAGAATTAAAAAAAACACAGACTACACAAAGGATATCTTGCAGGACTCTCCTGAATAGCTTGTACAATGCTTTTACCTGCTTGAGAACCTGTAAAGAACAATCAGAAAACTGATCTTGACACAAGTCTAGACACGTTAAATTTCCTTGCTTTTAAACGGTGAACCCACTTACTGAGGGTGATGTGTGTGATGACGCAGCCGAATATAAACGACGTCAGAAAAGACAGGGAGATGATGAAGCTGTAGAAATAGCGGTAGTTGCGTTTCCCAACGCAGTTCCCCACCCATGGGCAGTGGTGATCAAACCGTTCTAATGGAGCAGGAAAGAAAAAAACAGAGAATCTCACAGATTGGCTGCATGTAAAGGGATTAACAAAAAAAGTTAAATGCTTGGAAGAAAAACACCAAAATGAATGATAGTCTGGAAAACAAGTTATTCCTTACATTTGCTTACTTTAAAAACAACTATAAACTAAAAACAACTAAAGCTGCCAGGAATCTTTTTTTATTCAATCTATTGAGATTTTTTTAAATTAACATAAAGTTGATTCTTAGTCCGTCTTAAAAGGCAACCTGTTACCAAAGTGTCAAGACTTTGCACTGACAACACTCTTCAGTATTGAAGGTTTCTGCTGAGGAAAGAAGACTCAGTATTTTCAGCATCAGTGCGGTATTTAAAGAAGTCACAGGGAGCTCTAAATGTGGATTAAGCACCTAAAAGAGAAACCCTTTTTTCCCGCAGAAGCACACCACCTGATCCTTTGTGCTACCAATACAGTTAAGCAAGGAGGGAGACCTCAACATATAAACAGTGAGGATGAACATATTAGAGGAAAGTTTTATCCTTTTAAGGATTACAATTTTATCGGTCATGAAATATGATGGTTTTGGAGAGGCTGGTTGTGTTTTGGAAATCTCACAGTCTCACATTGTTTACTGACTGTGGTCTAGCTAGAGTACCATTTACCATTATCAATGCGAATATAAAACACTACAGCAATTAAACCTCTGTAGGTATGTTTTCCTTGCTTCAACATGGTAAAAGCCTGTCTAACTGCAGGGCTGTGTTAACGAACTCCTCTCTCTCACGGGGATAAAGTGCAGTGTCACCTCTGCTCCCAATGTAAATAATCAATGATTAACCGCAGAAAGGGCTTCTGTATCGTTAAAATAAATATAGAAGTTATTTAATAATGCAACAAATAAGTAAAACAGTCTTTTTCCTCTTAAATCTTAAAGAAGTTAGTCAATCTTGTGGACATAATTGGACTAGCTTCTGAAACTGTACAACAATCTGAGGTCAAATTCACTTCCTGATATTTTGTCACATCCAAAAAAAATCAGTTTGCGAAATACATGACTAAAAATTTCCCCACACTGTTAGGGAAGCAACTTCAACCCAGTACCTCTGAAGCAAGTTAGAAATAATCAGCCAATTAGCAGCAAGAGGGATTATTTGTATATAATGGCAATGATAAAACTGCCATTCAATTCTGACAAAAAAACATATAAGCAGTCCGAATGTCTTAAATAAGGACCTAAGGCTAAGCAACAAGTGAAAGAATGAGTGGTGATCCTCCGAAAATATTCTTACCAACACAATTGTCACACAGACTGCAGTGGGAGGTCCGCGGAGGCCGGAACATCTTACAAGTGAAGCAGTACTTGAGCTTTACCACCTGCTGGTTGATGAGGATCTCCTTGGTTCGGGGAGGGGGGCGATACGTTGAGGATCCTGAGGTATCTATGGACGAAGATGTACAAAGGGGAGCTATTCGCTGAGACATGTCAACAAAACATCTCCAACAAGAGAAAGAAAGATCAGAAAAAGGATCACATCGAGGCATGTGTAGCTATGAGCTTCTCCAGCCATGACACACCGCAGTAAGCTGCTTAGGTCTGGGTCTGCGTCTCCACAACAAAACCTGTGTCCTCCATATGGTAAAGCTCTTTTTGCTCCATCTGCCCCGCTGGGTTCAAGCAGTGCTCTTACCTATCTGCCTTTCTATATCTGCGGCTTCATCTGCAGTGGCTCTGGGTAAAATGCCCGGATCTGTAAAGCTGGTTCTTAGCAGGGAGGTGACCACAAACACGAAGAGCACCCCTCCTATCACAGGTATAAAGACGGTCAGATGCTCCACCAGGAAGGGGCAACTGTTGAAAATAAAATCACGTTCACGTCTTAATTATTACATTCACGTAGAGCAGTCAGAAGAGTCGGCCAGTGACTTACTCGAAAGCAAAGAAAAGGCCACTGGTGACAACAATAAGGCCCAGTGTTAGAGGAAAGACACCGTTCTGTCTGGCCAGGATGAGCCGCCCGTCGCAGAAGAACCTGTTCTTCCCCGGGAACACTTCCCATTTTCTCCGCGGACGCTGCACCTTCTCCTCGGCGTGGTTCTGAACCGACAGCGGGGAAACGGACAGCGCCCGTGGGTCGATCTGCTGGTACTCGCAGTTTTTCATCGTCTATGGTTATTGAAGGCACGCACAAACCCCCCCCCGCTTCACACTCAGCAGACGGTGCAGTCAAGAGTCATTCACCAAGACATGTATATGTTACTCCTGCTGTTAGCACTCAGCTAGCTGTCCATCCTGAAGCTACGTCCAGCTAGCTAGCTAGCGTAGCAACAAAGGCATTCTTCTTCGTAGGTCAGTTTAACAGCAGAAAGTATTCACGACCTGACGACGGACAAACCAGCATGATTGGTTGTTAAATTAAACCCGTGTGTAAATATTGGCGAAACATTTTCTAAAGCAAACTCGAATTTTATGAAGAATGAACACAGATGTAGACGGGCAGGTCAGGTTAACCGGACTTCGGTTCTCCTTTTTCTGTTACTATCAGTAGACGTACGTCATAGTGAGCATAGATGCTGTAAAGTAGACGCAGCATGAGGGTGAGGATAATACGCCAACGTCGCGGCCATATTGTGAGTGGCGTTTTTTCTATAGTAAAGTCCCAAATGTTGCTGCTCAAGCTGGGTGACTGTGTAAGACTTTTTTTCTTATGGTCTGACAGAAAGTTGTGCATATTTGTAAAGTGTAAGGAACCATTCTTCTTCACATTTCTGTTTTTACATATGAATAACAGAAAAATGTGGCACTCTGGCACGCATATATAATCAGCTACTTAGTCAATACTTTGTGGAACCATGTACTATCTTTCTAACAGCTTTAAACACTGAGAGACTGACATTTTAGCAGATTCTTTTTTTTACCTTGATGTATGTCTGAACTTTGACTGGGCCATTTTAATACAGGAATATGCTTTGAGATAAACCATTCTATTTTAGCTCTCCCTTTATGTTTAAGGTTGTTGTTCTACTGTCAGGTGGACCCAGGATGGACCTGAAGATGTTTTTTTTTCTTCTTTTTTTGCTCTCATTTAAGCAAAGTACTTTTTCCACATGTTTGCTAGGTCCCCTACATAGCTGATGGCAAACTGTATACATGACTTCTCAACAATGGTTCACTTAACAGCTGTATTTAAAATGAGATCACATTATAGATGAATTTTATTTAGTAATTAGGTGACTGGATTCTATTCAGGAATATGTGAGTAAAGGATTAGGTTGAATATAAATGCACATTGCACTTTTCTGTTTTTAAGTGGGAAAGTGCTTAAAAATTGTGAATACTTTCCCCTCTACCTCACATTTATTGGCTGCTTTGGTTTCTATAAACAATTTGTTTGTGGTTAACATGGCAAAATGTGAAAAACCACCCTGGGTACTACATTTGCATCCTCTTATAACTCTCTGGGTTTTATCAGTTAAGATGTTGACAGACAGTATGAATGTAATTTCAACAAATAGTCAGCAGCAGCAATAAAGCTGCTTTTAAATCAACTAACAAATTAGTCTGCTTTTAGATCAATTTATTACTTTTACCTTAACTGAAAGCTTTAATGTAATTTAATGCCATACCACTTGAGTCTATACTCCTTATTGCTGTTCTTATGTTTTCCAGCATCTCCTTTAGTTTTGCTCCACATCACTACTGTAACAAATTGAGCAGAAAGCAAAAGGAGTCTGGCATAAGTAGAACATTTGTTGCACTGGATTTTATGTAATGGTATGAGAGCAATGGTATTGAATCCAAATACACATTGCACTTTTCAGGTTTTTGTTTGTTTGAAGAAATGTCAGAAAACCATCCTTATTACTCCATTTCCATTTAGAAATTATGTAGGCCTACTGTACTATATTTGTAAATCATGAAATCCAAACAAAATACATAAAGGATTTTAATTGTTCTTTTTCTTCTTCTTCTTCTACTTCTACTACTACTACTACTTATTATTATTATTATTATTATATCATCATCATCATCATCATCATCAATCACATTAACCGCCTAAAACTTCCCTAAATATGTTTGATCAAAACAAAATAAGTAGGCTAAGTTTTTTTTTTTTTTGCAAATAAAACCGTAGAAAGGACATATCAAAGATAAATTAAAGAGACTTTAAGTGTACTTTCAAAAAAAAATGTTTCATAATTTATTTTTTAAATGTTTCGCATCGTTCATGTTGTCTCGATTATCCCCATTATTTCCTTTATTAGAAGGGGGGAGAAAAACATACATTTCCCTACCTAGACCCTACCACTCGCATCGTCTCTAGCAGCGTCTACTCTTTTATATCTATGATTGCGAACGCGTAAAAATGACGCACGACTTTACGTTCATTTTTAAGGACAAGAGGGGGTGTTTCGAAAAGGAGGTTGCGGTTCAACAAACTCAGGGTCGGTCTGCAAAGTCTGAGTTAACTTACTCCGAGTGGGGAAACCGAGAGTATCCGGGATCAGAACGGCGGGTTTCCATGAGTTCAGTGGACTCGGAGTTTGTTCGCCTGGAGGTGAGCTCATGTACCAGCGCCGTACAAGGCGTTCACGCCGATGCTTTCAGTGAACACAGCAACACCTGCAAAAAGAGATCGAGCTATTTCACGGCGCTGGAGCAGCGGGTCCTCCTTCAAGCATACGAAGAGCATGGGCATATATTTAGGAAAAAGAGCAACAAGGCAGCAGCAGCTAAAGCGAGGGAGGCAGCATGGAAGAACATTGCTGCCCGAGTCAATGCGTGAGTGTGAAAGAACCACACCATTGATTTAACATTTGTAATTTTATACATATATATATATATATATATATATATATATATATATATATATATATATATATATATATATATATTTATAATAGTGGCAGATAGGTGGAAAAAGTGGTGTGTTAGATAAAATCTGGCTTTCATTTAGGTGTAATTCCTCAGGGGAAAAACGAACTTGGATCCAATTGAAAATGAAGTATAAAAATATGATTCAGAAAGGTAAGACATATTTATGGATTTATTCAGTAGTTAATTCATTATATTATAGACTAATGCAATCCCCCACTAGAATACCTAATCTTCAGTACCTTGCAGAACTAATCATAGCTCTTGAATCTTTTCACATTTTATGAAGTTATAACCAAAAAGGAATGGATTTTATTGGGATTGTATGTGACAGACCAACACAAAGGGCCACTTGATTGTGAAATGAAATAAAAAGGGATTCAGGGTTTTAAAAAATGTTTTATGAATAAAAATCTTAAAACTGTGGTGTGCATTTCTATTTTCAGCTCCCTATACTCGGATAAATAAAATCCAGTGCAACAAATGGCATTCAGAGGTCCGCTAACTACTAAATAGGGTCCCTCTGTGTTCTTTGATCTCAGTATGAAACAAGACTTGAAACTTTTTGTTCTCAGCCTTTTTCCAGTTAGAGATAGTCTGTAAAGAATTGGCGAAAATGTCATTGACTGAATTCAAGCCACATTTTTATTTCTAAAATAAAAAATAGAAAAAATAAACCATGTCTCCTTTTTTTTCTTTTTGTCTGTCATATAAAAGACAGAATAAATACACTGAAGATTGTGGTTATTATGTGGAAGAATGTGAAAAGGGGTTATGAATATTTCTGTAGTGCACTGTAACATCCGGGTTTAGTACATATTGTAATTTCACTCAATTTCAACTCAAGACATGTTTATGTTGGAACCACTGATTTGCAGATTACAATAAAATCTTTTAGAGAGATTCATTCTGAGCTGCGCTTAGCCAACAGAAAATGGACTGAGACCCACAAAATGGACGGCGAGCTACTAATACCACCACTGACAGAGGCTGAGGGGCTGGCCATCAGCCAGAGCTCCCCCAGACCTGTTTCTGAAGGCCTCTCTGCAGACAGCTCACCTGGGCCAGGCACCAATCACGACACAAGTACATTTGTCAAAGGTAAGAATAGACAACCACTTATACATTTAGGTGTACACGCAGTATTATGTTATTCATCCACCATGCTCTTCTCAGCAGTTACAGATGGTGTTGTTTATCCCGTTGAGCCTCCACCCACTGCAGCTGTAAGTACTCTACTCTGCTGTTACCCCATGAGACAGTTTACGGGTTACTGAAACAGGATTTCTTCTTTACCTCACAGAATGAGGATGTTCTGCCTGCTGCCACCAAGAAGGAACCAGAGATTCATACTGAAGTAAACATTAGTACTCTGTCTAATTGCTACTATTAGTTCTCTACTCATGTAGGTTCTTGTACAACTCGTAAGTTGTTGTCCTTTGACAGACAGCTGCTGGCCACTACCAGGATGGGGTCCCTTCAACCTCCACAGCACAGCTTGACACAGTGGGTTTGTTCAATAAACACTCTTAATTTGGCCTTTTAAGCTGTTCAAAATTAATACCCCTCAATTTGTTCCCCAGTTACCAGTAAATGAGTTATACAGGCATCATCTTCTTAAGACTATCGAGAAAACGGATAAAGAAATCATATATTTGGACCGCCAAATCAGGAAAGCGGACCTAGAAATTCTCTTACTGGAGCGCCAGTTAAGGTGAGTGCATTTTCCTCACAGGTCAAATGTTAATTGTTGGAACAGTGTCACAAATCCTAATATTAGTATTTTGTCTTGTAGGGAATAAAGAAGACCAAAGGACTGTGAATTATTTATTTTTTTGTGGTAAGACTTGTTTGGAGACTTTCCTTTCATCTGGGACGCCAGCAGGAAGGTTCTCGCAAAGATCTATGAGCTGGTCATCTTAACCTGAACTGCAGTCCCCCAGTATGGAAATCCCAGCTCATGGCTGGGGTGAGAAGTCTGTCCTCTGTCCCTCAGCTAGTGTTTGTGAAATCCTCCTGTGCCATAGTGAATACATTTAAACATGGAGTAGTAGGAATAACATGCACAGAGCTTTAGCTTAATTAGTACATGCCCATCTGTGACTCAGACTATACCTGGAAACTTCATAATGTGATGTGTACTATTATTTAAAACCTACTTAATATACACTCAACTGCCACTTTATTAGGCACGCCTGTTCAGTTCCTTAACACATATCCGCCAAAGTCATAGCAGCAACACAATGCAGTTAGATGTGAAGACCAAACCAAGCATCAGAATATAGGGATTTAAGTGGCTTTAAACATGGCACGGCTGTATGATGATATTCCATAAACTGCTGATCCACTGGGACTCTCCTCCTTTTGGGTTTATAAAGAACAGTAAAAAAAAAAAGTGGAAAAACAGAGTGAGGGGCAATCGTGTGGACAAAAGTTCCCTGTTGATCTCAGCGGTCAAAGGAGAATGGACAGACTGGTTCGAGATGATTGGGAGGTAACAGAAGCTCAAATGACCATTTGTTACAAGTAAGGTATGCAGAATACCCTTTTTGAAGACACAACCTTAAAGCAGATGGAGCACAGGAACTGACGATGGCACCGGGAGGGGGGAGGGGGGTCTACTCCTGTCAGCTAAGAACAGGAAACAGACAATACATCTGGTAAAGGTTTACCACATCTGGACAATTCATTACGTGCAATGTATGAAAAGACACTAGCTAAGCATGATTGTGTTGAGTTACCCAAATAAGTAGTGAAAGATGAAATCTGTAAAATAAAAAAAGACTGGTAATATTAGAGCTGAATGACAGAAGAGAAATCAAAAGAAGCAACATTTTGGCTGACAGAGAAAAATGTAAATACAGGCAAAGGAATTCTGAACAGTGTTAATATTTACACTTGGGCCGCATTTATATTTCAGGTTCGTGCAAGTTTTTATTTCACAAAGGTTGGCTATTTTAAAAACTAAAAAGTGATTTTCATTTATCTCTACACCATCAGAGCTGTAAGGTGGAGTTATAAATAAAAACGTGTGGATTAGAGTGTGTTGGTTGTAAATACGAAGCTTAGCTGGTTTGTTTATTGCTTTCAGGGTGTCTTGTTTAGCAAAAAGTGGTTTAGCTTTGAGGTGTAAATGTTTTACACTGCAATCAAAAGTGACTAATAGATAAATTCTTCAATGATGACCAAATATTAAGCTGATTTTTGAATGTTTTATTAACCTCAAATTTAAAGCCAACTTATCAGTGCAACCGTTGATAACAAAGGTTATCATGACAAAACACATTTTCAAAGATTTACATCATTGCCTCAAAATAAAGTAAAAACTTAAAAGCAGACAAAAAATAAACCAAGCTTTTATTTATATATGACATCAGTTTTCTTTTTTTAAATCATATGCTGTTAAGACTGAATAATTGTTTTAAACATGCAGGCAACAGAAAGTCATCTGAATTCTGTTCCAAGATTCATTAATAATGTTCTCAAGTATCACCATGCAAACACACTTGACTATAATGAGCAAACCTAATTTGCTTGGTTCACTAATAATGCATTTTCTTTTGTCTTCACAAAGCATCTCAAACTGGGTGACAACATATATATGAGAAAACATTTTAGTTTTCACCTACAGTGATTAGCAGTGACCTTTTAACAGACATTCATAAAAATATTTCTTTTAGGTGTCCATTTTTTTCCAAGGCAAATTTTGCCATTACGATTTAATATTAAAAGTTAAAAAGATTTCTATTGGTGATGTGCCTCAGCAACACCCATCATAAATAAAAGTGCATTTACTCCCCGGGTCCGACACAGAAATATCACATTTTATCTTCAGACTATTCTATTAAATCAAGTCCAAGGCAAGAAATTGCAATGCAAAGCGAGGCCCAGTATCCAGTATGAGAGGAAGTAACCCAGGATGCTCTGAGTGGTGGGAGAACAGGCTTTAAAATGTGGCAGCAGTGCAAGGATGGGGTTCTGGGGTGTGTGCTTGAAGCTGTTTGTGGGATCAGTCTGCAGCTGCACATTGGGGCTGGAGGTTTTCCTTCGATGCAGAAATGGCTCGTTGAGGAGGAGGAGGTGAGCGCTTATCCAGAAGGGCACAGGAGATGAGGAGGCCATGAATCTGGTGAGAACCTGAGAAGCCCAGTGAAAACAATTGGTGTTATTAATATCAATCATATAAAACCTGATTAGAAAAAGTTAACAAGAAGTAATGGTTTTCTCACCTGCACATGCATGCACAGGGTTCCAAATATGAGGAGTACAGTAGAATGAACGACATACACAAAGACCTTGGGGTTAAAGAAACCTGGTGTAGGCTTCTCCAGTCCAGTCCCCCACAGTCCGAGTCTCAAACACAGCTCTGGATTAGCCTGAAAATATGCATAGGCGGCCATAATGGCGAGCGTAGCCATGGGCATAGCCAGGATAAAATTTGGCATCTGCTTCAGCTCAAAGTAACGGAGGAAGCCCACATCCCAGTACACGTCCTGAATGTGCGAATAAAGCAATGGGAGGGGTCTCATGCACCAGAGTGGCGGCGGAGCGTTTTCATCTGGCACCCGGTAGCCCCTCCGCTCAGCCAGGGACAAAAGAGCCGGATGGATCTCCTCCAGGGAGGTGGATGGGGTGCAAAACGTCCTGTAGCCATAGTACTGGACAGCGCAGAAGGGGAGGGCAATGGCAGCAGTTCCAAAGAGGGACGTGAACAGGAGACGGAGGACGACCCAGAAATAGTGGAGGACTTTACTGTGACCTTTAGCTGTTGCACGATACACACGAATCTGTAAGATGGCGTGCAGCGATGGGAGATACAAAAGGAAGCCTATGTTAACCAGTCCATTGGACCGCGCCGCCGTGGCTATGCTGAGGGCCAAGCAGGCCCTGAGTGTGAAGCCTTTCTCCAGGAGGAACAGACCACCGAATGTGAGTGCGGCAAACAGGCTCTCTGAGTACCCCGCCGTCATGAACACGTTAGCAGGGGTAAAGCAGTACAGGAGGCTGGAGAGCAGAGCAAGGCGTCTGTCCTGAAGAACAGCTCTGCTTAGGGCATACAAGGCGACCACACTCAACAGGAAGAGGGCGCTGTTCCCCAGAGCAACAGCCAGAAGCAAGCGGCCCCTCACACTGAGCCAACTGCTGAGGGGCCAGAGCAGAGTCTCTGCAAGGCCCCGCAGCACGATGGGGAAGAGGGGGAAAAAGGCAAAGTTGTGCTCGTAGAGGTATCCTCTCTCTGCAATGAAGAGAAAATGCTCAGCATCCCAGTGGGAGAGGCCACCAAACAACCAGTCCATCACAGGGTCCAGGTACAAGGCCTCTTCTGTCCGAGGGGGCCTGAAGGCATCGGCTTCATGGTCAGGGATGGCAGCATTCAGGACAGCCTGAAGAGCAACAGACCCACTTTATTATTACATGTACAGCCAAACACTAATCACACAGGGCGCCAGCTTTTTATTGAGAAACAGGGTTCAGCGCTCAGGGCACCATGGCATCAGGGGTGGCAAAAGAACATGGCAATGATTTCTAGAAATGTTTACATGTTGGTTGTGCATCAGACAAGTTTTCTAAAGCTCATCTGCATGTCCAGTCAATATGGAAAGCTTTTACCCAGTCTAAACCCAGTAAAAGAAGGCCCAAGTTCTGGATGTGTTTACCCATCTGTCAACTTCACAGATTGTATTACTGAATTTGGACTAAATCGGATCAGCTCAAACTGAGAACTGGAAAGTGATTCTACCCCTCTCTACTTCTCTCTGGGGCTGGCTCACCCTGGGAGCACTTTAAGAAAAAATCCGCCACTGCAACTATAAACTACACCTCACATTAGTCCATACAATCGGGGCTAAATGGGACGTATATCTAATTAACTTCAACTGTAAATGACTTCAACCTTACCTGCAAAACCAGAGAGAGACCCCTGGTAACTGTGGCGAACTCTACAACTGCTTTGACATCCATAGTCATCGATGAAACGGATAAACTGTGGACAAACCGGTTCCGACAGCCATCCGCACTGCTACAAACCACTCACTATTCCCATGTTTGCTGTCAGGCATCACTGGGAGCTAAACAATGTCCGCCAAATCAGCTAGTTACGGGTTTTGATTATCCCACCAACAGACATGGTGGGAACAAAGTCAACTATGTCGGGATTCATTTAGGGGCTCTGGTTGTTTGTGGCTTGGCTGTAAATCTTTGTCCTCATACCGCAGCAGGATGCCTCTTTTCCAGTCCTATTTTCCCATCCGGCACGCACGACAACGAACTTCAAAATAAAAGCTTGGCGCTCAATCACACGGATCCGATCAGCAGCGAAGTTATCAGGCCTCACCGCCCTCAGCCATTTTCCAGTTCACACATTATTTCCATCTATCGCTTTCACGCCCAAACCCTAAACGCGAACATCAACAGGTTGGTAACTTGTAACCAAAAGTGGAATCATGAACTCAACTCCAAGGTTTTCCTCCCTTTTTGTTGTATTCGCCATCTGAATAAAGGGTTGTTGTAGGTGGTTTCCCCCGAAGGAATGTTTGGGCTTTCAATTGTTTTCTAATGCTAGATATTTTAGGAGATTAAAAAAATTGTCTCACCTACACAAAATGCAATGAGGATTTACAGTGGCGGCTGGCCAATAGAGGGCGCCAGGGCGCCGCCGCCCCCAGTGTTTCCCAAGTGTTTTTGATTTTGATTTTACTTTTTCTTTTTACAATAATAACATATTCTAAGTTAATTGTGTGTTTAAATTCGTAACAAAGCATCATATATAAAAATATATATCATTTTCGGAGGAAAAGCTCCCGCTGCTGATCGGCTAGGTCCGACAGAAAGATCGCCCCAGGCAGTGCAGCAGCCAGCCGATTACTGACAAGAAATTCGCCCATAGCAACAGGAATTTATCCAATCAGCGTCCTTGATTCGGACT
The DNA here is from genome assembly GCA_963556495.2 of Valencia hispanica. Classification (NCBI taxonomy): domain Eukaryota; kingdom Metazoa; phylum Chordata; class Actinopteri; order Cyprinodontiformes; family Valenciidae; genus Valencia; species Valencia hispanica. The sequence continues at coordinate 31,461,064 of OY747710.1, forward strand.
CATGAAGGGCGATAGAGAAATCGCCCCAAGGCTGGTGTGAGGGCGGGCAAAATACCTGGTGGTGGCATTGGCAGTGCGATTTCTCTGCCACAAGGGGGCGCTGCTGTAAGAGTTACCAGCTTTGTGTGCAAATTTTATGTGTAAACCTAATAAGTTATTGTTTCCAGTTTGGTTCTAAACTTGTTTGTGCCATATTGTATTTATGTTTGGAATAAGAATGCCTCAAGTTGTTAATATTGGCATTAAAATAATCAGTATTTCACATAGTACTGGTACCCAGCCGTTTATGCTCAATTGTTTTGGGATGAATATTGAAAATGACTTGATAAGCTATATACACAGCTCCACTACTTCCTGAACTAAGTACAGCCCTTTTATTTCCTGTCTGTATTGGACAAACTGATCAATCCAGGTGTGTCTGACCTCAGTAGTAACAACAACAGCGGTCAGACAGACACACCTGGATTAATCAGTTTGTCCTATGATGTAAGACAGGAAATAAAAGAGCTGTACTTAGTTCAGGAAATAGTGGAGTTGTGCACAAAGCTCAGAAAGCACAAGTTTGATTAAAAAATAAAAAAGAAGCACAGCCCTACCAAGAATATTTTTCACCAGCCGCCACTGAGGATTTATTTGGTCGCCGTGAAAACAGCATAAACATGTCTCGGACTGATTGAGTATTAATCTCCAGCAGGAGGCGCCAAAGACTCATACCGACTTACAATACGTAAATAAATTACTGCACAAAAACATTTTGTTTTGTGACCGATTGAAAGGCAGGGAACTTGTAATGTTCTAAAATGTGATTAAATAAAAATCTTTTAAAAAGAACACTACCCATGTTAAACCTACGGTAAACGTGCCAACCTGTACTAGACCTTTGTTTCAGCTCTACCTTGGTATGAGGAAAATAAACAGATATAAAAAATGTGTATCCCCTCTTTTAGTTCATCCCTATATTTTTGCCCTCGTTTCATGTAATGTTTTTGGTTTTGTTTTAACAAATCCACATCTCTATTAGTAACTGTACAATAAAATGACTTAAATGTATCCAATATGAGGCTTTTACCTGCCGATCTGTTGCAGCCATGTGCTTCAAATGTATATCACAGGTACTGTATGCCATAAAATTTAGTTCAAACCATGACACGATAATATCAGTAAGTCTAAAACAAATTTTCGATTTTTTTTCCAAACTGAAAGTCCCCACTGAATAAAACAATGAAACAGCTTAGGAAGATTTGATGTACATTTATTCTTACCACGTGGAACATATAGTATAAAGATTTCATACTGAATAAATGATATTCCTTGAGCCAAAAAAGGGGAAAGGAAGGAATATACATGTTTGTCTTAGCTACATAGTCTGAAATACAAATATGCAGAATTCATGACTGGAGAAAATTTGTCAAATGTGTACTTCGTCTAGTTTATTCTTGTTTGTACCAGGATATAACAAGTTTGAGCAGTGTCTGCAATACTACAGAGCTGTGGAGGAGAACAGAGTGGGTCTAATCGGTGGGGACCGGAGGTTGCTGGCAAACCGAAGAGGCTGCCTCCGTCTCGCACCGATAGAAAGTGTGAGAATAGTGACACAGACAGAGACGGACAGAGAGGAAGGAAGTATAATGTACAACATTATATATACACCACAGCAAAGCTGTATCTGAAGTTGAAAACCAGTCCTAAGAGGTGATTTCTTTTCATAAGGGTATTCATACAATCAAGGGATAAGAGGAGGTAAGGGTGTTGTAGGTTCTTGATACTTTGGGGAAGAAAGCCATTTTCTGTTCAACACCAAACTAAAATGACCTCAAAACTCTAGCTCATCATCTTCTGTGTGAAACGTAGTTTACAGAATGCTTACACTCAAAGAGCAGTACGGCACAGAAAATGTCCTACAATCTACTGCACACTGCACAGGCCTCCCCGGTGAAGGTGTTTATTGACAGCACGGTCTACTGTCGGGCTGACTGGTGAGGATCCATCTACAGCATCTACAACCAGTAGGTCACTTTGTCACTCTGTTTCACCTTAGTTACACTCTGTGCCCTCAAGGGGAGAGCTAGGGCACACTGCATCTCCCAAACTCACTGTAAACGAGACAGCAACTTTGGTTACAGTTTTTGTTTTTCAGCTATTTATTTATTTAATCATTTATTTATCTTTATTAAAAAGTACTCTCACCCACACCCCCTCCCCAAGAGCAGAACAGTCTCCAACAATGGGGCTCTTGGCTCCGCGTCATCCAGTTGGCATTCAGACTGCGTGTAGTGTCCCTTTGTCCGGTACCTCTCTGGTTCGCAGTCCACAGCAGCTCCGCGTTCACCCCCTCTTAAGGAGGGTTGGCCTGTGGAGGGCACGCCGAATGGAATCTGAAGGAATTTTTTTTTTTTTTTTTATAAATTAAAGCCAGTCACATGAATGTCCTTGCCCAGTTTAACACGCACAAGCCAGGATTTTTTTTCTCTCTTTTTTTCCCAGGGAGGGGGATGGGGGGGGGGGGGGGGGGGATTAGAGAAGAAACCCCTCGAAGAAGTGGAGCCACAGCTCCCTACAGCTGTCATGACTGGCCGATCAAAAAGAGTACATCACAGATAACGTGAGAAACCAGCGAGTTCATTAGGGGAGACACAGAAAGGTCGAGGAGTCGCGACTCATGTAGTGTAAACTCCGAGTGGTTCTCCTCCACCTTGGCTAAGGCGTGCAGAGCCCGGGCAGCTCGCCGCATCATGTCCGGGCTCGTGGGCTCGAAGGGCATCCCTTGTAGGTGCAGCAGAGAGCTCTGGCTTTGTTGTAGCTGGGTAGCAGCAAGCGAGTCCTCCAGGAAGCCGAGCAAGTTGCCCACACTGCCCTTCTGGACAGCGATCGCTCGGGCTGCAATAGTGTCACCCTGTGCCAGGTTGGCCAATAAGACGACAGCCATCTCCCTGCAGACCGCAACCTTCCTGTCTCCGATTAACCGCACCAAGTTCCCGTACAGCTTCTCCAGCCGACTGAAGGGGGGAGTGGCCAAGATGAGGTCCACATTGTTATCTTGAATGCTAAGTTTGCTTAGAGTCTCCAGAACCAGTCTCTGAGGTGACAAAGCACTATGGGGGCCCAGGGTGGGGAAGGGGTCCTGGGCCTCTGCTGAAGGGCACACCGCCCAGTGGAGAAGACCGTCCAGCAGGGGCAAGCAAATGCTCTCAGGGTAGGTGGAGAGGTCCAGTTGACCTGAAATGTTTGCCATAGTGACCAGCGTGTTCTCTCTCAGGATCTCCAAGCAGTCCCACCACCACTCGTCCTTCTGGCCCACTCCCTCATCTGAATCCTCGTCCTTCTCGTAAGTGAGAGGGGCCTGTTTTCGCTCAGGGTGCCAGTGGTGGAGCAGGATTAGGCGCCCGAGTATGAGCAGCAAACCGGGATGTTTGGACATCTCGTGATCATTTCCCGGCACGAAGGAGAGGCTGCGGACAATATTAGACACGCAAATGCAGCGACGCGCCAGTGAATCCTGCCATTCGGACAGCGTGACGAGCGGCCCTTCGTCTTTACTGTGGGGCTCATCTTCCAGGATAGTGCCGGTCTGCTGTGCCTGTTGGGTGAAAATACTCCCAGAAGCCAGAATGGGTCTATTATTCTCTTGGTGACTTTTAGGCCCTTTCTCAGCCAGCTTCGACTCTGAATCAGACTGCCGCTCTTCGTCAGTGCCAACTGTTAGGCCAGCTTTCTCAAAGTCTGTTAATTCTTCCGACAAACCGCTCTGCTTCGGCCTTTCTTCAACTTGATGTTTCATTCGGTCTTCCTCAGTTGGCAAACAGCTTCCCCGTATGTCTTCATCCAGCGGCCGCCGCTTCAGTAGAGCTGAAGGCACGGGTATCCGTTGTCGTGGCTCTAAGAAGTTTTTGCGAGGCTCAAAGAGGGTCTGGATGTGCTCTGTTGAGTCTCCACCTCCCGCACTCCAGTGAAGTAGCCCACTGTCAAACTCTTGTACTTTACCATGATTACTCAACTGGGCAGCCACAAACGGGTCTCTTTTTCGTACCACCTTTACTGGAAACTTGTCAAACTTGCTGGCATGTTTGGGTCTCTCATGGGCAGGCAGAGATTGCGCCGAGCCTGTCTGTTCAGACGAAGAACCCTTGCCCTTCCTCTCTTCTTGTGTCTTCTCATCTCGACTTTGCGAGCACGGCTCTTTGTCTTCCTCCTCCTTCACGGGAACCGACCGCTCCATCTCATGTTCCTCCTTGTCTTCGTCATCTGTTTCCTCTTGTTCCATGTCCTCAAAACGTGGATGCTCTTCTTCCAGGTTGTCCAGGTCTCGTTTCAAGGCATCAGGATCGAGCAGAGTCCTCTGACCAGGGTCCCCAACTTCATACTCCCGCAGAATACCGAAGATTTCTATCAAGCAGCGCCTGAAATACTCCACCACCAACTCCAGCAGCCCAGGTAACTGCATTGAAAACACAGATGGGAAAGATTAGCATGGATAGCTAGATACCTAAAATAAACATTTTTATCTATTCCTGAGCCTGAACATTTTGTAGCAGCAGTAGGAACAATTGTTGCATTTGTTTTTAATGAAAGCAGTTTTAAATTTTACACAAATATACTATTTACACAAAAACGTATAAATATTGTAAAACCATGGTATTTTTACAGCTGTCATGTAAACATTCAGTTTTCTGTTCATTTTCAAATATACTAAAGTTCAAATATTATTACTGCTGTCAGGCTTTCAATATAGACTCTGCAAAAAACAGAAACAAGAAGGGATGAAGGAAAGTCAAAAGGGAGAATGGTTGAATCAAAAAAGAAAAAAAAGGGACACAAGGGAGGAAGAAGAGACAGAAGGACTTCAATGATAGAGTGAAGTAAGGACACAGGGGATAAAAAAAACAACAACATTCAGATAATGGGATAGTGATACAATTTTGGAAATATAAACATTTGTTCCTGCCCTTAATTTCTTTTATCAGTGACTTTGTCTCCTTAAGAGATTGATAGTACGTCTCACCGTGTTGAGATCGAAGGTTGATATACTGTTGTCATCATATAGCAGAATATTGATGGTATCTAAGGCCCATGTACTTTCAGCCAATAAACCAGATTTTAATGACATCATGACCCTCCAGGCTTCTGGGGTTCCTAAAACGTTTGGAGACAAGAAAAAAAAAACAAATTTTTAAAAAATTGTTCTTAAAAAAAAACCAAAAAAACCTTAAAGCAAAGTGGTTGTACTGTTTTATTTTTTGGCAATCGTTGTCATACCAATATCTTTCATGGTGAGTCTCCGTCTTGGTTTAAGGACAGGAAGTGTTCCTTCGACAGAGCCTGGGGGGAAAGGCATGTCTCGCCTTATTAGAGGCGACTGGACTGGAGGGGGCACTATGTGTGATGCAGGTACCGGGGGGCCGGCCTTTTGCATCTTCATTACTCCGTGCATATAAGGAGATTTGCTCGGTGATGTGCGGGCCTCCATGGGGCGGGGTATGGAGGCAGGGCTCGACACCTGTGGAATGTGGTTCTGCACACCCTGAGGAGGCTGGTAGCTGGACTGGACTGAACGAGGCATGGGCTGTCCAGGCCCGGCTGGACCAAAGGGAGGCTGCCGAGGGCCCATCTGGGCCCCCCACTGGCCCTCGTGATTCATCCGCTGGTCTGATTGCATCATATCGTCAGGGCGGTTCATGCCATGGTAGCCGGGTGCCTGCGTTGGGCCCACGGGACCACCCTGTCTAGGGTAATTCTGATAGTTTATATCGCGAGGCCCCTGCCACATGCCCCCTTGAGGACCCTCAGGCCCCGACTGAATCATCTGAGGAGGCATGTTAGGCTGAGAATTGGGCCCAGTTGTTCCCTGCATCCGTTCTCGACCAAAGGGAAATGGGAACTGATTGCTGGGGCCAGGTGGACGGCGGTCAGGTCCAGGGTAGGGCCCGGTGCCACTGTACTGATTGTACGGCTCCTGCTGTCCTGATGGTTGAGCAGAGGTCCCACCCTGCTGCTGTGGCTGGGGTGCTTGCTGTCCACCTGGGAAAGCATTGCTGTACTCTGCCTCATGGCGCTTTGATGGGGGGTACCCTCCTTCCACAGGACGCTTATAACCCTATAAATAAGGACATTGTTAAAATAAGTTTCAGTACTGCACATTAAATCTATTTTATTACAGCACATTGACAATAGAGTTTGTGTGTTACGGACGGACAATTTACCTGCTGTGGGTAGATTCCAGGCTGCTGATTTGGGTAGGAACCAGTAGGGGGCGTTCCTTGTCCGGGATACTGATTTCCATAGGAATCATGCCTGTAAACATCATGCCTCATCAGTCTGACAAATCAAGACCTTGGTGGTATACATACACACTGGATTTCAACACAACATACACCTACATACATAACCATTTTCTTTTACCATTTAGATTTCAGTAACACTTCAGTTCAATTTAGGCCACACCTTTTAAACAGTATGCAACATCTAGTTAAAGATTAATTATATTGAAAAATGAGTATTGAAAAATTCAGATTCAAACCATTATTAAAGGCATTATTATAATAGTATTTAATTTCGGTTTGAGAATAAAGTATTTTTGAGTTGGATTATGTGACCATCTTGGCAAGAATTTAAAGGTTATTTTACATTTAAAATAAGATCATATAATTAACTCTAGTATTTATGTATCTTCATGCATTGATTTCTGACACCACATCGGACTTTAAAGTCGATGCATTACATTTCAAAAGTCTTCTTTTGCACAAAAAAGATCAGTTTTCAATAAAAGCTTGTTTGTGGCCAGAAAATCTGCCAAGCATCCCGCCTCAAGTGTTCCTTAAATTTACCGTGGCTGTTGTGGTGGGAAGCGATTTGGAGAATACATCCCCGTGTCGGTGTTGGCAGGCATCATTGGGTTTGGCTGAGGAGGTCCAGATCCCATGTTGCCCTCTGGGCCCAATCCTTGCTCCGGTCTAGAAAAAGCAGGACAAGTGACAGATTTTTACTTTCTCCCAAAAAATGTTTGTGTACATACTAAATTGTCCGCAGTAGCAGAAGGAACACAAAATGTTAGCCTGGACACTAATCCTGGAAAAACACCAGTAGAACATTTTAGGGTTCTTTAAAGCTTTTCAGTTTGTTGGCAACAAACTGGCACATGTAGACTACAACTACTGGATGTTAAGAGAGGCTCTGAGAACTGTCAGTCCATGCATTAAATGTACAAAACTTAAAAGCAACAAAATAAGGAATAAGGAAACAAGTTAGAAATTATAACGGAAATAACAGTTTAGTCAATTTCTCCCTCGTTATTAATGTTTTTTAAGCCGCAAGTAGAGCTGTTCAATCTTATAACATGATGGGCATATTTCATACCAAAACATGCTCATCCCTGGGACACAGAACCCATCTCTTTCCTAAAACGTGTAGTAACTGGACATTCCCATGCTGCGTATGCTTTCATATAATTCCAAAAATTTCAACGTGGCACTTCAGTGCATCTGGAAATTGTACCCAAGGATGAAGCAGAGTTGTGGCTCACAATTCTCTCCATATGATGGCACACAGGGAAACAATCTTTTGGAGGTGTTTCCCCAAAATATATTCACAAGTGTGAATATATTTCTCCAATCAATAAGTACCTTACAAAGCCATGACAATGTCATCATCTGGCTTGCTTAAATTGTGCAATGACCTAGTGGTATGTAGAAAAAAAAAACTATTCTGGCATTAAGCAAATAAAAATAATTTTGTCAATCATATCAGTCCTAAGAAAAATAAATATTTGTTATCAACTTCAACACTCTTCGGTGTGGGCGCCATCACTGAGGGGCAAATACTTAACGTTAGCCATTTTCAGTATTAGTGAGGTGACCACAGTGATGTAAGAAGCCATTTCAAAAGGAAACTATTTTCTAGATAGACATGTCAAGATATCTTTGGGGTATATTAAAGCTGTGAGAGAGCAACATTTTCAGGAGATAACAGGAAGGCTGAACGAGTACACCAAAGTTTGAGCTTTTTTCATTTATCACTCGTCTGTCTGCAAATCACCCTGGATTTGGAAATACTGGCAGCCCTTTGGAGATTTCACATTTAAAGGAAGTGATCTTTTAGGTAATACAAACTAAGACTTAGCTAGCTGTGCTAACAGCTAATAAGAGATGCTATTGCCAGTTTAAAATGTGAATAATAAGAAATACAATGATATTTATTCACTGAGTAAGGAAAAACAATGCAATTTTATTTGTATAGCTCACTTTCAACAACAGGGTAATTCAAGATGCTTTACATGATTTTGTGATTTAAAAAAAAGGGAAAAAAACTAACCTAAATTAAAAGTGTTACAATTTCTTTATAGTAAAAATATTTGACATTTATCAATAGTCCCAAAAAAGCCATCTTTAATGATTCTTACCTTCTGTCATAGCCTGGTCCATAGGGATATTGTTGTCTGGGCCCCACTGGCATTGTGCCCATGGCCCCAGGCGTTCCTCTGTTGAATGGAGGCTGTTGTTGTGGCGGCTGCTGTTGGTCACCCACAACGTTGTTAGGGCCCTGGTTAGCAGGCAGAAACTGCTCCCCGACTAAAAATACAGTAACAATGACAGCAGATTAAAACCCGATGACTGGTAAATGACTCTAATGCTTCGTGATAAAATAAGTCTGAGGATTCCCACCTTTCCGCATATTACTGAAGGGATCCTTGTTGGGTTCGTAGGGGCCCATTCGGCCCGGCATGTCCGGTGTGTTCATGCCAGGCTGATAGGCAGAGTTGGGTGTCATGTTCTTTCTGGGAAACGCAGGGTCGCTTCCATCGGAGAAGGGGTCTTGCAGATTTACACTGCTCCTAAGAAAGAAAATGCGGTGGCACGGCAACAGAAATTAGCCCAACTAATTATTCTATGTATTTATTACGAGATCAGATCCACTGTTAAAGATACTGACCTAGGGCCAGGTGGCATGGGGGGCATTTGGGTATGAGGAGTGGAGGCTGGTGTGGGGGGTTTAAGGTCACCCCCCTCAGCCATGGAGCTGCTGGTGGACTGGGGCGTTTGTGGACCCTGAAGAGACCCCGACCCAGCTGTGGAGCAGAGGGACGCTTCAGTTTGAAACAAGAGAGAGGAGCAGACAGATACGGTACAAGGCTTTAATTAGGGAATGAAGCAGTTGCGGTTTTTTGTTTTCAGGAGGTGGTTCACGAGTCACATGTTTTATCTGTAGACGAGGGAGGTTCTAACCTGGAGAGGGAGGCTGGACTTTAGCAGCTTGGTTCTTTTTGTTGTCTGTGAAGATCTCAGGAGGAGGATCTTCACCACGCTCGATTTTACACTCGAATGCGTACAGACACTGGATGTACTGTTTCTTCAAAGAGCTGGCAGCACTGCTGGATGTACCCACATTTAAGGTGGTGGCTAGATCCCGCCACTTCTTATTTTTGTTCACCTATCAAAAACAAAACGCACACAATAATTAAAAAAGGAAGACCATAAAGAGAAAAGCAACATGGGTATTTGTTTAAAAGTTTATTATGGTTTCTTGATGCCATATTTACCTGCATCATTCCTCCAATCTCTTTAACGGACACGTACAGCCGGAAGAGGTCGAGAGGTTTGCGCCCCACGGCAGGCAGGTTGGTCATTCCCATGGCTTTCTCGTCCACAAAGGCCAAGTAACGGTCAACCCAGGGTTTCCGGTCTGGTTCTGGTCCCAGCTCATAGAGACGTGTTATCTTTTCACATGTGGTTGTGGATGAGTTGGACTTCTGTTTTATGACCCCGAAAGAAATTAAACAGTTTTAAAGGTCTCATTCACTTGTTTTTTCAATAAATTTGCTGTGGTCTCTAGTTGGAATTAATGCCTTGTGAGTTGTTTTCTGTGGAAAAAAATCCTCTCACTCCTGTTTCAGGAGGTTGCAGTTTGTCAGAGGAGTGGGTGAGGGGAAATGTCAGAATTAGAGTCTTACTTAATAATATTCATGATATGCAAATGGCTCGCCTCTGATTGGCCAACAGCGATGAGACTCTTACGCTCGCTCCGAACAAATAACTAACTTAACTTACTTCAATTGTGGTGTTCCAAGACACATTCCAACAGTTTTTTCCTCAGCTCCTCTTTCTTGTGTAAAAAAGGCAACACTGATGTCTATGTCCACAAATAACACAAGCCCAATCGTTTTCTGCCATGCAATGGAGTTGCTAACGGTTAGCTTCTACTAGCAGAGAGGAGCTGTGCTCTCTCGAGGCTGCAAAAATCAGCCTTCCCGTGGGCAGTCGGAAGCCAAGGTAGCCAAGACCATGAATACAAATTTTCTCTGTGATGTAGAAGGGACTGGCTTTTTCTGACACAATCGTATTTGCCGTCCATTTCTTTTCTGCGGCCAACGCAGGCAATGGTGCTTGAGAAAATGTTCACGCGCAGCGTGTTTATCTAACTCGGGGAGATCGATCGTATTTCAAAAAGATCAAGTACTACACGGTTTCTCAGTGAATGAGACCTTTAACAGAGCAAAATCCTGCACAAATCCTGCAGCTACCAATAAACTATGAATCAACAACAATTGCAAATGTTGTACCTTTGATTTTGAATCAGGTTTAGGCGTTCCGCCGCCATCAACTTTGTTATTAATCTTGTTGTTCATTTCTGGACTAGGAGCCATGCCTGCACATGAAAAAAGGGTTCCAGTTAGCTACAAAGATCCCACATAAACACAAACGACTAAATAAAGCCAGTCTTCTCAGTTTATATTACCACTTGTGTTATTGGCCATGTTTGACCCCATGGAATAAGGTGATCCACCTGGAGTGTTCATCATTCCAGGCATATTGTTCATCGGTGGGCCATACGATGGACCAGAGCCCATCATGCCTTGTGACATGTTGGGGTACCCGGGCATTCTGCAAATGGAAAACAGAGGAGGATTTAGCATTAACAGTACAAATGTGAGCACAGAGCCAATCTATGAAAGGAGCAGTATGGTTTACCACCCAGAGCAGCACAGTCGCAAGTAAAATTGAAAAAGATAATGTCAGTTGAAGTCAGAAGTAAATTTTTGTCAGATTATCACAGGCCTACAAGTCATGTTAAGTATAGAATTTAACAAATATTTTCCCAAATATGAGAAAGGAAAACGTATATTAAAAGATTTGCATTTCCAGAATTGATGTCCTACCCAACTGATTAAATGTTGCATTCATCCCTCGAGTAAGAATATTTCTCAATTGAACTTTTGTATCTATACTTTTAACCTGGGATTAATAGACCATTTTCACTAGCAAATTCCATACTTTTTTGGAGCTTTGATCTTGCTGCCAAACTCAAACGTTAAGACCAGGCTGTTTAAACTGGACTGCTCCAGCAGTCCACATGAGCATCAACTGTAAACCAACCTGTTGAGCATGGAGTTGGTGGAGGGGTGCTGCAGGGCTGCAGGATCCTGAGGCTTTCTGTTCATTCCTGGAGGGGGGCACATTCCTGAACTGACCTGGGGCGGCATGTTACCCATGTTTGGACCCATGCCGGGGCCCATGTTGGGGGCATAGGGACGAGCCCCCATTTGATTCGGAGGCATTCTTCCTGGAGGCATGCCAGCGTACGGTGGGCCTCCCCCCTGCCCCGCCATGGGGTTCATGGAGCCCATGGCTGGTCCAGGGTAGCTGGCATTGGGCATGTTCCCATAGGCAGGTTGGCGGGGATAACCTACAGATAATAAAAGTTTCAGCAAAGAAATGTTCAATTCAGTTATTAGCTTGGATTCTACAACAGTAAAAAAAAAAAATAATGATAATAATTCTATCTATCTATCTATCTATCTATCTATCTAGTGCCTTGCCCCTTCAACCACAAACTTTAATGCATTTAGTTTGTTTTTAATGGGATACACCAACAGAGCCATGAATAACTGAAGTGAAAAGAAAATTCAACATGATTTTTAAAAATGAAACATCATAAATCTAAGTGTGGAACGCTTGCCTGAGAAATATTTTTTGATCCAATATTTCGTAGAACTACGTTTTGCAAATAAAGAAGTATTTTGGAATATGGCTCTACCAGCTTCCATATCTAGAGACTGACATTTGTGCCCATACTTCTGATAATGCAGCTTTAACAAGTTATCTTTCAAGATTTCTCTGTGTTTAGCTTCAACCATTTTCCTATTAATTCTGATGAGCTTCCCTGTCCCTGCTGAAGAAGAAAAAAAGCATTCCCCACAGCATCATGCTGCCTTAATGATGTTTTGAGGTGGAGATTGTGTATTCAGAGTTATGAGCAGTGTTATGTTTTCTGCCATGCATTACATTTTTGCGTGGTATCAAGTCTCTTCTGAAAAATCATCCATGTCCACAACATGTAGCAAACTGCATGTTGGAGGACTTTCTTCTCATTACCACTCCATAAAAAGCCACATTTGTGGAGTGTATGACTAATTGTTCCATTGACATCTTCTTCTACCCGACCTGTGGATCTATGCAGCTCCTCCAGAATTAACATGGGCTTGTTAACCGTTTCTCTAATGATCTCCTTGGCCAGGCTGTCACTTCCATATACATCAGATGATGGATATGAAATGCTTATGTTATAACCTAGACCTGCCTAAAACATCTCCACAACATTATCCCTGACCTGTCTGCTGTGTATCTTGGTCTTCATGATGCCACTTATTCACAGATATTCTGTAACAACCTACTGTGGCCTTCTCAGAACAGCTGCATTCAGGGTTACCATTTTACAACTTCTAGATATTTTTGATAATCTGTAAATCTGAGTTGAAGGGGGGGGGGGATAAAAACATTTGCATTGAGTCTACATTTTCCACGGACCAAATAACATTCAAGCTCAGATTCTTTAATATGGTAACCCTGGTTTTTTAGCATCTGAACTTTCCATTTAGATTTCTAAACTTCACCGGGCAGATTCTTTAAAGCCCAATCTGAGAACTTTATTACTACTGAATCTGCTAGTAAAGCTCATGCTTGGATTGAGAACTATGTGTCCATTTAAAAATTCTGACCAGGCCTAGAAGCAATGAAATGGACCCAATTTTTCATTGTTAAACAAAAGTGCATTTATCTGTGGGTTCTCATATATATATATATATATATATATATATATATATATATATATATATATATATATATATATATATATATATATATATATAGGCATTTTTCAATACAAAATGTGTTTTCTCTTCATATTCATGCACACTCAAATACAATTTTAAAAAGCAAATTCCAGACTTTTTAAGAATGCATTAATTAGTTGATTTCTAAAGGCAACTGCTAGGATTTTATTGCATTGAGGGGTATTAGAGTAAAGGGGGCAGACTACACATCCCACTTCAGGTTTTATTTAGTTAAAACCGTGCATCATTCTCAGTTATCCACTGCTTTTGCTGGTCTATCACATAAAATCCAAATTAAATATAAATTAAATTATATATATTTTTATAAGTTCTAATGGTGTGAATACTTTTGCAAGGTGCTGTAAATAAATAAAAAAATCATTGCAACACACGGATGTTCACTTTGAAAGTGGAAGTTGTTTATTATAACTAAAAATAAGACGGGAACCGTTTAACAATCTGCAAGCAGAGCAACAAGCCTTCGTCACAGTTTCAGCTCCACTGACAGGAGGCTGGGCAACATCAGCTGACTATCTGCTTCACAGCTATAAATAGCTGTCATGGAGTCAGAGCGAAGGACCACCAATAGCATGGTTTTGGACATGGAGACAAGAAAATCTTTTCTATAGGTTGGCTTAATGCACTATTTAGCTAGTTTTACCAGCAAGTTTTAAAATATGGATAATAGAGATTTATGTGTTAAAAAAATCAGCCCTAAATAAGGACTCTCAAATTACTGTTGCGGTTAAAGCCAGGCAGAGAATATTAAAGTACAAACCTTGGGGACCGTACTGTCCTCCCTGCTGCCCATAGCCACCCATGGAGTTGTTCTGCTGATAAGGTGCCATCCCAGGATGCATCTGTCCTGCAGAGGACTGGCGAGGTGACAGTGCAGAAGCTGACTGGGGGGAGACGTAGGGAGGCATCTGAGGATTTCTCTGCATGAATCCTGAAACAAACGAGGAAGAGGTAAAGATAGTTGTTGGTGGAAATTGCAAGCAATAAAAACAGTTTTTGACACGTTAATTTCAATGCACACATTCATTAAGGATGGCAACAAACCTCTGTCCTGCGCCATTGGAGACTGGCTCATTGCAGGGTGCAGAGTCCCGTCCGAGTGAACGCTTGATGGCCTGGGAGGCATCTGGGTCCCTGAACAATAAACAGAAGATTGAGTCAAGCTTCTGCAAGAACCTCCTTGGATCAAAAAATAAATGTACAGTCCGGCAGAAGGAATAAGTCTTTACTTATTCAAAACTCTGGAGAAGGAATCTTTGAATTACAGACCGCCTCTCTCTGTGACCGAGGCCTGTTATCCTGCTCTGGGAGTAGAGAGCTGCTTAACCGAAGCTGCCAAGCCGAAAGCTGCCTGTTTGCGCAGGAAGGACCAGGGACAAGATCCCGACAATCAGAATCCTACTGCTAGCTTAATCATCGCCAGCCACATACCACAAGGCCTAGCTGCTAGCTGCACCCCCACGTAGCTGCTGCTGAGCCGACCAGCCAACCTCAGCTGATCTTCCCTCTTTAATGCTGACTTTACCCCAGAAAATGGATTCACCTTTCTACGGAGATCTAGGAAACGGTCAAGCAAGGCTGTGTCTGGGTAGAGATAAATTAGCTTAGGATACACAATTTGAAGGTTGTTTTGATTGAATCTATTTCACAGTGTTTCGCTGCATATGTAAGAATTCATTCTTCAACTACTAGGGTACAAACAAGGCGTTTGGCCTGTGGTTTAAACTGTGTTTTTTATAATATTATTGACCGATAGTCATTTTAATCATGCAACATGAGTGTCCTTTGTTCTCTGGTGCCAAGCTACCCAGAGTGACCCTTAGCCTGCGCTACAAGCAAAAAATAGCTCAGTACGTTAGTGCTGAGACACAAACAATTAGGATTGGTTTTTTTTTTACAGTATTCATAATATAGATCTGCTTTAAAATAGCATAAACACCAAAAACTAGTCTTAAGTCGTTTTGTAAACCGCCATTTTAGGAAACCAAAATTCTAAAATTACACTCATCATTGTGGAGACTGATCCATGAATTAAAATCAGTTTTCCATAAAGGTTATTGATTCCTAATTCAGCAAATTATTTAATGAAAAACAAACAGTCCTCCAACTAATGTTTTGTCTTCGTTTCTGCTTTCCATTGTGAATTGGTTATTTGAACACAGTTGAATTATTTTTGTTAATAAACTTGTAATTTGGGAAGTCGTTTCATATACATGTGTAACTTACTGTTCAAAGGCCATGCCAGTTCTGCACTTGTGCTTTAATCTAATATTATTTATTTACCTCAGCCTCACCAGGCAGGTATTCATAAACATTTACTGAGCCTAAACTATTTGGCTATTATTATTGTTTCCTGGACTTCAGGATGGTGCCCTGACTGGTATATTTGATCTAAATAACTAATTTTATTCATAATTTCCCTAAGGAATTATTCAGTTCTTCATAGATGAAACAACCATATTACCACACAACTCCCAAAAAACAGATTTGACTACATGACATAAAAAATTTGTATTAAAGATGTAAATCTTGACTGACGGAAAATATTTTCTCATCAATATGTACATAATAATTAAGTCCTACAAGATTGCAATAACAACAACACTCTGTGTGGAAGTTTCTGCTGTATGAATAAGACTCAAAATTAACCAGTTTCAGTATCAGTCAGTTGATTGAAAAATATAGTCAGAGTACGATGTAAGAATCTATTCAAAAGGAAGCTGTATTTTCCACAGCATGTTGAGACAGGCTGAGTGTATTACAGCAAAGTTGCTTTGTCTACCCTTTTGAACTTTTCGCTCCAGTCATAGAACCAGCTGGATTTGGAAATGTTGCTTGGAAATCTCAGAGTTAAGATAAGGATCGACATTCTCTAGTAGTACACCCGTAGCACAAAATATTCCCATCGCAGAGCTGCAAAGATGAGCGGCCTCTGATCCAACTCTGGCCTTTCTTCAATTACACGGTGAGACAGCATGGTGCTGCACCGCTTTCGGAACTTACAACACAGGCAGTGCAGGATGACGTAAGCATTACACAAAAAATCTGCGTCGCATATCTCGCCACACCGCTCATTTCTAAACAATGATGGTGGACGAACACAGTGTAGCTGTCCTGTTGTTGACCAAACAAATCCCTTCAGTTTAAATGTAAATCTGGTTTTCATACTCTTCGCAAATTATTTCAGGGTCTTGTTTACTCCTAAATTTTGCAGCTGGTAGGCCTTGCACACTGCACATCACAAATACGTCACTCCCGGCTGATAAGGAGCTGTGACTACTTCGCCAGTCTAGTAAGTTGACTTTAACTCCCCCTCGCCGCATCAGCCCTTTCATAAAGCACAGGGCGATGCAAAAAGGAGCCTTAATCCTTAAAGTTTTTCTGTAAAAAGGCGCTGATGTTAACTAAGCAAATCACTAATATAAGATGCTAAAGAGAGTTTAACATGTAAACCACAAACTTTTAGTCCATTAAAAAGAGCAAACCTCCTGTTTCTCAGCAACTAACGTTTTACACAGACATTTATGCTCTTAATATAAATAATAAAGAATTAAAAGCAAAATAAAAGAAAATTTGTTTTATTGTTTGAATTTCTGTTAATAGTTTCTACGGAGAGGGGAAAAAACCCATCTGTATAGGCAGCTCAAAGCTTTCCAAAAACTAGAGATAGGAAATCTGCTAAATCTGCCATCTGATCAGTGCATCCCTCTCTGTAGATTTTATACAAATGGGGTTTACATCTATTAACATTTTAGGTGTTACATAAACCATAAATCAGCCTTCATCTGTCAAACACTGAGCATGCATCATTCATCAAAGGGAAGCGTGTTACAGTCCTTAGACAGCTAACCATTGCTACGCTCATCAAGGCGCTGTATGCTTTTAGCAAAGCCAAGGTAAAAACCTACACCTGGTACGACACATCTCAACAGTCGCAACGATAATGTCACTCAACTGTTTTCACAACATCAGAGGCAAAGTAGTCGGGCTAATTTCTCATCACATGTTCTTCACATGCTTCTATTTTGATGCGTTTAATGGGTGTAAAGGAGTGGGGGGGGGTCACAATCACCCCTATTAAAAGATATGGGGGGGTGCAGTGTTGTATAACCATTTTAACCTCATAATGTCTCATGCTTATTTTCCAAGGAGTCCGACAGCGTTGAAAAGGTTTTAATTTGTTTTAATAATTCTCCAGGTTAAGGTCTTTCAAAAGCTTTCCTTGGACTTCTAGTTTCCAATCTTTTTCTCTCCGGTCCTTGTAACCGACTGGCAGAAACGCATCCTTGAACAAAGTGAAAACAAGTGTAACTATCTACAGCAGATGAAGAGTGTCTGAAGGTTTAAAATGTATCTAGGAAAAACAGAACCCAACAGAGAGCTGACACAGGACCAGAACATTTCTCTCAAGGCTTCAGCTAAAATGAATGCGATCAAACCTTTTCATTCATCTCCAAAGGTACAGGTTGTACTATAAGACTGATTAAAAGAGATATATACTGTCAGAACTGTAAAGAAAACATGTTTTACAGCATTTTATACACAAAGCAGCCCTAATTAAATATTTGGTCAATGCCGCCCAGAGACCTCAGACTTTCCGAGTCTGAATTTCTTTTTATCCAGTTGATCTTTCCCATTTGGAACTGGCCAATTACAAATATTGAGAACAACTGAAATGCTCGGTGTTCCTTTCATGGAGAATTTGCACTAAAGGGATAAACTATCCCATTTGATTTTGCTTATTAAAACGTATTCTTCTCAGGCCTTTCTTTCTTAAGCCCGGTTTATGTATTTAAACTTTTATTATTGATCTGTGTGCTTGTATTAATTGATATTTGCTCCTTTTAGTGACCTTTTAATTTCCCTCTTTTTAATGCTTTCAAATGTTCTGTTCCCTTTTATCTTTGTAAAACACTTTAGTCGGCTGTAATGCCGTATTAAAAGCCCTTGTGAGGTCTTTTTTGTGTGTAAATGACTCACAGGCCACAAAGTTAAGTGGCTAAAAAAAAAGTTTCCTCAAAAGAAAAACAGCAACCTTGATCAAATTTAGAAAATGACAACAAAGTTTGGCAGCTTAGAGGCCAATAAAGAAAATTCCTTTAAAAAGCTAGAAAACTACAAACAGGTTGTCTTGAAACTCAGATTTAAATAACAACCAGAAAGGTTAAACATTTTTTGTAGCCACTACCATGAGACTGTGATTTGAAAATGTAATCAGAGTAGGTAAACACGTCAGGAATATATATACATATATATATTCCTAATCCGCTTGCAAGCCATCAGCTCACCTGGCAAGTTGGCGGGTGACAGCGGGCCTGTGCGGGGTGTGCTGGCGCTGGCCGGGGAGCCAGCTGGAGACGGAGAGGGGCCTCGGATGCCTGGCAGGTGGGGGGATGTGTGCGGCGAGAAGGGCGACTGGGCGGGGTTGCTTTGCTCACCCTGGCTGCTCGACACGCCTGAGGTGCTCACGCCAGGACTCAAGGCGCCCTCTGTACCTGTCGGCAGGTCGTCGATCGACCCGGACAGGTCCTGAAGACAGTCGGTTAAAGAGGAGAGACAAAAAAGAAAAGAAAGATGCAAGATTTACTGATTTACAGTTAGCGCTGCGCTAGGTTATTTGTGTATTAGCTGTGATAGTGTGATGCAACTCCTCTGTGTTAACACATGAGTGGCATGGATTCAAATACTACACATGCTCACACAAACATCCCTGGAGGCCTTTGTCCTTATTTGTCTTTTCCAGAGAGAAAGTGAGTGTGCATTATTGCCAGGGGTTGTCATGGTTACGAAGGTTTGTAGGATGTGAGCAAGCAGAGTCAGCATGAAGCGGCAGTCTCATCGCAACGTGATTTCAATAAACAAAGAGATTCCTTAACAATCATAAATCATTTATGGGGGCTTCTGAAGGTGTTGCTTCAAAAATAATATAAATAAATTCACATGCGAATGCATTTTGAGATGCATTTCATGTCGCTTTAACAAACAGAAGCTTTAATATTAAGTCATTTCTCAGACAGATCCTTTTATCTAGCCTCCAGGTCAAAGATTACTGACTGACACAAGGTCAGCCTGTACTGATACTCTGTCTGTGAATATTTATGCTTTCTAATAGCACAAAGGCCTCAGTAGAAGAAAAAAATTACAATTTAAAAATGGTTCTCAAAGCAGATTGATAGCGATGTTCGAAATACTAGGAACGAGGAATAGATATGACCAAAGACACGTCAATTAGTCAAAATATTAAAGAACCATGATTATTATGGGTACACAGAAGGTACAAGCAACTTTAAGTAGCTTTAACAGTTTCTGGTTCTGTGCACACGTTTACCCAGTTAAATGATCGACAATAAATTATGCTAACGGCTAAGATTTCTTTGTAAACACTTATTGACAGGATACGTGCAATCTTTTTCCAGCTTGAGTGGTCAACGGACAGTCAACACCTCAAAATATAGTTTTATAATTTCTGAACAAACACTCAAGCACCATCAGGCTGCAAGACAGCAAGAGAGAGCAAGACTTTCACAACACCCAAGTTCCTCCGTTTCATCTTTTTGAGCTTACTACTTATGTTGCATTTGGAAATGTCAGCAGCTTTTGACTAAGCTAAAAGACTGTCTTCCAGTCTTCCAGGCTAAACAACCAGAGACTGAATTCTGTAGTAATTTTGCTTTTGAGGAATGATGAAAAAACGTTTTTTTACAGCAACTGCTCCCACTCACACACACACACATTGATGTCACCTTTCCAACTAAAATAAATAACCACTCACAGCACCGATGCAAAAATGAGCAAAATATTAATTTGAAATCAGAATCCAATAAAATATATTTTAATCAGAAATCGGCTATGCAATTTGGATCTGGCACATCTTTATTTGTGATGCAAACATAGACATCACTATGCTCTGGGGAAAAGAATGCTTTGAACACAAAGTATATCAATCTGCCCAATAATAGATATTTCACACCAGAATTTTCACCAGATTCGACCACAACCAAACACAAAAGTTATTCTATAGAATAAAGCAGGTAAGCAGTAATACAAGGACTC
Source organism: Valencia hispanica (assembly GCA_963556495.2). NCBI lineage: Eukaryota > Metazoa > Chordata > Actinopteri > Cyprinodontiformes > Valenciidae > Valencia > Valencia hispanica. Next base: position 31,481,234 of record OY747710.1, read on the forward strand.
TATAAAGCAGAGCTTTTAAAAACAAATCACATCCATTTTAAGGATAGAAAGCTTTTGATGCAGAGATTTCATACAGCTCTTGAACAGTAGTATAATGTAACAGAGTAATAAAGCTGCATTGACAATGCTACAAACTGTCTTAGTAAAAAAAACCCAGTGAGGAAAATCATTTAACAAGCATTACTGACCGGAAGGCTGGATGGACGGCCTTGACCGTCCTCTGGACCAGATTTAGGCTGAGAGGATGCAGGGGCATTGGACTGAAACGAGTCCTGGGATATCTCCTAGCACACACACACGCACAGAAACACTGGCTTAATAAAAGCACACATACAGAGCAGAAGATGAGCAGAATCCAAGGCGAAGGGTATTCACCTGCTGTTGTGGAGGAGGAAAGCGCTGATAAGGTGACTGCTGTGCTTGCTGCTGCTGAGCGTTTGGTGGGTAAGCTGCAGGCTGCCCCTGTGGATGTTGGCTGTGTCCCGGTGGCTGCTGCGGATGGGACTGCGCCTGCTGTTGCTGCGAAGGGGTTTGCTGGGGGCCTTGTGAGGGCCCTGGGTAGCTGGGTTGGCCCTGTGATCCAGGGGGAGCCTGGGAACTTGGCTGCGGTGTGGTCTGAGTTGGAGGCCCCTGCTGCTGGCCGTATGGAGACTGGCTAGGCTGCGTAGCAGACGCTTGAGTATAAGGTGGCTGAGACTGGGGGGCACCTTGGGATGGGCCCGGCAGCGGACCCTGGGACTGTGGGGGCATGTGGGGCTGTTGATAGGGTGGTCCCCCTTGGTTGTGTGGAGCTGAAGATGGAGGGTGGGGCTGCCCAGGGTACGGCGACTGCCTTCCAGGCTGACCCGGTTGGGACTGGGAGTAAAGGGATTGTTGTTGATTCGGATGTGGAGCCTGACCTGGCTGGTTGTAATATGGTGCCTGGCCCTGGGAGCCATATCCTCCTGGTCCCTGCTGGCCATAAGAGCCCATCTAAAAAGGAAAATATATGCTCATCTTCATTTGAGACACAACAGAACTCCACAGGAAACCATTTTAGATCCAATCATTTTTTGGGGATGCATTCACAATCCTGATATCAGCCTTCAGATGCACACTGGTGACATAGTTCTGTGTTGCTGATAAAAACTGAAATAAAGCTTTAAGTTGTAAAAGAAAGTGTCAGCATGTCAAATAAACGACAAACAAATTTCCTTTAAAAAAAACAAAAACTTTATAATCATTTAGTCAGAACTGAGGCTGACCTCATTGAACGGGTAACAGAGGAGTCACATCTGGTGCTAACATTTGATTCTCCATTGAATATTGAACACCATTAGAATCACTTCTAAAATGCTCAAAATTAATGTTAATGTTTTTAGGACAATAACCTATTTCAATTTTGTGTCGTTTTTAATTTTGATTGTTTAAATGCGGGGCATGTGCTGCCTGATCTCAAGCTAACAAGTCTACAATCAGATCCAAGGAGTTTCTAATTGAACATTTGTAACTCCTGGTAAAACAAAGATAGTGATGTGCATCATGGCACAGATTAATTTAAATATATGTTGAAGTTTGGCTCAAATTATTGATTTTTTTATATTTACAGTTTGAATGTAAGTGTTGCACTCTGTCCTCTCTGTGATTATGTTTGTGTGGGGAAATTACAGAGAAGCAACAGATCCATCAGAGCTGCTCCACACAGCTTTCTCCACTAATAGGAGGAAAGCTCTGGAAAACATTAGCTGCTCATTTGAAATACATAGTCAAACTACCGTAGTAAATTTATTTTAAGTCTTATCTGGTTCAGAAACATGTTATCTAGGTTTTTCTTTTATATGTGTGTTTTTGGTATCAGTTGACTAAGTAGTTTGTTTCGATTTCACCTACGATTTCACCTTCTCCCTTTCTTTCTTTAAATGCGCAGCAGTTTTTTTATATTAGATTCTTCTTATTTTAATAGAAAAGTACAATCGAGGACAATGTCTGCAAGATGGCAATTGGCTAGAAGGCTGATGTACATGGGCCACAAAAATTTTGTAACACTGACTATCTGCTGCCGATGATCAAATGAACATCAATGAACACAAACTAGTAAGAACAAAATTGAAATTCTGATTAAAATGTAATACCTGTGGACCATAGGGCATTGCGCCCATGGCTCCTGGTGTACGACCTTGCATGCCTACTGGGTATCGTTGGGGACCTGGTGGGCCATAACCCTGGCCAGTGTACCCTGGCCCAGACTGAGGACCTGTAGGAGGCACCTGCGGAGACTGCTGACTGTAAGGACTGCCTCCACCATATGGTTGACCTCTCATTTTTCCCATTGGATCCACAGGACCAGGAGGCTGAGAATGTCAAAAAAAAAACTTGATTAACTATACAAACCAGGATATAAACACCAGAACGTACAAGCAACTTCTCTCACATTTGTGTACTTCAGGTATCAAATAATGTTCTTCAAAGACTCAAAAATACACGGCTGCAGTGCTGAGGTATTTAAGCAGATTCAGTGAATGGGCAAATTGTGCTTTTCTTCACCTTATTTCCCACGGTCATTACCCTGACTTTTTTTTTCACTTCACTCTGCCATAGTTTCGGAAGTCAACAGAGAGCTATATATATCTGCTTTCGAATGGAGGGCAGTCTGCCCAATACTAAACATATCCCAGCTGTGCTCCTGTTTTGAGCCTGGTCCAAGTAGGATTTTTTTTCCCCCCAAGAGAAGGCAGTTTGGCTTTGGATGAATGACACCAGAAATGAGGGAAGTACTTTAACAACAGCAAAAGGAGAGTGAAAACTGTGCACGAGCTCACACACCACCACAACCCCGCAATCCAAGAGATTTCCCTAATAACATTTCGATCTGTGCCGAGAGGAGCGTGCTCACCCTGCAACGCTCTCTTTGCAGAAAGAATGCGAAGTGCCCCGTGTGACAAACTGTAAATCCACATTAATGAGGTGAAATGAATAAGCATAGCACATGGCTAATCTGCATAAAGCAGACAGGAAACTCTGCTGGTGGGCGAGAGATGGTGAAAGGCTTTCTGATTGGCTTTGGGTGGGGAGGTCAGGGGGGAAATTCTGCAGACACACAAAGTCAAACGTGTGCGGCATGCCAGACACAGCAGTCGCATAGCTTCCGACACAAGGTTTAGGACCGGACTTGTGTAGAGATGCATCCATCACTCTTTACAAGGTCAAAACCGATTAACGGTAAGTCCAACCTGCCGATTCCAGTTTTAACAGATTCGGGTTGTTTCGTTGTGTTTTTCTCGCAAGGACTGTAAGAAAAGAGAAAAAGATGGAAGTTCTTTTGATTGAAGTCGGAGTTTTGGATGCAGCAGAAAATGAAGGAATTACAAGATCATTCCCATTTATGGATCACCGCATATACCCCTAAAAGGCACTGCCCGGCTACTGATATCAAAGTACGGTAAGATCTAAAAGCTTACCGTATAAAAACTACTAAAACTTCCCATCATATCACTGCTATTGTGTCAATTCTTTTTTAAAAAGATGCCAGAAAAAGTTCCAGAGCAAATGGGAATAGATATAGATCACAGCGCTGCCCCTTCCCCACCTGTTGCTGCAAATCTCAAGTCAGCTGGCTGAAAAACGACTACCACACAAAATATTCGGCTTTTTCAGAATATTTTGAGTCACCAAAAAAAAAACTGAAATCAGAGTGTGAATGAAAGAAACAGCACCCATCAACTACAATCAGCAAGTTACAAGCTGGTCTAACAAGCTGTTTTGAACTGAAGTAATCAGATCGCTCTATTTACACTAAGGATGCACAATATATCTGTATTAAATTGTCTGATGTTAGTAATTTCTTAACGTATTAGTATGATTCCCATAAGTAAAAATCAATCAAGTAGTCTGTAATTTATTTGAATACCAACTGATTTGATACATGAGTGGCGGGATAAGATTCTGTCACCACTTCGAAATCTATGTTACTGTTTAGCCTTAAAGGGAATACAAGTAAATCCCATATTGTTTCAACGGAGAATGTTCTCTGTCGTCTTTAATGGTAATCCAACGTTAATAAGCTTTTGGTTGAGTGAAAGGAGTATTACAAGTCAAATGGTTTTTAACCACTGAAATTGGGATAAATAAAGTAGTTTTGAATTGAAAAAAGCAGAGCGTTCATTAGAGACTGCTGAATGTTAAATGGCAATGCAAAAAAAGCAAGAAAATTTTTTTTTACCAAACATGTTTCGTGCAATCTCGGGTCACACTTTTTTTCACGGCCTCAATCAGACGGACAGAAATTATCCCAGGAATTCAGTTTTGAAACCACTGTCCTAACTTTTAAGCCACACACGTGATCCTTCAGGATTTCTTCTATTGCTCTTTCCGATGAAATTCTCTTCACACACACATTCTTTATTATATAGAGACACAATCAAGTACATCATTAATTAGAGTGGAGCAACAAACAATTAGGGGCTATCGAATAGCTTTGGACATCATGACATTTTCTCTGCCACCCCTCCCCGGCTGCTTTAACATTGGCCCATGTTGACTGAAAGTAAAAAGTGGAACAGAGAGAGAGAGAGCCTCCGATGACCCTGTGATGAGCTAACGCTGCGTGTTCTTATCAGCAACTGTTGCCTTGCATCACATGTAATTATAAATGGCCATGAGCAGCGGATGAGGAGCCAATCAGATTTCAGCTCGCATGTCAACCCAAGACCAACTATCTCCTGGCTTTGACAGTAGGATTTTACCTCCACAATTCAAATCCCACTGCAAGCTGCAATCTGGTAAAAAGGGCAGCTCTCCGCCACTCCTGAGGCGAGAGCTGCCTGTTCACAGAGAGAACAGCGGCTCCCCAGTACGAGGAAGCGCGTCTAATCGATATGTGATCAAAACCCCAAGGATTTACAGCCTTCCGTGATGACCCCCGGGGACGAATAAACACTTTATAAACATTTTAAACAGGACCTACGCGGGCCGTTTAACTGTCCGTGAAGGGCTCGTTCGGCACGCAACGCATTCCTTCCGTCATGGCCACAAAGTTACAGCTCCACTGGCAAGAAAACTGCACAAACATCAGATTGTGAACAACTATATCACACCAACACGTGAATCCGCTACGTGGTTGTACAGAATAGCAACGCTAGTAACAAATGTAAAACGAGTTTTACGTATAAAGCGAGAGGCAAAGGTACGGGAAGGAATAAACGAGTCGTTGCTCCCATTTTCTCCCTCTTTTAAAGTCGGGCCTTCGTGGCTCCCTTAACATAATTCCCTCGACTTATACCCGAACCCAGCACTGCTCTACTCTTACAGCGGGCCTTTAGAAACACAATTAACGCGCAGTTTATTACGTGGTGTGTTGTAAAGGGTGAAGAAATACACACGACAGGCAGCCATTTTAGAGTCTTTGCGAACTACTATCAGACAATGGCTGGCCTGCTACGTTGTGAAGTAGCTCAGAGGGGAGCAGACATGCTAAAGCTCTCGTAGCGGCTAAGCGGTCGTCTTTACCTGGTTTCTGGCTAGAGGCTGACCGGCACTCCCCGGGCTCATGGGCGACGGGTGGTGGCTTCTTTGTTGCCAGCCCGGGTTGCTCCCTGCGTACTGACTGCTGCTGCCCATGTCTGCTGGTCCCTTACTAGCTCCTTCCTGGCTGCTGTAGTCGCTACCAGACGGATAGTTTGGATAGCCCCGCGTTGAGCTGGGGGAGGTCAGGAGCTTGTTGAGTGTCGGCGTGGATGTTGGCTGGGGGTTTCCAATGTTATATCTCTGGTTACTGTAAGATCCAGCCATCGCGGTGGGTCCTCCCGGCGGTGGCTGCTGCTTAGCTGGCTGGCCCCCAGCTGTCGGCGCCTGAGCGCTGCGTGGAGAGTTCATGCCGTACGCCTGGCCCGGGTGCGGAGTCCTGTTCGGGAATGGGTTGTAGTTGTTGAACTGGTGATTCGAGAAGCCATGGTCGTGTGAATTGGGTTGATACGGGTCCATCATGTTGCTCGACTGCACACCCGGACCCGCAGCAGCTGCCATGCCAGGGCTTTGTTGTCCGCCATATTGATGAAAAGCGGCCCGACCGTAGTGACTGTATCCGTACGAAGGCGGGGGGAAATTGGGACCAGGGTGATGCACGAACCCGGGGTGGTTGTTTCCCTCCGGTCCCACAGAGTCATTCGGGGTATTATTATTAACCCTGGGCGGGTTCCCATTCCCGTTCTTCATCTCTGGTTCCCCTCCTCCCCCTGCATTTCCACCGTCGGCCCCGTCCTGCAGATCCCCCCGGCCCGGCGATCCGCTCTCCAAACACGGCTGCTTCTTGTCGGACTGCTTCTCTCCTGGAACCGTGTCTTCCTTCGGGTCTCGATCCGGCTTTTTAAGTTCAGAAGGCGGACTAGTGTTAAGAGTGGCGGCGCTGGCGACCTGAGCGGCCATGATATACCCCCCCACCCCCCCACCCCAACTCTCTCCCTCTCTCTCGCCGAGTCAGTCACAATCAAAAGCTAGCATTGAATATAAATAATTGTTTAAAACCATCAACCCTTGTGTCGAATCATTCCTATCCCTTCATTCCGGACCGAATCCGGCTGCCATCTCCCCCGGTTTCGGCTCCGTAAGTAGGGTTAGAGAGGTGATGGAGGCTCCATACAATGCGTAGAGAAGCGACAGAAATTGTTGTGGGAGTTGTGTTACCGAGCCCGGGTAGAGGCAGGGAGCTAACCCAACCAACACGAGGCTCAGCTACATACAGCCATTTTACTGAGCCGCACGGACGGCTGCAAAACACGGAGCGGATCCCCAAAGGACGGGCAGGATTTTTTTCTTCTAAAAACATCATATAAACTATAGATGAAATATTTTCTACCCAAGACTAGCTTCATGTTTGCGCAAATGAGAGACAAATGTAACTCATAATCAAGAAGGCATGCTGCAACGAAAGTCTTGCTCATTTATAAGATAAATTAAAATATGACTGCTTTATAGCATGAATGGAAAGTAAATATTCTATAAAATCTCAACTATTCAATTGTGTATCTGTCTGTATGTGTTGCTATCAAGAGAAAATATGATGTAGATGTACAAAGGCTCAAATGAATGCCGATTCAGAGCAAGAATATCTGTCTGCCTTACATATTTTCACCATTTCATGTCCTTTGCATCTCCCGGTATTTCTATTTCTGCATTGTTTGGTTCCTGGTAGGGTCAAATTATATTATGAAGGCACAAAATTGCGTCATCATAGTGGAATATTGATTAAATTCATTGTGGCTACACAAAATTTTCCTCACTTTTTGCCTTCTTTTCCATCATCAAAATGGCCCCACCACTATCCTTGATCTCTACCGTTTTCTGTAAAATCTATATCAGGTACAGGCATCAAGGGTAGTGAAATTCTGTCCAACTGGCCAAATATATTATTATCATGCAGAGTATAAACGTATTGGACTTGAAACATATTAATGCACCAGAAATCACATTCCAATAGCCCTATGCAATTGTGATTTTGTAGGTAATAATATTATGATCAGGGACAAATTTAGGAGGATGTGGGCCCATGGGTTAGAGTCAACGGGTGCCCAACACATGAGTTTCTTTATTGTATCCCAAATGCAATGGGTTTTCTGAAGCAACCTTTGTATTTACCCTTTTCGATAAGTTCTTTATAATGTTCCAAGAAATGTCTTTATCCATACAAGACCCAAACTGTTGCAGTAACCATGCCAGACCTGATTGTGGCAATGTAGCACAGTCACCGAAACATGCCAAAGACAAACAAGACAGCTTGGACCACACTTTATATATACAGTCAATGCTTAAAGCTATTGTTCTGTCTGACATGTTTGGGGTCGAGGATTTGGTTTGAGATGGGGGTATGGCATCATCCTATTGATATTAAACCAACTGACAGTGACATGGGCCTCTAAGGCTTTTTTGAAACATGTAAAACACAATTTATAGCCTACATTATGTAAACATATTCTGGGGCCCCTAAAACTAACTTCCCTTGTAAGCCCTTGCTAAAGCCCAGCCCTGACTGCGATGATTATTGTGTTTCGACAAAATGTGCCGATTTAGTTTATTGCATCTAAACCGGTTCATTTTGCATGTTCCTGTGAGAGTTACCTCTTAAAGCAAAAAGTCATTTTATATCCGGTTGAGATGGCTTTTTTTTAGCTCGGAACATTGGGTCCGCTAAACTCCTTTATGATAAAAGCTACTGGACTCGTGCTATTTGTGAGTCCATCAAAGGAGGTTTATTGTGTTTTTGCAACCTGCATGATACATTCAAAATATGTTGTGTCATTTTAGATGTTTCTATAGACAATGTGTAACTCCTCGTCTCAGATTTGGTGATTTTTCTATGTTATATATTGTATTTTTAGTAACATAGCATGTTTTTCTTTTTTTGTTCTGTTGCATGTAGGTCCATCTTGGGTTTTGTGCTTCACCTTAAAAAAATAACCCTAACCCTAGGCAATCATTTCTAATAATCTGTCATCCATATTCAAACAATTGTTAAGGAATCATCAGTTGATGGGGAAAACTAATTAATGTAATAAATAAAACCTTTCAGTGGTGCAAATGTTGAAGCTCACTATTAAATGCATGTGTGTGATGCATAAAAAAATTAATACCGCCGAAAACAGTTAAAATTCATTCGGATTCAGTGTATGAGTACTTCAGTCTTACACATGTTTTCATCATTTCACATCTGTTGCGTCTGTTCATTTTGCAGGTCTCTGCACTGGCTTCTTCTCACGGTGAACTCATTTGGCAACATATGATTTCTTTTAAGTGGAAAACAGAGGTCTCCAAAGTCCCTGAGATGAGACCAACTGGGTTTTGTTGGTTGTTGGAGTCATCTGTGTGAGACAACATAATGGTATTTAATCATTTTGAATATCATAAAAGGTAACATGCAACTCTTTGACACTACTTCTGTAACATTTGATCACATTTACGCTTCGTTTTGCATCCGTTTTGGATGTTTTGAGGTCTTTTTGTGTTGCATCTTATTTTAGATGTCTAAGTTAGACATGGTTTGGGATGATTTTCAGCAAATGATTCAGAGTAATTACAATTTTTATAAAAAGAAGTCTGTACAGCATTTACAAATATCTTGTTGAAAATTGTACATATTCAGATTGGTTGGTGCTCAATTGGGTTTGATGTTATACAAAATGGTTTGAGATTTGTAAAATTTGTATTTTGAAAATACAAAACAAGAGAATTTCCAATGCATTTATTACATTGTACCGATTTAGATTGAGACAAGCATGAAAACTATACATCTGTCTTAATTTATTAACATGATATCAATGTTATTTTACTTCTTTATGTAAATCATACGTCATATGGTAACAGGATGTTTAGCAGAACAGGGTTAGCTAGAGGAGTAGGTGTGTGATTGGTTGTATGTGGGCCAGCAGCTGGAAGGTCTAATTACATGCAGCCAAATTGGCCTATAATTGTAAGTGAGGGAGAAGTGTAGTTGTCCTCTTTCAGTCAGCTGACCAACCATGCACAGCAACAGGCGGGGGAGGGCCACCTTTCTTACCTAATGCTCTATACAGCTAGAGAAAACTTACTTCTCTTTGCCACTTTCTCTGGTAACTTAAGAACTTTAAGCTTTAGAAACAGTACAAATGACAAAATCTTGCAGTTTTGAAAGCATGGCGTTTTTAAGAGCTTGCTATACCTTGATGCTGGAAACCATTCCATGATTAAACCCTTCATGGTGGTTGTTTTATTTAATTTTGGTCATGTGTTTGACAAAAAAGTAATGTAAGGGATGTGGTCAATAGTCCTGGATGAAAATGCTAAAAGCAATTTGACATGAATCAGCATGGTTTGTCACAAACAGTTTTATTTTATTTCTTTTTTGTGCAGAGAAAAAGAAAAATAAGTATTTATTTTGTAAATCTCTCTGTGTTTTTTTGTTGTTGTTGTTGTTCTTTGCCAACAGTTTCCAAGAGTATTTCGTAAAGAGAAGCAACGCACACACAGGTTTTTCCCCAGCAGAAGGAGGAAGCCTTGCAGCAAGCGAGACTACCAATGCACATTCCCTCCTGTTCCCTCCCCTGCCTGCCTGCCTGTTCTGCTCTCCCCTACCACCCCCTCTCCTCTCGGTCTGTATCTCACTCCAGCAGAAACACTCTCTCTGCTGAGCGTGGGGGGATGGGCGCACAGGCTCCTGCTCTCTCTCTCTCTTGAGCCTGCTGCCATTGAACTGAACCAAACAGAAAATTAAAACAGACTTTATCTAGCTGAAATAAGACACGTAGGCAGCTTCAAAGTCTTACAACGACTAAGAAGAATTACACATCAGACCTCTCTGCTCTGCAGGCGAATGAAGCAGACATTTTTTTCCCTCCTTTGGCAGCTACAGGGTGTGTGCTCTGCATTGAGTAGGGGTGGAATGAAAATGTGAAAGTGTGAATGATAAGAAAATCAAAGAGTGTTTTTTGAGGAATAATTTAAACATCAAAGTCATGAGGCGTTTAATTGTTCGATTGGGTGTAGATTTAAATTCTGATTTGGCATGTAAGTGGGACAAGAGTGGCTTTCGGTTTCTTTTCTCACTCTAGACACACGCACACACACTAAAACTGTCTCTCTTGCTCTCTCTTTTCACACACAAACACACCACACATCTACCTCTAGGGGGCTTATAGAGGGGGGAAAAGGCAGGAAGTACCAATGAGGAGGCATACTTGATCACATGTACAAACACTGAAACACAATTTAACATTCTGCTTGACACACCCCCCTAATGCACACAGAGCTTTGCAGGCAGGAAGCTGTCCAGAGATAATTTGCAGCCACATCACACCACAGAGGGTTAAATGTGATTTCCCACATTAGTGCGAGGCTCGCGAGGTGGATCACGCTTTATTTAGACTGCAGCAGAGCGGGAAAACACACAGATACACACGCACACACACACACTAAACTATGATTAATTAGACTGTCTGTTTATTTGGTGGTGCAAAATCCAAAGATATGACATTTTGAACTACATGATGTAAAGAAAGACAACTGAAACTTGTGCTAATAGTAAAGAGTTTAAGCCAGATTTAGAAAAAAAAAGGGGAATATCTTCCATCCCAAAGACCAGACACAGGGCCAGTTGTGCAGAAACACAGATTTAATGTGCCTTCCTCTCCCCGCCTGACTTAATTTTTCTGCTTCGGCAAAGGGGGAAAAAACGGAGCAGATTTTCCCGGATCCGGGAGGAGGTTTTTTGCAAGCACATGTGCCACCTGCCGGCCAGATCGGAGCCAACACACAGCAGAAACTTTCAGTCAGTCCTTACTTGTCTGATGCGCCGCTGACGGCTTTGATTCAGCCTGTTGACCTGTACTGTGCTCTCCCTTCTGTTTGGGATTACTTCGGCTTCACAGAATGGCGTTAGTAGATGTACTCTGAATGTTGAAGAAACCATCACTCAACAAAGCAGATTGTATGTACTAAAATGTATTTGGATCAACTCTGACCAGCTTCCCTGACCTTGCTGAAGAACAGAATCCCCACCACATGATACTACCACCACCTTTTACCATGTGGACGGTGTGTTCATGGTGATTTGAAAGCCACATATAGCCTTTGGTACAAAAAGACCAAAAGAGTTCAAATTTGGGTCTCATCTAACCGAAGTATGCCCACAGTATGATGCTGCCATCACCATGTTTGACAGTGGTGATGGGGTGTTCATGGTGATTTTGTAGTGTCAGTTTCAAGTCACACACGGCTTTTTAAAGTTAGGTCAAAAAGTTCGGTTTTGGTCTCATCGGATCACAGCGCCTTCTTCAAATCCTTTTCAAAATTATACACGACTGTGAGTTTTATGTTGGGGCTACAGAACATCCGGCATGCACAAAAAAGCGAGAACATACAAAACAACCTTTTACAAGTTTCAAAATTGTTTTTTTTTTTTATTATAATAAACAGTTTACATGACAAAAACCAACACAAATGCTGCCACAACTGCCTTAGGTGTGTTAAAAATGCATCCATTTTTCCCCTTTCATTTAAACATTCCATTTTACAGTTCCATCACTTCCTCCTCAACGGTCTTCCCACTGGTTTCGACATACCTCTCTTGCACTCCGAGAGTTCTAGAGGGTCAAACGTTAAGGAAAACAGATTAAAGCGTTACAAATGTTCTGTGAATATAATTTTTACACCATTTTTCAACATAACTGATACTTGCGCATAGTTACGGTGTAATAAGCAGAGTAATTCCAACTTTAACGTGTGTTTAGTTTTCGTCCGAGCCATGATGAGTCACCACAGTGACTTGGAAAGGATACGAGCCGAACTGAAAGTCTGCCCCCACAGCAGCTGACATCATCGCCTGCAGATTCCTCTCCTCCAGGTCACCGAAGCAGTACCCGTTGGCGTTGTCCACCGCCCGCAAGACCCGAATCATGCTGTCCTTGTCCTGGAGAGAGGAAAAGAAGCAGCATGTGATCTGTGGACTTCCCCTTAGAAATTCAGGGAAACTACTCCCTGACATTTTTGTTGCCTAAAACCACTCACTGAAACCTTGATCATATGCTGTATGAGGACATTTCTGTTTGTTGTTTCAGCGTCTGCAGATATTCTTCAGAGATTTCAAAGCCTTTTAGAGAACACGGCGAGCAGTCTTCCTCAGCCTTGAGTTTTCGTATAAGGTTTGGTTTTGTGAGATAGACAAGGATACATTGGATGCAACACAGGTTGGACTGGAACAAGTATTTGCCCCTCTCTCTCTCTCCTGGGGTCAAAGACTTTGTCTTGCTTTTTAAACTGGCAACATGAGGTGTAACAGTGTAAAAAGCGCTTGCATTAATAATCGGGAAGAGGAGAGTTTACAGTCGTGACATATATGCTTAGATTCTGTATCAGGAATAAAATAATCAGATGATTCTGTATTTATAAGTCATGTCAGGATAAAAAGCTGAATGTTTAGCACTCCTATATCTTTACACATAGGAGTGTTCCAATATTTAGTTTTAAAAGGCTAAAAGTTTATTATTAATCTACCTGGACATATGAAGTGAGTGAGACTTTTATACTTTATATAAATCTATAGCCTGTTTATACTACAAAACAAGCAATAATTATCTGCCAATTATGGCAATAAAAATAAATATGGAAGATGATCTTATTTGGTTAAATGTGAGGGAGCTTATTAATATTAGGTTATTGTGGTATTACATCATAAATTAAAACTGAAGAATTTAAAGCGTTGGCAAAAGTTGTTTGGTAAGAAAATCTTATAATTTGCTCAGGATTATGACTGAAGAAAAACACCTCAAATATGATGGGAGCAAAAAATTTATCAAAATGAGTTTTTAGTAAAAAAAATTAATGCTATAAAATATAAAAAAGAAAAGCTTTTACTTATTTGTCTGTTTTCTTTATTACTATACTTTATTATTATTATTTACAGGCTTAAAATGTAAAAAATATATATTTTCATCTTTTTTGCAAAATCTTCAAGAGCTGCACAATTTATCTAATAACAAGCCTCATCACCATATCAGTGTGTGCACCATCACAAAACACTGCTGTGATGCAATATTCAGCAGGATATTGTCAATTGAAGAGTCATGAATTCACGCTCTAGGTTTTGATAATATATTTGGCCATTTAGATTGTGTCTAACTGCTCTTATCGCACAAACCTCATGTATATTTGAAGTAGCTGAGACAAAAAGGCTCACATAGTGTTTTGATAAAGAAAACAGTGTGAACAATGCTGGCTACTTATAATTAATACAGTCTATGCAATTTGCAGCAATAGTAGCACGATAAGGGTAAAAGGTACAAAAAGCTTAAAGCAGATCAATCTCAAGGTCAACAATATAACAGTACTCAGCTCAATTCATCAATAGAAGTTAGTTTACCATTAAGTCATTTTGCCCTCAGTTTACAATACAGCCTCACTTCATACCTGTACATTGAGAGGCACAAAGGACACGAGGCTGTAGTCTTGTATAACCTCCGCTAGCTTTTCGTTAAGCTTACGAAACTTTTTAAAGAAGGGGTCTGCAGCCAAGTGGTCGAGAAGATAGGTCAGGTCCATGACCTCTGTGTAGAATTCAAGGTTGAATGCTGTGAAAACACAAATAAAAAAAGTACATAGAGTAAAGCCTTTACTCTAAATACCTTATAGACGTTACGCACACATCCACCAGAGAAATCCTTCTTGCTTTGGATGCATGAAGTCACTGGCTCTTTACTTACCTAGTTTTCCATATTGTTCAATCAAGTCCATTTTGGAGAGGACGTTGACGTGGGGAAGCTCCAGTTGCAGCATGGTGGAAAGAGAAGTGCACAGCACGGAGATGAACTTGGCCGGGTCCGCGCAGTAATGAGAGTCTACAAGGTGCACCGCCGTGAGCTGAAAAGGGGAAAATACAAAAAAAAAAAACACAAATAATGTGACACAATGAGAATCACCTAATCTTAAATTAGCATGCCGTATACGGTGCCTTGTAAAAGTATTGATATTTTCAGACCAACACAAAGACGTGCATTGCTGTGAAGTCGAAGGATTCTAACATTTCAAACAGATAAAAATAAGAACAGTGTGGTCTCCATTTTAACTGCGGCCACCGGGTCATTACATAGTTAAACGACATTCTTCTAGGATTATACTTTGTTGTTTTGGGCCTGTACCAGCTCTTCACACCTAGAGACTCATATCTTTGCCTGTCCTTCACTCCACTAGTGTTTTGCAGCTTGTAGCATCAAAATAGTTGAAGAGAGAAACTGCATTTTGAAAGTAATGTGTGAAAGAATCAGGGATCAGACCATTCTTTATGATTGGCGAAGGGTCTTACTCTGAAATTCCACTTGACCAGCTGTGAGAAGATATTCCTCACTGAGCTCTGGTGGGTGTAAAGCTCCACCTGTCCAGGACAGTCGAACAAGAAGTAAGAGTCACCGTGTTGTGTCAGCTTGCTCTCCAACCAGTCCAGATTGGCTTCCACATACTCCATACAGTACAGAAGTCCACCATTCGGCCCGAGCTTCAGGTTCTCCATAACATCATCCAGAGTGATCAGCTCCGCGATATCCACGCCACAGGAATAAGGGATCCCCTCGTTGGCTGGGTCCATGTTCACCACCACCACCTTGCGTCCCAGGCCGGTCAGGAACTCCTGCATCCCCTGGCAGTAGGTGGTTTTACCGGAGCCCGGTGGGCCGATGACCACCTGACCGAAGCGCAGAGAGGGTTTGGGTCCCGGCTGAGCGGACATGGTGGCAGGATGTTACAAACTTGGGTGCAGAGGTTCACGTGAACTGGGACCAGTTAAGTCACAGGGAGCAGGCGTGGCAGCATCAGGCTGTGTTGTTACAGCGAGCACAGTTGCTGCTTCTGATCGGCAAAGAAAAGAAACCCTGCTAACCGGTATTAACAGCGAAACTAAAAGAAAACAAAGACCAAAAAAAAAAAAAAAAATCCTGAACCTTCCACAGAAACTTTTTAAATACCGTGAATGTGACAGTAGTTGTATGTAAAAAAACCGATTCAAGGTTTAAAATACTAATATAGATTTTAGATGGCCTTATAAGCTATGTCTAAACAGTAATACATATTTACCGCAATCAGTCGCAAAAGTGTTAGGCATGCGTACTTCCATTACCAGCTATCAGGCTAAAGCTATGAATTACATCCGGGTTATTTGAAACTACTTTCAAAGTAAAAGCTCTTATTTCAAATTCACACCCACATTTCTTTTCAAAATGTAAAACTTTTACCCTACTTTTTTTTCTTTTACACAGTGGTCTTTCAAATTCCCACCATATTTATGACTGAATAAACACAGAAAGATCTTTTTAAACGTACAGCCGGTATTTCTACACTTCCCTGTATTTAGACAATTTAAACATGGAAAAACAATGCAGCAAAATTCTAAATTAAGGGGAAGAATTGGAGGGACCTATTGGTGTGAAAAGAGAGGAGGAATGTTACCTTTAAAGTTCATGTACTCTGTTGTATAATAAACCTTTAGCACTTCCCTCTACGGCTGCGCTCCATCCCACTCAATTTGGATGTAGGGCATCTGTGGATTTCAAAATTTCGACATACTCGGCTCTTGCTCAGTGATTTTCCCCCTGGGAGGTGAACCTCTGCCTCAGTCTTAAGTTTTCTCCACTAACTGCCTTGTAGTTACCTCTGTCCCTGCTGAAGAATAACATTCCCCCAGCATAATACTGTCATCATCATATTTAACAGTGGGCCTGGTGTGTTAGTTTTCCTCCACACACAGTTATTAGATTGCCAAGTTTTAGTGTCAGCTGAGTGGAGGATAATTCTTCCACACGTTGCTGTGGATTGTGGCAAACTGCAGAAGGGCTCTCTTTCAGTAACGGCTTCTTGTCACTGGCAGTTTCATGGATTGCATAATTAGGTCGGGTCAGTTAGTGTTGTAATTTAATAAGATCCTAAATGATTATATTTAGCACAATCTTTGTGAGACATACAATGGAAAACATGGACACAAAATTAAATGATAAAAAAATTAATTTATTCTAAACATCTAATAAATAAAACAGAGCTAGATGTTTTGCCGAGGTCATCTTTTTGATCCAATGCTGCCACCTGGCTGCCAGCCTCTGTACTTCATGCTGGTGTTGGGCTGGCGTCTAAGTAAAGTGTCACCTTCATCTATGTCTTTGGGTTTATCGTACACTGTACTGATAAGAAAATCTGCTCTGCCCTTCTTTACAGGGTGTAACAGCAGCTTTTCTCCATGATACCTGCAGAAAAGAAACACACTAGCATTTGAATTCAATTCCTCCCACTATGGGACAATCCCTGTATTCAATCTTGTCGGTTGATTCTGTTTCAAATATTCACACCAACCCAAAGCCACGTTTGCAGTGCGGATGTTGGCCCTCACTCTCCAGAGCTTCAGGGATCCCAACCTGGCTGCTTCCCAGCCCTTCACCGTCCTTCCAGCCCTGCTTCTCCATCACGCGTCGACCAAAGCCCTGATCACATGAAAGAAATGTGAGGAATATTCCCACAGGAGAGTA
This sequence comes from Valencia hispanica, assembly GCA_963556495.2. Classification (NCBI taxonomy): domain Eukaryota; kingdom Metazoa; phylum Chordata; class Actinopteri; order Cyprinodontiformes; family Valenciidae; genus Valencia; species Valencia hispanica. The sequence continues at coordinate 31,498,234 of OY747710.1, forward strand.
CAGGAACGTATGAGCTGCGTAAGCCTGCTTACTTTAGTAAACCTCTCAAAGCTGCCAATGGACTGATTGTGCTCGGATCCATCTTCAATACCATCCCTCAGTCTCTTCTCATAGCGCATTTTTATGTAGTCACGAGCGTCCATGTCGCCTCCATCTGTAAGAGGAACGGTTAGTACTAATCTGAGGGGGAAAAACATGCTTTTTGATCCAACATTTAATCAAGATGATGATTACAGATGGTAGAAATGGCTCGGATACCTTTGTCATAGTAAACGCTCATGTCAACATCCCAGTCGTCTGCCGTTTGCTCGTCAAAATCTAAAAGAGGAGCAGATTATTTTACAAGAACGGTAGATGTAAACAACATGAGTTCATGTGCATCTTGCGAATGTAAACTTTCTTCACATTTTGTCACATTACAGCCATAAAACCTGTATGTGTCTAACTGGGATTTTATGTGACAGACCAACGTAAAACTAAAAGGGTGCAAAGCCGGGATGAAGACCACTTTTTGCTGAAATTAAAGCTGTAAGTCTTTGGTAGTCTTTCTACCAGCCTTGTGTATTTTATACAGTTTTCTTAAAGAAAACAGCTCAAGTTCAGTTTTATGTCTTGTCAGAGACTCTCAACTGGATTTAGGTCTGGGATTTGAGTTTACTTAATCTAAACCAGCTCACTGTAGCTAATGCTTTGTGTTGTTGTTGTTCTGCTGGAGGGTGAACCTCCACCCAATTTTCTAGTCTTTTGCAGCCTCTAACAGGTTTCCTTGCAGGACAGTCCTGTATTTAGCTCCATCCATCTTTCCGTCATCCCTTAGCAGTTTCTCTGTTGCCGCTGAATAAATGAATGCACACAGCATGATACTCCCACCACCATGGTTCAAAGGGGGTATGGTGTGATCAGAGTGATGTGACGGGCTAGGTCCCCACCCCCCACGCTACATTATGCATGTAGGCCAGATAGTTTAGTTTTCGTCTCATGTGATCAGAGCACCTTCTTCCACAGTTCTGCAGCATCTCCTGTATGGCTTGATGAAAACTTAAAACCAGACTTCTTTAGCTTTTTTGTTGTTGTCACCGTTCCATGAAGGTCTGGTGATCTGTGGAGTGCTCAACTAATAGTTACAGTATATTGTCAACAGGTTCAACCCACGTATCCTTTTTCTTCCACTTCACAACTATGCATTACGTTGTGGTTGTGCATCTCATATAACACCAGTAAAATGGGACAGAATGTGGGGAAAATATAAGGAGAATGAATACAAGGCACAAAACACAAGGCACTGTATATTTTTAGAATTTTAAAAGAAATAGCATTATACTGTATTTGCCGTTTTTCTGTCTTACCTCCCTCTTCCTCCTCCCAGTACTGAGCGTCGGTGTAGAAAACCAGACCCGAGCCTCCTTTTTCCCACTTTAACTCAATCTCTTCCTCGTACAGCCTCTCTTTGCTTCGCTCCTGGCTCGTCACATCATCATGCAGGGCCTCGTGGCGTTCCCACTCTTCACAGCAGTCATCGTCCTGCAACCAGGCACGTGCATTATTTATAAACCCAAATGAAAAGAGGATGGTGAATTATGTACCTTGACAACAAGATGGTTTTTAAATGCTCAAAACGTGCCGAGGCATCTTGATTAAACCTACATCATCTGCGCTTGACTGTGCATCCTCCCCTTCTTCTTCTTCTTCTTTCTGCGCATCACCATCCTCTGTTGTGTGTACATCATCAGCCAGGGGTCTGGATTTTGACGAAGGAGCGCTCAGAGAGCCTGGTCCTGATATTTCGTGTCCAGCACCTGTTAACACGGTCTCCTCTGTGGCTGGAAGGATGCACGTGTTGCGGTACTGGAAGGGTACGTTTCCGTAGCGACGGCCGGAGCTGGTCTTTGGGAAAGTGAGGCCCAGCTTCCGGATGAGGCGCGGAGGTAAGCGACAGGACTGGATGAGTTGGAGGAAGACTTTGATGGGCGTGCCAACGTTCCCGTTCTGCATCAGAGCAGGTGGGTTCAGCTCAGGCAGCCGGTTAAGGTCAGCTTCAGTGAACTGCTCCGTTAAGGAGACATGGTGACGTAGCTCATACTTGGTTTTATAAGGGAAGGAACCTTCACCTGAAAACACAGAGATAATGTTGGGCAGACTTTATCAACATATCTTTGATCTTTTTCCTACATCAACGGTTCCATTTCCCTTAAACGTTCAGATTCTTGTAAAGAGTTTCTGCTGATTTTTCATTAATCTGGGGCATTTGAGTACAAAACTTTTCTGCAGCCCATAAACAACACTAAGGTTCATTTGGATGATGAAGGGCTATTTCACCATTTTGATGTTATTTTTTTAGCATCTGGACAAACTTAGATCAGCTCTATTTTAAAATCCCAAAGATTTGTAAAACCTCTAGTGGATATCTGTCAAATAGAGATTCTTTAAATTCCTGTTTTTAAAAAAGCCAGTTAACAGGAATACCAATGCTTTCCCATTGAAAAGAGACCCAGGTTAAGAACCACAAATCCAGTTAAAAATCCTACTCCAAAAGTGGGTTAGGACAAAATGAAAAAGCAGTCCTTTTTTAAATTTGAAAAACAAAAAAAAACATGAATGTGGATTTATCTATGGATTATATCAGTAAATGACATTACGAACTGTCAAATACAATTAACAAAAAGTACTATTTTGATGTTTTAAATTAAATATATCTAAAAGTGATCTCATCACATCATAAAGAAAGCCCTTTGTATTTCACTAATTCCAATATTTAAAAAAATATCCGTGATATTGAAAAAAACCCAATTCTTTCTTCAATATTGTTCAAAAATTGTTCAATGATTTATTTGATAGGTTTAAAGACTGCGTGGGAGCCCTGTATCACCTACTACAATGCAAGAAGTGAGATCATCGTGTAATTCATTTACTGCTTAATGAAGTTAATGCTTGTTTCCTGTCATAAGAAAATTAGTATTACTCCACTTCAAGAACTTAACCAAAGGGCTGCCTCCTTTATAAGCATCTATTATATTACATCACTCACCAGAGGTGGGTAGTGACTAGTTACATTTACTTAAGTAACTTTTTTTTCCCGGAAAAATATTACTTTTAGGAGTATTTTTACTACACTGTACCTCTTACTCTTACTTGCATAATATTATTATGAAGTACCGTTACATTTACCTGAGTAAAATTCCTGAATACCTACCGGAGGTAACTTCATTGAATGAAGAAGAAAATGTGTTCTAACAAAAATACACCTACAGTTTATTGAAGATCACCCATTTCTACACAAGCTTGGTTTTTCTAGAGTAATTTTCTGGAATTAGGTTTTACCTTGTTCTAAGATATACAGTAAGAAAATATATATATATAAACATACACATTACTTACTGTAAGTATAGGTATTATATTGAAAAAACATTGACTTAAAAAAAAGTGTTTCTTCTGCTTAAAATTTGTATTTTGTAATTAAGCTATTTATTTGTATACATTACCTGAATTTGCCCAGAACTTTATATTTTTGTCTGTAGAATGACCTCATTTTAAAAATATTAAATCAGATGTTGCTCAGTACTCGAGTAGCCTTTTTACGAAAAACTTGTTGTTTTACCCTTACTCGAGTACATTTTTGGACAGTTACTTTTCTCTTCTACCAGAGTAAAATATGTTGAAGTAGTGCTCCTCTTACTTGAGTTCATGTTTTGCCTACTCTACCCACCTCTGTCACCCACTAACCTTTGTCATGTGACACTCGTATTCTTCTGATAACACAGCGTCTGGCCAGCCAGTTGCCCTTTGACTCGACCCAGTGGTTTCCCGCGTACATCCTGATGAACCTCTCAGCATGTTCGGCGCGGACAGAAACGATACAGCAGCGCGACCTCGCCGCTGTCTTCGACGCGCAGCTGCTCTGCGTTGATTCGTGCGGTTCTGGGGAAGCGGAGCTGGCGCTCTCTCCGTCTTCGTCCGCTGTGGGTCCGGAGCCCTCGAGCTCCCTCAGAACCTCCGGTCGGTGTCGGTAGTGGAAGCAGTGAAAGCCGCCGCTCTCTATAAACTGGCTGAAGTAATTTCTCAGGTCCGCTGAGCGAAAGGCTACGGGAATATTGCTGATAGCGAGATACACGGGACGTTCCGTTTCGCAGACCGCCATGATTGTTTACGTCCTCGGACGAATGAGGGACGTCACCTCCGTCACCGCGGCGGCGGCTCTGCCTGCGCTGCGCCACCCAGCGAAACAATTCAGACACTGCAAGAAAAGAACCTAGCTGTATGGCAAGCTATTGTGACATATATTGAAACCAAAACTGATGCAAGGTTTTCGGGAATTTTCGCAAGTCACAAATCTTAAAAGTGTGGCGTGTCAACACTTTGTAGAACCACATATCACTGCGGTTTAGTTGCAAGTTTTTGGACTGTGTTTCTGCTCTCGAATACACCTGAATTTCCCATCTGTGGGACAATAAAGGATATTTCTATTTCTTCGGCCCACTTCTGGCATCAAGAGAATGACATTTCTTTGCCATTCTTATTTTTAAAACGGCTCAAGTTCAGTCAGTTTGGGTGAAGTGAACCCAAAGTTCAAATCTTGCCACTTATTCTCAATTGAATTTAGGTCTGGACTTTGACTGGACCATTCTAATGGATGAATATGTTTTGATCTTAACCCTCCTCTAACTTGGGTTTCAGGTTACTGATCTGCTGAAAGGTGTACCTCCACCCCACTTTGATGTGTTTTTCAGGCTCTAACAGGTTTTACTGCAGGAAAAAACATGGATTTCCCCACTGAGGGACAATAAAGGCTATTGTTTTCTATTCTATTCTATTCTATTCTATTCTATTCTATTCTATTCTATTCTATTCTATTCTATTCTATTCTATTCGTCTTCCCATCAACTCTGACTAGCATCCCTGTATCCCCACAAAATGATGTTGTCACCACCATGTGTTATCAAGGGGATGGTGATTTTAGAGTGATGTGCAGTGTTAGTTTTCTGCCACATTTAGCCTTTTGGATGTATACCAGACATTTCAGCTTGGGTCTAATTTGAACAAAACGGGTTTCTTTCACATGTTACTGAATTTCCCCTTGTGGGATTAATAAAGTAATATATATATATAATAGTTAATAAAGTCTATTAATATTATTATTACTATTATTATTATGTTTGCAGTGTTTACTACATGGCCTGTTGCTATTTTAAATTTGACTTTTTATGGCTTTTATTTAACGATAACTTTCTTCCTCTTCCTCTTTCATAAAGGCTGGTATGCAGAAAGGACAACTAATATTTGTCCTGTCAACACATTCCCCACTTGAGTGGGGAATCTCTGCTCCTCCTCCACATTTACAATAGACAATACAATCTTAAAAATGTATATATTGACGTGTGTGGTTATAATTGTAACAAAATAAGAAAAAGAGGTATGAATAATTTGGAAAGCACAGTCTCTCTTGCTACTTTTTTGTAGCATCAGTGATTGCATAGCTGGTACAAATGACATTATTTCTAGTCAGAATTAAATATATCCAGGTCTAAAACAGCATTCTTAATTGAAACAAATTTGAAGGTCAGGCTTCAAATATTTATAGTGTAAGAAATGTTTCAGATATCCACAAGGAATTTCCAAATACATTCTCCCTTCCCGAAGAGGGTTTTGGACTGTGGGAGGAAGCCAGAGTACCCAGAGGGAACACAGGAAGAACATCCAAACTCAATGCAGAAAGACCCCAGGTTGGGATTCAAACCCAGGACCTTCTTGCTGGAAGGCAACAGGGCTACCAACTGCACCACTGTGCAACCGGAATCCTACCCATTACTATTAAAAAGCTATTTTACAGTTGGTATGCTATGAGCTATTTGTCATCAAATTATTTTTACAGGCGATGTGTCAAGGGAAAATTATTGATCTCTGGTTGATTTATTTGTGCATCTCAACTAATTTCACTTCTAATTCAAGGAAATATAAAATTGATTATATCTTATAGTGGCCTATGGATGTCACTCCGAAACAGAAAGCTGCAACAGAAGATAACTCCATTGCTTTTTTTAGGTGTGGCAAGGGGTTAATAGCTACCTATTACCTAATTAGACTGAAAAATGTAACTACTCTATATTTACCCTCCAAAAAACCAAATCAGACAAACGGTGCCAGCACAATATAGTAACATTGTCAAAGATGATTGTGTCTGAATATTTCTATAAAGATTTGGCAACAAAAAGGAAACATATTTTCAAGTGAAATTTAAATTGATCAATCTCTCAAAGCCAATTAAAAAAAGTTTTGGAAACTTTCACACAGCTGAAGTCTGGATTAAGACTGAACTTTTAGAGTCATTGCTCCTCTTATTTTACAACCATGTGTTGTAGGGACTTTGCAGATCTGCTTGGGGTCATCGTCCTGCTGGTTGACCCATTTTTGGACTATATTCAGCCGGTGGACACCCTGTAACACGTCTGATTTAAAAAGTACCTCAGTATAGACGAGTTCACGGTTGGTAGAATGACTGCAAGGTGTCTAGGTCATCTGACTGTAAAACAAGCAGAATCAATCCCTCCTTATGCAGAGTGAACTTTGTTTTTTACACAATGCTAATATTAAGATAAGCATCATGCATAGATCCAACACTGAGCTCCTTTTATTACAATAGTTAAATATGTCAAATATAACTTTTTTCAAGGCATATAAAATTTTTAGGTTCAAAATTGACATTATTTTCTCACTGCTGACTGTTTTTTTTTTTTCTTATCTCCTACTATTTCACATAGAAGAAACGTGGTCAAAGTTCACTAACCCAGAGGCTAACATCAACTGTGGCCTTCAACTCAGACTTTATCATTGTATTTTGTTAGTAATGTGCAGTAAAACTAAACTCAGTAGTCTGGACCCTGACATCACTTTTACACATCATCTACCCCAGATTATTCAGCCCAAGTCCTGGTCACTCTGGTTATTAGAGGCTCCTACTAATGATAAGATATGTTTTTTTTAAATACCGTTAAAAGTTTTGTGTTACTCTTGTTCTACCCATTACACAAAATATATCAAGAGAAAAGTGTATTATAAGTGACAGAAGTTAGGTCAACCTACCCTTTGATGGCTGGTGTCGCCCCCTATAGCCATCTACCAGTCTCTGACATCAGTCAGATGAAACTTTGCCGTCACTTTCAGCTGTGAGATGCCTGAGGGGTTTCAGTTCACCTCACATCAGCATCTTTGTACGATAAGACCTGGGCTTTGTCCCGGATTTTCAGTTGCTTAATTCTCAGCCAGTCCTGGGTGGATTTACTAATATGTTTTGGGTAATGGGTGCTATGTTGCAGAGTCCGGTTGTGCTTCATCTTTAACGGTTCTTACAGATATCCTCACATTTTCCTCATGATAGAGTAGTTCTCACACTGGATTACAGTATATGATGTGAACCGACTTGGTCCTGCTACAGGAAATAACTTCCAGCTCCATGCCTCACAGCTGGATGAGGTGCTTTCCCTAGGATGTTGTATTCACTTCTCTGTTCTCATGTCCAAATAACTGAGGTTTTCTCATCTGTCCAAAGAACATATTCCAGAAATCCTGGTCTTTGTTTATGTTCTCGCTAGCAAACTTCAGTCTGGCCTTCATGTATTCCTATACACTGAATGCTTAACTTGTGCAGTCTCTTGTGCATCAAGAGCCTGTTGTACTTCCCAAGATAACATTTTAGGGTGTTTGGAGACTTGTTTTATCATCTTGCGGTCTGCTCTCAGGATGAACTTGAATAGTAAGACCTGCACATGTTGGCAGCGTTGAGTGTCCTCCACTTGTAAACTAATTTCAGTGCAGTGAAATAACTGATTTCTAATTATTTCGATACATCATAATATTTGTTACCAGACGTGTATACTGTTACAATTTTCTTTTGGAGGCCTCAGACAGCTTTTCGGATCCTACCATGGTGTTCACTCACTTCAAAAGTCACGAGGACACCAAACTAAATATCTGAGGTTTTAACAGGGCAAACCTTTTTGAAAATGCTGAGTAACGATGGCCTCATCACTTGGACCTGATGTGATCCACCTGTGTGAGATTTTAGTCACTTAAAGGGAGAATAAATATGGGATATCCTAGTTTATTTGTCATCAGAAGTTACTTTTTCATTGCATTTTGCAGAGAATTCTAAAAACTCTTTTCTTCAGTTTTTATTTTTTACCATTTATATTACTCTGATTTCTGAGTATGGTTAAAATTGATATTAAGTATCTATTATTAGCAATATGTCAGGAGCACACACGGTCAACAATAGGGTGTCCTAATTTTTTTACCAGTATATCCTCTGTAGGTAATGCTGGTGAATATTGGATTAAACTTTCCAGTTGTTTTTTTTATCAAGTCACCACCGATGATCTCATCCCTCACCCACATCAGGTCACTGAAAGTTCAAAGCAATGTGAGTATAAGTGGGAATTTAATTAATGCTAACCTTTTCCATGATTATGAACTCTATCTTTAGGTTGATGACTGTTAAAACAGAGCCAAAAAGCTTTGAGTAATGCTCTTCTTCATATGCTGTCCATCACGTATACACAGAGCTGGGAGTTCACTGACCCAGTGGGAAAAATAAAATGTGAGGAAGTAAAATCAACACAAGTCAGGTCTCAGGGGAAGCTTTAGAAGAAGAGCAAACGGAGTTATAGGGAATGTAGGAGTCCCTTAAATATCTAAATTATAGGATCCGCAGATCTGGGAATATGTTATATATGTTAAGTTCTTGATCTATTTAGGTTTTGTTTTGAATTCAAATGACTATAAATGTGAAGATTTGGATATTCTTTGGGTGACAGGGATTACATCACATCCAACCGTCCTCACTCCCAGAATCCGGGTCTTGTTCCTCTCACAGACTGAAGGACATTTTATTTTTACTGTCCTGGCAGAGATAAGTGTCTGTCCTCTGTGCCCGTCTCTGCCTGCTCCTAACCTCTATAAACACACGCCTTATCGCAGCCATTTACAACTCTCATCATGCTTCATGAAGCCTGAGAGCTGCTGAAGTGCATTATAGGTCAACCTGTAAAAAAAGGCTCACATTCCTGATGATCATGTTGTGTTCTTTTGAGTTTTCAAGTCGCACCCCTCCACGCTCTGGTGATAACCTCTTCCATAAATTATTACAGTGTATTAAAATGAGATCATATCTGGAGTAAAGATGAGGCTTTGAAGTATTTTCCAGAGGAATCCTTCAAGGAATGAGTAAAGAGAGTAATGAAGTAAGGCAAACATTCGGTGACTGGTGCTGCCAGTTGTGTCTGGCGTCTAATCTCTTTATTGCGGTTTTACACTACATGACTGACCTTGACTTCACTGCTCCACAGTTTCCCTCTTCTCCTAGAACTTCCCCTCTGTAACGCTTTAAAGATTCTTGGCAACGGTCCAATAAAATATAAAGACTTTTTTGTGTCATTTAACCAAGGCAAAAAGATTTTTCATGTTTAGCGTTCACAGAGCTAAATGTCCAAACCAAAAAACAGATCTTTTACCCTTTTGTTTATGTGAGATGATAATAAAGTCATTAGCTTATCATACTCCAACCTCGGTGCCAGGCACAGGAAGGATAATAAATTAGGATTGTGGAACATTGTATCGCTTGTCACAGAAACCATAAAATGAAATTCCATTATCTCATTTGTTTAGTTCTGATTATTTTAGAACAAAAACACCCAGGTTACGTAAAACTAGCACCCTTCTTGAATCTTTTATTGTGCTAATTGGTTGACACACAGAGAGTGAGGATGAAAATCCCACATGTTGCTGTTTGTGATAATTCCTTTTCTGGTCTACATCATGGGTAATATTGCTGACTTTTCAGTTGGGAGAAGGTTTGAAGGAGTGTAAGCCACAGAAGATCGTTACTAAAGAAGCTGGATGTTTACAGAGTGCTGTATCTCGCTTTTGATTTCCAGACTGGAGCAATGGGTCGGCATTAAGAGATCAGCCCTAAATAGAAAATCCAGGATATCACATTGTTTGATTTTTAAAGAATTTATTTGTATAATGGTACAGAAAATTTGGTACCTACAAACAAGCAAGATTGTGGCCCTCACAGACCTGTTACTTCTTCTTTAAGAAGCTCTTCTGTACTCCACCCGTTACCTGTTTTAATGGCAACGGTTTAAACTCGATATCTGTTTAAAAAACACCTGTCCACACGTTCAAACAGTCAGACGCCAACCTTCACCATGGCCAAGACCAAGACCAGAAAGCTGCCTAAGGACACCAGGGACAAGATTGTACACCTGCACAAGACTGGGATGAGCTAATCTACAATAGGCAAACAGCTTGGTGAGAAGAGTTCAGCCGTTGGAGCAACTATTAGAAAATTGAACAAATACAAGTTCACTGACAATCTCTCTTGTCAGGGGCTCCATGCAAGATCTCACCTCATGGGGTACACATGATCTTGAGAACAGTGAGAAAATAGCCCAGAACTACATGGAGAGAATTGGTCAATAACCGGAAAAGAGCTAGAACAGCAGTACCGAAGGTTACTATTAGTGACACACTACGTCGTCATGGATCCAAAATCCTCCAGTCCCCCTGCTTAAGTCAGCAGATATGCAGGGTCGTCTAAAGTTTGCCAGAGACCATCTGGATGATCCAGAGGAGGATTGGGAGAATGTCATGTGGTCAGATGAGAACAAAATAGAACTCTTTGGTATAAAAGCCACTCGCCGTGTTTGGAGGGAGAAGAATGCTGAGTTGCATCACAATGAAGGGATGAAGATGACAACAATACCCGTCGAAGTTGGTGCACATGGCCATATCAAGAAGGAATTGGAGAAGAGAATGAAACAGATTCCTGGAAATCCAATAACCCAAGAAATCCAGAAGATCGTCCTCTTTAAAACTGCACAAATCTTCAGAAGGACGCTCTCCATAACTTAACTCTGAAATTGCCTTAGAACCATAGTTTGATTCTGGCATTTCAGTGAAGTCACACCAAGATACAAGAAACATACAAATTATTATTGATGTTGATGATGATAATAATTCAATTCACATTATGAATTAAATTACTGAAACAAAATAACATTTCAATGATATTCTAATTTAATGAGATGTTCTGAGGATTTTGAACACATCAGAAACTCTCATTTGTCGACTGGGACATACACATACAGACCCTATCCAAAGAACTTGAACATCATGGAAAAGAGTTCCTGTTTCCGTGGGTTTATGAGCTGGAAGCTCAAATGATGTACAAATGAACAACTAAAATGCAAATAAACAACTAAATACTTGAAATCATTTAGGTTGTGGGCCCTAAATCTATGATATATGGAAGTTTTATGTTTTGAATGGAATTATGGAAAATAAATAAACTTTTCCATGATATTCTAATTTTCCGGAAAGGGTCTGTATACATTCCATATTATGGGTCTTCATTTATGGAAAACACAGACAGATTTTGATAACTGAAATAATTTTGAAGGTAAAAGCAAACATTAGGAAAGACTGTTCAAAAACCAGCTAATTATTTTTGCATAACAATGAACATGAAAAAAATGCAAACAAATATGCAAACAAAAGGAAAACATACCCTTTTTATGAAAACAGGTTCACCTGGTTCCGCTGTTTGCTTTTCCTAAACTCATTAACAAGAGTTACCTTCTTTGATTCTGCCAGATTGCTCTCCTTTAAAAAAAACTGAAAAAAATCAATCTGGGTTCATATAAAATAATCATTTTTCATTGTCTCATCTCTGTAAAACCTTAAAGGAAATCTTACACTAAAATCAAGGAAATAAACAGTGTGTGACACCCTTTCTAACCAATATAAGGAATGCTGTTGATATTGAAATTATGTTGTAACTCCAACTGAGATCCAAACATGAAGTTATAAGTGTTGTAAAACTATACATTAAAAAAATGAATTAAAAGTAAAAATGATCAGATCAAATCACATGGCAAAATACATTTTGTAATGTGTCATATGAAGCATATTTTTACACGTGTTTATATTCTGAACAGTCTGAAGTACAAAAAAACGTTTTTGAAATTCTCCTTATCAAGTCTAAAGAAGTAAGTAAGCTGTTTCACTTTTGTTTAATAAAACAACAACTTCATCTTCCTTACTCAGACCCGGGTCAAAATTAACCAATAGGCCTCAGTTGATTTAGGACAGCAAGTTCAGGTTAGGGATTCAGCCCAGCACTCTGAGTTAGGCGTACCCCAAAATGGGTTAAAGAAACACTTGCTTAAGATCAAGAATACCAAAAAGTGGGTTGAAATAAAGGAACCCATAACCTAGATTTCTACATTGGGTAACTGGACTAGAATAAATTGTTTTCATATTTAGTTCAATTTTGAATTAAAAATAATCAGATATATGAAAAAAAACAGCCCAATACTGTCTAGTTATACTGTTATTGAAAAACATCTAAATTTGGATTTCAAAATTAATATGCAACATCAATGTTATTGGTCAAAGCATAAATGTGAACATAGCATAACACCAGCCTGCACTTACTACTTAGCAGGTGAAAGACTAACCTTATCTGAAGTCAACAAACCTATTCTTTAGTTGGAATTAATTTCTTTGACATAACCCACTGACATTATTGTGTAGCAACAGGAAGGTTCAGTGAAGTCTGATCAGGTTTTTGAATAGTTCAAAAAATATATTTTTTATTACATTCTTTAAATTTGCAAGCTTACATTTATCAATATTACTATGCCTTTAAATAATTTGGGAAAGCCCAGATGACGATGTCATAGCTTTGAAAGCTACCGACTGTCAACATGTCAATCACAGCGCAGACAACATGCAATATACACTACCGTTCAAAAGTTTGGGGTCACATTGAAATGTCCTTATTTTTGAAGGAAAAGCACTGTACTTTTCAATGAAGATAACTTTAAACTAGTCTTAACTTTAAAGAAATACACTCTATACATTGCTAATGTGGTAAATGACTATTCTAGCTGCAAATGTCTGGTTTTTGGTGCAATATCTACATAGGTGTATAGAGGCCCATTTCCAGCAACTATCACTCCAGTGTTCTAATGGTACAATGTGTTTGCTCATTGGCTCAGAAGGCTAATTGATGATTAGAAAACCCTTGTGCAATCATGTTCACACATCTGAAAACAGTTTAGCTCGGTACAGAAGCTACAAAACTGACCTTCCTTTGAGCAGATTGAGTTTCTGGAGCATCACATTTGTGGGGTCAATTAAACGCTCAAAATGGCCAGAAAAAGAGAACTTTCATCTGAAACTCGACAGTCTATTCTTGTTCTTAGAAATGAAGGCTATTCCATGCGAGAAGTTGCTAAGAAATTGAAGATTTCCTACAACGGTGTGTACTACTCCCTTCAGAGGACAGCACAAACAGGCTCTAACCAGAGTAGAAAAAGAAGTGGGAGGCCGCGTTGCAGAACTGAGCAAGAAGATAAGTACATTAGAGTCTCTAGTTTGAGAAACAGACGCCTCACAGGTCCCCAACTGGCATCTTCATTAAATAGTACCCGCAAAACACCAGTGTCAACATCTACAGTGAAGAGGCGGCTGCGGGATTCTGGGCTTCAGGGCAGAGTGGCCAAGAAAAAGCCATATCTGAGACTGGCCAATAAAAGAAAAAGATTAAGATGGGCAAAAGAACACAGACATTGGACAGAGGAAGACTGGAAAAAAGTGTTGTGGACGGATGAATCCAAGTTTGAGGTGTTTGGATCACAAAGAAGAACGTTTGTGAGACGCAGAACAACTGAAAAGATGCTGGAAGAATGCCTGACGCCATCTGTTAAGCATGGTGGAGGTAATGTGATGGTCTGGGGTTGCTTTGGTGCTGGTAAGGTGGGAGATTTGTACAGGGTAAAAGGGATTCTGAATAAGGAAGGCTATCACTCCATTTTGCAACGCCATGCCATACCCAGTGGACAGCGCTTGATTGGAGCCAATTTCATCCTACAACAGGACAATGACCCAAAACACACCTCCAAATTGTGCAAGAACTATTTAGAGAAGAAGCAGGCAGCTGGTATTCTATCGGTAATGGAGTGGCCAGCGCAGTCACCAGATTTGAACCCCATTGAGCTGTTGTGGGAGCAGCTTGACCGTATGGTACGCAAGAAGTGCCCATCCAACCAATCCAAATTGTGGGAGCTGCTTCTAGAAGCGTGGGGTGCAATTTCTCCAGATTACCTCAACAAATTAACAGCTAGAATGCCAAAGGTCTGCAATGCTGTAATTGCTGCAAATGGAGGATTCTTTGATGAAAGCAAAGTTTGATGTAAAAAAAATCTTATTTCAAATACAAATCATTATTTCTAACCTTGTCAATGTCTTGACTCTATTTTCTATTCATTTCATAACGTATGGTGGTGAATAAGTGTGACTTTTCATGGAAAACACAAAATTGTTTGGGTGACCCCAAACTTTTGAACGGTAGTCTATTCTGAATAACTACCACCGTTGGACGCTTCCTCCAATTTATAATATTGACTATTAGGCAGTTGCAATTGCCTCTGGCTTTCTATGTATCACTGTTGTTGTACTTCATAGTATCTAGGAGGAAAAGAGATGAGAGACAAGGGGGCTACATCAGTAGATGACCAGGGGCAAGTGGTTAAACCAGGACAAGTGCGTCAAGGTTTGACAGATGTGGTGCAGGGTTTGTGCCTCTCAACAATAAATGTATATACTTTAAAAACAACTGGTCAGTTTTGTTTTGTTTGGCACGTCAACAAGGAATGTTTTTATTGTTTAATGTGAAAGCCAGGATTAATCCAATGTTCGTAAGAGAGGAAGGAATCAGTTAAAATATTTTTTCCCCACCCTTTTTGGAACAATTTTGTTATTCTAGTCAGTTTTTACCCATACTTTCTGACTTTACTGTCTTTTAAAGCTCTGAAAATGTTTGATTTAAAAACTGCATGAATTTGACAAGATGGCATTTCTGTTTGGAGCTGCAACAAGTCACGATTTCCCACTTTCTCAAAACAAGTCTAAAAAATATTCCTTGTTCCTTCCAGATTAAATTTTTATTTAGATAAAAGGGCACTTAATGAGGACATAATTTAAAGGTCAATGGCCTTTTTTTGTGCTCTGGCCTCCTTCCAGCCCTACAGGTGTTAGGTGGCGGGTGCAGTGACACAGTGGGAGGCTGATTACCTCTGCAGTCCTTGGTAGCTTGGTACTGCCTGGGTTAATGACACCGGCTTTCAGATAAGGCCAATCCCTCATGATTTCCATGTGTTACTCCAGCAGCTACTTTTCATTGAGAAAAGCTTATCTGTTTCCCAGGGTTGTTCCAGCAGTCACCTGGCAGAGCGCATGGTTGTTTTTCACATAGAGTGTATTGACATTTCAAGGTCCAACAAGGAGGCGGGATGGGGGTTGGCTTTATAATTAAAGAGAGACTGGAGGAGGCAGTAACACCCGCCAGCTCAGGCAGAGAGAGCTCAAACGTTCACCTGAAGAGACCATACAGCTGCATCTTGATCAGACAAGATGGACAGCAGATGTAACTGCTCGCCCAGCGGTGATAGGTTTTTAAATCCTATCCTCTACAACATCTTGAGCCAAATGGATACTGGCGGGCCAAGCCAAGACACCTTCAGCAACAGTTCCGCTCCTCACAGATGCAACTGTGAGGTGCGAAGGACAGTGTACTTGATCAGAACTTCAGAGGTCTGCAAGAAAGCTTCTGCAGTCCTGGTCAAAACCGTGCGCTTCATGAGAAACTTACCGGCTTTCAACCAGCTGCCACCAAGGGACCAGTATGCTCTCCTTAAAAGCTGCTGGGCTCCACTCTTCATTCTGGGTTTAGCCCAGGAGCATGTAGACTTCGATGTGACGGACGTTCCGGCCGACAGCATGCTAAAAAAAATCCTCCTGAACCGCCAGGAGAGTCCGGAGATGGAGCAGCCCACCATGGCAGGTGTCAGCAAACTGAGGTCCTGTCTCAAAAAGTTTTGGAGCTTGGATTTGAGCCCAAAGGAGTATGCATATCTGAAAGGGACCACAATATTTAATCCAGGTAGGTACTCACTGGAATTAATTTTGTATTAAATCAAATCACCTCCAAGAAATGTGTGCTCTGGATAAGTACATGATTCCTAAAAGTAACCCCTCTTTTATTTTAACAACAGATGTACCAGAGTTACAGGCAGGCCTGTTTGTCGAAGGACTGCAGCAGGAAGCTCAGCATGCCCTGAGCGAGGTGGTCCAGCTCCTGCATCCGGGGCACCAGGAGCGCTTTGCTCGGATTCTCCTCACAGCCTCTATGCTTCAGGGCATCACGCCCAGCCTCATCACGGAGCTGTTCTTCCGGCCCGTGATTGGCCAGGCCAACCTGCTGGAGCTGCTGTTCGACATGCTCTTCTGCAGAAACCCGTAACGGTCTTCAAGACCCCTAGAGAAAGTTCAATCGGCAAAGTGATCATCTCTTTTCGATTACAGCCCTGCAATGCTGCTCTAAAACCCCAACAATTGTCAAAAGAAACTGTTATTTTTCTACATGGGATCAGGATTGGCTTCCATTTTTCAAGAAGCTGAGGTCACTTTAGCCCAGACTAGAAATCCTCCACCGAAAAGAAAGCTTTGTTTTTCCACAGACCGTGCCTTTCTGTCAGCATACTTGCTCTTCTTTTCTGTTGCTTCGATGTTTTATATAAATGTTTGCTTCAAATGAAGACTTGAAATAAATATATTTTTGTACATGAATTTAGTTGTGACATTCATTGGTCACCATGACACCTTCACCCCTACAGTTCCACTTGCAGATCCATCATTTCTCACATGTTGAGCTCAAGTATTGCACAACGGAAATGTTTTAATAAGTGTGTCCAAGGGATGAATCTGAAAGTTTCTAAACTCTAGCTTCATTAAACCAATTTAAACTTTAAGGTTCAGGGTGAATATTGTGCCTCAGACTGTTAAGCATGTCATATTATGAAGATATGGAAAGAAAAAAATAAGATGATGAAAGATTAAGAAAACAAAGTTCCCCTTTTGCAGACTAAAAGCGTACACCGTCCCTTACTAAATTAATCACACCACCTGAAACCTCATGTCATGACCATATATTTAAGTGTATTTTATTGTTTTATGTGGCAGAACACCTTGAAATAGTACCTAATTATGAAGAAGAAAGAAACTAATGTCATATTTTAAATAATTTACTTTGAAAAATCTGAAAAGTGTAGTGTGCATTTGAGGAACTTTTCAAAACAACTGGAAATCCTTTGGAGGTGGCCTCTACCAGCTTTGCACATTTTTGGACTAAATATTTTCAACATTTTTCTTTGCAAAACAGCTGAAGCTCAGATTTGTGAACATCACTTTTCATGCCTTGCAACAGTCTCTCAACTGGATTTAGGAGTCAGTCTAATACAGTGTTTCTCAAACTTTTTTTTTACCAGAATCAGAATCAGAAAGGGTTTTATTGCCAAATGTTGGGTAGGTTTACAACATTAGGAAATTGCTGCAGTACTTTGTGCAAACATACAAGAACAGACAGACAAACACTTGAATAAAAATATAATATGCTAAACAGATTGTTATATACATGAGTGCAAGTAACGATCGGTGCAAATCAGACGGGTGCAAAAAAACACAATATGGGTCATGTAACTGAGCGGGTGGTGGGAACAGTCTTAGGGTTATTGTTCATGAGTCCAACAGCAGAGGGGAAGAAACTGTTCTTATGGCGAGAGGTTCTGGTCCGAATGGACCGGAGCCTCCTGCCTGAGGGGAGCAGGTCAAACAGTCTATGTCCAGGGTGAGAAGGGTCGGCAGTGATCCGACCTGTACGCCCAAGTGTCCTGGAGGTGTACAGGTCCTGTAGAGATGGGAGTCTGCAGCCAATCACCTTCTCAGCAGAGCGCCCAACACGCTGCAGTCTCTGTTTGTCCCTGATGGTAGCTCCAGCATACCACACGGTGATGGAGGAGGTGAGGATGGACTCGATGATTGCAGTGTAGAACTGCATCATCATCCGTGTTGGCAGGTTGAATTTATTCAGCTGCCTCAGGAAGTATCATTCCCCACTTTGGACAAAGGAGCATACACAATATTCGAGTTAGTCTACAAGTTTTTAAGGGTATAAATTAGTTGGATAAAGGGGTTGCGCACTGCTTTAAAACCGGCTCAGAAATATATGCTGTTAGTAGTTGCTACATGTAGAACTTCAGCTCACAGTTGGAGAAAATAAAAGTTGTAGTTTGATCAAATTTACAAAGCTTTCAATAATAAAAAAATAAAATAAAGAGCAAGATACTCATCCCTGTATTTCCTCTGTGGTTGACCGTGTGACTTCTCTGACTCTGAAATGTTCCCTGATCTTTTTAGATATTTGTACATTTTGTAGATGGAATCACTGATAATGCAGCTACTTCAGCTTGTTTTGTTGCGATATATTCCAACGTCAAACTCCCAGCCCGATGTTCCAGGTCCCGGTTCTGTTTACAATGATGATCACAATTGCTAATTTATTTGGGTGTGTTTAATTTTGTGAGAGGGGGGAGCTGGTTGATTTAATTTACAGTGCAGTGAAACATTCACGACAGAATCTAAGGGGGAAAAGCTATTTAAATCCTGTTGATGTCACGCCCCACCTACAATACCTCTGCGCCCCACTAGTGGGGCGAGCCCCATAGTTTGAGAAACACTGGTCTAATACATGAACATGCTATGAGATAAACCATTCTATTGTTGTATGTTAAGGATCACTGTTCTACTGGAGGGTCAACCTCTTCCCCTGTTGTAAGTCTTTCACAACCTCATTAACATGTTTTCTGTGGATGGGTGTGTTTATGTTGATATACTGCCCTAGTTTTCCCCAAATAGTTTGGTTTCGGCTGACCAAAGCTGCTTCTTCCATGTTTGTTGTCTCCCCAGCATTGGCTTGTGGCAAAAAGCAAATTCAACATCTTATTATTCTTATTTTATTATTTATTATTCTTCTCGCCAAATTTATTTAAGGGTAAAGCACAGTGGACTTTTCATATTTCATTTGCTAAATATTTTGAAAGTCATCATTTTCCTTTCCACTTCCCAATAATGCACCACTATCTGATCACTGAAGCTTGTGATTGTAAAGTGACAATATGTTAAAGATTTTACTAATCCTACTGCAAGGCACTGTATACGGAAGAAAATGTTTCCAGTTTAAATTTGAATGCAAGTATTGAGTTATTACAGTAATTCTATCAATGGTTCTATGTCTCCCTCTCATGGAAAATAATGGAAGTTATTTTTTCTCCCCCGACACATTCTTTCCAGAAAACTGGTCATTATTTCACTTTTCTTTTGAACAATATAAACTTTTCCCTCCTCAATTTCATCCACAAAGAAAGTAAAAAACGATATGTAATGGCCATAAAAATCCCAACAGCATGAATGCCGTGATTTATATGGAACAGGCCTACTTAGTTCTTGCTCATCCTACTGTTTGGTATGCAAGTTGTGAAACTGTGTCTTTACATGACAACCTGTGCAGGTAAAACAGGAATGTGCCGGCGGGGGCAGAGAGCCAGAGGAAACTGGGATATAGGAACGAACAGAAGGGGGAGAAGAAAAAAGAAAAAAAAAAAGGGCCTGAAAAGCTTGAACTCAGGCACAGAAAACAGAGATAATTATATGTTGTGTTTAAGCTTTGTGGAGAAAGCATTACTTTTATATGACTCGGCAACAAAAATATCTTCTCATCTTCTTCCAAATAATATCAAAAGATCTCAAGAATGTTCAGGAGTATTTTTATTATGCAGTCTGACAGTTGTCCTGTTTAACAACAGACACAAAATGGTTGAAAATACCAGCAGCTAAGAGATTTGGTCAGATAAATCAATTTTCTTCTGGCCTCAGTCGTAAAAGAACACCAGAATCCACAATTTCCAGATGGTAAATATTTGTTCGACCCAAAGATAATTGGGATAGGTTCCTGAAATCGTGTTGGTTTTCTGTGCTGTGTCTTCATTTTGCAATAAATGACAAAGACAAACCCCTGGATTTTATTTCCCTTCAGTCAGAACCAGCCAAACGGGTTCTGTCTTTTGCTGAGGGCGGAAAAAGCCTGCCTGCTGCAATGCTGACCTGGGGAGGCGAGCCTGACAACAATCCCAGAGATAAAAATGGAAAAGTGGGCAACAGAGAGAACTTTACAGAAACATCTGTCGATATAGGGAAAGAAATGTTGAAACTGAGGAACTTATGAGCAGAGTTTTGTTTAAACTGAATTTTGTGTTATAGAGTGTTAAAGAGCATAGAAAGCTTTGCACATGGAGCAGCATTTAACATAAACAACACGTTTAACAAAAAAAAGGTGTAAAAACATGGACTGAAATTTTTATTTTGTTAAAAACATCACTTGCTGTATAATATAAAAAAGAATCCAAAAGGTACAGAGTAACATTGACTTAATATGTACATCAAAATATGGCTTACAACAATACGTCTGTGGGTGAAACAAACAAAAATGTCTCTCAGCAGTCTAGCGAAATGGTAGGAGACATTAAGATGTACATGCAGAATTATACAGCTTGTATAAACAAAAATAAAGACAAGAATGAGGATGGTTCTGTCCTGCCGTGAGCATTGATCCTCTGGCCTCCTGACTGCAGAGCTTTTTACACAGTCACTTTCAAAACCTAAAACACTGCGTTTATAAAAACTCACATCCCCTTGCAATGGGAAAAAAAAAAAGACTCCTCTGTTGGTCATTTTAAAAGGGAAGATCAAAAAAATATGTTGACCAATAAAAGGAGAACTAGGATAAAGGTGCTCAGTAACAGCATAAATGAAAGGAGGCTACATGATTTGTCAATGTAGACATTTTACTCACTGTCTAGCATTTCAAATAAGCAGAGGGGCTCCTGAGGAGTTTGTCCCAGTGTCATGCTGGTAGGGAGAGGAGGGTGTGGCAGTGCTGGAGGAATATGCTAGTAGAGAAAGAAAAAAAACAACTTATTTAATAAAGATGAATAGATACAAAGTGCTTTTCCACTTTTCGTCAAATCACAAATTTCAACTTGGTGTATTATGTTTTTATGTGATAGACAAAAGCAGTGGCTGATAGTTGTGAAGCAGAAGGAAAACGACAAGCTGGAGATAAAAACCTTAAAAGTGTGGCATGCGATACTATCCAGCCCCATTATTCAATAAATTGTACAATCACAGCTGCAAATCTTTAGGTTCTGAGATTTTTTTGATTGTCTGTAAAATAGCCCAAGCTCTGTCAGACTGGATGAAGAGCGTCTGTGAGCAGGTTATAAGTCTAGCCATGAATTCTCATTTGGATTCCAGTTTGGACTTTGACTGAGCCCATGAATGTGCTTTGATCTAAACCTTTCCACTGAAGCTCTGGCTGCAGTAACTCAGATTTTATTTACTATTGTTGACAGACTCACTAATACGTCACAAATTGTCCCTCCTGAACTTTTGCCTGAAATGACTTGGCAGATTATATAAATGACAAAATTCAGATCCCACACAAGTTCAAAAACAACAACAAAAAAACTCCCTTAGCTGTGATGCACCTGAAGATATTAAATATTGGCGTTCAGTTGGGTTATTTTAAACAGAGTCTGCAAACCTCAGTGATCAAACGTCTTAAAACTGCTTCATCTGGATGCCCGAATGACGAGTAATTATAGGGCCATATTTAACCTGACATTTTTGACAAATATTAAAAAGGCTGTTTTCTAAACAAATGCACTCCCTTAAAATAATCTTTTTAATCTGTACCCACATCATTGATACCACACTGGTATTTTTTTTTTTTTAATCTGTACCTCTTAAAGCGATGCAGTAAACACTTCTGTCTTGGCTTTAATGGAGCTAAGTGCTACGTTTGACAGATTCGATCAATTGCCTGATAAAATGGTGGGGCTCCTCAAGGCTCCATTCTAAGGCAACTATTCTTCAACGTCGACATGAGCCCCCAAACTCAGATGGTGGGGCTCTACAACATCGTATTTAATATTTACGCTTATCACATGAACCGTAATATTTTATGTCACCACTTTGCCATAGCTTGATTCAGTCACTGAATCAGCGCTCAACCAAACTCCATGGGTCTAAAGACTACAGAGCAAGTCAAAAAAACAACTTAGGAGTAATCACTCAAACCTGAATCCACTGAAGATTTATTACTAAATCAACTTACAACCATCTCAAACATTGCAAGGTTTTCTATGTGAACAAAAAAAAAAAAAACTAGGGCCTACTTTTACTACGCCTAGACAGATTTCTGAGTTGGTTGTCTAGTAAAAACCATGTAGACACCTTAGGTCACCAAAATACCCATTCGCTCTGTGTTCCCAAGACCAGAACTAAAAAAGGGGAGCAGGTATTTGGTTTCTATGCTTCTCAGCTTTGCAACAAACTGCCTGAAAATCTGAGATGTGAAAAAAAAAACTGTTGCCGCCATTAAATCAGGACAGAAAACATTACTTTTTACAGCAGTTTTGACTTTAAGGCCAAGGGCTGCTTTAGCAGTTCAAGTCTATAATGTCTTTAATTTTTAGTTTTCTTTTTATTTGTTTATGTGATGCTTAAATCTTTAATATTCTTCTTTTGATGCATTTAGTGTTTTAATGTGTCTTATCTGTTAGCTTGTTTGCCCGTAAAGCTCCCTGAAATATCCTGTGTATAAATGGTGTTAGACAAATAAACTAGCTTTGCCTTAGAGTGATCGATAGTGTTAGTACTCTACCATTTACAACATTTTGCAAGTTGGTCAAAAAGTTACATTTTCTAACTTAATCAGAAGACATACTTCCATTCTTCCACATGTTCACCCCACCCCCTATATGACATGTGCTAAACTGTAAATGGGACTTATTATGGTTGCCCTTCAGGCCACTCTACCATAAAGGCCAGATTTGTGACAGTACTTGTAAAACCCGTTAATAGATTCTTCCACCCGAGTTCTGCATCTATGCAACTCCTCCAGACTTAATACGGGCTTCTCTTCTCTGCATAATGCTGTCCTTGCAAAGCTTATCACTTTAGGTTTTGTTTTAGTAATAACCTGCTTATAGCTACATCAACTGTATTAAATTTGACCAGCTTCCCTGTCCCTGCTGATGAAAAACATCGCCATAGCAACGCCATGTTTCAATGTGGGAGTAGTATCAGGCTTTTTCCTCCACAAAGTGCTTCGCATGTCAGCGAAGAGCCGTAGAGCACCTTCTTCCAAACTTCAGATGTGGACCACACTCTCACATATAGCCCATTGAGGTTTGTGGTTTTGACAAAACGTAGAAATGTTCAAAAGGTATGAATACTTTTGAAGGCACTGTATATTAGTCTGCATCAAAGAGTTACATTTCATCTGTGGAAGGGGCAAGGAGTTTAACCCAAGCCACTGACACATTCCCAGGCCTCACTGTGAAAGTTATGGAAACACAATGTGCTGTACCCTCATTCAAAGACATGTAACAGGACACCCAGTCCCTTTAGCAGCCTCTTCACATAAGAGCGAGGAGGGGAGGGAAAAAAGTGTCTGTTGCACTGTAATCCATTTGTAACCCAAGTTGTTAGCTAAAATTACATAAAAAATCAAGGGACAGATATTTAATGTGGCCTAATCTGCTGCTTAAGCAGATTGTGTAGAATGACTGCAGAGCTGGAGGGGGGGGCAGAGGAGGTAGGTGTTCAATAGCATAGGTGGGGAGGGGGCTTTTCACAAGCCAAGAATTGTAATATGCAAAGAAAGGGACAGGAATGCAGCACTTTACTGTGTAAGGTGAGGTATGTCGCTGGGAAAAAGAGGGAGAAGTTGAGAAGATGCCTACAGCTGCAGTGGGCACAATGGGTCATAGATTCTAAAACACACATCGGGAGGGGGTCTGAAGACTGTGGCTAGAGGAAATAATTGTAGACCTCGATACCTTAATTCCTTAACTGTTTTTAACACCCCCCAAGAAAAAAAAAAACAGACAAGTCACACAAGTGTCTCTGCCCCTGTGGAAAATTCCCCAAATGTACTCACTTCTGGAGCTGTATGGCCTCATTTTCCTTGCCAGTTCATCTGATGGCGTTTGCTCAGACACTTTCACCTCTGGAACTGCAAAAAAAAACAAAACAAAAAAAAAAAAACATGGAATGGAAACCATGACGAAAAGCAGACAGGGTGCAACTACTCTTAAAGTTAGAAATATTCTGGTCATCTGCTACTTCAGTGTTTTGGTAAACCATGTGAACTTGTTTCAGCTTGCCCCAGATTAACTGATTGTTAATAGGCCATTGCCTGCAAAATGTCTAGTGTGTTAAGGCTTACAACTCTGAGCTAAACAAAGCCTGCAACGTTCCAACAGACTATGAGTCATTTGGGGAAGACCGGTCAGATGTTTCCAATATTTGGTATTCTGCAACCTCCAGGCTGCAAAACACCTAACTCAATCATAAATATTTGCTGCATTTTTTGCAACAAAAATGTGTATTGTGACTTCCTTACAATCACTGCTCATGAAGGTGTGGGTCATGGTTTCATTGCCGCTATCAGGCAGAGTCCCGTCGTTCCTGCCGTTGGGACGCTGCACTGCTGACTGATGGCTTGCCTTCTTCTTGGCCTTTCGCGTGCTGATGCGGATGACCCCATGCACCAGCTTACACTCGGCCTCCTGCTCCTCCAGATTGTAGTTCTGGGCAATGTTGTAGATAAGTTCGCTGATCTCGTTCGTCTTGCGGAAGAAAGAGGAATCAGACGTGCACTTGGCGAGCTCTTCAATTTGATGAAAGGCATAAAGCTCCAAAAGCTTCTTGGTGATAAGAGAGTCAACGTCTGTGCTGTCGCACGGGTCGTCCAAATCGTAGCAGTCGTTGGACAACAGGCTGGTGTTGCTGATTGGTCTCTGGCTTTCCCCTTTTGCGGGGGGACGGGTCCGTTTTGGGGGATTAACAGGATAATTCACAATCTCACCTCTAAAACGAACATCTGGGTAACGGAAGCTTTCGCTTGTGGGTAACTTGGTAGCTTGGGTGGGCTTGCTGGATTCCACGGAGACACCACAGGTTGGGTTGTTCAGAGTCATGCCGTTACAAGGCTCACTGCCTGCTTTGGGTGGGTGGTCTGTTGAGCTCTCATCAACAGGCAGACAGGGCTCTCGGCTGCCATAAAAACCACAGGTGAGCACACAGCAGATGAGGGCCTTGCAGCCACTCCAGCCCATAGAGGCGCAGGAGCCACATGTAGGCCTGGTGGCCGGCGTGCTGTCAGCCGACCCCGGAATAAATCCTATAGTCTCCGAGCCCCGGGCCGTGCCATTTCGTATGTGTCCTCTACTGCGGCCATTCTTGTTCTCAGAATACCGAGGGTGGTCATTGTGGTGCTCGCGGTGATGTTCCCCATGATGGAGGTCATGTTTGACCGTGCTCTCCCTGTATATAGTTCGACTTTGTCTGTAGTTGCCCGTTTTGGAGCTGGAGGTTTGGTGCTTGGAGTGTCGGGACGTCTGGGGAGCCCCTGAGCTGCGGCCAGGCATGGCTCAAAACACCTGGGACCTGCAGGGGAAGAGGAATCCTTACAGGTTAGTGGAAATTACTTCTCCTTTATATAACTGAAACAGACCTTCAATGAAGGAAACCATAGAGCAAAACTTCAAACTTTACTCATTTGTTTGTGCTGTGATTGAGGAGCACTGCTACATGTTTAAATATTCTTTGTAATCGAATGTAGTTTTTAATTTAAATACTGCATTTCATTTGATCATCATGGATTTATAATTTTTAAGTTAAGTGGTGTTTTATTTTTTATTATATTTCTTACGGTTATTGAGTTTTAGAAATATATATATATATATATATATATATATATATATATATATATATATATATATATATATATATATATATATATATATATATATATATATATATATATATATAGGATTTTGTCTTTTTTAAGCTAGATTTATATTTTATCTTATTGGTTTATCAGATTTATTTGGTTCTATTGGAGATTTAGCTTTATATTAATGTTTCTAACTTTGTGCATTTTATTTGACATTTTTAATTTCAACAAATATGAAATACAATTTTACCTATACCTTTATTTTCCTTATGGCCAGCGTACATAATTCAGTGTTTGAGTTTCTTTTTTTGTATATTTCGGTTCTATTATATTTCTAATTTTTGTTGTTTTGTTTCCAGCTTTTTTATTTAAATAGAAATGAGTGAATGTTATGTTTTGTCTTCATTTCTTGTGTTATGGTCAAAGTGTATTACTTTGCATTTTTGATTTGATCTGTTTATTAATTGGTTTGTTTTTATCACTGCATTTTTAATTCATCTCAATACCTTTGTCCTTTAGATTTATCTATATAGATTAAACAACTATTTCTGATTTCATTATTTTAAAAATACATTTTATCTGCTGCAATATGTAAGGACACCATGTCATGCTTATGAGTATATTTTTTTTTACATTGTTTATTTATGTATGTCTCTGATGTTTCTAGTGAGTTTTTTATCTTCGTTTTCTGACATTTTACTCCAGATGTCTAATAAATATTACTTATTTTCTTAGTTAGGCACTAACTGGGAAGCTTGTTAGCGTGTTTGTTGCTCTGTTTTGCTCCTCTGTAAGGCCCTTCTGTGTAAGATTGAACAATTCTTAAAGTGCTCTCTAAATAAAATCTGAAGAATAAATCTGCAGTCAGGTTTAAAGCACTAAACTCAGTTTAATCAGTTGAAACAATCAGTTTAAAAAGCAAATCTTAGACTCCAGTGCATTGTAAGACGATGCTCTAGGATTAGGACCTAGGCTATGTGAACACAACAGGGTGCGCTAAAGTTTTTGGGGTGTTACCTTTAGGTTCCAGAATCCCTGTGCAATCAGCACCTATTTCACTTGCAAAGCGTCCGCTTACCGCATAAGAAGAAACAGTTGTGGTTTTGCTCTCTGCGGAGCGAACCGCGGAAGTCTCACACCGACGCAGCTCCTGCTGCCAGCGCCTCAAACAGGGACGGACCGTGAGTTTTTGTTACATTCAGCAAGCGAGAAAGTCGGCAAACTCGAAGCCCGGAGTCCGGCGCCGTAACCGAACGACACCACCCAGCTCATCCGCGCCGTCTGTTCTGGGTTTTAAAAGAAAGAAAGAAAGAAGCGAATCCCCGGAGCTGCCGAGCGTCTCTCAGTACTTGGCTATCACCTGCGGCTACAGCTAATACCTCAGCCGGGGACCCACCCACAGGTGCGTCGTGACGTCACCTAAGCCGAATGTTAAGGTACAGAGTAAGAAAATAAGGCATAAACACAAAAAGGGAAAATGATAAAACAATCAAATTTCACAAGAAAATGATAAATAAACAAAATGGAAAATGTCTAATTTCCATGGAGGCTATTATTATTAAATTTACACCATCTATTTCATGAGAAAGGCCTATCTGCACAGGTCTTTGGGCGCCACTCCATCACAGAGCAACACAGAGACAAAGGACAGAAAACCATGGCCTGTATTCAGTTAACCTGATAGTCATGTTTTTGGCTGTGGGAGGAAGGCGTAGAGGACCATCGCTTGACCCCACAGCACCCCAGTGTTCGCACCCAGAACCTTTCTATTTATTCTATTTGTTTAGTTCAAACTTTTTTGAGCAGGGACTAGACATAAAACAGTGTCTATAGGCGCTCTAGCCAAAGGCTAATTTGCAGGCCCAGCCTCTGGTTAGGCTTTCAAAAGTCAACATTTAAAACTGAAGGTAGTGCACCATAGTGCAGTCCACCTCTGGTGGTCCACACTGGTTCCAAAACGAGGAGTTGATGGCATCTTCAGGTTCATGAAAAAACCTAGTTGAGGTCTTCTTTTTCTTCTTCTGCTTGACTTTATACAGTGATACAATATGCGTAATGTATACCAAGAGTATCTGTCATAATGATGGGGGCACAAACTAACATAAAGAGGCTTTTTTTCTGAAAAAGTCGCTAATATGTAGGTGTTCAGAAGATTATGCAATGGACAGGACATAAGTAAGGAAGCAAGCCTTTGGTTAAATGATGTAATGCTGATGCATTGGGTATTATATACTCTAGTGCTTCTTATAACAGGTGACAAATGTAGAAAAAGAAAGCTACTTACCTTGTAATAGAAAAAAACAAGAAAATAAGTAAAACAAAAATACATAGCACCCTTCTACAATCATAACTGCAAAATTCAACTAAATGCTCAGGATGAAAATTAGTAATGCAAAGGACAAATTTTACCTTGATAATTAGAATCCACTGATGAGTATCGAGACCAATGTTGTGGTTGCAGACGATGTTGTACATAACCGCCACTGTCTGATTCAGCATGATTATGGCTTACAGTATACACATATTTGCATAATAGCCAAAAGAAAAGTATTTTTTTGTTGTAATCTCCTTTTCTTAAAAAAAGACCAAATCAATAATCCTTCACTTCGAAAACAAATTTTTAATATCAAATTGATATTGCACTTTCTACATAGATTTTTCTTTCCTTTCTCAATTTCCTTTTTAAATCGATATTTTTGCCAACTTAATATTATGTGATTGACTGTTTCATCTTTTGTAAACAATAAACAATTTTTCATTGGATTCAAACATATAGTCCTTGTATAACAGCCACTCCCTTCTTTTCGGAGTAAATTGATACTTTGGTGTCTAATGGAGGTAATCCAACATTTGGAGTTTTAGCTGCAATAAAAACAAAAAATTATGAAACAAATGTGTTGAGTTTTAAGTGCTTAGATGGTGTAAGAAACACACGAGTATGATGTAAGTTTTGTCTGCTAATCTTTAAAAACAAAGGTAAATAATTGGAACAAAAAGTCTGTCACTTCAGTCTTATTGCTGTTCCAATTTCTTTCCTTGGCACTGTAGTTAGTTCTTTTTTTCAAATATATTTTGTCCTTTAAAATGTACTGTCAAATAGTTTAGGGTTTGAAGAAAAATGCTCACTCTGCCCATTTTAAACAATTCTATGATAAAACAAAGTAAATCCAGCTGGGATATATATATATATATTTCACCCATGAATAGAGTGGCTTTAAAAGATGTCAGTGTGAGCTGCCTTTTCTTGAAGATCCTCATGACAAAAAAAACAGCATCTGTACTTAAAAAACCCCCAAAAAACCAGTAGAAGATTATGCAATGGACAGGACATAAGTAAGGAAGCAAGCCTTTGGTAAAATGATGTAATGCTGATGCATGCAAAAAATCACCTCCTAATAAATGTAAATTAGAAATGTCCAGTAAATGTTAGTGGACATTCAAAAGTGTGCACTAGATTCCACCTTCTTGAGAGCAGCGTTTATTTAAATGTATTCGTGCACAACACTGGCTTTGGGGTTGCTTTCGATTATCCAGGAAATGGAGACTGTTCAACAAACTCAAACACAGAACAATTGGTTGAGCTAACTTGCAACGAGGAAAATCTATTTCAATAGAGCTGATTAAGATATACACCAAATGAGCTTGTAGCTGCGGTGTCAGCAAAAATATGCTTCAATTAGTGTTGACACAGGGAGGCAAGCCATACTTTTAAGTTTTTTTGTTTGTTTTTTTACTTGTAAAACCATGTATCATTTTGCTTCCACTTTATAGGTTATTCTGGTTTGTTGACCACCATATAAAATACCAATAAAATACATTAAAAATTGTGGCTGTAAAGTGAAAAACACAAAGAAATTTAAATTGTATGAATGACTGGATAAAAGTGATAGAAACTCTAGTCCCAAGTATGAAAAAAGTTTTTGAGAGGCTATTTGCGTTGCCATTATCCATTAAACAGGCTCATTAGTAATATTTGTATGCTTCAGTAGTCTGGGTCACAAGCCTTGGCAACTATAATTTTGTAGGTCAGGAGCAGAGGAACTTTGGAAACCACTGTTGTAATTAATGCGTACACATGCAGGGGACATTACAAGCCATGCCTGGCATGCTCACAGGGGTGCACAGCTGCAGAGCCAGCAGGTGTGTTTCTAAACAATATCTTTCATTTTGTCCCATTTTCACTGTGTGCAGACAATTAATCACACACTCTTTGAGCAGAAATAGCAGGAACAGATCACATGGAGGAAAACAAATTATATTCTGTAGAACTCCATTCTGCACTCCGGTCACAATAAGGGAGCTTAGAAATTATTTAGATAGCAAATGTTTTATTTAGA
This sequence comes from Valencia hispanica, assembly GCA_963556495.2. Lineage (NCBI taxonomy): Eukaryota > Metazoa > Chordata > Actinopteri > Cyprinodontiformes > Valenciidae > Valencia > Valencia hispanica. The sequence continues at coordinate 31,528,327 of OY747710.1, forward strand.
ATAAACAGAAATACCTTTTCTACATAACAATTACCTATGTCTGTTCTTTTAATATGGTATTACTTGTGTAACAATGAAGACAAATTCAACAACTATATGAAATTACACAATGTGAGAACTATTTGCTTCAAAACTTTACAATTAATACAATGCATATTTTGTCCTCCTATGCTTTTTCATGCATTTTCCATGCTTCTGAGCTGCCATCAAGGCTATCTGTAATGGTGTTTCCAAATGTGTCTAGTTAGGATCCTAATACTAATAAACAATGATAAAAACCAAGACAGGTAATCTAAAAAGCAGAAAACTATTTACAAATTTGTTTCAAGTGCCTAAGAAAACACAAAAGGCACTTTTAATGGTGAAATTTAAAGGATGTATTCACAAGTACAAATATCCTGAAATTCTAAAAGTGCACCTCAATATTTTTTTTTATCTTTTTGCGGTTATATCAATAATTCAACTCACAGAGTGCAACTCTACAAGTACATTACAGACCAAGTGATAGATTGCAGCAGTTTCTTTTTATTTTGATGATTATGACTTACAGCTAATAGAAAACCAAAAGTCAGTTTCTCAGTAAATTTGAATATTACATAAGATCAGTAAAAAAAATCATTTATTACAGAGATATTGGCTTTATAAAGTTTCTTTGTGTACTGTACAGTACATCAACTCAATACTAGCTCGGGGGTCCCTTTGCATTAATTACTGCAATAAAGCAGATCAATGGAGATCAGCCTGTGGCTCTGCTAAGGTGTTCAGCATGCCCAGGTTGCTTTAAAAGCTCCCTTCAACTTTTTTTGGATTGTTGGGTCTGGTGTCTCGTACCATGATAATTAAACCAGGTATTGGTACTTTTGGCAGTGTGGGCAAGTACCAAGTCCTACTGAACAATTAAATTAGCATCTACAGTATAGAGCAAAAGTTTGGACACACTTTCTCATTCAATTGAATGAGAAAGTGTGTACAAACTTTTGGTCTGTACTGTATATAAAGCTTGTCAGTAGAGCATAAGAACCTGTAAAATTTTCTGGTTTTCTACTGACTTTGGACTTGATAAAACAACAGAGGATCATAGGGGTTTTCAAATTACCACTGAACCACAAGCAAGTTGGGCTCTTTTCCTCTCATCTCTTCTCCAGGCTCTAGAACCTTGATTTCCAAATGAAATATAAAATGTACTTCTAAAAAGATGGCTGCTGCTGTTATCCCTGTTGCTTGTACACCTTTGCTTCTCCACACTTTTTCCTTCCACCAAGTGTTCTGATGACATGATTAGACTTTGGTGGCACACTGGCAAGCTTCTTTTTTTTTTGCAATGACCTTTCTGTAGCTTATCCTGATCGTGGGCATCTGTCAACAGCTTTCCACATGTCTTTGTAGACAGCTACACATTTCTCTCTTTGAAATCCTTAAAAAATTGGCCTCTAAGTCATAATTATAAAAATTTAAAGAAATAACCTCTTGAAACATTTCACTCTTGGCAATTTTAGTTTTACTTTTGAACTGAATTTGTGAAATAAAATATTTTTTTTAATGATACTCTAATTTAGTGTTTCTCAACCCTGCTTCTCAAGGCACACAGCCCTGTATGTTTTTGGTGTTTCCCCACTTTAGTACACCTGATGGCTTTTTAACAGGCTTTTGCTTAACCGCAATCATCTGATTCCAGTGCGTTTGTGCAGGGAAGCATCTAGAACAAGCAGGGCAGTGTGCCTTGAGGACCATGGTTGAGAAACACTGTTCTAATAAATTGAAATGCACTTGTATCTTAGATTCTTTCAAACAATTACACTCAAAGATCATGAGTTTACAGGAGAGGTTGCCGCCGGTTTGACTTGTGTTTCTGTGGAGCCCTGGACTATGCAGGTGTCATTTGGCTGCTGTTGGGACACCACTTGTCCCAAAGGCCTTTGTGGTCTGTTACCACCTGCTGTGATGTGACCCAACCGAGGATCAGAGTCTATCTCGTACCGGTAGTGATAGGCGTCCAGAACGTCCCGGCATGCATCCCTTGTTTCTATGATCCATTTCGTCATGCCGTTGCGATTCAGGTAGAGCACAAAGAGAAAAACCATGCCGACCAAGCCCAGCACCAGCCCCAGGAAAACATAGGACGTCTGCAAGGTGAGGTCAGTCACCTCAGCGAGGACCGGAACTACACAACCAATGGCCTGGACAGTGAGTCCTTGCACCCGGGTGTTGGCTAATTCCTCTGGTGATGCACATCTAACCACATCAGCATCCACTCGGGCTTTGGTTTTATTTAGCCAGGTCACAAAATCCCGGCTCTCACAGGAGCAGGTGTATGGGTTGTTGCCAAGAAAGATTTGAGCGCTCCCAAGTCTCTCTAGATCTTGAAGAGCGTCAGCCCCGAATGCCTCAATGTCATTGTGTGTCAGGTCCAGCACCTCCAGACGATCCATGCCAGAAAACGTCCCTGCATAGACAACCATCAGAGAGTTGTAACTCAGCAAGAGCTGCTGCAAACGGGGGACGTGGGAGAACATCCCTGGTGGTAAAAGGGCCAGGAGGTTTCCAGAAAGGTCGAGGCGGAGGAGACCCCAGAGTCCGCCCCAGCGAAGAGTCGTGGCCAGATCTGTCAGGGCGGTGAAGTTGTGCAGCGAGTGGCTCAGGTTGAGCTCCTGAAGGGGGCTTCCAGGTATGCTGAGAGCCTCTGGATGGATTAGTGCCAGCTGATTACCACTGAGGTCCAAGGAGAGCAGGTTGGTGAGGGCGGCGAAGGTGTGAGAGGCCACTTCTGTGATCCTGAGAAGATTACTTACACTGTGACAACCACTCTTAGAAATCTGATGTCATTCTAATGCTGATTAATAGATTTAAAATCTTAAGAAGAACAAACATGCCCACAGATAAAGCCATTATTTCTTTATTATGTACACATCAACAAAGTTTGTTACATTAAACAAATATGGCTTGAAAATACAGAACTGGAAAACATAACAGACATTCTCACCTGTTATTGCTTAGAATGACGTTAGTAACATTCTGCAGTTCTGTAAACGAATCCGGTCCAATTTGATGTATATTATTCCCTGTGATGACGACATTCCGGGTATATCTTGGAATATTTTGTGGCACTATGAGCAGATCCTTAGAGACGCACTTCACCGTGTGGGTGACCGCAAAGCATTCACAGCCAAAAGGACACTCCAAGCACTTGTAGGGTGCAAATAGAAGGAGGACTCCTAAAAAAACACAAGCTGCCAAAATGCACATCTCTGCCGAGTGGGAAAATTGAAAACAAAGAAGTTGGAGACGGTAAAAAAAAAAAAAAAAACCAGCAGAGGAAAATGTGACCTATTCCTTCTAACGCTAAAGTAATGCTGCATTAGTTGCAAAGGCTGCTTGTTCCAGCAGTAGTGCCTTCTCATTTGCTCCACTGTGGGAATAAGGGTTCCCACAAATTGATGAGTGCTCATATCGAACTGAATCTGCTTGCTAAAAAAAAGGTATGTGGTTCCCTTAAAGGTACAGAGGACGATTAGATTATAGCGCCCACAGCCACTGACCTACACCAGTCTGACAGAGGACATAGCATGATAATAACAATAACTTACTAAGCAATACATCTTTAAAAGGAGAAAGATACACAACGTTAAATAATTAGTAGCTATGTAAGCAGATAGCTTCCTAAACAGATCTGTTAATAATTCTGGGTCTTGCTCCAGTGACATTCCAGGTTGCAAAGTTATAGAGCATTTAATTTAATTTGCAAATAAATAAATACATAAATAAATGGCTAAGACAAATTAAAAAGAGGACACTCAAGTTTTTCTCTCATCATTCTATCTTTGGTAGCGGCTCATATCTCATTGACAAATAACTGATGAGAACCGCCAGCATTAAGATTTCAAAATCCATTTTGCAGCGATTCATCACCGGAGTCGACATTAGGCGGCGCAGAAACGGATTCATCACTGTCGCTCATGAAAAATACATCTCGCCACTCCACTGTGGCACATTACTGAGAAAATTATCCTCCTTAAAGTGGCTATTTTTCCCAAGAAAACAACACAGAGCATATCATAAGTGAACAAAAGAAAAAAAACAGGAAAGTGAGAAACAATTTGCAGACCCTGGAATGTAGTTTATTAAAATAAAACAGTACTAAATGTAAAGGGCAAATATCACATTTTTTAGCCATAAGATCCAAACCTAATGAAAATGTGAAACGTAAATAAATGATAACTGGCTGTTCATAGTTGTTCAAAACAGATAAGTCATTTTAAAAGCACTTTCTGAGAGCACAAAAGGGTTTGGATCTTAGGCGGCAAGTACCATTTATGGATGACGTCATGTTTTTTCTGGATCCAGTCTACTGGACTACTGTCATACTCAGGACAAAGACTGATTTCTTCATAAAAAGTTCTTAACAGAAATATATTGAATGGATATGTAGTTTCTTATTGGCAACAAGCAAAAAAGGACAGAGTGAGCACATTTGCGGAACAGATGATTTATGAAGGAAAGATAGTTGGAAGCAGGGGAAGAGAATGAATTTCTCTTCACAACCAAAAACAGTCTCTCCATTGGAAAACAAGATTTGCAACAGAATTACATAAAAAATATTGGGATCTCTGATTTCAGGGAAGTAACAACCCAAAGATAAGGGATGGGCACATAGGACAGTTTTTGTCACGGCTTAGGCTGATATCTTGAGTATGGGTTAAACAGCCAGACCACGAAGAGACTCGGGGTGCTGTTTGTGAAAATAAAGTTTATCAGGTAAGAAAAAGCTCCATTTAACATTAATTAATACTTGTTATGCGTTTACTGTTAGAGCCTCTGCTTAGTCCACAGGTCGGGTTAAATCTGTGACTAGTCTCTCCAAATGTTCTCCCTGCATTTTAGCCATGATAATTAGCTTTTTTTTTATACATTTCTTGATACACATTTAACTTATTACAACTACCAGGAACTCCAAGCCTGAATATAATTGATATGGAAAAGCTGTAAAAACATTTCAAAACTACAAACAAGCAGCAAGGTTGTTAAATTAAACATAACGGGTCCTTCATTTGGTATTTTGTTCTACTAACAAATGTCCCATCAAAACACACAGCATTCGTGGTAATGACAATGTATACAGTATAGCCAAAGCCCTATCCTGGTGCCGCTCGTTGTATTACTGTAGATTCAGTGTCAGGATGAATGTGGCGAGGACGCCACAGAGCATGCCGAACGGGAGCCAGGTCTTCAGGACAGCTGCCCAGCTGAGGGACAGAAAGATTGTTTGTTAAAGGACGAGACAACACCTGGAAACATCTTGTATAACAGATGCTCTTCTACTTAATTCTAAAGGACACAAGACTAATCCCTAGAGGCTCCCTGACCCGCGTCCTACCATCCTATCCGGCTGAGAGGTGACCTTCAGCAGTGGCAAAAAGGGGAGTGCTGCCATCAGTGATGAATTGCACGAGTCTCCTTCTGTTAAAAAGACTCCTGTGGTTGTGTATAGGAAGCGGCAGCACAAACTGTGGCTGTATTGTTCTCTATTTGGGTCAGCGGAGAATAATGAGGGGGGTCCTCTGTGCCATATGTCTCTTAATGGAACTGGAATCCAGCAGCGGGGCTCTCTTCTAGACAGTATATACATGTCTGAAATAAAGACACCGTATGTTTGATGTTTATGTTTCGGTGTCCCACTCCTTCAGTGTCAATTTTTATTCCTTTTATCTCAGCTATCTTGAGATAAACGGTGTTATAATGTTCTCTATAAAAAAAAGGGATTTTGAGTCATTAAATAAAAATAATCCAAACTGGCTATTTTAAATCAGTGTGATCTGGTTAAATATTATGCCGTAAAATCTCTAAATGTCCAAAAGGACGCCCTGAGGAGTTTAATCGGGGAAACTTTGATCAAATAGGATAATCATCAAATCAGGTTTATTTGTATAGCACATTTCAGCAACAAGGCAATTCAAAGGACTTTACATAATAAAAACAACAAAATAAACAGACAAAAAAACCATTACAATGCAGTGGCAAGTGAAACACCAGGAAACATTGAAGGAAAGCACCCACCTAATGACCAGAAGTATGTTTGAAGGAGGCAAGGTGAGGCTGTAAAGCCTGAGAACACTCGGAAAACTTTCAAACACGGTGGTTGGAGCATCATGCTGAGGGGGTGTTTTATTTACTGGTGCATTGCACAAAGTGCATGTAATAACTAAGAACAAAAGTGCCTTAAAATTCTTCACCTTCGGCCTAAAATAAACAGATAATTGCTTTAAAGCCGCTACACCCAATCTGCAAAACAAGCTATCTTAAAAGAAATGTTTCATGCTACTTAACAACGTTCTAATATAGTATAGCTCTAAATATTTTGGGGAAATAAAAATTTTTTTTTTTAAATTAATAATAATAAAATGGTTCTGTCGCATACGTATAAAAACCTCAGCCAAGGACATGGCTCGGTCCGAAACCAATGATTGGACCATGCGGTTGTCTGTCTCACCGCACAAGCGCGCTTCCCCATTTACTTTGTTCCTCCACTCATTACACACTCCCGCATTTTGCAACAGAACACCACTGATGTGAGAGGTTCTTTGCTCAATATCATCAGAGAAGAAGAAACAGCTGGCTGCTACTACTTCAACTTTAGGACAAACTACCAGAGTCCCAAAAAAACCCCGCCATTGCAGAAAACAAAAGAGGTTTCCGCCATATTACTTCAAGAAAAGAAGTTTATTTGCGCTCTGTCGTTTACTGTGACAATGCGAGTTCCCATATAAGGGGGGCGTGGCCTGGGATTAGTAGCCAACAGGAGGGGTCAGAGTTCTGTGACTGTGTTTATATTTTAAGATAGCTTGTTTTGCACCTGGAGCTAAATATGGATCAGTAATTTCTAATCTGTGAAGTTTAGAGGTGTATCAATCTTTTTTGCTTTCCAGTAGCCATTGCTCACTATTGCCATTGCTGAAGTTTGTTCTCATCTTCCTCCATTTCGCATTTTCCTACCAACATGGCGTCGTAAACAAAGCTAGTCATTTTATTTTCTGCAGCTCTATAGCAGCTTTAACACCACAATGACCACAAACATTAAAACTGGTTTTGGAATGAAAAGGCAGGATAATATCAGTATTTAGGAATGGCCCTTAACTCAACTATACTGAAACGATATGAATTATGTTTAAAAGCGGAGTAAACATACCAAGAAACCAACTAGTTCAACAAGCCTAATTAATTCTGCCAAAAAGAGAGGTTAAACATCCAGCAAGAATTAGGACAGAACATTTTTTTTTGGCAAAAAACCCCCCAAACATCTCGACATGCCACTGGTCAGAACATTTAACCAACCAATAGACAAGGGTTTACATACACATTTGAGTACAATCTTGACCCCATATTGAATCGAGAAAATACACAATAAATTCAAACTTGTGGTTTCAGTTATTATTTAAAATTGCTAAAGTTGTTTATGGCTTAATCGTCCCATACTCCTTCAATTAAATCATTAAAAGGCTAAAAGGAGTGATGTTCATGTCTATCATGAGTATATGTAAAGTTGTTAGAACAACATTAAGTGTGAAGGTAAACAACTATATTTACAAGTAAGTTTTAATCTTAAAGGTAATGGATAAACACAAAATGTTCTTAAAAAGAGTGTTGGTAGGCCAATAAGGACAACTGAATAAAAATTAGTCTTTTATTTCCATCAAACAGTATAAAAAAAGAACATCAAATAACAAAGCGACTCTATGATAATGCAACAGCTGTAATTCCTAACACTTTTTTTTTTAGAATTTTAGACTAGAGAACAAACAAGAAATATCTGTCATCAGATCTAAAGGAACTTACACTGTTTTTCTTTTTTTTAAAGAGGCCAGGGCACTATGTTAAATGAACATAACTGAATAAGCTGTGAATAATAATAAAAAAGCAAAATAGACAATAAACTACTTGATGTTTTTCAACAAAGCATACTGAATAGACAGGATAGTACAGTATAGTGTTTAATGGGTGAAAATATTTACACACGAAAACAAGAGATGTATAAATGTGCTACATTATGTTTACTTTATAAAATTCTTTATTTGTATATTGAAATGACATGGCAGGATGGGGTTCTAAGTGAGACTAAAAAACAATCAATGTAATAAAACGTAATTTAATGCTGAGGTGAGTTTTCTGCATAATGTAAATACAGCTGCTTATAACAAGGGGCAGCATATTAAATGGACCAAAAATTCAGAAAAGGCTTTAACAAAAGCTTAGCATGGCATACAGGTACTTGGCATTAACTTTATGTCTAAGATGAACTTACTGATAAGATACTTCTGGACTAACAGAGGCTTCTCATCATATCCATGCCACAAACCTTTCCACATTTTGTCACATTCAACCACAAGCTTCAATGGATTTTTTCGAGGTTTTATGAGACAGACTAACACAATGATGGGTATAGTTGTGAAGTGGACAGATTTTATTACTATATGTACCATATACGTATCCACCTAGCCTGAAAAGCCATTCTATATAGATATTTAAATATATAGTCTGGCCACTACCCATAGAGAGGGCTCAGACCTAGGGGCAGAAACTATGGTTGTATTTCATACTGTCTCTGCAGAAAATTGGATAGTGCTAGGACCAATCACAGCAACAAACAATGTGACGTATTCACAGCAATGGAAATCAGTCAACGGGACAGTCTGCCATACACCGTCGAAACAAAGGATTTACGTGCCACTATCTGCCCATCTCTCAAAAAAGTCAAAATCGTCCAAAGTTGATGCCAAAACCGTTCCAGAGCTGCCGCCATCTTTGTTGTTTTGCTCCATCGCAACTCTGGTGTAATGGTGGTAAGCCCGCCCAACGTCTCTCTACAAATATAAAGTCCTGTGATTGGCCTGGCCTACACTTAGTTGAGCCAATGGTAGACCTGCTGAGGCTACAATGGAGCGTGGCTAGACCAACATGCAGAGCAAAATTATTTGCTACTGCTACGGTTCTAGATTTCTAGGCCAGTATCCACCGCTTAACTTTGATCTTTCTTAACAGAATCCAGTATAGCCAGTCACCTCCTGAAGTCACCTAATTAGTACACAGCGTTCACCCTCTGTGTAATTTAATCCCAGTATTAATCCAGGTGTTCCACGAAGGCAAGGCAACTTTATTTTTATAGCACACTTTCAACAACAAGGCAATTCAAGGTGCTTTGGGTGATTCAGGGATGAAATAAAAACTACAGTAAAAGCATAAAACAACATTAAAGATGCATAACATCTGACAAATTTAAAACATATGACATTCCAGCTATTATTAGTCACTTACTCAAAGGCAGCTCTAAACAGATGGGTTTTTAGCTTTGACTTAAAGGAACTCGCTGTTTCAGCAGTTTTACAGTGGTCTGAAAGTTTGTTCCAGATAAGGGAAGCATTTAAACTGAAAGCTGCTTCTCCATGTTTGGTTCTGATTCTAAAGATGATTAGTATACTAGAATTGGAAGACCTGAGTGGTCTGGGGGGTTCATATACTGACAACAAGTCTTCAACCTACTTTGCTGCCAAGCCATCCAATGATTTATTAACTAGTAAAAGTATTTTGAACTCTATTCTCTGAGCTACAGGGAGCCAGTGTAAGGACTTTAGAACTGGGCTGATGTGCTCTACTTTCCTGGTTCTAGTGAGGACAGGAGCAGCAGTGTTCTGAATCAGCTGCAGCTGTCTGACTTTTTAGGCAGACCTGTGAGGACACTTGCATTAATCAATCTGACTAAAGATAAACGCATAAATAAGTTTTTCAAGGTCCCATTGCAACATTAGTCCTTTAATCCTAGAATTGTTCTTCAGGTGATAGAAGGCTGATCTTATTGCCTTTATGTGACCCTGGAGGTTCAGGTCTGAGTTCATCACTACACCTAGATTTCTGGCCTGATCAGTAGTTTCTAGCTGTATTAACTGAAGCTGTGTGCTGACTCTTGATTGTTCCTCTTTAGGTCCAAAAGTAATTACTTCTGTTTTGTTTCTATTCAGCTGGAAAAAATTATGACACATCTATTCATTGATTTGCTTAATGCATTTACTTAGCGTTTGGATGGGCTCAAAGTAACCTGGTGACCTTGTAATGTAAAGCTGAGTATCATCTACATAGTTATGATAACTAATCTTATTGGTTGTATTAGATATTAAATAGGAGGGTCCCCAGGATGGAGCTCCGGGGCACCCCACATGCAATTTCTGTCAGTTCTGATGAGGAATTGCCTATTCACACAAAGAAGTTCCTTTACTTAAGGTAAGACTCAAACCAGCCAGGTACTGTACCAGAGAGTCCAACCATGCTCTCCAGTTGTTTCAATAATATATCATGATTAACAATGTCAAATGTTGCACTGAGGTCCAAAAGTATCAGCACTGTGGTTCTACCACAGTCTGTATTTATGCGGATGTCACGCAACACTTTGATGAGGGCAGTCTCGGTGCAGTGGTGAGCAAGAGAATCAGACTGAAAAAGATCAAAATGGTTGGTCATTGTTAGGAAGCTATTTAACTGTTGAAACAAAACTTTTCCAATCATCTTACTGATGAATGAAAGATTAGACATTGCCCTGTAGTTTTGCATTAACATGTTTTCCAGATTGTTCTTTAGTAGTGGTTTGATAACTGCTGTTTTTAAAGCCTGGGGAAAGACACCTGACTGGAGGGATGGGGTTAGGGTTAGATCACAGATCACAGATCAGACTCAAAAAGTTTCGTCCAAAACTTTCAAAAACAAAGGCTTCAGAGGTTTGTTAGAGAACATTTTTGAAGAAAAAGCATCATGAAGACAATGAAACACAGCAGACAGCTCAGGAACCAAGTTGGTAAGAACTGCCTAAAGCAGGGTTATATTATAAAACATCCCAAGCTCCGAACAGCTCATGGAGCACTGTTCAATCCGTCTGCAAATGACAGGAGAGTATGGCAAATCTGCTGACAGGACAATCTGTCGTGCCCTCCAATAATAGGATCTTTATGGAAGCGTGGCAAGACGAAATCGACTGTCAAAGAGAGGCAATAAAGTCCCATTTGCAGTTTTCCCACAAGCAATGGAGGGTATACACCAAGTAGTAGAATAAGTTTCAGTGATCAGATGACACCAAAATGATGGAGGAAGCTAAATACTAAGCAATTCTGGTAGAAAACCTGTTAGAGGCTGAAAAGACTGGAGAATGACAGTCGTTCACCTTCAATCAAGACAATGACACTAAACCTAGAGCCAGACCTACAATGGAATGTTTTAGATCCAACATATTCATATTTTAAAGTGATCCAGTCAAAGTCCAGACCTTAATCCCACTGAGAATCTCTTCACGACTTGAAACTCTGCTTTTACAGACTCACTGTCCAGTCTGACTGAGCTTGAACTATTTAGCAAAGAAATGAAAATCAAACATCAGTATCTATATGAACGAAGAAGATCGACAGACCCCTCAAACATACAGCTGTAATTGCTGAGAAAGGTTGCTTTACAAGGTATCAGTTCAGATGATACAAAGGCATAGTACACTGAAAACTCATTTATCATTTTCCCTCCATTTCACTATTAAAGCAGCTGTCCGGAGTATTTGAGGGAGAGAGAGATTTTTTGAATCCCACTACCAATGTCCCTCCCAAAACATCCTTCTCCCTCTCGCTCCCTCTAGCCCCACCTCAACAATTGTGCACGCGCATCACCTGTGTTATCACAGCGGGTCAAAGAGGAAAGCAGCAAGCGCTATCGAGCATCACCCGCTTGTATTTTGTTATGGACATTTCAGAGGTGAGCGACTTCTCCATGACTGACACTGTCTTCCAATACGCTGACTGTAAACAGGAACGGCCTGTGTGAACGGCCTCATCGTCACTGGTTCGCACGATGCGCATGTAAGTTGACTGACAGCCGACAAGGCAGAAACTCGAATTCTATTGGCTAAGAAGATTCGTCAGTCAGTGTGAAATGAATAGCGGTCTGCGGGACAAAGGGGGGACTTAGGAAGAATTACAAATGTTGTGGGGCACTAGCTTTTTACCATAGTATTGAACCCCACTATCACTTTAAAGATTTATAAAACTTTGATGCATAAATATATTCTCCGGACTGCAGCTTTAAGTGCTACTTTGTTGGTTGTTTTTTGATCTATCACACTGAATCCTAGTCAAATAGTTTGAAGCGTCTGTTGCGACATGACAAAACATAATAAACTTTAAGAGCTATGGATGCTTTTGGAAGACCCTTTGCAATCCAACATGTCCTTGAGAGATTGTAGGAAATGGGCTGGTTCTAACTTACCTCATCTTGAAAGCTTTTGACAAACGATCAGAAGGAAGTTAGGAAAATCCATTGTGGACAAATTAGACCAACTTATCACCTATAGGTGTGATAGGGGGTTGAAGATCCAATCTTAATGCTTCTTAAATTTATATTTTTTATTTCATTGATGGCCTTGTTTTTAAAATGCACTTCTTGTTTTTAAGACTTTTTTTTCACCTTTTAATACAATTCAGCCACACGGTTTACCTTGTAAATCACTGACTAATTTTGACCTGTGTCCAGGTGTTGTTGTATGGGTTAAAGATTATCTTGGTGACAGATCTCAGCATGTCTGAATGAATGGTTCTATGTCATATGAGGCCTTTTTCTCCACTGGTTGTCCTCTGGGCTTTGTTTTCTCTCTCCCTAATTGTATATCCTACACGAACAACTGCAGGAGTCAATGTACAGGATGATACATTTTGAAGTTTGTGGATGATACAGTCTGTTACAGGGAGAGGATGATTTGCCCGGTAAGGTGGTGGAGGATTTTATTATGTGGTGTGACAACTGAAAGGTTTGTGTACAGATTTTAGGAAGAGGTCCAATCCACCACCTTTAGCTCTGATTAAAGGGGAGCCAGTGGAGCGTGTTCAGTATTGTAAGTACCTGGATGTTTGTCAATGACAAGACGCTGTCCTTCAATAAAAAATTCTAATATGGTCAACAAAAAAGCAAATCAAACACTGCACTTTCTCCACAAATTAAATCAATTGGGTGTGTGTAAAATGTTGGTGACCGTTCTCTACAATTCTACAATAGAATCTGTCCTTACATTTGCTTTTATTAGCTGGTTTGGCAACCTATGAGTAGGAGACAAAAACAGGAAGAAGCAAACAGTACAAATGGCCAGCAAAATGATTGCAACTAAATGATCTGATCTAATGGAAACATTTTTAAAGAGAGCCACAGAAAAGGCGAAAGACATTCTCCACTTCCATTATCACCCACTTCAGGACGATTTCAGACAGCCCAAAGGATCAATAGATGGAAAATGAATTCAGATCAATTTAAAATGTGATGGGTGTGATTCAATTATTATAGTCTGATCGTTTAAAAAAAATCTATTTCCTTGAGTTTTCCTTACTCTTTTTGCTAGTGTTGTAGAGTGATTGTGTTTTTCACCTGGCTGCAAGAAACTTTCCCTACGGGGACAATAACAAAATGATACTGTTACAGGTTTACAATAGGAACCAGATGCTTAAGTGAGTGTGAACAGCTTACCTCACATGTTTCCCATGAATGAAGGACAGCACACAGAGGTTCACCATGTTCCAGGATGTGCTGTTGTCGTACCGCATGAGGTTTAAAGCCATAGCAACGTGGGAATGACAGTTATCCAAGCACAGGTTGTGCTTCAATGCGGCAGGGTGGGAAAAAAATAAGATGTGTGAAAATTTCTGTAGCAGCATGCATTATAATAGAAAATGTATTCAGTCCTACCGGCCTGCATTTGTACTCCTCAGATGCATCATGCACTGCTTGGTCCCACGTAGCTGCACCATTACCACAGACTTTATCCACATCAAGCCTCCAGTACCTACAACATGAGTTATCAGTGTGTTGATTTGTTTGACAGCCTTTTGAAACTATAAAATACTAGTTTATGTATCAAACCTACTTTGTGGGTCGACCAAACCCCATGTTGTCCTCCTGAAAAGGAAATTAAAGATTTGAAAATCATAAAGCTATAATTCAATAACAGCTAAACTTTTGATTTACTACAGAAATGCATGACATTTTGAGTCATGTGGGCAGATTAACGTTGCTGCTGATGTCTTGTCACGTGATCCTAAGAAACCGGAGAGAAACTGACCGAGACAAAGTAAGATCCCGCAAAGTCTCGTATGATCCCTGAAGAGGTGCCGATGCCCATGTGACCAATGAGGGGGAACACCCACCTGCAGGATGGATTGAATGCATGAGTCAGTTCAGGTTTGATCGTTCAACAGAAAGCCATCTGCGCTGTGCATCTAACGTATCTATGCAAATAAAAACAAAGACAGACGGCTAGGACTAATCTGCTTTGATCGGATATTAAGTAAATTAACAGTTGTCAGCCGCCACATTTAACGCTACATATACAGGATTAGGATTTATTAGCTTCTTACGATAAAATCGGAATAGGTGTCCACACAATGCAGTAGGGATAGCGGCAGCTTTTCTTTCCGCTTTTTATGAAATCACTCTGGAAGTTCATCATGATGTCGGTGTCGTCCAGCTCCGCCATCACAGCCTGTGATGATCCCAGAGGGAGACCCAGACGGCGCTGACGCAAAGGTAGCGTGGAAACGGGAGAGTATGGCAGGCAAATGTGACATATAATCTAGCCATCAAATGTGTTATTGTCCAAAACATACTTTTAATTTAAAAAATACTTCAAGTCCAATCGGCTTTAGACATAATTCAAAGAAAAGTGTTTTTTAAATAATTACAATATTATATTATTGCCTAGAATTTCAAAATTAATAGGCCTCACCCATTCCTCCTCCTTTTGAGCCTGAACTCAACAAATTTACAACAGAAGCACCACACTCTTTTTATTTCCATAAATGTACAACCTAACAAGGTTTCCTGGCAATAATACTGTTTTATAGCTTCCACCTGCTCCTGTTAACATACAAGCTTGTATTATTACTGCAGCACAGCTAGCTGCTATGGGAAGTCAGAAAAGTTGTAGTTTAAAACCTCCCTCCAAGCCACTGGTTCAGAAATAAGACAAAAGGATTTGTATGGTCACAGTAGGGATGGAAACATTGACTTAAAAGTTTATTTTATTGTAATAATGATAAAAGTGATGATGAACATGAATTAAAAAACATTTGTAGTCTTGTTGGCAACAGGTTGTTTGGCTGAGACATATCATCCCACAAGCACAAATATTGTTCCTATATATAAACTCAGCAAAAAAAGAAACATCCTCTGACTTTCAACTGTTTTTACTTTCAGTAAACTTAATGTGTGTAAATATTTGTATGAACACTAAAAGAGTCAACACCATAAGACATAAACTAATAATGTTTCACAGACATGTGACTAACAGAAATAGAAATATGTGTCCTTGAATGAAGGGAGGCTCAAAATCTAAAGTACCAGTCAGTATCTGGTGTGGCCACCAGCTGCTTGAAGTACTGCAGTGCATCTCCTCCTCATGGACTGGACCAGATTTGTCAGTTCTTGATGTGAGATGTTACCCCACTCTTCCACCAAGACTGACAGAAATAAGAAGGACCGATGGCGCAATATGGCAACCTCGCTTCTGTCAGTCTGCCCCAGGGCAGCTGTGGCTATAATCATAGCTTGCTTCCACCAGTGTGTGAATGTGAGAGTGAATGAATAATGGAGTTGTAAAGGGCTTTGAGAGTCTTGAAAAGCCATTATTATTATTATTACTTGTCATGCAGGTGTGATATTCGGATGTACCGATCCTGTGCAGGTGTTGTTACACGTGGTCTTCCACTGCGAGGATGATCAGCTGTCCTTCCTGTCTCCCTGTAGCGCTGTCTTAGCCGTCTCACAGTGCGGACATGGCAATTTATTGCCCTAGCCACATCAGCAGTCCCCATGCCTCCCTGCAGCATGCCTAATGCACGTTCACGCAGATGAGCAGGGACCCTGGGCATCTTTCTTTGGGTGTTTTTCACAGTCGGTAGACAAGTCTCTTTAGTGTCCTGCGTTTTTAGAACTGTGACCTTAAATGCCTACTTTCTGTAAGCTGTTAAGCTCTTAACGACCATTGCACAGGTGCATGTTAATTAATTGATTATGGTTAATTGAACATGCATGAACAACATTGTTTAAACCCTTTACAATGAAGATCTGTAAAGCTATTTGGATTTTTACAACATCATTGTTGAAATACACAGTCTTAAAAAAGGGATGTTTCTTTTTTTTGTATATACATATATATATATATATATATACATATACATACATATATATATATACATATACATACATATATATATATATATATATATATATATATATATATATAGTTTAAAAAAACAGGAACAGTTAAAGATACAGTTGTCCTGTTATCAACTTTTTACTTTCTATTATAGCAAGTGCTCTGATATCAAATCTTCTGTTCTTTTTGTGTCTCAGCTCTGTCTTCTCAAACCCCCAGACGGTCGTGGCAGATGGCCACTTGTACTGAGCCAGGTTCTGCTGGAGGTTTCTTCCTGTTAAAGATGAGTTTTTTCTCTCCACTGTCGCTACAGCTTGCTCAATATGAGGGATTGCTGTGGTTGGAAGTCTGCATCAATGAGACACAACCTCAAGTCGATGACTCGATGCAATCTACTGGGATTCCTTAAATAGGAAACTAAAACTTTAAAACTAATTGGAATGTTTGTATGATTGTATTGAAATGACTTTTCTTGTAAAGTGCCTTGAGATGACATCTGTTGTGAATCGGTGCTATATAAACTGAATTGATCAAATATCCTATTTTAGGACACCACATACATAAAGCAGTGCAGTTTAATCAATAAGCAGAACACAACAGAGTGCATTTAATCATATTTTTGAAGATTTTGTTACTGGTGGGTTCATGGAACAAACAGTGGAAAAACTAGTAAAAGTAATCTTATTTTTAGTTTTGGGGGTTTACAAACAACATACAGTATTTTGTTACGATTAATTTAAACAATTTTAAATAATGATAATCTGCATATTTGCCCATCTCTAGTGGGTACAGTGCATGCAGAAGAATTAATTCTCCTTTTGCCATTTTGTGACTTTACAACCACAAACTTTAATGTGTTTTATGGGGCTTTTATTTTAAGATCCACAAACTAGCGCATAACTAAAGTGGAAGAACAAGAATATATTCTCAGAAAAGGAAATCTTAGAAGTGAATCATGCCTTTTTATGGAGTTCCCCTAAGATAATCACAGCTGGAAGTTGTTGGTCTCTATAAGCTTTGCAGATCCAGAGACAGAATTTTAGCACTCTTTTCTCTACAAAATAGCTCAAGATAAAACCAGTTTAGATGGAGAGCACCTATCAACTGCAATTCTCAAATCTTGCTACAGATTTTCATTGGGATTTCGTTCTGGACTTTGACCTATTTTACCATATGAATTTGCTTTGATCTAATCCACTTCACTGTAGCTCTGGGTGTATGTTTGGAGTCTTCATGCTGGAGGGTGAACCTCCCTCCCAGTCTCAAGTCTTTTGTAACCTTCCTTGACATAACTCTGATTAAACTTCCTCACCACTTTATCCATGGCCTGTCTGGTGGGTTCCTTGGTCTTAATGATGCTGTTTTTCAATAATGTTCTCTTTAACAAATCTCTGAGGTCCCATGGGTTTGTTCTATTTTTGGGTTATCAGTGAACAGGGGTCTTGCATACAAAAACATGTCAAATGTTCAGCTTCTTCATGATACCATCAATTTAATGATTGCAATGTGACAAAATATGAAGGAGTTAAAAAAATATTTATGCTTTTGGCACTGAGGCAATCAGCCTGTGGCATTGCCTGGGAGTTATTGAAGCCCAGATTTCCTTGATGCTTGCCATCAGCTCTTCTTTGTTTTTGGGTCTGGTGCCCCTCATTTTCCTCTTGATAATACCTCATAGATTCTCAATGGGCTTTTCGTCCGGTGAGTTGGCTGGCCAGTCAAGCACTGCGATGGCATGGGCATCAAAGCAGGTTCTAGCGGTATGAGCAGGGGCCAGGTCCTGCTGGAAGATGAAATCTGCATCTCCATACAGATCCTCAGCAGAAGGAATCATGAAGTCCTCTAAAACATTCTGGTAGACTGATGCAGTGACCTTGGATTTAATAAAGCAGAGTTTACTAACACCTGCAACAGACATTGCACCCCGAATCATGACTGACTGTGGAAATTTCACACTGGACCTCAAGCAGCTTGGGTTCTGTTCCTCACCCGTCTTCCTCCAAACCCTTGTACCTTGATTCACAAATGAAAGGCACACTTTACTTTCATCGCGAAAGAGGACCTTGGACCACTGGCCAACAGTCCAGTCCTTCCTTTCCTTGGCCCAGTTGAGACACATCTGAATGTGGTTGATTTTGAAGCTGACTCCCGCCTCATTCCACTCTTTCTGGGTCTCTGCCAGATTCATGAATCTTCTGTTTGATAATCCAATGAAGCCCACGGTCAGCTCTTCTGCTGGTGCATCTTTTCCTGCCACTAGACTTTCCATTGGTATGCTTGGACACAGCACTCTGTGAAAAGCCAGCCTCCTTAGCTATGAAGTTTTGTGGCTTACCCATCCTATGGAGGGTATCAATGATGGTCTTCTGGCCAGTTGTCAAGTCTGCAGTCTTTCCTATATTGAACGTAAGTGAGACAAATGAACCAAAGTGAAGCAATTTAATGACACCTGGGAAAACCTGTGCAGGTGCTTTAAGTTTAGTAGATGAGTAGTGTGTGACACTCAGTTTAAAACATACCCTGTAAAATTTGGGCTGATTTCTTCACAGTATTCTAATTTTTTGAATTCCTGTTTTCGTGGGTTTTATGAGCTGGAAGCCCAAATTATGTACAAATAAACGACTAAATACTTGAAATTGTTTAAGTTGTGGGCCCTGAATCTATAATCTATGGAAGTTTAACGTTTTGAATGCAATCATGGAAAACTTTTCCATGGCATTCTAATTTTTTGGAAAGGGTCTGTATATGTTTGTAATATTGCTTTAATATGGGTGATTAACAGGTGTAGTGAGAGAACTCTATCAATTAGTGATTATTAGAGCAATCCAAGGAGTACTGAGCCCTTAAACAATTTTATCCAAATGTTCATTTTAAAAGCAGTTCTTCGGAGCTGGCTACTCATCTCTACTGTATTTAGGGCATTTTGTTGTGCGCTAGTCAGCAGAAACACAGAGGAAGGAACATGGTGATGAATGAGCATACAGCAGCTTGAGACAGTGGGCTACATCTTCCTAACCCAGATAGTATTCTGTCTGTCCTGATGATTTCAGTTGTGTAAATAAAAAAAAGTTTATGAGAATAATAGAACAAAAAGGAAAAAGACAGTTAAGAGTTTAGTAATTTGATTTTTATTTAATTGTATCTTTGTTTTTTTGCTTGGATCAAAGCTCAATACAGGATCCCCTGGAGAGAAAAAAAAAAGAGGAGAAGCACAAATGAAAGTAAAACACATGGAAGCCAAGTGATTCACTGAGGACCCATTCATTAAGATTGTTTTAACTGGGGTCAAAGGAAATTCAATGAGCTGTAGTCTGTGCACCTGATGGGGTGCAGCTGTGCGTCTTTTTTTTCTTTTTTAATCTCACAGTTTCATTGTGAGAAAATTCATGCAAGCTGAAAACCTGACAGCAGCAGTGGACTAATGGGGAAGCCGTGCAGCCAGGGACTTTATGGTCACAATCATTTGAGCCAAGTTATAACACCACAAATCTCCCACTAACACCTAAAAATTACATTTGAAATTTCATCTTATATGCATGTGCAAATAAAGAGTGAGAAATCAAAAAATTATAAAGTTATTTGTGTTACAAATTTACTCCTTCGTCTTTTTAATAAGGATTTTTATGAGCTCTAAACTAAAATGAGCCAAATTAGTGTCAGTAAAACAAAGAGAAACCAAACATTAATCCTTGGCTGTTTTAAACACAGATGGTAAACTTTGGCAGAAGAAAATTCGTTTTGACAGTTCAAACTATAAATATATTTCATCTTAGCAACAATCATCACAATGTGAGGAGCTACGCTTTATTTCACGACTTCCTGTAACAGAAATGGCATCGAAGCACAGGGCTGAGTCTGACATAAAATCAGTGACTGGTGTGTGCAGCTTTTCCGACTCGAGTAGGGCACCGCGATCCTTCGCTTGATCCGTAGAATAGACAGATGTTCTGTGATCAGGCAGCTGGCCACGCTGACCTGAAAATAGGTCAGACGAATCCACGTTGTTCTTTGTGTTGTGTAACTCTCCAACAAAAACCTGAGAAGGTAGAAGTGCTGCACACCGCCTCCTTTGTGAGAAACTGGGAAGTGATGTGGAAGGTGCTGCTCCCACCCTCTACCACTGCAGAGTGGGCGCTGTTTGATACATGTTGGAAAGCATGAGAAGGGTGTCGCTGCCCTCCATCAATTCCTCTCCCAAAAGTGGTCTCCGCCAGTCCTGGTGTGGGACAAAGGGAGGCCGGTGCATAGTGCAGATATGTGACATGACAGTCAGTCAATGTTCTGTCAGCGGAAGCAGGGTTTAAGCATTAAAACTGGATCTGGAAGAGTTGTTTGCTTCCTAAAGCCACTCTACAGAACAAATGGAGGTCTGTTTAGCTCGTCCTGCACTGCACCGATCCCTCTGAGCTGTCTTCATCATCTGAACCATCGGGGCCAACGCCACGCAGGCCTGTGATGCGATAACCCATATTCAGAAGCATTACCTCTAACGGATCAGTATTCATTCGCCGCTGATTTGCCTGAGCAGCTCCCTCCATGTCCTCCACTACGCGTCCATTGTCACCGTCGGTCTGTGGAAAAGGAAAACACAGCCAGTAAAACATTCTTCGTTTGACATCACATATGTCAGTAGAGACCCGAGGCCTCATGTGTAAAGAGTAATTCCATACTTTTCCAGCCTGATTAGGAACAGCATACAATAAATTGTTTACCTCTGGTCTGGGGTTCCATAATCGAACCACTGGGTCAATACCACTAGTGGCCAGAAAGCAGTAGCTTGGGTGGGGCTGTAGGCAGTTGACTATTGACTCATCTCCCTGAAGGATCCTCACCAAGTTAGTCGTTTCCTTTTCCCAGATGAAAAAAGAGCCATCATCTGAGCCACTCACAATGTACTGGCCTTTGCTAGAGAGAGAGAGAAAAAAACAAAACTGTTAAGCACCGCCTGTCGAGCCAAATTCTTAGAAGAAACATTTACTGTGAACCTTTATATTTTTACTTGGTAAACCTGCGCAATCCTTTTTTTTTTTTAAATCAAACGTCTTTAGCGGAATCGTGTTGACATTTGTATAAGAATTTTTTCCCGGTAATTTAGTGAAAGGTAACTGAGCAGGATATTCTGGTATGTGAGGTTCAGAATGAAGTGACAATCTGTTTGGTTACTCAGCTCAACAACAAAATGTAACGACAAACCAGACAAAGTTAAGCAATAATGAGTCATACTGTATCATCACACAGAGTACATTAGGACATGCAGCCTGTGGGTTCACCAACTAAATATTTAAATGTCTAAAAGCTCAGGACCAATTGACCAGCTTCTGTAGAGTCATGGTACATTTGAAATCTTCAGCCGACATTCACTCTGCTTACATTGTCTGCTGTATGTAGAACAAACACACAACAATGATTGACATTGTTGTAACAATAGTTTTAAGATACAGCCACAAATCTTGGAAAGTTATATAAATGAACTCAACATCTTGCAAAAAGTATCCAAACCCCCTTGAACTTACAACTGTTATGTATTTTTATGGAACTTAAGTGATAGATCAACACAAAGTAGCAAAGAGAGACCAGGGGGAAGTGGAAAACTATTCATGGGTTTTTACATTTGTTTTTGTACCAGTAAAAATCTGGAAAGTGTAGTATACATTTATATTCAGTCCAGTATAGTCAGAGTCTCCAAACTGTGCAACCGACTGCCTTCAAAGGTCACCTTGAAGCCGAATTGTGTGGTTATTTTAAGTCTCGGCATAAACACTGCTGTTCTGTGAGGCCCACAGAGGTTTGTTAGAGAAAAAAAAAACTACAGACAAATCAGGGATAAAGTTGTGACGGCATTTAAAGTAGGATTAGGATATAAAACATTATCCCAAACTTTGAACATCTCATGGAGGAGTGTTCAATCCATCACCAGCATCTAATTAAGCAATAGAAAGAAAATGGGAAAACTGCAAACTTACCAAAACACGACCCTCCACCTAAACTGACAAGCCGGAGAGCATCAATCGATTGAGCAACAGCAAAGACGTCCATTTTACCTCTGGAGAAGCAGCAACAAGACCAACTATTATTCATTTACTCCTCAATTTTGGCTTTTATAGAGGAGTAAAACGAAGAAAGAAGAAGTCCTGTTCGCAGTTTGCACAAAATAAGGGCGCACAGCCGACAAATGGAGGAAGGTGGTCTGGTCAGATAAGAAACATGGTGGCAGTATCACCATGGGATGCTTTTATTCTGCAGCAACAGAAATGGGAAGATTGACTGAGCTAAATCAAGGGCAATCCTTAAAAATTAATTAAAGGCTGCAAGCTTGGGACTGACACCGAGAGTCACCTCCTAGCAAAATAATGACCCTAAACATACAGCCAGAGCCCTAAACAATCAGCTGCTGATCTGAACCAGTTCACATCAGCGGTCTATAACATTTGCTGTTATCCAAAAGACCGGTTGCTCGTTCCAAAATCTTTGGCAGGCCAGTGGGTGGAAACAGGGATGGACTGGGGTTGTGCGATGGACACGACGGAGACGGTATCAAGCACTATAACGAGCTTTGTGGAATGACTTATGCCGGTCTGCATATTCCCACCCAGCGGTGTAAAGTGCACCAACACAACCAGATAAATGGATCCAGTTTTTCCAACATAAGGCATAATTTATGGTGTGACCGTCATCACTAATAAAAAGCCAAAGTTAGCAAAAAATAAAATAAAGAAAAAAAAGAGGGGGAGGGGAGATAAAAGAAAAGTTTTTTTAATTGTAAATATAATAATGGAATAAATATAATAATGGAAGAAAATAGAAATGGTGAAAAATCAGACAAACAGTCCAAACTGCAATGAATCCTAAAGGTTTAAATGAAAGAAGAGTCTTCTAGCCTTCCCAAGGCAACTGACTAACTGCATGTTAGCACAATATAGTTATTCCCTAATAGCAAAAGACATTGTGTCAAAGATGAGATCAGACTGTAACCACCCAGCTGTAGACTGCCACCTGTTGAGACAACAGCAGAACGACAGTGTGGTGTACAGACCTCCCGAAGAAGTTGGCCTCTTTGATGTCGGTGGTGGTGTTGCAGTGGCCGCAGTATCTGTGCTTGTAGTCAAAACTGTGCTCCCTCAACACCACCTCGTCCTCTGGGATGGACGACTGGAAACGAAAGGAGCTGTTCTTTTTATCTTCTGTAGGTGAAGACAAAAACACTACTTACAAAATTATATAGTAGTTAAGTAGTTTAAGATATTTTCTAATAAACAGTTGGTACTTAATTAGAATACAAAGTTACATATACCACTGTCAGTTTCACCATTTTTCTCTTTACTTAATTATGATCCTAAAATATCAGTATAAATGTAAAGCTGTGAAGATTATTGCTACAGTATCTTAAATGTCAGGAATATCCAGAGTCAAAACAGACAGGATGAGCAGCCACAATCTGGAAGAGGCGAATCCTGAACAACTTCTACACTTGCAATGAGAATCACACCACTTCAAGCCAGAACACAACTCTTCCTCTCCTCGGGTACCTTCAGACAGACGTGTCAACTCAGTAAAGGTTACACACGATAAAAAGCGTGTTCATGAGCTGCTAAATGTCTTCAGACATCTTTAACCTCTCTCTGCTCTATTAGCATCTCCACATGTTGTGAGCAGGCTGCTATCCTCTCCCTGTCATGAAAAACTAAATCACAATCACTCCACTCGCCTCCATTACATGAAGTGCCTTGAGTGGATACAGTCAAAGCTCACGTCACATCCCCTCAACCTGCTACACAGAGCTGTGGCCCTGTGGTTATCCCTGCCTATTTGCACCCTTTTCTACCACAGTTTATTTTTCCACTCAACCTTTCATTAATATTTTTTTGACAGCATTCTGAAAAGTCAGTTTCTTTAGCAATACCAACCCTAAAAAGCCGATAACGCTCTCAGCTATATAAAAGCTATAAATATGTTCTGTGAGTATTTGATCTACGGTATTTGAGTTCAGCCTTTTTAACTAAATAGAAGAAATAAAAGAACTTTTCAAACATTCTAAATTACAGAGATGTACATTAACCAATTTACATAATTGGTTTCAGTTATCTTGACACACTGGGATATAAAAGCCTTTTTTTAGTACCTATAGGTTGCAAATCAGTCAAACAGGGTTGCACAACTTCCCACCTGAAACAGACTTGGAGTAAAGCGCAGCCTTGATGTCTTTATCCAAGGCGTCACAGGCGCTGCTGTGTGCTTGCTCAGGAAACTTCCCTTTGAAGTCGTCCAGACACTCCAGAGCCTCGGCCACATACTTCAGCTCAAACAGACACCGTGCCAGCCTGAAATGTGCTTTCAGATGCCCCGGGTTCAGCGCAAGAGCCTTCACGCAATCCCTGAGGGCATCGTAATGGTCTCCATCCCTACAAATCATAAATATAAATCATAGATTAATGCTTTTAAATCATGTTGAAGATGGTATGTGCAGTGTTATTAGAGCAAAAAACCACCATTTGCGTTTCATATAGGCTGCAGCCCGGTTCCCATAAAGCATGGCGTTGCCTCTGGCCTCATGAATGCCTAAGCTATACAGCTGGATGGCCTGTGTCCACTGCTGGCGGGCAAAGGCATTATTGGCCTGTTGCTTTATTTTCTCCAAGTGAGGGGGGAGCTCAGTAAAACTAGAATATTCAACCAAAAAGAAGGTGATAAAGCTTCTCAATGTATATTACAGTAACTTTAATAACAGAATTGAATCCTACCTGGACTGGGTCTTGCTTTCGGTAAAGCGAATGTGGCTGGGTGGTAAATGAATGCCATTAGCGATGCCGTTGGTTGTCTTTCCATTTTGGACTTCTAATTGAAAGCAAGAACAGCAGGGATTTACAGAAACATGCTTTACATAGCTCTCCTCCTTTTTACATTACAAACTGAGGTATTACTCTGCATGCAAAGAGCTACCTGTTGATGACTGGCACATTTTTGGAAGCACAAAGGTATATGGCCTCTGCTTAAATGTCAAGTCAAAAAGATAGACCTGTAGGAAGTGTACAAATGACCTAATCAGACATTTTAACACAACACAGGGATTGATACATTGGAAAACAAGATGTGATTTGTTGTTTATTGTGAAAAACGTCACCTGTTCCCCACCCATGTTAACGAGCAGCTCTGTGCCGTCAGGGCTGAAGGTAACATAGGTGGCCACCAGGACTCTCAGGCGGTTGTTGTAGTCTCTGAGTTTTACTGGCAGGTGGCCTGAAGCACAGAGGAGAATGTCGTCATTCACCCTTTTCCAGGTAACTTTCCAACAGTGCATCTCAGTAACTTAAAATATCAATAAAGACCTGGCTTATTTCAGTAATTTAACTCAAAAAGAAGAACTAGCATATGTTAGAGATCCATTAAACACAATGTGTTATATTTCAAGCAACTACAGATTTCAGTTTCTCAGAAAAAAACAGGATATTTAATACATAATTCAAGTTCCTTTCCTTCGTGGGATTCAGGTCAGGCTAGTTTGCTGGCAGTGAAACAACACTCTTTAAAGCAGGTTTTGGTACTTTAGCCACTGTGGGCAGGTGCCAAGTCCTGATGGTAAATGAAATCAGCACCTCGATAAAGCTTGCCAGCAGATGGGACGTATAATGTGATCCAGAATTTCCTTTTGCACTGATTTGGACTGAAGCACAGAGGACTGACACAAGCAGATGCTGCCCTAAATCATCAGTAACTGTGGAAACTTCACATCGGACACAGAGCAGATAGGATTAAATAGCTCCTCTATTCTTCATCCAGACTCCGGGACCTGGATTTCCAAATGAAATGCAAAATTGACCAAAAAAAGGATCTTGAACCTCCTTTTTCTTTTAAGCCCAGGTAAAACACTTCTCAAGTCTCTAGTTCGGGGGTTATTTAACACAAGGAGAGTAAGAGTCCATGTCCAGGATAAACCTGTGTGAAGGCTTTTGAAACTCCAACTCCAGCTGCAGTCAACACCTTGTGAATGTCCTCCATTTACATGAATTTACTCTTGAATGTGCCATTATTCATGTTGCTTGTGCACCTTTTTCAACCAAACATTTTCCTTCTACTCAGTTATCCATTAGTATGCTTAGACACAACATCATGATCAACTAGTTTCCTTAGCAATACATTTTTGTGGCCTAACCACCTTATGGAGTGTGGTGACTGTCTGCTGGACAACTGTCCAATATGGAATCTTATGGAAGATTTAGTAGACCAAAACATAACCATTCTGTATTAAATTTTCTTTTTTATTGGTCTTATACAATATTCTACGTTTCTGAGAAACTACATTTTTGATTTTCATCAACTGAAAGCATGATCAATTAACATAAATAACTGTTCAACCTATTTCACTCTGCATGTAATGAATCTATAGGTGTAACTTTTTTTATTGAATTACTTATATAAAATAACTTTTCTATTTTTTTCTAATTTATTTAGATGCAACTCAAATATTGTGAATTAATTTAGCCATGTACCCACCAGCTACGTAGTACTGCCCAGCCCCATCTGGGATGGGGTTCTGCCCGTCACAGAAAGTGTGCACAGCCGCTGATGTGTTCTGACTCAAAGATTTCCTGAGTAAGGAGCAAAAGTGAATTTTATTTCAGTTCTAAACATGTTTCAAAACTGGGAGAACATCAGTAAAAACCTACCTGTAGTTGTGAATCATCCTGATGTCATAGAGACGAACGAAAGGCCCGTTGGCTCCCACCGCCAGGTAGTTATTGTCCCGTGGATTGACTGCGAGACACTTGGCCTCAGCCAGCTGTCCACAAAACTCTGTCAGGTCAATCAGAACCTCAGAGTGTTTGCTGTTCTCCCGCAGATCATACTGTCTGTAGGGAGAAAGAGAAAATGAAAACAGCCAAAGAAAAAAAAATATCTTTCAAGCACTATCACCCCCTAACGCTGGACTAGATATGTCTTTGTATCACAATGGCATGGTGTGAGAAATGATCAACCCCGAATCAAAGTTCGAAGATTGGCACTAAGAAGACATCCCGGACCCACTTCTGTTTCACATGTGTTGATTATCAAATAGCATAAAAGTTTCTTCCACAGGTTCCTGTCAAAGTTCTGTGTTTTTCCAGACTTGGATTTGCTGAGATCTCAGTCCATTTTTGGAGCGTAAATAAGAATTCAAAAGCTGATTATGAATATCCAGCAGATGTATCGAGTTCAGACTTTAGATGGAAAAATTGCAAAAATGACAAACAGATGGATGAATGAACAGATGCACGCATGGACGTGTCGATAGTTGAACAGTCAAATCGAGAGATGACGGATGACGTTATTGAGTTTAGAAGAAAGATTTTTCAATGATCTGCTGTCTTCTTCCATACTTATCCACACCTGTAAAAAATCTAAAACCAAATTGCTGACTAAAAACAACTAAAAAACCCTTTCTGCTCAGCTCAGGGCTCTCACCTGATGATGCCGTCCTCAGCAGCACTCCAGAAGGTGTTGGGCCACATTGGTGCTGTGGCGATGCGTTTAACTCTGTTGGTGTGATCAGAGAACATGTGGGTGGTTTCCTTCACTGTCAGGTCATGGACATGGACCTTTGTGTCAGCTGCGCCTGTTAGCAAGATCCTGTCGCCAGTGTGAGGGAGGAACTGTATACAGAACAAGACCACAGATCCATACAGTATGAAGTGGTTTACAAAGATAACAATCCAAGTCTAGATTTAACGCTGCGACTCCATCGTCTCAATAGTTTAAAGAAACATTTTCGTGTTATTCCAACACTGCATTATTCAGTAACAACAGAAACGTATTCAGTCACACAGCCGTCCTTTAATCTTCCAGTAGGTGTGTGTAGTGTACATAATCCCCCTGTCTCAAATATGGGAGTCTCACAAAATAATTATCCTTACCTTGACAGAGAATATATTTGCAGCATGACCCGTGTGCATAGTTGTAAGCTTCTTGTGTCTGAATGGATCCCAGATGATGGCATGTTGATCGTCTGAGCCTGAAGCCAGCAGACTGAGTACAAATACAATCACAAGCGTAAGTTAAGCTGCATTTATTTAGGTCTTTCATCACTAAGGACATTTTAAAAAAATGTTTTAAAACAGACACATAATAGTTCTGAAAGTGAAATGAGTTTTGGCAAATTGGTGATTAGAAATTTTCAACAAAAGAAAACAATATTATTTGTTAATCCAGTGGCACACAAATACTGTTGGCTTTCTGACTTGCCTCTTGGTTCTGCCTGAAGGTGTTTGACTGACAGTCTCATTTGCTTCACACTTTTACTGGCTAACAAGTAGGGATGATATAAAATATTGATGCACAAATATATCGCAATATTTTATTTCCCCAACATTGTATCGATATTCAAAAGAAAAATATCGATTTTATTTTTGAATTCGAATGGAACCATTAATAACAATTTTTGTAGTAAAATGAAAGTATAACTGGTAGTTTTTGGCTGTTTTCACCTTCTTCATTCCGGTGGATCAACTAGATCTAGTAATAAAACTGGATGTGGTAAAATATGAAACAGGTTGGAGTGTTTAGAATGATGTGACTGTTTTTCCACAGTTCAATTCAGTTTTGAAAATAACAATATATAATCTTACTCATACTATCGCAATATATTGTACCGTCTCCTCTGTATCGCCAGATTTTTACCAATACACATCCCTACTAACAAGCATAACTAGGCTTCTTACAGAGGAGCCTCCTTGGTTATAGGGCAAGAATGTTCCAACGAGGCCAATATTTAACAAGGCAAATATAGGCCTAATTTATCAGCCAGCAGATATAGTGAAATACCTCCAAATGTAAAACGTAAACTGAAAACGGTCACCATCATGCAGACAGGGGACAGTGGGGGAAAAGAAAACACCAAGATGCTGAGTAATAATGTGACCACAGATCATTTTCAAGGCCTGAAGACTTACTCTCCTTGTTCGTTCCATTCCAAACAGTTTACACAGCCAGTATGGCCCTGCAGAAGAAGGTGACATTGATTGTGATAAGAAGATACAGTAACATCTGTTAGGTTCTGAACAATATATTGCAAATATAACATCATCAGTGTGTAATATCAGTCTCGAAGGATTGTTGGGAATGGAGTATTTCTTGGCTGTTATATTCTGCACAATATCTGAAACATGAACGGCTGATGAAGCCACATTGCCACACTCATCTCTCCGAATTTGAAACTCTAAGGTGGGATCTGGGAGTGACGTCGCTACCAACCTTAGTATTTTCCATTTGGAACTCTCTGAAAACCAGTGTGATTTGCTATTTGTTCCAACACAAAATGAAAATGTTTACATACTGATGTTGTAGAGTGCCACTAGTTGAATAAGATACAAACTGTCTCAGGTGCAAATAAACAGCTACGACTTTCACAGCTTTCTTTTATCCATGGGAGCCATACTAGATACTTCCCAGTTGGAAGGCTGACTTCAGGGTGAATTATTGCTGCCTTTCAAACTGGGAACTAAATCTCACGACTGAATGCAAATTAAACACTAGACACCCACATTTGGCACAGATGATAGCACCTAGGATGCAAAAGGTAAAGGAGAGCTGAATACACTGTAATCACAATTTACAGAGAGAGAATATGTGGATTTAGTGCAGCTGAAATCATTGCAATATTCAACGATAACACCACACACTCAGGGTTTTCAATGTCATGCAGCTGGGATATTTTAACATGCCACCCTTCTTAGACACAGCTATATGAATTCACATGAAGAAAAGTGTAAAAGGAGCGTTTCATTTTAAAGACCTGAAGTTCAGCTTCCAGTCCGAGTCTCTTAATAAAGGGGTCGGCCACATGAAAAGACCTTTGGAAGCCCGACGCTCTCCTGTCCTAAAGACACAAATCAACGTCTCATTAATGCACAATAAATGACAGATTCATTTCCCATGATTTATATGAGCAAGAAACCCATAAGACCATTGAGCTCGGTTTGCTTACCCTGATCTGCCTGTGCAGGATCTCTCTGGTGATGTTGACAGAAGCCATGGCCTCACCGCAAAGCAGAAAGCAGGTTTCTGGGCTCAGAGCTCAGACGGCATCTACGTCTGTTTGTTGTGATCAAACTGTAATTTGACATTTACAGCGACACGACAGAATATACGATCAACGACAAAAACATCAAAAACACGAGAGGCGTATGTCAAAACACAAGCACATCAGATAAGGTTGGACTTTGCTCACCCCTGTGTTGAAGGAGAGAGGAGCGTTCAGCTCCTATCACGAACTCCAGACAGCCGAGGACACTAGCTGAGCAGCTACTGCTAAGCACTGCAGCAACCACAAGCCTCTGTTTGTCGCAACACAAGCACGCCTCTAAAGGTTACAGCGATGTTAGCTTCACACAATCCCCTCCAGTCCCGTTTAAACCGGGCCTCTATGAGCCATGTCTTTAATATATCAGCTGGTGGCAGCGCGTTGCCGCTACCTTGCTAGCTAAACAAGACGTCCACTTCATGTAACGTAAATACTCGCAAAGATTTCATGACAAAATACGAGAGCTACATAGATCTCACCGGTTTGCTTGTCGTAAAAAGACTTCTGTCAAAACACAGTCCATTTAACCGACCCCAGAAAAAGACAATGTGAGTTTGTTGACAGGATTCAGGCGAATACCTTTTCTAAGTTGAACACAAACCTCCTCCCACTGACATAATCAGACAAGTTCCGCCAGACCAAACACATCCGGGCCGAGAGCTTTTCAGAATAAAAGCATCATGCGTACGAGTCTGGTAAGCCACGCTTTAAAAACAATAGAATAGAATAGAAAAGAATAGAATAGAATAGAATAGAATAGAATAGAATAGAATAGAATAGAATAGAATAGAGCTCTGGGAGTTGACGTCACTTCTCCCAGCATGCAACAGTTAAAATCGAATGGGCGCCATTGTGGCAGGCAGTCTCCCACAGTTGTTTTTATTTGTGGCTAATCCAAATTCAGAAACGGTAAATATGGTGGATACCTGTTTCGCCCCAGGATGCCATAACAGACGCGGCTGAGATAAGGGAGAAACGTTCTAGGATTACCAAGGATCCAGAATGCAGAAAACGATGGATCATTACCATGAAACTCAGGCAGAAAGGAAGCCGTTTCATTTACATTTTGTGTGTTCATTAATCTCAGGAAATAATTAAAGTATTTTTATTTCTAAAGGCATCATTGTAGAGAGCTGTCAATTTGCATCACTTAATGATACAAGAGAAGTTATCAACCAAATGGTAATAAATCTGAATTACAGGTGAATCACTCTTAGTCTTTGGGAGTGATTCACCTGTAATTCAGATTTATTACCATTCTCCCAAAGAGAATCATGTTGATATAGCATAATGTGTTTGTGGAGAGAGCATGCCAGAATATTCCCCCAATTTTTAATGCTGACAGCGGAATGTTCCCGCTATCTACACAGCAAATTCTCCAGTGTCAAATATGCTGTGTGAAAGTTTATGGACTCTTTCAGAGTTATTACAACACAAGAAAGTGTAAGAAGCTGCCACATTTAGCCCAGTGTTGGTGTCAATTTTCAGAGTTAAAATACACATTGTATAAACAACTCTGTGTTCACCACTGGTGTGCAGTGTCAAAGTACAACTACTCATCTAGAGTTATTGAAACACCTATGAGAGTAAAACGTCCGTTAGTGCCAGTGACGTCACGCGGGAAGCCCCGCCCCCTCCACTTCGACTCAAGCTGAGCAGAAGACGACCAGACGCCATTTAAAAATCTCCGGTAAGTTTTTGCTCCCTAGTACATAATAACCCATTCTCGCATTTCAGCTGAGAGTGTATTTAATAATAACTTTAAATTACTGTTCACTAAACACCCTAGCTGGTTTGTGCCTTAAAATACAGAATCCCACATGACCTAGTGGAAAGCTAGCTTAAATGTGCAAGCAATTCTAGGCTAAATAACGACAGTATTTAATGCCAAACTATACAATGTTGGGATAAACTTTGTTAAGGTGTTCCTTTTTAAATGTTCATAGATTTAAGTAAAATAGTGAAGATTGAACACGTGCCGAGAGTTGACTTTACTAGCTAACGTTGGTGACTAGGTGTGTGTGGCTAACGTGACACGTGTTTGAGCGGGCAATTCTGCATGGATTAAAGTCAACCGTAAATAAAAACTGTTAATGTTGTGTTGTCCTATTAGTGAATTTTTCACTGCGTATATTCGGTTTAATTTTGGCTCGTTACCATTATACAGGCATTATCGTTTTTTTAATCTCTACTCCTCAATGCTGCTCTCTCTCACTCACACACGCACGCACGTGCAGCAGGGGCACACATTGGTGTCGTTTCAGACATGGAGCATTAGAGACAGTAGGGCAAAGCTAATAAAAACACTAATTTCTTCCTGTGGAGCCCGCATAAGAATATTTGGATCAGTAAATTCCTGCTGTGAGTTAGCATCTTACTAGGAATGGTTGGATAGTGAATTTATTGATGTCTCCTTTGGATAAAAGTCTAAATTACAAACTGTTGAACAAGTTGACTGTCAAATTGCTGTGAAGTGATGGTGATGCATAGTGTTTGGATTTTTTTTTTTCCAGATTTGTCCATTTTGTGCTGTGGTCCACAGATGGTAGGTGATATTTCATACATGTTAATATTTACAGTTTTTGTTTAAACTAACTGCACAGTTAAAAGGGTCTAAATTTAGAGACAAATAATGATAGTGTTTTGTTTTTTTCAGGCTGAAATTGATCAGTTAGATTTCCCTATTTGAAATATTATGTTTAAAGACACTGATGTCAGGGTAGGTTTGGGTTGTAGATCATAATGTTCATTAAGTTTTGCTGTATTCACAGATTCCATCATGTTGATAAAAACAAAAATCAATAATGAACAGAAATATGTCAAGATCAGTGAACCAATTCTGGATGAATTCTTGAATTCCGGTAAGCCATCAGTCACACGCCACTCAAAAAAAAAAAAAAAAAAGTAATTCACTTTTACAAATGCTTTTAGTTGTTCAGTGTTATTTTGTGCATACAGAGAAATGGAATTTTTCGTACTTTGTTTTACTTTTTTTGGGTGTGGGATGCCTTGTGAATATTTTTTTACCTAATGCGTGTTTGTATAGCATTTTATCCCCCAAGCTTTCCTGAAGTTCTCCATCCCACCCGTCAGTGAAGGCATCAGAGTCTATGATGAAACAGGAACTGAGGTGGATGCAGATGTCTTTGCTGAAGTGGCACAGCTGCCCAATGCTGGTGTATTTACTATTCAGTTTGACAATGGTAAACTTCTCTCAATTTCTTTCAGCAAAATGCATGGACTTAAGACTGAGTTACACGGTCGTGAAAAACTGACAAATGGTTTGTGTTTCTTTCTCTGTCCTCCCTTCTTCTCACTTAGGTTTGCAGGGGAACGCTTCATCTGCCAGTCCACCAGTCCAAACCAATTCAGCATCAACCAGCTCTGATGATACAGTCATCCTGGATGAGGACTGCAGTCCTTCCAGAAAACGGCAGAAGGCAAATGAAGATGCCAAACAAGTAAATTGATGTGAAACATATTTTGTGCCAGCTTCAATTTGTGCATTGCATTTTTTTTAGTTATTTTTAGATGTATTAACTGTCAATTATTCAAGATTATTTAATTTCAGTGAATAATGGCTTTCTTTTATTCTGTCCTTTCACAGGTGGTTGAAAAAGCATTGACCAAGAAACCAGGTGGAGACCGTATTACTAGGGAATACAACCGGACGAAAGGCCTAACTGATTCCTCACGGCGACAGATGGTTAACATCCTCGCTGCAGATATGACTGAAACTTATGGGTAAATGGATATTTTTGTTTCAAGCTGAACATTTGATCCATGTTTTTTATTGGGAAAACAAGTGTCATTATTTCATTCTTGACATTTATTATAAGCATTGAAATAAAGTGTATTCACTTTCTTTACTTTACTCTCAGGACATCACCACCACGGGACGTGAGAGAGATGTATGCTCGAGGGATAATTGAGATGTTCCCTTACCTGATGGATCCATATTCAAAAAATGGATATCTAAGTCTTCACTTGTTATAGTTGTTAGACTATTATTCCTACTGTAGGTATAAAGTGCCTGTGGTACGAATGATAAAATGTTATTTCTAGAATTCATAGTTTTAACCTACTCGTGCTGTTTTGATAATTAACTATCCTATTATTATCATTTAAAGGAACATTTCTATGATGGTGAAAGTGGCAGTGGTTACTTGGCATGGAGGCTCAAAACCATACAGAGGAATAGTGCTTCATCACAGTCCAAAAGGCCATCACATCAGCTGACTGGCGGAGGGCCGTCAGCAAGGAGAGATGCTTCATTTAAGCCTGAGATCACCCTGAGTGAAGAGCAATGCAAGGAGGCCAAATCCTTCATGAAGTTTTCATCTGATGAAGTCGCTATCAAGCAGAAAATGAAGATAACATTTGAATATCGTCAAAGTATGGTCTACGACAAAGAGAAATCTTCAGATGTCTTGACTGAATTTCCACGCTTCAAAGATGTCAAAGGCCTGGTAATTAATTTTTTTTTTACAGAGAAATGTCCATTAGGCCAAACAAATGTAAAAAGAAAAAAGAATGCACTAGTTATGTGTTAACTTGTGGTATGTCCATTATCTTTTGCAGATTGAGCAAGACTTCATCTTGCAGTTTGGAGAAGATGTAGCTGCCAAGTTTTTGGAGAGGTTAGTCCAAATTATATTTGTCTTTATCCTAAAAACCCTGTCATAGATTTATGAGGTGATCATCTGTAAGGCCCTTGTTTTACTCTCATTGTCTGTATAACATGTACACATTTACCTCTTATTGGAATACTTGAGCTTGTAGCTGTTTTTTTGAATTTGTCTACAAGTTGGTGCCTTATTAGCATGGGAATAACGTGGTTACCTACTGGAAACACTGGGTTTTGTTATTCTGATCTTTGATACATTCTATCTGCTTTTTCTGGTAGTGTATGAACTTTTCCATGTTGTATTATTAAAATATTTTTCTCTCTAGGTGGCCTACAACATTCAAGAAAAAGGTAATCCAGCAGAGTAAGGCTCTCCCTTCCTCAGGCGACCTTGAAGATCTGATCTTTTGTGCAGAAGCTACATCAAATGAAGAGGAGATGGATAATGACATTATTGCCTCTGGTACTTTATTTTTCCTAATTATTTTCTTCTAAGGTTTTGACTTTGACCAGCTTTTTCTTTGGACCGCTTTAACCTTCAAAGGAATGGTGTTTTTAAATAGTAAAATTATTATACAGTCATTTAACATATGACATTTAGGTCTTTTGTTTCTGTGTACAGGATGGGACAGTGATCTGTCTTCAATCATTCTCCTCCTCCACCTGATTCCTCCAACAGCCCAGGGGCGGAAAAGGCCAGGCAAGGTGTCTGCATCCCAAGCCGAGAAGCACCTTGTCGTGTTCAAGAAGGTTTGTATTATAGCTTATGTGGGTGTTTTTTTTTCTTTTTTTCTTTACTTTTTCCAACAGCTAGGGTTATTCTAAAGTTGGAAGAAAACAATATGTTTCCCTCATCACGTCTGGGGGCGGCAGTAGTTTAATCTTTAGGGATTTGGCTTGGGAACTGGAGGGTGGCTGGTTCAAGTCCAGCATGGACCAAAGTATGAAAGGTGGACTGGTAGCTGGAGAGGTACCAGTCCACCTCCTGGGCACTGCCGAGATACTGAAGGTACCGAACCCCTTAACGGCTCCCAGGCTGCCACTATGTGGCTGACCATTACTCTGTGTGTGGGTGGACGTGTGTGTGTTGTAAAGTCTTTATTCTTTTCTATTCCTGTGTTTAGTACAGTTTAAGTAAATTACCTTAATGTTTTTTTTTGTTTGTTTTTAGAGTGGAACAAGCATTCAGGAACACATTGATGCCATCAACAGCACCACTCAACCCTATCTACTTGCTGTTGGCATGAAGAGGAGTGCAATCCATGAGTTCTTCATAGTTCTGGACAAGCAAGTCATACCATGCAACTCAACCACTTCACTTGGAGCTTTTGATGAACTTGTGAAGGCACACTTTGTATTTGGGACTCTTTACAATGTGATGCTCCACAACATGTACACCTTCATACAGACAACTGTCTACAACATTGATTCAGGTCAAATCCAGGAAAGCCCACGTGTTGCTGAGATTAGGGCTAGAATTCTTCATTCTACAGGGTAGTTCATGCATACACTGACATAAGGAACAGGCAACATATTTTCTGTTAATTTATCAATGATGTTTTCTTGAGTTTTGGATATTGTTAGATTTTCTTTGACCCATTTTACCCATTTTTACATAACACTTCTACTTGAAATCATGGGGGTGATTTGTTTTGTTTGCCAGATTCATTTTGTGAGTACCAACAGTCTTGTGAGGCATATACGGTTAATACATGGTTTATATCAGGGCAAATCACTTCGCTTAAAATGTGCTCAGGCAGGATGTTGCCAGGTTTTTGGCACATTCTCTGGCTTTAGGAAGCATCTAAATACAAAGCATGCTGACCAAATTGAACATGAAGTTGAAACTGACATTGTAGACAGTGATGTTGCAGAGGATGCTCAGTTGCCAATTAGTGAAGAAGCTGCCAGTACGTCTCAAGTTCTGCCCGTATCCAACAGAAGTACTCATGATTTGTGTGCATCCGCTATCGCACAGCTTCAGGTTGCTGGTGTAAGCCAGTCTACTTTAAATGGTTTTGTATCATCCATGGAAGACGTGGTACTAGAAGTACAGAGTCAAGCTAAAACTGCAACTTTAAAATGTTTATCATTACAGGATACTAGTATGAAAGCTAAAATTGAACAAAGTTTTAAAAAACTTGAAAACCCTTTCACTTCATTGAATTCTGAAACAAAACGAAACAAGTATTTTCAACAGAAATGGAAAACTGTTGAACCTGTCGAAAAAGTACTTGGTGTCAGATTTGAAAATAGAAAAAACAGATGTACTGGAACTTATGATCAGGTTGTAGTAACTGACAAATTTGCCTATGTCCCAATTCTACAAACACTGCAGTGTATTCTCAGAAATCGAAACTTTGCAGATATGTTAACATCTCGCCACATTCCCAAAGATGGTGTATATTTTGATTTACAAGATGGGTTGTATATGAAGAGACATCCCCTTTTTTCTAATGAAAATTTTGCACTGCAAATTCAATTATTTTATGATTTTGAGACTGTAAATCCACTGGGATCCAAAAAAGGTATACATAAATTAGGGGCTGTATATTTTACATTAAGAAATTTCCCACCAAAATTTAATTCGTCTTTAGTCAATATACATTTGTGTGCACTTTTTCATACACAGGACATTAAAACTTATGGGTTTGACACCATACTTGAGCCAATCGTCAGTGACCTGAAGGTGCTTGAAATTGATGGGATTACAGCTCCTATGTTCAAAAGTCCTGTTCATGGTAGCATTGTGCAAGTCACAGGTGATAATCTTGGTATACATGGACTGTTTGGGTTTGTGGAATCATTCAGTGCTCGGAACTGCTGTCGTTTTTGTCTCACAGAGAAAGGCGATTTCCAAACTGTGTTCTGTGAAGATGAAGAAAGTGTCATATTACGAACAAAAGATATGCATGCAGAACATTGCGCTACTATACAGACAAATCCACAACTACCTCATGTTTAGGGTGTGAAGCGTTCATGTCTGTTGAACACACTGCAGTTTTTCAATACAGCTAATAATTTTTCAGTTGATATCATGCATGATATTTTAGAAGGGGTAGCACAGTTTGAGGTCAAACTTCTGTTGGAGTATGTACAGCAGAACTTTTTAACTGCTAAAGAACTGGCTGGTAGAATCCAGGCATTTAACTATGGCCACACTGAGAGGCAAAATCGTCCTCCTGCTGTTAAGTTATTTGATGGGAGTAATGATTTGGGCCTGAATGCTATACAGTCCTGGTGTTTATTGCGCAACATGTCATTGATATTTGGTGATCTAGTTCAGAGAGATGATGAGTACTGGCATCTTTTGTTGTTACTTCTGCAGATTGTTAATATTGTGTTTTCCCCAGTTATAACTGATGGTATGATAATTTTTCTGAAACACATTATCGTAGAGCATCATCAGCTATTTAAGCGTTTGTTTCCTGCTAGAAATCTCTTGCCTAAGCATCATTTCATGATGCATTATCCTAGATGTATAAGGAATATTGGACCAATTCTGCACATGTGGTCTATGCGGTACGAAGCGAAGCACAACTTTTTTAAGACCCAACTGAAAAGTTTTAAAAATATCACCAAGACATTGGCCAAAAAGCACCAAAGATACATGGCTTTGCATTGGGAATCTTTTAGTCAGTGCAGATTAACTGTTGGTCCTGGAAAGATGTCACAACTTGAAGAATTGAAAGAGGGTGCTGACCTTGCAGCCAAATTAAACACTGCATTATCCACCAATGTTCTGACTGTGAAGTGGGTAAAACACTATGGTACTGAATATCGTCCTGGCTTAATAGTATGTGTTGAGGTAGCTGAAGAGATGCCAATATTTTGTAAGATCAGGACTATCATAGTAAAAGATGAGCAAGTTATACTTATTGGTTCTGGTGTAGAAACCATTTGTTTTGATGAACATTACAATGCATTTAGAATTCTGCTAAAGCCACTTCAGGCTATTAAGGTGTTAAATGTTCAAGATTTGATCTATTTCAAACCACTTGATATTCAAATGGCATATGGACCAACAGATGCCTCCCTTTTCTTAGTTCCATATTGCCATCTGATGCAGCCTTGACCAGTGTTTGTGACCTGTTTTTGACATTGACCTGGATGTTTAAGAGCAAATTGTTAACAATTACGCTGTATGAACATTACCATGTCTGTTTTTATATTCATGTTGAATAAATAATTGTTAAGACATGGATATAAGTCTATTTTATTTTCCTCTACAAAAATTTTGTGTTTTACTTGTGTCTGCAAGACAGTGAAGTAGAAAATTGCAAAAGACTAAATTGACTTTAGTCCAGGAGTTAGGTAAGAATAACACTACACAATAAGTGAAGAGTAAACAGCTTTTAACACTAGTACTAACACTGTGTCTGGAGTAAATGCTTAATAAACACAGTTGAATAGTTAATTCTGATTGACACTTAAAAACTGTTAGTGTAAAAAGTAAATAACACTATGGGTGTTGTTTCCGTCTTAGTGTAAAAATGTGTTAACAATTTTCAGTGTTAAATATTTTGGCATAGTGTTAAATATTAACTCTTACCAGAGTTAAAGTAACTCTGAAAAGTCAACACCAGTGTAAGTGTTAATTTAACTCTGTGTAGATAGGGACCATATGTTATCCAACCCAGTGTTAAAGTTGACTCTTTAAGTGTTAAATCAACACTGCTGAATTTACTGTGTAGGCATCCTGCGCTGCCAGAGAGAGATTTTTCTGAAATTTATGAAAACTGAAATTTATTTGATGCAGAGATCCCTGTGCAGGAAGGAAAAGTTGTCCACAGTCCCTGGATTTAAATATGTCCTCAGTTCATGAATCGCAAATCCCGCTGCAGTAAAGTCTGTCTAGCAGCGCTGGAGGTCAAGATAGCGAGAATATTCCGCTGTCAGCGCAAAATTGGAGGAATATTCTGACATGTTCTTTCCACATATCACAATATATCAACACAACTCTCTTTAGGAGTCTTAAACAAAACATTATAAACAATTATATGTTGTCACTCTCAACCCGCCCGCATTAAAGAAACTTCCTCCCGGAAATTGAATTTAACAACTTTATGACGTAAAAACCTTATGCGGGTCACCCGCCCTGTTGCAGGACTCTGAACTGTAAGTTAGTGTTGAAGTTTCTCTGCACAGAACTGCAAGGATATTCTTCTGAGGGCGAGTATATACCAACATTGTTCTATGTGCTATAATGTGGATTTTAATGAAGCCATGCAAGCAAACAGCCTAATGATGGTTTTCAGTGCCGTTGGTAAAACAAAACACATAAGCTTATGGCTTTCAACTTTTATTGATGGAATAAAGATACGATTTTCAACACCTGTTTATTCACTGTAGTGCATAAACGTGAAACAGATGAATCTTTATAGACTATATGAATAATTAATAATTGTCCCAGCCATCTTCAAACCACACTTCAGTTTATTGTCCCCAGCAACTTTTAAAACAAACTGACGCTGTTGTGAGAGTATGTCCGGTAAAAGGTCCGCTCTGACAGCTTCTGAAGTTTTAAAAAGTATCCCAGGGGCATGGTAAGGGTCGGATATGTTTAATCTTTTTAATTTCCCGGTATATACAACAATATCTTCCGTTTTAAAATGGGGAGTAAACTCCGACGGGGTAAAATCACAGCTAGCGACATTCATTTTGGTGAGGTTCATGCCTGCCAACATGGCGCCTACGCTCTGAGAGTCACGTGACGCCCGGAGCTCTATAGAATAGAATATTTTTTTTATTAAACCCACTGTATAACATACAAAACAAAATAGAGGGCACTTTGTACAATTTTCGACAATCACCTCAACATAAGTAGTGCACATTGACCAAGGAAAATGCTTTCAGTCAACAAACAGACAACAACACAGGCAAAAGAGAAAATGATAATAAATAAAAGAAAATAAATAAAATATATTAATAGGGCACAAAGTATCACAAATGTGAATCACAATAGAATACAAAGCATGTATTGTTAAAGAAATGACAGTAAAGGGTTACTTAAGGAACATGACATTCTTCCAGCAAGTTGAAATGTTCAAGCAGTGAAAGTAGTTTAATTGCTTCTTTATTTTTAACCAGTCTCAGAGATTTAGAATATAATATGAAATCCTTCCTCCAATGAATAAATTAAAGTTTATTTTGAAAAACCTGCATCTATGGATAAAGAACTTTCCACTTAATATCAACACATTAACTAAATATTCAACCGTTTAATGTCATTTTCTATTCCAAATATTAGATTTGCTTTGGACAGTGGATAAAGTATATTGTTCTTTGTCTGTAGCCAACACTGAAGCTCACTCCAGAAAAGACGAACTGGTTCACACATAAAAAATAAATGTGTCAAACTCTCAGCATTTGTCAAACAAAAACCCCAATTACCTTTATTCAAATTGAATTTAGGCATTAAAAACTCATTAGTTGGATATATTCTATGTATTATTTTAAACTGCAACTCTTTTGTTTTAGCGAGAAGTGGGTAAGTGATGAAATTGATTCGTATTTTAATGATTTGATCTCTAGTAAAGTCTTTTAAAATGTAGCTTCTTCTAACTGAGATTGGAAAGCTTTCTTTCAGAAGGAGCATCCTCAGCATTTTGTTGTTACATTTATCATCACAAAACTCAATTCCTTCTCATAGAATAGAATAGAACTGATACGGCAGTAGAACCCATCAATATCCACACAATAAAAGCATATAAAAAGCTAGCACTGTCAAATCTAATTGTATCATAAAACTTCAAAGGGCTAAATTATAAGATAATTTGAAAAAACTTACAATTCCTTTATATTAAAGCGTTTTTTAATTTGTACTTTTAAATCCCTTTTTTGTGTAAACCCCTGATGGTTATAAGGTTGAACAGACACATTCATTTTAGCTTAATTGTATTTTCATAATAAGGCTTAATATATCAATATGTTTATTTAAAATACCAGTACTTAACGATAATAATTCCTTCCCAGTAAAATTGGTGTGATTAGTTGTAGTAACATTTTGTTGGAACAATAGATAACTTTATTTTGGTACAACAGTAAATTATTTACATTTGCATACATTTTCAAGTCACATTACAAATCATGTTAGAGTTATCTTCACAACTTCATCAATAGTTTGTCAGACAAGAAATGTAGAACAATGTGGTAAAAGAAAAAATAATAACACAGATATGGAAATTATATTGAGAGATGAAAGGTCAGGTACCGTTTAGGCCTGACTTGACAAGAGTTCCCTCTTAAACTGAGATATATTCGTCAAATCCAAAATGCAGCCTTCGGCGGCACACAGGAGTTTAATGGCCACAATAACTGCTAAGGTGCAAAAAGTTGGTATTTTTAAAGCACATTTATGGGGGAGACGAAGGAAAAATACAATTAAATCTTTATTTTCTCTTTAAAGTCATTTTTACGTACACCTTTCATTCAAAGTCTATTGCAAATAACAACAGACTGTGCACTTATTTTTTAATAACTAACTTTATGACTTTGCATCATTTTCTAATGGTCACATGTCCTTATCCTGAAGTGTGGTATGAATAACTTGCTATTTACTGAAAATGGTTAGGCTCCTCCAATAGTATTTCCACTTTAAACATATTTGCTTGTTTCATTTTATTCTAATGTGTCTTGCAATACCAACAAGGTATGAAGTGTATGTATGTTTGTAGCTGTGAAGTAAAAATGCAGATAAGGAAATATTGTCTTGACCAATACTTATCTATAATCTTCATCTATAAAATGCCATTTTTCTTGAGATTTCAGCACAAATACGTTTCATCCTTAGCTATACATACAAGTCGAATATCTGAGCAGCAGCACGTCTAATGGGAGCCACTAGTCACCTTACTAGACAGTCTTCCATAACATTATATCCAAAACATCCATGGCATTACTAGTGTATGCACCTTAAAAACACATACAATTGATTATTTTGTTCATTTTATATTTCATGCAGGTTGTTGCTAAATATTAGTTGCTTTGAACAAGTGAAAGAGATTGGGTATATACAAATGTGATGTTAATGTGACACAACTTCCAACAAGAAGGCAATGTCAGCATTTGTAGTAGTTTCACTTCTTTATTTTGCAATGCCAAACTATTACGCTGTAAGAAACTTTATTAATTCAGCAAAGTAAAAACAGCAAAGTAAAAACAGATTTGCATTAACTAAAGTTAATAGTGGGAAATATGAAAAAACAACAACATAATAAATACACTTATCAGCGATTGGTCATACAACCTGGTTAACATGCTGCTACCCCCTTTGCCTCCCCCTCCCACTTGTCTGTCTCTAAAAGTCAGGTGAAGAGGCAGCTGGAGAAACTGAACCAGAACAAGAGTCCTGAAGGCCTGTGCAGAGCAGCTCTGTGGGATTCTGCAGCACCTCTTCAACCTTAGCCTGACCCAGGAGAAGGTTACAGTGTTGTGGAAGACATCATACCTTGTTCCAGTACCAAAGAGAACTCACCCATCAGTCATCAATGACTATACACCTGTTGCCCTGACATCCCACATCACATGAAGGTCCTGGAGAGACTCCTGTTGGCCCACTTGAATAAGCAAACAAAAACATATCAGGACCCAATGCAGTCTGCTTATCGCTGTGGAGTTGGAGTTGAAGATGCCATCATCCACCTGCTTCAACCAACCCACTGTCATCTGGACAAAGCAGGCAGCACTGTGAGGATCATGTTCTTTGATTTCTCCAGTGCATTCAAGCAATTCAGCCTGATTTGCTTTGTCAGAAACTCCAGAAGACACAGGTGGAGCCCTCAACAATCGCCTGGATCAATGACTACCTGACCAACAGACCACAGTTTCTGAGATTGAAGGATTGTGTGTCAAACCAGGTGGTCAGCAGCACAGGAGCACCACAGGGGACCGTACTCTCACCATTCCTTTTCACTCTGTACATCTCAGACTTCCAGTACATATCAGAGACCTGTCATCTGCAGAAATACTCAGATGATTCTGCAATTGTCGGGTGTCTCAGAGATGGACAAGAAGCTGAATACAGAGAGCTGGTGGACCGCTTTGTGACATGGTGTGGAAACAATCATCTAACCTTGAATGTGAATAAAACAAAAGAGATGATTGTAGATTTAAGAAGAAACAGGGATAAGTCAAACACTGTTTCCATCATGGGTGAAGAAGTGGAGGTGGTTGAGGAGTATAAATACCTCGGAGTTCACCTGGACAACAGACTGGACTGGAGGCACAACAGTGAAGCCGTCTACAAGAAGGGACAGAGCAGACTGTACATCTTGAGGAAGCTTAGGTCCTTCAAGGTTTGCAGCAAGATGCTGCAAATATTCTACAAGTCTGTTGTGGAGAGTGTAATCTCTTCTGCCATCATCTGTTGGGGTAGCAGCATCAGAGCCAGGGATTTAAAAAGGCTAAACAACCTGATAAAGAAGGCTGGTTCTGTTCTTGGGACAACTGTGGAACCTCCGGAGATTATGGAAAGAAGGATTCTTCATAAAATAAAATAAAATATGGACAACCCTGAGCATCCTCTTCATGAGACTATCCTGCAACAACAGAGCGTCTTCAGTCGGAGGCTTCTTCAGTTTCGCTGCAACACAGACCGCTACAGGAAATCTTTCCTGCCCACAGCCATCATCATCTACAACAACACCTTAAATAATTAATTGTATGAGCTATACCAACACTTAATTTCCCTCTGGGATCAATAAAGTATTTTTGAATTGAATTGAAGTGTATGGAGGCCACAAGGGTCATCATGAATGGAACCCATTTGAGTTAGGTAGCTACCCCCTTATCAGTAAAACTAGTTGGGCACCACATCTAAAAACATTGAATCTATTTTGTACCTATGTACTTGAACCATGGCATATTATTTTTTGTTGTACGTAAAAAAGTTCATGAAATATATGTGACTATAAAAAGTTTGATTTAATCATTCATTTTGGATGTATATCATTACCTTTG
Source organism: Valencia hispanica (assembly GCA_963556495.2). NCBI lineage: Eukaryota > Metazoa > Chordata > Actinopteri > Cyprinodontiformes > Valenciidae > Valencia > Valencia hispanica. The sequence goes on from OY747710.1 coordinate 31,573,174, forward strand.
TTTGGTATATAGTGATGTAAAATGGATTAACATTGAGACTGTTTAAAAAAAATCAAAGACAGATCAGGATTTTATTTACATTTTAATTTAATCCTTTGGTTTTTGTGTGGCCTTCCTCAAGAATATACAGCCTACACCACTTTTTTGGAGGCTGTATATCTTCTATAAATCGGATGTATAAATCTCTTCTGCTATCATCTGTTGGGGTAGCAGCATCAGAGCCAGGGATTTAAAAAGTCTAAACAAGCTGATAAAGAAGGCTGGTTCTGTTCTAGGGACTGCTGTGCAACATCTGGAGATTATTGTGCAAAGAAGGATATATATATATATTTTTTACAAAATGAAGAACAGTACAGAGAACCACGAGTATCTTTTTCATGAGACTGTCACACAACAACAGTGTCTTTAGTCAGAGACTTTTGCTGTAATACAGACCGCTAAGTGAGCTCGGTCCATCACCATCTACAACAAGTTCAGAGTCCATTTACGAAAACATTTAATTTCCATTTGGGGTTAATAAAGCATTTTTGAATTAATTGAATTCTATTTAACATAAAGTTTAAAATGTAAACAAGTTTATATTTCGCACGCTCGGTTTCGTTAAATTTGTTTTTAAAAATTACACTTGGTATGAATATGTTTGAGCCCCTTGTTTCCAGGTTATTCTAGCTTTCTCAGCACGTCTTGTTTAGGTTTGCTCGTTTTGTTTTAGAATGTGATTCGGTCGTATGAGAGAAAAAAGGTTTGCTTGTCCTAATATGTCAGCAACAACATTAAAAGATGCGACACAAAACTCACATAGAAGCGTAATTGTTGTGTAGTTATAGAAATGTAACGGTTTCGTTTTAAGGACACCTCAAAACGCGTAAACGTCGCCGGAGTTGGACGGGCGGTGCTGTGACATTAAACGAGCACCCACTGTGTGTCTTGGGGGTTGTCTTGGTGAGGATCCGTCGGCTAGCGGAACAACGGCCGCAGCAGCAGTGGATGGTACAGATTAGGCATCACTTACGAGCCTTTATCCGAGATTTACCAATGCGGTTTGTCTTCATGTAGAGAGTCGGGTAAGGTCTAAATGCTTTCGAAGCAGCGAAATACCGTTTCTCTCTGTGAATTCAATCACTGAAGCTGTTTGACATTTGTGAGGCTTCACTAACTTCTTTCGCTAAGTAAATCGCAGCGCGGAGTTAGCTGTTAGCTTGCTCGACGGGAGCGGATTTGCCACGGAGTAGCTAAAAAGGTTTACGGCGCTGCGCATCCCACTGCACCAAAAAATATCACACTAAAGGAAAAGCAAATTAATGTAGGTTTTTTTTTTCTAGACTGGAAGAACAGAGAGTATATTTAGGTAAATTACAGCATCGGTTTTAGTTACTCGTGGTTAGCTCTGCGCTCGCTTTGACTCGTTAACGAGGCATTTCCTTTCTGAACCAGCTACTCCGTTAAGATTAGTTTTATCCTCCTGGCGGCTTATATTGTGTATATCCATCCGGTTTTTTTGGTCACATTCGTTAGTCAAAAACAACGTACAGCTTGACGCAGCCACATTAAGAGAGAGCAAGTTCTTTTTTTTTTGTGAGAGCGATTATGTAAGACATGTGCCCATGTTGTTATTTTTGTTGTAACTCAGAACAGCAAGTTCTGCTTGTAAGCAGCTGTTGAGTCCAGTTACAAAACCACTCTGTTTGTACACTGTATCACGCTGCGTGAGGCCAAGTTGAATAATTTAGTTTTTTTTTACCTGGAAACAAAGTGTTACACTTACATGTAGATATTTAGGTAAATATATGAGCACCATACCTTGCGAAAAATATAAGGTCCCTTGACCCTTTCAGCATTTTGTCCATCCTTGAGATGGCTTTTGTCATCACTTTCTTGGTCATTATGATGCTGTGTGTCCAGTGATATTCTCTACCGAATCCTTTGGGTCCTCACTGAATTGCTGTATTCATATTTGGATAAGATAAGCACAAGTGGACTCTGTTTGACTCTGTTCGGCTGAAAACAAATGCACACCACACTTTTCAGACGTTGCAAATTTAGCTTATTCTTTGCACTTCACAACTATGTGCTAACCTGTGTAGGTTTATGTATTAAAGCCGTTGAAGTTTATGATTGAAACATGATAAAATGTGAAAAGATTAAAGGGTGATTAAAACTTTGCTCTTTATCATTTGTCTCAGGAAAAGCTTAAAAACAAGGGTACATTTTGAATATTGCTGTTCTTATAAATTCCTTGTTTTCGTACAGGTGACATTGTCTTTTATGGAATGACAACCTCACAGAGATATTTCGACTCCAAGCCCCCTGGTAAGTTGACACTCAGCTGTGAAAATGTTGACATGCTGCATCAGGTCCTTGCGTGTTGACAGAGCACTCCGCTGTCATTGTGCCTTCTCGTACAAACAAACATTAGGTCGCTTCGCTGACATGGAGTGGCAAACGCCAGCTGTTTCAGAGAAGTTCCAAAGCCGTTTTGGCCGCCGGCCGGGAACATCGGACAGCGGGGACACTGGGATCGGCACTTCAGCCTCTGACAGCGCGGAAGGTGACTGCTTTTGATAGCTCTTCCTTAGCCTGTGTTGTGTAATGTTGTTTTGAAAGATGTCTGCGATTGACAGCAGCCGGCACTTGTGCTCGGTAATTACTGCGGATGCTAGCATGCCCCTCCACTCTTTTAGTTTGCAGAAAATGAAAAGGTTTTATTTGTCTTGTTTACTGGGCTGTTTATGGAGAGAGAAGAGACTTGTGACTCAATGCTGGAGGGTTTTTATAAAAATAAACGTTCATCCACAACTGAGCCAAGATTCTGCTTCACTGCTGTGTTGAGAGGATGAATTGTTGGAACACTATTACTGAGCAACTAAACAGGGAGTAGTCCTAGTCGTGGGTGTGGAAACTTGTAATTGTTTTGTTTTGCCACACATTCTGCTTTTAAATGGAGATATTCTGGTGTTAGAACAGTATGAAACAATATTATTCTCACATGTGGTTTGTTATGAATGGCCACCTGGGATGGGTGGCTCCAGTTTCCCCAGGAAAGAGGATAAAATAATAGACTTGATGGTTTATCAGAGGTCCAGTGAACCTGTTAGATTAGAGCTCATAAAAGTTGTTACTTATGGTTGGCGCTGCTAGGGAACATTTCACAAATGTTAAACTGATGGCCTGGTCCTAGTTTGGACAAAACGAGATGTATTTCTTTGGAGTCCTTTGCGCCATTGGATGTTAAGAATCTCTGCGAACCATCTGTCGTCCTTCATAGGAATTGTCAGGAAGCATTTTCCCTGTACTTTTCAAAGAAATTATCTTTTTACTTACAGTTGAAGTGTCTAAAGTTGTTAAAAAAAGGCATTGAGAACAGATATCTGATCTCTGGGCTAACAAGGCAACTTTACAACCAGGACTGATGTTGTGTTCTGGTGAATTTTAATCTATTAGATACATTAGTCAGGTCAGAGGTCTGACTGCAGGTTACACTTTTACAGATATACGTGGCTCTTTTGTCACCCCACAGTGACCGTTTATAACTTAAACCAGAAATTATATATAGATGTTTTTAAATGTGAAGGTATGAAGAAATTGTCATTTATTGCATTTTCTTTATATTATTTGCACTACAGAATGAAAGAAAAGCTGCACGGCTTCAGTGCTTTGATACTGTTTGGGTGCAAACTTTTGCAACAATTTGTTAATTAGGCTACCTATTTTTCTTTAATTCCCATTAGCATGGAAAGGGACCAAATGGCCTTGTTCTACCCAAGAAACACATTGTGGGTAAAAGTGTTGTGCCAGTTCTTCAATATTAGCTCTGAATTTGTAGGAATTTCACAATGATCCTAATTTATGCATAAAGCATACGTCCCTACCTTTTTATCTGATTTTTTTAATTTTTTTTATTAAGCTCTAAATAAGTGATTTACAGTAAACACTACTGATGCATGTGTTTATAGATGGAGACTTGTGGGAGTTCTTGGTTTTAACTCATTAAAACAAGATTTAAAAAATGTATATATGATTATTTTTTTTTGTGTTTGATGTGCAGGAAACTCCTCAGTTGATCAAAGGGAAATGAGCCAATTAGCTGCCTAAAGTTAAAAACACATATTTTATTCCTAGGTGTGATGTAAGTTTTGCAGCTCTGGACAAATTTATTTTAGTAAAATCAAACACAAAAATGTGTCTTTAAATTGTTCAGGTTACTGACCCCCGGGTTAGGTTAACCTAATTTTGGTCAATTTCCAATTTGTTCTTGTTGTTTCTGCTTCTATTGTTTGCCTCTCTTTAAGGTTTTAATGTATCTGCTACTAGCTTTGTCATAACTCTGACATCTGTGCCAAGCAAAGAGCATTGATTGTAAAATGTTGACCTGTTTTGAACGTGTAGAGGAAACTTTAATATGAAACTAACATAAAGAAGCTTTCAGTGTTTGTACACTGTCAAAAGGAAGGAATGTCTGCCCAGTAAACAGCTTGGCAACGCTCTTGTTCCAGAACGGTTTAGACTTGTAGTAGCCAGCCATGAATCAGTAGAGCCTGAAGGACTTTCCTTTAATAAAGATTTATTTAGCTGAAATAGTAATTTCTCCGTCATGTTTTAACCCGTTTCATCGTTCTTCTCGTGACTCTGTTATGGGGCTGAAGTTCTCGTCTCATGGTGTTGTGGTTTAAACTATTCCATGTTGTGTTGGGTGTTCCTCTGGGAGGAGGCAAGGTGCTTAAATAAGCGGCGCCCACCGATACTCTGTAACATGAGAGGTGAGTTATAAATACCCCTAACCTTTCCTGCTCACGCTTGTTTGTATGCATTTGCTCCGAGCTCGGTTCAGGCTGGTTTGGCTTTTTGAGGACTAAACGGATTTGTGTAACGGGTCGGCTCGCCACGCAGCCGTCAGTCAAAACGTCGCAGGTAGTTTCGGTGGTGCCTGGAAATGCAGAAGGCTGTTTCCTGTTTTGATTCAGCTCGTTTTACTGCAACACTAACCTCAGTTCAGCTTTAGGGGAAGAAAATGCCACAGCAAGCTAGCTTTTTGAGTTGGAGTGACTCCCCGACTTTCAGACTTCAACAGATCTCTCAGGTTTGTGATCCTGAACTTCAGGCTAATTTGAAATAATATTTAGACGTGTGAAGATTCCTCACGGTTTGTTCTCATCTCTTTGTTCCTCCCTGATGTTTTTTGTGTGCTTAATATGATCTCTGAGCTTCTTATATAAAGAGAGTTAACATTTTGCATGCCTGGCGGAGTGACCCTCTTTAATGTTCAGATTCGTCATTCCAGTTTAACATGCGACGTGTTTGTTTTGGACCAAATGTGGAGCATTCATTCAGAGCTTTGGTTTAAGTCTATTCTAAGCCTATTCCCTGAGTTGAGTCAGTCAGAGCCATTTAATTCTTACAGAGGTGACACCTCATCAAAGTAGGCCACCCATAAACCCTGCTCCCATCTACTTTACTTGGCTGTCTCAAAATAGAGAATAGACTTCACAGTACTCTTCACTGATCTAACAAAGTTTATTTGTATATTAAGTAGTGAGAAGATAACCTTTTTATGCAATACCTAGTGACATTTTCCTTTCCTTTTTATTTCATTTAGACTTCTGCAGTTCCAGCAGCAGTCCCTCCTTCCAGCCCATCCGCAGTCAGATCCCCATCCCCACTGCACATGTCATGCCATCCACAGCTGGCGCTTCAGCCTCAAAGCCTCGCTCATTTGGCCAGGAGGACCCGTTGTCCTCAACCGAGGGTCACAGGTCATCTTCTGGTTCAAGAACCCCAACATCAAAGTCTTCCTCGCTCTCTAAATCAGCCTCTTCACCCAACTTGGACGCTCAGCCTGGTGTAGCAGCTGATCACGTGGGACCCAAGCCAGACTGCCTGAGCCGCTACCGCAGCCTGGTCAATGGGCTGGACCACTCGCTTTTTCCCACAGATCACTCGAGGCTGGACGAGGGCCAGAGGTTTGACACTCCTGCTGTGGAGCCTACTCTGAATCAGTCGGCCCTCTTTGGGGGGTTATGTCCTGATGTCAGGCTTCGGTTACAGACCACCGGGATTAGAGACCCTCCAGACTGTGTGTCCGAGGCTTACAGGGGAGGTTTGGAGCAGAGCTACAAGGTTCTGCCTGAAGCAAGGCCTGGCCTCTCTGGAATAGCAGAAACCTCTAATCAGAGGAGCAGCCAGGCAGGCGCGGCCGGATCTGCCAGCATTTATTCAAACCCGCTCAGTCTGCAGACCCAAGCTCTGCTCAGGGAGCATACAAGTCCCAAAAGTTACGACCCACTGCGACAGGACAGATGCAGTGAACTTTCTAGCTGGCAGCAAAAACAGCAGCTGGAGACTTTACGCCTGCAAGTGGAACAAATGCAGGTAAGCGTATTAAGAGACTTTGTTTTTCAGCTGTCAGATGTTAGAATCTGTAGTCATGGGAAACTGGCAACGCCATCTAGCTGTTTGGTAAGCTGAAAAATGTGTTCCCTGGGGAAAAGTAAAGGTCATTTTAAGAACACGTTAAAGGCAATTTTTCTTTTCTGAACGTCCAGATTTGGCTCGTTATTGAGAACCAAAAAGACACTGGATGTAGTTACAAATTGGATAATTAACAGACCACTTATGAAGCTTTGAAAGGATACAGCTGCTTTAACCTTGAATGACTCAAAGGACAAGGGGACGTGGGGTCTCCCTAAGAGAACGTGGGAATCACAGCTCTACTGCTTACACAGAAGAATTAATTATATCAGCTATACCAACACTTAGGCCTAGTTTCCCTCTGGGATCAATAAAGTATTTTTGAATTGAAGAAATCAGGAGCTTACCTTCCTTCATCTCAGTCTGGTGTCTGAATATGTTCTAAGGAATGCATCAAAATGTTTCAGATTATCTTTGAGCACGCTCTAAAGGTTTACCATGTTTGAGGTTTGAGCGTTATGCTCTTTACATTTACGTATTCGTGCACGTGGTAGGAATAAACAGCTTGATGCTGGTCATCCTGAGAATTTGCCTCTTGACGATGTTTTTTGAGCCCAGCTTGATTCTTGGCTTTTATATGGTGGAAAATGTCCTGGAAAGTTCAATAATTTCTTTTCATCACTCCTTATTCTGTTTTGTAGCTTCCATAGCCTGCGGTTTGTGTTGTCCTAACATGTGGAGAAGTTTTAAGCATTTGTGTAGTTTAAGGATTATAAATGTGACTAAGTAAATTATTTCAGCTTTAACTCGGTGACATTGACTTTTCCTTCTCTCTAATTTAGTTGATGAATGCTGGAGTGAGTCAGTACCCCCCCCTGTACTCAACACCTCTGCACTCAGAGTCAGGCAAGTGGGACGCTCTGGTTAAAGCCAGCGAGAGTCTGCTGAAGGAGAAGGAGCTTATCATTGAGAGGCAAGAGTTTCTAACAGATTTACTATTCCTGCTGGGACTCTTTTGTTTGTTTTTGATTAGAACATGAAGGAAGGGAATCTTTTATTACTGATTGTTGGATCTGTTCATGATGCAGACAGAAGCAGCACATGGCCCAGCTGGAACAGCGACTGAGGGAAAGTGATCTACAAGTTCATGGAGCCCTGCTGGGTCGAGGGGCTTCTTACGGCGACATGTTCATGCTGCGTCTTCAGGTCGGTACCGTTTCTGCTTTGCCACATTGCACATCACTTGAAATGTATACCATACCATTGCTGTTTCTGATTCCCTCATATGCAGGAGGCTCAGAGGGAAAATGCCTTCCTGAGAGCTCAGTTCGCCGAGCGCACCGACTGCGCTGCGCTGGAGAAAGCGGAGGCGGAGCGCAGGCTTGGTGCCGTCGAAGCAGAGACGCGGCGACTGACCGAGAGTCTAAAGGAAGCTTGCGAGAGGCATGCAGAGGAAATGAAGAAACAGGAAGAGAGGGTTGGTGCTTATCTCGCATGTCTACCTAACACTAGTGTTGCAATCAAAGGAACCACAGAATTACAGAGGAACTGAACTGAGAACAGCAAATTACACCTTCCTCTTTAGTATCAAGCAGTACATTTTACTTCCGTTGGTAAAGGGGAGGATTTATAGAAGCTACAGATACTTGAATCCGACCTGAACTTTACCACAGGCATACATTTTTAAAGTTTAATTTTAACTGCAAGATGAGAGGAAGGTGCTGGAGCAGTTTATAGAAACAGTTTCCAGCTTGTTTTCTTTCACACTGTGTAATAACCTTTACTGATCATATAATTCTGCCCAACACTTTTGGTTGTATCTGCAGATCCGCAGTCGAGACAAACACATTAACAACCTGAAGAAGAAGTGTCAAAAGGAGGTGGAACTAAAGAGGGAGAACCAGCAGCGTATTGAAACTCTGGAGCGCTACCTAGCTGACCTGCCTACCCTAGAGGACTATCAGAGCCAGAATAAACAGGTAAGAACAGTTCACTAATCTTAATTCAGCTAAATTGGTGTGTCCTGCTGTATGTGAATCCAAGTGTGTAGACTCTAAAACCTGAACTTGTATGACTTGTTCTCTTTTCTTTCTCCCCAGCTATTAGAGGCTGAGCAGCAGACAGCTCAGCTACAAGAAAAAGTTAGAGAACTGGAAGCCATTCTGGAGCAAACGCACGCACAGCTACAGGAAAAAGATGCTCAGCTGGAGGAGCAGAAACGCCGGGAGAGGGACCTGCTGACAACCATTACTGAGTATGTACAAAAGGTGCCATCCCCTCCGATGGCTGCTGGATTCTGTTTGTTTCCTGTGTGCTGAAAGACTTTAGTAAAACTGCATAACGAGGTTTGTGTGCTGCCTTCATCAGCATGCAGCAGCGGGTGCAGCAGGGCCTTGAGGACGGAGCCAGACTCCCGTGTCTGGACATCGAGAAGCTTAGAGGAGAGAACAACGCTTTAAGAGAGGAGCAGCAGAGACACAAAAAGGTGCGTGTGTGTTTTGGTATAGCTGTGCACATGAAGGTGGCTGTGGAGGGTATTTTAATAGGCTTCATGTCCTTTTCTGCAGTGGGTTTTTAAAGACAATGAATGTGGCCGTATCTCGGCAAAAAATATTTAAACTTTTTTAAAATATATTTTGCCACATTATGGATTTTATGTGATAGGCTAATGGGAAAAACTACGTAGTTGTGAAGCGGAAGGAAAATCTCTTCAAAGAAACACGATGCCTGTAATATCTGGAACGTTTTGGCGGATGTCTCTACCAGTTTGAAAATCTCCAGATGGACATTTTTGTTCGCTTTTTGTATTAGCTCAAACTCAGTCAGGCTGAATGGAGAGCATCAGTTTTCAAGTCTTGATGCAGCTTCTAAAGTGGATTTAGCTCTAGACTTTGACTAGGCCATTCTAGCACATTATTTGATCTAAAACATTCAATTGTAGCTCTGGTTGTATGTTTGATGTCAAACTGGAAGTTAAACCCTGGATCATTTTCCATCTATTTCACAATCAGACTCTACTTCTGTTGGGTCTATCGCATAAAATGCCAATAAAGTACTCTGCCTTTGTGACATGACAAAATGTGTGAAAGGTTCAAGGGATATAAATACTTAAAGCTTTAAAAATGCAAATTGAGTTTTACACATTCAAATATATTTTTAAGCTCTATTAAAATGCGACGTTTTTGCTCTTGCCAATGCCTTTTTTTTTCTTTTTCTAACTCCCCAAGAACATTCCTTCAGTTTCCTAACTTATTGAAAAACAAAAGATGTTTGAAGCTGTTTGGAACAGAACTTACAACGTTTTTCCTCTTGCAGGTTATTGAGAAACAACATCGAATGATGGAACAGCTCGGGTCTCAAATTCAGGTATTTCTCTCTTCAAAATGATGGAAAATCTTTGTGTGCTTTCACTTATTTTAATACTGTGTTAACCTTTTATGGGTGTCTGTGTATCTGTAGGCGTTGGAGGAGCAGATTTCTCAGGAAGAAAGCAGCTCTCAGGCTCTTAGAGAGGAAGTGCTGGCCAAAGATCAGAACGTCCTAGAACTCCACACAGCCATGAAGGAGGTGAGAAAAACATCTCATTTAAGTATGGAAGAAAACCTTTGATTTCTTGGATATATGCACCTAAAGGTACATATCAAAAATTAGAATATCGTGAAATAGTTGAATATTTGTTTTCACGGTTTTCAGAAAGTGAAACTCTTATAGATTAATTACTCATAAAATTTAATATTTTAAGCCTTTATTTCTTGTAATTTTAGAGATTGTGGTTTACAGATAATGAAAACCTAAAATTCAGTGTCTCTGAAAGTTAAAATACTGTGGAAAAAGTCACACCCTAATCAACCAAAGAACTCAAAACCCCTGCAAGGTATTCCTGAGCCTCTAAATGGTTTCAGTCCGGGTCAATAAGCCAAGGTAAGCTCTGCTGACAGATGACAGTCCAAGCCACAAAGGTCATCGCTAAAGAAGTTGGTTGTTCAGAGTGCTGTATCCAAGTTTATTTTCATAGAAAGTTGTGTGAATGGAAAGTGTGGTAGGGAAAGGTGCCCCAGCAACGGGGATGATCGCAGCCTTGAGAGGATTGTCAACCTTTGTCAAACTACACACGGACAAATCCTACACATGGGCTACAAGTGTCTTAGCTGGGCTAAGGAGAAAAATAACTGCACTGTTGCTAAGTGGTCCAAAGTCATCTTTTAGGAAAAAGTAAAGTTTGCATTTTCCTTGCAATGCACCGCCGTGGCACAGAATCCATGTTTCTAGAAGTCCAGTTTTCATAATGAATGACATTTATGCCCCATGTCACCTGCTGGTGTTGGTCCTCGATGTTTTCCCAAGTCCAGAGTCAACACAGCCATCTACCAGGACATTTTAGAGGACTTCATGCTTCTATCTGCTGATGAGGCTGATTTCATTTTTCAGCTGAACTTGCCACACTACCAAAGGTACCACATGCTGGTTCAACGACTATGCTGTTACTGTAGATTCTCTATGGGTTATTGTCAACAAGAAGAGAGACACCAGACCCATCGATGCAGAGGGCCTAAAGCTACTATAAAAGCAACCTTCATTACACTTCTGCAGAACCACAGGCTGATCGTCTCCATGCCACGCAGCATTGATGCAGTAATTCCTGCAAAAGGAGCCTCAACCAAGTATTGATTGGATCAAAAAAATATACTTACCAGAGGCCTGCAAAAAAAATGTTTTTATGTATCTATAGTAATATTCTGTTTCTGAGACACTGAAATTTGGGTTTTTGTTGTGTTTAAAAATTAAAATAAAAAATAAAGGCTTGAAATATTTCACTCCATGTGTAATGAATCTATATAATTTAATTTGTATAGCACACTTTTAGCAACAAGGTAATTCATGGTGCTTTACATGATTAGGGGGTGAAATAAAAATAGTATAACACAGACATAGCATATCAGGTAAAACAGCAATAAATTTGAGGTGATTCTGATTTCTGTATATTTTTAGTGCTAGAATACAAGATCTAAGAAAAGCATTTCAAATAGTTTTTTCTGGCCTTCCTGCAATAAGCGGTTATTAATTTTTCTGAGAAGAAGTAACGTCACGTGTGTGAGGGATCACAGTTACTATCTGTGTAACTGTGTATATGGTAGAAATGTAGGTCCTTGCTTTAACTGTAACACATTTAGTTTTCTTTATATATGCTGTAAGTCCTGCCCTCTGGAAACCACACGCATGCCTCGTCATGTCATTCTTATATCTTTCTGCTTCCTGGTTTGATTTGAAACACGTTACTGATGTTGAAAAGGACTAAGTTTGAGTCTTCTTAGTTTTGATGCTACAAAAGTTAGATTTCTCTTTTTCTGGTTGGTCCCTGGTCTGGGCCGATCAAATTAAACTGCAGCTGGTTTCTCAGTTCTCTGTGGATTTCTAGATGAATCCTGACCTCTCCAACCCCAACTCTTATTTCTCTTTCTGTAGCTGTCCACTCAGAACCAGGAACTGATAGAGCAGAATCTGACGCTACAGGAGCAGATGATCGATCCAGAACAGAGGATCTCTGACCAGGCGTCTTCCACCCTCCAGCCAGCAGGAGCCCATCTCACTCAAAAGCTGCACTCAGAGATCGCCTCTTGTCTTGGCGACCTGCGCTCCCTGTGCAGCATTCTGACCCAGCGAGCCCGGGGGCAAGACCCCAACCTCTCTCTGCTGCTTGGTCTCACTTGTAAGCTCAGCTTTGAATTACACTTCTATCTATCCTTTCTTTTAAAACTCTCAGTCTGGCGGTGTTTGGAGATGAATCAGTTATATGTTATGTTTCCCCCAGCACCTCCAGCAGTTTCAGAGCAGGATGAGGACTGGATGGAACCAGACGTGCTGCAGAAGAAGCTGGCTGAAGTCCAGCAGCTCCGCCGGGATGTAGAGGAACTGCGTAATGTAATTCTGGATCATTATGCACAGGACATGGGGGAAAACTGCACAACTCAATAATGGTGACTTCCCCCTGGTGGAGGAAACCTCTGGCATCCCTCGGCCTTTCTTTCCTGGTTACTGAATGTTCGGAGAAAGCCTGTTTTAATTTCTTAAAATGAGGACAAACCCAAATGGTTTAACTTTAGCTTCTCACACCTGACCGAACATCGAGTCCCCTGCCTAGTTGTAGCTCCGCCCCCTCCCCACAGTTAGTTCATCTATTTCAGTCCAAGGGCTAACAGAAAATGAGTTACCTCTACTACTTGATCATTTAACCATTGTGTGTGTATGTTTGTGTTTGACATTGTATTACCAGTTACCAAACAGTCTTATTCTGTGTTCTACTCGAGTAGATGGCGCTTTGTTTAGAAGTCCCACAAATATAATTTATTTAAATCTTTATTTCCCTGTTTAGGGGAATGATCCTTTAGTGGTTGACAATCAACTGGACATGTTTTAACTCGTGCTTTTAACCGAATTTACAAAGAAATGTTACCAATGCATCATTATTTCAAATGGTGAACACTGTAATGATAGACTGTGCTGTGATATATGGGACATAACAAGTTAAAGGGTTTCAAACCAAATCAGCTTCTCACACCAACAGGCCTACACCAGTTTTATTACCAAAGACTCTGGCCTGAGCGGTAAGCGTGCGAATGTTGGCGAACTCGCCTCTCCGCTGCAGGCGTCGTTCTGACTGAACACCAGCGTGTGCCTTTGTCCCGATTTGCAACTACAATGCGAACTCGTTACAGACCAACCGAAAGGGTTGTTTGCAGCTGAAGTCTTCCAATATGACCTTTCTGTCAGTGTACCAACAATTAGGATAATCAATACATTCCCTGACCCTGAATGTAGAAAACAGCGGGACACATTACAGCAAGCGAGGAAGCCCCGACTCTTTCTCTTCATGAATAGCAATTTGGAGTGGAAACAATTAGTCTGGGCGAGCTTCGTAGGATTTGCTCTATTTAATGTTTAGGATGGCTGGCTTGCTTGCATTCAACAGAGTAGTTGACTGATAAATGACTAAAACAGTATTAATACTTCGTGTTATTTATTATTTTTGTTTTGATAACTTAGTGTGAACGATTTCTGGGTTTACCTAACTTGTTCATGTGTTAACGTGTTAATATGTTTGGAAGAATTTGTAAAGGTCCCATGGAGTGTCTTTTTGTTCTGGTCACTTGTAATAGGACGTTGAGGTGGGAGCAGGTTCTCCTACAAGTTTTTGTTGTTGTCCGGAGTGGTGATCATCAGAAGGGATGGCAGGATCACCCCGCAGTCACAAGTATAGGATAAGCCATCTAGGAAAAACTGGACACATTTCAGGAGGTAAAAGGGGTTTTGAAAATAGAATATGCAAAAAAGAAAATATTTTAACCAGGGACACTCAAGCCATACTTCATTTCATGGGATCTTAAAACATCACTAGCACAAGGTTTCGCTTTGAAACGTCAGGCTCCGCATGCCTTAACATCTCAAATGTTTTTGCAAAAAGGGAAAAAGACGTCTATATTTTCATACTGTTTGTTTGTAACTGAATATTGTAGAAATAAAGATTTTTTGACAGTTTTTCATTGACTTTGTTGCAGTGTTTGGATTTTGTTCATGCGGTTTACTCATTAACTACAGAACGTCTTGAGCATTGCTTTATCCCAAGTTTAGTGTGCACTCTCACTATGTCTCACTCTTTGTGAGGCAGAATAGCAGGTGTGAGCCCATAGAAGTTAAAAAAAACGGACAAAATAAATGATTTGTTCCTTACATATACTCAAGACAGTTCGTTCTTAGGTCCTAGCTGTCTTTATCGTGTTATATAAGAACTGTAAACACTTAATCTGCTTTGTGGAGAGTTCTCTAGTCTAAAAATACTGAGGGACATTTCTGCAGTAGATGCAGTGCTGGCCATGTTTACGGGCCCCTCTGAATTGATTTTTTTACAGGAACAATCTTGTGCGGCAAAATTAAAAACAATCTTCAATAAGCACATTTATTTAGTAGGGAATTACAATTTTTTTAAATAATTTTTTTTACAAAATCAGAAGTCAGTCATTGGTACATCTGCCATTATCACTTTGCATCATGAATGCAGCACTTGGCTTTGTTCTATACATTTTACTATGTTTAAGCATACAGAGAGGGATCTCTGATTGTTCCTCTGCACGATCTCTAGATCATCCAGAGCCCTGGATCCTTTCCTCTGCTCTCTTTAGCTCAACCCCACAGTTTTTCTGCAGGATTTGGGGACTGAGATTGGATTAATTTGGGATCTTAAAAATGTTTTAGTGTAGATTTGACCAAATGTTTTAGATCTTGATCCTGTTAAAAGACAGAGTGACAACCTAATTTTAGTTTTCTGGCAGAGCCCACCAAATTGTTCTTTTAAATCTCTTGGTATTACAAGGAGTCTTATACACCAACAAGGTTCCTGGAGCATTTGGAAAAGAATCAGGCCCACAGCATCACAGATCCTTTATCGTACTTGACACTGGGCATGAGGTCCTTCTCCAAATATGAATTGGTTGTTTCACAAAACACCTGTTTGTTGCAAAAAACAAAAAGTTTGGTCCCAGTCTATACACCAATGTTTGTAATAGTGGGACAGAAAACCTTTCCCACTCCTGAAAAACCACTTGGCATGTAGACTGTGTTTAATGGTTACCAATGACACTTGGTGACCCCTTGATGCCCATTACATCCAGTCTAGCTATGTGTCCTAGCAAGATAAATACAGGTCCTTTTTTAGCCGGGTGACCAGTGTCTAAGAGAAATTTACCCCATGGAAACAGAAAATCATGAATTACTTATTAAAAGTTCCTAGAAACTCAGTCAACTTGAAAAAGTAAGAAAAGGCTTTAGCTACTTTTAATTTACAGGGATTGTTAAGTGTACCAATATTTGTGCCATTTTACTTTTTTATTTTATTTTATTTTTTTATCTTCTCCTGAACAAATTTACCAAAATGAAAGGTTTGGTTTTTCTAATATTTGGGTTTTTGCGCATCGTCACCAAGCCTGCCAAATTATTTAGTTGGATCAGTGCATATTCCCACAGAAGTTTATCACTGCATAAATGAGTAATGTAAAATGTCAGGATTTTCCCCCATGTAGCTTTAATCATCATCTGTGTTTATATTAACATACATTTTCTTCTGTAAAAGTTATTTATCCAAATGCTTACAGAAAACATTAAAGAAGAGAAGCTCCCGCTCTTTAGTGTTGACTAATTTCTTTGTTGCCTCTTGCGTAGCAGCAGAGTAGCGTTTGCTGAGAGTCCGCATGAGTGGAGCATCCGGCTGTCATCACTGAAGCTGTGGCGTGGATAAGCACTGATGATGTCATAGCCAGGGTGACGTCCTTCGCCTCTGTAGTGCAGAGAGATACCAAAAACCACGTGGTTATGAAAGTCACACCCTTGACAGACATCAAGTGTCTGCACATGAGGATGCTTTTTCACCTGTGTTTGTCCAGATAGCCTCGCAGTTGACCGACTGTTTCTGAGAGGCTCATTGTCATTATATAGGTGTGAGTCCCGTCCTCTGATTTCACCTTGAGAGTGATTACAGCTTCGGCAGGTTTGTCGGAGTTGATCTTCTGTGCTCTGAGGAAGTGTTGCGAAAATGACAGATTACAACCGGGAATCTTTTCTCGGTTGATGATGTACTGATCAGCAGCCAGTGAGGTGTTGCTGTTGCTGCTGCTGCTGCTGTCGTCGAACATAATCCTGTGCTGTTCCAAATTGGCCTGCCCCATTTTTCACATCAGAGCATACAGTAATCTCCAGAATCGCCATCATCACTCATCATGAGCAAATCAGAATTTAATCAGGCTCTAACATCCAATACTGCTGTGCAGAAGCCAGTGATCCCTTTAGCCTCTTAAACACGAGTTTCCTTCATAAAATCACGTTCTGCACAGAATCTAAGCTTGCAGGAGCTGACCTCATTTCTTAGTTTTCTACTGCGAGGCATTTCGTTCACCTTTCCATCATTGCTTGGAGAGCCGGTGTGTCGATGAGAATCTCTGAGCTGCTGCTCTGGGCATCAGAAGAACCCTGATGGAAGAACCTTGATAGTAACTGTTGTGTTACCCAGGGTAACAATGTTTGGGTTCGTTCGGTTGAATGATTTATCACCTGCAGAGTTCTCCTCAGGGAACCGCTGATGTCAATCACATTACCGGCCTTCACTACCATCTTTGGCAGCTTGCTGAGGAACCGATCTGTGGTCAGCTTCCTGCCTGTGAATCAGAACAAAAAACCCCAAAAGATGATTAACAATCCTCTACTGTAGACCGTAACTCTGATGAGTTCTGACCGAACCTGATGTAAAGCCGACTGGATTCGCTGATTCTATCCCATAAACTGCTCGTCCGTCGCCAGGGAGTGTGTCCCATGGCAGCCTGACCATAAATTCCTCGTCTCGCCGGTCGTGAACCTGGACAAGGGATTTCCAGTGAGACACCTGCATATTTGCATATGGAGAACATGCTGGGGAGACGCACCTTAAAAGGTACACCGTCTGGAAATCTTTGCTGAAGCTCAGATGGAAAGTAGCCATCCATTAGATCTTGCATGCATTGCTGTAAAAGAAAATGTAGGTATCAACTATTGCAGCAAAGTGCAGGGTGTTTTGGGCAAAGGCAGAGAAGGTTAACCTGGGTGCTGAGCTCCTGGTAGGAGCGGAAGGGACCGTCGAACATGACAATGCCATTCCCGTAGAATTTCAGCTGAATGGGATCTTTTTTCGCTAGCTTGGCTCCAGTTTCTGTTGCTTGCACAAAAGACTCTCCTTCCCCTGCGAGGACATTCAGCTCCCTGATCCTCCGCAGGACAAGGTCAAAGTTCATTTGGAAGCCCTTGTCAGCAGACAGTCCTGCACATGAAACAGAAACAGTAGGAGGGTGAAAGTAAACATCTGCACTGGTTGAAAGAAAGCTGAGAATCTGCCAAGCAAAATGAAACTACCTGAGCTTCTAGTCTGCTGACTCTCTTCTGAGTCACTGGAGTCTCCATCTCCCACCCAGATCAGACCATAGTCACTCAGGAAGTTCTACAAGAAAAAGGACAGTCACACTCATTCCCTCACTCCCTGTGAGAGAAAACTTTGTAGAAAGACTTTGTGCTGCAGTTACAGCTGCAACTCTTTCAGGTTTATGTCTTTACCAGCGTTGTACATCTAAGGACTGATTTTTCTTTCCAAATAGCTCGAACTATTTATTTATTTATTTAGGCTCAGACTTTGACTGGACCATTCCAGTCCTGCTGGAAGGTGGACCTCTGCTCCAGTCTCAAGTCATCTGCAGTTTGTAACAGGTTTTCTTCCTGGATTGGCCTGTGTTTAGCCCAAACCAGCTTGCTAGCAACTCTGACCAGTCCAGGCCCCTGCTAAAGAAAAGTATCCCACTGCATGATGTTGCCACCACCGTTTTTTACTGTGGAAATGGCTTTCTTCTTACCACTGTTCAATAAAAGCTTATTCATGGAGCGCAAGACAAGCAGTTTTCTTGATCTCTTCAGCTCTCCCAGAGTTGCCATGAGCCTTTTGGCTGCTGTTGGGTTTAGTTTAGGACATTTAGAGTAAAGGGGGGCTAAATAGAAAGGCATGCCACCACTTTTAGATTTTTATTTGTACAATGTATTGAAAGCAATGTATTATTTTTCTTCTTCTTCACAAGTTGGTGCTATTTTCTGTTGGTCTGTCACATGAACTCAATAACAATGTATAAACGTTTGGGAACAAGTTAAGGGATATGAATACTTTGACATGACATTTCAGTTAATCTTACCTCCATTTGTTGCACTTTATTTTGCAGCAGTTGGCATCTTTTCTTAAGATCTCTGCTACTCAGACATGGTTCGCTCTCTAAATCTAGACGAGGACAGATAGTAGTCAGAGAATCACTTGCATCTGGAAAAACACCCCCATCCTGGACAGGTCTGAGCCTGTTATGCACACATACCAGACTCTTCCTTAGACCCCAGCTGCTGTTCCAAAGCAGAAATGATTTTCTCCTTCAGATAAATGCAAAAAAAAAAAAAAACACTGTGAGATTTCAATCTGTTTGGTGGATGTCTGCAGGTTTTGCTACTCGTTAAGAGGAGTCGTGTGTTTTTCCACCTTCTGGTCCATTTCCTGTGCTTGACTCCTCAGTGTGTTCTCCAACACAGTTATTCGCTGCATCATGGCAGCCATGAGCTCAAAGTCACTAGGTGGAGCACCTGATTGGTAAAGTAGAAAGCAAATCTCCTAAAACCGAAATTGTGCCTGGTACAATTAAACAAAAGCAGATATATATATAACAGTTGTATTAAATTGAATACGATACCTTGTTTTAATGCTGCTTGGGACTTTGAAGTGAAGGGGATGTTGGTAGGAGTGTGAGATTGAGGAGAAGGACTGGGATTTAAAGAGTCATCAGCAACCAGCGTTGCCTTTATTTCTGACAATAAAATTAGAAGAATTGAAAATCAAAGAGGTATTAAAAAAGTCTTAATGGTTTACAATGTGAAAAAACCTTGATTAAACGAATCTTGTATTGATATGTAGATCATTCTCACACTGAAAATTTGTGACAAATCCAACCTTGAATTCTATGTTTAAAAAGTGGCACGTTAAGACATAACGGTTGCCAACAAAATCACCAGCTAAAAATCTTACTAAAATCTTCTTAATTTAGGATTGTAGAAGTCAATTTGAGAGTTATCTGCTATACAAAATCCTTATTTAATATATTGTTTATTTTCCTAGACATGTAATTTGATGCATGGATGAATGGATCCATGCATGAATGAATATTTATTTATTTACTTATCAGACTGGGCTGGAGTCCAGAAAGAGAACAGTTTGCCTTATAACCTACATTGGATGTATAGTTGTTATGTTTTCTATGCCTCCTAAGTATAAAAAAAATGCAGTCATTGATGTCCATCCATCCATCCATCCATCCATCCATTTTCTTCCGCTTATCCGGGGTCGGGTCGCGGGGGCAGCAGCCTAAGCAAAGAGACCCAGACTTCCCTCTCCCCAGCCACTTGTTCCAGCTCCTCAGGAGGAATCCCAAGGCGCTCCCAGGCCAGCCGAGAAACATAGTCCCTCCAGCGTGTCCTGGGCCTTCCCCTGGGCCTCCTCCCGGTGGGACGTGCCTGAAACACCTCACCAGGGAGGCGTCCAGGAGGCATCCTGACCAGATGCCCGAGCCACCTCAACTGACTCCTCTCGATGTGGAGAAGCAGCGGCTCTACTCTGAGCCCCCTCCGGATGACTGAGCTTCTCACCCTATCTCTAAGGGAGGGCCCAGACACTCTGCGGAGGAAACTCATTTCAGCCGCTTGTATCCGTGATTGATGTATCAAAGAATTTTAATGCTATGCTATTGACATACTAATCAGACAATAAAGCTCTCACTGGAACTCTTTCTGTGTCGAGAAGAAACTCATATGTGATGCTGTGTGTTGCTGTTCCTCTTTCCCTTTTAGCAGGATAATGATCCATAGCATGTGGCCAAATTAACACAGAAATTGTTCACCAGGTACAATTAAACTTCTTCCATGACCAGTTTAGTCCCTATACATCCTACAGAAAACCTGGGGTTGTACGATGCAAAGAAGAGAGCAAATGCCGGAATCCAGATCAATCTGGAGAGACTACACAAAAAGTCTCTTTCTTTTTATGCTTCAATCTTGTGAAATTCTACAGAAGTACGTGTGATTGGCAAAAGGTGGTTGCAGAAAATATTATTAGCAGGGGTAACAATAATTGTGCTATCTTTGTTAAAAACTGTTATTTATTAAATATATTTTTTCCTTCATAATAAATTAACAAACTCAGATTAAAGGTTTGATTTTCTCAGTTTTTTAGTGTGGGATTAGGTTGCTGCAATAAAAGATTTTTTTTAAAGTGCTAATTTGAGTGTTTTTTTTTTAGTTAATCCAAGAAGACCAAATATTTTTCATCTAATGTAACTCAATACGAGTTCTATTGTGGACTGTTAGGTGATTGTATATGGGTATTAGATGATTGTCAAAATGTCAATGCTTTTTCCTGTTTCCTAGGGTTTTGGACTATGGATAAGGATGATACCACATCATAAAAGGCAATGAATTGCAATAAAACTCCATAATGTAATAATTAATAATCCTATTCTCCTATATTTATATTTAACTGCAGGTCTTTTTACAAGTGGAGGTGTGCTACTTCCGCAGTACATAAATAGTTGTATTTTATTTTCAGAGAATCTTCCTCTGCTTGTTCTATCAACTCTGCTGGTGGTCTGTGAGTGCAGCCTACCTTGCAGCAGGTTCCTCTTGAATGGCACTTTTCTATTGCCCCTGCAGGCCCGAAAAAGTTACTCAGTATATGTACATGATCTGTATAAAGCTACACATTTGCCCCCAGGAGCTCCAGTTCACATCATTTTCTCACCTCTGCTCATCCATCAGAGAGTCCCGCACCCTCGTTTTCTTCAGCATCGATAAGGGGGAGCTCTCTTTGAAAGAAAAATAATTATTTGATTCTTGTTCCAACGTGTTCAGAGGGAATCCTTTCGTTTCATGTCAGTTTGTTTACAGTCCGTTGTCATAAGCAACCAAGAACTCGGATTAAACAATAAAGACGCCGGATTCAGCCACTAGAGGTC
The DNA here is from genome assembly GCA_963556495.2 of Valencia hispanica. NCBI lineage: Eukaryota > Metazoa > Chordata > Actinopteri > Cyprinodontiformes > Valenciidae > Valencia > Valencia hispanica. The sequence goes on from OY747710.1 coordinate 31,594,176, forward strand.
GCACTGTTTTTTTATTTTATTTACCCATGTATTTATTATTTTTTTAAAGTAATTGTTAATAATAAGATTCTAAAAGTAAATACTGCTCTTTTCACCTTGTTTCTTAACTGTGAAATATTTGCAGTACTCATATTTTCGTTTATGGCCTAATATGGGCTATGACGTGATAAAAAGAAACCAAAACACGGCAAAGAAATGCTGATTTGAAAACAGTGCATGTATAATCTACAGCATTTAAGGATTTCTGTTGCACACATGGGGTAATTACATTTAAACAACCAGATAATGTTTTTTCAACTTCTATAGCCTACGTTAACCAGTTTAAAGGATGTGCTATCCTGGTGAAATTAAATAACAAATTAATTAACTAAGGGGAAAAAAACACTACCGACAATAATGACCGCAGTAGGCTACAAATGGGTTATTTATTGTCTTTAAAAAACCCAAACATGTCAGTCCCCACACATCGAGTCCATGATAACATCCTGGGTATCACCACTAGTGGGCCCAGCCGGTGCTACGCTGCTGCCTCCGTCAGTCAGTCAGACACAGACAGGATGAGGCCTGCCAGTCCTGCCCCGATAAATCCATCATTTGCCCGGGGCGGTTAGCATGGTCCGGGCTATGGCTGCACCCCTCGCACATTTCGACGACGACCGGCCGAACTTGGCGGATCTGACCGCGGGTTCGGTGCCGCAGTACGGCCGAGCGGAGGTCAGCCCCGCTGCGGGGGAAGCGGCCGCTCGGCTCCTCCTGGATCAGGATGAACCTCCAGGGCGGGCTGACAGCGACGGATCCCGGGAGGACTCCAGTCGTCGCAGGTCCACGGAGGAACTGGTTAATGGTGCAGATGAGAAGTTATGGGCATGCTTCGGAAGCGTAAAGACCAAACCGGAGAGGATCGCTCCAGCGAGTGTGTTCACAGAGGAGACGCTGCTGGAGAAAGACGAGTGAGTGTCTGTGTTTGGCCTGTCAGGCGCAGACTCCATGTTATTACACCCCCCATGTTTATATGCTGGTTAAAACACACACACACACACACACACACACACACACACACACACACACGCACGTCTTGCTATCCTTGTATTGACTTCCATTGATTTTACTATGCCTAACCCAGACACTTTCCCTAAACCTAACCATTACTGATACATGCCTAACCCTAACCTTAACCTAAACCTAATTCACACCATACCTCCAAACCTAACTAGTAGAGTTTAATAGCTAGTTAAACATTGTGGGGACCAGGCAAAATGTCCTCACAACTACAAATGTCCACACAAGGGTGGTGGCCTGTCAAAGGTTGGTCCTCACAAGTATAGCTATACATGTACACACACACACACACACACACACACACACACACACACACACACACACAGGTTTATAATCTCAAAACAGACATTTATGTTAGAGAATAATGCTGGATGCATGGATTGAGACCATCATCAGGTTCTGTGAGACCATCAGTCAACACTTGGACCTGCTGCTATGATTTTCAACCACTGTGTCATACAGAATCGTTTTCAACATACAAGGCCTTGCAAAAGTATTCAAATCCAACAAACACTGACAATAATTCATTTACACATTCCCCCAATTCACCTTCTAGTAGGATAACGACCCTAAACAAGAACCCAGAGCTATTATTGAAGGGTTTAGATCAAAGTATATTTATATGTTACACAAGATGGGTAAAAGTGTCAATCTCTAGATGTGCAAAGCTGGTAGAGACACACCCCAAAAGACATGCAGCTGTATTTTGCAATAAAGTTAAGAGGAATATGAATAGTTTTGCAGGAAATGTATTTTTGGATATATTTAGAAGCTCTATATTAATTTACTGTCTGGGACAAACTCCAAACACATCGGATCCTATATTTCCAAGAGTGCATCACACATGTTACACTGACTTACTGCTACATATCTGGATGACATCAGGGCAAAGAAATTGCACAGTAATCCGGGAAAAGCTGTCTGAAGAGCACGAGGCTTGCTGTGTCATTCATTCGTGTTTTCCCCTGCAGAATCTGGAACGCTCTGGCCTCCAACTATGGCCAGGTGATGCCGGTAGATTGGAGGCAGTCTCGGACGCGCTCCCTCTACATCTCCACATTTAACCTTGAGGAGAGACCTGTGAGCACTCCTCCGCTTCCTGTTCCTGCCCCATTTTTCCCCACCTCTCATCCTCCCGACAAATCCCTCCATTGTTTATCTCGCAAAGCTGAAATTCTCATTGTGCCCGATTAAGTTCCCTCCCCCTGCTCTGTCCCCGGACAGATAGAAACGGACGACGCGGCGGAGCTGTCCGACGAGGACGAGCTGAGGGAGCAGCTGGACATGCACTCCATCATCGTCCCCTGTCTGGACCAAGAGCCCCTTGTCACGGCGGAGCAGGTACGAAATGAGGTCACATTGCTCTCTGATTCAGATTTGTGATCTTGTGATGCTTTTTTTTTTTTCTCTGTGCAGGTCATCGAGGAGATCGAGGAAATGATGCAGGACTCACCTGATGCGGAGGAAGAGCGTAATCCCTCCCAGTCGGACCTGTCCATGCTCTCTGTAGACATCCAGCGGAGCAGCCCCGGCTTCGAGGACAGTGAGTGGCCGCATGATGGGTGTGTTTCTCACAAGCAGCTTTTACTCACTATGCGTGTGTTTTATCACCCCAGGACTGAGATCCCAGAGCGTTGCGGAGCTGCTGGAGCGTCTGACGGAGACAGAGATGAACATCAGGAGGTTTTCTGAGGAGCTGGTGCAGCAACTGGCCGTCAGAGACGAGCTGGACTTCGAGAAGGAGGTGAAGAACAGTTTTATCTCCACGCTCATCGACGTGCAGAACCGGCAGAAGGAGCACAGGGAGTCGCTGAGGAAGAAGAAGAAGCTCAAAGGTGGAGCTGGTCCAGCTCAGGGTCTCCCAGAGAGAACACCAGGATCAGTAAATAATTTTAAAGAATCATTCAAACAGTGGGACTTTATTCTTCTGTTGGGGGGTGTTTCCTTGATCACTTATTTAACTCTCAGAAAAACATTATTTTTACAAAACTTTTTCTTCTTCTTCTTCTTCCTCACTTTTCTTCTTCCTCTTCCTCCTGCTCCACCGCCGCCTCCTCCTCCTCCTCCTCCTCCTCCTCCTCCTCCTCCTCCTCCTCCTCCTCCTCCTCCTCCTCCTCCTCCTCCTCCTCCTCCTCCTCCTCCTCCTCACTTTTCTTCCCTTTTCTTCCTTCCTCCTTAGCGCTTCAGCATGGATGGCCTCTCCTCGGTTTTTCAAAACAGCTTCCGGCAAACATTTGGCAGAGGGTGCAGCGAAAGACAGGTTCTACTCCTTACATAGCCCCAAACTTCATCTTTTCTGGTCCTTTGTTGTCGTTTTGTGCTCCGGAAATGTAACTTTTCCAGCATCACAAATCTTTGCCTAGCAATTAGTTATTAAACCTGTCCATGTCCCTGCTCTCCTGTGGTTCACAGTATTTGACTACAGTCATTCCCTATGAGAAAAAGGGACTACCTCCATCGGTTGAAGATCTCCAGATCCTGACCAAGAGTAAGCCTTCCCATCTCTGCTCTAATGTTTGACTCACTTAACATAAATCAGTGCTGATTTACTGATTTATTCCAGTTCTGCAAGCTATGAGAGACGACAGCGACAAGGTGCCTGGTCTCTTGACAGACTACATTCTCAATGGTAAGTTTTTCTCTCCTCTGTTTCCACCCTGTGGTCACCCCGGACATAACATTTTGGTGCTTAATCTTATCTTTGATGTGTGGTTGATATTGTGCTCATTGTGTTTACTTAGTTCCAATTTATTTTGCTTCACTTTCAGTTTTTGTCTGCACTATATAACAGAGTCTATACTTTCCCTTAACTTAGATGGTACTTTCAGGAACCTGAACCTGCTAAATTCCAGTAAAGTACCTGTTAAGTTCTGGAAATTAAATAGGAAATTCCTTAATTTCTAAGCTTTTTAAAAGTAACGTAATCCAAGTTTACTATAAAGTACCTGAAAAAGTCTCAAACGTTACCAAGCAAGTTCCATGAATGCTCTGAAAAGCTAAAAGACTCAAACGTTACAGTAAATGGTCACAGTGTCTAACTTGGGTGGGTTCAGAGGGATGGTGCCATCAGGATGCAGGGATAATATTTTGATGTTACAGCTCCTGAGAGATCACACGCAGAACATCTGTGTGTCTCTTTGTGTGTGTGAGTGTGTGTTCTTTATTCCATCTCCTTTTGTGAGTTGCTCTGTTTACACTGCCTGTTCCAACAAGCCAAACTCGTCCCCATGGCCTGCTCCTGTTTCTCATGCTTTTACTACGTTCTGTATTTATGCTTGGATTTCTTTACTAATGAGCTTCAGCTTAATCCTTTGCTCTTTGTTCCATTTGCTGTAAGCTTAATTCTTTTTTTGCCTATTTGTTCTCTTTATCCTACATGTTGTTTTCCATCAACATTTCCCCCTTTAACTTGTTAGACTTTCATTTTGATTAAAATAGTGATGAGACAAAATGGCTCTGCCTTTGGCTTAGTCTTAGTAAGAACAATTTTTCAGAAATATAAAATGTTACAAATTCTACAGGGTAAGAAATATCCTAAAATCCTCTATACATCCAGTCTATTGTTTTCAACAGTACACAGAGAGCTGCTAGATATACAGCTCTTATGAATGTTTCATATTAAATCAGTTCATATAATTGCATTCAAGCTCAAATAAATGCGTTGCCTCAATTGAGGGTTTGCATCCTCCAGGGTTTGTATATTTTCTGGAAAAGTATGGAATTGGATTAAAAATATTTCCAGGTCTGAGAAGTATGGAAAAAGATCCATCCATCCATCCATCCATCCATCCATCCATCCATCCATCCATCCATCCATCCATCCATCCATCCATCCATTGGGGAAAAATGGATTTATAGCTCTGAAAACTTAAGTTCATAAAGTTTGGGAATAGTGACATAAAAAAAATGTGTCGGAACCCTGACTTTCAAACAGACTTTTGAGATCATTTTCCTTAAAATCAGACTTACAATCAGTAAAGGGCTGCACAGCATTTAACCATGATTGATTGGGAAAAAAAATCTTTGAACATAAAATAATCTGAGCTTCTGTCTTCTGTGTCCTCTCTTCGATTTTCTCTTTTCATTATTGTTGTTTTTTTTGTCTCTCTCCACTTCTTATGTTCTCTTCTGCACAACCTTACGCTGCCTTACACTCTCTAGCTCTGGTCTGAGCAATGGACAGCGAGGTTTGTGGCACATTCCTGTGTGACATTGTTGTCGTCCCATGTCTTACAACACGAGAGCGCCCCCTCTCTACCAAAGAGTGTAGTTCAGCCTGACCTCAAAGGTTGTTCTTCCCTGCTCTTTACATTTGAGTCCCTGCGGTATAATTAGAAGCTAGACTTTATCTCACCATACAAGTATCTTGATGTAAGTTAGTGAAGATTGTGTTGTTGTTTTTCATTGAGCAAAAATTTATATTTGTCCTTTTTCTTCCCTGATTTTTGTCCTTTATCATTTGTGATTTCGTTTAGGTCTTTTTAATATGCATATTATGCTTTCTTCCAGTATTTTGTCCAACATAGATGGAGCCTGATGATCTGCAGACAATTAAAGGTAGAAAGAAGAGAGACTTTTGAAGCACACTTAATTTATTTCTGAATGTTTTTACCTCCATGTGTGTATTTTTTTGGTCCACCTTTAATTTATGTTTCTGTTGATGATTGTGATTTATAAACATAGATCATTCTTACAAACTTTCACTTTTTTTATTTTTTACATGTATGAAGGTTATCTAAAGGTCTTTCTTCCCTTTTAAAGAATTCCATCAAATATTTGATGATTCTAAGGGCAAAGCTGTGAAGCAAAAGGCTTGCTATTTACAAAGCATCAACTGATCTTCTGAGTCAAGAAACAAAGACCCTAAAGTTGAGTATTTTTAAAAAGAGCGAAACATTTTGTAAGCATAAACTGAAAGATGAAGCAAGAATTATCTCAGCTTATTCTGTCGAACAGCAGCGCAAGAAACAAATCAGAGTGGTGGAATAAACAGCAAAGAGATTTTTACACAATTATAAAGTAAATGTTGATGTCAACAATCTCTTCTCATTTTACTAGTACTGTACCTCAAACACCATATATAGTAATGCAATATATTGAGCTAATGCAGGCTGGACTGGCAATGAGAAACAATCTATGCATTTGAGTAAAAATTGAATCTGACCCATGAACTGTCTGCACTTCGGAGATGCCGACTGGAGCTCCGAATCAGAGCGCACAGAGGAGAGAACACTTCGACCCTTACTGTGTTCCTACGAGCTGCCTTTGCCTGAACTTTTCTACATCATGGAGAACTGATTTTCAATGAATGTCACGTTGAAACACTACTTACAGAAGTTGTGTTGCTATTTATTTATTGGTGTAAATATTGTATTTGAATAATAGAACTCTTGATATGTTTGCTTAATTTTACTACTGAGTATAAATATTAAAGATGATGAGAAAATGTGCACAGTCTGTGTCTTTGTTCTTTGTGATAATCTTTGTAATTTACCTGCACAGCGCCCCCTGGTAAAGGTGAGTAGAAACCTGAAGACAACTTCAGCTTTCATTGCAGAAACACCATGCACCACCCACAGTTTTATAAAAACACAATATTTATTATGTTGTGGGGAAAAAAATCCCATGTTAGGAAATACCTGTTTTATCTTTATAGAAGGTGGTTTGTAAGCAGTCAGCTATATTGTAGTACATCTCTCTGTTCATACTTCACTTAACAAGATCTTTAGGTCCCTTTAACTTATTTTGTCATAAGGCTGGAAATAACAGCATACAAGCAGAAATGATTGAACATTATATGCACTTTTACAGAATATCATGTAAATTTGACTAAAACATTACACCAGAAACCGATGTGAACCTCACAATAGTGTTTCTTTGTTATATAAGGCTTTGCCAAGTGTTTGCTGCGCCTTGTCCCGCTCTCTGAAGAGATCCAGATGTAGACTCTCGAGAAACCTCCAAAACATCCGACCTCTGGCGCCTGGAGCACAATCCCTGGAGGCAACAGAAAGGAAAACAAAAGATTAAATCTGCTCTTCAAAAAGAAAAGTAATCCGAAAAATATTACTGCGCCATATATATTGGGCATTCTTGTTATATAAGTTAATTCTTTGTCAAAATGTAAAAGAAAACATAATATTGATCATACAAGAAGAAATGCGAGCAAAGAAAGCAACCCAAACAGCTGTTTGACATCTGGGAAGGATTTGTTCTCCATGAGATAAGATTTCCTTTTACATTCTGCCTGCAGTTCAGCACGTGGAACCAAAACAGTCTGTGCCTGACTACTCAGGGCGGAGAGGAGCTGCAGCAGGAATTCAGTTTGTTTACTGTGGATTTCAGGTTTTTCCTCTTCAATCATGGATCTCAGAGGGCTTCAGGTAACACTTTGTCTTCTCCTGCTGGTGGACTGCACACTGCAGCAGACATCCTCCAAGAAAAGAAATGGCAAGAAAGGTAAGGCTTGCTGTTAACTTGGGCATAGAGTAAGTATCCATGCTCCTTAAACCTTTCCACATTTTTGTCTGGTTACAACCACAAACATTAATGTATTCAAATCAGATTGAATAAGTTAGAGCAACAAAGTAGTGCATACGTTTGGGGTGGAAAGGAAATGGAACATGGAAACTGCAGCATGCATTTGTACCCTACTGAGACAAGACTTTGTGGAATACCTTGCTAGAGAGCATCGGTGTCTTACAAGGATTTTGAAAGTCTGTCTGCAAATTCAAAGTTCGGTTTGTCAAGACTTTGACTGGGGTCATTTCAACACATGCTTTAATCCAAAGCATTCCAATATTCCTTTCACTGTATGTTTAGGGTCATTGTCCTGCTGGAAGATGAGCTTTCACTCCAATGTTACCCTGTTGGGGTCTTTTGCAGCCTCTACCATGTTTTCTTCCAGGATTGTCTCCCGTCATCTTCCCATCAACTCTTACCAGCTTCACATACCTGGTGAATTTAATTCCTCAGACCATGACTCAGCCTCCACCATGTTTCACAGTGGTATGGTGTGTTAAGGCCAGGGTGATGTGAGTATTAGTGTTCTCTCAAATTCTGTGTTTTACATGGAGGCAACAATGTCCAATTTCTGTCTCATCTGACCCGAGCACCTTTTTTTCTTATTGTTATCGCTGCTACACTTCTCTAAAGGCAAGTCTTGTAGAGTCCAGAGTTCATAGCTGCAAGAGTTGTGGATCTCTGCAGCTCCTCCAGAGTTTTTGTGGGACTCTTGGCTGCTTCTCTGATTAAATGCTCTCCTTGACTGCCCTGTTTTTTTAGTGGACTAATTTTAAATATAGGTCACTGTTTTTAATGTTTTATTTATGAAGATTCATGATCATGCAGCAACTACCTTGTGTACGTCTGTCCCATGAAATCCCAATCAGCTGAAGTTTGCGGTTGTAGTGAGACAAATTGTGCAACGGTTTAAGGGATTTGGGTAAGGTACTGTAACAGATTAACACAGACTGAATTTACTTGAATCTTTGCTGTGTCAGGTTCCAGATAAAGCTAATAGAAGGCTGATATTTGTGCCTCTTAAACCAGACTCTGTAACCAGTGCTGTAATTGAGAAGTTGCAGAAACAGGTTGATGACATAGTTCAGGAGCTGAACCTGTTGAAAGAGCAGCAAGCCTTACAGACAGGTATGTTTTTATTGATGAATGTGGAGTACAATCCTCAGGATGCAGGCTGTGTGCCTCGTATTAGTGGACAGAATGAACATCTGAGCCACAATCTTTATTATTCCCCCCCCAGTTTGTTTGAAAGGCACAAAGATCCTCGGAAAGTGTCTCCTGGCTGATCCAGTGAAGAAGACCTTCCATGTAGCCCACGACGACTGCATCGCCAAGGGAGGCAGCATCAGCACCCCTCTGACAGGAGATGAGAATGACCAGCTTTACAGTTACGTTCGCCAGAGCGTTGGCCCGGAGGAGCAGATCTGGTTGGGCATCAATGACATGGTGATGGACGGACATTGGGTGGACCCGTCAGGTTCCAGCGTGCGCTTCAAGAACTGGGAGACTGAGATCACCCAACAGCCTGATGGAGGTCGCAGCCAAAACTGCGCCATCTTGTCCACCACGGCCAACGGGAAGTGGTTTGACGAGAACTGCAAAGCTGAAAAGGCCTCAGTTTGTGAGTTTAACATCGTCTGAGAGCTTTGCTGTCGCTTTTTTGTTTAAACTCTGATATCCCTCTATGCAGATGATATTAGCATTTAAACAGAAACAGATTTAAGCGTCAGTTTTCTTTAAATGTTTTCTGACAGTTTCTGACAGTTTTCTACATGTCATTCCAAGGAAATAACAATAAATATCACAGTATAAGCTACTCATTGGAGAATTTATGTAAATTATAAAATTAACTGTTTATTTTAAAACATTTTAGATATCCTTGAACATTATATCTGGATGACTTGCCTGTGTATTGTGTGATTGATGTAATAAAATCTGCTTTTATAACTATAGAACAATCATGTTGTTTTCTGTGGCAGCATTCTGGTTTTTATTTCTACAAGCTGTGCAGTCTATATTACAGAATATTAATAAACGTTTCAAGTTAGCTTTAAAATAAAATGTAAACTATTATGTCCTCAAAATAAAACAACTATAGCAGCAAATCATAAATTGCAACGGAAATAATGGAGAAATTTTTTTTTGGGGGGGGGGGGGGGGGGGGGAGTTTCACTTATCTGTCAATCCACCACCGCAGGCGAATCACAAACTTGAAAGGGAGAATCTTATTCAAGCAATGGCAAAAACAAATGGTCATACAAAGAATGCATTTTTATAAAGCTGGATTTTGGCCTGTAGGTGACAGGTAATTTTGTGTGGCGTGCACACACACAAAATGAAATAGTCTCTCTATAAACAGAGGAGCTTAGTTAGCAGCCCATCAGGGTCGACAACACCAAAAGTACTGGTTGTACGTTGTCTCACAACTGTTTGAGGTTACAGTACTGCGCTAGCAAGAGTGTACTTGCCTGCAGAAGATAATCTAGTGCAATACCAGCTGTAATGTTCTAAAAGAACGATGCTCTGTAAGAGTGCTCATGCTTGGGTAATTCAAGGGGTTTTGCAAAACACTGTAAGCGTTTGTAAAAGCAACGTCCTCTCCTATTTTGTTTTTACAATAACATTTGTTGTATTCTACTTTTTTGAGGCTATTTTTTATTATGCAGTACATATGTTTTAATTATATCTTTTTTAAGCTTTAGAAGTAATAGGCCTGTTTATATTATTCAGGGTAGTAAAACATGACTCTGTTACCAGTATTTTATAGGGTTGAAGGTTTTAAGTAAACAAACTCTTGAGTAAAGATATGAACTGAAAGCAGGGAGGATCAGCTATAACTCTAGTTCATGTTACAACCCAGTAAATGGTACTCATGGTACGGTTAGGAGACCTGGAGAAAATAAATGACCTGTCAAGATGTAGGAGGAGACAGGAGTCACGTGATATGTTCTTTGTTCTTTTTGAAATAAATATGATACAGCCTTGTAAGAGAACGAGTCAGTCAGATCTTGTCTGACTCCCATCTGCAGGTGCGTCTTATCTGTTGTTTGTGTGTGTTTTTTTGTTACTCTCTGTCTCTCAGTGCTGGGTCTTATTTTGAAACAGTTCCCGTTGGGGTTTTGGAGTTCGGCGCCCCCACCTCTCTGAGCAGGAAGTGAGTTGCAGAGCACATTATGATAGAAGCCGACACATGACATAAAAAAAATTTACATTAAAAAACAGCATCCACCATTACTTAGAAAAAAAGCACAATGTCAGCAGTGAAAGAACCACTGCAGTGAGGAACTTGAGATCTCTTTAGATTAATTCACCAAAGACTGGAACACGTCAGTGAAGGAAAATCAAAAGCTTTAAGAAGGTCCAGTGAAAATCTAAAAGCTGAAGCGAATTATCTGCTCAGTTCCCTCCCTTTGTCTCTTTTGGTGGTGGAGTCGGCAGATGTTCCTCTTGGTTTTCTTGCCCTGAATTGTAAATGCTGTTGTCTACTAAGAGATCAATGCTGCTCGGAGGGGTGTTGGAGAGTGGGCGACTTTGTTGAGGCTGGAAGAGCAACGCATTGCTGTCATCAGAAACTTTGTCATAGACTGGTGTTCTTTTGGGCTCGGTGATGGTGTGGTACGAGTCATACTCGTTATAAACCCCATTCTTCTCTCTATGTAGAAGGTGTGAGTAGACTAGTGAGTCGTCAATTGTGGCGTACAAATGGTCACCATCCTCACAGCCTTCTGGGATCTTTATGGGTCCTGGGTGGACATTGTTGTTCCATGGATTGTGGACTGACACTTCTGTACTGAGCTCTCTTTTCTTCCTCCTTTTTTAACAAACAGAAAACAAAAAAAAGATTTGAGCTTTTACAAAAATACAGTTTTTCATTGATTATGACACAGTCTTGGCAACGAATCTGTGGGGCTTCTTTGTTGTCGCTTTTAAAATGGATTTCTGCTTATTTTAATACACTAGCCTACATTATATTACTTTATTCCATCATCCATCTATATGTGATTATTATTGTTAGTGTTGCTGTTGTTGTTTTTGTTATTATCATTTTATTTATTTATTTTTTTTATTTCTTACTGTTATGGTTTTGTATTTAGATGTGGACTTCTTTGATGTCTGGTATATAATAGAATCTAAACTAATATAATATACAAAATACACTTTATTAAATTGAAATATAGACTTTTGATCATTAACTATAAATTAAATATTTCGTATTTTACCCTTACATGTTAGCTCCATAATGTAAAAAAAAAAAAAAACCTACAACAAATAAACCCTGTGTAGCTTTCTCTTATCCCATGCCCTCTCCCGGAACCTGATAGCAACAAAGAAGACCTCTTTATTACATCTATTTAATCTGTTTTATATCTTTATTACATCATATTTGGTACAATTTCCAAAGAGTTGATATATGTGAAAATATATTTTCTTTGAAAATGTAGGATGGCATAGTTGTCAGTACATGGCTGTCCATCTAAACCAACAGACTAGGCATGGAGAACATTAATCAGAGTAGCAGCCAGGAGGCCCAAAGTAGCTCTGGAGGAGCTCCACAGATCCACAGCTCATGAAGAAGAATCTGTAAACAAGACAGCTAGGAACTGTGCACTCCACTCATGTTGCCTTTATGGTAAAGCAACATAAATAAATCAATAAGAAGTTATGTTTAATGTTTGCCACAAACTAATATGAGGGACACAGCAATTAGAAATGGTGGCCTGGTCAGTTGAGAGCAAAACTGAGTTATTTTTTTACCCATAAGTAAAACTAAAACTACACATCACCCTGAACACATCATTTCCACTGAGAAATATGGGTATGCTTTTCTTCAACAGGAGCATGGCTGGTCAGAGAGTTGATGGGAAGGTGGCTGGAACCTTATACATGTTAAGGCAGGAAGAAATACCTGTTAGAGGCAGCAAAAATACTTAGAATGAAATAAAGGTTCAACTTCCACCAAGAATGACTCTAAAAGTACATCCAGAGTTTTAATTAAATGGTTTAGATCAAAGTATACAGCTCACTCAAACCCTAGAGCTAAATCCAGCTATCCCCAGCACGACTGAACTTAAGCCAGTTTGCAAAGAAGGATGGGCAACAATATTAGCCTCTAGATGAGCAAAGCTGGCAGAGAGATACCTGTAAAGGATTGCAGCTGCAACACACTTTTCTAAATTCTTTACTTCTAAAACTATTTTTTTAAAGCAATCTATCATTTTTCTTGCACTTTACAGCTTTCAGACAACTTTGTCTTGGTCTATCACATAAAATCCCCAAATATCCATTGACCTCAGGGATTTAGCGGGACAAAACTGTACAACACACACCAGCCACCTGTATGGGAAGACACAGAGCAGGCAGTTCTTCCTGAGGAGACTGAGGTCTTTTAACATCTGCAGCAAACTGCTAGGGATGTTTTACCAGTCTGTGGTTGCCAGCATCCTCTTTTGCACCGTGGTGTGCTGGGAGGGCAGCATATCCAAGAAGGACAGATCCAGACTGGATAAACTGATCAGGCGGGCCGGCTCTGTGGTCGGCATGAAGCTGGACTCTCTGGTGACGGTGGCAGAGATGAGGACACTGGACAAACTGCTGGATATTCTTGACAACACCAGACATCCTCTGCACACTGTCATCAGCAACCAGAGGAGCCGGTTCAGTGAGAGACTGCTTCTTCCCAAATGCACGACCAGTAGGCACAAGAACTCCTTTGTCCATCGTGCAATCACCCTCTTCAACTCCTCACTTGGGGGGAGGAGGAAATAGGGAGGAAAGAGGGGAAGGAGCAGTAGCCACAGTGCAATATTACATGTATATGTATATATAATTTTTTTATTTTATTTAATCAAACGTTCTGTATACGTTTATTTATTTATCTTATTCCATCCTTTTGTTTGCTGCTGGAAATGTTAAATTCCCTGAGGGAGTAAAGTTAAGTCTAAGTCTAAGTCTAAAATGTGAAAAGGTTGAGCATGCAAAGATTTCACAACCAAGGAGATCATATAAGGTGTACAAGGAAAAAAGAAAGAAGCTGAAGAACTCACTTAATCACAATGCACATCACCAATAGCACTATGTTGGTAATGACGACCAGAACAGCCATCACAATTGCAATGGGCCCCAGGACAGAATCTATTAGAGAGAGAGAGAAAGAGAAAAAAAAATCCCACATTTAATCATTGTCTTCTTTTAGCAACTTTGCTTTAAAAACTGAGGACATTTTTTTGATGACTTCGGGTAAATATGCTCCTCAACCCCTCAAGTATGTTTTCAGTCATTTAGAAAATGAAGGAATTACTTGTTCATACTAGCTGAACCTTGCAAAGAGAATAAAATGACCCTGGCTTTGGAAGAACCAAAAAGGAACACGTGTGTAGCTTTGATGCTCATAGGCCAACTAAGAAAATATCAGAAATACTACAATTAGCCTACATTAAACTAGTTATCCAGTGTAGGCATACCCCTTCAACACAAATGTATACAAACACACACACACACACACAAATACACACAGAGAGGGGGAGAGAGATACTTTGATCACTTACTTGCTGATGAGGTAGATGACTTTGTAGTGGGGAAGGGGGTTTGCTTTTTCCGAACAGTGGCAGAGGAGGCTGCAAAATATTTTAGAGGTGCCCATGAAATTGCAATTGACATCAAAAGACTGCAGGCTACAAAATAACTCTTGTAAAAACACATCCATGAATCGCAAACTTAAATAAACATGTCCGTACATGCTAAATGTCTGCCATTGGACACTATATTAATCTGTTTTTCAGGGAGAAACAATTAGTTCCTTGGTTATGAGCGGTTAAATTTTGCTTTGTCAATGGCAAATGTTTGTCTTTGAAACTACAGATATGAAAGTTCCATTGGTTAATTATAGGGCCAAACGTTAACCTAAATGATGGAAATAATAACTGAACTTGTAACAGTTTTGTTGCAGAGCACAATCTTATGGTAAAATTAAATCTCGTGTTTGTTGAGTTAAGACCGAATTATTGTTTTGTAAGCATGGCAAGCACCATAGCAAGAAGGCTAACAAGCGTAAGAGTTATTACCACCAATAATAGCCCTTCCTTCATGACATGGATACCATAATCATACAAAGAGAATATAGTTGTCAAGCTCAAGGTCAAGGTCAAATTTATTTGTGTAGCACATTTATAGCAGGCAATGCTGCCCCAAAGTGCTGAACAACGTAACACAATTATAACAGCAATAACATAGGATACTGTAGATACAAATAGACAGACAACACACAAGATAAAAAAAAAGCACAAGTAGAAACCATTTAGTCCATCAAAACAACCTCTAACCAATTGGGTTCTCAGTCATCCTGTCTTAAAACACCAAATCAAAGAGATATGTTTTTAGTTGAGACATGAAGTGCTCTAAGCTCTGGGAAGTTTTTAAATGAGGAGGTAGACTGTTCCACATCCTCGGGCCAGCCACCGAACCTTTATCCTTTGCTAGTTTCTCCTATTCTTTCCTTTTTTTCTAAACTGGTCACCTGATGGCTTTGACCTTTTTCTGTCCATCTCTGAGCTTATTTGACACTTGACAATCGATAAAGCTAGATTTTGCCATGATTCCCCAAAACTCTGGTCACGCACGATCATAAACAAGACTAATTTTTTTTAATCACGTATTTTTATTAGCCATTTCACACCATTCAGAAAAACGTGCAGGAATTTATTAATATTATGAATGACATGAACGTATTTGGAAGAAAGTCGAGGTGTCGAGCTGGAGACAGTAATCATAAACTTGAGTGTGGTTTGAAGATTGCTGGGGACAATATATTTGTTGTCTAACTATTCATATATAGGTATTCATCCTTTTGAGGTTTTATTACAATATACACTGCGGTGTAATAACAGGTGTTAAAAGTTCAAAGCCCGTTGTATTTAATTTTTTTTCCCAAACGGCTCTGAAAACCATGATCAGGCTGTTGTCTGGGAAGGATCATCATCGTCGTAGCACAGTTTAAAACAGTGTTGGCTACATTAATAATATATTCGCCCCAGAAGAAGAATACACAACAAATAAAACAAACGCATTTCCCTTGCAAACCTGCCGTTCTGTGCGCAGAAACTTCAACTGTAACTTCTACAGTCCACTACAGTTCTGCATAAAATAAATAATTTTGACAGTTTACAATTCACATCCCTGAAAGCCTGGTGCAGACATGCAGATACCTTCAACTTTACGCACAGAGTTCAGGAAGCTGAATCAATCAAAAGAAGATTCCTATGAGAGCATCTGACCGAGCATCATCTCAGACCTGGACACTGAACTCAAAGCATCGCTATCTGGAAGCTCAGCTGACAGCACCATGGAGAGTTAAGGAGGCATTGGAGCTGCGGCAGACACAGGCCGATGATTTAAATGAATGGCCGGGTTGGATCTGGATTTGATCTGGAGATAACTGTGGGTTGGTAAATTGGACCAGTGCAGAACTCTGCAACAATAAACCATATACTTTTATTGCAATTGTTTTGTATTTAAAACATACCTGACCGAAATTAGATATGCAAGGAGAAATTCTTGGGGAAACAATATTTATTTTTATGCAGCTTTGAAAACGAACCGATCGCAAAAATTGTTGCATGACTGGGAAATGGGCTAAAATATGGCTAAATTCACACAGTGTGTGCCCACCTTGCCCCTGGGGGAAGCCCGCACAGACCTGAGCCATCTGTGCATAGATGCATGGAGCAGGTGATGCTGCATCATTAGAACACCTTGCATTTAAGAGATACAAGTTAATCAGTTACGTGTTAAATGCTGTACCTGCTTTTGAATGCGAGTCTTTATTGAACGAAACATCAACCTCTGCAAAGAAGGCTGCAGCATGTATCTGGGCAGAATGAAACATGGCTGTATTTTTATATAGCCATGTTTCTTTCTGGAGTGGAATAGCAGTCAGTTCGGATACTGATTGCACAGAAATTGTGCTGGGAACACAAGCGATTGTTAGATATGCGCTGGTAAGAAATTCCACATCAGGTTTATAAAAGTGGTGGAGAAAAAACTGTCAATCATAAATATTGCCGGGTGTCCCCGGCTAAAATGACGCTTATGCATTTGGGAGACCTAGGTGAGCTGTACCGTGCCGCCCCTCCCTTTTCTCACAGTGGATGTGATCATGCCTTTTATAAAAAATAAAATAAAAAAAAACGCCTTTAAAACTGCGTTCAGAATTGACATTGTATGATCACTAGAGGTGCACCGATCCGATATTAGGATCGGATATCGACCACGATACTGACAAAATAGCTGGATCGGAAAAATGAACAGATCCACTGGCCGATCCAGGTTTTTGTTTCTTTCCCCGTGGCAGCTGAACATATGGCATGCGTCAGCTTCACATGTGTTGCATGCTAGAAGCAACATGGAGCGAGCCAGAGCGTCGGCTGTGTGGAGATATTTCACGCTTGCCACTCCAACTAGTTCGTCGGCTGTTTGCAATGTCTGCAAAGTAAATGTTTCGAGTGGAGGTGGTATTACTGCAAAGTACAACACTACCACTTTAATCAAGCACATCCAGAAACACTATGCTAAGGAGCACCCTGAATTCCTGCACCTCAGCAAAACAAAAAAGAGCGGGGTCAAAAGAAAAAAGGAACTCTTAGTTATGTTTAGTTAGTAAAGTCTGGTACCTTTAGTCTCTTCAAGTAAGGTATAAGGTGGAGGGTATACAGTTTATTATTAATTCAACGATAGTATCGGCTCGGTATCGGGTGTCGACAGATACACAAAGCCCAGGCATCGGTATCGGTATGGGGACTGAAAAAGTGGGATTGGTGCACCCCTAATGATCACGTCAGCACCTTGCCAGCAAGTAAGGCTGGAGCTGCAGGGGGCGCCAGTTTACCAATTCCCCACACAGTGACATGATCGATAATAGGAAACGCAAATCTTTTGTTTTTTCTTTTTTAGTCAGTGGTGCCGCCCCCTTTATGTCATGATGAACAAAGGCGCCCCGGGCACCTGTTCGCCCGTGCCACAAACCGCCTCTGGTTGTG
The DNA here is from genome assembly GCA_963556495.2 of Valencia hispanica. Lineage (NCBI taxonomy): Eukaryota > Metazoa > Chordata > Actinopteri > Cyprinodontiformes > Valenciidae > Valencia > Valencia hispanica. The sequence continues at coordinate 31,611,788 of OY747710.1, forward strand.
AAACTAAACTAACTTACCTGTAGTTTCTATTTGATCATTTTAAATTAAAGCCTTAGAAGAGACACAAGGAAACTGAAAGGTAACATTTTGATGCGAAAAACAACTTTCCCTGCACCTCACCTCAATGTCATGTCAAACTACTGAGACCCTCCTGTGGTAAATTCCAGGTTCCATCACATAAAGTATGAAAGAAAAGTCAGACTGGACAAAATAATCAGCAGACAGATCAGTTTTAAACAGTATGTTTCTTTCCACAGTTTCGGTTAAACATGAAGAGCTGAAGCCAGAGATTTACTGTGACAGACAGTTATATTTGAGACCCGCAGTAACTCTTTGATGAACTCTTCACACTAAACAAACACAGGACACTCACTACAGCATTTCAAATATATAGCTTAGTGAAAATCTGAGTGAAGATTTGTAGCTATAAATAGCCAAAAAGCCTACTAAAAAAGAGTAATGACTCACGCAGAACCCTGACTTTAATCTCTCCGGTAAGAGTCGGTCCATCCCCTGTTAGTATGTTGAGGCTGTAATCCCCGCTGTCCTCTGGTTTTAGGGAGTTTATAGTCAGGTAACCATTGGTGGTATTAACAATGACTCTGCCCTTATATGGGGCGTTCACTTGTAAAGCACCTGGGCGCAAAGTTGCAATATTGGTCAAATATTTCCCGTCACTGTAACCCCAGACTATGGTGTCTTCCGGCTTCTTTGCATACAGGATATTTAGAGTCACATGTTTCCCCAAAATTACATCCACAGGACCATCAGGTAGAATGTCCAATCCAACACAGCACCCTGCATATAAGCAAAGCAGAATTCCCACAAATAAAACTGTTGTGTGCACTCAAGAGTGTAGTCAAAGTACACCTACGATAAACTTTGAGGAAACAGCGTAAACAAGATCTAAACAGTACTTGAAAATAGACACACTCAGAGCATTTAAATGGCAACAAACAGTTAAGCCTCACCGGTAAAAGAGAGGAGAAAAAGAAGTGACAAGTCAATCAGAGCCATCCTGGACGGTTCAAGTCTTCCCAGCAGAGAGACACAGAAGCGAAACTGCTTAGGTACCTGCTGTTATTAGAGGGATACACCCAGCCAAGGTGTCGACTTATAGCTACTCCTCCCATTTTTCTGCAACAATCCCATGTTACTCACACTCCGTCACTTCAAGCGACATTTTGATGATGAGCGCCTATTCGTTTTTTTATTTATAGGTTGAGCAAAACAGATGACGTCTCCCTATCAGACCACCGACTCAAATGACTTTTTTTTGTCAACCTTTCTCATTTTGAATTGATTAAATTCAATTATCTTCATTAACTTAGAAATATACCTTTATACTATTATCCATCCTGTATAAATTGTCATGAAAAGGCTAATGATCCAGACTGAACTTGGATGTGCATTTCATTTCATAATAAGGGTAATGATACTGTGAGATCTTTTGGTTGTTTCACACAAGCAACTCTTCATGAACTATGTAAGAATTACAAAGTTTAAATTATTCTGAAGTAATATCAATAACACTAAACAAGAACACTAAACTGCAATGTAAGTGAAGGAAAGTTTGTAGTTTATCTCTGTCATGCTGAGATAGATAGATAGATAGATAGATAGATAGATAGATAGATAGATAGATAGATAGATAGATAGATAGATAGATAGATAGATAGATAGATAGATAGATAGATAGATAGATAGATAGATAGATAGATAGATAGATAGATAGATAGATAGATAGATAGATAGATAGATAGATAGATAGATAGATAGATAGATAGATAGATAGATAGATAGATAGATAGATAATGAATGAATGAATGAATGAAATTAATGAAGGAATGAAGGAAATGAATGGTTTATTTCGAACATAAACTATGTATAATAATATGAAACCAACATGTCCGAAAAGGAGTAGGATGAAGCATAAGCTTATTAAAACCTACCCCTTCTCCACTATTCAATAAACAATCAGTTTTCCCTAATATACATATCTACACAATACCCATCTACAAAAAAATAGTAAAATAAATTAAGAAAACAAATACATAAATTATTTACAAAAAGAAAAAAACAAAACACCCGATTGCTAATTCCCTTCCTTCTCCCTGTAACTTGTGAAAACCATGTGTTTGTACTGTTTCTTAAACTGGGTCATGCTTGGACATCGCTTGAGCTCCACACCCAAACTGTTCCACAACCTCACTCCACAAACAGAAACACAAAAACCTTTTATAGTTGTACGTGCCCGCTCATGTTTTAAATTAAACTCCCCTCTCAGGTTATAACCCCCCTCTCTGTTAAAAAACAATTTTTGAATATTTCCAGGAAGTTTATTGTGTATTGCTTTGTACATGATTTGTGCTGTTTGAAAATGAACCAGGTCAATGAATTTTAATGTTTTTGATTTTAAGAAAAGTAAATTGGTGTGATCTCTGAATTATTCTTTTGGCTCTTTTCTGCAACATGAATAGTGATTGTATTGAACATTTATAAGTATTGCCCCAAACCTAGATAGGTAGACTTCATTCTGTTTAAGTTTGAATGCAAATTATGACTAAATGGTAGAATGTGTGACAGGAAAGAAACAAGAAACTAGGTTGAAATTCACCAATAGAAAACTAAATTCTCCCATAAAAAAATGCTAGATGATAACAGTCAAGGGGGCAGCAAAACAGATCACAGATTGCTTGCAACACACAGTTCATAGAGCAGAAAAGCACCCTTGCTACACAAGTTGAAATCTGTAAATAATTGGTTTTGGTAGCCCAAACTTCAGGTTGTGCAAATGATATGTTTACAAAAAAAGAATGATGTTTGAGCCTCGTGTAGTTGCCCTATACATGCTGCTGCAACATTCTCCCTCCCATTTCCCTGCTTTGAAATTTAGATCAGATGGATCTGTTCATCGTAAAATCACTTGTGTTTCCCCTCTGTTTTATCGGTGAGGTTAAATGTTTAGATGTGTCTGATGAATTCAATGTCTGAACTGCTATTTATTAACTGGTTATGTTGTAATGACTGTATGAATTGTTTTCCACTTTCTATGATCAGTAAATCTTGTTTTCTTTAGCTGAATTGAGTTATTCACTGATAAAATAAACGCAAAGCAATGCACACTTCTCCAAAGATGCTTTGCAGCTGCAGCTTACAAATAGAATTTAGGAGTTCAAGAGGTGACAGGTTAGGGGGGAGGTTGGAAGCCTATACACGGTTTAGGTGTCTTACTTGATTTTCAAAATCAGGAGTTAGATCACTGGAATACTTAGTGATCAGTGGTTGGCACACAGAAGAGATTCTGTCCTCACTAATCTGCCCAACTTTCAGAACCGCATAAAACTCGTTCACAATATCAGCAATTCTCTCAGACATTAATGTGTTGCCATTAAACCAATAATAATAGCCGCTCACCTTCTTCTTCTTGTGGGAGCGCAGGGGCTGATTCAGGGGATGCTGGAGTTAGGGGTTGGGAGACAGCAGGTGTTGTGCCAAAAAGTGACTATAACATCCTGTTTACCTATAAAGGGTTAAATATGCCTCAAAATGTCTTTATTTATTTATCGTTGATTTAATTGTAGACATCACAGCATACTGAGTCCTTTGTACCATCTCTGATTCCCCCAAATCGCTAAACAGGATCATTGGACTTGCCAAAGATTGATTATTGCATCGTGGTTAACTGTGAACGGTTAGACATGTCTCACAATGTCTTTATTTATTATCTGTTATTGTTACTGTACACATTGCAGAATACTGGGTTATTTGCATCGTCATAAATACCTCCAAAACCGCAAAAAACTACCATTTTACTTGCCAAAAAATGATTACAGCGTCCTGGTTAAATGTGAAGGGTTAGACATGTCTCACAATGTCTTTATTTATTATCTGTTATTGTTACTGTACACATCCCAGAATAGTGGGTCATTTGCATCGTCATCAATACCTCCAAAAGTGCAAAAAACGACAATTTTACTTGCCAATAAGTGATTGGAACGTCCTGTTTAGTCATTAAGGGTTAAATTTACCTATAAATTACTTTACTTATTATCTGTTATTGTTACTGTACACATTCCAGAATAGTGGGTCATTTGCATGATCATAAATACCCCCAAAATGGCAAAAAAATTACCATTTTACTTGCGGAAAATTGATTACAGAGTCCTGGTTACATGTGAAAGGTTAAACATCTCTCACAATTACAAGTGCTCTGTTGGGAACATATGGAACAATCAGATCTCTGATGGATACTGGAGCTTTTGCATCATCATGGGCTTTATACCTGGAAAAGGCAAAAATCTTAGATTATATTCTGGATTTAACAGGGATCTAATGAAGGGAAGCTTAAACAGGGGTTACATTGACCTATAAATGCCTTTATTTTTATATGTTGATGTTATTTGTACCCATACACAATAATCTATATTTATTCTAGGCTTTGAAGCAACAGATGCTAAATTTCCAATTGAGGGTATGGACTAATGAGCAGCAAGCAAGGAAAAGCATGTTGCCCTGATAAAATTACAATAACAGTATAACAGAATATTTGACAATTAAAAAAACAACATATAACTTAGGCAAAACAATTATTGTATTAAATAATTTTTCAGAAGCTATACAAATAGTGTTAATGCTAAATGGAATTAGATACAGGGCTGGTAAATTTTTGGGGATCATCCTACACTTTTTGTATTTTAATTTGAAAAGCTCTTTAAAAACTTTATTCTGCTGGTATGTGCACAGTAAGAGAAGGGGTGACACAAAGTAATTGTGAGGAAAATTTCACCCTTCATAAGTAAACAGGATGCTCCAATCACTTTTTGGCAAGTACATTTGTCCTTTTAAGCCATTTTAGGGATATTTAAGATGATACAAAGGAGCCAGTATGTTGTGATGTGGTACAATAACATCAACATATAATAAATAAAGGCATTTATAGGTCAATGTAACCCTTGTGACTAAACAGGATGCTTCCAGATCACTTTTTGGCAGGTAAAATTTTAGTTTTTTGCACTTTTGGAGGTATTTATGATGATGCAAAAGGCTCAGTATGCTTTGATGTGTACAGTAACAATAACAGATAATAAATAAAGTAATTGTGAGAGATGTTTAACCTTTCACATGTAACCAGGACCCTGTAATCAATTTTCTGCAAGTAAAATGGTAATTTTTTTGCCATTTTGGGGGTATTTATGATCATGCAAATGACCCACTATTCTGGAATGTGTACAGTAACAATAACAGATAATAAGTAAAGTAATTTATAGGTAAATTTAACCCTTCATGACTAAACAGGACGTTCCAATCACTTATTGGCAAGTAAAATTGTCGTTTTTTGCACTTTTGGAGGTATTGATGACGATGCAAATGACCCACTATTCTGGGATGTGTACAGTAAAAATAACAGATAATAAATAAAGACATTGTGAGACATGTCTAACCATTCACATTTAACCAGGACGCTGTAATCACTTTTTGGCAAGTAAAATTGTAGTTTTTTGCGGTTTTGGAGGTATTTATGACGATGCAAATAACCCAGTATTAATTTCCCTTTACATTCAATGCAGCAGAGTTATGTTAAGCTAATTTTAAATTAATATCAAGGCTATACCATAGACATATCCAATTCTTAGCACAAAAAAAAAATTCAATTGCAAATATTACATCCAGGCTTACATATTGTGACCGTTTCAGACAAACGCCGAACATTTCAAACAACTTCTGAAATTGAAAACACAGTCAGTCTCTGGAGAAAATTACAGAAATTAAATGGAGGCAAACAGCTGCTAAAGTAGTTGAGAAGGATATTTGTGTTTTTTCGATGTCGACAATGTTTGATTTGCCGAATTTTAAGCCGCAGTCGTTGTGAGTTACGTCGAGAAATACAGTTGCCTAACCCGTGCGCGCTCCCGCGGGGGCTGATCAGTTTTTCACAGACAATCACTTTATGGCACAACACCTGACCAGTTGCTGCTGCTGGTTCGGAACGAGGCACAACTTTGACAAAGTGCGTTTGACTGCATTGAACATTTAACTAAAACTGTGTATTATTATTTTTCGAGCGTTTTCTTGACCTAACATGGGGAGAAAATTGAGTTCGCTTATCATGCACTTTTAAGTGCATTGCATTTGACTGTTCAGAACGATCGAGACATAATTTTGATAGAGGCAAGGCCAACTAGCTTATACCATTGTGTGGGTGAATACTCAATTCTGATTGGCTGGAGGGTGTAGGTTAAAAAGTGATAATATACACCTAGGAAAGGCGTCCCGTCAAATTGCCTGATGACAGCACTGACTGTGGATGCCAGTTCTAGATGAGCGCTGGCTCAAACGCTAGATGGTAACCATGGCAACGGAGACTCAACGTTATTTCACATTTGACTCATCACGACAGCAAGACATGAGTGATTTTATCATTTCTTTTAATTTATTTTGTGAGTTTGACAACTTTGAAGCCTGGGATGCAGCAGAAGAAAAAGAGAAAAGAAAATATGAAAAGAAAAAGGAGAAGCGAAATCGGGTCGCTGTGGTATGGAGAGAAAATAGTCTCAAAAGATCTGTGTGTGTATAATACTTGATTTGTAACTTGTGTCAGCCTGTTTGTGTGTAACTATGGGTAGGTGTAAAACGTGATTTGTAACTCGTAAAAAACATTTTGTGCGTAACTTCGAGTACTTGCTGTTGTATGTTCAATTGTACACACAAATATCAGGAAAGTACGAGTACAAAATACATTTACTCACGCACCATTTCAAATTACACGAACTTAAAACTAACTACGAATTGAAAACGACTCCTACGCATACAAATCGTTAAATAATACGCACCAATCGCCTGATACACACAGAAAAAAACCACGTTTACGGACAGATTACGGTTACAAGTGCACGAGGAGTTTTGAGACTGATTTCATTTCTCCAGATTTGTGCGTGCATGATGCGTTTAAATGCTGGTAGAATGCTGGGACATCTGAGTTTTCTTATTGCGCTGCCTCTAAACTTGCTGTTGAAGTGGCAAAAACGTTTGTATGTAAAATAAAGAATATCTCAGCACTGCTTAGTTGTAACACATAGACCAAAATGTTACAAATACTTTAGTTAAACAGATACATTTAACTAAAACAATCTTTTCTGACTGAATATAAACATAAAAAAAATCACAACGTTATATAAACTAGTTTAGTTTCTGAGCTCCTTAATATGTATGAGGTTCCAAATGTGCCAAAAGTGTTTGTCTATGTTCATGGGCACACTGTTTATGTACACTTAACAAGTAAGTTAGCATTTAGGTGTGTCTATGTAACTGGCAGCAGTACTTTTGCAGATACAAACTTGCAATTGATTACTACATTGCCCATGTAAATGACTAACCTGACCAAACATTTAGCCTTTTCAGATTTATTTAATTCTGTAATTGCTGTAGTCTTGTTACTCTTTCATTACAACCTTTCGTTGCAACTTGTTGTTACAACCTGTCCTCTCCTCTGCTGTCAGAACCTGTCGTTTCCCCCGTTGTGACAGAGGGTCGTCTTCCTCTGTTGCCTCGCCATGTTATTTCTCCACATTTGCCAGTGTCATTACTTTGTGTGCTTATGCAGAGTTGTCGGTTTCATCTTTATTTTGTGTTTGATGTTATAGCAGAAATTAATCATCTTTATGTATGTTACAACCTGTTTGTTTGTTTGTGAATATAAAAAAGTGTAAAATTCAGATGTTGCACTCCTTTAGTTCACATTTTAATGGCAATGGAGCTCATAGTGACAGTAAAAATGAGGCTAAACCTTGGCAAAAATGGCTATGTCAAAGACTCTTATTCGTGAGGCAAGGCTTCGCACTGAGCAAACAGGTTGTAACATACATAAAGATGATTAATTTCTGCTGTAACATCAAAATTTGGACGAATAACACTGCCAGGCAACAAGGGAAGACAACGGGGGAAACGACAGGTCTACAGGTTGTAACGACAGGGAAGATGACAGGTTGTAACAAGTTGCAACAACAGGGAAGACGACAGGTTGTAATGACAGAGTAACAAGACTACAGCAATTGCAGAATTTAATAAATCTGAAAAGGCTAAATGTTTGGTCAGGTTAGTCATTTACATGGGCAATGTAGTAATCAATTGCAAGTTTGTATCTGCAAAAGTACTGCTGCCAGTTACATAGACGCACCTAAATGCTAACTTACTTGTTAAGTTGACATAAACAGTGTGCCTATGAACATAGACAAACACTTTTGGCACATTTGGAACCTCATACCTTAACTTCATGATGAAGCTTTACTTCATCATGTCCAAGTATTCATTTGGACCATGCTTTCGTTATTATCTCTGTTGTCTAACTCGAAGACAGCAAATGTCTTTTCAAACAGCTGGCTGAATATTTCTTTACTAAAACTTGTCTTTGCTTTAAATAACAAAATCACAGTGAGAACTTAAAATATGACTATTTGACTACAAACATGGAATAGACATTTCGGAAGTGCATTTTTGCTGTTTATATTACATTTTTTAAAATCAGTTTTACTGTTGTCCTGTAATAATCACTTCATTAAAGGACTTTAATCAGACCCTTATGGATGTAAAAAGTCAGTTCTGTTTGAGATGGATTGGTTTTGTCCCATTTATTGGACTACAAAGTGGTGAGTCACACATTTTATCTCCTTCTGCAGGGGTGTGTGTGTGTGTTGGCAAAAGCAATCGTGCCTACAGTTATGACTGTATCATTGATTGGCATCCATAAATGAAATCACAAGACTCTTAGCTTTCTAATGATATAAAATATGTATAAGTTCATAGAAGTTAGAAGTCAGAATTTCAGTGGATTTCAACCAGCAACAGGGCTGGCCTCGAATGCGGCCATTGGAACACTAACGGGTAAGCCATCGATCCATCCATTGTCTATGCCACTCATGGGGTCGTGGGAATAACTAAACCAGCACACTCATGTAACAGTGATTAGATGGCTTTTTAACCACTGAGGAAAAGTATTACTGAATGTGAGAGGATGATAAATCACACAATAGGTCACTGAAAAAAAAAATTGTCCCCCTCACTTCTGAGATGATGGTTACGCCCTTGGAGCTGGTCCAGTGTTCCACGGCCAGGAAGAAAACCACATTGTTCCTCTTGGATCTGAGGTTCGACTATCCATCGGACCCTCCTCTCCAGAACCCCTGAATAGACCTTACCAGGGAGGCTCAGAAGTATTGTAAGTAAGTAAGTTGTAATCTGTAAAGCATGTTCTGAATCATCCCTCACTTCGTTTCATTTGATTTGGAGCAGATGGACTCAGATAGACTTACTGATTTTTGTAAGTAGCCTTGACTATTAGTTCTCTATTTTTATGAAGGTTTGTCAAAAATGTTCCTTTTGGAGAATAGTTGTTTTCCCTAAAACTTTCAGTACCTGGATTTTGTTGTTTTTGTTCAAGAACTTAACTCCGAACCTCAATGGATGTGTTCTTTCAACATATAAGGGACAACTTTTCAAAGGATCAATTACATTAAATCTTCAGGTTTTGTTATTTTCATGTGTTTTTCCTTTAAAAGAATGTTTTAAAACCTTTTGGCTGTAATGGAGAAAACCAACACGGTTATAAGATATATATACATACATTCAGTATCTTCATTGAGGTAAACATTTAAAAGCCTCAGGATGGTGTATACCGATGGAGTTTTAAAAATAACGTTACTCTGTATTTTTCTGTGTAGTGGGAACAGAACCTGAATTAGAAAATCAGAAACCTAAAATGATCCATCATGATCCATGTGTCGTTTTCCCTTCCCGGTTACAATTATCCACAACTTTATAGTACTTTATAAAACAAATTTAATGTAACTAGATGTGAAAAAGCTATGGGTGTATTAATGCTTTTGCAATGGTAATGTTGACATTCTCTAATAACTGATTGTTTCTGGTTAAATTCCTCTATTTATTGCGGTGTACAGTGGCCACATTTAAAGCATTTTAGAGATAGAGAAAATCCATTGTTTTCAAAACACTGCCTCAGGTAATCATTTATTTTCTATCCTTGCTTTATCCATGCAGGGTGGCAGGGGGCTATCTTCTACAGCCACTGGGTGAGAGGCAGGGTACATCCTGGACAGGTTGCCAAACTATTACAGGGCAATATAAAGTCAAGCAGGCCAGATAACCATGCACACACACATTCAAACAAAAGGGCAAGAGATGGAGTATCTGGTATGGAGTGTCTGGCATGCATGTTTTTGGACTGTGGGAGCAAGCAGGTGTACTGAGAGAGAACCTACCCATGCACTGTGAGGACTCATGGACTCAATGCAGAAACTCTCTGCCAAGCTTGTAACCTAGGACCTTCTTGCTGCAAGGGTAGAGTGCTAAACACTGCACCCACATGCAACATTCAGCTAGTTCATTACTCCAAATTTACATTGGGTTTCTGTTTGAGACAGGCATTATGAGGTTTTTGTCGTTATTTTCTGATAATGTTGAATTCAGAATTAAACTAGAAAATCATACATTTTAAATAAAAAATGGCCTGTTTTGTAATCCACGTTATGGTTTTTCTTTTCCTAAAACTTTTTGGTAGTCTTAAAGTTAGACATCGGTCACTTTAACCCACCTTTTGGGTAGGAAAGCTGCCTGCTGTATCAAACCCATAACCTAATCCTGTTTATTTATTTTCACCCAGAGCTGGATCGGTCCATTATTGACCCAGAACTAGGTTAGCAAAATAGCATATATTGGGTTGCCTTTAACCCACCAATTGATGAAGTTTAATGAAGAACAGAAACACACATAAAAGATCATCTAATCCCTGTACTTAACCGGTTTCTTATCACGGTTTCATTTCACAAGTCCCATTAATTAGAGTCGTAGAGTAAATACGGTGTATTCTGTGGGCTGTTTGTGCTTATAATCATACTACATTTTAATATTAGTCGTAGAATAAATGCGGTGTATTTTGGGGGCTATTTGTGCTTAGAATCATACTACATTTTAATATTTTGGAGTAATAATACTGCTATCTGCTCTACGTCTTACTGGCTTGGTATATATTCATTAGCTGCTTTACAAACTAATAACAGATTTGCAGAGTTATCAGTCATCTACAGATCAGTACTATCATTGTTTTTGTAGTAATTAACAGTCACTCTGTTGGCCCACAGTCATGAAGCATTGGGTTTTCATTGATGATCGGCGGGTGGAAGCAGTTGTGATGTTATCTGATTTTAGACCATAATCTTCATTGTTTTTTTTTAACAGAAACTTGTCTGAGTGCAGATGCCCCTCTTGTTCTTGCAGAGGCCTCCCCACCAAATTTTAACTTCACTTATTCAACGAGGAGTAGCAAAAGGGGAGGCGGAACTGCTTTTATAAGTTCATCAACATTTTCTGCTAAACCTGTTTTATTTGATAACTATTTTACTTTTGAATATAATGCAACTGTTTTTAGCACTCCTCAGATTTTATGTGTCACAATTTATAGGCCTCCTAAAAAGAGCACACTTTTTATTCAAGAATTTTTGGAGTTTTTATCACCTCTGCACAACTCCTTTGAAAGGATCATTTTAGCTGGTGATTTTAATCTACACATGGATAACCTTTTAGACCCTTAATCAACAGATTAAAAAAAATATTTTGACTTATATGGATTTTAATAAACATGTCATGCAGCCGACTCACAACAGAGGACACACCCTGGACTTGGTCATCACGTATTCCCTGTCCATCAGGGTGTTCTCTGTTGCCGACTTGGCTATCTCTGACCACTACTGTGTGTTTTTTAACATCACCAGTTTTATCCAGCAGGAGACCTCTGTGAGAACTGTCAGGAAATACCATCTAACCCCTGAAGTGGCTGCAGGTTTTCTGGAAATTTCAGAAAAGAATCCTCCGATTGTTTATATGCTCCCTGTGATTTTATTGTCAATGATTTTAACCGTAGGCTTCAGTCCACTCTTGACCTGTTTGCTCCACTTAAAGAGGCTATATGCAACTTTTTCCCCAAAATAACAATAGCCTTTTTATTTGACCATTTATGACTCAAACATCTCCTGATGAGCATATTGACACCTTGTCAGCTCACAGTGGGTGCACCTTTAAGACTGTATCCAATTTTTTCTATTTTCTGTCGGGTCGGATTTTCCTGCGCTGTCTGCGGATGTGACATCATGCATGTTCATGTTAAATGTTTCAGATCACTCTGCCACCACCGCTAGTCAGCACTCGCAAGCAGTTCAATGGATTGTGTGAATACACAGAAGAGACCAAGGACAACTCTGACACCAATAGTAACTCCACATAAGACTAAAAAAGTTAAACTCCTGACAAGTGCCCGAAAAAGATCGAAGATTGAGAGCGACTGGCGTAGGAGCGCGCGCTGCGAGAGCAAGAGAGGAAGAGCAGTTCCGTTTTTTGGCCACAGGTGTCAGTCACGAGTTAAAATTTCAGAAAATTGCATATAGCCCCTTTTAAAGTTCAAGGTTTACACTCTAAAGCAGCACCGCCGTGGAGAAATGAAAACCTCAGAAAAATAAAGAGAAATTGTAGGGCGGCAAAGAGAAAATGGAGGAAAAGTTCAACCACAATAAGCCATCAAATATACACAGATCTTCTCAAATTTTACAATGACACAGTAAGAAATTCAAAAAACTCATACTTTTCCAAAATCATCTCAGAACATAAAAATAATTCCAAAGTCCTTTTTTGCACCATTGACAAACTTTTTAACAGTGCTACTACTGCATTTCCTAAAACCCCCTCAAATGCTCTTTGTGAGGAGTTCGCAGACCAGACCTCACAGAGGGAAGGTTGACACCATCAGATGTAATATTTTATCTTCTCAAAGTAACATGGTTTTAGACAAATCTGAGTGTGTCTCTACCAGAGGAAACGCTGGACAGTTTTGTCCTGGTAGAAGCTGAGACTCTTGATAAAGTTTTCTCCTCAGTGAGGCCCACCACATGTGTTTTGGACCCAATTCCCACTTCCTTTTTTAAGCAATTTTATGAACCTTTTAGGGATGAGATGTTAACCATGATGAATTGCTCCCTTCAGACGGGGGTCTTTCCTGCCGCCTATAAACAGGTGGTAGTGAGGCCCCTGTTGAAGAAGAGTAATTTAGATTTTAATGAATTTAACGATTTTAGACCCGCATCTAACTTACCATTTTAAGCAAAATTTTTAGAAAAGATTGTTTTAATTCAACTTAATGATTTTATTAATGAACAAGATGTCCTGGAGAAATTTCAGTCTGGTTTTAGGGGGAACCACAGCACAGAGACGGCTCTCTTGAAGAATGATTTTAGATTAAACTATGATGCACAGAAGGTGACAGTGTTGGTTCTACTGGGTCTAAGCGCTGCCTTTGATACAGTAGACCACACAATTTTTTAAACCGGATTATAACAGATTGGCCTCTCTGGTGCTGTTCACAAATGGTTTTCATCCTATCTCACAGACAGGACTTTTATGGTAAGTTTAGATACCTGCTCCTCTAAGGTCCACAAGATCACATGTGGTGTGCCCCGGGGTTTGATTTTAGGCCCAGTGCTTTTTAACCTTTATATGCTCCCTCTACGCAGGGTCATCAGAAGACATGAGCCAGACAGAAGTTCTGGAATATTTGCGGACAACTCCATCAAGTCTTTAACCGGAGTTGTGTTTTCAAACACACCCCTTTTGTCCGGAACATTGCCTTTCGGCTGCTTTCACACAGCAAGAAATGTACCGGAGGATTGTGATGAATGTCTGGGGGGGTGCGGAGGAGTGAGGGGTTGTATGTGGATATTACGTAAACTTAGTGCGGTGGGCGTATGTCATTTCCCTAAACAAATGGATTATTGCAAAGATGGTAGACGTAACAGCAGATCTACTCGCAGTGCTCGTCTTTGTGATGTGTGCAATTTTGCGCACATGGAAACGCTTAAGAGACATTGATGAAGAAGCTGAAAGGAAAATAGTGACATTTACACGTCATCAATGTGTGCGCTTACTGCGTTCCCTGCCCCTCTCCCCACCGCCCCATACCGCGAAAAGTTCGCTCTTGTTACTAGATCTTCATCCGTAAAATTACCGGTAAAGGGTATCCGGACAAAGTCCGGAAGATTGCTTTCAGACTCAAAAGCAAGACCGACGAAGTCCGGAAAATTACAGTTTTTCATGGCCTGTTTGAAAGGGGATATGGAGTTAACTTTCACAGTTATGCTGATGATACACACTTGTACATCTCCATGTCTTCTGATGACACACGGCCAATGGAAGCACTTTTTAACTGCATTTTAGACATCAAATCAAAGTTTTAGTCATCAGTCCGGAGGCTCAGAGAGAGAAACTTTTACCAAAACTACGATCACTGTCTTTTAATCCCTCTTTTCAAGTGAAGAACCTGGGCGTGATTTTTGACTCTGAGCTGACTTTTATCCCTCACATTAAAAATATTACTAAAATAGGTTTTTATCATCTAAAGAACATTGCCAGAGTTGCATTGGCTCCCCGTACGTTTTAGGATAGATTTTAAGGTTCTTTTAATGGGTTTTAAGTGTCTTAATGGTCTTGGGCCTTCTTATCTCTCTGAACTGCTTTTACCATATAAACCTTCGCGGTCTCTGCGCTCCTCTGGCGGCCGTCTCCTTGTCACCCCAAAAGTTAGGACACACACTCACGGTGAGGCGTCTTTCCAGTTTTAAGGCGGTCATCTCTGGAACTGGCTGCCAGAGGACCTCAGGGCAGCGTGGAAGGTTTTTTTTTTTTTTAAGAGCAGGCTCAAGACTCACCTTTTTCACCTAGCTTTTAACTGATTATTATTTGTTACTGCTTGTTTACTTGCTCTGCATGTTTTATATGATTATACTTTATCAGTGTTTTACTATTTAATCTTATCACATTTATTCACTACTTATTTTTATATTTTAATTTGTTATCTAAATCCCTGTTCCAGTGTTTTCTCTGTGGGAGCCCTCTGTCTCGGGAGCGGTGGTCGGCTGTAGCTGCCTGGGTGCTCTCCAGGTGGAGCTTGGGTGGAGGTGGGGGTCTTGGCCTTCCCTCCACTTGGCGCCCTGTGTTGGTACCTCAGCTGCTGCTGTTGATCTACCGCTGCCGGTGCAGATGGCTCCTCTGATGGCGTTTCTTTGCATGGTTCATCTGCACTCGCCCAATGTCCTTTTTTACTGTTGCTTTTAACTATGTGTGTGCATGAGAGTTGGGTTGGGGGGTATAACTGTGACCATGCTTTTAAATCTGTTGGGGAGGGATGGGAATATGGTTTATGTGGGGTCATTTTAATCTGTAAAGCACTTTGTGCACTTTAAACTGGTTGGAATGTTTGTATGATTGTATTGAAATTACTTTGGATGTCTGTGACTCTGATCTCCTTTGTGTCTGCATCGAGTCCTAAGGAGCAGATCTTTGGCTCTTCACACTGGATTTTGAACACTCGTATGGAGAAACCTTATATACACCAGCATGCTCACACACACCAAGAATGCATCATGTGTTTACAGATGCACTCTTGGGCTGAGGTTGCCACTAATACATCTTGTAATAATCAGTACCATGAGCGTTTCAGTGATGCTGTTGAGGTATTTGCATATCTATTTATGGGTTGTTTGTTTAGTTTATCATTGTTTTTGTCCCCCTCTCTGCCATTCTGCAGGTGTAGCAGACTTCTAGGGGGTTTTCTTGTATTTTCTTTATTCCCTCTCTTCTATCCTCAATTCTCTTCCTCTTTTTTCTTTCTTCCCCTCTATTTTACATATCAGTGTCCATACTATTTGAAATAAACCCACAGCAATTTAGTGCCATACTGCCAGACAGGACACGTGTTTAAAAAAAAAAGAACACACTTTAACCCACCTTTTGGGTAGGAAAGCTGCCTGCTGTGTCAAACCCATAACCTAATCCTGTTGATTTATTTTCACCCAGAGCTGGATCGGTCCATATTTGACCCAGAACTAGATTAGCAAAATAGCATGTATTTGGTTGCCTTTAGCCTACCATTTGATGAAGTCTATAATAAGGAATAGAAGCACACACAAAACATAATCTAATCCCTGTACTAACACAAATTTCTTTCCACGGTTTCATTTCACAGTCAAGTGTGGTTTTTACAGTAGAACAGCCACCTTGGTTTTACAGGAATGTCATGGTGTGGTAAAGATGACCCAAATGCAGAGGCTCAGGCTGAATAAAAATAAGACAAAATGAAACTTACAAGAACATGAGGAGCATAACATGGAAAAAGATAGAGATTTCAGCAAGGTATGACTGCAAACAGACTGCTTAAATTCTGAGGAAGAAGTGGGAAATGACAGAGAGAACCAGGCAAAGTAATCGGGAGGTAAGTGAGCACACCTGGGGAAGGGAAAGCAGGGAGCAATTGGGAAATGATGGGAGCAGGCTGGCCAAGCAGAGGAGAGATGAAAATATAAACACATGGAAGAAAGACAGAGAGAAAACATAACCTAAAATATAAGTCTAAACTCAAACAAGGAAGATGGAAGAATACACAAGCAATAAAGACGGAAAACAATAACCACAAGAAACAAACCAAAACCAATTGCAAAGAAACTAAACCTACAAACACCTAAGGGTATAACAATAAATACTCACCCACCAATTGATGAAGTCTAATAAAGAATAGAAACACACATAAAAGGTCATCTAATCCCTGTACTAACCCGGTTTCATTTCACAGTCAAGTCGAGTCTTGTTTTTGCAGTGAACAGCAACTTTTACAGGAATGCTCTAACTCTGACATGAACGTTGGGCGATATTGTTAAACCAGTCAGTCAGCCCTGAGGGACAACAGTCTTTTCATGAACTTATCAAGCAGCTAAAAATTATACTGCCTTGACATACGTGACAGATTGTCACGAAAAGTACAGGAAGACGGTAAACAACAAACTCCTTCCAAGGTAGAAGCTGGGTAAGTGTGTGAAGACAAAGAGAAGGGACAGGGGAGATGTTTTACTTCTGATCCATACAGAAAGTAAATTTGGAATAAAATAAATTTTATCCAGTACATAAAGCACTTAAGTCCAGCCGAATGTTTAACATCATTAAAATTAATATTATTAGTAGTGCAGGATGTCATGATGCATGTTTGTGGTGGACCCAAATGTGGAGTCGAGGAACCAGGATGATGGTAAAATGGATAGTTTAATGCCATGAAGAGAACAACAGGGTGGACAACAGTAGGATCTGACAGAGTTTTACTGAAAACAGAGGAGTATTTATACTGGAAACTTGATGACTGGATGCAGCACAGGAGAGTGAAATGATCAGAAAGAAACCAGTTATACAGGGTAGGACATATAGGCGCAGAGGGAAAAGTAACACTAGTGGTCAGTAACACAGAAATGAATGAACCACAGGATGAAACAAAATAGTCAAAATAAGAAACTAAACTCAAAGTCCAGCAGATCGTGACAGAATGGACTATAAAACTTGTCATCAGAAAAAAAACATAACAAGCAGACTCAAACTGATTTTGTGAACCTATATGAAATTGATCTGATTCTTTTCTTCACTTTTGCAGAACCAGAATAACAATAAAAAATGTGATTTTGAGCTCATTTGAACAAAACATAAAATTTGTTGATGTCATTCAAATACTTTTAAAACTCTTATTTTGTTTTTAAGAAAAATTCCGCAGCAACCCGCTTACTGCATCCTACTTGTATGCACAGGGAAACTAACTTTTAGAGTATCTTTTATTTACAATTAAATGCTTTGCCCAAATAAAAAAACTAACATTTATTTTACCGAGCAACAAACTAAGCATGCTAAAACATAATAGTAGATCTGCAGAAATATGCCTCGGACAAACTGACTTAGAACACAGAAAAACAACAAGAGAAAACTGTAGTAGGATAAAAGCTTTAAATATTTATTTCATTTAAAATATTGAAACATTAATACAAATAAATGGATATAGGACTTTTAGAAATTCAACAATATAATAATTAAAACCGTCTCTATAACCAACACCTATTTGCCATGGTTTTATTAAAAAATAAAAATAAATTGTTAAATGTAAATGTTACAGAGCACGGTTATAGGTTAAATAGCCCACAGTGACAGCACACTTTAAAGTTCAGTTTTCTGTGCAAAAGTCCAAAACTTTGTAGAGTAAGGCAAAAAACAGTCTAAAAAGATTAAAAACTATACAAACACTGTGTGAAGAGAAAAAGGTGACACAGCTTGCACTGACATAATCTAGGAAGGCTTATAAGGGTGTACAAAACACATTGGTGTTGGTCCCAGGATAGATTACTGTTGGCATTTGTAATTAGACTTTACCTTGGTTTGTCCTAAAGAGGAGGTCTAAAGGGTAAATATCAACTCGAACTTCTCAGAGTCTCCACATTCATTCACTGATGTTTACAGCTGAATGGCTACAATTATAGTATAGGCAGCACAGGCTATATTCATATATTGAAGTTTGTTTGTTTTTTCACCATGCTAAAGTAAGCGTCCAACTCGGCACTTGACTGGGCTATTTCACTGCATTTACCAAGTCCGGACTAGGGCTGGACGATATAAGAAAAAAAGCATATTGACAAAAAGCAAAGTAATATTGATCGATATCGATAATTATCAATAACTATCAAATAAGGTAGAAAATGTACTTTAAGTGCAGCCCTGGTCATTTTATGCTATTCTACTAAATTAAGTTCAACGCTTCATTCAAACACCTTTTTTTTTTTACACAACTGAAAGTTTGTAAGAAATAAAAACAAATCAATATTTACTGACAAACATAAAAGACTGTTATTAACCATTATGTTATTGATTGAAGTTTTTATTCCTTTCAGTTTTATCCATTAAATTAATTGATTTAAAAAAAAAATCTTGATGTTTTTCTATTTACTTTTTAAAGATTCATAACACTTTCCTCTATTAATGGCTCAGACCTTTGGTTTAGTTTGTGTGTAAAAACCTGGCCAATAAAGCAGCTGCTGAAGCTGACAAGCCACTCACTGATGGCTGACTGTAGCCCAAAACACAGGAGACGAATTCAGAGACTGGGTGCTGAAGCCAGCAGGTCTTCCCTTCCCCCGTTTGTATTTTTGAAAGCGTTTTCTATACCTTCATACGTTTTCGCCTCTGAGGAAGTAGTAGATTTACATTTTTAAATGCGCGGGCGGGAGTTGTTAGCAGTGCGGCCCGGGGGTGTTGTGTCTTTCTCTCTGTGTAAACGTGGCAGCGGGCTGACCGTAGGATTTCCAGTGCTTTATTTTGTTCATTATCGTGATAGGGTGTGATGAAAAAGAAAAGGAAACTTTTTATCGACCCCCTTATTTTTCTATCGCACCCACCTCTGTCTATGCATAGGGAGGCTATTGTTATTGAATAATCGTCCGGTCCAGCCCTAGTCCGGACTACATTTGATCTGCTCTGGTTGGGATTCTAAAAGCTTAGACTGGTCAGAATTGAACTGAATTGTTTTTACACTTAAATATTCTATTAAACACAGTTTGTGAAAAAGTGTAGTTAAAAAAAAAAAAGTTTTTATTTTAGTTATTTTTTTCACCCCAGAGCTATTGGTCCAACTTGGAAATTACACCACCAAGAGAGCTCAAATATTTCTGGCCTTATTTTACACTAAAGGACAGATTCTTTATCAGTGAAACTTGTTTAACATGTTTATAGCATTTTGTATGGGTTCAACTTTATGACTTCAGTACCTAGACAGTTGAGCATGAACACAACTATTCTACTCTAAAGTTAGACTCTATAAAACATAGACTGTAATCTTTGAAACATTAAACCTTCATTTCTTAATTGTCCATAATCATCTTACATGAGCTAGGCTACAACTTGAAAATTAGATCGCCTAGACAGGGCAAGCCTGGACAGAAATATTTGGGCTATATGCTTTTATATCATCCGACATCAGTGTAGAGTAATTCTAGGTTTGAGCCGTCTGGTTTCATGACACGATGAACTTTATGTAAGGAGTTAGATTGGCTCTTTTTGGAGTTTTCACAAATAGATTTCACAAATCACAAACTAGTAAAGCACCCGAATAATTTAAAACAGTTCTATGCAAGGGTCAGGATGGACCTCCTGTAAAGTGATCTCCAGCAAAAATAAAATAAAAAAAAAAGCCTGAAAATAGCTCTATATTTTTTTGAAAGTTCACAGTTTGAATAAAGGTTTGCTATATCAAACGCTCTGATTTATATAATTTATCAGCAGAGTAGGATTATTCTGTATACATTTGAATTGTCCAGGTGGTGTCATTTTCAAGCTGGACCACAGGTAAGGTAGTTTCTGACCAAAAGAATTGCTGACACCCCCCCAAACAAAAAAGTCTTC
The DNA here is from genome assembly GCA_963556495.2 of Valencia hispanica. Classification (NCBI taxonomy): domain Eukaryota; kingdom Metazoa; phylum Chordata; class Actinopteri; order Cyprinodontiformes; family Valenciidae; genus Valencia; species Valencia hispanica. Next base: position 31,632,098 of record OY747710.1, read on the forward strand.
AAAAACCTGCAAACCATTTCATATAATTTGTTTTTATGGAGCAATAGTCATGTCCTGGTTTGAGTTGTGATTTTCAAACTTGATTCAGTGTCTGCTGATGTCAACACAAGCCTCAAAATGTCTCTTTTTTTTCATTTAATTTGTTTTACAGATTTATTTAAGAATGAGAAACTATGTTTTATATCATCCGTGGTGTTTTCACATGTTGAATACAGGTTTCACAAACCGTATTTTGTAGAATATGTCGTAAAACTAGAAAAATCCTCAACATGCTTGGCCTGACTGGCATGAATTTTAAACCGGACCTCTTGTGAGGCGGTCAATCAAACCTTAAAATTGCTCTTTTGTGAGTTTCACAAATGTTTCACGAACCACAACTTGTAATTGACATAATATGTAGGCTAATTAATCTAAAATAACCTAGACCATTCTCAGTATTTAGATTCAAGACTGCGCGGGGTGTCAAACTTAATCGTTAAATGCAGCGGAATAGCCCTTTAGTGTCGTATTTATATATATTTGTTCTCAGTTATCTGGGTCTCCTCTGCTCCATCCCGTTAGGCAAAAATCCTGCAATGATCGGTACCGGCCATATGAGAGCAGCAACACTCCACACGATGATGACCAGAGTCATGAAACAAGCCACAAGTGTCGACTCGATGGGCTTCCTGTTCAGCCTCCAACTTTTGTCCCCCTTCAGCTCGTCCAGGCTGAAATCCACGCAGCAGAAAGCCACCTGATCCCCGCTCTGCTGTCCCCTCGACCTGCCCTGGCCGAAACGGCGGTACCGGGACATCCCGCAACCCACGCACAGCCTCATCTCCTGCTGACCCCCAGTGACCCCGAGGTGCTCGATCACCACGGGTGAGATGGCCCGGTTGAAGGAGGCGGAGAAGAACGCCCTGCCGTGGTTGTTGGTGGTGTAGACGAGCACGTCGCACTGGAAGCCGAAGCTGCTGTCCCAGCGGGCCACCAGAGAGGTGGGCAGCAGCCGGTGGACCGTCACGTTGCACTGGGACTGCGCGGGAGCGAAGCCCTGCAGCGGGGAGGCTTCGGGCGAGGCGTCGCTCTCTTCCACGGACCTCTTGGAAAAGCGCACGTCCACCTCCAGGTTGGCCATGAACCTGTTGGAGGAGTTGGTGGGCGGCAGGAGGAGGTCCTCATCGCTCCAGCCTCGGCATGGCGAGAGAAGCGCGGCCACTGCGGTCAGAGCCAGCAGGAGAGTCGGGGAGCTTTTCAACATGGCACAAGGCGCGTCTCTCCTGCTCGCATGGCTTCGAAGAACCTCGGGCGACAGGCAGGAAGGGCAGTGCGCATCAACACCAGACGCTTGTGATTTGTTTTCAAATGAATGCAGAAATTCTTTCGCAACGAACACATCCAACTCCAGCCATATGCTCACATCCTTCCTCCCTGCGCAGATCTCCCCCTGTCTTTCTCTCCAAACGCAGCTATGTGCGCTCTGAGCTAGGGTCTGTCCCTTCAGGTGTGTGAGCACTGAGCACCAAAACACAGGAGAGTGGTGTGGTGGGAGTCTCCAGTGCGCATGCAGGGACAGTGGAAAAAAGCGCAAAAGACGCCGTCCGCTTAATGACGCTGACCTGCTTTCAAAGACGTCCAGACTGAAGAAGACCCTAATTCCTAATTGAAAAAGCAGTTCATCTCAGTCTGCTGTCAGTGCCAATGGAACTGTTGCTCCACATTGTCCAGTTTATCAACTCAAGCCAGCTTTTATAAGTTTTAGGATGGCCATAGGCAGGATTTATATAGTTAGAAAAGCCCTTAAGTCCATATGTGCACAATTTTGTGCTCCATTTGTCAATCCCACCACAGAATAATACCAAAGTATTCCTACCCCTTAAACGTTACTACCACAAACATCAATCCATTTCATGTTTGTATGAGCTAGACCATCAGAAAGAAGACATAAATGTCAAGTAGAACATCATTTTTGGTTTTCAGAATATTTGACAAAAATCTGCAAATTGTGGCATGCATTTAGACCGTCTGAGTCAATACTTTGCAGAACCACCTTTTTCTCCAAGAGACTAAAAATATTTGCAGACTTTTTTTTAGCAAATGGATTTAAGTTAAGTCAGTTTGGATGGAGAGCATCTGTGAGCATGAACTTTAAAATGACCACTAATTCCCATTCTTTTAGAGTCTGAACTTTGACTGAGCCCTATCAGCACATGAATATGCTAGTCCATTGTAGACCTCATTGAATGAAATTGAGCTATTGTCCTACTGGAAGGGGGACCTCTGTCCCAAATGTCAAGTTTTCTCCCAGGACTGGGTTATATTTAGCTCCATCTTTCCTCCCATCCATTCTAGTTGGATCAGCTGCTGAGGAAAAGCATCCCCACAGCATGATACTGTCACCACTATGTTTCACTAAGGGGATGGCGTATCCAGGGTTATATGCAGTTTTAGTTTTCTACCACATTTTCAACACCAAGAAGTTAAATTCCGTCTCATATTCTCCCACCAGAGCTGTGGATCTTTACAGCTCCTCCAGAGGTACCATGGGCCTTGTAACTCCTTATGTGATTAATCCTCTCATTCCCTGGTCCATCAGCTTAAGAAGACGTCCATGTTAGGATTATTGTTTTAAAACTTAACCCTGCTTAAGCTTCTCACCAACTCTCTCCATATGTATAATATTAAATTAAACACAGGTTGACTTTATTTATTGGGTGAAGGCAACTTGTCATCCTGAATTTTTATCTAGGGTAACAGAGGAAAGAGAAAAACTACATATAATTTTCCCCCAACATCACAATCATATGCTACATTCTGATGATCTGTCACATCAACTTCTGATAAAATACATTGAATGTTGCAGATGTAACAGAACACAATGTAATAGTGTTCAAAGAGTATGAATGTTTTTGCTGGGTACTTTAACGTGGGGAGATGACAAAGATGATGGAAATGACAGACTCCGATATGATGAGGTCACACCAATAAATGCGCCTGGTGTTTCATTTGAGTAATTGCTCTAAAACATAAGAAGATAATCCATGTGCCATGCAGAGAAGATTAACCTCTGAACTTTAATTTATTCACGATAGATTCACTTGGCTGGGCTTCAGCTTTGGCCAATGTAGACAGGAATCACCTACTTTGAAGCGGGTGCAGGAATTCAGTGGAACTTCAGGGATTTAAAAGTCTTGCTCAGAAACCCCTACTTTCTGAAACGTACAAAACTGCAGTCATCTCACTATACTTGTATACACCTACTATACTCTTATCTATTAGTGTACAGGACTACATGAAACTTTTTAGGGAAAAACTGGGTGTAGATTTTGCTCAACCCACCCTAAAAATAGATTTAGCAGCTTCTTTTGTACAGTTAAGGGGGAAAATAGAACATTACACGCTACTGGAGATTCACTTTTCTTGGGGGCCGCGTTCTGCAATAAGCATTGCAAATGTCAGTAAATTGATTTTTAAACAACCTTATAACTCTTTTTCTTACTTTAAAGGAATATCAAGCTGGAGTTTGAAACCGCTCCTTTTCTAACTTCCTGTTGCAGACAGCTGTGCTGCAGGGCTAACATTAGCTTATAGGCAACAGAAAAAAGCAAGTGGAGACTTTTTGATCTTTGCTAATTGCTTTATTTCTATCCTTCTCTAAATCAGTTTTACAGTTGACATTTTTGTTAGCATCTCTGCTAGTAAAAAAGTATTTATTTATACCACAGCTCTCGCCCAGCGGTTCTACTGGGCCATTTCCAAGTACATACCCTCAAACTGGTACTCGGTTGGTTTCTGAAATGGCCCGGCCCATCCCGGCCTGGTGTAGTGGAGACACTCGCATACAGTGAAGTTTCTGTAAAATTACCCTGAAGTTTCGATTGTGGAAACGTGCCTCACACATAACAGTGCTTTTCCCAAATACTGATCCTTGTTTAAAACTTGAGTCCCTGGAGTGTTTGTTGCGGAAAAGCCCAACCCAAGTCTCATCCGTCCAAAGCAAAGGGTTTGAGCAAAAGTTCAAGTAGTGTTTAACGAACTCCTAATATTTCTATGTGACTGTATGGATAGTAAAGGCTTCTTCCTGGCATACCTCCCACACAGCCAGCTGGTCGAGGGAACATCTTATGGTAGTTATGAAAACTTGATGACCCTAGGATATCACTCTTTGTGCCTCCCATGAGTGTTGACAAGATAACCCTGGAACCTCAGCCGGTCTCAAAACATCACCTAATTATGAAAATCAACACACATCTACCCTACTTGATTGACATGTTTCTTGTCTTTCTCATTTTGAAGAGGGGCTAAGAGAAACTGTCCTCCACACCACGTCATTTTTATACCTTCCAGAGAACAGAACCTCTGATCAACACATCAAACTCATTTATAAATTACAAAATTGATTCAGTTACATTTATTTTATATGAACTGTCATGGGTGCAAATAAGTGAAAAGTAATTTTGTTGAAGAGTTACTTGGCAAGGTATTTTATCCTCACTGAATAAATATACTTTTTTAGTATGAAATGATGCACTAATATTTTTGGAGGGCCCTGAAATGTAGGTGACCTGAAAAGACTGTGCTCGTAATCTTGTTTTCACATGTTATATGACACAAATCTGAGAGTCGTATGTTCGGTCGCAGTTATTTATAAAAACTATATTTCATATCCTTCGTTTTTCACTTTTTTTAAATGTTCTTACCTGCCACTTTCACAAACTAAAGTCATCAGTTCATAATCTCTTGTGTGTTCACCTGCTCTCCGCTCTACAAGGTTTGTTTATGCTTGTGCTTGTTTTTGTCCACCACATTGTGCACTGAGGGAAGCCAGACACATCAATAAATATGTGGCTTTGTAGCAGCAGCTTGTTTTTTTTATCACCTGGTTGCACCAACGCCAGCTGATACATTTAGATTTGTGGTTGAACACCTGGTCAGTTTTGGCAGGAAATGTTTCAAATTGGATTCGTCTCAAATCCAATTACAAAAACTATAGTGTAGTTTTGCACAATGTTTATATTTAATATAATTAATTCCCAAACCGTTTAGTAAAACCCTTACAAAACAATCACAAACTCAAATCTATCACCACTTTTACCGTGTTTTTTTCAGCTCTCACTCTTATTCTCCTGAAGAGGCTATGTTTGTTTTTTATTTGAGTCTTTTTCAAGGTTTTATAACTTTCATTCTTGAAATAAGTGCGTTTTTCACAATATGCTCCTCCTAACAACTTATATAAAATGCATCAGAAGCTATTATGAGATATTGACAGAACTGGGTCATTGACCAGGAGCCAAATCATGTTAAATTATGCTGTTTCATCTTTTGCAGACTGGGGAATTTGAATGCTACTTAGACGAACTGATCCCTTTTGTGCTATTTAAATGGTGTAATTTGCTCCAGAGTCCTGCCTCTTTGTGTTTGATGTGAGTGCCCAGTGAAGGTAAAGATGCTCTGGCGTCAATTTGCACCTGAAAAACCTTCTCCTCTTATCCCAGTTTAATTATGACAGCACATTCATCCTCCTTTTATATATTTATTTATTTTGTGCTTTAAAACAATTATCCAGTTGTTTGGTTCTCTTTCTGTAAATTCTGATGTCTGTCTGTTTCTTTGAAACCATCCCACATGGCCCCCCCTCCTCCCGAATGTGGGTACCTCCGCATCAGATATGCTCCAGACAATGTACTGGTGAACGGAGGAGGGAGATGTAAATAGCTTCCTTGCTCATTAATTATGCCATAAAAATGTAAATTGCTTTGGTGACAAAAATGCAAATGGAGTAAGATAAAAGTCTCCCCTGCTGAAGGAAAGCGTATGAAAGATTCATTTTCTAAAAATGTGTCTCTCTATTCAGGAGAGCAGGATCTGCAGCAGCTCCTCCTTGGCCTTCATCAGCTCTACATTTCATTAGACACTGTTCCTCTGACCCACCGGCTCGAACACACAACTGCCTTAATTAGAGGTTGAGGATTGGGTTCATGCATTTTGAGAGGGACAGTGTTAAATCTCCAGTTTTACATCTGAGCACGGTGAATCTGACGTCTCCACGGGTAAAGTGGTGGACTCCTTGCTTGCAATAACATGGGAGTGCGTTTGTGTAATTAGTAGTGTTGAAAATAAAGCTAATAATAACAATGTAATCAGAGATTTAATGAACTCTTGTGTTCACAGCAGAATCATTGGCAGGGGTTGTCTAACATCCCAAAGGTTGGAGTGATCTTATCTGAAAAGCTGAATGACAGAACAATAAGTTGTGTGATTTTAATAGTCTACACTTTGGGGTGCTTTATGTCTAATGTCTGCAGAAGTTTCCATCCTTAATGTTTAAGAGTACTCCTGTTATTTAACATGTGAGTCAAGAAGGAATCCTGACTGAGAACTTTAAATGAGGGTTTTAAAGAATTCCCATTTCAAAGCAGGTAAGTTAAAATACCCAAGTGCGCACTTGAATTGTGGCAACTGTAGTAAGCAGTGTCTTTATGGAGCTGAACAATAGTCAACAACAGTCTCTTTAAATGTTTGGGAAATAGACTATTAACACTTCTTAGCAACTTTGTCCTAGCTTTATTAGGAGAATAAAGAGGTGAGGGGAAGCTGAAACCCTCTTTACCCATTAAAATTCCATGTTTGACTCCTGCAGAAGCTTAAAGTTTTCCTGTGTTTTGTTCCTTCGTGTCTTTTAGTTAGTTTGCTTGCTCTTAATTGAAAAATAAATACCTTTTCACAGACTGTGACCTAAAGTATTTTCTAGTGGTTCTTTTTTGTACTTTGTGTTCCTGTTGTTTTATACACTGGGCTAGATAACACTAATTTTATTAAGGGGTTGTAACATTATGTTAGGCATTTCACTTGGCCATATATCCTACTCCTAATCAAAGCTTCTTACTTCTGGTACTGTTAGGATCGTCAGGTATTTAGAATTTGAATTTCCTTCTACTTAGTGTTATGTTATTTCCTTCCACTCCGTTTTCTCGGCCTTTCTTGTTTTACCCTCAGGTGTTTGTACTTTTAGTTTCTCTTGTTTTTGGGTCATTTCTTATTTAGTTTCTTAGGCTTCATATTCTAGGTTAGGTTCTGTAGATCATCTCCTATTTTATTGTTTTGATCTTCTATTATTTCTTTATCTCACCATTTTCTCCTGTTAGATTTGCTTTATTTTTCTCATTAGGATTACTGTTCTCCGATTTAAGTTCTTTCTAAAGTTTAGACTGGTGTTTCTCTCTGTGTTGTTTTCCTCCTCTCCTTTCTGTTATATCCATTAATGCTTTTACTTCAGGTTTCTCTTAGATCTCTTTCATCCTAGTTACTGTAGAGTTAGCTGCTAGCTTTCTCATTCTGAATTATTTTCTGTCCAGTCTTCTCTTCTGTTTTTGCCTTTGTTTTCCTTCTCTGTTTCCCCACTGCCATTCTGCTTCCCTGCCCAGCTGCTAATCACAGTCACCTGCTCACTCACCCACCTACATCTGATTAATCTGATTAGGCTTCACTCCAGTTCCTTTATCATTCCTCAATCACCCACAGTATTTAAGCAGTTCATGGTGTGGGAATGAGCTCCAAGTCAAAACTCATTCTGTATTATGTTCTCTTCAAAGAGTCATATTTAATTGCTGGTTAATCATCACTCTTACATTCATACTGATCACTCTGGGCATAAATATTACGCTAATTAGGGGTTCATTATGCAAGCACAGCAAAGCATAAGTCAAGGAAAAGTCAATCTAAAACATAATCATAGCAGAACATTGGACTCAATGGGTTAAGTGGTTTAAGTGTTTGGTTTTAATGAAGGTACACGAGAAACAAAATAAAACAACTCTCATTTAACCCCTAATTTGATTTCAAGGTAAATATAAATATTTTAACTCATAAGCTAAATCTAGAGAATAGAATTAGTAGCATAAATGGCTGATCAAGCTACTTAATATTTGGATTATCTAATTATATTGTCATCAATTTTTACAGTTAATTTGCCATAAACTGGCTAAGATATCCAGGTCCAAAGATTTTAAGGTTTCACTCTAATTACTACTAAATAAGGTAAACGTGATGGAGGGCCTGAGAGATTTAGCAATAACGTGCAGTTTTCATGTGATCTTTTCTACTGCAGAGATTCTATTTTTAATCCCAGATCTGAGGTGCAGATGAAAGATCAGGATCAATCATGATGCTGCCCCAGAGATCCACCCAGATTGAGATCTTGTTTGCTCCAAGCTCCTCATCTCCTTTATTCAATCATGTTTCTCTCTGAGAGTTCAGTCCCTATGAGCACAGATAGGTGAGGGGCGCACAAGCCTGTCGATGTGAAATAGGCCTAAATAAAATCACACTTATCAAACTCCCCGAAACACGGTCAACAGCCGGCAGACACCCATCAGCCTTCCCGGCCTCCATTTCTGGGAGCAGAGAGGGTGTGAGATTGCTTCTTGGGCTGACTCTGAATCAGACTCTGGGTCATGAAAGGTCACTCTTGGACAGGTAGCGACAAGTCATACGAATTCCACCAAAAACATTGCTGCCACTGCAGCTCTGTGAGGTTGTTTGTCATCTGCTGCTCAGCTGCTGACATGCAATCGGGAGAAGGGGGTGATTACTACGAGCTGTTTGTCATGTTGGGGATAAGGAGGCGTTTGCTATTAGAACAGAGGGGTAATTGGTTGCTTTAGGCATGATTTGTTTGAAAAACACAAGCAGGCCATCTTGACATAGGCACGACATTGCATTTCAAAAACAAATGTTAGTTTCCAGACAAAACAAATAAGAAAAGTGCTTTGCATTTAATTCCATACAAAAATGATTTTAAAAGATTCATAAGAAAAAGGAGTCCTGGAACAAAGCAAACTGATTCCGTATTTTATGTCATACTTAGGCCATAAACTGTATTAACTCATTCAAACACCCCCTGAGGACACTGAGCCTCCATCTGCTTCTGTTATATGATATAATTTTTCCTTACATGTCATGTTTTCACAGCATTATAAAAAAAAAAGAAAGATACTATTGGACTGAAGCCTAAAGCAAGGTTGTAGCAAGTATCAGAAAATGTGGTAAAACAAGTAAATGTCTTCAACCTAATGCTAATTACATTCATTTTATCTCACTTATGTTATTATTTTACACTATTATGGTAGTTTTGAAACTGATTATAGAGATGATCTGATGATATAATGTTACAATTTTAGAAGATAATTATGGAATTGTTACTTTTAAAATATGTTTATTTTCAACATGAAATTAAATTGATTCACATTGAGATATTTGCTGGAATTCACTGTGCATAATTTATTTGGATTTAATGTGATACAGTATGCGTGGCTAAAACTAACTCTGCACTCTGAACACAGCATCCTCACAGTAAAAAGTAGGGGTGGCAAAATCATGCTGAGGGACAGGGAAGTCAGTCACAGTTGATGGGAAGATGGGTTGAACTAAATATAGACAATCCTGGAAGTGGTTCCAAAAGGCTTCAGACTTGAGGGATCTCCTATTCATGTGTCAAAATGGTCTAAATCCATTTGAGAATGTGCAGCTAGATTTTAAAGTTCATGTTCACAGATGCTGTCCGTCCAATCTGCCGAATTCAGTTATTTTGCAAGGAATAATGTGCAACAATTTCAGTCTCCAGATGCACAAAGCTGGTAAGAGATACCCCAGCTCAGAGGGGGGCTGAACACATTTGCTCACTACATTTGTTTTATTAAAGTTCCCAATAAAACATAATAACAGGCCAAGCAATATGCTGGATTTTTTTACATTTTGGCAAATCATTCAAATTCAAACAGTTCTCAGTTTTTCGGGATAGTGGCTTTCTCCATTATTAAGGCATTCTCTGAAAGCAATGCCTTAATAATGGACAAAGCCTACTATCCCTTAAATGCTTATTACCTGCAAGACAATTAAATAACCACCTAAAAACATTTCATGGTGCAAAAAAGTGCTTTGCTTGTTAAAATCACTACAATTCTGCTCAAAAGTTTAAAACTACTCTTAATTTCTTTATACTTCTCGGGAGCAGACTTTCCTGTAATCTTCTAAATTGGTCTGGACCGGTGGCTCTCCAGGCTTTCCAAAAGTCTTACACTTATTCTTATTCTTACTACCCAAAAACAATGCAATATTCTGTAGCATGTGCACTTATATAGGTTGAAGATAATAGAAGAAATGCAGGCCTAAAAATAACTAGATCAACAATATCTGAAAGTCTTGTCTTTCAGGAAAAAAGAAAAAGGTGAATATAGACCTGGCACAAGACCTGAGAGATACATTATCAGCTTTAGCTATTAAAATAGCTCAATGTGAATGACTTTTCTAAATTCAATTTTCTGTTAAACTGAATTATATGTAGTGTTTTTTATTGATTCATCTAAACAAAGTATGTCTTTGTGGCAAGTTGCTGATGATGAAGATTCAGTTTAAAATTTGGCTCTTTGCTAAGCTGTCTTTTCTGTGCAAACAAAATCCTGACTCATCCCTTGAGTTTAGCAGCTCTAATGATGCCCAAATGATTAATGTTGTGCTTGATTTGCAACTAAAGCTCACGAAAACAGTGGGATTTTCTACTTGTTGGAAATGGTGATCAGAAAAACTTCTCCTAGCCAATAGCAACACACTGATCCCCATTCTATGCATTAAAGCAGAAAACACCAAAAAATGCAGATACAGATTGTACAGTTCTATGTTTCCCTCTGATTTAAATCCCCAATACTGCAAATAAACAGTTTACTTCTGCACTTTTACAAGGCTTTACATGCATGACTGTCCTATAAAAAATATTATCCTGTATGTTTTCCATCGATAGACTCAGCGTGGAAGTGAGGATCAAATGAATTTCTGAATCTTCTGATTTGGGCTTATATCTGGTGGGTTAGCATCTCCTCAGTGTCAGAAACCCATTTTCCTCTCATTTCTCCTCTGCACCCATGTCCTGGTGTGCCTCAGGCGAAGACATCTTTTCACTCTGATATACGAGGGCAAGTCTGAGCAGAGCCCCAGGTTTAGCTCGCTGACGTCAGCCGGAGGAACTTTCCTTCTCACTTGCTGTCCCTCTTCTTTAATTGCAATGAATCTCATATAACAGTTTCTGCATGTCAAATCAAAGGTAACACAACTATTGGGAAGAAACAAGCTGATCAAAAGCTGGCTCCCATCAAGTTCCTCCTTACTCTCCTCTGCTTCATGATGAAGATTAGAACGTCAGTCGACATTCGCTTTAAGCTGGAAAATGCCAGACAGATATTCTTTTCTGCTCCAAACATCTTATAAAACATGCACAATTATGTACATCTACAGACCCCTTTGAGATTTCTTCCCTTTTTTACTTACTTGTTTTAGATTATTAAATTCCTTAAAGCAGATTTCCATTGATAATCGATGAACATCTATCCAAACCAACCTGGTCTTATTTGAGAAATGAATTGCCCCCTTAGTCTAAAAACTGGTTGTGCAACAATTGCCATCAAGCCTTTGCAATGACTGGCAATAAGCTTTTTAACATTGCTGTGGTTAAATTGTGTTCCATTCTTTTTTGCAGAACTGTTGCAGGGTTTCTGGGTATGAACACAACATTTCAGTCGGATTGAAGTCCAGACCTTAACTAGGCCACACAAAACTTTGACCTACTCAGCAGAATCCATCGTTCCAAAAACTATGGCAAGTTGTTCGGTCCCCTGAAACAGTAAAGCTGCCGCAGACCATCACACTACCACCATGATGTTTGACTATGGATATGATATTTTTCTGAAATGCTGTGTTAGTTTAATTACAAATGTAGCAGGATGCACACCTTTCACAAAGTCCAACATGTGTCGTTACAGTCTACTCTAAGACATAATTTATTTAATTCTTGGATGGAAAACAGCCCAAATTCCTTCACATATCATTGTTTTATAAAAAACTCTAAATATACCTTCACTTAAAAACACTTAAGCATTCCAGGTTATACAGAATTCCTTACATGCATGTCACACGTAACGCTGCACTCATCAGTTTATTCATCAGATTGAATATTTCACGCCTGAAATGTAAGTCTGTCATGAGCTGCTTTAATAATTAAGCAGTGCATATAGTTTCTATGGCTCATTTCTATTCCCAGCCAAAATTATTTGGATTTCTGGAAAGCGTAGGGAGATATTGGAAACATTTCCCAAAATAAATGTGGATGGACCAGTTTTATATGGTCAGAATAATTATAAGAAAAAAACATCATGTCTGACACAGCCATTGATCTCTGGAGGTTTGATTAGTTTGAATTGATCTCTGCAAGGTTTTGTTCCAGGTAATTATAAGAGCTTTGATTCTTGTTCTGTTTTTATTCTTTACTGTGTGTTTAGTTTCTCCGTTGTCTCCTGAGCTCCCCTGATGTTTTGTCTGATTGCCTTCTTCAAGCAAAGAAACCAAACCAAAGAGGAACAAGGTAAAAATGTTAGGATGTTTTAATTCCTTAAATCAATCAGTGTAGGAAGTTTTTACTAGTTAAAAAGATTGTTATCAGGTTTTAAACTTCCTGAGACTTAAAAAAAGAAAAGTAAGACATATGAAAAAATAAATACAAATTCCATTAATATACTACATAAAGAAAATTTTGGCACTTAAAAAGAGTTTCAGATTAAAAGTAAAAAAATAAAACACTGTAATTACAAATCAGAAAAAATGTGTAGGAATTTCTTTAATCAAAATATGTTGTTCAGGCTTAGTTCAATCAGAGGTAAAGGTACTCTCTTTCAGCATGTGGAAAAAAAGATGGATTGTTTCAGACTTTTGATTGAAAACTTTTTAAAATAGGCATTGCATGAAGTAAAAACTAAAAACAGAAAAAGATACCAAGATCAGAGCACAATTAGAGTGGTCTTTAGTAACTATACTTGCTTAATACACGACTGACTGCACACAAGAACACCTGAAGAGGAAATGCTGTTTTATTTAGCCTGAAAACTCACAAAAATTAGATGCACAAAGCCAAGGAGAAGTAAAATTAGCAGACAGACAGGAAGACTTGAATAAAACAACAATATCAAATTAAATTGGTATGATGTGACCGTCTCAGCCTGAACATTGTACTCTGGCACCTCTGTCATACATCAAAAGTCTAAGAGCCATTGTTCTTCTTTTAATACTTTGTGAAATGGGTTCTGCAAAAATGAAACAAACGGTGACTAGAAGCCTTTTATTCTTTTGCTGATGGCTATAATGAAAAGAAAAATCCAGCTCTTTACTGGCTGCTGCTAGGTAACAAAAGGAGGTTTGACTAGTCGAAATGAACACGCATGTCATGCATGTAATGGACCGCGTGTGTATTAAGACATGCACAAGCGCCACAATTTTAATCATGTGGAGTTCTGAAGAACATAAACAAAAACGTTTAAAAAAATAACAGAAACAAAATTATATGCATTACATATGTGAACTGAAAAAACAAAAAAAAAACAACAACAACAGGAAAATGTTGTGCAGTCACTCGGTGTCAATAAAGATTATTCAAATCTAAGATGGCGGCGCCCTTGGCGCAGACGTGAGGAAGTTAAACCGGTCATTTATGTAGTTTTAAATGAGAAATGTTTCGTTTTGGACAACAATAGTGGATTTTATATTTCTTTAAACATAACGCGAAAACAGAGGACTCTGAGATAATACAGTAAGTGGTCTAATACGTATATTTTATTAAGATTTGATGTCGCCTCGCTCTTATTTACCCTTACATTGAAAGCATATATTATTAACAGAATGCAAAAAACAAACATACATTTCTGTTCAGTTACAAAAATACCGAGATAGACCGGGTTAGTCTTGATTAAGTGATAAAAGAGCTGCTTGGCTGTGTGGAGAAACACGAAGAACATGTTTAATAATAATAAATATGAAGATCCTGCACCGGGAAAAAGGGTTAAAAAACACGATATTGCAGACTTTAAGAAGTACAGATTCAGCAACATGTTTCTTCTGTTTAAATAAAAATTTTTTATGACTGACAGCCACCTGAGGTACAGAACATACACATGTAATAAACCCAAAGTACTTGAATGATTAAGATGGTACCATAGCAGCCCTTGCAGTCTGTCTGACCATGAGGAAAGCGTGTATGGATAAACAGCAGGAAGAAATCTTTCCAGATACCAGTGCTATGTAAGAGACCAGCTGGAAAAGCATACCTTTTCATTGTAACTGTAAATTTTTTGGATCAAATGTGTTTTGCTTCCACTGATTTAGTAGAAAAATGATAAAAAATATATTTTTTGTTCTAGTGGAATCAGTGTCTGTCGGCATCAAAAGTCGAATTTTCATTCTCTGACTTTTTTAGTTTTATATCCTAAACTAAGGAAGCACACCATATCAGTATCAACATCGATATTGGTTTGATAAGTAAAACTTGGCTAATATTATGACCTATGTTTATTTCCATCCTGTTGCTGTTTGTGTTTCAAGAGGGGGAGAGGAAGCAGGTTGGCCTTGTGGTAGTTGTTCAGTTATAACGGTAGTATTAATGTTGGATATCGAAATTGGCCCAAATGTTTAGACCGGTGCATCCCTGTCCTAAACTTCATACTTCAGAAACTTTGCTCTTATTTTAAGTTAAGCCAACATAGTTTATAAATTATCTTCAGAACAGAAAGCACAGGGCAGAAATACTGAACAAAGAAAGTTAGTAATAAATTACGAGTACGAGCATGAGTAAGAATACACAACGGAGACAGGAGAAAAAACAGTTTTTATTTATATTATTATTTTATTGTTTGATAGCATTGGATTTGACAAATCAGCTTTGAACCCCTGCCCTGAAGTTTTTTGGTTGACTTGTCAGTTTTTCTTATAGTATAAGAATCGGTGGTGGTCCCACTTTGTAAGCTGCTGCAGTGTTAGATGCATGCTGGTCAAGCCCTTCATTATGCATGGGGGAAAAATAAATTTCTTTGTTGTTTACTTTGGTTGTCTGTCTCTTTAGGCTTTATGTTGAGGGATCGTTGTAGAAAAGTGTTGGAAAATAAGCCGATTGGTTTAATTACACATGAAGTACTTAAAGAAGGTTAATTTTGTAGTTAGAATCTCATACAAAAAGAAGCAACCTGTTTCTTGGCAAATATTACAGGGCAACTATCCCTGTATTACTGACATATTGATTAACAGTGCATTTGATTAAATAACCGAAAGAGCAGATTTTTTCCTGTTAGTTTTGAGTCTGTTTCTGTTTATTATGCTGCAGTGTCTTTGTCTCTGATGTTTTGAGAAAAGCAAATACGGATATATTCCAATATACACTGCCTGGCCAAAAAAATAGGGTCACACACTCTAATATTTTGTTTCACCACCTTTAGCTTTGATTACGGCGCACATTCTCTGTGGGATTGTTTTGATAAGCTTCTGCAATGTCACAAGATCTATTTCCATCCAGTGTTGTATTAATTTTCACCAAGATCTTACATTGATGATGGTAGAGTCTGACCGCTGCGCAAAGCCTTCTCCAGCACATCCCAAAGATTCTTAATGGGGTTTAGGTCTGGACTCTGTGGTGGCCAATCCATGTGTGAAAATGATTTCTCATGCTCCCAGAACCACTCTTTCACAATTTGAGCCCAATGAATCCTGGCATTGTCATCTTGGAATATGCCTGTGCCATCAGGGATGGAAAAAACCCATTGATGGAATAACCAGGTCATTCAGTATATTCAGGTAGTCAGCTGACCTCATTCTTGGAGCACATATTGTTGCTGAACCGAGACCTGACCAACTGCAACAACCCCAGATCGTGGAACTGCCCCCACAGGCTTGTACAGTAGACACTAGGCATGATGGGTGCATCACTTCATCTGCCTCGATTCTTACCCTGATGCACCCATCACTCTGGAACAGGGTGAATCTGGACTCATCAGTCCACATGACCTTCTTCCTTTGCTCCAGAGTCCAATCTTTATGTTCCCTAGCAAACTTAATTCTTTTTTCTCACTGATTAGTGGTTTTCTTATGGCTACACAGGTGTTCAGTCCCAATCCATTGAGTTCCCTTCGCATTGTGTGTGTGGAAATGCTCTGACTTTCACTATTAAACATAGTTCCTGATTTCCACTGTTGTTTTTGACATGGTTTGACATGGTTGTTTATGAAATGAGAAGCAACTCATTGCACCACTTGGGGTTAAATAACTTGTTGCCAGCTGAATGACAATCGCCCGTGCATTAATTATCCAATAGGAGGCTTCTACCTATTTGCTTAGTTAAATCCAGGTGGTGACTTTTTTTTTTTTTGCCATCCAGTGTAATTAAAGCATTATAAAGTAAGTGCATGTATGGCATTTGTTTTTCAGGATTTGTGGAAGAGTCCAAAATTAATCTTGGATCATTATGTGCATGCTGTCTTTGAAATAAGAAGTTTTTTTTTATCATGGTAATGCAAGAAATGGTAGAAATTTAGCAACAACAAAAAAACAACACCCCCAGCCGAATATAGTTCTGGTAGTTGTTTCCGTGATTTTGATTGATGTAAAAAAAAAAAATATTTTTATCCCTTAAAAAACATAATTAACATCATATCTGCACTCTTTAAGGGAGTGAAGCATGTTATTAAGGAATATATGAACACAAAAGGATTTTGGCAGCTGTTGGGAACCCATTTTGATGATCTGACCCCAGCATGTACTAACAAAGTGCTGGTGATAAAGCATCGCCTCTGTCTCCCCTCGGCGAGTGGGGGGGTGGTGTTTGAAGAAGTTTTCAGTCCCTCTTCTCAGGGGACTCCCAAATGGATGTGCCTAGTCACCATAGAAACATCATCTCCATCTCTCGCTCCAGCCCACTCACTCAGAGATGTGCCCAGGTTCGAGTGCTCGGCTCTCACAGCTGCAGTTCGTAGTGCGGTTCGCTGTGATGCTGAGCTAATACTCCAGGGAGTTTCAGTGGGAGGAGAGAGAGAAAAAAAAAAACATTACCACAAGCAGGTGTTTGGAGGGTATTTTTTTATGCTCATCTGGTTTAAAAAGCTGAGAGTTAACCTCAGGAGAGCTGTCCTCCCTTCAGGCTGGCCGGATTTCATTTATATAACATTGAGGCTTCTTGCATCTGAGTAAAGGAAACATCTGGCTTGTTAAAGTCTATAAAATGCTGTTTAACCCTG
Source organism: Valencia hispanica (assembly GCA_963556495.2). Taxonomy (NCBI): domain Eukaryota; kingdom Metazoa; phylum Chordata; class Actinopteri; order Cyprinodontiformes; family Valenciidae; genus Valencia; species Valencia hispanica. Next base: position 31,649,173 of record OY747710.1, read on the forward strand.
TTTTTAAACTAAAGACGGTGATTTGTTGACTCTTAGCTCTTTTTCATTGTAATTATATATTCCCATGACAGAATAGAATCACCTTCTCCTCCCCAGCTTCAGAAACCAGTCATAATTCGTATTTATTTTCCTAATTTGCATCTTTATCTCAGCCTGTTGTCAGGGAGTGCTGATCGTCATTTCCTCTGCTCCGCAGCTCTAAAGGTCTTGTCTTCTGAGATCCAGGCGGGTCTCTGCTAAGAGATTATTCCCTCTGCAGGTCAGGTTAGCAGCACTTCGTTCAGTTGAGGAGGATTGTACGGATATTGTGGGTTGCCTTAGAAACCGTGTTTTTGTACACGTCTGACTGATAGTGGTCAAGGAAGAAATCGAGCTCATATCAAGCAGGTCTTCACACTTGCAGTTGACTTTGTGGCCTACACAGTATAATTTAAAATCTTAGCCTACAGTTAATCTGAAAAATGGCAGGTTTTTTTGTAACCTGAGAAAATTAGACAAAAATAACACATTTGAAAACTTTTTTATGTTTAAAGAAACCTATATTGTGCAATTCAGCTGAAAAACTAAGCTTTTAGAGGGAAAGTTGCAGTAATTTAGTTGCATAAGTATAGAAACTTAAACTAATACTTATTTGCAACATTTTGATTCAGTTTGAGCAAATTCAGTAGAAGTCTAATCAACATGTCGCATCCTGACTCTGGCTGGCAAAAGTTCTCTGAATTATTCAGACTTTGAGGAGATCTCTTGTCCACAGCCGTCTTCAGGTCACCTCACAGATTTTCTGTCTGACCTATTTCTGAATTTTGGCTAACTAAATCTAAAAAGTTAATTTTGTTCTGTTAAGGCCATTCTTTTGTTGATTGGACAAAATCTTTCCTCAGCTTTAAGGTTGCAGGTAAAACCTGAATGATGCTTGAACTATTTACAATTGCATCCACCGAGAGAAACCCCCCCAGCTATAGGTGAAGAAAAAGAACCCCACAGCTTGATGCCACTGTCACTATGTTTTACTGCAGTTTTGGTGGTCTGCAGGTAATATTACATGTTCTTTTGCATCCATTAATGTCAGAAAGTTAAAGTTTTCTTTCATCCCATCTTCCCATATTCTTCCAGATGATTTTAGCCAGGCTCAAATAGTTTATTTGGAGAAAATTCAATCTAATTCAGCTTTATTTGGAAAGCCTTTTAAACACATTGTCGACCACAGTGCTGTACATCTATGACAATGAAAAACATATGAAATACACTATGAGGCATATATAACACAGGAAAAATGACAAACACACATCTAGAGTAACAAACATATTAAAGACCAAGAACAATATAAAACCTTAGAAGACATAAAAGCGTTTTCTCAATCCTTGGCAAAAGCAAAAGATAATCCGTGGGTTTCAAAGGCTTCTGTCTTGCAACCTTGCTCCTTGGCCTGTATTCTCTAGACAGAATACTGAAGGTTGTTGTCACATGTAGAAGACAACCAGTGGTTGCCAGTAATCCTCGCAGTTACCCTCACCTCCAAAGCATCCTCCCTCACCAGTTTCTAACTCGTCAGTTTTGAGACTTCATTGTTGTTCCCTGACCACTGATGACTGTCTTTACTGCACCATGCAACAGATAAATATAAAACCATGGGATGTTTTGCACCCTTTTCCAGACTGATACATTTGCAATGTGAGATCCTGTTGATCCCTTGCAACCTTTCTCCAAACTATGGTTTTAGCTGAAGGATGCAAATGTTAGGGAACTCTTAAAGGTACGGCTTAAATTCATTTCAGATTTGCCAGATGCCATCTGATTCATGCAAGAAAACTGAAAGCTGAAATGAAAACAATAGCTGCCTCGACAAGGTGTTAGTTTAAGGTTATTAGCTAACCAGGTTATTGCAGCACTTAAATAATTTTTATTCTTTTCTCCAAATTTGGTTTTTTGGTCTAAGTTGAGTTTTATAGATGTGGCATTTCAAATCGATTGTCGTAGTCTGTTGTTTTTACATCACAAAACTTTGCTTTTCATCGGGAGTGCGTATCGTTCTTTGGATCTAAAAGCTGCTTTCAATTGAGTTAAACGCAAAACTGTCATTCCGTCCTCTGATCAGGCAGCCAGTTTATGAAGAACACCCTGTCCAGGGCTCCACAGTGACGCAGACCCATCATCACATCATGGCAAATAAACCTCTCATTTCACAAAAAAAAGAAAAACCCACTCTGTTGTGTGAGTGACATGGTGTGAAAACTGCCAACTGTTACACAACAACAGCAGCGGTGGAAAAATCAGTCCTGTGGAGAGAGGAGGAGGAGAGCTGTCAGTCTTCTCAAAGCAAGAGGAAACCCATCATCTGCTGCTCATTCCTGTAGATTTAAATGATATGGACATACATCTGATTTGAGATGGAGGGATTTCTGACTTCATGCAGTTATGATTTTGTAGTTTGACGTTTTTGTCTTTTCTGTGATATATCAGCTTTTTCCTCCCTAAAATAAATGACAAAAGGGGCAAAAATCAGGCTTTTATTTTTATTTCCAACACCTGCAACACATACAAAGTTATTTGTGTAAACTTTGCTTTATTCTAGCTATTAAATGTACCAGAGATTGCCAATAAGAGAGAAAAAAGGGCTTCAGATTCTTTGATAGAGGTGTTCATGAGTTCCATTGAAAATAATGGGCTTACAAGGTTATTCCCATTTATGCATCAAGGCAAATGTCCCTGAGCGTTATCTGATAAACTCAAAACAAAGAGGACCAACAAACATGTTTGCTAAATCATCTACATGACATAAATAAAGTTTTCATTTTTGATGCATTTAATGAACAGAACATTTTTTTAGGGGGAGGTTTTTGTTGTTGTTTTTTTTGACCCACCAACTACAAGTCAGAGCCAGTCAGGAGACACCTGTCAGATTAATGGGTGCTCCATTATAAGTGACAACTAACTGCAAAAAAATGTCCCTATATAAAATATTTCAAATTTATTCCTAAGGGCATTAGCAAGAGGGTAAAACCCTGTATTGTTTGTTTGCTTACAATAAATAAAGCAACAGATGGTTTGGCTGCTTCTCTTCTCCAAACAGCTTCCATGGATAAAGTCACGGATAGTTCTGTGAAATGCAAACTCCAAATTTAGAGATGCATCAGTCACTTGAGGATCTGTATGTCAAATACTGAAAAAAATCTGACTTTTATTCCATCAGAACTAAGAATTCCCACCCTAGTTTTGGTCTATAAATGCACAAACTGCTTGTACTTTAATTAGGTATTTTTAAGTTTAATAAAACATGCAGTTAAATGTTAGGGACATATTGGTGATTCTTAAAAGTGAATGATCTTATTTTTACTTTTCTGTTTCAACATGAATACATCTATCAAAGGACCTGGAAAACATGCTTTTCTCTTTCATGAGATATAAACCATTGGAAAAAATTGAAATTTTTCCAATGGAATTATTTACTTAGACATCAAGAAATCCCAAAAAACTGGATTGGTCTGGAATAGCCGGATTGGTGATTCAGAGAAAATGTGAAATCTAACATAACGTTCTTAGATGTTTACTTTTTAAATTTGCTGTGGTCACAGAATATCTTACAACAAATGTTCATGTTTAGGAGATTAGTTATAACCTGGTCCCACTTAGAACAATTTTCACAAACCTTTGTCACAATATTGTGTCTTTCTGCATTCATTAGCATATCTGTGGGGAAGTAATGGACATAATATTTTTTTATTTAATTCAATCGCAGCCCTCTTAGGCAACACTTTGGCCGAAAGAACTTTGTTGTTCCTTTGTGCCTTGCGACCATATTTACAATGTCCTCTCATGCATGTCTGAGGGTGTTGTAGGGATGCTGTAAAAAAAGTGACTAACTTTCATGCCAACAGCTGACATTGTGTTTAAATCTACATTTGGAGAGTTCCAACACAGATGAAAGTTTGACTTCTTGTTCTCTGTCTTGTCTTTCCTGATTTTTCTGAAGACAGGGTCATGCAGGCATCCATAAGGAGACTTTCTCCTTTGCTTCCTCGAAGCAGGACTGCTCTGTTGAGCTCAGCACTCCGCCTCCTGTCTCCCAGCATTCGCACCCTGTTCAGTGAGACTAGAGTTTGGGAAAAAGACTATCGACCCGAGACCAGACGCAGAGTAGAAGAATGGTGGCACCCGCGGATTATGGAGCAGTGGCGAAAGGATGCACTGGATCATGTATGTGTGTAAATATATTATGTTTAGCCTGGTTACAACATGGCAACAACTTTGTTTGTGTTCACAATTTTTATGCAAAAATGTCGTTTTATAACCACAAACTTTGTTGGCGTTTTTATGTGACTGAAGTGAAAGGAAGAGTGTCCATATCACATTTTTAAAAGTAAAAATCTAAAAAATGTGGCATGCTTTTGTATTCAGTCCTCCTAAAGTTCAATACAATTTCCTAACTAATCAAACTAAGCATAGTGGTTAAGAAGTAGCTCCAAACTCTACAGCCTCAAAGCATTAATCGGAGTAGTCAAGAGGCCTATGGTGACTCTGGAGGAACTGCAGAGATTCACAGCTCTATTTACAGGATTTATTATTCGTGTACTTCACAAACGTGGCTTTTTGTGGAACAGTGTGAATCAGAATTGTTGCAATTGCTGAATAAAAGCCATAAGTCCCACCTTCAATTTGCCACAAGCCATGTAGGAGACACAGTAAACATATGGAAAAAGAGAAAAAATAAAAGGGAAACACGATATACTAATGTGGGGGAGAAAACAAACACTACCCATCCCCATGCGGAAACATGGTGGCGGCAACATCATGCTGTGGGGTGCTTTTCCTCAGTAGGGACAGGGAGACTGGTCAGAGTTGATGGAAAGATGGATGGAGCTAAATGCAGGACAAATGTGGAAGGAAAACCTAAACAGATGTGAGACTGGGGCAGAGATTCAGCTTCCAGCAGGACAGCGGTCCGTGTAACGCTTATCAGTTCAATTTTCTAAACACAAACGGACATTTGGAAAAACAGAAAAATGGATTCAAATATCCAAATGTTCTATTTTTTCACCTTGACAAATATTTTTTTTTATTTTTAAACTGTTTTTCCAATTTTCTGTTTTCATTCATTAGAAATTTAGAAAATTGCAAAATTGTGTAAAAATTGCAAAATTGTGTAAAAATTGCGTCTGGGCTCCAATTATTCAATAGGCCTACTGCAATGATATTCTCTCCCTCGTTCCACGTAGTTCTATGACGTGGCGCCGGTTGTGAGAATGGACATAGATATATATAAACACATATAAACATATATTCATACTAACCCGCAGGGCAACATGCTGCAACCTAAGCTATAGACTGAGTATGAAAACGCGATACAGCTTTATGTATCTATTCTTTATATAGCCTTCAGTCTGTAGATATAGCCAGGCTGTATCTTCTACATAATAATAATAATAATAATAATAATAATAATAATAATAATAATAATAGAATAATAATTCAGTAATTGGAGCCCAGATGCACTTTTGCAATTTTCTAAATTTCTGATGAATAAAAACAGAAAATTGGAAAAACTGTTTAAAAATCCAATTTTTTAATTTGTCAAGGTGAAAAAAAAAAGAAAAATTGGATATTTGAATCCATCTTTCTGTTTTTCCAAATGTTCGTTTGTGTTTAAAAAATTGAACTGATAAGTGTTACACGGACCGACAGCAACTACCTAAGCCAGAGGTGCACTGCAACGGTTTAGGTCAAAGCAGATTCATTTGTTAGAATGACCCAATCACAGTCCAGACCAACATCCAATAGAGAATGTAGAACGACTAAGAGGGGCTGAATACAATTCCATGCACCACTTTTTGGATTCTTTTTGGTAAAAAAAAATACAGTACGTTTCATTTTCCTTCCACATCACACTAATTGTGCTTTCTGTTGGTCTATCTCATCAAATTCCAATAAAATACACTGACATCTGCAGTTGATACATGACAAAATGTTAAAAGAGGTTTTGAAACTTTGGCAAGAAAATCTAAATAGTCAACATATTTTATTTTTTAAAACCCAAAGAACAATGAACACACTTCCAAAAACTTTAGGTCTTTAGAGCATTTATTGTCGTCCAGTAAAAAAACTTTGAAACAAAAAACGTTTCATTTGCAATGTAAAACAAGCACATATCTCCTGGGTAAATCGATAAGAACAAGAAATTTATTTCACTTCATGAATCTAGCAAACAATGAAATGTCAGGTACATTTTCTAGAATAGAAAACAAGTCCATCCTGACAAGGATGCTTGTGAACAGGTCTTTGTCAACATGTTGCCAAATTAGAACTAGAAAACATTTAATCTGCTTTAGAACAAGTTCCTACAGATAAAACTGTTCATGTAAACCTACATCTTTAGACATTATTTTGACAATACTATTATACAACAATATTAGTGGAATTATTCAATTTGGAACAAGTGACTAACAGCCCTAATCTGAAAAGCTTGTACTGTTTAGTATCCATCATAATCTTAATCATCATCATTGTCATTATCATTTATTGTCTCAAATGGGAGACTAATTTCACATTGCCTACACAAATGACCAAGCTTGTGTTGGGTTGTCTTTACTGTGTATACGTCCTGTTAACAAATTCCACTGTGAACTTTCAATTACATCCATATCCTGACTTTTATTTTGACAATTTTTAAACCAACACATTCTTCTTATTTAGAAGTTTCCTAAGGAATGCACCAGTGAGTTGAATAAAGTCATGCTGATTAAGGGTCAACATCTGACTCAACTTTCCACATTCAAACACCTGCTCTGACTTTGCATTGAAGCACTTCTTTAAAAAATAATTTAGAGTTAAATCACTTTGAGGTTCTATTCCTCTAAAATCTGTCCCAAGACTGCAAAACATGTCTTCTCTGGGGCTATAGTCAGATACCTTTCTTTTAATATGGCAGTCTTTATTTTGCAGCCCTTTTCTGTTATGAGACACTTGTGCCTTGGAACAATTTCTGCAAAGTTACCCACAGATCCTGTGAACTTTGTTTTGACAGTCTGCTCTAGAGGCAAGTTTGCAAGAAAGCAAATGCAGAATACTTTGAAAGCCAAATTAAATCAATCAACAGGATGTTTTCTACAATGATTTTTTTTAATTTGTTTTTTAAAAACTTTTTAAATAACTTGCCAAACTCTGTTGCTCCTGTTCTTTGTGTACAATCGACACACTCCTGATAAAATGTCAGGTTTTTGTGATGTAAGAAATTTAACCATGAAAAAATATTTTTCCACCCCTAATAATGTGTAAGTCATCCTCAATTCGACTGAAGACCAGAGAAGGTGTAGAGGGTTAAATAAAAACTGTGAATTGACCTGGTTGCATACATCTGCACATCACTAACCTAATAATTTAAGTACCTTTTAATTTAATTCATAATTCAGTCTCCTTCCTTTCAAATCATTTTTGATTATAGAAATTCTGATATGATTTGATTCAAAGAGTACATTTTACATAAAACAGGACTGCACATCACAGAAAACAAAACCATGCCCACAGTGAAGCATGGTGGTGGCAGCGTCATGCTGTGGGGTTACTTTTTTCAAATGGAACAGTTTTTTTTTTTTTTTGCCTAAGTAAATGAAACGATAAAGAATTCCATTACCTATCAGTTTTGACCAAGAACCTTCATTTGTCTGCTGCGGGTTTTATTTTTCAACTGCGTTTTGAGGCCTTGCATACAATTAAATCAATAAAAGAGCGGCTTCAGTCAATGAACATGAAGGTTTTAGAAGGACCAAGTCAGAGACCGGAACTAAATCTGAAACAACATCTGTGATGTCACATGAAAAAGAGTCACAATCTGACAGATTTGAAGATCCTTTCCAAGGTACAATGGGCAAACATTAAAATGAAGCAGATGATGCAGTGTAGGAAGATACAGAACTATACAACCAGCGTATTTTATCTTCTTTTTTTAAAATGCTTTTCCTCTAGATGCTTTTTCCACAGATGTAGTGTTTTTCATATTAACGTCATATTAAAGGTGGAAAAACTTATACCAGGTGTGTGTACACTTTTTAAAACCACTACATATTTTTGGATGTAATAAACAAAGGTGTTAGCCTCTAAAATGACCTTCTTTTTTTTAAACCAACTATTAAAAGAAAAAGGCTCTCACAAACAGTTCACAGACCAAGTTCGTAGCGATCGATAGAGCTTTTTTCTGCTGCTGACATTTTGGTCTGTGGTTGAAAAGAAAGTCACAGATATACTTGACATATGAAGCATGACATGTGGCTCGTGCATGCTGGCTCACTGGCTTTCTGGGGCATTCAATACAGTTGCACTACAGTTAATGGAAATTGTTTCACCTCATGTTTTTTCTGGTAAATCAAACGTCTGATGTGAAAATGTTTTTGTTTTTTTGACCAGATGTTGCTTTGATAAGATCTTCTATCTGCTCACACCTGAACCACCTTCATATGTTTGTTTTTTTTCGTTTGCTGATAGGTTGATTTTTCCTTAATCGCTTACATGCGTTTGGGTTTCTGTAGCTCCTTTCAGCCCCGTAGCTCCAGCTGATTATATACTCTAATGCTCTGAGCGTGTGGCTATCTAGGCAAAGCTGACAGTGATTAAGTGCATTTATGACAGGGCGCTGGCTCTAATTAATTTATTGAAAAATTAATGAGTCAGGTTTCCTGTAATCACGTATAGCTGGGTGGAAGTGGTCCTCGCTGTGCTGCCATAGAAACCGTGTTGTGATTGTAAACCATCCATTATCTGGCACCGTTTAGACACTATAATCAGCCGCTGTGCAAGACTCATACAGTAATACAGTCAGCGGCCCTCACTCTGAATGTGATGAGTTATTACTGCTGTCCTGACCTCAGCCACTTAATGCAGTCTCCTCCACACACGACTGTTTCAAAGCCAGACTGATGAGGAAAGACAAACTTTAAGGTTGGCAACTATTGTCTCTGTTTGGTTCCCCCCCCCCCAGGATTCCAACAGGAAGAAGTTTTATGTCCTCTCTATGTTTCCGTACCCATCAGGGCGCCTGCACATGGGTCATGTGCGAGTGTACACCATCAGCGACACCATTGGTCACTTCCAGAGAATGAGAGGCCATCAGGTATGTCTGCTTTTTGTCCACACATATTCACTATTATTACCCGAGTCATCCCTAAAACATGCAAGGCACTCCGAGCATCCATAACTGAATGCCAGTCAGAGATATCTCATGTTGTCGGGGGCACAAATATTCTGCCTGTGACACAAAGAGCGAGGAGCCAATGCTGTTATGTATTCCTGGTAAAGCTCAGATCCAAGCAACTGGAAATGGAAAAACTATTTATTGAGTGACGAATTAAACTTTCATGAGAAATGCGACTAATTGCAGATTAGGGAGATTCTTTTTCCATCATTGATTTGACAAGTTTTAAAGTTAATTTCAGACTCAACCATATTATTTAAAGTTATTCTAGATAAGATGTTAGATTAGGTGTTTGCAGTTGAAACCAGAAATGTACATAGACTTTATTAAAAGACACAACCTGTTTGTCTTATTGTCTGGCATTAAGTTAGACTAAATCTTTACTGTTTCAGGTCAGTTAGGTATTCCTGTTTGCTAAATGTGGGAAGAATAAGAAATGCCATTTTAAAGAGATATTTTCTTTTTCACATTTTCTTCAAATTTAGAAGTTCAGGTATTACAATACTATTTGGTATTTTAAGCTCTCAGAAGTTGATTGTCCTCCACAAGCTTCTCACAGTAGTTTATTTTTGGCCCATTCCTCTTGATTAAACTGGTGTAACCTAGTTGGGTTTGTAGCACCTTGCTCACACACCTTTTCAGCTCTGCTTGTGACCATTGTCCATTTTAAAGACCTTCTTTGCCCCACACTTTTACTTTCTTGTTGATGACTTGAAATGTTGCTTTAATAGTTGCACAAAATGTGCCACAAAGAGTGCAAGGAACATAATGCTGCCACATGTGTACTTCACAGTTGGGATGGTGTTCTTAGACTTTAAAGCTCCTCTTTTCCTCCAAATGTAAGAAGGCTATGGTCATTATGTTCAAACACTTCATTTTTATGCCATGTCTCTAATAACAATTTTGTTGTCCCAGAATGCTTTTATACACAGTAGTTTGGCTTTTTAATATTGCCTCTACTGCAATGGCTTCTTCCTGTCTGAGTGACCTTTCAGCCCATTTCAGTACAGAACCTACGTGGAAAATGAACCAGGCTTCTGAAGGTCCATAATTCTCTGTAAAAATCTTGTCTTTTAAAAAAATGATAATAAAAATTAAGTCTTTCCCCCAAAAAACTCAAAAACAGGCAAAAGTCCTAGAGATTTGGATCATCCTGAGGAAGTAAAGTATAAATAAGTAAAATGCTTCAAGTACATTTTTAGCAACTGCTGAGGGGGCAATATTCATAGCTCAGGTTGTTTGGGCAAATAACAATAATCAAAAATATTTCTTTTCCCATACTGACTAAATAAATCACATTAGGGGTAGTTTTTTTAGATTATTCTCCTGCAACTCTTTACAGATCTCTATTAGCGGTATCCATCATTACTTTCAGTGTTGTATTTAATTGGTAAAACTTCCTTGCTGTCGGATGTCTGAGAAAAATAATTTTAAATTATTCTTTAATTAAACCTTCTTAAATGGAAAGAAAATCTTCAGAAAGTTTCAGGAGACAAGAAAAATAATCATTTGTCAAAGCAGGAAAAAGAAAAATCAGAACCCAGAAAAACATCAATTTTCTATAGGTGCCTGTCGGTGCAGGGTAGCTGACTTTATTGCTGCAGCAGTCAAAGTGCTAACAACTTTCCCACTGTGCAGTCCTAAAAAAACTCAGACAGCAGAGCAACATTTGATGCAGGACGTATGTGCAGATTTTGCTGACTTTTCCTCACAAACAGCAGATTTTTGTAGGCTGTTTTCTGTGTCATTTGGATTCTTCAACATTCAGGGAAAGGGACTCTTCCTTCAGGCAAAACTGTTTAAAAACCCCAAAACAAATGAATTTAAGAGCAAAAAGCAACCTCCTCGAATTAATGTTTGAGTCTTGCATTGACTAGACATGCCTCATTGACTCATCTGCCCCTCTTTGGCCCGGTCATTGATGCCAGGGCAGCTTTGACGGCATCTCACTGAAAAGAACAATAAGAGCAAGTGGGCGACTAAATGAGAGACAGCTAACAGCTCTAATATTTTCTCGATTTGCTGCTTTATTAATTGTACCTAAAGTCTAAGTCTAAGTTTGATATTATATATAAAACTCATATTATGTCTTTATGCTTGAAAATATTTATTTATGAAATATAGACAATTTGACTATCTGTAGTTTAGGTGATTTGGAATTTTTCTATATTATAATTTAGAGCTGTTGTTTTCAGACCCATTAAACAGGAAAACTCTATTTTCCTGTTTGTTTTCTGGGTGTTGAAACTGAAAGATCTCAGTGCTGCTGTGGTGATTTTTTTGGTGGGGTTTTCAGTAGGTGTATAAATTAAGGCAGATCCATACTCTTGAGCCAAAGCCCTCTGGTGTCTTAATGACCAGACTGGTTTAGATCAAAGTGTTTCAATCTACAGCTCTCTCAGCTCGCTGTTTGATTCCACTTACCGGCTGATGTCAATGAAGCTGGGGCCGGCATTTGTAAGGTCAGGTTGGTGACTGTCTTGCAGGAACACACTTTCTGTTTAGATCTTTGATCATTCAAGCAAACATTTATCCTTGTCTTTAGCCAGACAACAACCTGGTATGTGAAAAGTCTGTTCTGAAAAGCTTTGCTCCTTTGGGATTTTACATCAAATGTGCATTTATCCATCACCTGCTGAGACAATCCCTTTTTTCACTGTGGGTATTCTCTGAAGGATCTCGGTTTCACATGATTGCTAGCTGCTCATTGCACAGGTCCGTTCTTTCCCTGAGCATCTGTCTAAAAGCAAACATTGTTCTGCTTTATGCACAAAACTCCCCTATGTGTTAATTGAGAAATATACTCTGACCTGCTGATATTCTGCAGGGTTTTTGAGTAATGATCCACCAGTTTCTGTTTTGAATGTGGTTTGTAGTCTAATTATAGTGTGATTATAACGTAGTAAAAAAGTACAGCGTCTTTTTTGCTGCATCTGGATGATTTCAGTAGAGTCCAGTGAGGCCTGTTCAGCTTTTAACCATGAATGCATGTGCAGTGTACTTAAATAATACCCTCCCTGAAACAGACATTATTCAATTCAATTCAATTCAAAATTACTTTATTAATCCCAAAGGGAAATTAAATGTTGTTGTAACTCATTATGCAAGTTCCTTTAAAGATTTGTTGTAGATGCTGATGGCTGTGGGTAGGGATGATCTCCTGTAGCGCTCTGCAGATCTGAAGAAGCCTCTGACTGAAGACGCTCTGTAGTTGTATGACAGTCTGATGTAGAGGATGCTCTGGATCTATGGCGTCTTCTTTTCAACCACTTCAGGGTTTTGTGGCTGTAGTTGAGGTATTATTTGAGCTTTTGTGATGTTAATCAGCTGCTGCCAGTTGTAAACCACCTTGTTGCCATGGTTATGCATCATAACAAATGTCCAAAAATAAAAAGTATCAGCAAAAATCCTTCCAGCTGCATAGTATTTAAAACCAGAGAGAACAGTTGTCCAGAAAAACAATGTTTCTACCAAAAATGGAAGAATTAAAGTTTAAAAAAAGAAAAAAATATGAACCAAAGTAACAGAGCTACTCCAACATGCTGCCACATTGAGCGGCGCAATTCCGGAATGGAATGGATGGCATCACCACCCCACCACCTTGCAAGAACAAGGGGGATGGATGGATAAACAAACAAATCTACAAAACTATAGTCACTAAGGGAAAACTTCTGACTGCAAGTTGACAAAATTCAAAAATTTGATTCGAACTAAGAATTTTGAATAATAGAGAGGGGCTGGTAGAGATTTTTAATTAATGTTAATTTGCCATTTAATAGGGTAAGTTTGTTTTATTTTGATGAACATATTGCAAAATGTTACTAGTTCTTGCAGAGGCACTGAGGAAAATTTACAGTCATTCAAAGTAACTTTAAATATGTTTCCTTTGAAGGAGAAGTGTTTTTTCTTATTTTTTGTTCATCTGAGATGCTGCTGTGATTTGACTCCTAGGTGCGCCTTTTTTGTATGCTGAAACTGTGTTTTGAAAGATTTGTGTGACCAGCCCTGCAAAATTCAATCTAGCTTTAGTCAATCTACATGTTGTGGTATTTACAGTTTCCTCAACCTGAATTGTTTCTGATGCCAAAAAAGCTTTAAAAATAAGTTTTTATGAATTGAACAACTGTTACCTCAGTCTCACTATGTCTCAAGGTAGAACTGTAAAGTTCAGGTTGCAACTAGAATAAATATTGTCAATTTTGAATGAGAGAATTAAATGCAGTGCAGATTATTTAAAAAAAAAGTGGAATACCCTTTTAGCTTAGAACAGATAGGGACCTCAAATCAGATATAAGCTTGAGTATTGTTAGTGTTCTACATTGTGCTGCCATTTTTTTGTTGCAGCGTCTGTACTCTGTACCACAGTAGGCACCCTCTCCCAATTGATTGGACCTGACATTAAGCAATAGAAGACTTGATCCGGTAACAACTAAAAGTCTTTGTTTTTCAAGCATTCTTGTCCCTGCCTGATAGAATTATATCCTGGGTGGAGAGCCAAATCATGTCTGTTAAGAAATCTGCAAGTGTTTAATAGGAAATTTCACTCAGCCAAAGCATTTGGCATCTGCTTCAAATGTATCTTGGGGGAGGGGGGGTGGGGGCAAGCACTGGAAGCCCCGGTATCATAAAACAAGAAGTATCACTTGAAATAAAATATTGATTTGTTCACTCAAACAAGTGGAAACAATAAGAATTTGATTAGAAATGTTTCATCTGGAAACAAGAGAGTGAAGTTGCATTTCAAAGCTAACACAGATGAAGTTGAGCCTCTCACTCAAGTTGCGTGGGTGAGCACTTGTATTTAGTACCGTCGCTGTGCGGTCACAAAACGCGTCTCCCAGCTCTCCTGGCCTCCTTGTGGTCTAGAAGGCTGCGGAAATATAGTATATTTCCTGTCCTGGTTGGCACTGTATCATCTCATATTACAGTAGATCTGATTGTATTCAAATTAAAGGTCAGGATAGACTTTACTAGAATATACTAGAATTATCATTTTTTCAGTAGAGGAAAAAAATGATTTGGCAGCCTTTCCATAACAAACCTTCATAAATACAGCCTCACTTCAGCTATTTATGCTACATAAGCAACACAGCATTGTATCACCATAATGATGCTCACATTATTTAATGTTTTTTTTTTATTATCATAGGCTATCCTTGGCATCCGCTCTGCTTGTATTTCCCCGGAGCTGAGTGAGCAGACAGTCTCTGAGCCTTATACCATCCACCACTCGGCTTTACAAATGAGGCCCCTGCAGTTACCAAGGATACCAATTCATCTGAAACATCAGACCCGTTAAAGTCCCCGCAATGATCCTCTCCAGCCTTCGACTCATTGTCACTCTCCTTCTCCTCCACTTTACTCGCTCCTTCCAGTCCTGCGCTTTCATCTCGTTTTTCTCTCAGTGACCAGATAATACGGCCGAGGAGCTTAAGAGATGAGTGAAAGGGACTTCTTAAGTGTTTGTCAAAGAACGAGACAAAACATCGATGTGTAGACAGAGCACTTATAGATGGGAAATACATGTATAAGAGAGGATTTTGTTTTGGGAAGAAGTTTTGAAGGAAGTTTTGAAGGTAATCGTATTGTGTATCCCATTATTAGCTTCTCTTCCGTCTTTTTTACATTCAGTGTTCAAGAATATCTCGTTATTTCAGCTTTATAATTAGACTTAAATACATTTTTGTTAGTTCTGAAAAAGCATTAAGACCAAATAAAACAATGCAACAAGACTGCTCCAATCATAAAGTGTACACTATGTCTTCAGTTGAACTGAAAAATATGAAATGATCATAGATAAAAGATAAGAGAAATGAGAAGGAAGGAATAATAAATATGATCATGGTTCGTTCATTCGTCTGTCCATCTTCTTCTTCTGCTTGTGCCTTCTGTAAAGCTTTATTGGTCTGGGGTATCTTGTTGAGACTCCAGAAGAGATTATTGGTGATGTAGACTCCCAAAAAGTGATTGCTGCTGAGCCTGTCCCCATGATAGCCACTGGGAGTGTGTGAAAGCATGTCATTGCCTACAGCAGTAAACTAACTGTGTCACATCAGCTGAACTCTATTCTCGATGACTCAGATTGCAGTAGTGTCATTAGCAGCTTTAATAATCTGGCTTGTACTGAGTATGGCAGGATAGCGATTCGTTAGATGGATAAAGCGCAAACTGCGTACATATCCTTGAAGAACACCTGTGCCCAATTTGATGAAGCATGAATTCTTACTGCCAGCTTTTGTTAGCTTTTGCCTTTCTGATAAGAGTATGGAGTAGTTTTTGATATGACTGTGTTAAAGGATAGTTGAACGTTAAGAGAACGAACGAGATTCTGTCATAGCTGGGTTTTTTTTCTTCAGGTAATGTAAGATTGTGTTCAGGCTAAGTTTGAGATGATCTGTGGAGAGTTTGAAGCCAAAGCCAAACTGGTTGGTTCCTGGAGAAGATGGCAGGTTGGCTTTAAATGTGTTCCATTCGGCTCGTTCCCACTATCGGAACTTCAGGGAAATTTTATCGTATCTTTTTTCTGATGGGGTAATCTGTTGGCCCGTACAAAAGTGGCCCTTTAAGGAATTTGCTAAGACGTCCACATATCACAACTCTCTCTGCAGTAAGCAGCGTCACTTATCAGCGCCAAAAGGCACCCACAGCAGCAGAAATAACAAAGATGAAGAAGCAGGGATTGCTGTTGTTATAAACTGCTTCACCAGCAACTCTTCTAATTTTACAAAGGTGGTTTCATTGGCGACGTTTGCTCACTTCCCTCCAAATTCAAGCCAGTTAGCGAGACTTAACCACAGCTCCCACCCATCGACTCTACCGGGGCATTCTGACTAAATAACCCCAGACTGGTACTCCGTTGGTTCCTGAAATGGCCCCGAAAACAGGCCTGTCGGCCCGGCCCGGCGGAGTGGAGACACGCGCATATTGGGAAGGTCTGGTAAAATTACTCTGAAGTTCCGATCGTGGAAACACACCTATTATTGCTTAAAGCATGTTTTATGACAAAGGTCAGCGACACAGGCTGGTAGTCATAGAGCCAGTTTTCGGAACATTTTCACTCTGAAGGGAGATGGTGCAAAGTTTAACCTGAGTGTGTAATAACAGCCTGCTGGAAAAAGATGCTGGATACATAAAACAAAGGTGTAAAATCTTTCAACACATGACCTAGATTTATATCAATTTCAGGAGCTTTTGATGGGTTGACTCGTGATCGTTCTTTTACATAAATATTTATCCAACAATGACACCTAATTCAGAGTTGAATTTCCAGGTGCTAAATCCGATGGGCTGGGATGCTTTTGGACTTCCCGCTGAGAATGCAGCCATAGAAAGGGGTATTGATCCTGAAGAGTGGACCAAAAGGTATGTAAATTTACAACATTGGTTTATTGTCTGTTATTCATGTGTAAGTTCTTTCTTCTCTGCTTTTCTTTTCAGTAACACCCAGTCCATGAGGGAGCAGCTGGATAGCCTTGGGCTCTGCTTCAACTGGGACAGAGTAAGTAGGAGCTAGGAAAGTATAAGCCAAACTGTTACAAAAGGCACAATCTTATTCACACTTTCATTGTTCATACTCCTTAAACCTTTTCACATCCTGACACATTACAACCACAAACCTTTATGTGTTAGTGTTGCGATTATATGTGATAGATAAACAAAATGTATGCCTGTGCTCCTAAAGAAGAAAGCAACATGCTTCTCAATTATTATTATTTTTTTACAAAAACCTGAACAGTGAGGCCTGTTTAAGTATTCTACCCACTTTGATACCCCTAAATAAAGTGCTGTGCAACCACCTAAATAGTAAATAGAGTCTACCTGCATTTAATTTCATCCAAATATAAATCGAGCTGTTCTGTGAAGGCCTCAGAAGTTTGCTAAAGAAAACTGGTCAACACGCAGCATCAGGAAGATCAAAGGACACACCAGACAGGTCAGGGATGTAGTTGTGGAGAAGTTTAAAGCAGAAGGTTAAATGTAAACATCTCACAGAGCATCGCTCAAACTTTCTTCCAAAAATGGAAAGAGTCTGGCACCACCTCAGACATACCAAGACATGGCCGTCCATCTAATCTGACGGGCCGGTCAAGGAGAGCATTCATCAGAGAGGCACCGAAGAAGAATTTAGTAATTCTGGAGAAACTGCTGAGATCCACAGATCAGGCAGGATAATCTGTTAACAGGAGAACAATTAGTTCTGCTCTTCACCAATTTGACCTTTATTGAACAATGACAAGAAAAAGTCTTAAGAAAGTCCAAAGTGCTATTAGCGGCTTGTTGCAAGCCACATGGGAAACACACCAAACATGCATAAGAAGGTGCTCTGCTAGAATAAGAGGTAACTTTTCCCCCTTGTTACAAAATCTGTTTTATGGAAAACTAATACTGCATATCATCCTAAATACACCATCCCAATGGTGAAACATGGTACTTGTAGCATCATGCTGCTGGGTTTCTTTTTTCAGCTGGGACAACAAAACTGGTCAGAGCGGCTTTGATGATCGATGGAGCTAAAAACAAGGCAATCCTGGAAGAAAACCTGTTAAAAGCCGCATAAGACTGGAGACTGGAAAATAGGTTCCAGCAGCACAACAGTAAAAAAAGTCCAGACCTAAATCCAGTTAAGAAAAAAATACTGTTAACAAACAGTCTACATCCAATTAGAATGAGCTTGAGCTATTTTGCAAAGATGAATCGTCTAAAACTTCAGTCATTTAGATGATCAAACTGGTAGACATACCCCAAAAGACTTGCCGTTGTAATTGCAGCAAAAGCTACTTATGCAGAGTAATGATTCATGCGGTGTTATATACAAATGCATATTTTCCTTTTACCTTACAATTATGCAGCACTTTGTGTTTCTCCATTAACAAAAAATGTTGAGATTTATTGTTGTAATTTGAAATAATGTGAAAGAAAAAGTCGTAGGATTTTGAGTACTTTTGCAAGACACTCTGTAAAGATATCGATGGGATTTACAGTTTAACAAATAACCTGACTGGAGTTCAAAATGTGGGAGCAAATGGGCTGTGTGTGTGGGTGTTGGTTCTCTTTATGGCAATAAATAACATTTTCAATAAATAAGCAAGTCAATAAATAGATCAACACATGTACAGACATATAGAAGCAAGAAATAGTATACAAACGTCAATAACTGTCTCTAATATAGTGACATCCTACTACAGTCACCTCAAAATAACTTTAATTATAAAGGGTGTTTGAATTGGGGTTACATAGAGATTAAACTTAAAAAGTTTTAATATCGTGCAAAAAGTTTATTTATTTCAGTAATTAAACTTAAAAGGTGAAACTAATATATGATATATGACTTATTACATGCAAAGCAAGATATTTCAAGCTTTTATTTGTTATGACCCATAAATATCCAGAAAAGTCACTCTTGCTTCTGTGACTATAAACAATGAAAATAACTTTCTGGTGAGTTCCACTTTGTGCTGCACACCTGATTTTTAACTTTCATCTACAGGAAATCACCACTTCTCTTCCAGACTACTACAAGTGGACACAGTATCTGTTCATCAAACTCTTTGAAGCTGGCCTGGCATATCAAAAAGAGGTAGGAATGTTTTCTTCATAGAAAAATGACAAAACCAGTAGAGATGTCCCTTTGTTTTAACTAGAAAGAAGAAACCTTTCTGTTATTTGCGTTGAGATCAGGCAGCCTCATTTCATTTTAACTGTGTGGGCGTTTATCTGCATGTGTGTGCTTGTTTTTGAGCGGCTTACAGGCTGTGGTGAATTGGGACCCCGTTGATCAGACTGTGCTGGCAGATGAGCAAGTGGATGAAACTGGTCGATCCTGGAGGTCTGGTGCTCTGGTAGAGCAGAAGCTACTGACACAATGGTTCATCAAGACTACAAACTATGCTAAGGTTCGACTGTTTCATGTGTGAGAGGCCTACTTATACCATGTCTGTGTGTGTGTGGTGTCTGTGCGCGCGTGTGTGTAAAAATGAGCAGCGAAGCCTTATGATAACAATCACGGCTGACACTTCAGTAGCAGCAGCTGCTGCCTTGCCCTCCTGCTTTTGTAATCAGACCCCTGGAGACCATCATCTTTAGCCTGGCCTCTCTGTTCAAAGGGGAAAATACAGGAGCAGACCCGGGGTTGGTCAGGCTGGCTGGCTGATGAAAATGAACCTGCACAGGGGCGAACAGAACTGCTGCTGGGAAAGATAATGCCCCCTGGACTGAAACAGGCACAAGGAAGACCAGTCAATGCATTTTGCTTGCAAAAGTAAAACCCCCGGTAAATATTTAGTATTTAGAAGTGAACATTTTGTACTTAGTGACTGCAAAGGTAGTAGATTTTAAAAGTGTTCTTTCACAAAAACTGATTATGCATTAAAGTAAATATTTAGGCTATTTTTCACAAAAAGTATCCATCTACTCTCTGGTATAGCAAAAACAGATCATGTACTGTATATATTTTTGATAAATAATAAAGGTCACATCAACTTATCAAACTGGCATGTGAACAACTTTAACCTATCAGATTTGTTGAATGATTGATGAAGTTATTTAAGACATAATTCATATGCAAAAAAGCAGACATTTCTTGTTCTTACTGACTTCAAAGAGTTGCGCCCTACACTGTGATGGACCAATCAATTTTGATTTCTAGACTCGCAAAAACCTGTTAGAAAATAATCTGTAATCAACCTCAGTCAAAAGTGGCTTCATCCACAACTTTTTCTTTCTTTCTTTCTTTCTTTCTTTCTTTTTTTTAAGATGCTCATACATTTATAGAAAATTGTCCTGCAGTGATAAAGAACAACAAGAACATCTGTTTTAGAAGCAAAACTCAAAAATTATCCTGCTAGTAAAAAATGTATTCTGTGCTTCAAGAAAGATTCATTTCAAGTCTTAAAATGCGTTGTGGTTTCTTAACATCGTTAACTTGTTTAGACTGGAATGTTATTGTAGTTCAAATTACACAATAAATATTTAGCCCTAAAGGGGAACCAGAAGTCATTAAGACTGTCTCTAATGTACAGACTTTTCCACATTTAGTCCACAAACCTAAATGTTATACACTACTTAGTGTCGGTCTGTTACATACAATCTTAATAAAATACATAGCACTTTCTGGTTGTAACATGACAAAGTGTGAAACACTTCGAGGGTCTCTGAGTATTTTTCCAATGCACTGTAGTCATTAGTATATCAATTTGACTTATTTTGGATTTATTGCCTGCCAAGTTTTTCATTTTAGATTAATCTTTAGACATTTTGTCTACCGTCAGTTTTTATCCGCCTAGCTGAAGTTGTCCGTGTGCGACCGTGTCAGAAGTGCGAGTGGAGGTGGAAGCAGCCTACTGTGACAATGTGTTCCTGCATTTCTAATTTTCTCTGACGAGCAGAGAAGTGGGAAGGAAGGAACAGGGAGGTGTTAAGGGAAAGAAGTGAGAAAGACAGATGGAGTTGAAAGGAAGGAGCATGTCGAGCAGCAACGTGCCAAATGAAAAGTGATGTAATTGGACTGCGAGTTTCCTGCATGTGCGTCTCGTCTGCTCGGCCCTGCACGTGTTTGGGTCCGTTAGACAACATTAACCTCAGACAATGTTTAGTCAGTTTAGCCATCAAGTTGCTCCACATTGTACAATGGATCTATTAATGATGAAAAAAAATAACATGCAGACTGCGGGATGCTAAATTATCAGGTGGCTGCAGGAGAGTTTTTCAATTTCATGCATAATCACACTTTTTGCAGGCAGACAAACTCTGGACAAGGAGAGAGTGATTTTCCATTTTTACAGCTCTCTGACAGCATTAGTTCAAGTTTCTACAAATGCTTCATCATTTCAGTAAATTACCCAGAAGCAACTTGAGTTTTGTGTAACAGCGTATGATATTACTCTCTGAACGCCTCTTTCTTTCTCTCTGAGTAATATTTGGTTATTGCCATAGCATGTTTTCTCTGTCACGGTTTTCTTAGTTTCCATAGTAACGTCTGTCCTTGTTGTACATGTTACAGTTATTTGTGCTTCTGTGCCAAATCTGTATTTTTGAGTTCAGGAAAGTTAAAACACTAGCTCCCTCTCACTGGAAATAAATCTTTGATTATCTGTCATGACTTTATTTTTCATTGTTGGCAACTTTATTCAGTGGCTACCAGAGTTTTCACTGATGTCTCACTGATTCTGGTTCATTGTGTTTATGGTGCCTTATATAAGTTTTAATACCCCTTTAACTTTTCTGAATAATATTTTTTAATGTTACAACCACAAATGTCAATTTATTTTATGGGGATTTTATTTATGTCCTTCAAACATCTAATAGAGCTCTTTTCAGTCAGTTATTTAAACACTGAAAGACTATGGCACTACTGCAGATCCAACGAGACATGACCACATGCATAAATTGAGAATGATAACTCTGCAGAGCTGCAGAGATCCTGGCTGGACAATCTGTTGAGAGAGGAGCTATTTGTTGTGCACATCACAAAACTGGTCTTCATGAAAGAGTGGCAATAACAGATATATTGTTGAAGTAAAGGCAGGGAAAGTCCTGTTTACAGTTTGCCACAAGCCATGTTCGGGACACAGCAAACATGTGGAAGAAGGCACAATGATTAGATAGATAAGAGCAAAATTGGACATTTTTGCCTATATGTAAAATGTGGTGTGTGGCGGAAAGCTAGCGCTCCAAATCCTATACAACCGTTCCCATGGTGACTATAGATGGTGGCAGCATCATGTTGTGGGGATACTTTTCTTTGGCAGGGGCAGGGAAGCTGGTTAGAGTTGATTGAAAGGCTGCAAAAAAACAAACAAACTTGAGACTGGGACAGGGGTTCACCTTAAAGCAGGGCAATGATGCCAAAAATACAGCTTTATCTACAATGGAATGGTTTGGATCAAAGTATATAGATGTCTTGGAATGGCTCAGTCAAAGTCCAGATCTAAGTCCAAATGAGCATTAGTGTTGAGACTTTAAAAAAGATATTCACATATGCTCCCTATCTCTTTGAGCTATATCTCTAGATGTATTCAACAGGTAGAGACATACCCCAAAAGACATGCAGCTTTGTATGCATGCTCGTGGTTTGAATATAAATGTATGCTGCACTTTTCAGATTATTGGTGAAGGTTTTAGAAAACCAGACATGTCCAGTGCACTGCATGTCCCTCTTTCCCCAACCTGGAACAAGCACGGCGGTTCGATTCTGCACTCATGCCCACAGAGGACCCCAGCCAGTGTTTATGTTTGTATCAGTAACTCAGTGATGAGGCAGCGCATGCTGAACAGCTCCAGGAGGGGGATTGTAGGTAATAGATTGTGACAGACTGAAAGGGAAATAGAGAATCATAACATCTCTCTCCACTGACCAGCTGCTGCTTTTTGGCCCGAGCCTAGCTCATATGCATAGATCCATTTGATCAAGCAGGGTAACTGATGGAATGTGTGGGGAAAAATAGGAAGTGTGCTCCCAGTGTAGCTTCGTTGATTTCCAGGAAAGTAGAGGCAGTGGAGGTCAGAATATTTGAAAGTCCCCTTCTGTCCAGCTTTGGTGACTTGGTAGGTTAGGCTGCTTTGTCTAAATAATTTGGCTATGCTTTGAAAGAGGCCACACTAAGCTTCAGTCATGTACTTCTGAGAATATCGCCTTACCAAAGGGAGGTGGGAAATTAGCTGTTTTTTACACTTGTCCAGAGTTGAAAACACCACATTTGACTCTTCTATGTTTTTCCAGCCTCTCCTGGATGCTCTGGAAGACCTTCCTGAGTGGTATGGGGTTAAAGCCATGCAGGCAAACTGGATCGGAGAGTGCACTGGATGCTACTTTGATTTCAAACTCAAGGTGAAACTCCGCTCATTCATCATTCTCGCCATCTTTTAGCTTCTTTTTTCATGAGTTTTTTATTTCCTGCTTCTCTCCATCTATTTTCTGCTTCTTTTTCCACAAATTGATTGGTCATTTAAATCATTATTTTTGATGCCTCTGTTTACTGATTCCTTTCAATGAAAAATGCATTCAAAAAGATACCAGAATGATGGCTTTATTATTTGCTTTCGATAGCCACACGCCTTCTATGAGTGGCAATTTTCCCAAACAGATAATGTCACAGATTATTTTGGATTGACTTTTTTGAAAGCCATATTTGCAGTTCTTCATAAACTGTGGTTACAAGCTGAGTGGCAACAAAAAGCCTACTGGGAGGCCTTTGATTGTCAAAGCATGCTCCTCGAAAATGTTTTACTCAAATCTGTGTCTTTATTTTAAGACAAAGGTAGAAAATAGATGATTTATGTTTTTATATCTCTTTGTGTAAGAAATTTCTGTGGTAGAATGAATAATTAATTCACGTGGTTGTTAAGATCTACTGGTACTACTTTTTGGTTTTTGGGTACTTTTTTGAATATTTGGTGAAATTATTTTTTTACTTGTGCTTCTGAGAAGGTAAGACTTCATTCAGACTTTAACTAGACCACTCTATAGTCTCCTGCATCGCCGTAGCCTTTCTAACATGGCTGAATCATTGAAAATGTGAAAAGCTCATTACTGTCAGGCAACCACAATAATGCTGTGCATTTGGTAGCTGCCTCAACTTTGCCATCATTGGCACACATGTGTTTACTGACAATTTACAGAATTCCTGATATATATAGGAGGTTTCTGCAACTTCACTGTTGGTTTCTTCCTTACTGTGTGGGAGGAAATGTTATCAATACTGTCACTAGCTTATCAGTTTTTTAAAGGGATGCAGGTGAGGGGGGTTTCATCACAGAGCAATGTGCACAACAGAGCGTACCATCTTGCACAGTGGAGAAGACCATATTTCAAATAGATCGTAATTGCAATATCAGTATGTGTAATATTAATAACACAAAGGCCTTATTGGAATTCTGTAATTGTGAGCTAATGCACTCCAGGTGGCATTAGTTCCATCTTTGTTTGCTAATGCAATATCCATTCTGTTGAACAGAGTCTGACTGCAGTAGATGCTTCCACCTGACACAGATTACAGTACCAAAAGTTACTGAGGGTTGAAGACACACATGAGAGAAACGGGAGTGAGGAAAATGTGGATTCATCACAACTAATATTGTCATAGCAATCTTTATCAATGCTACTGCAAGTGCATGATTTTCTTGTTAAAGTGCAGTCCTATTATACTGGAATTTTTATCGTACCTTGCGCACTGTGTACATTTTAGCGGAACTCAGTCTCATTACCTCACCCCCAGCCCGCCCCTTCAGTAAAACAGGGCTTCTTTTGCTGTAAAATTATAATTTTCATTGAAAAGGTTGAGTAAAAAATAATCTCACAACTTGCTTAAATCAATCAGCCTTTGCACAATTTAGAGGTTTGTGTGTTTCTTCGCAGTACTTATTGGGGTCGAGATTGTGAGTTACTTTCAGCTATAGAGTGAGATCCCTTTGGTTGCAGCTAAAGCTCATAGCACCTCCTGCCTATAGCCAGCCCAGTGTGGACACAATGACGTTGTAGGCTTGGGATTGGGGCCAGCATTAGTTGTGCTTCATGTTGTCACATTATCCATCCACACCAGATCCCGCAGGCCACATTTTATAGATAGGCTGATGCTGATGTTACTAGGCTCCTCCGGGTTGCACCCAGAACCCACATATGTTGCCTCCATGATAATGAACCACCTAGATCTCCCTAAGAAAGTTGTATGTATGCTCAAAACAGTCAAGAAGCTGTCCTGTTTCATCATGTGTGACAGGAAGTGCACTAAACATCTCTAAGATCATCCACGTTGGATATTTAATATTGTGCTAAACTTTGAAGGGGACCAATTAAATGTTGTAAATAAGAAGTATTTGACAACAAAAATAAATGGTGGTGATTAACTCACTGATATTGTATAACTATAACATCTTCTAACCAAGCAGGGATTAACCGTAATGCAGAAAAACCTAAATGAAGTTAGAAAACCAGCAGGTGGTAGGGGGTTCTTACATTTTTCCTCTCTTACTTTGCAGATCGATGGCAGGGAGATAGGTGAGACCCTGTCAGCTTACAGCTCTACCCCAGAGATGGTGTATGGAGCAGCTTACCTGGCGATCCTGCCCTCCCACAGGCTGCTGCATGGTAGCAGCTCAGTCCGCTCTGTCCTGCAGCAAGCATTTCAGCCAGGGCAAGGTAAGTCTCACACCAACCGTTGCATTGAAACAACTCTTAGAAACGTTCAAATCTGTTTTGTAGTTGTCTTTGTTTGTCTTTTTGTAATAAATATGTTGTTGAACATTGCCGATTAACCATATGCCTGTGCAGCTTCAGTGGACTGCTGTGTTAAATAGTTTTTATAAAAAGGAGCCGTTATTTGAAGCAAGAACTGTCTCTCTAACTCCTCATTCACCCTATCATTGCAATCCAGACTCCCTAACCGAGGTCACTGCTCACAACCTGTTCACCGGCCTTGAGGTTCCCGTGGTGATCTCCCACAAGGAGGCGTTCGATGAAAATCTGGACACTGTGATTGGTGAGTTCGGGGGCTCGTGTTTGCTACTGGTTGCCACATGTAGGACAGGCTGTTATTAACCCTCTGAAAAGCCTGTAATACTGTATATTTTTTTCAGGCAAGGCAACAAGCACCAGAGGGTGTTTGTGTCAGGTTCAAAGTGAAACCCAAGGGATGTTTAGTCACTTCTCTAACATGTGTAGCATTACTGCAGGGGCAGCTTCTCCTTTTTGTTCCTGGGATCTGTTATTTGTGTTTATTTGTAAAAAATTATATATACATATGTTTATTACTATAATTTATTGTCATGCTGCTCCTTCCGTGACAGGTATTCCAGATGGCAGTGAGGAAGACCTGTCTGTGGCCAGAGCATTGAATCTGAGTTGGAGGACGGTGCTGAAAACTCACAAAGATGAAACACAAACTCTGATTAATTCTCAGGAGGTCAGCAGCGATAATAAGGAAGAGAATGAAGATTGCGTTGTTCATTTTGTGCTACTATTTAGAAAAACAATAATCTTTCTTTTTTCATGATCTCGGTGTAGTTCTCAGACCTGACCAGGGAGCAGGCATTTCATTCCATTACCCAGAAGGCCAGAGAGCATGCGGTTGGGGGCCACCTTACCAGCTCCAAGCTCAGAGACTGGTTGATATCCAGACAGCGTTACTGGGGCACACCCATCCCAATGGTGCACTGTGACTCTTGTGGTGCTGTCGCCGTCCCTGAGGAAGAGTTACCAGTTACTCTCCCAAAGGCGCTGTCTCTCACAGGAAAAGGGGCGTCGCCTTTGGAAGCTGTACATGATTGGGTCAACTGCAAGTGTCCCAGGTGGGAAAACGGATATTCAAATCACATATTTTTTATGTCCTAATGAAACTGGTCCAGGGTGCATTCACACTTGATACTCCGGTAGAATTGGGGACCAAAATTGCCACATTGTTGTTTTTTTTTAGCTGGTGCAGTTCACATTCACACTGCTCTTTGTCAAACGAACCAAAGATTTGAGCAACATGTTTAACTCCTCGTCTGTAGTGACGGTGCACTACGAATCAGGCATATATATATATATATATATATATATATATATATATATATATATATATATATATATATATATATATATATATATATATATATATATATATATATATATATATATATATATATATATACAGTCGTGGCCAAAAGTTTTGAGAATGACACAAATATTAGTTTTCACAAAGTTTGCTGCAAAACTACTTTTAGATCTTTGTTTCAGTTGTTTCTGTGATGTACTGAAATATAATTACAAGCACTTTATACATTTCAAAGGCCTTTATTTACAATTACATGACATTTATACAAAGAGTCAGTATTTGCAGTGTTGGCCCTTCTTTTTCAGGACCTCTGCAATTCGACTGGGTATGCTCTCAATCAACTTCTGGGCCAAATCCTGACTGATAGCAACCCATTCTTTCATAATCACTTTTTGGAGTTTGTCAGAATTGGTGGGTTTTTGTTTGTCGACCAGCCTCTTGAGGACTGACCACAAGTTCTCAATGGGATTAAGATCTGGGGAGTTTCCAGGCCATGGACCCAAAATTTCAACGCTTTGGTCCCCGAGCCACTTAGTTATCACTTTTGCCTAATGGCACGGTGCTCCATCGTCCTGGAAAATGCATTGTTCTTCACCAAACTGTTGTTGGATTGTTGGAAGAAGTTGCTGTTGGAGGGTGTTTTGGTATCATTCTTTATTCATGGCTGTGTGTTCTGGAGTATATGCAAATTGCTATTATAAAAACTTAAGCAGCAACTTATATATATATATATATATGTATATATATATATATATATATATATATATATATATATATATATAAGAATACATAAAATAAATGAATAAAAATTATCAGGTATTCAAATCTAGTCCCTGTATCCACCTGTATGGAAAATTCAACTAAATATATCCTGATTATTCAAACTAGGGCTGAGCAATATATCAATTATTTCGATTTATCAAATTTTTCTATTTGTGAAGATTGAATTTTTGGAATATTGAGAATATCGACAAAAAACTACACTAATGCATCTCTTGGGTATCCATAGTTCAAAGTGATGTCAGCCCACCCAAGGTCTTCCATCTTGTTTTACAAGCATGTTATACAGCGTGTATTTATTTGAATTTTTAATACAGGTCAACTCCAAGAAGAGAAGATTGAAATAAAAGCAAGTTTTAAGCAATATTTTCAGTCATTTGTGATTTCTCTTTAGGAAAGGAAAGAAGAAAAAAATTTATTCATATAAAAAAATCGAATTTGGCATGGAAAAAATGAAAGATTTTATTTTTTATCCTTGTCGCCTATCCCTAACCTAATTCTTCCAAAACAGTTTTAGAATGTTCAATGGCATGTTCAACTTTTGAAAATAAATCTCTAAATCAAGAATAATCTTCTAATATCTTCAAATAGTACCAGGGAATGTACTGACAAAAATCGTGATTTGATTTATATTGTGATATATATTGACTGATATTAAAAAAATGTTCTCCATATCACCCAGCCCTAATTGAAACTCTAATATCCAAACATTTGTATATATTTTATAGGGATGTTTGACTTAATCTGATCCAAGTCTTTCCCTGTCATTCCTTCCAGTGATTATTTATTGAATAAAATGACATCTCAAAAATAAATCTTTCCTTTGTGAAAGGAATTAATCAATGATATCAGCCCCCCTTCAAAGTACCACACCTCTATAATATATCCTTAGCTTATTGGACTGTCTAGCTCTGTACAAAAATCATAACCAATACTATTTTACTCTCAAAATACCATGCATTGCATTGCGGTTTATTGTAACAAAACAAAATGTGAAAAAAGTTCAAGAGGTGCAAACGCGTTTGCAAGGCTCTGCAGAATAAAAGGCTCCATCAAACAGTGAACTAATATACTTACAGATTCAGTCACTTACAGGTAAATTATCTTTTCTACTTAAAAATATCTTTAAAATACTGTCTGAATCATTTCATGGAGCACCTTGATGGCTCTTCACGCTCTTTGCCCTGACATCTTTGTTCAGCTGTTAAGTCATCCCCCAAAGAGGTTTTAAATAAATTATTTTATAATTGTTTTATCCCAAAGTATTACAGGCATTAGCACACAGAAGCCCCATTTAGATGCTTGATATTGTTTATGGGAGTCTTGTCTTATTTGTTTATTTTTTACAACAACATGAGTGATCGAGGAAATTACGCAGAGTACTCTGAGTCAGAATTGAATTATGTGTGAACCCTCTCCGGTGACTGTCTCTGCTCTGCATTTCCTGTGTTTCCTCAGGAGACCGGCTCTGACAAAACGAGCCTGCTGTCAGGCGACTTTACCAGAACACGGGCGTTGACAGAGAGTCTGCAAATTGTGTGATTAATGCTTTTTGTTCAGATTGGCTTATGCAATGAGTGGCATGTGTGGCAGGGGCCGCACGAGATGATGTCAGAGGATGCATAAGCCAGCTGTGCCTCGAAAGAGACACACAAAGGGAGTAAATGCACATGCATGATCCTCCTGCACACGGCAGTGATCTCACACACACGCTCGTTCCCCACTCAGTGACTTAGTGGATGTATTTGGAAATGCACGACGACTTCTCCTCTGGTGCCTCCGGAGTCCCTCGCTGACATGGGAATTCCTCTCTGAATACGACTAATCACCGTCAGGACTCCATGTTGATTAAAACAAAGGCCTACTCAGTCGCAGATGGCACAAGTCATCAGATTGTGTTTACTCTAAAGTTGTTAGAATTGCTCCCCATCAGCAATGATTGATGGTAATAATTGCCTAAGACGCCGTTATCTCCCCTCTACCCATCTCCCCCTCAGTTGTTAAGTGTCTGTCGAAATTTGTTCCCTTCACTCATGGACCGTGTCCAATTAAAGTTTGAGTGGAGCACAGACGAGCACGGTTGGTGAAAGAAACGGTTTTATCTGTCCTTGAGGAAGTCATTTCCTGCGCGCTCATCTCGTCTCCGACCCTCCGCAGATCTGTAAATTAGCCTGCCAACTGAACCCTGCTTCAGCTTTTGCCTGATTAGGAGAGCGTGTGTGTGTGTGTGTGTGTGTGTGTGTGCGTGCGTGTGTATGTTTGTGAGAACTTTATGGATCCACAGGTAAACAGAGAGACCACCTGGTTTGCAGAGCACCAACACATTGGGTAGGCAGGCTCGCAGACAGACAACAGATGGAGCTCTGTTTTCTTTGGGAAGAGGACTTTTATAGAGTGGGCAGCTGCCTCCTTTCCCGCATCTGTTCGAGAGCCTTTTGGCTCTCTCTGGCTCGTACTCTAAAGGCACTCTCACACTTTAAATACTTATGGCCACACAGATTTAGTTAGCTAGTTTTTATGGTTGGGCTCCTTTTGGGGCTTACAGGCCTGTTATCAGCAGACAGAAAGCTTTTCTGTTCGTTAATCTGTTCTTGAGAGGGAAGTGCAATGACTCGCAAAAGTATTTCACATCTTGTTCACAACAACATAAAACTTTAATGTATTTTATTGCAATGTTATGTGATAGACTTACAGAATGTAGTAGTGGAAAAATATTTTTTACATTTTTTGCTAGTAAATTATGGAAAGTGTGGCAATAGTACTGAGCTCCGCTAAGTCAATGCTTTGTTGGACCAACTTTTGTTGCAATTGTAGCTTCTTTTTGGGAATCTTTCTCCCAGCTTTGTACATCTAGAGACAAAACATCAACATTTCCTTTCTTTGTAAAGTTTCTCACACTATAATTCAAAGTACCTGTGAACAGTGGTAATCAAATCTTCCTATAGATTCTCAATCATATTTAGGACTGGACTATGAATGGGCCATTCCAACATATTAATATGCTTTGATCTATATCGTTCCAATTTAGCTCTAGCTGTACGTTTAGTCATTGTCCTGCTGGAAGTGAATCTCTGAGCCAGCCATAACGCTTTAGCAGCCTTTAACAAGTTTTCTTCCAAGATTGTCCATCATTTGGCAACATTCATCTTAAAAAATCTGAGCAGTTTCCCTGTTTTTACTGACCAAAAGCATCCCCACATCATGATTCTGTCGTTACTGTGTTTAACTATGGAGGTGTTGTGTTAAGAGTGATTTAGTTTCTTTATGTTTTTTTTTTCATTAAAGCCTTTCTTTCTGCCGCTCTTCCATCAAAGCCAAATTTGTAGAGACTGTGCCTCTCACAGTTTTCTTGTTAACAGAATATCCCACCTGAGCTGTGAATCTCTGCAGCTCCTCCAGAGTAACAATGGGACTTTTCGCTGTTTCTCTGATTAATGCTCTCCTTACTCAGTCTGTTAGTTTAGCTGGGTGGCGATGGTGGATAGGTGGATAGCTACTTCTAAGGGTAACTGATTGCACTGGATTTTATGTATGGGTATCAGAGTAAAGGGGGATGAACACAAATGCACGTCACACTTTTGAGATTTTGAGTCGCAAATAATTTTGTATCATAATCCGTACACTTTACTATTATGTTTTTCTTGTGTTGGCCTATTGCATAAAATCAGTAAATAATATTAAGTGAGGTTTTTGGTTTAAAAAAAAGTTAAATAGGTACTTTTTCAAGGAGACCATCTGTTCTGTAGCAAATCCTTTAAAATAGGAAAGCTCTTTCTTAGATGCTACTTCCTCATACATACTTTTTTATTTGAAGGGATTTTGTTATTTCATCCATGACTGCTGAGCTTTTATCCCTTGAAACAACACCTGACTTCCAAACATTAACCTTGCTACACCTTAGACTTGTTGCCTGGCAACCGTCAGCTCTTACCTCATCATTACAGTCTTATTATAGGCCGGTGTGGTAGGTGGTCGAGGTGTATGTGTCTCTCAGTGTGTCTTTTGGTGAAAATGTGATGTAAAAGTTTAGCTGTGTGACAGCAAATGTTCGACAGACAGTGACACAGAAGGTGAAGGAAGCTGCACCAGCCGTTCCTCACTCTGTGGTAGAGCTCTGAGCGGTTTTTCTGTTTATCTTTCTGAGACTGATTTTAAATCAACTGAGACTCATTATAATCTAAAAGGCAGACACTCACTGTTCTAAGAAATTGTCACGGGTTGAGGAACGGAGCCAAATGCAGTACGGCGTTTAGAGCGAAGCATGCTTATTAATTAATCCACACATTAGGTAGATGGAGGACACGACTGGGGAACACGACGGACAGTGACTACACCTGACGAACATCTGACAACAACAGGAAAGGGACAAACAGAAAAAAGATCCTAAATAAGAAACCAGAAACTAAACTGAGAATAAGAAATCTAGACTGATGAGCCAGGGAAGCAAAACTAAAGGTAAAACATCAAAATAAAGAACATCTAAGGACAAGGAAAGGGAAAATACAGAAATAAGAAAATGCCAAAATAACAGAATGTCACTATATATAATAAGGAAGTTAAATGACAAACTCAAAACACAAACAACTAAGGAACCTAACAGAAATGCTTTATTTCTAAAGCAAAAAGAAAAAAAAACACCCTCCAAAAGCTCTTTTCTCTGAATGTCTTTGTCAGTGTCCTTCCCTGCTCTGTGAAAGGGCTGTTGTCAGAGTCGCGATGTTCATCCGAAGTGCTGTTTGGCTTGGATAGAAAGGAGCCACGAGGTGGCATTTCCAACTCAAACACCCCATTAGAACCGAGGCCTGTCCTGTTAGCACAGTCTGTTAGCAGGGGCACAGGAACAGAGCTGTGATGCCGATCGGGCTTCAGCCGTGCCGCTCTGCAGAGACATGACCCTTTCAGCCAGATGGAGTCAGTTTTAGAACCTCAAACACACAAGTTTGTCTGAGCCCCAAAACACGGTTCATTCGTTTGCTCAGATTTGTCCAACTAATATTAACTGTTGCCCTGCTTCTGCCAACTGTCTGTGTTTTTCCTCCCCTGCCAGATGTAAGGGCCCAGCCAGGCGGGAGACCGACACCATGGACACGTTTGTGGACTCGGCCTGGTATTATTTCAGATACACAGACCCTCACAACACAGACAGGTTTGTGCCACTTCTTCAGCCCTGACAAAAGAAGAATGTGCATGAGGTTATCTTGCATTATTCAGTTTGGATCTGAATACATTTCCTGTTCTCTCCGTATGTACACACAAGCTTGACTCATACACAGTTTAAATTTATTTTTTTTTTTTTTTTGAAATTCATGATTTTGGAATGTGTAGAGTTGAAGTTCTTTCCTGATCTGGATTTCCATCCGTCAGTCAGTCTATGGTTGTGTCAGAGTCCATATTTAAAACCTGATCACAGAAGAAATGTCTGCTATAAATCTAGTGACTGTGCTTACAGTAAATTCTGGGGTAAAAACAATTTGATAACTCTAAGATTTAATTCTGCAACACTATGAAATTCTGACACGAAACTCCTAGGAACCCTGATTGGTGAATTTAGTCAATTTCAGCGTGTAACTGAGCCTATGTATTAGGAACTTTCTTTTAGTTTTGCCACATTAAATGTCCACACGCTGCTTGTGTTTATACACACACACACACACCCACACACACACACACACACACACACACACACACACACACACACACACACACACACACACACAGACTTCAGTAAGAGTGTTGCTTTCTTCCGACAGAGATTATGGTGCCATGGCCATCACCTGCTGGGATAGTGGCGATACCCAGAGTTTAACAAAAGAGATTAATTTCCCAGTGCCCTGACCTCGCAGTAAAGCTGCTTTGCAATGGAACGGACTGCTCTCTACGTTGCTTTAGAGAGCTGGGCAGATTATGGCACAACAGAAAAAGCAATTACACTATTTGTGCATTTCAGTCAGCCCGCTGAGCCTTTCACACAGAGAGGAAAGAAGATGAAAAGAAATAAGAGATGTTCAAAGTTTGAGGAAACAGATGAAATTTTCCAGTTATGTGGCGCTCTGTGTGTGGTTGAGTATTTCAGTTCCTTTGCCTGATGCCAGCAAGCAAGCAAAATAATTTTGTATTTTGGGAATGATTTTTCATCTAGGGAGAGACCCTGTCGGCCACAGAGGGAAGGTGAGAGTCAGAGAGGTGTGAAGGAGATAAATGACTTGTGTTAAAAAAAGACACAGTGAGATAGCAGCCTGCCTTAAAGAGCGTCATTACTGCTGATTATCACAAGAGCCGGGCTAACCACACGCAGCAGACCTGTCGAGATCCAAGGACCGCAGTTTGACTCAAGCTTTAACATGTTTGCTTCTTTTTCTCTGGGAGAGTGGAGCCAGTTAAACAGATGATTTATCAGGCTTATCCCTGGATGTTCATGTGTCAGAATCAGCCTGCCCTCTGCAGGAAGACACTGGGTATGTCTGTGGCCATCCTCACATGCAAATGCATTGCAATTCATGTATGGAAAGATTATAATGTCTACTTTCCTATTCCTATTTATTAAATAAGTCAGCAGTACTATTGATTATATATATTATATAGTTTAGTCTAAGCATCAAATTCAGTCTTTTCATTTTTAATGATTCTGCTGCTTGTCAAACTATTGAATTATATAAATGTCTTCCATATAAACTTGCTGTTTTAAAGGAAGTTTACTGGAGATTATGACCATTCATTTATGCAGAGGTTTCTGATTGTTCCACTGCTGCTTTCGTCCAGGCTTAAGTCCAACCTTTGACTGGGCCTTTGTCACACCTGGATTCCTTTCTTTTTTAGCCCTCCTGTTATGGATTAGCTGCTCTTCTCAGGGCATTGGTATTGTCGTATGACCTGATTTGAGCTTTCAGCTGTTGGAAAGATGTAGTCACATTCGACTCCTTGAATACTTCTATACACAGAGGAGTTCATGGTCGACCTCATCACTTACAGCTGCCTACACCCTGTCAAGGCCAAACAAGTCTAGTCATCAGCTCTTCACAGTTGACACATTTTCTTGTGTTTTTATTTAATAACCAAAGAATTCTAATGTGTTTTGAGCTGAGGCCTATTCAATCTGTGCTGTTTCTTTTGGGGGTTTTGTAATTACTTCGCACATTGTCTAAACTGATCCTTATGTTAGCTTGCATGGCTATCTACCTCTGGAAAGATTTACAGTTGTCTTGAGTTTCCAAACTTTTTGCAGATTGATGAGTAGCAACTGTTCGACTGAAATCGTCTCTGAAGTCTGTCCTTTGCTTTTATGTTTAGAGACACCTGAGTGCTGCACTTCAGCAAAGTGCCAAGCAATTTTCTTGTTTAGACCTGCTGATTTACCTATGATTAGTAGATTAGAGTAGTTGCACAGGGCTGCTGATTACTCTTTTAATCACAATAGAACAAGAGAGTGCAGATACGTTCTAAGTAGTAATACGTCATATGTTGTTCCTCAGAGGTTGGACATACAGATGGACACAAATGTATTGGCACCCTTCAATAAGCAAACCAAAACATCCAGATATTTGTGAAATAACTTGAAACCAAGAAGTTTTTGAGGCATCCCTTATTGTTTATTCCATATTCACGACAAACGAGACTCAATGGGCTCACAGAGCGGAGAAAGACTCCAATGTTTTATTCTCAGCCATTTTTGCATGTTTCTAGCTGTATGTATCGTGTTGGAGGTCAAACAACATGTGATTTATGCTGAGCTTTCTGACATTCCGAGGTATTTGTTGCTTCGGGCGCCTTGATAATCTTGAGACTTCGTGCTCAAATCAAGTTTTTCCTGTTCCAAGATTCAGCAAATCAGCCACAAAAAAGGAGACCCCTTGATTTTTTCCCCACTAGATATGGGGAAAGCTTCATTTTTACTCATGTAAACAGAGCTGATGTAACTGGTCTGAAATAACAACTTCCTTCTCATAAGTCCAACATATATTCTTCACTAAACATTGAGGCTCCTTAACATACATTTTTATGAATTCATGTCATTTTTCTGTAGCTTTTGTTAACTGTGGATCTCTCTTGCTTCTCCTTCAACGAAGCCTGTGCCATATTGTGATAGATGTTGCGATCAGAAAGTGATGTGCCTTGACCTTGGAGTTCAGCTGGAGTGGATTGGGTCCTTGAATTTTTTTCTTGCCAATGTCTGATCAGCCGGGGTTTGCATTTCCTCTCATGTCAACATCCTGGGAGGTTGGCAACAGTCCCAAACTGTGTTCACAGGAACATGCAGCTTCTAAGAGATCTTGTGGAGATCTTGCAGCCTTAGCTGTTAGTATGGTTATCTGTTTCTGCACTTCTCTTGCCTTTGCTTTCTCTGGTCTGGGTTGGCTTTGATGGATACAACAATCCCAAACTACCCAGTAGCATGTTTTCTCTTTTTAAATGGGCCTAATTGGCTGATGAACAGTTTAAAGGCACCCGACACTAATATTAAAGAGGGTGACAGAGACATGACTGTAATAGAAGGATTAATAGTCTCTTTATGGTTACCATCTAATCTGTTTATTTTGTTTTAGCATGTTTTTGTAGAATAAACAACAAATAATTGTTCTCCACAATTTTATATCCTTAAGGGATGCATGTATACATTAGACAGTTGCTTTTAACTGAATTACTTTTGAGACGAAATGAAGCATTGTTAAAAACATATGACCAGTTATGAGGACAGCCCTGTATTCTATATGTTAACTCAGCTTTGATACTAAAGAGCTTCACAATTTCCAGTCTGAGTAAATTTACCTTCTCTCTGCAGACCTTTTGAGCGCCACCTAGCCGACCACTGGCTTCCAGTGGATGTATACATCGGCGGGAAGGAGCACGCCGTTATGCACCTGTATTACGCCCGCTTCCTCTGCCATTTCTGCAAGGATCAAGGTCTTGTGGCTCACAGGTGGGCTGCATTGGCTTATCTGCTCCTGGCATACATGCATTTTTAATTTACACATCAGCTTATGAACTTTCTGCTCTGCAGGGAGCCATTTTGGAAACTTTTGGTACAGGGCCTGATCAAAGGTCAGACATTTAAGCTGGCAGGCAGCGGGCAGTATTTGAAGAGAGAAGAAATAGATTTCACAGGTACACACCACCTCAGTTCACTGCATGTTTGTTAATGTGACACGTTTTCAACAGATGGGCGAGGAAAGAGCTTCCATCTGTGGAGTGCAGGAAATAAAACATTTATTTTTAAATATATTATTAGTTTTTCATCACATATTCTTTTATATTCTTTTTATATTTATAAACCTAGATGGCTTTTGGCAAACTGCTAACAGGACTTTTTATGACTTTCTTTTATCAGTGGCTTTTTGCTTGTCACACACATCCATTTGTGGACTGGTGGACCGCAGATGTGATTGCCTAACTCTTTCAAAATATTCTTCTACCAGAGCTGTGGATCTCTGCACTACCATGAGCCTGTTCTTCTCTGATTAATGATGTTGTTTTACTTGGTCCTCATGAAGTTGTTTGTTCTCTAAAGTTATCTAACAAACCTCTAAGGCCTTCACAGAACAGCAACTGTATTTTATTTAGAGGTGTCAAAGTTAAGAGGCTTAATCCAAATGCACGGCATTCTTTTTATATTTTCTTTAGATTTGAAACCATGCCAACTTTGTTTTTCGGACGCAATTTACGCAAATTACACATTGAAAGGGGCATGGATACTTTTCCAAGGCATTGTTGTTTTCTTTTATTAAATGTTGCTAACTACATGAGCAAACAACAGATATAAATCTGTAAAATTGTATTTGTTATCATGATGAGTTTAATGTTGTTGCCCTTAAAAATGAGATTCCTGAAATGGTGGGTCTTATTATTCAGGTACAGAGCCAGTGGCTCTAAGTGGGGGCAGCATCGAGGTGACCTTCGAGAAGATGAGCAAGTCAAAACACAACGGGCTGGACCCTCAAGAGGTGGTGCGGCAGTACGGTGTGGACACCGTTCGTCTCTACATCCTTTACGCTGCGCCGCCTGAACAAGACATCCTCTGGAATGTCAAGAGTGAGCCAGGATGCAACTACAAAATTACACAGATGCATTAAATTATTGACAAGCC
The DNA here is from genome assembly GCA_963556495.2 of Valencia hispanica. Lineage (NCBI taxonomy): Eukaryota > Metazoa > Chordata > Actinopteri > Cyprinodontiformes > Valenciidae > Valencia > Valencia hispanica. The sequence continues at coordinate 31,686,737 of OY747710.1, forward strand.
TATATTAAGACTCGGGATAGAATATGGTGGTTTTGGAAGTGTGTTTTCTCTTTTTTTTATTTTGCAAAGAAAGGGTCTTTTAAAACAACATAATTGTCAGAATTTCTAAGTTTTTCTTTACCAGTAAGTGTCAAAGCGTCCTTTATCTTCTCATGTTTATGTTATCGCACTCCAGCGGATGCACTTCCAGGGGTTCTTCGTTGGCAGTCTCGACTTTGGCAGCTTGTGACAAAGCTAAGAGGAGCTCGACAACACGGTGATGTCCCGAACCCCTCCCTGCTGAAAAAGAAAGAGCTGGCAGAGGCCAAGAAGATCTGGAAAAACAAGAACTACGCAGTTCAAGAGGTGGGTGTTCTGTAGTATTGATTAACTGGTTATGATCTTCAATAAATGGTGGCAAATAATTTTTTTTATGAGATTTTTTTATGAGATTTTTTTTCATAGCCACTTTATGAGAATTGACATTGAATTAGTTTTTACCAGCAGGGGTCAGCAATGAGCTCTTATTTGAATTCCCCGTTTTGTTTTTTGTTTTTTACAGAAAGCTACTTATTTAGATGTTTGTCTTCTTGGAATTTTACTTCTCCTCAGCTTCTAATATTATTTTTAAAAGGCCTTAACTGCTATAAGGACATTTTCTCTCTTTTAAAAAAATGCTGGGTTTTTCAGCATTTTGGATATAAATTGAAACAATTTTCTACATCTCAGTACTTAAAAAATAATTGAAACATAATGATGAATTTTTCTAGAAAATAAAGGACTTTTTGCATACATTTTTATTTAAATGTCAAGGCAAAGCAAGGCAATTGTATTTGTATAGCACACTTTCAACAACAAGCTAATTCAAGGTGCTTTACATGATTAAGGGGTAAAATAAAAGCAGCAGTAAAACACAGACAAAGCATATAACGTACAAACAGCAATAAAGCATGAAGCATACACAGATACATCAAAGCATTATAAAGCATATAAAGTAAAAACAGCAATAAAGCAAAAATTATACACAAAACGTATGATACGTCAAAGCATTACTCAAAGGCAGCTCTAAACAGATACGTTTTTAGTTGGGATTTAAAAGAACTCTGTGTTTCTGCAGCTTTGCGGTTTTCTGGAAGTTTGTTCCAGATTAGAGGAGCATAGAAACAGAAAGCTGCTTCTCCATGTTTGGTTCTAATTCCAGGGATGTTGAGTAGACTGGAATTAGAGGACCTGAGTGGTCTGGGGGGTTGGTATAGTAACAGTAGATCTTCAACATACTTTGGTGCAAAGCCATTTAATGATTTATAAACTAGTAAAAGTATTTAGAAGTCTATTCTCTGAGCTACAGGGAGCCAGTGTAAGGACTTTAGAACTGGGGTGATGTGCTCTACTTTCCTGGTTCTAGTGAGGACAGGAGCAGCAGCGTTCTGGATCAACTGCAGCTGTCTAATTGACTTTTTAGGCAGACCTGTGAGAACGCTGTTGCAGTAATCAATCTGACTAAAGATAAACGCATGGATGAGTTTTTCGATGTCCTGTTGCGACATCAGTCCTTTAATCCTAGAAATGTTATTCAGGTGATAGAAGGCTGACCTTGTTATTGCCTTTATGTGACCCTGGAGGCTCAGGTCTGAGTCCATTACTACACCTAGATTTTGGGCCTGATTAGCAGTTTCTTGCTATATTAACTAAAGCTGTGTGCTGACTATTAATCATTCCTGTTTAGGTCCAAAAGTAATTACTTCTGTTTTGTTTCTGTTCAGCTGGAGAAAGTTTTTGCACATCCATCCATTGATTTGCTCGATGCATTTACTTATTGTTATTCTACTTATTGGTTGTTATAATCTGGGCTAGTTGGAGCATGTAGATATTAAATAAGAGGGGCCCCAGGAGGGAGCCCTGGGGCACCCCACATGTGATTTCTGTTCATTCTGATGAAAAGTTTCATATTGAAACAAAAAAGTGCCTGTTCTTTAGGTAAGACTCAAACCAGCCAAGTAATGTACCAGACAGTCCGACCCAGCTCTCCAGTCGTTCCAATAGTATATCATGATCAACAGTGTCAATTGCTGCACTGAGGTCCAACAGAACCAACACTGGGGTTCTACCACAGTCTGTATTTATGTTTATTTATGTTATAAAACAGAGATTTTAAACGGGTTTAAATGTTAAACAAAGCATCAAAACACATTTTTTAATTCTTACAAACAAAGCCCAAAAATTACAGATCATAGACTTCATTTTTTTTAAAGTAGCAGTATTTAGTGTAGGATATTCCAGTCCAGAAACTTGAAACTTTCCAGGCCTACCAAAATTACTCCAAGACTGTATCAACCAATCATTGAGGAGGCCACTAAAGAACACAGAACAGTATCTAAAACTCTGTTGGCCTCACTAAAGGTCTGTGTTTAGGATTCAACAATAAGAAAAAGAAACTAAGCAAAAACTGCCTCAGTGGGAAAGTTTCTGCTGTCCATGCAGAACGGATAGTACCAAGTCACATTTGCCAAAGAACATCTTGATTATCTCTGAGGTACTGGATAAATTATTTTGTGGACTAAGGAGACAAACGTTGAACTTTTCGGAAAGGTGTGCATCCTGTTACATTTAGCAAAAAAAACTATCACAACATTTCAGGAAAAGAACATCACACTGAGAGGTAAGCATAGTGGTGGTGGTGTGATGGTCAGGGCTTGCTTTCAGCTTTAGGACCTGGATGAGAAAGTAATTTTGCCACATATTCTACTTTCTACCAGAATTTCATGAGTGAGATTGTCCGGCCATCAGTTCGTAACCTTAAGCTCAAGGCAAGCACACTTTGGTTAGGCAGCATATGCAGCAGGATCCGTAGCATACCAGCAAGGCCATCTCTGAATGGCCTCGTAAAGTATGGACTTAAATCTGACTGAGATGCTACGACATGACCGTAAGCCAGCGAATTATACTCAAAAACTCTACAATGTGACTAATTGAAAACAATTTTGCATAGAGTGGGTCAAGGTTCCTCCACAAGGATGTAAAAGACCTATGGCCAGATATCACACATTTTTAATTGCAGCTGTTGGTGCCAAGGGGCGCAAAACCAGTTCTTTGACTGAGGTGGCGGTTACTTTTTATCATGTGAATAAATTTAGTATTTACTTTGCTTATTTTTGTCTGACATTAAAATTAGGTGTATGATCGTAAAAATTTAAGTGTGATAAAAAAGCAAAAACAGAAGAAATTGTAAACAGGGAAAATACATTTTCATAAAAATGAATTCAGAATTATTTAAAAACTCTAAAAAAATATTTCTAGTGTGATGTTTTGAGGAAGAAATTTTGTATGATCATAGAACATGTAAGTATAGGAAGGCTGCTCTTTCTTATTTACAAAGTATATATGATCGCACATCAGTAATACATTACTCACTACACATTTCTCGGTCGTGTGTTGATGAATCCGTCGCAACCTGAAACCCCTGGAGTAAAGAGCAACACCCGAAGAGGATGGAAATTGATTTTAAATCCACTGTGTCTCCTTTCACACTTTATAAATAGCTCCCCTTCGGCTGCCAGGTTGGATCCCCCTCCCTCTTCCTGTCGGATTCAGAGCTTTTGAAGGACCTCGGGCTGTTTGCTAAAAGGCCTTAAAGCTGTGGCTGTCCTTTAATGCATCTCACACAAAAAAAATCTACCTTCTTCTCAGGCTTTTCTAAAACTGGTTCTTCTCACAAGGCTAACATGGGAATGTTAAAACTGTTGGCTTTAGAGCTTGCGCACATGATCAAAACAGGAAGGCTCTTCTAAGCCTGTTATTGTTTATAATGATTCCCCTGAGGCAGACCTAAAACCATTGCATCTGTCCATGTGATCATCCTGTGTCTAATGATAAAATGCAAACAATTTTATTGATCTTATCAGCTTATTGTGTTAATATTTTCAGGTGACAGCTTACTTTGAAGAGGACTTTCTGTTCAACGCAGCCCTCTCTCGTCTGATGGGACTTACCAACACATTAAGTGTAAGTGTGACCTTTGAACAAATCTGTCACAGTTACTGTTTAGAACACGTTAGGTATCACATATTTAATATATTTTCTGTTTTTGTGGGTATTTAGAGTACAACGGGTCAAGTCTTACACCACAGTGTGGAGTTTGAGGAAGCTCTGGCTGCCCTTGTTATAATGACAGCACCCATGGCTCCTCACTTGGCTTCTGAGCTTTGGGCAGGTGAGTGACATTTTTTCTTCTAATTATGTCTCCACCATTCACAGGCTTGTGATCTGGTGCAGTTTATACTATCATGCCATTATCAGAGAAACAGGATGGCTATTTTTATTTTACATGTCTATCAGTTCCCTCTGACGTAAGAAAATATTAATCTACAAATTAAAATCCCGAAAGGGAAACTTTAGTACAGATGACATTTTAAGATAGCATCTGTTAGGGAAGCTTATAATAAAATTACGTTATTTTGCATAATGCAAGAGGAAGTAGCATCTGATAAACACTGCCAGGGAATCGTTCTTTTATGAAATCATTAACAGAAACATTAATAATGCATGGTCTTTATTTGCAACAGTTGAGAGACTAGCTAATCCTCAAGTGACAGTAGCGCTTGAACTAAATTCCACCAGGGCTTGCAATGATTGCCAGCTTTTTTACTAAAAAGATTCTAACAATTAGAGGGTTAATCTGTACATCAGTACCAAACCCATTACTGTTATCCCCAGTCAACACCAATGTAGAGAAAAGGTCTGAATTCAAAAAACTAAACCAAAGAAACCTTAATGAAATCATAACCCAATTAAGCTCCTCCTCTTGCTGCCTCGATATCTTACCCACAGTTTTTCTTAAGAAAGTTTTCCCTGTCATTGGGTCTGATCTGATTCAGGTAGTTAACTCATCCCTCCTGTCGGATATCTTCCCCCAGGATTTAAAAACAGCAGTTATCAAACCACTACTAAAGAATAATAACCTGGACATCAAGTTAATGCAGAACTACAGGCCACTTTCTAATCTTCCATTTATCAGCAAGATTATTGAAAATGTTTAGTTTAAACAGTTAAATAGCTTCCTAACAATGACCAACCATTTTGATGTTTTCAGTCTGGTTTCCATGCTCACCACGGCACAGAGACTGTTCTTGTCGAAGTTTTCAATGACATCCGCATAAATACAGACTGTGGTAGAACCATAGTGCTGGTACTTTTGGGCCTCACTGAGGTCACCTCAGTGCAGCATTTGACACCTTTGATCATGATATATATTATTGGAACGACTGGAGAACTGGGTCGGACTCTCTGCTACAGTACTTGGCTGGTTTGAATCTTACCTTAAGAACAGGAACTTCTTTGTGTCAATAGGCAATTCTTCATCAGAACAGACAGAAATCACAAACCCTATTTAATATCTACATGCTCCCACTAGCCCAGATTATAACAACCAACAAGATTAATTACCATAAATATGCAGCTTTACATTACAATGTCAACAGGTGGCTTTGAACCCATCCAAACCCTAAGTGAACTTTCTCCAGCTGAATAAAAACAAAACTGAAGTAATTATCTTTGCACCTAAAGATGAACGATCAATAGTCAGCACACAGCTTCAGTTAATACAGCTAGAAACTACTGATCAGGCCCGGAATCTAGATGTAGTGATGAACACAGACCTGAACCTTCAGGGACACATAAAAGCAATACCAAGGTCAGCCTTCTATACCCTGAAGAACATTTCTAGGATTAAAGGACTGATGTTGCAACGGGACCTTGAAAAACTCATCTTTAGTCGGATTGATTACTACAACAGCGTCCTCACAGGTCTGCCTAAAAAGTCAATCAGACAGCTGCAGCTGATCTAGAACGCTGCTGCTCATGTCCTCACTAGAACAAGGAAAGTCCTTATACTGGCTCCATGTACCTCAGAAAATACTTCAAAATACTTTTACTAGTTTATAAATCAGTGAATGGCTTAGCACTAAAGTATGTTGAAGACTTGTTGCCACTATATCAACACCCCCCCAGACCCCTCTGGTCTTCCAACTCTAGTCTACTAATTATCCTTAGAATTAAAACCAAACATGGAGAAGCAGCTTTCAGATTCTATGCTCCCCTTATCTGGAACAAACTCCTAGACCACTGCAAATCTGCAGAAACACTGAGTTCCTCTAAATCAAAGCTAAAAACCCATCTGTTTAGAGCTGCCTTTGAGTAAGTGATTAATAATAGCTTGAATGTCATATGTTCTAATGTGTCATATGTTGTGTCTCTAATGTTGTGTTTTATTCTTTTATTGCTGCTTTTATTTTATTTTATCCCCATAATGATGTAAAGAACCTTGAATTGTCTTATTGTTGAAAGTGTGCTATACAAATAAAGTTGCTTTGTATGGCCTTGCCATTTTTTTTCTCTAAAACCAGCATCTAAGATAATGTAACAGCCATTAGGATAGTAATGCATATTTTTCAATCAAGTTAGGCAAATTAGCACAGTTATTAGCACCACTGGTTAAAGATATGTAAAAAGCCTTTATATAGTTGCAGAAGCATAATCTCACACTAATAATTGTAGAAATAGCTAGCTTTGCAAAGTTAAGTCCCCATCCCATTTTTTATTTTCCTGCAGAGTCCAGCAGATTTTTAAAAGGGGCCTCATTATCACAGATCCTCCACCATATCTAATTGTGGTTTTCCACATTTTTGTCCTTTGTCTGATACTAAACCTACCTGGAAAGCAGGCTTAATCCTATTCCTACCTGCCCCGGACGAACAGTTCCAGCTAAAGGCCCAGTGGAGTGTAGCAAATTCCAACTGTTTACGTTTGCTATGGTAGGAAAGGGATGGCTTTTTCTTTCTGGCATGCTCCGTAAGCAATCAGCGGGCATGTAGATAGTTATCTTATTTTGTTTTGGAGACTTGGAGACACCAAGATGTCCTTCTTTCCTGCAGTTCTCTAACAGAGCGATTTTGGAGGTTTGTTTACATTTTGTTTACCTTTCTTACCATCCTCCTCACTGGAGGGTCCTTGATATGGGTCCAGCTTTGTGGATTGTAGCTATTAAGAGAAACAAGAAGTTTTTGTTTAGTAAAAAGTTTTGAGAACCTTTAACCACCCTTAAAGCAAAACAAGGGTTGAAAACACATTTTTTGTTGCTTTTATTTGAAAGGGATTGTTATGGAAGAGCAATAGTTATGTACAGTTGTGGTCAAACGTTTTGAGAATGACACAAATATTAGTTTTCACAAAGTTTGCTGCAAAACTACTTTTAGATCTTTGTTTCAGTTGTTTCTGTGATGTACTGAAATATAATTACAAGCACTTTATATGTTTCAAAGGCTTTTATTGACAATTACATGACATTTATGCAAGAGAGTATTTGCAGTGTTTGCCCTTCTTTTTCAGGACCTTTGCAATTCGACTGGGCATGCTCTCAATCAACTTCTGGGCCAAATCCTGACTGATAGCAACCCATTCTTTCATAATCACTTCTTGGAGTTTGTCAGAATTAGTGGGTTTTTGTTTGTCCACCCGCCTCTTGAGGACTGACCAAAAGTTCTCAATGGCATTAAGATCTGGGGAGTTTCCAGGTCATGGACCCAAAATGTCAACGTTTTGGTCCCTGAGCCACTTAGTTATCACTTTTGCCTTATGGCACGGTGCTCCATCGTCCTGGAAAATGCATTGTTCTTCACCAAACTGTTGTTGGATTGTTGGAAAAAGTTGCTGTTGGAGGGTGTTTTGGTACCATTCTTTATTCATGGCTGTGTTTTTGGGCAAAATTGTAAGTGAGCCCACTCCCTTGGATGAGAAGCAACCCCACACATGAATGGTCTCAGGATGCTTTACTGTTAGCATGACACAGGACTGATGGTAGCGCTCACCTTTTCTTCTCCGGACAAGCCTTTTTCCAGATGCCCCAAAAAATCGGAAAGAGGCTTCATCGGAGAATATGACTTTGCCCCAGTCCTCAGCAGTCCATTCACCATACTTTTTGCAGAAGATCAATCTGTCCCTGATGTTTTCTTTGGAGAGAAGTGGCTTCTTTGATCCCCTTCTTGACACCAGGCCATCTTCCAAAAGTCTTCGCCTCACTGTGCGTGCAGATGCGCTCACACCCATTTTTATGCAACGCAATGATGGCTGCATGCGTTTCTTTGTAGGTCACCATGGTTAACAATGGAAGAACAATGATTTCAAGCATCACCCTCCTTTCAACATGTCAAGTCTGCCATTCTAACCCAATCAGCCTGACATAATGATCTCCAGCCTTGTGCTTGTCAACATTCTCACTTGAGTTAAAAAACTTAAGCAGCAACTTTTCCCATTTCCAATATTCATGTAATTCTTTCGGCCACGACTGTGTTTCTCTAATTTTTTTTATTATTAATTTTTATTGTGGGATTTGTTTTTCTTACTAAGTAGTTGTCTTCAATGTAAAATTTGAATTACTCTAACTATGATGGTTATGATATGGCAATAAAAGACAAATTTATTTCATGACTTTTTCACCTCTTTTCCAGGGGTGCTAATATATTTGTCCATGTCTGTACATTACATTTGAACTGGAATACATTAACTCTATTTGACAGTCAATGCTGTTAGACATTTTGAGGCGAGCAAACAACAAAGAGCAAAATGTAGCGTTACCTTTTGTGCCTCATGTGGAAACTTGGCCTGGTAGTAGCCTTTATTGTTGTTGACGCACGTACATGAGCTTTCAACACACTGCGAGAACAGCGGTTCTGGAAAAGCACACAAGTCCAGCTGATGGGGAGAGTCAGGAAACCCTGACAGTTGAAGGCTGGAAGGGAAGGAGTGTGTGCTCTGTGTTGTTTGTGCTCATGGGTGTCAGTTCCTAAAACAGTTCATAAACAGGACAGAAAAACATCACCTCTGCTGCACTCAGCTGTGCGGGGCCTTTCACCCTGTGTGGTTTCTGTAATTTTACACACACACACAGTTCAGGATAGAGGAAGTACACATCCTTCCTCCGTGCATGCAAGAATGATGCACACTTACTGGTTTAACTGGGAGTCAGGAACATAAGATGGAAGGTGTAGCTGTTCTTCAGCGTTTTTCTGTCTTTTTACCATATTTCCCCCACACTGTAGCTAAGAGGTTTTTTAACAGCTGTTTTGGCAGTGCCTAAGCATTTCTGTATTTAGTCTGAATGCCCTCCTGTGTTCTCTCTTCCCCAGGTCTTTGCTCAGTGAAAAACCCCCTCAGCCCCCTCCTCCTGCGGAGTGGCGATGTTTTGCAACAGCCCTGGCCAATTGTGGACCCCGAGTATCTGGAAGCCCCTGACTTTGTGGAGCTGTCTGTGCTGGTAGGATTGTGTAAATCCTCTCAGACCTGATCTCACTGATGCACTGATGATTTAATCGTAACTGGAACAAAGGGACAAAAAGAAGTGATACTTAGAAAGATTCCTGGAAAGATTTTAATGGTGCCTGTCACTTGTTGCGTAGTACTGCCTAAAGCCATGTTTTCTTCATGTCTGGTTTAGACTAATGTATATCAGGTTTGGCCTTAAACACCTTGATAATAATTTAATTATCAAAACATGAAAGGTCTAATTTGATTGGTCCTTATTAATTTTATTAATACAAATAATAATAAAAAAATGATTAATTTTATTTTGAAACTTCAACATTAGCTCTTATAGGTTTATGTTTATTAGTAAAGTGGAACCTACTTTTACAATAATCTAGGAAATGTTAAATCTTTTTTAAGAGTATGTCCAAGCTTTATTTTGAAATCCCAACATTATGTTGTTTTCCTTTAGTTTAATTCCTCTAGTAATGTGAACCTGTTTTTCTAGTAATCTTAGAGTTATTAAGGCTCTTATTTTTGAAGAGTGTTTTTACCTTTATTTTGAACGGTCAGCGCCATTTGCTTTTTATGGGGGCTTAGTTTGACTAATGCGTGGAACCTACTGTTGCAGTAACTTATAATATCTTGACTTTTGTTTTGAAAAGTATAGTCAAGCTTTATTTTGTAATGCCAACATTATCCCATTTTCCTGAAAGGATTTAGTTCCACTAATGATGTGGAACCTATAGTACTGTTGCAGTAATCTATGATATGAGGCTTTTATTTTGAAAGGCCAACATTGTGCATTTTTATTGCTTGTTTAGTTATACTTGTTATGTGACACTATATATTGCCGTAATCTAATCTCTGAAAATTGGTCCTTTTATTTTGAAAAATATATGTGAAGTTTATTTTGAAAGTTCAACTTATGAACGTTTTGATCACTGGTGTAGAAGCATTAGGAACTTCTTATACAAGACAGAGTTTCTTATTTTGAAATGTATTTGTTATTTTGGACCTCCAAATGAATCCCTTACAACAATTAGCATAGATTTATTTGGAACACCAACGCTGTTCTTTTAATAATCCAATTTATAAATGGGATTCATTCCATAGAGTATCTGTTAGATTTATTTTTGAAAAATAAAACACAAAATTGCTCTTTATTCATTATCTTTACTGGAACCCAGCAGAAATAAAAAATCCCAAAAAATGATCAAGCAAATTAAAACTCTGAATTTATTTCTAGTAATTTCTACTATAAATACAATTTTTCCTTGAACACCAACACCTTGCTCATTTCCCACTGAAACTCTTTAACTTTTCAGCTCATGATTACATTCAAACTCTATAATTTTTAGCAGAGACTATAATTAGCCTTTGTGTGCACATGACTACATTCAAGCAAATACCTGTGTGTCGGTCTATGTGCCAGCAAGGCAAGTGGTGCACTTTAAGCTAACCTACATGTAGGTCGTAAATAAGTCTGCAAAAGAATTGCTGTTATTCCTCACTAGTATTTTCCCTCTGAAATTCTTTTTTTGGTTTGACTATGAGCTCAGAAAACAGTGAAAGTCTTTGCTTTAGCAATGTGTGTGTGTGAGTGTGTGGCCTAGTTACTACTCATGATGTGGGGACCTAAATCTGTCACATCACAAGGGTGTGTCCTCCTTATAAGGCTTAAAAAAAGGATGTCCACGTGGTGTAAATCTTTCCGTTTTAAGGCCCGCAGCATGTTTTCTGGTTAGATTAAAAGAAGATTTAAGTTTAGACTCCCTTAGGAAAAGGCAAATTAGCAAGCAAAGCAATGGGATTTAGCATACATTGGTCCAGGAAATGAAAGTTAACTGTTGTTATGCCTTGTGAAGGAATATGTGTATGTGCCACATATGCAGCTTTGGAGCCTTTATTATCAATTAGCTCTGTAGGAGTAACTTGGCCAGTAAACACCCATGAAAGAAAATAAAAATAGGTCTTCTGACTTTCTAAAGGTCTGTAAAAGTTCTACTTTGCACTATGGCTTCCTTTTTACGTACCGGTATTCGTTTTGCAGTCCTTGCACCAACCTAATGTTGCATGTTGTCAGTGCATAAAAATGAAAGAATCTGTCAATTGGAGGCCAAAAGAAATTGCTTCAGGCCTTAAACATAACTATTCTGAACCCATAAATTATGTCTGACAATCATGTCTTTAGGAAACAAGAAAAAGTTGACCTGGCACAAGACTTTAAAGATGTATCAGCTTTCAGTTGCATTATTTGTCAGGTTTCCAGCTAAAAGCTCTATGGGAATAACATTTTTCACACTAAAGTAAAGTTCTCTCTTTTAAAATGTGTCTTCTTTGGTAATTTTTTTTATAGCTTTAACTAAAGAAATGCCAACAGGTGTTCTTTGTGGCAGGCTGCAAGTGATAAAGACTTGTAGAAAGCCTGGAGAACTAAATTCAGTTGCAGAGTACTGTAATTTCGATTTCTCTATATATTAATATTTGTGACGCTGTTTATGATGCCACCTATGATCATACATTGCCTGGTTCTGTAGGTTTTTTGGCCAAGAGGTGTGAGACTCTGGAGCCACAGATTGAAGACCCCTGGTCCAGACGTTACTGGACAATATACAGCGATTTTTCTTTCTTCTTCTCTTTTTAACTTTAGCCTTTAGCTACCGACAACTATCATTGGGTGTACAGAGGGGAAAAAATATTCTGGTGTTTTTACTTTCTAAAGAGTATAAAATCAGTCTAGAAAAACAGTGATACTTGATTATGGTTCATTAGATGGATAGACTAAACATTACACTAATTCTAGTCCTAAATTGAAGTTTTTACTTTCTTTATATACACCAAGTGGGTCTGACAGGCGTGACGATTTCCCGATAATCCTCCTTTTCCAAACTTAGAGAAAGCACACACATTTGAACTCCCAGTCATCGAGGATAATGAGGCTGGTTTTCATTTGGACTCAACTGTCTGTTGTGGGATTCCTCGCACCCTCTTTCTTCTAATCATGTACTTGCGTTTGTTCCAAGTACATGGGAGAAACCGAAGGGAGAATTGTCACGGCTGAGTTGAGGGGCCTCAGACACACACATGCATCACATTCACAATGTGCATGCATGCACCTGCCTCTGAACACACATGACAAAGTGGCCTTCCCATACCTACCACTAACTATGTGTTTAAAAGGGTGTGCTGTATATGCAGTCGTAGAGCTGGAGTGTGTTATTTTAAGGCTGTGTTTTTTTTCCAAGACAGGATTTAGGTTCAGATTCATATGGACAATAGTTTGCCAAATGATATAAATCTTTTCAAAGGAAGAGCATGAGCATTCTCTCATCTGTTACCTTCTGTTTCCTGCCCTCAGATAAACAACCAGCCCTGTGGCACGGTGACGGTCCCTCTAGAGGTGTCCCAAGATTCCAGCCGGGTCCAGCAGCTGGTACTAGAGAGCCCCATTGGACAGAAGCTTCTGAGCGAGCGCAGCATCAAGAGAGCCATCCTCTCGCCCAGGACTGCCCTCATCAATTTCCTGGTTGATGAATGATGTATGGGTGTTTACCATTTCGCGTGTAGCACCTGGCAGGCAGCGCCTTGCTGCCTGCCAGGTGCTGTACACACAGACAGACTAATAATGTTGATATTTTGATATCGTAAGAGAAAGAACGAATATGGTTTATTATAATCTCAATGTAAATATCATCAAAAACAACAGCTTTTAATAAAAGATTCAGCAAGCAGAGTGTGTGATCTTTGCAAACCTTGTCAGGTTAGGTTCAGAACTCACAGAAAAGCCATGAACATAAGTGTCACGCTCAGACATCCTCCATTCTCTCATCGCTCCTGAACAACCCAGCATGTGATCCTCTAACTTTTGCAGCTTTTGCTCTATACAGGAAAAAGAACGTAATTTATTTTTGTGAGATTTTATGCTATAGACCAATACATAGTGGTGCATCCTTTTGAAGAAGAAGACATTTGAATAGATAGTTTTATATATTTTGTACTTGTATAAATCTAAAGAGTATGAATATGTTTTGCTGCCCTTTGAGTCAACACGTTGTAGAACCACCTTTGGTTTCTTTACAGTTGTAAGTCTTTTGGTGTCTTGTTTATACCAGCTGTGTACATCTAACGACTGACATTTTTCTCACTCTCTGTTGCAAAATAGCTTAAGAACAGTCAACTGGGATGGAGAGTGTTTATGAACATACACTTTCTGGCCTTGCCAGAGATTCTCAATTTAAGTCTGATCTAAATGTTTCCATCATAGCTCTGACTGTATGTTTAGAGACATTGTCCTGCTGAAAGTGGAACCTCTGCCTAAGTCTCAAGTCTATGCAGGTCTCTAGCAGGTTTTCTAACAGTATTGTATTTAACTCCATTCATCCTCACATCAACTCTGACCAGCTTCCCTGTTCCTGCCCCCCCCTCCCAAAAAAAAAAAATCATCTCACCAGCATGATGCTGCCACCACCATGTTTCAGTGTGGGAATGGCTATCTTTCAACAATGGCTTGTTATTAAATTGATGCACATCAGCTGTGGATCTCTGCAGCACGTTACTCTGAGCCTCTTGGCTGGTTCTCATGACCATACCTAAGTGGGTTTCCTGTTGTGCCATCATTTTTTGTTTAATAATTGGAACAGTGGCCCATGAAATTGTGAAATCTTAGTTTATTGTTTTATAACTTAAACCTGCTTTAAACTTCTTCACAAGGCTCTCCCAGACCCGTCTGCTGTTTCTATATGAGGCTATTTTTTCATTAATGTTCTCTAGCAGACTTCTGAGACCTGTACAAAGCAGTTGGGTTCATGCTGAGATTAAATTACACACAAGTGGCTTCTTTTTACTATTTATCTGCAATTAATTTTATTTTGGGGTATCTGAGCATGAAGGATGAGTTCAAATGAGGGTTTTTATGTTTTCAAACAAATCCATTATTCTCCTTTGACTTTGCAATTCTGCACTATGTTGAGTTGAGTTTATCAAAAGAAGTTGATGAATCTAAGTGTCTGAATGTTGTTGCACATCACTGTAGGTGAAGAGCTGCTGGGTTCAGTCTGTTGAACCATGCTGCCATCAAAAGGTTTTGTGGGATTTAACTAATGCGGTTGAGGTGGGATGATCTGTTTTTTACCCTGCCATCACATCTTGATTATCCATTGCTGCTCTGTGCCCCGTCACCAGCAGCGCCTGTTCATTAGCTCTGTGTCTCTGTGGCAGTGGGCCACCATGACTTAGCCATTAGCACCGCACTCAAAGAGCCCACAAGCCGGAGGCGCTGAAATCTATCTGTGTGCCCACCCACTAGCCTATCTTTAAAGCCTGTGTGAGTAAGCAGTCATCTGATATATACGAGCGTTTTGTCCTTCTCAACTTTTCAGTACCCACAAGATTTTTTGTAGGTGTGTGATGAAAATTTGCATCCCTCACAAGAATTTTCTAATGTCAGCAGTATAAATATAGCATCAGCTCAAAATATGCTTCTGTGTTATTTAAACAGAGACTTTGTATTTGCCTAATACAAACTTTGCAGAGAGAGAGAAAAACCGAATTTGCCTTGCTGATTCCCTTAACCTCTTTCCATATTTCTGTGATTTATCACCGACCATCAGGTGACAGGAAACGCTTTCAGGACAGACAGAATAACAGGAAGAAAGGCCAGGAATAAGAGAAGTGGAGCCAAACCTGTTTTAGCTATTCTTTATGTCAAATTTGCACACCTAAACAGAGCCAGATGCTGTCACAGCACAAAATGGAAAAGGCCAAGGAGACAGGTTTTTTCACCTCATCTTTGTGTTATCTTTCAACTCCCCTGTATGCTTTGTGTGAAATAAAAAAAAAAAATCCGCACAAGGTTTTCTTAAAAAAAAAAAAAAACTTCTGATTCTTTTATGTCATTTCAGCGACTAATAGACTAATACATCCAAAAATATTTGGATGGTTTAGAGCTGCCAGAAACTCCCAGACTACAAGTTAAGGTGGAACATAATATTTATTCACGCTTTAAGAAAAAAGGTCTGAGCTGCAGTGATGCATTTCCTCTGACAGTTAATTTTGTCACCATCGGCCTCCGCCATACCATTTACACTTTGTCAGCTCTACAGTTTCCATGACAACTTTGAACAGGGAAGTACTGCCTGTGACTCACTTTGTCTTCAACCACAGTTGTAGCCTTGTGCAGCATGAGTTATCTTTAGTGTGTTAAAGTAAATCATTTTCCTTCCTCAGAAAAGACAAATAAAGGGTGGGGCACGCAGCAGTGGAGTCCCAGTCACCCTTCACTGCACCAGTTTAGTTTCTGGACTGGCTTTTGTATTCCCACAGGAGGGTACAGTAATGCTGCAGCTCATTTAGCTGGAGGCTGACCACAAGGAAGATTGTTTGATCCTCTGAGGATGTTCTTTACTTCAAATGATTTTCTAACCAAGCTGTAGCTATTCCTTTATCTGAGATGAGGATAAAGCTAAATCTGTGTAAATACAAATTTGTCAAATTCTTAAAGCGACGATATCCCACAAATTGTCCAAAAATATCCACACGGGTGTGTCCTGTTTTACACTGGAATCTCTATTTATACAGTGCATCCAGTTTTTATTTTTTGACTCCATTCTCCAGTCGTCAGTGCAAAAGCTGTCTAAATGGTTCTTGAAATATGGTGGCTCTCAAAAGTGTACACACCCCTGGTAAAACGCCCTGTTTTTGTGATGTTGAAATAGGAAACCACAATACTTGCTCAAATATGACATTAATCCTGTACAAATCAAACAACAAATACATAAATCAGTTTCAAAGAAAAAAAAAATCTGGCCTCAGTGTGCCATGGTGTTTATACAATTCTGTGGACCTCTTATGTACGCTTCTCCTGACTAATATCTTCGAACACTGAGAACCGCTTTGATGTTTTGTAACCAATATGTGAATTATGGCTGTAGTTAGACGCAAATGTCAGGAAAATTGTGCAACTTCAGCTGAACTTGATTTTAGGTTTATCAGATTTAACTATAAAGGGTGTTTGGTGTGAACTTAGCCAGAATGAAAGCTAAATGAAAAGATGCTCCAACAAAACATTAGCTAAAGAGAATCAAACTAGGTTATTGAAACGTTTTGCAATAGTTTTTCCATCTAGATGAGGTTTTTTTTGTTGACTGCAAGAATGCAATCCAAGATGTTTCTCATTGTGTTCTTAGAAAACGTAAAATCTTGCTTTAAAACCTCATTTAATTTTACATAACAAAAACGGGTGTGTGTGCACCTTTCAGATTCCTGTAGGTAAGGAAGATTGCCACGTTTGTTCTATGACTTTTTATAAACTAATCTATTGTTTATATCTGTTCCCATCAAGCCAATCCAGCTTTCACCACAGTGTGTTAGGGTTTAACAAATTATGCTCTGCTTGAACATTTTTTTTTAATTGCATGTGTGTTTGTGGAAATGTTTTTGCCGTCAAGTCAATTAATGGTAATTTTATTGTATACCAAATGACAACAAAATGTTTCAGCGGTTCTTTGAGATCCAGATAAAAATACAAAAAGCAAATCAATTCAATAGTGTAGAGGGTGTAATCATTTTGTTCAGCCCTTTTACACCCTTAGGGTGAAATATATGTTTGCTTTTGATGTTATACTACCAATCGCCTGATGACAGCAGTTCAAAAATTCCATGAAGAATGTCTGATGAGTCTCAGACAATGTTAATTTTCTGTGAGGTGACCATGGCTCAGGAGGTAAGAGTGTCCTGTAAGCGGAGGGTTGCCAGTTCAAATCCTTGCTCCATCCGTCTTGGTCGTTGTGTCCTTTGGGTAAGACACTTCACCCACCTTGCCTATTGGTGGTGGTCAGAGGGCCTGGTGGCTTCAGTGTTTGACAGCCTCGTTTCTGTCAGTGTGCCCCAGTGCAGCTGTGGCTACAATGTAGCTTACCAACACCAGTGTGTGAAAGTATCATAGACTGGAAAGTAGGCTATGCATGAATGGGTGAATGACTGAATGTAGTGTGAAGCACTTGGGGTCCTCGTGACTAGATAAAACGCTATACAAGTACAGGCCATTTACCATTTTACAATTTAATTTCTCTGCTCCTCTACCAGGTCTCAAACAGATCGCGGACAGAACACACTCCACTGACCTTCTCAGCTCTGTTCACTATCCTCTGCATGGTCACGTTGCATACCATTATGTCCACACACTCTCACCAAAGCTCTGTAAAGTGTTGTGAGGATGTTGGAGAGGATTGTATATTTAATTTTTCTCACAAAATGCAGTCCCTTTTATGGCCATTGCATGATGCCAGTGATGTACTTCAACTGAGTGAGGTAATCAGAGATTAGTATTCAGAGGACCTTAATGCTTTGCCCTCTTTCTACTACGTGGTTGCTGATACTGGGGATGGTAGCTCAGGGGAACCAACAGGTTTATATTTCTGCACTAACCTATAGCTGTGTGACTTCCCCCCTGTACACTGATTCATCACTGCTGTGATTAGGTTCAACTACTGTGGTATCACAGTGACAGTTCGTGGTCAGGTTTTCCTCATGTGTGGATGTATAGTCATGTGGTGACTGACTGAACAGCAATGGACTGAGTATGCAACCATGTAAGATCCCAGTGTGAAGGAGTTGGAGACATTTTCTTTAGAAATGCACCCTCTCGGTCAAAACCTTCAGAATCCAGACAAGTAGCAGCGTTCAGGCCAAGCAGGAGAAGTTTTTTTTTGGGCAATGATGCTATTTGAGCTAAAATCAATGTACAGGATTTGGGCAGGGGGTTCTTAGTTGGCCCTACCAGTGTTCAATCATTAAAGCTAAACTTTATGGTATAAGTCACCAATATTGGAAAGGCATTGAAAACCATACAATTTATAAAATAACTGGCTTTCCATTGCTTCTTTCAAATATCTCAGTAGCAAAATTCCTCATAAAACAGCAGTAAGGAGGCCCTAAATAGGTAAAATTATTGACTGATAATTACATTTGGTATTATTTTTAATTGGTTTCCTTTGGTATTCAAGTTTCAGTTTATCTGTATTTCACCTAAACATTTAATTAACAATAAATACCAATGTATCCAATGTTAGTGAAAGCACATTTTGATTTTAACTCATTTTAACATTTGTAATCAAGCAGAAGCCTAGGCTTCATCCTGTCTAAATGCTTGAATTTGTGATCCCTCCCCCCCCCCACACACATTTGCATATGAATCTGGCGTTTTGTAACTGTAGCGTTCTCCTTTTTCAACACTTCAACTACAGTTCCTGGTTTAAAAAAAAAAAAAACTTTCTACACAGGACCTTTACTCCTCAGTTATTTAGAGATTCCTGAGCATTTACAAAAAGGGACAGAAAATCCACAACCACAAAGTTATAATATAAATCTGACAAACCATGTTTTAATAATAACCAACTATATATAAGGGATTGTGAGCCGGATATGGCTTGAAATTTAAAGTTAAACCTCCCCATGCCAGAATAATTAGAGGAAACCTTAGGGTAGGTGTGGCTAAGTTTAGTAGGTAATTGTTTGGAGAATTTTATTTGATCAAACAGATTAACATTGCCTTGCAAAACTAGGAGACATTTTATTAAGTAAAATGACGAATGATTTTCCAAATGTGTACTGATAGAAAACCTAAATATGCATTTGTATCAAAACCCCTATACATTATACATTCTTGCCACAAATCCCAAATAGATGTGGACTTTGACTAGGCCATCCTACCACATGAATATGCTTTGATCTAAGCCATTCCATCATAGCTCGGACTAGAAATGTCAACTCTTTTGCAGCTTCTAGCATGTCTGCAAAACTGTCCTGTATTAACCTTCCCATAAATTTGACCATTCTCTCCTTGCTAAAGAAATGCACTCCAAGCATGATGCTGCCCCCACCATGTGTCACCGTGGGGATAGTCAGTTCAGGATGATGTACAAAGTTTCCTACTACACAGCTTTGTATGTAGGCCAAAAGTTTAACTTTGGTCCGGAGCACCTTTCTTCCATATGTTTGGCCTTTCCCTTACATGACCTGTGAAAAAAATGAAAACTGAAACTCATATGGCTTTCTTTCAACAGTCAACATTATTTTTACCATTCTTCCTTAAAGGTTGGATTTATGGAGTGCCTGAGTTGCTGTTCTGTTGACAGATTCGCCCACCTGAACTGTGGATCTCTGCTCCTTCTCCAGAGTTGTTCCTTTGATAAATGCTCTCCTTGCCCAGTCAGTCAGTTTAAGTGGATGGTTATGTGTTCATTTTCCCCCTTTTTTTTGGTAGTTGTGTCACAACAGTGCTCCGTGAAAATTTCAAAGCGTGGGATATTGTTTCATAACCCAACCCTGGTTTAAACCTCTCTATAACCTTATCAATAAATCCTTCTGGTGTGCTCATTTGTCTTCAGCATGGGGTTAGTTCACTAAAGGTCCCTAAGAAACCTCTGAAAGAATCACAGACCAATAATTATAATAAGATTAAATTACACACAGGTGGACTCTAATTACTTATGACGTCACTTCTGGAAGGAGTTGGAGTCCCTTCATTTTCTTTAGAGGTATCAGAGTAAAGGAGGCTCATGAACACACCACTTTTTCATATTTTTATTTAGGGAGGGGGTCAAATAGCTTATTAGCTATATTGTGCCCCTTTGTCCTTCGGTAGAACTAATTGTGTTAGGTTTGATAAGGAAAGCGATATTTGAAGTGGTGCTGCCTGATATGAGCGCTGCGCCTTTAACAACACAGTTCTCTGCTTTGTGTCCGACCGGTGGCCACGTATGGCTCCCTTCAACAGCGGCTAACTAGTCCTACCCGTAAATCACCCCGACATTAGTCAACTATTTGTTTGTTGTTAACAAACGTGGCGGGCTTAGTTTTTTCTTCGTTTGAAGGGGAGAGGACAAAGTTTCGGAGGAATGTTTCCCGCTGGGACCGTGAAACCGGAGGAGGAGGAGGAGGAGGAGGAGGAGGGGGCAAACGGCGGAGGGGTCGTCCTGTCCAGTCAGAGTATCTGATCCGGGATCTGTTCAGTCAGACAGACGGCGGCTTCTTCGAGGCTGAACTGACTGATTCAGCGGGGGAAACTTTTTTTTTCTTCTCTTCTCGCCGCGGATGATTTCAGTTATAATTAGTCTGGATTAATTTAAAGTAGTTTTTAGTACTTTCCCCCCTCCCTCCTCTGTAAAGACTTTAAACTCTGGAGCTATCACTCTTCCTACGGACATTTGCGATTCAAATATAACTTCTTGTAACTTTATCACAGCAAACGGTTCGGTTTTCCAGCCCAGAATGGATAAATACGAAGATTTGGGACTCGAAGCGAGTAAGTTTATTGAAGATTTAAACATGTATGAAGCATCCAGAGATGGCTTGTTTCGAATGAGGAGAGATGCGGGAAACAACCCTGACTTTGAAGAGACTAGGAGGGTTTTTGCCTCCAAAATGACCAAAATACACATGCAGAAACAGCAAGAGGATATTGCGAAAAGCAACCCGGTCGTTAAAATGAACGGAGATCACCACGGCGGGGCTCATTACACCAAGGACAGACCGCCCTTCAACAGCTACCGACAGCCGGGGGAAACGGCGGCGAAGCCCCCGATCCTCTCGGGCCCGGTGCCCAGCACCACGCCGGTGAACCCGTGTGTTCAGTCTGAACCCCCAGCCAGCAGGGCGTATGGCTACGGAAGCAATTATGATAACAAGGAGCGCTTCGAGCCGCGTTCCTTCCATCACAACAACTCTTCCACGCCAAGTTGTGGAAGTGCTCCTGCAAATAATCTGCACCCGGTCGCCCCGTCCAGAGAGGGCAAGCTTCCCCCCGCTGTCTCAGGCAGCAGCACACCCCAACATCAGCCTCAGTCTCAGCGCCTGCAAGCATCTTCCACTGTCAGTCCATCACAGGCTGTCAATCAGAGCCTGCTTTGCTCTGCTGGGACAGCCAGGGCTTGGACTGAAGAGCCAGCTGGTCCTGACACACCTGCAGGCATCCCTGCCCTGCCTCTGAACACCTTCACAGGTGACAATGACTTCCACGTGCAGCAGCCTTCAAATCATCACCTACAACCTTCAAATCCCTCTGTCGACCACAGAGTCCCTGAAATGCCCCAACCTAAAGCCCAGGCTACCTCTTCGGCCCCGAGTGCCACTAAAACCCAGCTTCCGGCTCAGAGCCAAATCCCTGCCGGCCTGCAGGTCATCAGTGATGGTCCCGTGGGCCCGTCCTCCCCTAAGCCTACCCAGATACCTTCTTCCACTCAGCTGCTGGAGCTTGGACCCTCTGCAGCTGAAATCAAATTGGAGGCGCTCACTAAACAACTGGAAAAAGAGATGGATGCCCAGCCACAATCGGACTACTTTGGTAAGACTTCAGATCATCAGCAGCAACAAGCGGGCTCCTGACAGTTAATCACCAGCCGAATGACACGAACACCCACGCATGGTCAAGAACATAAACCCGCTTGTTTTTGATTGCATATTATACACACACACACACACACACACACACACACACACACACACACACACTGCCATCTCTCACACAGAAGCAAATGTTCTGTGCTTTCCTGCTCTCCTATATCTTTACTGATAAATTGTTGAACTTATAAATCATCCTATCTACAAATCGGTCTTTCTTTGATATAAATCCTTCTTTGTCTGCCCCAAGCAAAGCCTTAGCCAGTAAAAAAGCTTCCTTATTGTCTCCTCCCAGAGATCATTTTATTATTGTTGACACAAGAATAATAACAGCAGTCAGAGTGTCAGCATATAAATATTATCTGTTTAACCTCTTGTTTTTATCGTGTTTTCCCACCGTCCAGCGTCAGTAACAATGGCCTCCCCTGTTTTTAAGCTAATGCCATCCATAGACCTGTGCTTGCACATTTTTTCAATTCCCCCAAACTCAGCGTTTAATACCTGCTTCAGCTCCTGTTGAGTTCTGCCATTGTTGCCAAGGGTGCAGAGAAATGTCAGCAGAACACTGAGGTTGCTGTTCCCCACAGTGCCTTGCAAAAGTTTGCATACCCCTTAAACGTGGCCATGTTTTGTCATTTTATAACCACAAACTGCAATGCAATACAGACTTAATGTGGCAGACAAACTTAAGGTGGCACATAATTGCGATAGGGGAAAAAAAAAAACATGGTTTTTAAAATGTTGATTGAAAATCTAAAAAATGTGGTTGCGTTGGTATTTAGCCACTCTACATTATTACTGTTTAAAAACCATATTTTACAGCTAATGCAAATGTGTTTGGGGGTATGTCTTTTCCAGCTTTGCACAGCTAGAAAACATAATCATTGCCCTTTCTTCTTTGCATTATAGCTCAAACTCCATCAGTTTGGACTGCGTCATTCTAGCATATAAATAAGCCGAGGGTGGACAACTCCAGTCCCTAAAACCCGGTGGCCTTCTTATTTTACATGTTACCCTGGTTCAACACATCATCCATCTTCTCCTTAAACTGTCCCTTAGAAGGAACAGGGGAACCGTCCCTTCTGAATAAAAGTATCCCCACTGCCATATTTCAGTGTATTAATGATGACATGAGGTGTTAGTTTTCCACCACAAATAGGTTTCCATATAGGCCAAAAAGTTCTGTTGCGGTCTCATCTGACGTCAACCTTCTTCCACACGGTTGCTGTGTCCTTCAAATGTCTAACTGCAAAGGGGACTTTTAGCTTCGTCATTCTTCCACAAAGATTACCATAGATTTCCGGAGTGCATTGTTTCTGCTTAGCTGCAGCTCCTCCAGAGTTACCATGGGCTCTTGGCTCCTTCTATGATTAATGCTCTTCTCGCCCAGCTTGTCACTTTAGTTTGTGGAGATGTTCAAGGCAGTATAAAGTGTTGTTTTTAGAGAATTTTTTTTGCCAAGTGACTCACATTTTTGGGGCTCAATAGTTGCATATGGAGAAGTCAATTACAGCCTGCAGCTTGTTCATGTGTAAAACTGGTGGTGTCATGGGCCAGTATTCACTGTATATACAGATGCAGACACATTTATTTGTTAATGATGAGGAAAAATACTGAGGTGCAGCAGCGGCAGCGTGATCTCAAACTGAAAAAAAATAAACTAATTTAACCCTCAATTTGAAAACACCGATATAGTGGGGAAAACATTCAAAGTGCTGAAATATTAATAGAAAAAAAAAAGTATAGTAATCACATTTTTTATTTCAATTTTTTTTGATTAAATCTAATTTTCTAGGAGCTTTTATTAGTAATTCATGCCAACTGGTTGCTTGGGAGTGAAGCCAGGAAAAAGCTTTCCCTGTCCATCACCACTGTAAACATGTGGAGTTTGCGCAACTCCACTGGGACTTTCACTGAACCGTGTGTTTCATTTGGATGAGAGATCCAGTTTTCTGGGTACAAACTGCAGGTGGCTTTAGTGTGGAAAAAGGGGTTAAATATACACTACCGTTCAAAAGTTTGGGGTCACCCAAACAATTTTGTGTTTTCCATGAAAAGTCACACTTATTCACCACCATACGTTGTGAAATGAATAGAAAACAGAGTCAAGACATTGACAAGGTTAGAAATAATGATTTGTATTTGAAATAAGATTTTTTCACATCAAACTTTGCTTTCGTCAAAGAATCCTCCATTTGCAGCAATTGCAGCATTGCAGACCTTTGGCATTCTAGCTGTTAATTTGTTGAGGTAATCTGGAGAAATTGCACCCCACGCTTCTAGAAGCAGCTCCCACAATTTGGATTGGTTGGATGGGCACTTCTTGCGTACCATACGGTCAAGCTGCTCCCACAACAGCTCAATGGGGTTCAAATCTGGTGACTGCGCTGGCCACTCCATTACTGATAGAATACCAGCTGCCTGCTTCTTCTCTAAATAGTTCTTGCACAATTTGGAGGTGTGTTTTGGGTCATTGTCCTGTTGTAGGATGAAATTGGCTCCAATCAAGCGCTGTCCACTGGGTATGGCATGGCGTTGCAAAATGTAGTGATAGCCTTCCTTATTCAGAATCCCTTTTACCCTGTACAAATCTCCCACCTTACCAGCACCAAAGCAACCCCAGACCATCACATTACCTCCACCATGCTTAACAGATGGCGTCAGGCATTCTTCCAGCATCTTTTCAGTTGTTCTGCGTCTCACAAACGTTCTTCTTTGTGATCCAAACACCTCAAACTTGGATTCATCCATCCACAACACTTTTTTCCAGTCTTCCTCTGTCCAATGTCTGTGTTCTTTTGCTCATCTTAATCTTTTTCTTTTATTGGCCAGTCTCAGATATGGCTTTTTCTTTGCCACTCTGCCCTGAAGCCCAGAATCCTGCAGCCGCCTCTTCACTGTAGATGTTGACACTGGTGTTTTGCAGGTACTATTTAATGAAGATGCCAGTTGGGGACCTGTGAGGCGTCTGTTTCTCAAACTAGAGACTCTAATGTACTTATCTTCTTGCTCAGTTGTGCAACGTGGCCTCCCACTTCTTTTTCTACTCTGGTTAGAGCCTGTTTGTGCTGTCCTCTGAAGGGAGTAGTACACACCGTTGTAGGAAATCTTCAATTTCTTAGCAATTTCTCGCATGGAATAGCCTTCATTTCTAAGAACAAGAATAGACTGTCGAGTTTCAGATGAAAGTTCTCTTTTTCTGGCCATTTTGAGCGTTTAATTGACCCCACAAATGTGATGCTCCAGAAACTCAATCTGCTCAAAGGAAGGTCAGTTTTGTAGCTTCTGTACCAAGCTAAACTGTTTTCAGATGTGTGAACATGATTGCACAAGGGTTTTCTAATCATCAATTAGCCTTCTGAGCCAATGAGCAAACACATTGTACCATTAGAACACTGGAGTGATAGTTGCTGGAAATGGGCCTCTATACACCTATGTAGATATTGCACCAAAAACCAGACATTTGCTGCTAGAATAGTCATTTACCACATTAGCAATGTATAGAGTGTATTTCTTTAAAGTTAAGACTAGTTTAAAGTTATCTTCATTGAAAAGTACAGTGCTTTTCCTTCAAAAATAAGGACATTTCAATGTGACCCCAAACTTTTGAACGGTAGTGTATGTGGGATAGGTATCCCACAACCACAGCTAAGCATGGTGGAGGATCTGTGATGCTGTGGGCTGTTTCTCTTACCTGAAACTCTGTTAAGAGTGCATGGCATCGCCCCACTACCAGGAGATTTTTAAATAAAATCCTGTGAGCTCTAAATAGGCTACCACTAGGTCTTTCAAATACATGTGGGTTTAGATGAAGAGCAGAGAGTGTAAGAGATCAAAGATCAATCTCTGAATTGTTATAAAAGGCAATCCACTGTCCCGCTGGAAGGGAAGTGTTGAAAGCAGGAGTGAAAATGTGGGATTTTACCCCCACTGGATAAATGTACTCAAACCAAAGGTTCAATTTTTCTACATTCCTCGGGGTGAGATTAGGTTGCTGCAGTAAAAGAATCATTTATCTAAGGGGCTTATAACACTTTTTTTTAGTAGGGGCGCCAAAAAACGTGTCTGTGTCTGTAGCAATTTCAAAGCTGAAAGTTGCAAAACAGTAAACGTAATCCCATTACATTGGACAACATTCACATATACCACATAAACAGTAGGTAGGGATCCTCTTTCTATCCAGTAAGAATATGCAGTAATGTTTCATTAATCGATTCATTTCTTAACTTTTACCAGAGAACATAGAGCAACTCCAAACTCCGAGCTGACACAGGATATTACAATCTGTCGGCTTCCGCAGGCCATATAATCAATTCCCAAAGACGTTTAGATGTGTCTGAAGGGTTATCAAACTCACACACGGGAGTGAGCCTTCAAAAAACCCTGCCAGAGCAGAAGCCAAAAATCTCTGGGAAGAGTCAATATGGCGCTTTTTTTACTTGACAGCCAGATGGGATGAATTAATCCTTCATCCTGACACAACATTAAACCCTCCAGTGATTCTGTGTGTGTGAGAAACTCTAGTTCCACCACTTCTCCCCCCATCTTGGATGAACTTGACTGTAAATCTCACATTCTTTTAGTCTTATGGGGCCAAATACAAAAGACGCATCCACAAACTTTGCACCCAAAGCTCTCCGATTGTCAACTTATCCACTCGTCTGCACACCAGGCAGCCCAAAACTTGTCTGGGTACCACCACTGCGCCACCTCACCTCCCCATTTGTGTCTAAAAAAACCTAATTTTAAAAATTCCTGCAGACATTCCTGCCCGTTTCCCCCAGTGCAGCCATTTGGCACCGAACACTGTTTCCCAAAACCTACCTCTGCTGCTATGTCGATCGGCAAGGAGTAGTCATGGGAAATGTGATGCACCCGGCCTGAGGACACCGCTTGCTGAGAGTTACGCTGACAAAGACTTTTTAGAAGCACAATGTACACAGTCTTACAAAAACAGAAAATAGGATTTTAATAACCTACAGCTGTGGCTGCTGTGCTACTGCAGTACTGATCTTAAAATGTACAAAATGTGCTTAAAGAGAAATTGCATTTTCTTTATGGAACTAGAAAGGCATTTTATAAAGACATGGGGAAAAAAGCCTCCACGCTGTTTTAAAAAAAAAATCCTGCATGAATGCATGACTCAGAATGAGCCACGGTCTGGTGGGAAACTCCAAATAGGAACAACTGCATATGTGGGTTGTGTGGGATTGAGCATGTATAACTGCATTATTACATCCATTCAGTGTATCACTTCTAATCGACACTTCCTGGCTGCGCTTCGCTACTGTACTGTCTTACACGCCTGCAACGCTCAGGTCAGGGGGATATTTACGAGCCTCGTCGTGACAGTCCCATGCCATCCAACTACTTCTCTTACACACCAACACAGCGGGGGGGAGAAGGAGGAGTGTGAATTGCAATCGTGACATTCCAGCAGAAAATTCCTCTTGCGACGAGGAAACGGCGAGCGCTTCTCATATCTGCGATGAGCTGCTTCATAGCTAACGCATCACACATCAATTACAATCCATTATGGGAAACTCTTGAAGGAGGGCCCATTTGTTTTATGAATTGTTCTGGCTCTGGCTCGGTATTCCCATAGAAACTTCACGGAAATTTACTTGGCTGTAGTAAAAGTCGAAGACATATATTTATTGAACCTAAAGCACCAGAAAGAGTGGGAATGTTTTGCTGACATCAAAGTTTGAGCTTGACATGAAATGATGAGAAAAAAAACCAGCCTGCTTTTCTGTTAGAAACTTTATAGAGAAATCCATGGCTTGTGTGGTTGTACATATATTTTTTCCTTCTTGTGTCAGTGGATTATTTGGCAGTAGGCAGCCTTCTACTGAGCGTTTTGACAGCTGGAAAAGGTGAGGAAGGTAGAATGAGAAGCATGGCTGTGTGTTTTGCTTCCCCTCCCCCCGAGTCGAACCCAGGTAGTCCCTTTTAAATAAGCAGACTTGTAATGGCCCAGGCAGCAACAAGGATGATGCAGAAATAGGAATTTTAATTAATTGTAAAAAAGATTAGATTTTCTTGTCATTCTAAACAGAAATGAAAAAGATAATGAAATATAGTTTCTGTTCAGAGGAAAATCTTATAGCAAAACATGCTAAACTTTTTATAAGTGTACCAAAGGTGCAGTTTTCTTACAAATCTCATTCTGGGAGTTAGAAAATGGGATGTAAATGGCTGTGCCTTTTCTTTAGTAGTTTGAGCCTATAACTACTTTGTGTTTGCATGTAAACCAAATAGCTTATATAAGAGCAACATTCTTTTGCTTACTAATAATATCCCTGTGTTATCTCTAAATCTCCTCTCAAACCATTGGAGAACCCAGATGAAATGTGATATTTGGTGGCATAATACTTTGTTGATTTCTATCAAGATTTGGACTAAATTATAACGCCAAAGGTCTCAGAAGAAAGTTGGCTCAGCAGTGTTATTAAGTAAAACAGTTTTTTTGAAGGAGTCAGCCATGTGATGTTTGTTGGATACAGTGGAAACAGAAGGTTCTTTGTCGATGCTTTAGGAGGAGCAGGGTTGGGCGGGCTCCAATTCAGAGTCCCCGAGGAGTTTTTCTATAAGAAAAACCACACAAATAACTCTGTGCCTGTACACATACATTCTCACACCAAAAGGGAAACTCAAGGTCTCAAGGTTTCATCCTCTTGTCAGTGCTGTAATCCCCTGTGTGTTGAGGTTGTAGTTAATGACTGTGAAAGGCCATAACATAGCTGATTGATTTGGCATCCATCTGACTGCCTGTTAGTGACAGTGGTGATGAGCAGTCACCATATTGGTCGTCAAGTTGTATGGTAAACGCTCAGGGGCATAAATATAGAGCACGAAAGTATGATGTGTATTGAGGTCAAAAACTCACCTACGAGAGAGTTTTTTTTTGGGTTTTTTTTACCAGTCCCTTTTAAAATGTCCTTGTAGAACCAAAGGTTCACGCAAACCTATTTCCACAGGCCGAACTCTCCAAAATGTGAGAAACATATGGCCTACGTTTCGTCTGATGGCCTTTCAGTTCAAGCCAAAGCCTTTCTTGTATGAATACGGTGTAGCTCTACAAGTGACTCAGTTCGTTCTCTAAGCCAAGAAAATGGTGCGTAAGAACGGCGATTCTTCTGATTATGTAAGAGAAGTGACAAAACAGCCTTGTCGGACCAAAGTTAGGCTTTTTGTTATTTTGTTTGTCTTGATAGTGGCATTTCTGGTGTTAAACGCTGATTTCCTTACTGAAAAAGCGCTGTATAAATCCCGGCCCTTTACCTTTTGATGTATCAAGATCATTTCCTTATCCTGGTTTTGTCCCTCTTAATTCTTTCACATTTTAGATTAAAGACAGCATTGGCGGGTCTTGTTTTTTGTTTTGTTGTTTATCTTTGTGTATTAATAATTAGAGAGTAGATATTACTGAGTAGGTAAACAATTACATTCCTGACAGTTTTTTTATAGGCAAACAAAAATAATAGCTAGTCAAAATTTTCTTTTAATTGAAGTGTTGATTAATCATTGCATTGACCCTAATTAACTTTTAAACCCAAAAGATGCACAGAAATCTCTTCTGTCATAAAGAAGGTCATTAATTCAGACTGACATCAAGTCGACTGTTGTATTAATCAATTTATAACTATTGTAAGTTTATGTTTAGCGTTGAATCTTCAGCAGCTTTAGATATAAAAAAACATTGTTAGGATATAAACTTTGTGTTGCTCAGGGGCTGTATGGTGTCAAAGGGCAGAGGTTTTTTTTTTCTTCAGTGCTGCTCTCATGGCTTTTATTTGTCTTAACAGTCCACAAATAGCTTATTTTCTCTTCACATTTGACCATCTTTACTTTTGCTCGAGTGGGGGTGTGATCATTAAGCAGACTCCACTCTGATGTCTTCATATCAAGCCACCCAAACACAGTGTGTTGTGAAAGAAGGCACACTTTGATTTTTATCAACTCCTTTTTATGAACACAAGACCAAGTTTCAGAGCCAAGTCAAGCAAACAAACTGGGAGATATTTCCCCTTTTTACTAAATCAACTTCCTGACTTTTGTCTGGATAAACTAATACTGTGGTGTATTGTTTGCTTTAGGATACCCTTTTTTACATTTCTGTTGTACATTGTTGTATTTTTGTGTAAGCACTTAGTGAGGCGTCTCTTTGTCACTGTGTTATGTTCCAGGAGTTTGCGTGAAGTGTAACAAGGCGGTTTACGGAGCTAACCAGGCCTGCCAGGCTATGGGTAGCCTCTACCACGACACCTGCTTCACCTGCAGTGCCTGCAGTAAGTACATACAGCACCTACACTACACTATGCCTTCACTATGAAATCCATGCTCCTAACTTAAACCCTTATGGCCTCTTTTAGAGCTTATGGCTTGTTAATAACAGGCTGCCGAAGAGCCTGTAGCCGTGAAAGAAAGTGGCACCTTCCTCAGTCGTTTCCTTCCCTTCGTAAATGCACACAATTATGGAGGGATTGCCATCGTGCATTGCTGGTGTTTGGTTTGCGGGTGTGTCGGTCCTTCTTTCAGCCCACACAAAGACAGGGTTGAACTATTTACCTGCCTGATTTATCTATCTGCCTATAGAATACCCTTTTGGATGAAAAGATGCAGAACACGAGGGTGAAAGTCACAGCTTGACAAATATTTTTGACACTGGTTGGACTTTAATAAAAGCAATATTGGTCTTTAGTTGTTTTTTTTGAGCTAGTACAAGATACAAGAATCCCCTTCTATACAGTACCGTGCTTACATTTTTAATTGCTCTGAAATAGTCTTTTAAAATAATATTGATCTGAATTTCTCCAGGCTTTTGAAAGGTCGGTGACATGGTTTTCTTTATGATTTTGCGCACCCACTTGAAAAGATTGCAAGAAGGTTTGGATCTTTTGAAAGAAAAAAAAAATCAAATATATGAGTGACACTTATATATATATATAAATATATAAACATTCATGGAACTTTTTCACATTATTTGCGACGCCACATTCATTGTATTTTACTGACAATTTATGTGATAGAAGAACACTATCGGCTGCCTAGTCATGAAATAGAAAGAAAACTGCATTTTTTTTTTTTACCTACATTTTTATTTCATACGTGATTCTAAATATTTTCCCAATCAAAATATTTTCCCAAATACTTTGGTGACCTGTATCTTCATGCCTTGAATTTCCCTGACTGAAATACGACCTGGCTCGTCACCACAGCAAATTAAAATCTCCGCTCCAGTTATCAGCTCATGGGTATGTGGAGTATTTGTGCTACATTTTTGGCGAACCCCCCGCTGAGGCTCATTGTTCAGCAGCTCCTTTGACCTCGGACGGTTATGCTCTGAATCATGTGATAAACATCTCTGTTTTCCCCAGCCCCTCTGTCCTGTCTATGTGCGCAAGACGGGAGATAAAAGAGAACGGAGGCATTGTGTCTGACGTCTGACACGAAAGTGGGGAGGGGGTCATAGTTTACACGCTACATACCTCTCATAGCTCGCTCCATGTGAGGGCATTAGGGTTGCGCTCGCTTTAAGTGGCCAGAGAAAAAAAAAAAAACATCTCGTCCAGGGAGGAATGCAGGAACAGGGCCCCATGTAGGTGCAACAAAGTGTAAATAGATGGAGGAGAGACTGTGGACAGGGGAGCCATTCATTTGGAGCATACATCCCACCACAAACAGCCAGCATGGAGGGAAAAACTAAACAAGTTGGTATTTAGGCTACTCAGACATTTCTGTTAAAGATTTTTGTCGACGATCTCAAATCTCTGGTTTTTGTGAAGGTCTCATGTGCCTGCACTGATTTTAGAAAATGCTGATTCTTATTTTTATTTATTTTATTCTTTAAAGGAATTTTACTTAACAGTAAAAAAAAAAGTAGTTTTTCTTCTTTTCCTTACATGAGTTCTCATTAAAGGGATATTCCACTGCTGCATCATGTCCTTCCAGCGGCGGCTTACAGCAGTGCTTTGTCGTAATGTAGTCCCAAGTCTAAATCGGGTCCTGCAATTCCTTTGTGTTACTTATTATTTTCATTTACAGTCGATATGATTATTGAGGTTACCAGGAATAATTAGGATCCTTATTAGGACATTTTAATCACTTCTGCACACAAAATGCTAGTTTCTCCCATTCACTTACATTGTTTATGGTAAGCAAAAG
Organism: Valencia hispanica; assembly: GCA_963556495.2. NCBI lineage: Eukaryota > Metazoa > Chordata > Actinopteri > Cyprinodontiformes > Valenciidae > Valencia > Valencia hispanica. Next base: position 31,718,576 of record OY747710.1, read on the forward strand.
TAAACAGACTGCTGCCAGATTAGGAAAATGAGTGGGCTGGTGTCACGAATGCAGCGATCAATGGAAGATCACTGCTGGGAAGATGGATGTTCCAAGTGCAGAGTGAGGATGCAGCCGAAGGTCTTATTGGAGCGGAGGAGATGGAAGAACCAGGAACTCGTGATGCGAGGACCTTGGAAGGCTATTAGCCGTAGGGAATCGTCGGGTCTAGGATACTACTCAGGTTGGAGTCGTAGGAGCTATGCGTCACAACGAGGTGGATGACTGAGCGCCATAGAGGTGAGTGACGGGAGCTTTTGAGTGTTTGGGAGGAGGAGAATCTCATCAGAAGCAGCTGCTTCGAGTTGGGTCTGATGACTTCTTGACAGGACCCCCCCCTCGAGGCCCGTCACCTGAAGGGCCAAGGAAAACTCTGCACCTTTTACAGATGATGATCAGTCTCTCTTATGTCTCTTATCTGTGTTTTACTTTTTTTTCCCCAGTAAAAAAAAAAGAACACTGTTGTTGGCATGAACCATGAGTCCTTGAGTATGGTCCATTCTTTGATGGGTTAAAGATAGGACTTTGGAGTTTCTGTCCAGTCAGTCGTCAGGCAGGAATGGTCATGGGCCGATTCTGGTCACTAGTTGATTTTTCAGTTTCTCTTTGATTAGTCAGATTTGCTGCTGCACTTTGCTGCAGGGTGGATATTGGACGGTAGAGCCAGACACAGTTACAGGTTGAGGCTTATCCTCTGGAAAAAAACAAGCTTCTAAATTTGAAACACAGAAAAGTGACAGCCAGCAGTCTCATTCTCACTTCCACCAAGACTTCAAGATATTCCTCTTGGTCAGTTTGCTGGAAATTAGCATCTTTACCAGAACAGAAACTGATTGAGGGCGAGGCTGAATCTCAGCTTTAAGACGTTCTATTTCGTGGGGATGTCTCAGCTGAGTAATTTGCCAAAGGCAAAGAGGGAGGACCAGGGCGATGGCTTGTGGCGTCCCAGGGTCACTTGGAATTGATTATGTAGATTTTTTATTAACAGGATTATTCTACTGGACTAATATAATGGTTTTAATTAGAAAAATTGCTTTGTGTTTAGTTCTGTCCCACAGCTGTTTTACATTTTTATGAAAGAGCTACAGTCGTAGTCCTTTCTGGTGCTTTTCAACCCTTCAGTCCCGACGCCTGAGTTTAATTAAGGCCTTATCTTCTCAGAAAAGCGTAGAGTTTTCCTTCTTTAACTCACTGGGGCAAAAAAAGGCAGGGATTTGAAGAAGAGGAAAAGCCCTTAGCTTACTTTCATTCCCCTTATCCTACCTGCCTTTCACAGAGGACTTTGCTCTAAGACGTTTGGTCAATAATTACCCAAGTTTAACACCTTGCAAATGACCAGAATGACACAGTTCAGCACTGCGTGTGACCCATGAGCAGGTGTTTGTTTAATACTGGATCCTTTTTTATGCTCATAAAGTTAGATATTGCTTATAATTTAGCAGTTATTTCTTTAAAAAATAATTTACTGTATTATTGGTTGAAAGTATTTAATTCATTAACCCTGTTAAACACTCATTTTTATTGCAATTTATTGTTCTACTTTGCAATTTAATTGTGAACAATCTGGAGGTCTAGCAGTAGTCGAGTGTATGCAGATAATCAGGTAAGCAGCAGGAAAAAAGGATACCCCATCCTCTCCCCTTTCGTCCCCTCCCTAACCCCCTCACCCCACTCAGAAAATTTAAGGAATGTTCCCTCTTCCTGTGGGACCTAGGCAAGAATAGCTTTGTGAAGTAAGCAATAAGCTTTTGGAAGTGTGTGTGTGTGTGTGTATTGATATAAGAAGCGAGATCCAGACCATACACAGACAGACAGGAAACCTACCAACCATGTGGAACGACACTGGAACGGAACAAAGAGGGGAACACAGCGGGCCGTTGTGGGCTTTGCCCTGTGCTTGCCGTGGAATCAAACAAAGCAGAGTGCTTAATCTCTAGCACCTGTCTGGTAATTGGACATAATCAGCATTTTCCATGCACGTGTTTGATCCAGATACATTTCTCATCCCGGCCATATTAAATGAGAATCCCAGCACACCATAAGTCCCGCTCTTTGATTTATCTGCTCGGATATGGTGAATATTACAAGAGGGCCCATTACCTTCCAATGGCTGTAATTAATCACCACGGTCCTCATGCGGTAGTGCTGGAACTATTTTTTTTAGATTTGGATCATAACTCTTGCAGGATTTTCCACTCTTGACATTTTGATGTCGACTTTCCTTTTTCTTAGTCCGTTTTAATTGACTTTTTCTCATATCTTTATGATGAATAAAGAATGTATTTCCACAAGTGACCATTTGTTTTTTGGTATTTTTTTGCAGGTCGAAGACTAAGAGGGAAGGCTTTCTACTATGTTGGAGGGAAGGTTTTCTGTGAAGAGGACTTCCTGGTGGGTGATCAACATAAAATCAATAACCTATGTGCCTCTATTTAGGTGTGTTTTCTAATTGGGAATTGGGGTGGTTAGGAGATAACAAGTAGACCTTGTGGGGTGTTGTGTTCACAAACAATCAAAGCGTGGACCTCCAACTTTGACCCTGTGACCTTTTTCTAGCACCTAACTTAGCCGCTTCATGTCAGTTTGCTCATGTGTTCGCTGCTGGAAGTAGGTCGGTAACTTGAGAAGCTGCTTTGCTTTATAGGTTAGAGGGCAGTCAGGCCATTTTCACCAGTCACGTTTGACAAGCAACCAACCTCTGTAAATGTAGATGCAGGATTACGTAACAACAAGGGAACTTATAAAAGGACTGTATTCTTTCTGAGGTTACTGTTATATTAAGCTGTCTCTCAGTAGAACATTCTGAAAATAATTTATTTCAGTAATTTGGTTTAATAAGGGAAAAATCTATGTGGGATAGATTGATAACATGTAGGGTGATGTGTTGCAGTTGTTTTATTTCTGTTATATGATTAGGACTTACAGCTAATGAGAACCCAATGGAATGGAATGGAAAGTTAGGTGGAAGGAAAAAGATGCGATCAAAAAAAGATTCAGAATATGCCGACTGTGACTGTAGTCGGTGATTCAAGAGACACCACACACAGACGTTCCTTGGTTTAAGCCACTTCTAAACCAGACCCAATAGTAACATTTGACCTAGGCAAAGGACAAAGATGACTGGGGTCTTGTTTATTAAACTTTGTGCAGAGTCCTTACTAAAACTGTACTTAAGCTTAGCAAAAGTTTACTTAAGCAAAGAAATGTTCCGATCTATGAAACTTTATATATAAATCACACTCTCATTTGAAATGTGCTCAGGTGATTTTGAATGATATCCCCCCTACTACACACTCACGTTCTGCCGTAAACACTAAATGCAAAGTACCTAGGGAATATTCTGCACAGACATCAGCCGGCTGATATGTGGCATTTCACGGGTCACTATGGCAACCGAGAGGCAAATAACGTGCAATTCCACTGAGATAGAAATCAACGTGGCTGTGTTTGACGTAGAGGCATGGAAAACAGTTTTATTACAATTGATAATTTTTTTAAATGTATTTAGAGCTTTACTCAGCCAAAAAGGCAACCAGTGTTTCACAGTAAAAGACAAAAATATAGTTAGCAATAACAAAAATGTGTAACAGGGGAACACAAGTAAAGAGATTAAAATCAAAAATAAAAGCAGCAGCAGAAGCGATTAAAAAAAATAAGAACAATTAATTTACAGTTTGATATATATTACTTCTTGTAGCAACAATAAGATTGGAATAAAATCAAATTAAACCAAATTACAAAAAAAGTAAAGTGCTTTTAAAGTCTAATTTGAAAAAGTTTTATTTGCACAAACTATTATTTCGGGGTCACAAATAAATGGAAGAGCTGCGAGTGACACAGCGTTGATGCAGCGGCGTGCCTGACATAAAAAAGAAGGTTCCCAGTTCGGCACATATATCTAATAAGACTGCTTTAGGAAATCCACATCAGCTGATCAGCCAGTCATCATCAAGGGCCAGGAAACATGAAAAACTCCCCCCATCTAGATGCTGCTAGTGGTTTGATCTTCAAGGAGCGCCAGCACATCCATTCTGCAGCATTATGCAGGAGTGTCACTGAAGTATTGATATTTTTACTCAGTAATTAAACCTTTTGCTACACACCTTCTCACAATTAATGCAAGTGCAATTGCTATATAATCTGAAGACATACATATGAACATATTATGATATAATTCATTAATACGACATAATTTCATTCAGATTCTCATTTTTATTTTCAGTTTATAGACGCGAGTGTGGGTTGACTGGTGTGTGTGCGCGCGAGGGTTGTCCCACTGGCTGTGCTGCCAGTTTCCCCATGTCCAAAATGTGCTTAAGCAAGGTTCTTAGTCTTCTTAAAGTTGCGCACATATTTCCGTCACATTTTTTTCTATAAATCACAAAGTTTGTCTAGAAAGTGACTTTTGCCATTTTCAGACCCTGTTATAAATGTGACCCCTGGTTTCTTTCTTTCTTAGTGGTTCAAAGTCCTCTTTCCTTTCATAGTTTGTTTTATTTTTTAAAGATTAAATTACAACTTGCTTTTCATTTGTACATCAATCTCTGGGAGCCTGGACGAAGATTGGGGAGGCACTGATTCCAGGGTGAACTTCAACAGTCAGTGATGATTTTGGGACCCAGATCATCTGCTGGTGTTGCTGATGTCCACTAAGTTTGCTCGAGTCAAGTCAATGCAGCCATCTACTAGAAAATCACCGAGCGCTTCATGATTCCCTCAGATGAGATTTTTGAATGAAAATGATTTCATTTTCCAACAGGACCCGGCACCCTTTCACACTGTCAGAAGTACCAATACCTTTAATAATCATTTTTTCACTCTGCTTGATTGGCCAGCAAACTGGCCCGACATCAAACTCACAAAATCTGTAGAGTTTTGTCAAGAGGAAGAAGAACACCAGATCCAACAAAGCAGATGAGCTAAAAGCCACCATTAAAGCAACCTGGACTTTTTAAAATGAGATTAATAATAATGAATAACAGTATTAGCCTTTATTTAGCAATGATGATCCCATTCAGATCCAGCATCTCTAATTAGAGGGAGTCCTGGTGACGATTTAAGCATCAAAATTAACACCCAAGCAGACCCACAGGCTGACCACCTCCATGGCACGGTGCACTGATGTGAAAATTCATGCAAAAGGAGCCGCAACTTTTAGAGATGTTATTTGTGGGTGGAATGCTTTCCAGCTGTTCAAAGCAGTAGTTTCAGTTTATTTTAACAGGCTGAAGCGCACAGATGGCGCGCGGTTGTTCAGATCTCAGACTAAAAGGTTCAAATCTCGTTCTCTGCAACCAAATTCAAATAAATTTCTTGTCTTCTTTTTTTTCCTTCCTGCAGTACTCTGGTTTCCAGCAGTCTGCTGATAAGTGCAACGCATGCGGACATCTGATCATGGACATGGTAAGTGTCTGTTTCTTCTCTCTCTGGCTGACTTGGTGTGTGACTCAGAACCAGACAGAGACTTCTGATTTGTTTTCCCCTCGATGCGCTTTGCTTGTGCACATGTGGATGTAAAACCTGGGTGGACAGGTTTCACAGTTTGGTGGGAACATGCTCACAAAAAGTGGAGAAAGAGGCTCAAGCGATGTCTTCAAATGAGGGATTTCTCAGAAAATAAATCTGCAGGTGTTCTCACTTCAGTAGACGTCTCCATATTCTAACTGATTAGCAATATAAAATTCTCTGTGTAAACCTACACCACAGGGTCTTGTTTTTAGGTTTCTTCAAAAATGGCCTCTCTAATGTTTTCTTGTATTAAGGTAAATTATCTTAATGGTAGAATTTAACCGCATTTTAATACTAAACAAGTTTCACCAGCTCTTTAATTATTTTGATAGAAAGGAGTAAGATGTGGACAAAGCTGTATTAATGTCCTTAATGTGATTCCGTCTGCAGATCCTGCAGGCTCTCGGGAAGTCGTACCACCCCGGCTGTTTCCGCTGCGTGATCTGTAACGAGAGCCTTGATGGAGTACCCTTCACTGTGGACACCGAAAATAAGATCTACTGTGTCAAAGACTATCACAGGTGAACAAGTAGTCACGCACTTTACTACGGTTTGTCACATCACAACAAACTCCTAATTTGTTGGGATTTAATACGATGGACTAACAAAGCAGCACGTAATTGTAAAGTGGAAGGAAAATAATGCCCTGGTGTGCAAAATGTTTTACAGACAGAAATCTGAAAAATGGGATGTGCATTCCCCCCCCTCGACCTTTTCATAGAAGTCACGTATTTATTAAATAGTGTGTAAAACTTAGTAGAAATCCAGTTGTTTTGTGAAGGCCTCAGAGGTTTAGTGATCAAACAGCATCATGAAGACCAAGGAACACATCCGACAGGTCAGGGATAAACAGGTTCAGGTTATAAACAGTATCTCAAGCTTTGAACACAGAGCTCTGGTCAATCTGTTATCCAAAAATAGAAAAAGTATGTCCATGCCCCTGAACTGACAGGTCAGGCAGAGCAAGGAGCTGCAAAGAGCCGCTACTCAGGTGGGAGAATCATTCATGAGATTGGAAATGCTGTTCTTCACCAATTATAGGGAAGATGGTCCGAGTTGATGGCAGAAAGTGGGCAAAATTGTCCTCCTCTAGACGTGCAAAGCTGTTGGAGAAATACCCACAAAGGCCCCGCAGCAAAGTAATGACTCAGAGAGGCTGAATACAAATGCTTCCCACACTTTTCAAAAAAAAATTTGAAACTGTATAATTTTTCACCCACTTCACAATTATGTACTACTTTGTGTTGGTAAATGTAATAAAATGTTAATAAAATTCAGTAAGGGTTGTGGTTTCAACAAAATGTGACAAACTTTTTAAGAGACGTGAAAAGTTTTGCCCTGTAGTTTGGATACACAAGAACCCAGCCTCAGTTTTCTGGGATGAATGACTAGAATGTGACACTGTATTAAGTATCTGGGGGTCACCTGGGTCCCAGCACAAACTGTTAACTTTGTTATAATTATACCGCTGGTGAAGGGGGGATACTGTGAAGGCCCGACTGAGCTCACTTAGGGTTTCTCTAGTCTGCGCCACGTTTGGCAGACACATGAGAACTTTAGTCTGGCATGGCAAGAGGGGGAGAAGAGATCACTGTTCAGTTATAGGTGTAAAGAGAAGCATGGGCACAGCTGCTCAGGTCCTACAAGACAAATCCAGGTCCGCAGGTATCTGTTGAAAATGAACGTTCTCTCTGTCTCGGAAGAAAATAAGTCGGGTGTTTACAACTCAACAAAATGGAGACAACAACCTCCTTCTGGTTATGAGTAAAACCTTCAGTATTTTCGGCAGCAGCCCTTTAGTTGCAGCTGCCTCTCTGTGTGGACAGCATGTCCAGCACCACGTAGCACGTGCCTGTTGGCGGCGCCCACATGTTCTCTTCCCTGATTAAATCAGCGCGCGTTTGATTAGGACCACGATCACTCTCACTGAACAAGCTTTGTTATACCCTCAGAGATCCTGTCATGTGTAGAGAATGTCATTTGCTTTTCATTTCCGCCCCCTCTTCCTTCCAGTACATCTGCAAACCTGGCATCTCACTCTCTGTGTGTGTGTTAGGATTGAATCTAATCAGAGAAGAAATGCCAGCAGCTCAGTGAGTTAAAGGGGTTGGAAAATACAAACAGGAGTCGAAGTTTGCTGCAAAAAGATCCAAAGTTAATCCAATTAGTTTTCTTCCAATTTAAAAAAGCTAAGTTTCTCTTTCCCCATTGCTTCTCTCAGGGTACTAGCTCCTAAATGTGCAGCTTGTAACCAGCCAATCCTGCCCTCAGAGGTAAGCTGTTTTTTTCCCCACACTTTGTTCTCTTTTTATGATGTTTAATATGTACAGTTGTGGCCAAAAGTTTTGAGACTGACAGAAATGTACTTTTCCTTCAACTCTACTGCATTACTGTTAGTGTTGCTGGACTTTCTTCAACGCCCCATAGCTTTCCTGAGATCAGTTGAACCTCTCTTCTTGAAGGTCTTGTTGATTTTCAAAACATTTTTAGGTTCCGTCTTACTTAACAATATCTTTGTCAGAGAAGCCATTATGATGCAAAGTAATAGTGACAGCACATGGTTTCGTTGGAGGTAGCCATGTTTTATAACAGCCTGATTTAAGCATCGCTCATTTCAGAAGGACAGAGTTGTATCAGTGTCTCGGTCCTTGTTAACATTTACCTCTGAGTTAACCAAGATCATTAAAAAGCATTTTGTCCATAAGTTAACTTCCATTAACTTTACGCTTGATTACATTTCATCTGATCATTCTTCATAGTAAACTAGACTCCATTCAAACTGGCAGAAAAAAAGGTGAAGCAGGTTGTAACAAACAAGATTGTTGTTGGGCCACGACTTTACTGTATGAATCAATTTAAGCAATTACAGGGTCGTATTTTTAGAGGATGAGAACATTTAATTAACTGTTCAATAAAACCCATATTCTATTGTAAATTAAGGCCAAGTTTTATTATTTCAGAAGCTGTTTAAATTAAAGGTGCAGTATAACAATAATGTATCAACATGCGATTGGCTCTCAAAGAGATAATCCTTAAACTTCATCTCCAGTTCTGGTGGCCTTTATCAAAGTGCAGAGTCGAACGGGACATTAGAGTTACTTTTGCTGAACTCGGCTTTAACTGTCTCCGTATGAATTCTCTTCCAGGGGTCTGACGAAACCATTAGAGTCGTATCCATGGACAAAGACTACCATGTAGAATGCTACCACTGTGAGGTGAGTCTAAAAGCACGTCTTCCCTCACCTACAGGACGTAAAAATGAAGCTTTGCATCTAGCTGTGTGTGACTTTGAGCTTTGGAGTCTGAACATCTCATTAAAATAAGTTTTAATGAGGAGATCCCTAATCTTAATTACAGTCTTCATAATTATGCTGTGCTGAGTCAAGCAAGAATGTAGCAGATTTTTCCCCCCTCCTCTAGTCTGAATGACGGCTGCTTTGCTCTGATTTTATCAGAATGAAATCAGAGAGCTAGGTAAAGTAGCTGTCTTTGTAAAATAGCTGGGGTGGGTTTTGTCAGGTAGGGGAAATCTGTGGTTTCTGTTGATCTACTTTTATTTTTACACCATGATTATTAATTTTTTTATTCTTTAGCAGCCAGAAATATTTACAAGCAACCAAATTTGACTTTTATTGTAAGCCAGAAGGATGATTTTTAGCTGGAACATTTTAAACCTATCAGTCACCTCCTTCTTCACCATCTTGCAGAACATAAAAGACTCGCCACGTTTGATGCCTTTTACTTCTCTGCTTTATTCATCTCTATGTGCTACTCTACATCCTAAAGGGTTGAAAAAAAATAATATTTAAAACTCATCACATCATCAGTGAAAATACAAGAACAAAAGTGTGACATTCTTTGTAAGAGACGAGGCTGAGTGTCAGTTTCAGGCATTGCTGTCTTAGGTTAAGAGTATTTCATCTAAATGTTGTTAGGTCTTCTTTTCTACCAAAGAGGCGCATCTTTTTTGAACAGCTCGGTCCTTGTTCCAGTCTCACTCACATCTGTACCTCTTTGTGTTGTCCAGGACTGCAAGATGGAGCTGAACGATGAAGAGGGTCACCGCTGCTACCCCCTGAACGGCCACCTCCTCTGCCACTCCTGCCACCTGAAGCACATCAAGCCTGGCTGTCCTCCTTCAGTGCCTGTCTCCACAAACTAACAGCTCTGTGGGTGAAGGGAGACACCTTGTGGTTCTGAAGAGGAACTACCAAGCTTTGCAGCAGGAGCGGATGGGTTCAATTCTTGTTGTAGAGGATTGATTGGTTTATTACGTTACTCTCTTGAGTAGTGCTGTGTGTTTGGATGGAAATATTAATGAAGTTATGTTCATGCAGGATGTCATGTATGTAGGAAATGGTAATAAAGTGTTGTGATGCACCAAAGCTCTCGTTTGAAAGCAGAGACAGCTTGCAGACTTTGCAGAAGTGTTGCCATATAATTATTTTTCAAGAAATATCAGTTGCTTTTTCTTTGTAAATATATTTGGATCTACTAATTTTTTATTTGGAGTGCCTTCAAGTTCACCTCTATGTGCCTCTATAGCTTCCACTGAAAGCTTATTCGGATACAAGAGTTATCCTTTTACAGGTTTTAATAGATTGATGGGTTCTATCAAATTACTATCTTTTTGATCAGGAAAAATAATTTCTATTGTTCATCGTAGAAGTCCTTCATATTTTATTTGGTCTCTGAATCACTTTCTTTACATTTGTCCTTAGCAGAACAATTGCCTCAATTTTGTAGATTCAAATAATATGCAAACTAAATAACTTCTAAACACAACCACCTCACATTAGTGTCAGGTATTGTCATCACCCTCCAGTCTTTTCCAAGGGCTTCCTTTTTCACATCAATCCAGGCCTTTTTTCTCCTCCTAAATCTGAGAAATGAAGCTCTAAAATATCTGGTAGTACCATTTTTCTATTGAAAGGAAGCATCCCTCACAGTTGTAAATACCAATTGCTTTTCCTTGGATTTTCTATGGAATATTTGGTTGGCAGATCTCTGTATTTATTTCTTTTAAGATACATATACTCTTGGTCTTTTCTTTATTCTTTTCTTTTTTTATTTTGACAACATGGCTTGGTTATAAAAAAGAAATAGAAAATAGGTTGAATTTATACACAGCCTATGGCCTAATCCTACACACGTGCTAATTGGGTTTGCAGAGTTAACAATTTGTCTTCATACGTTTTATTGTTCATGTTTTGCCTTTACTAAATACTTTTGTTGCTCTTCTTTTAAAAACTTGATGTCTAAACCGGCTAAAGAGGAAGAACAAGCAGATGCCTTTAGCTGTGTGATTACTGTAAAGATATTTAATAAATTTTAATAGACCTAGACTTGTTTCTTGTTTCAGTTTTGGCCTGCTGATGCAACATTGGTAACATTCATCATCAACCCCCTCTCCTCTTCGGCCATATACATGCATCACAAGCCTCCCATAGTGTTGACATTTTCAAGATCTAAATTATTCAAAGAAGAATCTGATCCTCACCTAAAGGGTTCAAGAATCTTCCCTGCAGTTAAGAGCTGTGGATTCTTGATCTGTGCTCTCAGCCAGCTTCCAATGAAGAATTTGTGTCAAGACTTCACAATTGATGCTCAGACACCCTCCATCCAGAGTGATTGAATGACCGACATACATATATAAAGATAGGCTAAAAATAAGATCCTAGAAATGGGAAATTATTTGCCGGCATCACAGTCAACAGAAAATATACTTAACATAAAGAAAAATAAAATAGAAGTGTTATCTAAAAATGTTTACTAGATACATATTTTGTGCAAATGTAGCAATGATGAGCTGTGCTCCGTAATATTTAGATGGAGCTGTTGTACAGGCGGACAGCATGTGGCAGGATAGAATACAGAGTTCCTATGAAAGTACTCTGTGCATGTTTCACTCTTTTTACTTCTTTTACAAATCAATTAAACCAAACCCTAAACCAACAAAACTAGGCTTTAAAAAAAGATTTACAAAAAAAACCCCACTTACTGTTAAAGTGAAAACTGATTTCTACAGTTGAATGAAAAAAATAGAAATATTTATTATAACATTTTTGTATAGCTATATGCTTTAGGTTGTCTTGCTGGAAGAAAATTGCTTTGAAGCTATAGTTCTCTTGCAGATACAAACGAATTGTTCTCCATGGTTTCCCTAAATTTTGCAGAATTCGTTTTACCATCTATCTTTATGAGCCTTCCAGGGCTTCACAGCAAGGAATGTTTGTTGTGGTTTTTGATGTCTACCAAAAATAGCATTCTGTCTGATGGCCACAAAAAAAACCAACCCGAAATAACTTTTTACCCACTTGACCAGGGAGGCGCCCAAATGCTTTTTGACAAACTCTAGTTGAGCCTTGATATGAGTTTTCAGCAACTTTCTTATTTCCCGGCTCCCCCATAAATCTTTCAGTGGTGGAGAACCAAATCATCAGTTGTATACAGTCTCTCCCATCTCAGCTGCTGAAGCCTGTAACTCCTTCAGGTTCCTTTGCCTTCTACTGTTAAGGTAACCAGGAATACTGGCTATATGTCTGTTTATGTATATATATAGATACAAATAATTCACCTCTCTGGGAATCCTTCATTGGCGCATGATGCCTTTTTTCTTGTTATCAATGTCATCTTTTTCATTGTTCTGCTTAAAGAATAAGCTGCCAGCATCAATGAACTGGGGGTGAGAGAACAAATTGCTCTCCATCATGAGTAGTGCATGGTTCTGTCTGTATTTGCTGATTTTGCTCTGCAATCGTTAAATATGCACCGAATCAGTCTCTTTGCGCTCTTCATTCACTGTCTGTTGCTCCAGACCTCTAGGTGGCACCAAACACACATATTTAAACTTGCTTCTGTGATTCAACATAAAGGTATTTTTTTAAATACTGGTTATCAACGAAAACTAAAGTGTGATTCAGTGCTTCGTTTTAAGCACTTTAATACACAGTTTGATGTCATGAATTTTAGACATGTTTAGATGAAAATATTATATCGGGAAAGAATTAAAAATAAATAGCTTTCCCAACAAAAAAATACAAATAAAAATCCAAATAAACAATAAAAATCAATATTGTTCTCGTTTATTGGGAGTAATATATTAACTCATCCATGGCAGCCACTACCATGCTGAACAAACAAAGATTTCTAAAACCTAAATGAGATCCACCAATATGTTGTGTATTATCTACAGGTCCTGCTAAAAAAATTAGCATATTGTGATAAAGTTCATTATTTTCCATTATGTAATGATAAAAATGTAACTTTCATATATTTTAGATTCATTGCACACCAACTGAAATATTTCAGGTCTTTTATTGTTTTAAAACGGATGATTTTGGCATACAGCTCATGAAAACCCAAAATTCCTATCTCAAAAAATTAGCATATTTCATCCGACCAATAAAAGAAAAGTGTTTTTAATACAAAAAAAGTCAACCTTCAAATAATTATGTTAAGTTATGCACTCAATACTTGGTCGGGAATCCTTTTGCAGAAATGACTGCTTCAATGCGGCGTGGCATGGAGACAATCAGCCTGTGGCACTGCTGAGGTGTGATGGAGGCCCAGGATGCTTCGATAGCGGCCTTAAGCTCATCCAGAGTGTTGGGTCTTGCGTCTCTCAACTTCCTCTTCACAATATCCACCAGATTCTCTATGGGGTTCAGGCCAGGAGAGTTGGCAGGCCAATTGAGCACAGTAATACCATGGTCAGTAAACCATTTACCAGTGGTTTTGGCACTGTGAGCAGGTGCCAGGTCGTGCTGAAAAATGAAATCTTCATCTCCATAAAGCTTTTCAGCAGATGGAAGCATGAAGTGCTCCAAAATCTCCTGATAGCTGCATTGACCCTGGCCTTGATAAAACACAGTGGACCAACACCAGCAGCTGACATGGCACCCCAGACCATCACTGACTGTGGGTACTTGACACTGGACTTCAGGCATTTTGGCATTTCCTTCTCCCCAGTCTTCCTCCAGACTCGGGCACCTTGATTTCCGAATGACATGCAAAATTTGCTTTCATCCAAAAAAAGTACTTTGGACCACTGAGCAACAGTCCAGTGCTGCTTCTCTGTAGCCCAGGTCAGGCGCTTCTGCCGCTGTTTCTGGTTCAAAAGTGGCTTGACCTGGGGAATGTGGCACCTGTAGCCCATTTCCTGCACACACCTGTGCACGGTGGCTCTGGATGTTTCTACTCCAGACTCAGTCCACTGCTTCCACAGGTTCCCCAAGGTCTGGAATCGGTCCTTCTCCACAGTCTTTCTCAGGGTCCGGTCACCTCTTCTCGTTGTGCAGCGTTTTCTGCCACACTTTTTCCTTCCCACAGACTTCCCACTGAGGTGCCTTGATACAGCACTCTGGGAACAGCCTATTCGTTCAGAAATTTCTTTCTGTGTCTTACCCTCTTGCTTGAGGGTGTCAATGATGGCCTTCTGGGCAGCAGTCAGGTCGGCAGTCTTACCCATGATTGCGGTTTTGAGTAATGAACCAGGCTGGGAGTTTTTAAAAGCCTCAGGAATCTTTTGCAGGTGTTTAGAGTTAATTAGTTGATTCAGATGATTAGGTTAATAGCTCGTTTAGAGAACCTTTTCATGATATGCTCATTTTTTGAGATAGGAATTTTGGGTTTTCATGAGCTGTATGCCAAAATCATCAGTTTTAAAACAATTAAAGACCTGAAATATTTCAGTTGGTGTGCAATGAATCTAAAATATATGAAAGTTAAATTTCTATCATTACATTATGGAAAAGAATGAACTTTATCACAATATGCAAATTTTTTGAGAAGGACCTGTATTTCAGTGTTCTGATGCCCTCAAACATGGAGGTGGAGAGGTTGTCAGTCCATCACAGGGCAACGCAGAGACAGAGAGGACAAACAGGCATGTGGACACACTCACACATTTTAGAGTAACCAATTAACCCAATGGTCAAGTTTCTTGGACTGTGGGAGGAAGTCATAGTACCCAGAGAGAGAACATGCAAGTAATACCAATTTTAACCATTTGTTTATGCTTGAAGAAAGAAGAAACTCTAAATTGATATGTATTTTAACTCATGAATTAATGAAAAATCTTCATGATACAAACTGAAATTAAACATCTTTAGGAGAATTCTGCATTGTTGTAGAAAAACAGGCTTTGCTGGTAGCTAAGCATTTCTGCAAATGCCTGCAGAAATGTTTCAGTCATCCCAAGCTTCAATCCTGCTACAAGCTCAGACGTTAGAGCAGTGAATGGGTTGGATGAAGGAGGAAAAAAAACAATTTAAAAGAGTTTGCAAACTACATTTCAGATAGAAGTAGTGTACTTATGCAGTCCTTGGCTTGAATATGAGTCAAGTTGAATGACAAAACCCGCAGTGTAAAAACACGCCAGGATAAACACAATGAGAGGTTAATGAATAAAATGCACACTGAAAAACACCCCAGCCTGCTGTGCCAACCTCTCTGGGGTGGTGTAATTTAGCTGAGAGCAGAACGTTCCCAGCAGGAGATAAACAACAACCAAATGTTAGAGTTCCACACAGCACTCATTTTGTAAAACTTGCAAGCTACTTTTGAAGAAATGGAGCCCATGGTTAATGACTGATGGGTTTACAAAGTTTTGTTAATGTAAAGGAAAGATATTTTGCAAGATCAAAACTGTTGCACAATTAGCCTTTTTATGTACAGTGCAAAAGTATTAACACCCTTTGAATGATTTATACCACAAACTTCTGTATTTTATTGGGATTTTATATGATTGACTAACATAAATTATAGTGTATGATTGTGAATCGGAAGGAAACAGACTTTTAAAAACGGAACTCTTTGGTCTTCTTGCAAAATACTGTTTGTGGGAGGATGCTAACACTGCACACCCATATGAAGACACCACCTCCACAATGGCAGATAGTGGAGTCACCCTTCTGCGGTAGGGGAGTTTTTCTTCAGTGGTAATATTTGAAAATTTTGGAGGCTTAGGGGTTGAGTTTGTGGGTTGGTGTTGAGGTTGAATACTAATGCAAGCCACATTTTTCACATTTTTACTGGCCAAACAAAATTCAAAACCATGTATCCATTTCTTTGCACTTCTTTATTATAGGCTACTTTGTGTTGGTCCACTACATAAAATCCCAGTAGAATGCATTAAACAATTAATCTGTAGTGGTCAAAATCCTTTCTTAAAGCATGTAGTTCCTTTTAGACAAACTGGTTTTCAACAGGGCTTTGTTTGTCTTCAGAGGGACTAACAGGGAAATTAGTTTGGGAATTTCAACACCCGGGATCTTGTGTATCTTTACATGTTTTAGAGAAGAACCTAAACATGTCCCTAGGTATCTGATTTGCTGGTCACCGGACAGCACTGAAGTAACAACATCCACAGCTCTTCAGCTAAATCCCTGCTCCACTATTAATAAGTATCCTCAAACTGAACGGTAGCCGACGGCTCCACTTACAGAGCCACAGTCATCTCAAATCAAGCAGATTAAGCACATACATACATTGACAGGAATGCAGACGATAATAATAAAATAAAAAAACAGATGACTTTATCCTCCCAGAGTAAAAGCCTTGGTTTCTTTTCACGTTAAACCCATAGAAGTTAATACTCTAGAGTCAAACATTACACTTGCTTAAGTCCTTTCTTTAAATTGTGTATGAATGTAAAGTTGGTCAAGTTGCTGACACAAGCTTTCCTGTTTGAAACTAGTTTGTATTTTATGGTTCTTTGTTCAGTTACAGTTACAGTCAGCAGTTTTTTAGACAAAAGGCATGTCTCTGCATGTTCTGCTATAATTGTGAAATACATGCAGGTAGACGCATGTGCAAAGATATTAATGTGCTCTTATTTAGATGAATCTATATGGCTTACACAATAAATTAATCAGATTGAATGATTGTATACTTATGTGGTGTAACACAGTATCTACATAGAACAACTATTTACTGGTCATGCTGGATTTGCTTCCCTATAATATTCAAGTGAAGCAATTGTATATATTTGAAAATAAAAATGTATTTATATATTTTTTCTTTTGTTTTTATTTCTGTTGTTTATATATTACAGAACATGGGACAAGAAGACTATTTAAAAAACAGGACCAATGTG
This sequence comes from Valencia hispanica, assembly GCA_963556495.2. Taxonomy (NCBI): domain Eukaryota; kingdom Metazoa; phylum Chordata; class Actinopteri; order Cyprinodontiformes; family Valenciidae; genus Valencia; species Valencia hispanica. The sequence goes on from OY747710.1 coordinate 31,735,221, forward strand.
AGTGCAGCACTAAAACTATAAAGAGTAAAAACAAATTCCATTATTGCCCAATGTGTATAGTTCATGGAGGTGTATTAAGAGCATTTTAACAAGTTCCTGTAAACTAATTCAATTCACAAATAAATAAACACGATTCATATTGTTAAAATGTTACAAATATTAATATTAATGAAAAATTTAGGTTTGGTGGCAAATGATAGCTAGAGAATGGATAATTCTAATATTAAGGGGACCTGAAGGAAAGGCCAACAAAACCCTTTTCCCCTGATTTAAAACAGCTGTATTAAAAAAAAGAAGTTTAAATAGGTTCCAAAAGCATCTATGAATATTCCAGAAAATCAATGAATGGCTGTTAGAATAAAAGATGAAAAGAGAAGAAAACGATGCATGCTAACTAACTAACTAGCTAAGTCTTCATCCATTCTCCTTCAGCCAAAGTATGGCTTCCTCATCACTCTGGACCAGCTGTGGGCGATGAACCAGACAGGCGCTGCTGATTGGCTCCCTTACCTTTAAAATACATTTCTGCTCTGTGTTGTTTCTCCTTTGCTTTTGCTTAGCTTTGTTACAAATTTAGATTATTTGGTGCTGTACTCCTGTTAAGTTCTTTGTGTTGTCTTTTAGAGTAACATGAATTTGTTGGATAACGCTGCGTTATTTAACTAAGGTTGATTGTTAGTCCTTTGTTTTGTGGCCCATTTTTATTTACGGCTTCCCTTAACCTATTTTTTTGGGCACTTTTTAACTTTATTAATACTCTTAGCACTTTATTGTCGGTTCAGTTTGAGACATTTCTGTTCTGTACATTTATTTTTGGTTGCTTCTTTTTCTCAATAAGCTCTTTTGTTCTTCCATTTTTAACATCAGACTCCAGGGTTTCTGTTACTTCCCCTGACAACTAACTAACTAACTAACTAATACATTATGTAATTAAATACTATTTCTACTACTAATAGTAATAATAAAATAATAATGCCAAATAATAATAATGTAGTGACAAATAATTTAATATACTGATTAGGCTATCTCAGTTTCTGATTATCTCAGTTGCATCCAATAATCAGATAAATGAAAGATAATTGACAATATATTTTTTAACTTGTTTAAAAAAAAATATTGGCTAGATAACTTTCTCTTTTAAGTGAAAACATTTGTCCTGCCTGACCAACCTAGACCCACACGGTGTCGGTATAGAGCTCCCTCTCGGCTAACCCCGCCCTCTCCAGTTAACTCCCCCGCTGACGACATCAGATTCCTCCAAATGCGGGGGCTTTGTGCGCGCTGTGCTGGGAGGAAAACGTGTGCTCATGCCTTGTGGTGTGACAGTGTCAGTAAACAGACAGCGCTCAGACCGCCGCTCTGAAAGGACAGAGTTGTTCCAGCTTCGCTGCATCCAAACGGCCTCCGATTAAAAGCAAGAAGAGAGGTTGTTAAAGAGCGGTGCAGAAATGCACAGCTTTTTGGGATGCTTTCTGGAATCAAACGTGGATATTTCTTGATGGAGCTGCTTTTGTGACTTCCGAATCTTCGATTTATCCTCACATGGAATATTATTAATATTATTATTTACTTAATTAATAATTCGTAGGCTCATCATTTCGCTCTCCATGGTGCTCGAAGGGTGAGTAAAATCCCAGGTGTGACTGCAGTGTTCATCATCTCAAGGCATGTCTTTGTTACTTACTTTCTGCAAGTAAAAAAGCTGCTGGTGCACATTTTATTGAAGCTTTGCAGCACTTTTCACACAACAGTCTGGACTGAGATAGTGAGGTTTTCTGGATTAACACAGTGTCATGTAGTCTGGTGCCTTTTGTTTTCAGGAGAGTGATGGACCGGATCGGGACCACCATGCAGAAGAAGGCAGCAGAACTGGAGCGACTGGCTGAGGTGCTTGTCACCGGAGAACAGCTGAGGTGGGTCTCTCAGTCCTGCCCCAACACGCTTTCACTTGGATCTCTATTGTACCTTGCTGCCTGAATCCTGAAGGATCTCACATTGGACAGTCGCTATAGTAATTCAGGTCTTTGTCTTCTTCATGCTTCTGCATAAGGACAAAATAAGAGATGACAGGACATGACACTCTTGTCATGGTAAACATGTTTTATATAACGTTCCCTGCAACTATACAGCCAGATTGAGCAGCCTCACTGCAGCATGCTGAGTCAAACAAAGACATCCATGCATGCACACCCATTTTACTCTTGTGGCTTTATAATTGCTGCCTTCTGCAGGATTGCATAACACCTCAGTGTCTTTGGTTGCTCCACTGATACAGTGCCCTTTGAGCTGCAGCAATATAATGAACTTGCTAACCCAATGTTACGATCATGCCCTGGCCTTTGCTGCTAGCTATCAGAGAATTAAAAAGCAGTTATCCTGGTAGAGTTGTTGACAGGCTGAAATCTCAGGCCTACAGTACCGTATATAAAAAGAGGCTCCAAAACGGTGGCTTTCACTGCCTCATGACCTCAGCGATGAATAGAGGCTCAGTAGGGAAGCATGGCACCAATGCCTGGAATTTCAGCCCCCAGTTGAACTAAAAGGAAAGCATGCTGGTGAAAAGTTTTTATCTAACTGGGTGAAAATGATGCTATTTCTTCTGCAGAGGCTCCCACTAAGGAATTGCGCAATCTTACAGAGATTAATAGTTTTTTGCTGCTTGTTCTGCAAGGTGCACACAGTGTACTCTTCTGTAACTCCAGAGAGAGTTTCTGTGTTTATAACTGTATGGTGTGCGTGTGTGTGTGTGTGTGTGTGTGTGTGTGTGTGTGTGTGTGTGTGTGTGTGTGTGTGTGTGTGTGTGTGTGTGTGTGTGTGTGTGTGTGTGTGTGTGTTAGGGTTTCTGGCACAGCTGTATACTAAAGCTGCCAGTTGGCTGCATGTCTGGTGTCAGTGAATGCAGAGCTGCTTGAGATAGCGGTCCCTGTTCTGGACACTTGAACTTAACGTGACGTACTGTGTGTTTCCATCTGGCTGTTTTAGATCTTGTCCCGCTCTGAAAATAAAATTAGATTTTGATCCACTTGATCTTACTTCTAAATGGACTGTGTGATCTCTCACTTTAACCACATACATTGTCAGCAATATGTATTGAAACGCCTTGGCACATCTGGTATGATGTGGAAAAAGCCCCAATTTTGTTTAATTTCTTTTTTTGTGCAAGAGTTATTACACACTGAAAAAAAAATCTTGAATTTATTTTTCAGGGTGGAAAAATATCCTGCATTAAGAATTCAATTGCAATTGTTGGTGACCTGGGTTGCAATGCACTTCACAATCCCATTTTGTCAAAAGAAAACCCATTGGTCTTCTCCTATGACATATCACAGACTGGATCATAACCATTTGTATATTGGTCAGGCCATATGTTTTGGATCATTAAGCTGCAATAAGTCTAGTGATCAGCCATTTTCAGTTCACTGGTAGAGTCTAGAGATGCATGTGACCTGTCAATTAAAATCTTCAGAAACCATGTTTTTAAAGACTGTCACATAAAAACATGTGATGCTGTTTCTTTGGTAGTAGTTACAAGATCATCCCAACTTATGAATCATATTTTCCTATCCTTTCAGATTTTTTTAGTATAAAATAAAAAAAGTGAATGCTGTTAGATTATGATTTTAAAGATAAAAAATGGTGGGAATTCCTTGAAATTTTTTTTTTAGTATTAGACCTGTCTTGATCTTAACTGATCGAAGGCAAATTACCAGTATCGGATTTCTGGCTGATTGAGTCTTGGGTCTCTAGTAGAATCAGTCCACCCGATTTACGGTAAAAATCTCCTGGTATTTCATAGAGTTCACAATGCCATGCACTTTACAAGGCTTCAAGGGCCTTTAGAAGAGAAACAGGCCCACAGCATCACAGATTCTCCACCATACCTAACAGCAGACAATAAGTGCTTTTTTGCACACCATCATAAAGGTGTTTTTTTTTTATCCCACGATTTTTTTCCCATTATTTATCACCCAGTGCTCCTTAGTTCAGGTCCTGGGGTTCCACTCTCCCTCTGTGCCGGCCCCGGGAGGGGCCCTTCACTGAAACCCAAGCCTCCTTCGTGCTTGGGGAGTGGGCAGGCCCTTCTTTTCACCCGACGGGGTGGGGTTTCTCTGGAAGGATCACGTTATTCCAGCCAGATCCTCCCCAACCTCGCGGGCGCCCCGGCCGGCCAGGAGGAGGCAGTATACAGCCCCAGGACTAGTGCATGTTTTTGTGGGAGTAGCTCACATTAGCTGCTCAAGAGAACACGGGGAGAACATGCAAACTCCACACAGAAAGGCCCTTTCGCCAACCCACCCAGGGTGTGGGTGCCGATGATGTGGCGGAACAAACACACCCTCAGCACCCACAGCGTTCCCGGTGGTAATCGAACCCGGGACCTTCCAGCTGTGAGGTGAGCCAGGCTACCAGCTGCGCCATCGTGCTCCCTACATTTTCATTTGTTATATCATAACCCCCAGTTGATGGCTCTCTTAGCTGAAGTCCTCTAACGGTGAGATAAGGCATATATATATATATATATATATATATGATAATTTAGAGAGACCAATTCAGTCATAGAGAGACCAATTCAGTCATGTTTTTGGACTGTGGGAGGAAGCCGGAGTACCACGCATGCACAGGGAGAACATGCAAACTCTATGCAGAAAGACCCCAGGCCAGGGTAGTAGAGCACTAGTTTAGCACTAGTTTTAGGGACTCAGATCAACTTTTAAAAATAAGGTATACATTTAAAATGCTTCACTTCCATTTATCTTAAGGGATTTCTCTGGGTAGTAATAATTGGAATCCTTTCAAAAACTAATATTCCTTAATGTGAGATTTCCTCTCCACACTACATAAATATACTTTTTCTCATTGTATTTTAAACATAGATGTGATTGATATTCAATATTTTAAAGAAATTAAATAGCAATGCGTATCATTCAAAATTAGATGAAGATACCATCCTGTCACTATAGGGGTAAAAGTTTTACCTGCTTAATATTGTCATGTTGTTTTTGTCACTGTGAGGATGATAAAAATGCTGATCTTTGCACATAGCTCAAAGCTCTGTTCTGGTTGAATGAGGCAGCTTTTGTTACACTGTACAATACGAGCAAACACTAGACTGCTGGACGTTCTATGGAAGCTTTGCTTCAGTACGTAGCTCAGTTCAAAAATATTTTAAGAAACTGTGAGGACTCCCAGGTTTTAACTAGGCATGCTGTGAACTGCTTCTATTAAAACAAGGAGTCCACACCTTTGTTTGTTTATTTTTGTTTAGAGCCAGACTCCTGCAACACATGGCTCTCAGTTATTGAACTGATAACAGTGAAGTAGCTGTGCTGAAGCCCTGATGGCACATATATCTCTTACCCACGTTGTTTTTTTTAGAAAGTTATCAGGGCCTACAGAGTTATACAGCTGATCCAGGAAGTCTTGCGATCAGCTTTTATGAATAGGGACATTGTAACACCATAGCAAAATACATTAGGGTGCAATGTGAGTCATTATGTTGGAACTAAAGATACTAGGAGTCAGGAAGTCATTCTCTGATGTATTAATACATTTCTAACTTTAATTATACAAATTCTAGCTTTAGTGGAAGTTATTTTTCAATGAGAATAGTCAGAACCTTTCGGAAGCTGACCAAAGAAAGACTGATGAAACACAAGAATAGCTCTTTAGTCTGTTGTTAGACATGTTTGTTTGCCCATCATACAGACTTGGCAGAACAGTTAGGCCAGCTGTCATTGTTAATTCGGAGTGATGCTGGCCAGCTGCACACAGACTCACCATGGAGAGGATCGAGCTAGCTGCAGGAAGCTTGGCTAAGGCCGATTCACAACACTCCAGTTCAGGTAGAGGACACAGAGAGGGTGGGAAACCAGCTGCATGGGGAGGTTATTATTTTTTAAATATTGTAATAGATACATTATAGTCACCTGGAAATGGTGCTTCAATACCATACATCGACCATGGACCCAGAAAAGACATGTGCTCTCTCAAATGTTATGAAAGCTTTAGGGTTAAAATTCAGGTTATTCTTTAAGTAAATCTGTGTTTGTTCTGATAGAGATGTTGGCTTTAGAGATTTTGATACTGACCAACCCAAACAGGAAATGTAATCATGTGCAAAGATGATCATGTGTAAAGATGATAGATAATGTTTTCCAGCTCAGGAGTTAACTGCCTGTCAGAACAAAACCCTGTATTACCAACTGTTAAAAATAGAGCAGAAAGATTCTTGTCTTACTTTCTAGGAATCGAGCGTAAATCACATTTCCTCTGCTGCTTGTTTATTTCCAGGCTTCGGCTCCATGAGGGGAAGGTGATCAAGGATAGGAGACACCACCTTCGAACATACCCCAACTGCTTTGTCGCCAAGGAGCTCATTGATTGGCTAATCGAACATAAGGAAGCCTCGGACCGGGACACGGCCATTAAAATCATGCAGAAACTTTTGGACCAGAGCATTATTCACCATGGTAAAGCTGAAATGTTTGTGTGTGTTGGAGAATGGTTGGGTGAATTAAGCACTGGTATTAATGTCTAGAGTGTTTTTTCACAAGGAGGGCCTCACTTGACATTTTCTGGGAACAAGCAGTGTGTCCTAATAGATGATTCTCCATGTTTGCTCAGCCAACTTGGCATTAAAACAGTGGTTTCTCTATATACATACAGTGGCTTGCAAAAGTATTCGGCCCCCTTGAACCTTTCCACATTTTGTCCCATTACAGCCACAAGCATGAATAAATTTTATTGGAATTCCACGTGCAAGACTAATACAAAGTGGTGTACTCTTGAGAAGTGGAACGAAAATCATACGATTCCAAACATTTTTCACAAATAAATAACTGAAAAGTGGGGTGTGCGTAATTATTCAGCCCCCTAAATCAAAACTTTGTAGAACCACCATCTGCTGCAATTCCAGCTGCCAGTCTTTTAGGGTATGTCTCTACCAGCTTTGCACATCTAAGACTGAAATTCTTGCCCATTCTTCTTTGCAAAACAGCTCCAGCTCAGTCAGATTAGATGGACAGCGTTTGTGAACAGCAGTTTTCAGATCTTGCCACACATAGCGTTTTGCATTTTGGCCAAAAAGTTCCATTTTGGTCTCATCTGACCAGAGCACCTTCTTCCACATGTTTGCTGTGTCCCCCACATGGCTTGTGGTAAACTGCAAACGGGACTTCTTATGGTTTTCTTTTAACAACGGCTTTTTTTTGCCACTCTTCCATAAAGGCCAACTTTGTGCAGTGCACGACTAATAGTTGTCCTATGGACAGATTCCCCCATCTGAGCTGTAGATCTCTGCAGCTCGTCCAAAGTCACCATGGGCCTCTTAGCTGCATTTCTGATCAGCGCTCTCCTTGTTCGGTCTGTGAGTTTAGGTGGACGGCCTTGTCTTGGTAGGTTTACAGTTGTGCCATACTCCATCCATTTAAGAATGATCGCTTGAACAGCGCTCTGTGGGATGTTCAAGGCTTGGGAAATCTTTTTGTAGCCTAAGCCTGCTTTAAATTTCTCAATACCTTTATCCCTGACCTGTCTGGTGTGTTCTTTGGACTTCATGGTGTTGTTGCTCCCAACATTCTCTTAGACAACCTCTGAGGCCGTCACAGGGCAGCTGTATTTGTACTGACATTAGATTACACACAGGTGCACTCTATTTAGTCATTAGCACTCATCAGACAATGTCTATGGGCAACTGACTGCACTCAGACCAAAGGGGGCTGAATAATTACGCACACCCCACTTTTCAGTTATTTATTTGTAAAAAATGTTTGGAATCATGTATGATTTTCGTTCCACTTCTCACGTGTACACCATTTTGTTTTGGTCTTTCACTTGGAATTCCAATAAAATTGATTCATGTTTGTGGCTGTAATGTGACAAAATGTGGAAAAGTTCAAGGGGGCCGAATACTTTTGCAAGCCACTGTAGCTAGGGACTGTTTTATATTAACCTTTAGTTTAAGAAATAGGAAATGTTTTTTATGCATGATTTATATAAACTTTCATCTGATGTCCTTCACCTAAATGAGATTGAGTTGTGGAAGTAAGGAGGAAAACCCAGTCATCCATCTATCCAGTGAATCTCCAGTTCATCTTGGTGTTTCTTAAGATTTTCCCAGGCTGGACATATAGATATAGAGATATGGAGATGTAGTCTCTTCAGCGTGTTTTAGGTAATCCTCAGAGCCCCCTTCCTGTGCAATGTGTCCCAGGAACCTCCAAAGGGAAGTGTCCAGGAGGCATCCTAATCACCTAACTCCTTTTGAGGTGGAGGAACAGCAGGTCCTCCCTGAGCTCATCACCTTATGTCTAGGACTAAACAAAGTCACCTCAGAAAAGAAGTATATTTCAGATGCCTGGATTATTCTTTAGGTCCTGATCCACATCTTATGAGCATAGGTGAGGGTTTGAATGTTGACATACCCACGACTCAAGAGTATTTGTCTCAACTCCATCTTTATTGAGACAGACCTGAGCTGTACCCGCATCATTTCATGTGTGGTCCTAATCAGTGTCTGCTTTGTTCTACTTTACCTCTACTCTTGAACAAGACACCAAGATACTTCAGCTCCTTTATTTGAGGCAGAGACTGAATAAGACTTAATGGATCTGCTCATCCCAGTGGTTTCCTACCCATCTGCACACCACTCCAGTGCATCCTGAAGGCCATGGCTTGAAGATACACACATAGCTTCATCATCATCTTAGAGCTAGACTAGGCAGTTTTCTCTCCTGGACTGTTTCTTTAGATCATTTCCATTTGCATCAGAAACAAAACCAGTGAGCCAATCCTGGGGGAGTCCAATCTGGACTGAACTGGTGTAAGTTGAAATCTAGATTCCAGTGATCCCATTTTGGGACAGACTTTTACCCCACTGTTTGGAACATAAGAATGGACCGTGCAGTAATTTAGTACTGTCAACAATAATCATTAAAAAAAAAGAATAGCTTCCTCAGAGGTTTGTGTCTGTCACAAGTAGAGGAGTTTACTTATCTCTGTGTTTTGTTCAAGAGTGATGGTAAGACGGAGCTGGACATTGGTAGACATACAAAGGCCCTGCCTTCAATAATTTGGCGTCGCTCCAGTTTGTTGTGGTGAAGATGGAGTTGAGCTAAAAAGTCAATATCTGGATTTATCTGTTTGTCTATGTACCAAGAAGTCAGCTGCGATGGTTTGGGCATCTGATCGGGACAGTTCCTTGGCATCTTTTTTTGGAGGCTTCCCAGATGTCTTCCATTGGGAGGAGATCCAAAACATTCTGGAGGGACTATGTATCCCTTCTAGCCTAGAAAAGCCTTGGTATCCCACAGAATAATCTGGAGAGTATTACTGGAGAGAAAGATGTCTGAGTTTCTTTTCTAGACCTTTAACCCCTGTAACCCAGTTTTGAATATGCAGAAAACAATGGATAGACAAAGTATCATAGCCTATAACATTGACTGTAATAGTTTACCTTTTCACTACACTCAAAGTTAACAGTTATAGATACATCAAGTTCCTATTCCTCTATTGACTAAGGGCTCCTGTAAACTTACATTCCTGTTGTTGAAAACACTGATTATTGTTGGTATCTCTAACACGATGGTCACTTTTGCATAAATTCTACTTCTTTTTTTTCTGATACTGATATTGCTTTGATTGTTAGTATATGTTCTCCCGTACACTATGGATAGATGTAGGTCACTGAAACTCCTATTTCCAACATCTTAAACAGTTTTTTATGATTGTCTTTGGTTACAACATTGCTACAGCAGCCATTTCATTAACATCAATCACAGTGCCAAAGTCCTGTTTCTGAGTTATAAATAAAGATACTACAACTTTAAGAACCTAAATCATTATTTATGTGGGGAGCCCAAAATCAGGCAATGTAAACATGTCTTAATTATAAAACAATTTGTACACTTGTATCTGTCCTAGTTTTTCTTTGCATTAAAAGCTGAGATTACTGTTATTTAGTTATTGTATACAGTAGGCCTATATATTTTTGCCATTGAGATGTTAAGATTATGACTGTAAGTTTCTCCTCCACTGTGTTTTCAGTGTGTGATGAGCACCGCGACTTCAAAGACATGAAGCTCTTGTACCGCTTCAGAAAGGACGACGGCACATTCCCGTTGGATAGTGAAGCCAAGGTCTTCATGAGGGGACAGAGGCTATACGAAAAGTAAGAGCACACTAAAGATCACATACACATGTTAATGCAACCAGGTCTGATGCTCTGTAAAAGAGGAAAGCAAATGGGAAAATAACATGTAGCTGTCACCTTTTCAGCACACAGATTTCCTGGAATTGTGCTACATTTGATGAAAATACATCACTATCTTCATTGTTGAGGGAGATTAGGAAAATAATCTATCAATACCTGCCTAATATTCAAGAGAAAGCGTTTCACAACTTAGGTTAATCTAAAGAATATAAACAGGGGAAATGACCTAGTTTGTCTGAGTTTTTATTTCATGAAAGGGGCTATATTTTATAAATGAACACTTTCCTGTCACTGATAGCATAAAAAGGGTGACTGAGGTGCTAGAAACTAGAGATTCAAAGATACGAATTTGGTGGCTGATTTCCAATCCGATGTTTTTACAAAGCTTTTAGCTGTTAATACCATCTGTTGAGAAATGGTAGCATAGCTCAAAGCAATAATTACCGAAAGACATTTATTCATAATACTGTGCAATTTGTGATTAAAATGACCAAGTTGGGGCACCACCTGATTATCAGGAATCAATAGCCAAACACTTTCAGTCTAGGTCAGTTGTTGTTCTACAAGACATCATTTATTAACATAATACCTCAACTTTACAGTTAAAATACTTGAGTCAATAAACTTATCTACAGAACAAGAAAGAAATCTGAAGAAAATGGACAAAAAAAGCAATTTTTAATCCAGGAAGAACACAATCAAGTGTTTGTGTTGTTCTGTGTCTGTCTGTCTGTCTGTGTGTGTGTGTGTGTGTGTGGGTATGTGTGTGTTAGGGCAAGGGTATTCCACCTAGAAGACAAGCTTATAAATAAACATAATGTTAATTGTGTGCAATAAAAACTTAAAGAAAAAATAGTTTTCCTGCTTCAAAGATTTTGTGCTTTGCTTTGAAGGTTGTTAAACCTAAGGACTAGTGTTTCAGCTGCTTTCTGCACAGCTATCTCCTACACAGAGTTTTTGGGGTGTATCTACGGGCCGTCACAACAGAAAACTAAAGCAACTATTATATTGTCTTTCTCTAGTTGTGAACGTCTTTGTAAACGTTGAAAAGACTCAAATTCTAAGCAGAAAACATATAATAAAAAATATTAAACGAACTGATCATTTAAAAATGCTGTGATAGTTACCCTAATTTTATACCTGAGATTGTATTGGGGCATTCCTTATTAAAACATCAAAATGTATGTTGACCTACAGGATGTAAGAGTTTCGTCATGAAAGAGAATCTAATAAGGGATGCTTGAATGACCTGCCAATGACCTGAGTGAATGACCACTCATGCTGCTGCGGTTTTTTGTGTGTGTGTTTTTTTCATCTACCCTGCTGTTGTTGCTGCTCTGTTTATTGAGTATCCGGAATAAACATCACCATTCATGTATTTATGAGAATGTGTTTGCTTGTGAATGGTTTTCATTAAATTAGGTCTCACAGAGTTGAGATTGCCTGTGATAAAACCCTGCAAATTTGGGGAGAGCCAGAAATGACTGGAAACATTTTTTGACCGCTCATGAGCTTTGTTTACAGAGCACCACAAACAAAAATGTTTCTTCCCGTCATTGGCTTTGTATCTATTATGCAGTTTAGATTGTGATAATAATAGTGAATGTATCTGTGTCCAGGAATGCAAGAAAACTGTGTTTCTGTGCCTTTAACTGAAGTGGCTTACACTTTTAATCACAGACCTATTTTTTGTTTTAGTGTCTCTGGGAATACACACGCAGATATTCACACCCATTGACTCAACCATTGCACAAGAGAACAAAATAGTGGAAGAGGACACAGCTGTCAAGTCAGCTCTTAAAGTGATGTGTTTATGCAATCGCCATGGTGCATCACACCACTCAAGCTTATTTACATGCTTGTTTGTTAAGTCAAATTGCTATACAGCTACAAGTAAAGCATTGGTAAACATATAAAAAAGTTTTAAGTTTTGAGTGTCCAAGTGCATTTTAAAGCGTCCAAACTTTTTAAAAAGACAGCCAACATTTCCAAATACAGTAAAGCCTTCTGGGATCTGGTAAAGTCTTGCTCTAGCTTGCTCTCCAGCAGCTTTAATAAACTATTAGGATTTTGTTTGGATGAAAGCTTAGTTTTTATCACAGTGCCAGCTTTTGTTTGTTTATGTAAACAAATCAGAACCAGGTAATTTATAATGACTCTGAGATGAGAAAACCAAATAAGAGCAATACAACGCACAATGCTAGGGGACATGGTAAAACATTCCTGTTTGACATGGCTTTTTAACCAAAGTCCTTTCTTTACAGTAGCTGACAACTGTCCGATCCTGTTAAATGCCTTGTAAGCTTCATCAGTTTGTTAGTAAGACAGCATGGACATTTTTTTAAAGTTTTTTTGGCACTAGTGGCTTTTATTAACAGCAAATCCGGCAGGAAATGGGAGAAGGGGAGAAGACATGCAGTAAACTTCCCAGAGTTGGTAATTCTCTGGACGATTGGGTGGAGAACTAACAGCCTGTGTATATATGGCGCGGCCGCTCTACCCAATCACCACGCACCACCAACCAAATTAATCCCACTGGAAAAATAAAATGTCCTCCTCAACCCTGCATTCATCTCCTATTCTGTCAGCTTTCAAAACAACATAAACAGTCTCCAAAATCAGGCAACAGACAAATCTCCTTTTTTTCTCTATCTGTTCATCTGTCTGTCTATCCTATAGCACGCTCCTTAATTATTAGCACCCTTTTTATCGACAAAAGTCTTAAAAGCAGTCTTGAAATAAATGATACGGACTTTGTTGCTCCAATATGTCACTTAATGGTCGTCATTGGAAATTTGTTTACCTCCCTTACATTTCTACATACCTCTTCCATTAACGTGCCGACAAAATAAATTTGTTGAGCCTTGTATGCTACAGTTCCAGTTGTTTCAAAAATATTGGCCAGGTTTGACCAAGGAGCTATTTTCTCATAGTTGTTTCTTCACTTATGACGATGTCACACGTCTGCTTTATTTGAATGGGATGTTCTTTTGTATTTCCCATTTTGAGGATTGTCTAAGAAAAACAAACCTCTGTGTGGATCACAACTATCCGTAGTTGCTTTGATGGGGGTGAAAACTACCACGCAGCTATCATTTACTGTTATGTTGTCTAGTTTAAATGTTCAAAAATAGTCAATTTCTGCTCTATCTCATTGCCAGTGGCAGAGATAGAAAGTGTTGTTTATCAGCTGTTGAGGCCAAAAACTACATCAGAAAAAAATACTGTTTTTCATTTCTCAAGCTGCAATTTAATCTGAGTCTTTGCCAACCTCAAGGAACCACACTCACAGATTGTAGCATATATTTTCCACTGAAACTGGAAGCTTTTTATGCTTGAAATTACTGGTTATCGTGAGTTGAAACTAGATTCTAAAAGCTCAGTGAGAGTCAAAGGGTAGAGTTCTGTGAATATATTTGTAGAAACGAATCAAAGGTTCAAGTGAGTAAATTATTGTTAAAGAGGACAAATTTGCATGAATTCAGATTTATACTCAAAGGTTTAAAACAACTTTATCCGGATCTCTTCCTGTGAATAGATTTTTTGTGGTGTGGTCCAGTACAGTATAAGGTTGTGAGTCAGACAAAACTTTCTAAAACTAAAACTAAAACAAATTTGAAATGAGAAAATGGAAAAGAACGAAATACAGCAGCTTAAAAAACTATTCATACTTTACATTTTGTCACATTGAAATCACACACCTATATACATATTTTTTGGATTTATGCGTTATACCAACACAAAGTAGCACATATTGATAAAGTGGAAGAAAGATGAATACCGTAATTTTCGAACTACTGAGCGCACTTAAATATAAGCCGGACCACCTAAATTTAAAAAGAAAATACAATTTGTACATATATAGCCCACACATATATTGTACATATATAGGCCGCACCTGAGTATAAGCCACACTTTTTCGTGTTGTATCATGAGATATTTACACAGAAAGATGGTACACGGAAGATTTTTGTTGTTTTAATCTAAGATTTGCTTTTTTTTAAAACTCTCCCTGAAAATCGGCAGTAGGGCACCAACACGGCATCAACACAACACAACAGTAAAATGCCGGGTTAGAAAAGTCACTGGTCCCTATCTTCAACTTCCTCTTCCTCACTAAAGCCACTGAAGTCATCTTCTTCAGTGTCTTTATATCCTCTGAAAGCTTTTGTTGGCTTTTTACACTGACTCAGTTCTTCCCACTGCCTCCTCCAATGTCTCACCATCGATTCATTGATGTCAAGCTTACGTGCAGTAGCTCTATTTCCTTCTTTGATGGCCAGCTCAATTGCCTTTAACTTAGCTGCATCATATGCATTTCTTTGTGAGTTTGATGAGGGTGTGTGCATGAAAACTACCAGTAGCGTCTTCTTCGGCGCATAATCTTTTCCCATGTCTTTCTCACTTTTATGGTTCCTGCTATAGTGCCCCCGGAGGTCGCTAGCCCACAAAAACTCGATAAATTAGTGGCATCGTTGTATAGGACACAGGGTCCAAAGCGTGTGAAAAAAGCAGCGGCTTATAGTCCAAAAATTACTGTAGGCAAATACCTTTCCCAGCCTTGTACATACAGAGACAGAAATAATTGCCTATTTGTCTTGTAAAATACTTTAAGTCATTGTTTCTCAAACTATGGGGCGAGCCCCACTAGTGGGGCGCAGAGGTATTGCAGCTGGGGCGTGACATCAACGGGATTTAAATAGCGTTTTCCCCCTAAATTGTATCGTTGTGAATGTTTCACTGCACTGTAAATTAAATCAACCAGCTCCCTCCTCTCACAAAATTAAACACACTCAAATAAATTAGCAATTGTGATCATCATTGTAAACAGAACCGGGACCTGGAACATCGGGCTGGGAGTTTGACCTTGGAATATATCGCAGCAGAACAAAACAAGCTGAAGTAGCCGCATTATCAGAGATTCTATCTACAAAATGTACAAATATCTAAAAAGATCAGGGAACGTTTCAGAGTCAGAGAAGTCACACGGTCAACCATGGAGGAAATACAGGGATGAGTATCTTGCTCTTTATTTATTTTTTATTTTGTATTTTTGAAAGCTTTGTATTTGTGACAAAACTAAAAATTTTATTTTCTCCAACTGTGAGCTGAAGTTCTACATGTAGCAACTACTGACAGCATATATTTCTGAGCCGGTTTTATACCAGTGCGGAACCCCTTTTTCCAACTAATTTATACCCTTAAAAACTTGTAGACTAACTCGGCTATTTAAATAAATAAAATACTTTAAAAATCAGGCGTGGTCACCATTCTGTTGGGGCGATAAAAGCAGGGGGGGCTTGTGTATGCTCCTTTGTCCAAAGTGGGGAATGATAAAAAAAAACTTTGAGAAACACTGCTTTAAGCTCAGTCAGCTTTTGCATAAAGGTCAGAATTGTGAAGTTCACGACTAGTAGTTGTTTTTTCAGCAGATCCTTCCACTTGAGCTGTGGATCTTTCCAGCTCCTCTGAAGTTACCATGAGCCTCTTGACTGCTTCTGGATGGATACTGTCTTTGTCCAACCTGTTTGTCAATGGTTGTCAGCCATGTCTTGGTAGATTTGAAATTGTCATTATTTTTTCCATTTTCATGCCTTGTGAAATTTTCATTTGTGAAAAAGGTTTTCAAAACCTTTAGTTTTTTTCCCTTTATAGTTTACATTTAAGCCCTACGTTGTGCTGCTTTATCACATAAGATCTTACGAAAACCCATGTGTGGTTGTAACCTGGCAAAATACCAAAACTTGTGCAAGACACTGTATGTGTAGTGAATGGCTGTAGTTAAAACAGGTAAGCATAGTAAGTCTTTAAACTTTTTATAGTCACATGTTTTTATATCAAAAATCACTATTTAAAAGAGCTTAGGCATGAAGTATTCATATGTTTGTTTATATAACACTCTGATACCTAATCTGCAACACAAGTAAGTTAAACAACAGAGGAAAAATATTTAATGATAGATGTTGGTAATACCCACTTCAATTATTTAAAAAAACAGCTCAGCCTAATTGGAATAGAGACATTTTGATCTAAAAACATAAATGTATAGTTCATCAATAAATCTAAACTTCCTGCTTTCTTGGGTTTTTACATATCCAACTTTACTTTGTACGTACATTTTTTAATTGTTCGGTTTTATGGTGAAAATTTTGTAAATTAACTCTTTTTCAACATTGATTTAGAGAAAGATTTTGATTTACTCCAGCAGAATCCTGCTTCGAAAACGGGTACATTAAAAACTGCTTTTACCACCAAGCCCCGAAAGAAACCTTACCCTTATATTTTAACTTTTTATTCAGTGAATTTCTCTCATGTGCCCCCTCAGTGACCCTGGACATCACATGAGCATTTTTTAAGTTTTTGTTTGGCTGTAGAGTCGTCATTGTGTCTCAGCTCAGGCTGAGTTAGCCATGCTGGATAAGCCACTAAGTGCATCTACAGGTCAGAGCTGCTCCAGTGTGACATTTTGTACTATCATGCTCTGTTCATACACAGTATTTTCACAATATTTAAGATCTCAAGGAGATGAATAATATATTGCATTGCTTAGGTTGCGTTTATTTGAAGAACAGAGTGCAGTACTTTGAGCTAATGCATTTGAGCAAACATAACAGTCTGTTTTTCATTTTAAAGGCGTAAGTGGATCAAATAGCATTCAATCATTCAGGTTTCATGGTAATCATGAACTGATCTTTGTGTTTTGAGATTGGAAAAAAAGTCTTTGTTTTTTTTTCATTTCAAAACTACTAAATTCACTCTATATGTGAATCCCTGGATGTTTTCTAGATCTACTTTTGTTCTCATCTCTGGGTCCAAATCTGGTGAATACGTTGTGTCCCCAGGCAATGTCTAATGAGGTCATTGGTCTTTTGTTGTCATTAGGGCCTCTAGCTTTTTCTGAACTGTCATTACGCATAGGATCGAACCAAATAAGGAGTCAGAACAAAGTGCCTGTGAGAATTGGAAGCTTTTTGCAGAATGAAGGCTTTTTACTGCACTTTTGTGAGGTTTAATTTGGTTTAAATTGGATTTATTAAGATCCCACTCTGCCTAGTCAACACAGAAGCTGGCCTTATTTGACTACATTAAGTCCTTTCCCTAAGCTGAACTTGCCTACTGCATTGACTGATTAATGCAAAACATAATGTGGATATTCATATACCCATGAGCATCTGTCTTTGCGGTAAATAAATATATTTTCTGCTGGGTTATATGAGACTGATTCCTTTCTCAAATGCCCTGACAAACAGCAAATAGATCAGTCAATGTTGAAATCAGGAAATGGAAAGTTTGGTAATCGTATTAAAGTTTATTCAAAAGTCTTTTAATTTAGTCATCTTTTCTGTTTTGGGTTTGGTCAGAGTGGGTTCTTTTTTTCTGGAAACAGGAGTCAGGAGAACAATGAATAAAGTTAAAAAATAAAGCAGAAATTCACCATATTACATGCTGGGCCCTAGCATGGACCTTTTCTGAAAACTTAACTCATGGCAGCCGTCTTCAGAAAAGGATAAAGGGTAACACTCAACACCGTAGTACAAATGCACAATATTTCTCATTGGCTAGTTGGGGGTTTGGCCTCATTTATGAATCAGCCACCCCTTGTCGGCCTACGGGTGTACTTGAAGTACTGCTGTAAGGAAAAAGTTATATTCTCTCCCTTTCTGCTCACTCTCCCGAGTTCTCATCTTAATTAAGCTTCTGAGCCCTCTACTCCCCTACATTGTCACAGCTGCAACTCATTAGAGCCTCTATTGTTCTGCAGTTGCCATAAAGCACATTTAAAGTAACGTACAGTGGGGCAAAAATTATATAAAACTAAATTCGTTAAAAATCATACTATGTAATTTCCTGGATTTTTTTACATTCTGTCTGTCACAGCTGAAGTGTACCGATGATGAAAATTACAGACCTCTCGTCTTTTTAAGTAGGACAACTTGCACAATTGGTGGCTGCCAAATACTTTTTTGCCCCTCTGTACATCCTTTAATGAAGTTAATTATCAAACTAACAAATGCAAACTATATAAGCTTACAGTACATGATCTTTAAGCTCCAGTAATCAACTTTAACAACACAGGCAGTTTTATTGGTAATGAAAATACATAAAACGTTTATATTTAAAAGAAAATAAATGACCATTAAGACTTTATTAAACAAGAAATTAGTTAGTTTGATGAAGGTAGTCCAGTTAGCTAAATGGATTTTTCAGACGCAACAGTTTTTTGGCTTAAAGCAAGGCACTGAAACAAACTTCAGTACTATGTTTGTTTTCATCTATACATGTAATACATATAATATCTTTAAATATTACCTGTTCGGTTGTCACACAGATTGGTCACTGATTGTTAGGTGTTTTTGTCCTCCAGCCAGAGCAAGTTTATACACGTGATCTGTCAGTTCAGTAAATAATATTTAGTTAAAGCCTGTTGCAGAAATATAATTTGACTCTGCAAAACATAGCCAATAGAGAGGCAGAAAGTTTAATGTCTTTCAGTAATAGAACATGTTTTGACATGTCCAAATGATACACAGAAGCACACTGTATCTGTCATGACTTGTATGACTTATATAATTTAAGCAGGTAGGTGATTAGTTCATGGGTGTACATGTTTTTTTAATGTTTGTTTTTAATGGGAGCACAAGAAAAGATTCAGCCATTCTGCTCTTTACAGGTGTGTGCCTGTTTACTTTTAGTACTACAGTATATGTGCGTCACACAGTGCAACCCAGAGCACCTACTCTTAGTCCACTGATTTAGTTAACATGCAAACGTAAACAGGTAAATATCAAAAGTAAACACCAGAAGGGAAAGGTTGAAATCATATTTATTTATTTTTGGCTGAGGGGCAAAAAAACAAACAAAAAAAACCCACGACACTGTTTGATGTTCTTTAATTTAGCCTAAACAGTATATGACCTTTTTAGTTTTATTCATTTTAATATAGTTTTTCTGTTATACTTTGTTTGGTTTACTGTACTTTGCTTAACCAAAATTAGCTTGACTCTTTATTACCTCGCCAAGGAGGTTATGTATTCACCAGGGATTGTATGTTTGTCTTGCGTGTCTGGATCACTGTCTGGAGGTCTGCACTCCTCGAGTGCTTTTCTAGTTGTTTTAATTTTTTTTTAAATCTTAGTTTAACAATAGCTTATTTTAGCTTTGCTTAGCTTATTTTGTAAACCTTCTGAACCTTTCTAAGTATATTTAACGTTTTTTTTCTTATGTGGTTAAGTTTTAATAACATTGTTGATTTTAGTTAATATTTAATTCGTTTTCCCTACTGTAATTTAGCTTTGCTTATTTTTGCTTTTCTTTGCTCACCTTAACATAACCTAGTTCAGTGTTTCCCAACGCTGGTCCTCAAGGCACACTGCCCAGCATGTTTTAGAGGTTTTCCTATTTTAACACACCTGATTCAGATGATTGTAGTTCAGCAAAAGTCTGTTAATCAGCCGTCAAATGAAGTCAGGTGTGATGAGGCAGGGAAACATATAAAGCATGCAGGGTAGTGTCTTGAGGACAGGAGTTGAAAAACACTGATCTAGTTTACCTTACCTTACCTTATTTTAGTTTAGCCTAGCCTAAATTGCTTTATCTTATTTTAGTTTAGTGTATTTTTGCATACCTTAGCTTAACCTAATCTCACTTAGTTTATCTTCCTATTATACCATAGCTCTTCATCTGTTAGGTTTTCTTATTTTTCTTTAATTTCAATTATCCTATAGTTTTTCTTAGCTTAGTTTTGCTTTTCTTTACTGAGGTAAAATAAGCTAAGTTATGGGAAACTACCTAAGTTCTTACCTTTGTTTAGTTAAGTTCAAACAAACATTCCTAATTCTCCTCTTGTTATAGCGATATGGAGATAGTTGTGTACCACTTGGGTATCTTTGCATTTGAGAGGAACAGAAAATGGGAATGCTTTTGTCTGTAAGAATTTACCTCTATTAAAAATGTCACTTTCTCCAGTAATTTTTTCCCCTCCGTTTTAAACTAAGAAACAAAATAATGATAATAATTCAAATTGAATTTGTAAATGATAACAATAACATCGTACTATCATGGTTGGTGAATGTCTTTCTAAGTTGTTTCACAGCTTGCCTTGGTTTTCTCTTTTTTTTATCCTTCTACAGGCTGATGAACACAGAGAACAACCTGATACAGACCAGAGAAGAAGAGGGGGTGGCATTCGAGCGTGCCCTGGTCGCTTCAGAGTTCATCGACTGGCTGCTGCAGGAGGGGGAGACGCCCACCAGGGGGGAGGCCGAGCAGCTCGGACGGAGGCTCCTCGAACATGGCATCATTCAGCATGGTGAGGAGAAGTAATGTTCACACTGATCTGTAGGACTCCGACAACATTTTTAACTGTAAGCTGTTTTTAAAAAAAATGGTTGAATGAGAATGAGCTACAGTAATAAACCAGTGTATACTTGTGGTAAAAAGTAATTTCTTCCTTTTCATCTGGCTTTAAGAGCTTTATCTCTGGGGTAAAAGTCTGACAGGGGGGGCATTGCGTAGCAGAGTGGTTAAGACAGGCCCCCCATGTTCAGAGGCCTCAGTCCTCGACACGGTTGTCCAGGGGTTCGATTACACCCCACGGACATATACCGAATATCTCTTCCGTGAAATGTAAACCAATATGGAGGGGCATCACATTTCAGTTGTTTTAAGACTGCTCTGTTGTCTTTGGCTAATGTGCCTGACAAAAACATTGCAGCAATGGGCTCAGCATGAGCAGAGAACGAGGTTGAGTAGTTGTTGATGCGGTTGTTTTGGTTTTATTTACCCAAGATGCCCTGCGCTATGGTCCGTTTCTTGCTTTTGAGTTGGTTCTGGTCCACTTAGCATTCACATATGCAATCGAATCGCACCAGGGTTCCTTTTAACCGAACCGAGACCTAGGTTTTTAGATGGACCAGTATTCGCTTTTTTTGGTCTGCATCAGAGTTCGATTGCATTAGCACCTCCCAAAACCAACCTCCCAAAAAATTACTTTGTTGTTTACACATTGTGTAAAAGAACAAATTTCTCTGTTCTAGCATAGTACTGTATTTACAACGATGCATGAAGCAGAAACCATGTACACATTACAAATAAACAAAGGGGACATAGCTAACCAGGATAAACATGGTAAAATACGGGAAAAATGACTAAACACAAATCACAAGAATGTCCTGAAATGTCCACGTCAAAGCATCAAAGTCAAAGAATCTGTGCAATGACACAGTGGTATACAAACAAAAATCCAACCGATCATGATTTTACATCTGATACTGTATTTCTGAGACAGAAATGTGCTGAATTAGCTGAAAGGCTTTTACTTATAAGCATAAAAAGGAGAGACAGGAAAACACTTTAAGTTCCTGAAAAAAATGTGCAAGGATCTGTTTTTTATGTTTTGTTTAATGTTTTAGTCTGACAAGGGTGTTTTGGCTATATTTTTACCGCTGTGGTTTAACTTCCTGAATGTAAAAAGACAGCTGCAAACTGTAGACAAGCATTGACTGTTTGTTAAATGATTCTAACAACTGGTCTTATCTGATAAGTTTAGATAACTGAGGGTGATAGTATATGTGTGTTCTAAGGGTTAAATTTTGTTTACATTGATCATATTTATTCTGGTTTAGCATAAGCATCAGGGGAAGGTCACACATTTCATGAAATTAAATGACAACTTCTCTGCTTCAGCATTCATGTTTTTTACTCTTGTTTATACAAAACATCTTCCTTGTCCACTTGTTTTTTCTTTCAGTCACCAACAAGCATCACTTCGTCGACGGGCCTCTACTCTACCAGTTCCGGATGAACTTCAGGCGACGGCGGCGGTTAATCGAGCTCCTCCATGAACGTGGCCGTGGCATCCCCGAGAGCCACGACAGCCCCTTCTGTCTCCGCAAGCAGCAGTCAGATGGAGGAAACACCAGCTTCCTCTCAGGTACCCACTGAACCGCAGAATTAATGTTGCTGTATGAACCAGACGAGTTGAACTCGCACTTGTTTTTACCATCTTCTGTGGGAGGATTTTCTGGACATTTGAAGATGTTATCGCATTTTCTGGGAAGCTGTAAATTCATATAATTTTAACTTTGAAGGTGTTTTTGTGTCCATATCTAGGCAATAATCTAGCACTAAAGGTTGGAAATGACCCCTATCATTCTGTTGTAAAGAGTGACATATTTACCTAATTTACCTTATCTTCTGTTGCCTCAGATACCAGAACAGAGGCATACTCCCACTCAGTAATGCTGGTGTCCATGGTTTATAAAGATAACAGAGGAGTACTGTTTGTTTTGCTATGTAGAGTTACACAGTAAACTGTGCTCCCATCATGAAATTAGATGCAATTTCTTGTGATTTCAAATTGATTCCTTCCTCTAATATAGTATAATATGGTCTATGACTAAAGATTTTTTTTTATGTTTTACAAAAAACTAACAAATTGTGCAAAAGTTTTGATGAGTTGAAGGTGTGAAAGCCATTTCTAACAGCTTTGACTGTGATGTGTTATTGCAATCTTGAAGAAATTGTAGATGAAAGATGTTTTTGGTGTTCTATTTAAAAATTGATTAACTTATAGCGATGTAGTAACCTAAATAGAGTTACATAGCTTATTAAGAAACAAACCTTCTGTAACTTTTGATTGCATTTTTTATGTTTTATATAGTAATACCAATTTTTTTTTAATCCCAACTTTCTCAAATGCCATTTAGTTTTATTTCATTAATGAGTACATTTCTGCATGTCACAGGCAAGGTGAAATGGTTACATTTTTAGTCTTGATCTCTTCATCTTTTCATCCTTTTAAACATTAACAAGTACATCTGTGTGTGTCTGTGTTAGTGAGTCCCACTAAAGAGATCAGGGTGGTGGTTGGAGTTCGACGAAGCAGCATGAGCAGCAGCTGTGGCAGCAGCGGTTACTACAGCAGCAGTCCAACGCTCAGCAGCAGCCCACCTGTCCTCTGCAACCCCAAATCTGGTAGGACAGCCATAGAGGCACTATCAGTCACAATGCTCATTCTGATTATGTAAAATATTATTTGTTTTCAAATCCCATGTTAGTCAGCAGGTCCACGTTTCAATATGTTGCCGTTTG
This sequence comes from Valencia hispanica, assembly GCA_963556495.2. NCBI lineage: Eukaryota > Metazoa > Chordata > Actinopteri > Cyprinodontiformes > Valenciidae > Valencia > Valencia hispanica. Next base: position 31,758,523 of record OY747710.1, read on the forward strand.
TGGTTATAATGTGACGAAGTGTTGACAGGTTCTGAGCTATGAATACTTTTGCTTGGCACTGTTACCTAAATAATAATAAAAAAGTCAGTTTTCTTAAATAAAGTGTTTTTGGACTTAATAGTTAATAAGTCTTAAAAAAATATAGATAAAAACAGATTCTAACTAAATGTTTTGTTCTTTGTATCTTATGATGTGAAAATGAGACAGAAACTTGAAGCATTAATATCAGACTCACAGTGATGATAGTAAGATGAGCTGATTGTCATATGTGGTTTTAGTCAGATGTTTATGAACTTGGACAGATCAAAGAACATCCTTGATGTTCATTGATCATTGATGCTCTGATAAGAGGCAGAAATCACAGCTAATAATAAATGACACCAAGTTGTTTCATTTATCTTTTATCATATCAGGGTTCCACTGAGAAACAGGATAAAGGATCTGTCACTCTTACCTTCCTCTTTTTAGTGTGACCAATGTGAAGTGGGGTTTAAACTCGGATCACAAGCTTTCACGCATACTGAACAATGTATAAAGACAAGGGATGTGATAATACCTAAAACTCACAAGATGAGACGAGATACGATATTGAGCTCATGAGACGGGACGAGATTTCAATATTGTTTTCAAGAAAAGTTTAAATTTATGCCACCAATAGGCCTTTATCCTTCATTTTTATTGATTTTACCACAAACTCAATAGACTGATGTTTCTTTTACTAATTTACTTTTATGTCTTCAGACCATAGGACATTGCTTCAACTATGCACGGTCTGCAGTACGTTTACCCATTCCCAGTTATTACTGACAGCGCACGCTGTGATTGTGATGTAGCTCCACGTACCCCTATATGTCCAGTACTTTGGTTGTTATAGCGATGCTTTCTGCCTCCTTCAGTGTCTGAACAACTTGCAGTGCTTACATATTGATTGTTTCTTGTCTGTCAATCTGTTGCCATTTATAAATTCCTAGTGGACCCAAAATGCTGCCAAATAAATGTCTCAAGAGTAGTGGGGGCATCTTCTGTAACAACTTCATCAGGCAAAGCCATGCTGATCGCAACTTGCTAGTTTTCACAAGATAGCAGGCACCTCAACAAGAAATATTGTAGTGCTTTAATATCGCAAAATCTTGTACGACGAGATATTGTTATACCCCTACTACAGACTGTATTAAAAAGCGCTTTGGAGTTTGTTGTTTGACTTAGGATTTTTAATATTGGCCAGCAGCACAAATATTAATAGCATTTTATAGGTTTATTGTTTGCAGTAGTTTGTCAGTGTATGCTGTGATTAAATTATGATTAAGAAGCTCATCAAATGACAAGTATTAAGAAGTAAATTGTCTAAAACCCTAAATGAATTGAAACATACAGTATATTTTAATGCCCCTCTCTCTGTTCAGCTTAAAGGATTTGAATTTGATTTTACATCCAAAACAATTGTGTGTATATATAAAGTTATGGAGATGTGTGTATTGATTAGGGGAAGTTTAAAGGAGGGGAAAGCAGCACTCCTTCAGGAAGTGGCGTGCGTCAGGCTGTGTCAGCATGTGACCTATTCTCACATTCAGAGAAACACAAAGGTTTTTAAACAGATGGATGAATAACATATTTGTGTTTTCAGTTTATATGCTCATTCCTTCAGCTTTCAGGAAGGTGCTATTATTCATGCATGATGTTCAGGTCTATAGTTTTGTTGTCACTGTGACAATGTGTGCTGTGTTGATGTGCCTTTCTCAACAGTTGTGAAAAGACATGTGACTCCAGAGGAGCTGCTGACACCAGGGGGACCTTTTATAAAGAAGACATTCACAGTACGATCACACAAACACAGAGCACAGTCTAATATTATTTACACAACTGTACATATTAGTGAGAACATGTTTACTGCCTCTGGTCCTGTCTGCATGTGAAAAGCTCATTTGCAAAAACAGCAACTTATAGAGAAGCTTAAAGAAGATAGATGTTCATTAATCATTCATTTTATTTTATCCCCTAATCACCCAAAGCACCTTGAATTGCCTTGTTCTTAAAAGTGTGCTATAAAAATAAAGTTGCCTTGCCTAGTAATATTTAGCAAAATCGTATGACCAACGACCTGCTTTATGTGATTGTTGAAATTCTTAACACATCGTTTGTGATCAGAAGCAATCAGATTTCATTTCAAGATTTCTTCTTTCGCTTTGGTTTCTCAGATTGTGGGTGACGCTGTCGGCTGGGGCTTTGTGGTACGAGGGAGCAAACCCTGTCACGTCCAGGCGGTGGATCCTGGTGGACCTGCTGCAGCAGTTGGCATGAAGGTAATGCCTGGTGGCATCAAACTTACACAGAACCAACATTCACGCCATAATCAGTCCTGTTATTTATTGCAAACAAGATGTAGATGGCTGTATTTCAGCATCATTTTCATTTGGAAAGATTGAAACATGATGTTTTCCCAACCAATCTTCAATAGTACACGGAATGCTTTTTAAATGTAAGGATAGGTATTCTTTAAGAAATGTTTTAGGAAACGTGTTAGACAGGACTAGAAAAGAGGAACAGTTTCTGTGGCTTCTGTCTGCAAAGGGGAAGACAGCAAAGACAGTGACAATGGACCTGCATTCTCTAAGGGGAAAACCAAGAACAATGAAATGTAAATAGAGTAATGTTAGCTCTGCTGCCTCAGCTGGCATGAAAGTATGTCAACAAGAGCCACAGCTAGGAATTCAGTGAGTTCAGTGAATGGGGGCCGAAGCCTCAACATGGAAAATGAAGAAACGAGAGAAGAAAACCAAAAAACCAAATCACATTTGAATCAGATCATGTGAGCTAAATTAAGTCAAAGACGATCTCTAAGTGCCAGGACTGAAAGAGGAAACTGTTAGTTCTCTTTTGGTCACTGTTATTACCATGGAAATATTCAGTATGAAGGTTGATGTCAGTCAGAGGCCTCCCTGCTAAAAATATCATGTATTTCTACACTGTTGGAAATGCCATTGTAAGTAGCATTTCTATAGACATCAATTTCTGCTGCTTGAAAGAAAAAATGTTGCCTAGTTTTCCGACATATATGTTTTGGTATTTCATTGTGAACATTATGAAATGCAAAGTCATACAGTTTCAAAGTCATAATAATGACTTTGAAGATTAACTTGTATCTCATAATTTTCACCTTGACTCAAAAACTCATGACTCCACCTTTGAAACTAATAATTGTGAGTTTCCCTTTAAAAGCCAAAACTGACTTTGTATGTCAAATTTTGGATTTCAAATCAATAATTACTGAGGTTAATTTGAAAATAGCAACTCTATAGCTCATAATTAGGACTGTTTCTTTGCAACTCGGGACTATGAAATTAATTAATTATGACTTAAAACAAATAATTATGACCTCACATTCCATAATTATGACTTAAGCAGATTTATATGACACTGAAACTCATAATACTGTAATCAGTCTTTAATGATTTAGAATGTCATAGTTATGACTTTATACATCCATGCATACATTATCTATACCCGTCTATCTTATGCAGGGTTGCGGTATCTCCAGCATTCATTGGGCAGGGGGCCGGGGTACCCTGGACAAGTCTACAGTCCATTGCAGGGCAACATGGAGACACACACTCATACCTAAGGGCAATTTAGAAAGACCAAATAACCTAACAGTCATGGTTTTGGAAGGAGAAAACCCACGTTTGCACAGGGAGAACATACAAACTCCATGCAGAAGGGCCAGGATTCAAACCCAGGACCTTCTTGCTGCAAGGCAACAATGCTACCAACTGTGCCACTGTGCAGCTGACTTTAAACATTCCATTTTTAATTTTCTGTGTGGCAGAAAGTAGCTTCCTATGGGATTATCTACATACAGGTTAACTTGTTAGATCAGAGCATAAATGAGGCTATTCAGGTAAATCAGTCTCACTCCATCAACACTGAAAGATTAAATTCCTTATGAGCCATAGCCTGATGGGTTTATTTTCTTACACTTCCTAGAAGGTTGCTCCAGTTTCACCTCACCTGGGTCGTTTAGTGATGGGTAATGATTATTGTACACAGTCCAGGGATGGAATTTCTGAGCTTGTAAAGGGATTTCATTGCAGCTCAGCCAGGAGGCCAAAGGGAGAGGGCGAGCTCAGACTCAGTTTGTAAAATCATTAACAAACTCTTCATGTTTTATCAACTACCTATGCTCTCAAAGTTAGCATCTTTCTTCCAAATCATCTCAGTCCAGATCTTTTTGCTAGTGTTGAGTGGTATGTCTTCTTAGTAAATCGATACAGCTGGTTTAAACTAAAAACATTTTAAACTACAATATTGAATACAGATTATATTTATTAAACTGGATTGTGGGAACAAACAGGTTCTGACTGCCTGTTAAAGTTAAAGTTTGACATTTTGGTGAGGATTCCTGTTGAGACTCTCCTGGATTCCTGTTGTCACTTCAAGGTTTCCAGGAAACCAGTGCGCTCAGCAAAATCCCTGCTGCTGGCAGAGATTTTTGTTTGTACTGCTCAGTAAAAACATAGGTTGTTTTTACATTTTATTTCATGTATAGGTTTAATCAACATCACATTCCTAAGTACTGAGATTTAATTTTCCGTCTATCGCTGTGTGAGTAGAGGTTCGTCTTCAATCGGTCCAAAAAATCTGCAGTTTTAGCCCAAATAAACCTGACCCTGGTATTAACCATCTTCTTTTTCAGTAACCAAAGGCTCCTGTTAGTTTGCATTTATTTATTTTTGTTCACGGTCTTTGTTGTGCTGTATCATCTTTAATTTCACAAGGCCTCAGTTTGTATATGACCTGATCAGTTTTGTTGTGAATAGTTTGCTTTTCCTTTGCTGTATTAAACTGATTTTTAACTCTCTTGATGGAGGGAACTGTAGAGTCCAACTGGACTCCTGCCAACACTAATAATCCCTGAGTTTGAAAGAAAAAGAGCAGCAGGGGGAGAGTCCAAGAGGAATGTGTGTAGTGATAGTTAAACAGGTTGGAAGAAAGAAGGAGCAGCAGTAGAAGAGTCTTTAGCTTGCCTTAAAGGAAACCATTTTTGTCTGTTTTTTGTTTTGTTTGTATCTTTTAAGCTACTTCATAATACTGAAAGAATCGTTCACCAAAATGGTTCTGTTTCTTTGGTTTTTATTAATATGTTATCATAAACCCTGCTGAACCTTGAAAAATACATCAACAAGCACATGTCATTTCATCTCCATTACCCAACTTTTTCATCATTGTAGTCTTAAACAGGAGGTTTTGCACGGACTATAAGTTAGTTCATGCTTGCCTTTGGGGACATATCCATCTTTGACAACCAAAGGTTTGAAGTAACATTCAGCTATCTATTCATACTTAAGGGCATGTAATTACATGACTAATATGCAACATTATCCATCCATGATCCAGTATTTCTAGAATTGCATCGCTCACGGTGGCAACTTGATGGAGTAGCTCTGTTACGTTAGTCCTGATTAGTTGTTTTCTTGCAGACTTTTGTTCATAAATCTTTTTGGTTGAGGCATTGCATGTTTGGACAATTATTCCCTCTGGTTTTGTATGCTGTCAGGCAGGACAGATTTTTGCTTTTACTTTTTTTAACTTTTGGACAGTTATGACGCAAGATTTAAAAATGAACGGCAAAAGCAAATGAGGTGGATTAGCAGTGCTTGCCAACAATTTATGAGGTCGTCCAGGACAAATTACTGTGGAGTATCATGTCTGCTGTCTGGAATAAGAGCTGTTTGCATGTCATGACAGTCTCTTGACTGTCATAATGCAACAGTCTTTAGTCAGAGGTCTCTCCAGATTCATTGCCAAACTGACTGCTACCAGACATCCTTCCTGCCCACAGCATCACCATCCTCAACGACTCTTTGAGGATACTTGGATGATATGAGTTACAACAACATTTAATATTCCTTTGGGATAAATAAAGTATTTTTTAATTAAATTGAATTGAATCAGGAGGAAGCTCAGAATTATTTTGATTTGATCAGAGTTTAGGGTTGAAATGGTTACCACATGTCTGTGGTCCTCAGAATGGACTTGTCTGTCTATTCAACAAATTACAAGTGTCTTGGATATTTTGGACTATCAGCCTTATTTCTGAGAGTCTGCTTTGTCACAAGAGGGCAGCCAAAATAAGAATAGAAAGGCTTCACCTCTCTCTTTCTTTTAACAACATGCGTTCAAAAGAAGACTTGCATGCCACACATGATTTTCTAAAATTTTAAACCTCTAAGAGTCTGAAAAGATTAAATGTGAAGTCATACAGTATTATTATTATCAGTTACTGCTTTGCTGGAGCTTTGGCAATATAATGATAAGAGTTTCATGGTTTAGGTGTGTAAGAAGTGTGGTTGGGGTGTGGTAGTCATGTTTTTATAGCATCACTGCTGATAACAGTAATGACTATGTCCCTAAAATGTTTGCTCAGTTAGATGCTCTATTAAATACTCTCTGTTTAACAAGATCTCTTCATTTTTAAAGTAATTGTTATCGTCCTGTTCTTAAAGTTTTATCTTTTGAATGTAAACTTAGGGTGCTTTTATTGGCTGCACTGACTAATAACTTCCTGTAATTACACAAAAACACACAGTTTAGTTTCTGTTTCAAAAATAATCAAAACAATCATCACACAACCAAAAACATACAAGTAGGAAGGAAAAAATCCACCAACTGATTGTTTCAAAGGTTAATTTATTTATTGATTTTTTTATTAAGGAACATTAAAATATTTGTAAATTTTTATTTTTTTTGCAACAGCCATTGTGTTTAGTAAAGTCAGAAACCCGAAACCAAAAATTTTTGGGGTCTTTTTTTTTTTAGCAGACAATAAGGAACAACATTAAATATAAATGAAAAGTGATGTGCTAAAACATAATTTGTCTGCTGAGAATATTTGTTTCAGTTAGCAAAACATTACCATCACCATTTTTTCTCTTATGACATCTCATCTCTATAGCATCCCTCTATCTTTTTTGTATTTGTAACTACAAGAATTGTTCTTTTGAGAATAATTCCTAAATTTGTTTTGCTCATCTTTATAAAAAAAAAGCTTAACCTAAATCCTGAAATCACCTTAAAAGCAGCTCTCCTGTCTGTCTCCAGGTGTGTCAGTTTGTGGTGTCTGTGAATGGCCTGAATGTCCTCTGCCAAGACTACCGGACCGTCAGCAACCTGATCTTGACTGGCCCAAGGACGATCGTCATGGAGGTGATGGAGGAGGCGCTAGTCTGACGAGGCCTACCAGAAAAAACCAACAAAAGAACTGAAGTGGGGGAATTAGACAAGGACTGTGAACTTCTTCACCAGTCAAACATGGATGCCTTTCAACAAAGCTCTCACTCTGTCTTGTTCGATCAAGGTGGACACTGAGTTGTGTTTTTGGCAGTTCCCTTTATTGTCTTCAGAAAAGCAAGAACCTAATTAACCACACTTGAATATATAAAGTGTGGGATAAAAGAAAAAAAAGTCTAAACTCTATTGGTTTGTGCTCAAACTGAATCTGTTTGCTGATTATGAGAGTTTTAATGACTTGATCCAAAGCCTTTAATCAGAATGTGGAGATGAACAATCATAAGGGTAGAAGAAGGGTAAAAAGGGTAAAGCTTGAATGGAATTGTACTTTTCAGAAATATATTCCATGACCTTTGCCCCAGTAAGACTTAAGACATCTCCTGCTGTTCTCTACTTCTCTGCTGCCCTCTACTGACAATTACAGAAAGATGCTCATTTTACATGCCTTCGGTTTTAGTTTTATTCTGTTTTAATTTTATTTGTTTGAAGAAACATAATTTTAAACGATACACTTGCTAACTGTATAGGTGCTCATAATTTTTAAGAAACAGTTTGAAAAAAGTATCAAAATGCAAAGTGCTGCTTGCATTACTAAAAAAAACAAAAACTCTAGATTTCTTTATTTACCACACCAAAAAGTCATATCTGTCCAAATAATTTCTAATTGATGTCATGCTAACATATACATTTTTAATCTTTTATTTCTGATAAAGCTATACATTTGTTGATCAAAGACAGGGAAACATGTGAGCATATTAAGAATAATGCTGGGGAAGAACACCGTGGAAGGTAGGAGTTATACAGCAAAAGTATTCATACCTCTTGAATTCCCATTTTATCACCACAAGCTTATGTTTTGTTTTTATGTGATACACCAATACAATAATGCATAGTTGTAAAGTAAAGGAAAAATGATTTGTGGTTTTATTAATTATTTTTTTTTTTTTATACTGAAAAGTGCTAAATGCATTTGTATGTAGCCCTGCTGAGGCAACATTTTGTTGGACCTCTGCTTCAGTTACATCTGCAAGATTTTGGTTTAGGTTTCTACCAGCTTTGCACATCTGGGTATGGATTTCTTTTTTCTTTTAAGCCGTCCTCTGCTAAATAGCTGAAGCTCTGGATTAGATGGGAAGCATCTGTAAACAGAATCTTTTGGGTTTTGCCACAGATTCTCAGTTGAATTAGAATCTTGACTTTGACTGGGTCATTCTAACTTACAAATAATCCTTAATCTAAACCATCCCATTTTAGCCCAGGCTGTGTGTTTAAGGTCACCCTGTTAGAAGGTGAACCTCCACCTTGGTCTCGTGTATTTTGCCCTGTTAGCTTAATCCATCTTCTTATCAACTCTGACAAGCTTCTCTCTACCTGCTGAAGAAAAGCATCCCCACAGCATGATGCTACCATCACTGTAGGGATGGTGTGTTAACTTTCCCCCACATATAGTCTTTTGCCTTTAGGCAAAACTGTTGAATTCTGGTCTCATTGATCAGTGCACATTTTCTACATGTTTGCTTTGTTCCCCATTGGGCATGTTGCAAACTTAAATGGGATTTCAGGTGGTTTTCTTCTTGCCACTCCAAAATACAGGGCAGATTTGTGGGTGCATAACTAACTGTTGTCCTGTCAGCAGGTTTCCTCACCTGAGCTGTGGATCTCTGCAGCTCCTCCAGAGGTACCATGGACCTACTGACTTTCTCTCTGATTTATGGGAACCAGTACAAATGCATGCTGCACTTTTCAGATGTGTTCGTTCTGGTCTATCAGATAAAATTCCAATAAACCACAAATAGGTTTTGGATTGTAATGTGACAAACTGTGAAAAAGTTCACTTTTGCGAGTTACTCTAAACTGCATATTTTCAAGTTATAAATAATTGACCTCACTCAATGTCTTATTACGCACAACCACTAATGCCCAATATGATGAGTATAATGTCATTTTGGATTGCACCAGAACCAGTGAGACTTTATTTTTCCTATATAGTTCCTGGTCCATCTTTTTTGTCATTTTGTCATAAATTTTTCTCTGTTGTAAGCACCAACAGATTTTCTTATATTCTTTGTTGTCTACTTGAAAGGACCTTAACAGGGAAGCCCCTGCAGGCTGTAGTGGTATCAGAAGGTCAGCCTCCACAGCAGCAACATTTTTCTGGATGTTTTTAGACCATGCCAAAATGTGTTTAGGCATGCTGCCATCGGTACATAATATCTGAAATCTTCACTGAGTTAGAAGAAAAGTGTAGCTAAGTGTTTCTCATTGTTCATGCAGCATGGCTATAATCTTCAGTAACACTTGTTTACATGTTTGTTTGATTTAAAACCACACTGCCTCGATATGTAGACACTTAGTTTAGACCTTAAATAACATTATTACTAAATATTTCAGATAAGTCCGATTTTCAGGCCTCTAATATCACTAAGCTGTGCAGTTATTGTGTCAATTGCCTTCTAATATGTTAGTTGAATGCTGTTTAGATGTTTTTGGTAAGAAGGTCTTGATGCTGTAAATATGTTCATATGTAGCTTTATTTTTTAATGCAAAGTTCTTTAGTGTCACAGAACTGATTGATCAGACAACTCAGAACTCAGCATTTCAATGTTTGATGTTCTTGAGATAATGTAACATAATGTAACAGAACAATAAGAAAAATATTCTCTTCCTGTTGTTTGTGTAACATAACATTAGTCTTTCTCATTTTAGATCTACTCAGCAAGAGTTTGATTTTTAGTTTCTTTTGTTTGCAGTGTTGATCTACAATAATCTGGTGAAAGGCTCTTGAAAATAATGCAGATGTTGGACCAGGTTTGTCTGATCACAGTTTGTTTGCAAAGGGGACAAAATGTGATGTCAATCATTGCTGGGTTTTCAGGAAATAGAAATATGCAGGGCTTTAACATGTAGTAATGATCTAGGGGGCAATCATGGTGCTGGGTTGACTTAAAGTCGGTTCTCTGACTGCTTTATCTAGAAATATTTGCCTTAAGACTTTATTATTCAACTTATTGCATTTAAACTTCCACTGACAATCAGTTGCTTTTTTCACACAGCGGTTTAGCAGTAGGGCTCCAAAAAAGTATTTTTTTTCATGCAAGGATTCCATTGTTCCTGTTCCACAGCTTGTCATATTAAGACTATACATTTAATGCATTTTGGGGGATTTATGAGACCAACACAGAATAATGCATCATTGTGAAGTGAAAGAAAAAATATGCTTGTTTTTTAACAAACAAACATCTAAAAAGTTGGTGTGCATTTGTATTCATTCACCCTGAGTCATAATTGTGTATAATCTCCTGTCACTGCATTTACAGATGCAAGCCTTGAGGGGAATGTTTCTACCAGTTTTGCACCTTTAGAGGGAGAAAGGGCCTTTGCTCATTGTTCCCCGAAGCTCTGGAATGACCTACATTTATTAGTCAGTCAGGCTACTTTTATTGGGGTTTTTAAATTATGTTTTAAAGACTTACTATTTTAGCAAGTCTTTTGATTAGTGACATTTGTTACCTTGTATGATCTTTTTAATATTCCTTTATTGCTTCTCAGTCCATGCTTTAAATGTTCGTATGGTGTTGTGTTGTCCTTGATTTTATTGTGATGCCCCATCTTAGCTTGGCTTTACATATTACTTTTTATTTGTTCTTTGATATGGTTGTCACTGTGCAGGACTTTGTTCAGCTGGTGGCTGTGGTGAAAGTGCTATATAAATAAAATAGTATGGTATTTAGAGACGGACATTTTTGCCTATTTGTAATGGAGAAATAGCTTAGACTCTGTCAGATTGGATAGAGCATCTTTGAACACCAGTTTTCATGTCTTGCGCCAGATTCATAATCCACACTAATGACACCAACGACCGCAGTACGTGAGTTTTGATCCCCTGTTTTGACTCTACTGACCCACAGATAAACAAGCACAACAAAGCCACTCTTGTCCTGCCCTGAACCTGCTGTGTGAAAATTGTTAGTTTTTCTTTTCTTTTTTACAAAAGCAGTCATACAGAATGTAACTTAACGTCTACATTGTCCTCTTATTAGTTTTTGTTTGTCAGTGTGAATTTCTACTCACAAAAGGGACTCTTAACGCTATGCCGAGACACTTGTGTTTGTTTTCCTTTGTTCACAGAGGGTTCATGTATACAGACAATATAAGCTTTGGAGGCTGTTTCATTGCAATGTCTCAATGTACAGAAAGGTTGTGTTAAAACCCCCCCACCTAATTTCTGGAATTGTCTTGCTCATTGCACATTTTCCCCATTTAAAAGCAGTCATTTGATCCCCTTTTGTTCCTCATGTTACTGTAATTAAACAAATAAAATAAAACCAGGACCTAAAAACTGAACCATACCCCACTGACCATAGTCTGTCTTTTTTGTATTGTCTAAGCAGACAACATTGCTTCACTGTTTTTGTTTGTTTGTGTTCTGTGCAGAAAGTAAATTAGTAATATTTGTTTCTTTGGCACTGGTAGCCTTTATTCATTAGTAGGTTGACGGGACAGAGAGAGAAGAGGATAACGTGCAATAAATGCTCCAAAATACAACATAGATAGAAAGAAGATGAAAAATAAAATTTATAACTTATACCAGGTCAAAAGCCAAAGAGAAGAGGCGGGTCTTAAGAGCAGATTTAAAAGTGGCTACTGAGGATGTGTTCCATGATTCGCTAATAAACTGTAAATCTCCCCTGAGCTTCCACCATGTCTTTGGAATCTCCAGCAACAGCTGGTCAGGTGATCGGACTGTAACCACACCAAACTTGGCCACGTATCAGTCCAGCTTGGATCAATTCAATATAACCCGGTTCTGCACGCCCTCCACGTTCTTCCAACAGTTGTGTATGTGTATGAATGATGGCCAGTAGAAGAAATGGAGTTGAAAGCTGTTTAATCTGATGAAACAAGATATGTACTGGTCAACAATAAATATGTACTGGTCAACAATATGGTCATGGGCTCATCACAGCACACTCAGCACCTTGAGAGGGATCAAATGTTACATTAGCATCAAGCTGGCAGATTTTTCTACTCATGGAATACTCCAATGCTGTATTTTAAAATCATAAAATGTACTATATGCTACTCCTTAACATCCTAATTGATATCCGTACATATTAGAGCAAATCTGTGATAATATTATAGATAACGGAAAGTAATATACAACAGTTTACCACAGAAATAATTTAACTGAACCCACCATGTTCCCGTTTCTCACAGAATGGCAATGTTATCCCTGGGCCCACTGCACTTCTCACACCCCACCACCCACATTACATGGATGCAAATGAAAATTAATGACAAGTGGAATCAAACACAATGTCAAACCTGTTACACGAGTGACCGAGAAGGCGGGTAGGGAGAGGGAAGATCATTTAAAGACTTAAAACCAAATAAAAGAACTTCAAAACGAACTCTAAAATGGACAGGCGATCTGTGCAGAGGACAAAATGGGAGTAATATGTACTCTCCTCCGTGTTCCAGTTAAAAACTGTGCAGTATATTTTGCACCAACTGAAGATGCCATAAGGAGGACTTACTACGCAAAGGTACAAACGAATCACAGTAATCCGGCCAATTTGCAACAAAGGCATGGATTACCATTTTGAAGTAATCCTTTGACAAGATACTTTTTTATTTTTTAGAGTTGCCTCAGTTGAAAAGAGATGGATTTTACTGTTGCACTGATCCGGTCTGTCAGACAGCCAATGTCTACACTAGAACAATCATCTCAGTCTTACTTTCATTGAAATTAAAACATTTTAAAGCCCTCCAAGCCTTTATTTCCTTGAGACATTCATTTAAACCTGCCCTGCGATGGACTGACAACCTTTTCAGGGTGTACCCTGCCTCTCGCACTAATGACTGCCAGCTCCATTCCCCCCAGGAGCCTGCAAAGATAGGCAGGTGTGGATAATCGAACAATGGATTTATTTAAACTAGGGCTGTCAAAATTAGCGTGTTAATGCCGGTTGATTAATTTGTAGAATTAACTCGATAATTTTTTAAAACACAATTAACACATGCACAGGATGACCCACCCTGTTTATCCTACAATGTAGCGTTTAGTCAGCAGAAAGAGACACAATCAGGTGTTCTAAACGATCAAAAGAAGCGATTGGAACGAGGAGATGATTAAAAACGCAACAATCTAAAGCAATATCTTCACACCAGGTAAGCCTTGGCTAACAAACAAGCTAACATAGCTAACCAACACTGCATGTGTGATTGATTCACAGCTACCCTGTGATTAATTAGATTAAAATGTTTGATCATTTGACAGCCTTAATTTAAGCCTTGCATGCAGTAGTCACCTCCAATAATAGAGGCACATAAACTTCAGTTTATGTCAGGTCTTTTTTCCCAGACTATTTTTGGTCGGTAATTTAATGTATGCTTGTCCTTTTAATAACTTCTTCACTAACCAGACACCTTGTTTACACTGTTCTTTATATACTTATAAACCTAACTCGTCACATCCCCTCTCCCCCTCACCAGTTGTCTCTCAGAAGTTAGATCCTTGTTTTCTTCTAACTTCCTTCAACTCAACAGTGATAAAACAAATCTTCTTCTTGTCGACACCAAGTCCACCCTCTCTGAAGTAAACATCTTCTCTCTCAGTATTCACAACTCCATAGTTACCCCCTCCCTCAAAGTAAAGAGTTTGAGTGTCATTCTGGACAATACCCTATCATTCAACAATCACATCAACAATATCACCAGTACTCAAAAAGCTTCAACTGGTCCAGAACTCAGCCGCTCGTGTAATCACTACTCCCTCATTTCACCCTATCACACCTGTCCTACAGTAGCTCCACTGGCTCTGGTCAAATTTAGAATAGACTACAAACTCCTGCTGTACACCAAAGCCATCCACAACCTGACATGCCTGTCTAGTCTCCTCCACATTCATGTACCCCACAGTTCCCTCAGATCCTCATCTTCCCTCCATCTGACCCTTTTACCCGTCTCAGCACCATGGGAGGCAGAGCCTTCAGCTTCTCTGCTCCCAAACTTTGGAACTCACTCCCACCAGACATCAGAAGCATAAACTCTCTCCCTGTTTTTAAATTTCAACTCAAAGCACATCTGTTTAAACTGGCCTACTCAACATTACTGTGATTTATAATATTTGTTATTTGACATTGTTTTACATTGTTCTTTATTGTCCTTTATATTGTTTTCTATTGTTTTAAAATCCCGTTTGTATCTGTATGGCCACCTTGAGAGACCTGAAAGGTGCTTGAAATTATTATTATTATTATTATTTTGACACATGGTGGTGACAGTTTAATACTTTGGGATACATTTTTTTAGAAGACACAGGGAAGATTCTTAGAGTTGATTGGAAAAATTGATGCATTTAAGCACATGAAAATCCTGGAAGTTCACCTTCCAGCAAGTCTATGGGCCTTGTTTATCAATATTGGTTTTGAATGCAAATAAAATAAATTCTTGTCACACATAATGCCTTTCCAACATCCCTTCTTGTTTTATTGTACCTCAGATTTCTCCAAATCATAATAAAACTTAGGACCCAATCATAAATTAAGTATTTTCCAACCAGGGTACTGACTCAGGTGGCTACATCGGAAATTTAAAGACAAAATGAACAAAGCCTCTGTGACAAACTTGGTCTTAGAATCCTTTCCACTCTAATTTGTGATATATCATTGTGACCTTTATGATATCTGCTCGCGATGCCTAATTGCACATCCAGTCTGTCTTGATGCACTAACACTCTGCTACCAAAGGAGGGCAATCTTGATCTACATAATACAACCTGCACACTCTACTGTAGCAGATTTTCCCATGTCATCTTTGCCTTCTTTAATTGAGGGGAAATAAAAGAATCATTGGGGGTGGTATATTTCCTATTGTTAAAATCCTGATTTTTCCATACCTCTTGCATCCCTATTCATTGTGTGCTTATGCAATTCACTGGCCTTTTCATGGAAGATTCTTAAAGTTGATTGGAAAAAAATTATGCATTTAAGCACAGGAAAATCCTGGAAGTTCACCTTCCAGCAAGACAATAGGCCTGATTTATCAATTTTCCAAATAAAGACTGCAAAATTGTGTACACCTTTCTGCCCCATGCAGTGCGCCACAGCCAGAGAGAGAAGGAATAAGTGCAGTGGATTCATGGAAAAAAACAGGCATACTTGTCAAGTCTATGGCTGTTAGAGAGTTAATTACTATTAGGCTAGAATGTCTCTGGATGTTCTTTTTTGTTGGTCATTAATAAACCTAATGCGTGTGGTGTACATGTGCCACTCTCTGCTCCATGCAGGTGCCGTATTCCAGAGACAGCAGGTGCGGATGTTAGGTTCCTTAGTTGTTTGTGTTTTGAGTTTGTTTTTCTATTTCCTTATTCAGTTTATGTTATCATTTTAGTTTATCTCTTGGTGTTAGCTTCTGTTGTTTATACTTATGGTTCATAATTAGTCCTTATTCCTCTTTAGTATTCAGCTCTGTCTAGTCCTTATGCTTTGACTTCCTCCGTGTTTGCGTCACTCCTGGTCTTCCTGTGTTTGTCTAATTATCGTCAGCTGTTCTCTGTCTTTGTCCTTCCCTGTCCTCAGCTGTTTCTTGTCTCCCTGATTGCCTTCCCATTGCTGTTCTAGTCCCTTAAAGCCCCTGTGTCTGATCCAGCCCTTTGTCAGGTCCTTGTCATTTTCATGTTTTCCCTCCCTGCTGATCGCCTGGTTCCTTTCCCATCCTGTTCCTCTACGATGTTTTTTTTTTGTTATTTACCATTAAATATGAGTACTCGGCACTTTAAATGCCTCTCTGCGCCTTGGGTCCTCCCTACAAAACTTGACAGCAGATGCGTTGAGCGCGTGGTGAGTTATGATGTATCTTTGGAAAAAAAGGGGACAAATCAAAATAACTGTCAGGTTTTTGGCCATTACGATGTCAATTACTATTAGGTTAGAATGTGTGTGAATGATATTTTTCGTTTGTCAGTAATAAACTTATGTTAAATTGTGGTGGCGCAAAGTTAAGACATGCCTTTCAAAGGTGGTAAAAAATAGCCATAAAAACAGCCAGAGCAACCAGTTTCATGCTTGATAAATCACACCGCGTGTTGAATGCCTACTTATTTGCATTTTCTCCTCCCAATATTTGTGCCTTCTGACAGAAGCGGCCATATTAAATATTCATCAAGGACAAATGTGCTAAAGGGTCTCTTGCTGTGATTTTACCAGGCGCAGTCCTCCCTCCGCCTCCTTAGTAATCACATGCTGCATCATCTTGCACTTGCTGTGAGGTTTGTGCACACGTTTCAACAAGCGCAAATCAGGGCCTATGTTTCTGAACATCTGAGTTGCAAAAGAACGGTTTAGATCAAAGCATAATAATGTGTTAGAATGGCCCAGTCAAAGGTGAGACTTAAACCCAACTAAGAATGTGGCAAGACTTGAAAGCTGCTGTTCACAAATTCAATTCAATTCAGTTTATATATTTAGCGCCAATTCACAACAGATGTCATCTCAAGGCACTTAACAAGAAAAGTAATTTCAATACATTTATACAAACATTTCAATCAGTTAAAAAGTTTCCTATTTAAGGAATCCCAGCAGATTGCGTCAGTCATTGGCGTGAGGTTGGGCAGACTTTCCAACCACAGCAATCCTTCAGCAATCCCTCATACTGAGCAAGCATGTAGCGACGGTGGAGAGGAAAAACTCCCCTTTAACAGGAAGAAACCTCCAACAGAACCAGGCTCAGTAGGAGCGGCCATCTGCCACGACTGTCTGGGGGTTTGAGAAGACAGAGCAGAGACCCAGAAGGAACAGAAGATCTGATATAAGAGAACTTTCTATGTTACAGAAAGTAAAAAGTTGATAACAGGACACAGTGGATGTTCAGCCACTGGGAGCACCATCCCAGTCGATGCCCCCCGTCCAACAGGGCATTCCAGCCAAGCAGGATACCAGACCAGGTATATCTTCTATGGAGAGAAAAACACTGAGAGAACACAAAGTTAACAGTCAAAATAGCAGAATGTACTGTAATACAACTGGAGAGTAGTAGTAGAAAAGGAAGTAGCAGAGTGAAGAAAATTGGTAAGTCTGTCCTCCAGCAGTCTAAGCCTATAGCAGCATAACTACAGAGATAGCTCAGGATGACCTAAGCCACTCTAACTATAAGCTTTATCAAAAAGGAAAGTTTTAAGCCTGGCCTTAAAAGTAAACAGAGTGTCTGCCTCACGGACTAAAACTGGGAGCTGGTTCCACAGGAGAGGAGCCTGATAACTAAAAGATCTGTCTCCCATTCTACCTTTAGAAATCCTTGGAACTACAAGTAAACCTGCAGTCTGAGAGCGAAGTGCTCTGTTGGGAACATATGGAACAATTAGATCTCTGATGTATGATAGAGCTTGATTATTAAGGGCTTTGTATGTAAGATGAAGGATCTTAAATTCTGTTCTGGATTTAACAGGGAGCCAATGAAGGGAAGCTAAAACAGGAGAAATGTGATCTCTCTTTTTAATATTCATCAGAACTCTTGCTGGCACATTTTGGATCAACTGAAGGCTTTGAATGGCATTTTGTTGACTTCCTGATAGTAAAGAATTACAGTAGTCCAGCCTTGAGGTAACAAATGCATGGACTAGTTTCTCAGCATCACTCCTGGACAGGATGTTTCTAATTTTAGCAATATTCCGGAGGTGAAAGAAAGAAATCCTAGAAACCTGTTTAATATGGGATTTAAATGTCAAGTCTCGGTCAAAAATAACGCCGAGGTTCTTTACGTTATTACTGGGGGCCAATTTAATGCCATCCAGATGAAGTGATTGACTAATCAGTTTCTGTTTTAGAACTTCTGGTCCAAAGACAGCAACTTCTGTCTTGTCAGAATTTAAAAGCAAAAAGTTTAGATTCATCCATGTTCTTCCAGACATGCTTGTAATCTACCTAACTGACTGGGTTCATCAGGATTTATTGATAAATATAGTTGTGTATCATCGGCATAGCTGTGGAAATTTGTCCCATGCTGTCTAATGATTCTACCAATTGGAAGCATATATATGGTGAAAAGAATTGGTCCAAGCACAGAACCCTGTGGAACTCCACAAGTAACCCTTGAGAGGGAAGAAGATTGATCATTTAGATGAACAAACTGGAATCTATCAGACAAATATGATTTAAACCAGCCTAGTGCTGTTCCTTTGATCCCTGTTACATGTTCAACCCTTTCTAAGAGAATATTATGATCGACTGTGTCAAAAGCAGCACTGAGATCTAACAAAACCAGAACAGACACAAGTCCATTATCTGAGGCCATGAGAATATCATTAGTAACCTTCACCAGTGCTGTTTCAGTGCTATGATGAGCTCTAAAACCTGACTGAAACTCTTCAAACAGGTCGTCACTGTTTAGATGCTCACAGACTTGATTAGCAACTATTTTCTCAAGGACTTTGGATGAGAAAGGAAGGTTAGATATAGGTCTGTAATTCACAAAGTCATCTCTATCAAGGGAAGGTTTCTTGAGTAAAGGTTTAATTACAGCTATTTCAAATTCTTGTGGTACGTATCCATTTACTAAGGATAGATTAATCATATCCAAAATGGGGCCAGGAACCAAATGGAACACTTCTTTAAATAATTTGGTTGGGATTGGGTCCAACATACAAGTTGAAGGTTTAGATGAGGCTAATATTTTTGATAATTCCGAAAGCTCGACTGAATCAAAACAGCTTAAGCACAAATGAGGTTCTACAGTTCTTTCCGATGCTGCCTCATTTACTGAGGAAGAAGTAATCATGTTTGGGAGGATGCCAATGATTTTATTTTTAATAGAATTAATTTTATTTATGAAGAGTCCCATAAAATCATCACTGCTAAGAGCTGGGGGAATAGTTGGCTCAACAGAGCTATGACTCTGTGTCAGTTTGGCAACTGTACTAAAAAGAAACCTAGGATTGTTTTTATTCGCCTCTATTAATGATGAAAAATATGCTGTTCTAGCTTGTCGAAGGGTCTTTTTATACAGCAGTAGACTGTTATTCCAGGTTGAATAGGAATCCTCTAGATGTGTAGAGCGCCATTTTCTCTCCAACTTCCTAGTATTCTGCTTTAAAGTATGCAACTCTGTGTTAAACCAAGGAGTCAGCCTCCTATGGCTAGCCACTTTCTTTTTTAAGGGGGCTACACTATCTAATGCCAAACGCAACGAGGACGTAACGCTGTGAACCAGATCATCAATTTCTGAAGGGTTAGAGATAGAATTGCTGCCATCCACTGTGTTACTCTGAGACACTGAGGAAAGTAAGAATGGAACAGAGTCTTTAAAACTTGTTACAGCATTGTCTGATAAAGCTCTACTATAATGAAATTTTCTTTCAGATTTAAGATGGTCAGTTAAAGTAAATTCAAATGTTATTCATGCTCTCCATCTAATCTTAATAATATTCAGGTGTATTAAAAAGAGGAATCGGGCACGGGAGTGCGCACAAACGCTTCACAAAAAACCAAACCTCTTCACAGTGACATACTTCTTTTTCTTAGTGCCACTTTTTAGTGGCTGTGAGTCGTCCTTGGTCGTTTCCCAGTTGCAGAAGAGAAGAATCCATTCTCACAATTAAATCAATGGAGGTCTGCGACCATTTTTCTTCCTCTTTTAAAGCTGTCGAGAACGTGCAATTGACGTCACACCGCCACAGCGCGGGAAATTCAGGCCCCGAACTGCAGCACATTTTGCAGCACACAGCCAGTTTAAGAAAATGGAACGATACGTGGGTGGGCTCATTCTTTTTGGTTTATAACGCTTCATCACCCAACAGCATAAAAAAACTGGACATGGATCGTTATTTTATTTACAAATCCTGCCCCATGTTCCTTTAAAGATAAACCTCTAAACACTCCAGAGTAATGGATCATAGATGCTGAAAAATATGCATGTCACACATTTCAGATTTGTTTATGTAAAATATGAAAAAAAGATCATTTTCCTTCCAATTCATAATTATGAACTGTGTTTTTGCTGATCACTCATATAAACTCTAAACAAAATACCCAGAGATTTGTGGTTGTAATGTAACAGAATAGGGGAAATAATTCAAGGGATTTAAAAACTTTTGCGAGGCTAACTGGAATGAAAACAACATCGTCAGTTCCAAACATACTATTGTATTGCTGTAGTACTTTACTGCATTGGTGCATTGTTGTACTGTTTTGTCATTTAATATTCATTTTGAACCATAGACATGCTTGGTTTTGAGTGCAAATAAAAGAAATTCATGTCACACATAATGCCTTTCCAACATCCCTTCCTGTGTTATTGTACCTCAGCTTTCTCCAAATCATAATTAAACTGAGGACCTAATCATAAATTAAGTCTTTTCCAACCAGGGTACTGATTCAGGTGGATACATCTGAAATTTCAAGACAAAGTGAGCAAAGCATCTATGACAGACTTGCTCTTTGCACCCTTTCCACTCTCATTTGTGATATATCGTAGTGACCCTTATGAAATCGACTCTAAATGCCTGATTGCACATCCAGTCTGTCTTGATGCACTAACACTCTGCTACCAAAGGAGGGCAATGATGTTCTACATAATACAACCTGCACACTTTACTGTAGCAGATTCTCCCATGTCATCTTTGCCTTCTTTAATTTAGGGGGGGTCATTGTATAGCAGCCACATGTTTTTTTTTTGAGGGGGGGGGGCATTTTGTGCTTATGCAATTCCTTTTCTGTTTCACCACAGACAGACAATCCTCGTGGCAAGATTATAGAGGCAAAGTGACGAATGTTGATAACTATGTTTGCTTTAAACTTCAACAATAAACTGAATAAAGGTTTCTTTTCTATGGAAAAGTGTTCTATGTCGTATTGGGACTCCAGTAGACCCCAGTGAGAGCCATGATCCAAAAGCAGATAAAACAAGGAACGGTGGTGAACCTTCCCAGGAGTGGCCGGCCTACCAAAAATTATTTCGAGAGCGCATCAAGAATTTTGTGACATTCAAGATGTCCCAAAGGAACCCAGAACAACATCTAAAGCCCTCATGGGCTTCAACAGAGATCAGTCTTCCTGACTCCACAAGAAGAAAGAGACTTACCGATTCAAGGCCAAAACTTCTGCTAACAAAAAGGACCATCTCATATTTGCCAAAAATCTTGAAGATCTCCAAGACTCTTTGGAAATTATTCTGTGAACTGGTTATACAACAATGGAACATAACTGATGGAATCATGAATTGTGATCCCTGGCAAAAATCCCAAAGGAGCATGTCAGGCCATCAGTTCATGACCTAAAGACTGAACTGACTTGGGTCATGCAGCAGAAGCTGAACTGAACCAGCAAGTTCACATCTGAATGACACACAAAATATTTTAGAGCGGCCTACTCAAAGTCCACACCTAAATCTAACTAACATGACGTCGCATGACCATAACCAGGCCATTGATGCTAAAAAGCCCTTCTAAATGTCTGAAATAAAGTGATGCATTGTATTTATTTACACAGTTATTTCTTCTGATATAAAAACATTGTTTGATAATCTGAAACACTGAAGTGTGACAAAAAAGCAAAAACAAAAGAAATCTGTAAGAGGGCAAGTACTTTCACAGCACCCCTTACTAGAAAAAACAAAATAGCTTAAAGCTTACATAATGATGTCTGAAAAGGCAACCCTCTTTTGATTTTGATTTCATCAATCTGAGACATAAATACAGTGAACAAAAGCTAAATGGTTAATCAATCAATCAATCAATCAATCAACCAATCAATCAATCTTTATTTAAAAAGCACTTTTCATACAAAAATTACAACTCAAAGTGCTTTAAAGAATTTAAATGACCCCACAAAGACGACATTCCCATCCCTCCCCCACATAATTAAAAGCATGATCACAGTTACACCCCCTCCCTCAGACCCAACCTTCAAGCACGCACACACTGAAGAGCAGCAATAAAAAGAACATTGGGCTGAGTACAGATGAGCCAGGTCAGGAAACGCCATTAAAGGAGCCATCTGCACCGGCAGCAGCACATCAGCTGCAGCAGCCAAGGCACTGACCCACCGCTCCCGAGGCAGAGGGCTCCCATTGAGGGAACACTGGAAGGAAGGTTAAAATAACAGGTTAAAATAAAAAGATAAGCAGTGGATAAAAATAAGATTAAATAGTAAAACACTGATAAAATGTATTAAGTAAAACATGTAGAGCAATTAAACAGACTACAATAAATAATAATCAGTTAAAAGCTAGGCTAAAAAGGTGAGTCTTGAGCCTGCTCTTAAAAACATGAATGTTCTCTGAGGTCCTCTGGCAGCCTGTTCCAGAGGTGAGGGCCATAATAATGGAAAGATGCCTCGCCATGAGTGCATGTCCTGACTTTAGGGATGACAAGGAGATGGGTGCCAGAGGAGCGCAGAGCCCCCTGTGGTTCACATGGTTAAAGCAGTTCTGAAACATAAGAAGGCCCAAGACTATTAAGACACTTAAAAAGCATTAAAAGAACATTGAAATCAGTCCTAAAACATCCTGGGAGAGAAGCAGGCACCTGGTTAAGATAGCCTAGCAAGGACTACTCTTTAATGGAGATGATGTAGATAAAAGTAAAAAGCAACAAATGTTATGGTCATTCTATCTCATATTCCATATGTTTTTGTTGCTAGACTTTTTTTTAAAGGTTTTTGCGGCCACAGTGGCCTTTATTCAAAGTGGACAGGCTTACAGAAAGGGGAGAGACATTCGGCAAATGTCCCTGGGCCGGAATTCAACCCAGGACAACCGCATCGAGGACTAAGGCCTCTGAACATGGGGCGTTGCGTGGCGCAATGGGTTAAGACAGGTGTCATCTCCATTAAAGAGTAATCCTTATGTGAACAACTTTGATCCTTTGAACTATCCCAGATGTTTTTATACCTCAATTATATACAGGATTCTTATGCATTTCAATGAGGATAAATGTTGTCAAAAGCAGTTTTTATTTTTTACTGTGAACAGGATGTTGAAAACACTCAGTTCAACCATATAAAGAAAGTGACAAAATGTTGGGGATCCATTAAGCATGATTCTCTCTGACTTTGGTTCACCAGTCCTGCTAGCATGTTCAGATGGATTGGAAACCATTTAAAAACAAAAAACAAAAGCAGAGTCTTATGTGTTCAATTTGGCTTGGAAGTCGAAGCCCATATTCAGGGTTAACGTCACACCGGTTCCGGTCCCATGTTGGAAAACGTGTGGGAAATGCTATTTACTTTGGTGCTGACGAAAATCAGCAAAACAAACTGATAGGAATGTAATTCTTCTTATTTACATTTCCAACACTAAAGCAACTTTTTCTCAAGTAGAAGTTCTACATTGTGATGTGTGCCACTGGCGTGATGAGATCCAGAGTTTCTGAAATGCTAATAGTATATACCTTCAACTTTCACTATGCTTTATAAATGCAGCAGCCATATTGCAGATGTAAATTAGCATTCCTGCTATAATCCGGCATATTTAAGTGTTTTGATATTTCAATGGGTGTTCATTTATGGACTTTGCCCCTGTCAAATAAATAAATAAATAAATAAAAATAAAATAAAAATACTGGATAATAAAATCAGGGCAGCTTGGCCATCTTGCTATCCGAGAAATAAACATGCAGGAGCCAGGCAGCAGTAGGACGGCTGCTTTATATTTTCTTCTGTAAACCTTTGGGTGTTTATTTTATTAGCAATTAAAAACAAAAAAATCTGGCTCTCCATCACATGAAAGCCCCAAAAAAGCTAATTAAGTAGGAGAGTTTTACCTCGGAGCCCTGCCGGCCCTGCTGCTCTGTTGTCTTGCCTTCCCACCCACCGCATCGTGTGTACATGAAGCCTAAACATTGATGATCTTGTGTATGCCAAAAGAACATAAAAATCTACAAAGAACCAGGAAATAAAGAAGGATAGTTTTCCAGGACCTAAGGTGGCCCCTGCAAGGTTTGTGAGTCATCTTTCTGTGGCTCATACATGTATGTGTGCATTCCCTCATGTGTTCTAACAACTGTGTTATTTTTCTGTTAATCTCCTCTTATGTTCTGCTATTTCCTTATGCAATTAATTTTTTTATTAATTTATTTGAACAAAAATAGGGCTCTAACTTTTAAACATGTATCTGAATCAGCTTCAGCTTTCCAAACTACCCTTTATGATGTACAGGGTGCACAGTGGTGGGATCTGGGCTTTAAGTCTTGGATCTTTATTTGTGGTCCTGGCTTCAATTCAGGTGGGAGTCATTCTAATGGAAAGCATTTTTTTGCACATAATGAAACACATACAACATCTAGTGGGTATTATTCAGCCCAGAAAGGGGAGCAGGGAGCTGCAGGAGAAGAGATATATTCCTCATCTTTTTTATTCTTTCTGTGGTGTCCAAAGGTGTAGGCTACTTGCACATTAGCAATATGCTCTTTGGAAACACGGTTGTGGGTTTTCTGCAGCTTTAAAGTACTTCCTACAGGTTCCATCAAAATCTATGAGCTTGTGAACTCATTAAAGCTATTCCCAAGTGATGTATTTGTTGTTGAATGCCCATACTGCATTTCTGTTCTAGTATAGTATGTTTATTACCAGGCTGGACTTTGTTTCAACATCATTGATTCATCCAGCTGTCTATTTACCTCTCCCTTAATACCCATTGATAAGGTCAGCAACCGACCCTCCCTTTGCCTCCATCCACCCGTCTATCAGTCCAGTCAGATGTAAATATTTGTAGTCAGTGTACAGAATGTTACATACACACTAAAAAGCCACCAAGCAGAAACCTCAGAGCTGGTTGGTCTGTTTTTTTTCCAACTTTGCTTTAGGGAGAGATAAATGGAAAGAGAGCACAGAGGCTACCATTCAATACAGTGCAAGTAAGAGATTGATTTAGTGGAGTCAGCACATTTAGATTCCATCGATTGTATATGTTTTTACACAAAATTTCAGGGATGGTTCTGTCTTGGAAAACATAGTTTTATCTGCAGAGGAGCATTAACCATTGTTATTAATTGTTATCAGTTTACTGTTTTCAGAAGTCATTAAAGAGAAAATAGAATCTGGCACATTCTCAAAGTTTATGGTCCAAATGGGGCTAGCACAGAATCTGTGAGAAACTTCAGATAGACACATCACCAATAGAAATACATCACCCTGCAAACATATTTACTGTAGCTTTATTTAAATCCTATCAACTCTGACCAGCTTCCCTGTTGCTGCTAAAAACAATGCATCCCCACAGCATGATGCTGCTGCCATTATGTGTCACAGTGGGGATGGTGTGTTCAGGGTGATGTGCACTGTTAGTCTTGCTCCAAAGACCTTTTTTTTTTTTGGATTTAACACCCATTTTAGACAGAGTCTCTCATTGATACTCTCCTTTTCAGAATGACATTTCAGGTAGACAGTAGGGTTACAGTTGTCCCATGTTTTATTTTCCAATGGTGGATTGAATTGAGCTTCTTGAGATGTTCAAAGCTTTGGGATACAGTATGTTAACTAGTCCAGCTTTAAATTATTCCACAACTTTCTCCCTGACCTGTCTCTTTTGCGTTGACGAGGCTGTTTGACAGCTCTTTGGTCTTGGCCATAGTGGAGTTTGAGGTTGTGTACAGGTGTCTTTTATACTGATAACGAGTTCAAACAGGTGCTATTAATACAGTTAACGAGTGGAGGACAGAGGAGCCTCTTACAGAAGAAGTTACAGGTCTGTGAGAGCCAGAAATCTTGCTTGTTTGTAAGGCAAGGCAATTTTATTTGTATAGCACACTTTCAAGAGCAGGGTAATTCAAGGTGCTTTACATGATTTGGTGATTTAAACAAACACATAAAAGAAACCCACATTAGACATGATACACAATAAAGCAAGAGAAAAATAAAAAAAGCAAGAGAGCATGAACACATTTCATACATATGACATCAAGCATTTACTCAAAGGCAATTCTAAACAGATGGGTTTTTAGTCTTGATTTAAAGCAGTTCAGAGTTTCAGCAGCTCTACACTCGTCAGGAAGTCTGTTCCAGATAAGGGGAGCATAAAAAGTGAAAGCTGCTTCTCCATGTTTAGTTCTGAGTCTAGGGATGTTTAGTAGGCTAGAGTTGGAGGACCTGAGTGGTCTTGGTGGTTGGTACCATGACAACAGGTCTTCAACATATTTTGGTGCTAAGCCATGTAATGATTTATAAACTAGTAAAAGTATTTTAAAGTCTATTCTCTGAGCTACAGGGAGCCAGTGTAAGGACTTTAGAACTGGGGTGATGTGCTCTTCTTTCCTGGTTCTAGTGAGGACGCGAGCGGCAGCGTTCTGGATCAGCTGCAGCTGTCTGATTGACTTTTTAGGCAGACCTGTGAAGATGCTGTTGCAGTAATCAATCCGACTAAAGATAAACGCATGGATGAGTTTTTCTAGGTCGTGTTGCAAAATCAGTCCTTTAATCCTAGAGATGTTCTTCAGGTGATAGAACGCTGACCTTGTTATTGCCTTTATGTGACCCTGGAGGTTCAGGTCTGAGTCCATTACTACACCTAGGTTTCGAACCTGATCAGTAGTTTCTAGCTGTATTAATTGAAGCTGTGTGCTGACTCTTGATCGTTCCTCCTTGGGTCCAAAAATAATCACTTCAGTTTTGTTTCTATTCAGCTGGAGAAAGTTATGGCACATCCATCCATTTATTTGGTCAATGCATTGATTTAGGGTTTGAATGGGTTCAGAGTCACCTGGTGACATTGTAATGTAGAGCTGAGTGTCATCTGCGTAGTTATGGTAGCTAATGTTATTGGTTGCTATAATCTTGCCTAGTGGGAGCATGTAGATATTAAATAAGAGGGACCCCAGGATGGAGCCCTGGGGCACCCCACATGTGATTTCTGTTCGTTCTGATGAAAAGTTTCCTATTGAAACATAGAAGTCCCTGTTCTTTAGGTAAGACTCAAACCAGCCAAGTACTGTACCAGAGAGTCCGACCCAGCTCTCCAGTCGTTCCAATAAAATATCATGATCAACAGTGTCAAATGCTGCACTGAGGTCCAACAGAACCAGCACTGTGGTTCTTCCACAGTCTGTATTTATGCGGATGTCATTAAATACTTGGACGAGGACAGTCTCGGTGCTGTGGTGAGCGCGGAAACCAGACTGAAAACCATCAAAACGGTTTGTCATTGTTATGAAGCCATTTAACTGCTGAAACACAGCTTTTTCAATAATCTTACTGATGAATGGGAGATTAGAGATTGGCCTGTAGTTCTGCATTAACGTGTTGTCCAGATTTTTCTTCTTTAGCAGTGGTTTAATAACTGCTGTTTTTAAAGCCTGAGGGAAGACACCTGATAGCAGTGATGAGTTCACTATTTGAACAAGATCAGAACCAATAACAGGAAGAACTTTCTTTAGAAAAGCTGTGGGTAGGATATCAAGACAGCAGGAGGAGGAGTTTAATTGGATAATGATTTTTTCAAGGCTGTTCTGGTTTAATTCGTGGAATTCAGACATTATCTCTACATTGTTGTTGATTGGGGATGGCACTGGTTGTGGGTTCGATATTGAGGTACAGATTGACCGTCTAATTGTTAGAATCTTTTCAGTGAAAAGCTGGCAAATTCATTGCAGGCCCTGGTAGAGTTTAGTACAGGGCCTACTGTCACTAAAGGATTAGTTAGTCTTTCCACTGTTGCAAATAGAGTCCGTGCATTATTAATGTTTCTGTTGATGATTTCAGAAAAGAACGATTCCCTAGCATCTTTTATAGTTAGCTGATATCTATTCAGTCTCTCTTTGTAGATCTCACAGTGAACCTGGAGTCGAGTTTTCCGCCATTTTCTCTCGGCTCGTCGACACTCTCTTTTTTCACTACGTACCAGTGGATTACTTGTCCACGGAGACTTCTTTCTACCTGAGACTACTTTCACTTTAGTTGGAGCAATGGAATCCACGATGTCTGAGATTTTCACGAGGAAATTATCTACCAACTTATTTACTGAGTTTGAGTTGGGAGATGAGGGGGATGTGGTGGAAGGATAAATACGTTTAAAGGTTTCTACTGAACTGTCCCCTAGAAAACGCTTTTTTATAGTGGTCTTACTGTGGCTGGATAATTTAGCAGAGATGGTACTTTCAAAGAAAATACAGAAATGGTCAGATAATGCAATATTAATTACAGAGATGTCAGAAATATTTAAACCTTTGCTGATAATTAAGTCTAGAGTGTGTCCTTTATTGTGTGTTGGTTGTTTGACATGCTGGATCAGTCCAAAGTTGTGGAGAGTATCATCTAATGTTTTTGCTTGTCTATCTTGGGGGTTGTCGGTATGGATGTTAAAGTCCCCCACGATGATTAGTTGGTCATAGTCGATACATATTACAGAAAGAAGGTCATTGAAATCATTAAATAAGTTAGAGTTAAGTTTTGGTGGTTTATATAAACTTAGAAATAACGCTTTGTTAGGCCCATTTATCTGGGTGGCTAGGTATTCAAAATAATCAAACGTGCCCAGAGGTACCTTTTTAAAGTTCATTGAGTTGTGAAAGATGGTGGCTACACCTCCACCCCGTCTGTGTTTTCTGTTCTCGCTTAAGAAATTGTAATTTGGAGGACTAGATTCTATTAATGCAGTTGTTTCGTTATTTTCATCTAGCCAAGTTTCTGATAAAAAAAGGGCGTGTAAATTATGCTCAGTGATGAAGTCATTGATAAGAAAAGACTTCCCGGATAGAGATCTAATGTTTAATAAAGCTAACTTAAGTATTGTGATGTTGGGCAGCTGAACCTTCTGACAGGTTATCAATTTGAGATTTTGTTTAATATGAGAGCGTGTGGTTAACGGTTTTTGTTTCCTGCTGCTGATAATCACTGATATAGCCTCAGGGGTGCCGGGTGAATTCTGGGAGACGGTAGGGGTGGATTTATTGCCCGGTTCCCTCAAATATCAGATATCTGTAATAATGTAGGTGACCAAATACTTATTTTCCACCATAATTAGCAAATAAATTCTTTAAAATTCAGATCATGTGATTTTCGGGGAAGTTTTCTTCTCATTTTGTCTCTCATTGTTGAGGTATACCTATGATGAAAATTACAGGCCTCTCTCATCTTTTAAGTGGGAGAACTTGCACAATTGGTGGCTGACAAAATATTTTTTACCCCACTGTATATACAGGTTCATCTTCCAGCAGGACAAAAACACTAAACATATAACAAAAATCTAATGGCTTAGATCAAATCAAAATCATGTATTTGATTGGCTCTGATGAAGTAAAGACAGAAATCAAACTGAATCTGTGGTGAGACTTGGAAGTTGCTGCTCTTGGACGCTTTCCATTCAGTCTGACTCAGCTTGAATCATTTTGCAAAGAAGAATAGAAAGAATATTCAGTCTTTAGATGTACAAAGTAGGTCGAGATGAACCCAAAACGACCAGCAACTGCAGCAAAAGGTTGCTCTACAAAGTATTGAACAAGGGGGAGTGAAATGCAAATCCTTGCTACACTTTTCAGATGTTTTAATTGTAAGACTCGATAACCATAATTTTTCCCTCAACTACTATGGGCTAATTTCCTAAGTACAATGACATCGACTCCCACAAAAACATGAAAAATCTCATTAAAATGTGTGGTGTAAACAGGATAAAATACAAAGAAGTTCAAGGATTATGAATCTTTTTGCAAGAAGCTGTATCTGGTTCCAAAAGCCCAGTGGTTCCAATTAAAGTAACCCCAGTACAGGTGGCATAAGCAAGAATCAAGTAATTAAAAAAACAAAATCTCTCACGTGGCAGTGATTGCAGTAAAAAACAAAAAAACAAAAAACACAACCGGGTAATAATAAAATCTGTCGGATTCATCTGATCTTATGTTGAATCAATGCCCCGCTGCTCAGTCTTCATTTACCATCTGTATAATTAAAGCAGTGTATGGTCCTGAAGGGGCTTAAGAGAATTAAGCTGCGATGGTAGGTGCATTAAAGGCAGTTTGATTGGTCCTTGGGTTCAAAGACAAGAAAAAAATTTTCTCCCTCATTTAATTTCTCCTCTAGCAGATGGGTCTCCAAAAAAAGGGCAAGTTTCTTTGTGTTGATGATATGTCCATCAGTTCGCTTTCCTCTGCATCTACTCTTACATGCAGAATATCCTAATGGTATTACGTGAAAATTTCTCTGAGGATTAACAATCGTCGTCTTTCAAAACACACTGTATGGCCTAATGAAAAGATATGGCTTCAGGCATTTAATATATTCTAATATCGTTTTATCATGTGATATGTTACATTATGACAGAGCACATATTGTAATACCAGGGAAATTCTCTGGACCAGTTTAATTAGCTTCTTGACACACAGTGCCAATAAGTGTGGCAGGAGTTTTGATGATATAGAGGTCTGCAGTGTACTTGCTCCAGGGAAATAAGAAAGTCTTTTGATTGTCAAAAAAGAAGAGAAGAAGATGGATTTGTGCAGTTGAGTTGAAGACATGTTTTAGCGCTTACTCAGATTGACTGGCTGTACTTCTTTTTGACATGATCACAGTGTTTTTGGTGATTTCAGCTCAGGACAAGATGTTAGCACCCTGCTGCCAAATACTTTCTGGGATCTATGGTTTTAAGCTCTGTAGGTTTGGCAAGCTGCTCTGGCATGGAGCCACCTTTTAAAACCTTTTTTTATATATATCAGTAAGAGAAGGACCAAGAAAAATGTATCCAAGAAATATTCTTTAAAAACTGTTTGGACTCCACAATGACAAAATAATGCCCATGGGACAGATAAGGACCTTTAAATATTAACATTAGAGGCACCAACCAGTATTATAAGTTTATTTTGATAAAGGTTGGCAATCTGTTGTCAGAAACAGATTAAGGAAGCATGCCTAAATCAACTCAGTTTATTTAAATGGAACGTTCAGTTACTGGGATCATCATTCAACCGATGCCCCCCTCCAAGAAGGTATCACAGCTGAGCAGGATGCCACACCAGGTACAGCTTTTATATTGAGAAAAACACTGAGAGAAAACATAAAGTTAACAGTTGAAATAACAGCAAATAATGCAATCAGAGAGTACTAGAAGAAGAAAGTAGCAAAATGAATAAAAAGTGGTCATTCTGCCCCCAAACAGTTTCAGCCTATAGTAGCATGACTACAGAGATAGCCCAGGCTAACATAACCCCTTAGAATGAGAATAAAAAACTAAAAAAGACATCGAAATATTTTGTCACCGCACAAGCAGTTTGTTTAATGCTGACAGATTACAACGGCATGCAAATCCTTTGCCTCCCCTTGTTGAAATGGTGAAGGCAAAACGACTTAAAATAGATTCCTACCTAATTACAATATAATCTCACTCCAAATAAAATTGCTATAGGTTCTCTCACAATGAGCAATGGAGGTTTTATAACATCCGTACTGATTCTCCTCCAGGTAAATTTACTTTACATCCACATTTAATCTTGCTGGTCATAAATCCAGTTGTTTTAAATGGATTAGTTACTGATCTGACTGTGAATCTAAGCAAGTTCAGGCAAGCACCTGTCTCCTTGTTTCATTTGACTGACTTACAGTATAAAGATCAGCTGCTTTGTTTGAATGAAATGTTCCTTTGTCTTTCCCATTTTAAAGAGTGGCTATAGGAAATTGACCTCTGTGCCATGCCATATTTCTATCCCGAGAAACAAGACGTGTTTAAAAGTTCCTAAACATTCTGATAAACTATTTTAAAAAGTAAAGTATGAAGTAGTAAAATTCTACAGTTGCATTTATTTTATAGGAAATTGTTAGGGGTGGCTATACAGTAGTTGTGGCTGGAGTGATTTAGCAAAAACAATTATTACAACAACTTTATGAACATTGGAACCCTGGAAAAGTAAGAAAAAGCTTTCCTTAAAGAAAGAGGATTTCTTCTTCAGATATATTTGTTTTGTAAAAATGTTTTATTTTGTAGTACTATTTGAACTGAAGTTGTTGAATGCTAATTGTTTTAACTACTAAATGTCTCAACAAATCTAAACTCTCAATGAATTAGTAAAACAGCAGCAGTTTGAGATCATATATTGTGTTTGTTTCTGAGAGCTAAAATCTATTTTACAGGTGTTCAATGGAACAGTTATTTATTCCATCCAGACAATAAAACCATGGCTGGTTGTTCTCCTCTGTGGTTCAACCGGCCGCTACGCTGTGCAGACAGCAATGATATTACAAGGTGGTCCAAGTGTTTGTCAGTCCACTTGAACACAGAGCGCTACTTTACTTTGGTAAACATTTGGTTTAAGTTGTAAGTCTGAGGTTTAGAAGAGGAAAAATTTATTTTGCAAAGATTTTGATCTAAAAAATTGTTTTGCTTGGTTATCGCAGGTTTCCACATATTTTCCCTTTAATAAATCAGTTCACTGTGCTTTTCATAATGCCCTGGAGGTGTTTGGTCAGCAGTGATCTGAAAACATCCCACCAGATAACAGATGAGAAGTGAACTAATAACTGTGACCAGTTGGACTAATCAGTAGGCTGTGGTTCAGCTCTGTTCACCGCTGCCCTCATATTAACCTGCAGCTTGTTATTAACACACTGCTCAAGAGGAGTGTGTGGTTGCAGGTTGTGTGTGTGTTGGTGCATGAATGTGTCACTTTGAACTTGTGCTGTTCTTTTAACTGAAGACGGTGAGATGAACAAAGCACACTTCTGTTATTGCATCTGTAGATTAATGGAAAAAAAGCCCTGAAAGATCAGATGTTATAGTCCAGCAGCAGTCTTTGGGCATAGGAGAACAAAAACGTCTTCACTCCTAATGCAAAGATATTGCACAAATGAATTTTAATCAAGTGGCATCCTAAACTGTACTTATCAATGTACTGTATTGTGACCTGGGTCAAATTGAACTGTATAGCTTACTAAAGTCTGTCTACACTGCATTAATTTGATTAAATATTTTTATTTATTGAGAACAACACTATTTGCCCTGTAATACCCCTTGACAATACATTTGTTATGAAATTACACTTCATAAACAAACTGAACTGAACTGAGCTTTAAATGGTTCACTTTGAAGAGTTACATTTCCAACTTTTGTCCTTTTCAGGTAAATAATCCTGCTTGTGTGTCGGCATATGAGACATATAGCTGTCCGTTCTAGGAAAATTAAACTACAATTAATTACTCTGTTTTACTTTTAAATTAACATTTACACCTCTGTCAGGCTTCACACTGCTGTTTGCGATCATCCATCCTTCTCTCACTCACCTTTAGTTTAAAGCTGTGTTCTTATAAAGCCTAATAAGTATGCTTGTGTTTCCTGGGAGAAATCCTCCTCTGCTCAGGAAATGAGGCTTTCTCTCTTTGACAAAGCAACAATGATGGCTTATTCCTAACAATTACAGTAAGACAGAGGAAATACGAGAGACTATGCGGTAGTTTGATTGTTTTTATTGTCTCAAAATGATGTCTTACTTCAAAGCATGAAATGATTGGTCATCTGCACAGCCATCCCTGAAGTAAGGGTTATCCGGGTGAAGGTTACTGATTACAGGGTTGCACATAAGGAGACTGATGATGAGGAATACCAATTTTCTTTATGTTGATAACACTTTTTAAAGTTTTCAAAGTGTCAGACCAATTTTACATGTTATGCAGAAACTGTCCATATTTTCATTATTTTTTAAATTTAGTTATGATTTGTTATTATCTTTTTACACAAAAATGTTAACGATGGACACATTTTACCTTTCATAGCTTTAATGTGTTTATTTGCTGCCTCAGAGTGGTTGAACATTTGATTAACACCACATTTTAATACTACAAAGTTTAACAACTGGTAAAAAGGGAATGATAACACTGAACTAAATTAAATGGAGGCAAAGCGTGAGTGTGAATCTAACGTTTTAAATGTGATGCCTATCCCAGAATATATCCTTATAGCCTCTAGTGTAAATTCAGTTTGAGGCAGAACAAACCAACCTAGTTGATTCTGAGTAGGTTTATATATGTAAACATGATGACATTTAGCTACAACAGTGTTCACCATTTTCTGTCTTAATTTAGTTCTTTTTACTTTTAAGAAAATGGATTGCATTCCCCCCCATCTTTTTTGTTACTTAGGGCATTTTTTTTATAAAGGATCACAGTATTTAGCACAACTGAACCCTAAAGAGTTTCAATATGAATGTTCTCATCAATTGAAAAATGTTCTTATTTTGCTTCTGTTCTCCTCATAAGAAAGGAGTTGATAAACTTGTTTTACTAATGTCCACCGGACTCTGAAATTGCCTTGGCATGCGTGGAGCCAGTTTATACTTATTTATAGAATTTCAGTGGGAATCACACCCAGGTCTTAACTCAATCATCGTACAACCATCATATTTTCATTTCTTTCTTACTTCTTAGATATTCCAGACTTACAGAGAATTACTTTGAAAAAAGTATTTTCAAGTTTACCATAAGTGCAATTTGCACAGGATGATATTAGAAATATGTCAGATAAATAGACATCTATTTGTTTAACATGCTTTCATGGACACTAACAAATACTTGTATTAATTCCACTTTCTTCAAGTGTGTAAAATAATTTTAGTTTCATTCAGCAGAAACTTCTCTGGTGAAATTCATAGGTGTAAGCACAAAGATTCTTCCATCAGACTTTAAAACAATTTTAATACTTACTATGTGATGAGAAATTCAAGAATAAGATATAAAGGATGACAAAAATGTTGGGATCTGCTTACTATCTCCATCCATCCATCCATCCATCCATCCATCCATCCATCATCTATGTCCGCATATCCTTGAGTGGCGGGGGACTACCTATCTCCAGCTGCCATTGGGTGAAAGGTGGAGTATAACCTGGACAGTTTACCAATCCATCGCAGTGCACTTACTATTTCCATATGAGTAATAATTATTACGATTACTACATTATTGCTGTTAATGGTAAAAAGTAGCAAAAGATTTGTTGTTTTGTGTTTCCTGTTTCAAACTATTTACATTTTTCTATCCAAATACATCAAATAAGTCATGAATTATGGGATGTATATATGCAAGTTACTGCAATTTAAGGTGTTGCTTGAGTCCTTCAAACACCAAAATGATTGTCAGAAGTGGCATCACAGTTCTTTTGTCTGTGATGTTGAGAGGTTTCCATGGACTAACAAACCAGCCAACTATAAGAGGGTTCGGCAACTTTTACAATCCAAAGAGCCCTTTTTGCTGCAAAAACTATATGACCTTTTGAAAAAAGACGACTTATGAATTTCAGTAAACATAGGAAATTTGTTGTCACTTCTTAAGAACCATGTTGTATTTCTTTTTTAAGATTTTAAAAGAGAGAAAAACAAAGCTTTTGCAAAAAGACAATGGATAGAATGTGGATATTTGTGGAAAATGATGTGGAAACAGTGCACGGTTTCCAACTAAATCAAAAGGAAAAAAGATCTAAAAAACATTACTGGTACTTTTAGTATAATTTTGTTGTGGAAATTCAAACCGCGATTTGATATATATGTATATACACTACAAACATACGTTTAAATTTTT
Organism: Valencia hispanica; assembly: GCA_963556495.2. NCBI lineage: Eukaryota > Metazoa > Chordata > Actinopteri > Cyprinodontiformes > Valenciidae > Valencia > Valencia hispanica. The sequence continues at coordinate 31,794,279 of OY747710.1, forward strand.
TATTTATTTAGTCTAAATATTTTTTGGAGGTCTAAAGAGCCACTTGCGGCTCAGGAGCAGCAGGTTGAAGACTGTCGAACTATACCAGACTGTCTAAGAGTTGTATTAGTGTGTGGTCTGCTGCTACTGGGCAGCTGCTAAATAAAAAAGATGATGACAGGAGGACAGGAAAAGAGGAAGAAGAAGGAAGGAGGAGCACAATCCTTCTCCACCTGATTATAGTGGAGCTTGCAGCAGATGGACAGTTGTTTAAATAAGACATGCATGTGTGTCTGTTTGGGCTCAAGAGACACACCTGGAACAAAGTTATTCTGCAGTTTAAATCCGCCAGCCACTGGCACATTTCACTAACCTCTCTTTCCCATGACTCCCACTTCCAACCCCTCAGGGCAAAGTCAGCGCGAAGTCTCTTCGGCAGCAGAGAAGCCATCTGTAGGAACAGAGTTACACAGCTAGAACACAAGTCTTTCCCAGACCCATTGAGGAACACATTGATTCATTGAGGTAAGACTTCAAGTGCACAAATGTAGAAATAAGAGAGTGGCTCAATTTTTAGAAGGCTGATAAATTTCCAGTCCAATATCCATCATAAACCAGCGACTAAAATAAGAATTAAAACCGAACAAAAGGAGACTTTATGATGGACTTGCAACCTGTTCGGAGTGGTCATCTGTTTCTCACCTAGTGTCAGCTGGGAAAGGATACAGCTCCCCTTTAAAACTGAGTGGGACAAAGCTGGTGGGGAGAATGAAACAGGAACGGAATCAGCTTTATTGGTCAAATATCTGAATACACAAAATAGTGTGTGGATATGCAAAACAATTAGGAGTTGCGAGGCGTGACAAATTGTAACTTGCAGGTATTTAACGAAGACCTTTTTTTTTCTTTTTTCTCGCATTATTCTGATATAAAAAACTCTGTAGTTATTGTTAGAGGGAGGTACTTAAAGGAATTTGTCTAGGGTCTGGATGAGAAGCAGTGTATTTCACTACTTCTTCTCTAAGGTAAATAAATCTTGACACCAGGATAGAGGATTTGTTTTGCGGTTCACTGAAGTCAATTCTCATTATTTTTTAATAGTTCTATCCAAATTACATTTATAGGATTAGCAGCCTTTAGAGGTTTTGTTAGAGGTACTCATTTAAGTTTTGGACAGAGTCCTGTTGCATATTGATCCATGTTCTTGTCTCTTTGTTGAATTAACAGCGTCCTTCCAGTTGTGCAGGACCAACTGATACCTGATGAAAATTTGCACAAAAAAACAAAACAAAAAAAGTTACAACACAAACAAAGAGACAACAGCAACAGCAAAAACCAAGGGATGTGAATACTTTTATGGCACTGCAAGGTTTTGAAGTTTTACAAATTTCATTTGGTTTTGTACACAAAAGGTTAGATTTAAACACATTCAGAACCCTTTAAAGACCAAATCATTTATTCATAAAACCCCCAAAACTGATAGAGGGGTGTACTGTGGTTCTACCATTAATATTGCACAACAAACAATGGACAGGCAATGGACAACATAATGAAACTGCTGCCAATTTAAAACTTTGACAGTCTTTAAGAAAATGTTGTTAATCATTGGTCAAAGCCACTGAAAAACCGCAATGAAGTCTAGCTTTTGGAAGTTAAGAACTGAAGGAGGAGTCAATACTTCTGTGTATTATATTTAATCTGCTCATGTTGGCAGGATATCTGAATAAAATTCAGCGTTCAGGTACATAAAACCCTGATTTAATCAATTTCTCCAATGTTTTGTAAATTAAAAATGATTTTGGACACCTATTACATTTGAAAACAACTTATTATCAATATGAAACTAACCATATATCCATGTAATAATGCATAATGGACGTCCTGAAATTGCAAGTGATTCCTGACACACTATATAGATATTATCATGAACATCTGTGTTCTCATTTTGTGTGGTGTACTGTAATGGTTGATATTTATTCTTGTGCTGTCTTCAGTTTTATTTCACTCACTCGCTCAGCCTTGCTCCCCTCACAGCTGAAATTCATTCACTACTAATGAACTCACCTGTGAAGCATTCCAGTAATCAGCCTCCTCCATGTTGAAGCACATAGTTTCTTCTCACAGCTCACTGGTTCATCTGAGGTCTCCTATGAGGTTCCCTCTTCGTTCCATTCAGTAAGTTCTAATGTTTTCCCATGGTTCCTAGTCCTCCTGAAATTTTTTTTTCTTCTCTTTCAGAAAGTTCAGACTTTTTGTTACTTTTGGATTAAAAAATCAACTCTATGAAGAGACTGCCATATCCCTACTCCTGTCTGTGTTCTGTGCTTTATTCTTACGGCCGTGGCTCAGGTGCTAGGAATTTGTCCTGTAACCAGTGGGTTGCCGGTTCAAATTCCCACTCTGTCTGGCTCAGTTGCTGTGTCCTTGGGCAACACACTTCACCCACCTTACCTGGTGGTGGTCAGAGGACCCTCTGGCGCCTGTGTGTGCAGCAGTTTTTGTCAGCATGCCCCAGAGCAACTGTGGCTAAAATGTAGCCTACCGCCATCAGTGTGTGAATGACTGAATGTAGTGTACAGCGATTTGTAGTCTTCTGACTGAAAAAATTATATATAAATGCAAGCCACCTACCAATAAGTGACTATGAATGTTTTCCTCGGGTTGCTTCTTTGTTTTCATTTTTTTCACTACTACTCCCTGCTCCCTCTCCTGCTCTTTGATAGATCTGCGTCAATATCTTCTTCCCTCTTTCTTTGTATTCATTTATTCAGTGACTAGAAAGTTAAATTAATGTCCAAACTTTTAAAGACTTTCAGAAAAACAGATTATTGCTTGATCGAGACTTGACTTAAAAAGGTTACGAGTAGGAAGTAAAGGACTAAAAAAATGTTCAGGACTCTTGCATATTATAGTTCATGTATTCATCTTTGTAAGGTATTTGGATCAACTACTGCATTCAGTTACATCCATTTAATTTAATTTGGAGATCTTGCTTGTTCATCCAAAGCCTGACAAACTACCTTTTACAGGAGCTCATGATAGATTTTCAGTTGAAACTAGATATTTAGATACACTGGGTAAAGAGACGTAGCCTATTTTTCTTCACTGTCTGGCATTAAATCGCGCACAATGTTTCCTATTTTTAGTCATTAAGGATTACCAAAATAATTCCTATTTGCTCAAAGCCAGAGACTTTTTACTAACTTTTTAAAATCTAGAAGTTTAAACATACAAAAATTATCTTCCCTTTAAATAATTTGGTGAAACTCTGATAATGATGTCATGACTTTGGTACAATTTAGTACAATTCCAGATGCCTGAAGGTGCCACGTTCATCTGTTATATGCAACTATAAACACCATGGAAATGTCAATCATAACCTTTGGGAAGAAGACAGATCCTGTGTCCCAGAAATTAACATGGAGTGGCTAAAATTGGCAAGGGTGTCATTATCCGTGGAAAATGTTTCCTGTACGAAAATTAATTAAAAGCCCTTTTGAAGAGGAAGAAGCCAAATATTCCAAAAACAAAAAACCCTGATTACAGTTTGCAAATGTCTTCAGGAATATAGACCTTCATTAAAAAAATATTTCCTTTGAGCTGATAAAACAAAAATTTAAGTAGTTTGCTGTAAACAACGTTGTTGCATTTAAATTTAGGGTAAATTGAGATGTTTTTGAGGCTGAGAACACCATCTCAAATATGAAGCAATAAGGTGGCAGCAAGCATCATTTTGTGTGTATTTGACTGCATGAGGGATTGTTACTATTCACAACCGATGGCATTATGAGCAAAATTATGTGGAAATGTTGAAGGAACAACTCAAGACATCAGTCGAGAAGTTAAAGCCTGATCACAATTGGATTTTCCATTAAGACAATGACTCCAAGTATCAGCCAAATTACTTACAAAGTGACACTGGGACAAGCATTAACACGTTACTAAAGTTAAAGAGGATATTAAAAAGTCCTGAACCTACCCATCCCTAAAAATTATGTGCATACTTAAAAAGATGTGTGCACAAAGCAGCCTACAAGTCTGACCCAGTTACACCAGTTTTGTTTGGAGGAATCGCACACAATTCCACCAAACTCTTGTGAGAAGGTTGTGAGAAGGTTTCCCAAAACGTTTGACACAAGTTATACAGTTTAAATTCAGCTAATATTAAGAGAGTACAAAATAATAAATCAATCCTTGATATTGTTCTGCCATTAAGCAAATATAAATGCGGTAACTTTGGTGATTCTCACTGCTGTAATGCAAGAACAGTTTAGTCAGAGTTATGTTGAATGGTGAGAAAAAAAGTCTTGTCAAATCTTGTCAACTTTATTGTACTTTATTTGACCGTTTTTGCACGTTTCTTCTATGATAAGAATGATCAAAGCTAATCCTCCCAGATTATTAATTTGTTCTCGAAACTGTTAAAACAAGCACAATAAAATATAAACATCTAAGAAAGAAAGAAGTTTAAGCCGCCTATGGGTGTGTCTTCAGCTCTGATTGAAAAGCAGTGTCCTTGTGCCTTTAAAATCGAAGCGGCCAGCGCAGCGCAGCACGGCATGGTCAGGCACCTGCTCTGAGCGCACCAAGCCCTCCTCTGACTTTTCCCCCTGCAAGTCAGCACAAACAAGGGAGCATCAGAAAACACCAGCCGGGTCCTTTGGAGCCACAGCTCACGGATTAAGTCCGTGAGAAGCGATCTGGACCTGGAGGAAGATTCTCTGCAGCACCACTGCTTCATGTTTTTCCTCTCTATCGGAGATGTACCATACCAAAGGAAAGGGTTGGGAAGAGGAGGATCAGCCGAAAGGAGGGATGTCTGAATAACAAGGAGAGAAACACCCACTCTCCAGACTGACCGTGTCCCAAAAGGAGTGAGTGAAAGAGAGAGAGAGAGGGAGCGCTTCAGGAGGAAGCAGAGGCTGCTCTCAGACGGTTTTTGATATTCAGAGGATCTCCTTTGGGGATAAAAGGACGTTTTGAATTCATGAGTCCAGAGGTACGCGTTTTGATTATTTTACGCAGAAGTCTTTGACACGGGGCTGCGTTTGGCATATTAACTGATTTGCCTCGAATTGTGCTTGGGAACTTTTATTAGGGATCAGTGAGCCGTAAGCTGAAAAGAAAACCGAAGATGCACCTGTGCGCTGATTACAGTTCAAATTGCAATTCCGGCTAATTTGGAAAATCGATTTGAAAGTTAAGAAACTGCTTTCATTAAAATGAAATGTTTTTTAGGCACGAAACAAAATAGTTGTTGATTTTCAACAGGGGAGCTTCCAGAAAGTTTTCAGAAGGACTGGCCGGATGGGGGGCCAGTAGTGATCCTGGGGTGGCATTCTGAAATCAAAAACCAGAACTAAGTTTTTTGATGCTGTGACATATGTGTTATGGAAATATTTAACAAGGATGAGAACGAAGGTGATGTAGGAAGAAGATATTTAGAAGTGGTACACGATAAATTAAAATATGATGTAGACCTACATACATAATCTTATCTTAAATTAGCATGGTTAAAATCACATGCATATATGATGCATGTTCATGTCTGCTATTGTTTAATGCTTCCTAACAATTTCTATGAATGATTGCTAACTGTGTTCTACATGCAATATTAAACAGCATATTAGGCTATTTAAACCGATTTAAACCGTGATCATGCTGACGCTTGAATTCTGCTTTTCTTTTATCAAATTACTTTGTGGCCAATCTGCGCTTATAACCCAAATAAATGATGCAGGGCAGAGGAAAGATTTTTTTCATTGTGCTAAGAATTACATGAAGAGAAAATAGTAGGTCTAAAAACCAATCCTTTTCAGATTCTGACTAATGTTTGTTTTTATTGTTAGCTCTCTTCTCTGTGTTTCTTGACAAGGGCTATTTTTGTTCAATCCTGTTAACACCCCCCTCCATATTTAAAGTCTGATCTACAGTTCTGATAACAATCAAAGCTATTTCATGAAACATTGTTATTAATGTGCTGTGTCAATTTTCTGATCTTTTGACACCGTAAGGTTTTTGCACAATGGATAGATAAATGCTGAAATAAAATATTCAGGTTGTCCCATCCTTGCACATCTTTTTGAAACAGGTGTTCCCTTCAATTGGACCCTCAGTTTTTGTCCGCTGTAGTGCTTATGGAATGTTCCCTTTTGTTTTCAAGAAAGCTGTAATAAGCCCACTGATTGGTATAAAACGTGAGTACAGTAAAGACACCAGTTCTTTATAAAAGTATGGAAGGAAATTGTTTTAATCCAATTAAATAGCTTTCTGAACAGGACTAGGATTTTGGAGATTTTCCAATCTGGTTTTAAATATCTATATAGTGCTTAAACAGCATGGGTCCTTTTTTAGAAGTTGATTCTTAGAAGTTATATGATTTTGGTACCTTTAGACCTAAGGGCAGCATTTGATACTGTTGACCACAGGGTTCTTATATTCGTTTTGGAACATTGAGCTGGAATTGAACGTGCAACATCAGACTGGTTTGTTTTGTACCTGCAGGACAGAAGTTTCTGTTTTAATACGGAAAAGGTTAAGTCAATTTCAGCACCTTGTTCATGTGGTGTTCCTCAAGGTAAAATTCTTGTCCTTCTCGTTTTTTTTCATAGCATCTACTTCCTTTAAGGTCAAATTTGAGAAATCATGGCATCTCTTTCCACTGGTATGCAGATGAATGTCAGATGTAGCTCCCTATAAAGCCAAACAGTCCATTCTCCCAGCAACCTCTTCTAAAGGGTCTTAAAGATATCAAAGCATGGATGGCCATGAATTTTCTGAACTTAAAGAAGACTGAAGTGATTTCATGTAGTCCTAACAATAATTCACACACCCCTCTGCCAAAACTTGGTGATCTGGAACCATATGTTAAGCAAACGGTCCCAAATCTCTGTGTAATGCTTGTTCCAGTTTCAAATTCAATTAAGAGGTAATGCGTGTTTTGCAGAAACGTTTCTTTTGTTTCTGTTTTTTTATTTTTTTATTTCAGTCTTTGTAATATTTTGTTGTCTGGTTTTGCTTTTTTGTTCTATTTGATCATTTATGTCTTACTATGATCTGTTTTAGTACTGTTTAGCACTTTGGTTAAAAAATTTTTTTCTTAGAATTTGTTTTTAGAATAAAATAAATTTTGATTTGAAATAGCTTCAAATCGGACTCAAACTTGTGTCTGCAGACTGTGCCACTCTGGGCATAAAAGATATCGATTTAGGCTAAAACAGCTTTGTCTAGTCTAGATATTGTTGATTTTGAAGAGTAGATGATCAAAGATTCCAGATTCCTTAAAACAATGCAATTGCTCTTTAGATTAATGTAATCAAGTAAATTAACCAACTCAGCTTTTCATACACTGTGCTAAAGAAAGGAAGGCATCAAATCTCACTTGACGGGAGATGCAAATAAGCAACTTCTTTAACGAGATTGTACTGCCACATCACAGAAGGACACCCTGGACAGCCAGCCACATTGTCCATAGATTTAACTTCCACTGCCTCAGGGTTATACTTTGTTTGGATCAAAACAATTTTTGGTGCATGTGCATTTTATTCATGTGACTGTCAGCCAAGCTGTGTTGATCTCTTGAGACGTACGATAAGACGTCTTCAATGTTTCTGTCTCTTCTGTAATAATGAGAGGCAGACTGGGGGAAGAGAAGGCAGGTGACTGAGGGGTTGCAGAGAACAAAAAGTGAAAGGTGAAATGGGGAGATAGGAGAAAAGAGAGGAGGTTCTGTTGTGTTTGCTCTTTCGTCAGACAATAGGACTCATCAAATGGTCACTCTCTGGACTGTCAATCAACCTATGGTCCTTCTCGTCACTTTGTCCCTTTCTTCTGTCGGACTTGTTACTTTTTCGGCTCTTCTCTTCTTTCAAACAAAGTCATCTACTGTTTCTTCCCCAGCATTCTCTGTGTAGGCGGGAGGCTCGACCACTACTCTGCGGTCAGTCTAGACTACAGACTGCTGCTCTGTAATTGGGAAAAACAGGGGATGAAGGTATAAATCACTGATTCCAGATCAGTGTGTTGGAATTGCTCTCGACCCCCAGAGTCTCAAACAACTTGGTGGCATTCGGGGTGTTTCTGTTGCTGCTTTATCTGCATTCCTTTAAATTCAGCACATCTGATTTTTATGTTGTTCCTTCACTGACTCAAATCAAACTTTTCACTTTCTTTGCAGGTCTAGACCGCTAACTTTGAGGATGTTGTTGACGGGAGAGGTCAGGTGGTGTTTGCTGGTCCCATTGGTTTTACTTGCCTTTGTTTCCTGTGACCCCAGTAAGGCTCAGGGTCAAGGTAAGAACCCCTACCTCGTTTTTCTCTGTCTATTTCTCACGATCCTAATAACATCGCCCCATACCCAGTCATTCAGCTCCCCCATATCATGTTCAGTAAACCCCCTCATTCCACATGTTTTCCTCCCACCAGGCTTCACCTTATTGACCCCCTCCACCTCCATATCCTGCTCCCTCCCGTCTATTGTTTCCTCCCCTGTGTTCTTACCCTTAAAAACGCCTTTGTTGTCTCTCTCTGATTGTCAGACTCTGATCAGATCCCATCAGGCTCATGATCATACCACCTTCATTATACCTTTTCACCCTGGGAGCTTGGCACCTCCTGTCAACGTATCATCCTTTTATTGAACGTATTGTGATTGCACGCTTCATGCTGTTGTAATTTCTCAGTGCAATGTACTGCACAATGCATTACACTTCAGTGTGATTTGCAATTATATACATAAACCCAGTTTTGATCAGAGTCTTGTCGAGAAGTGATTGGTCTGTTTGAGCTTTTAAATCAGAGTATGTTAAAAATCTGGCGGCACTTTTTGACTCGTTCTTGTCAATATGAGGCTGCTGTGTTGAAATAGTTTTAGCAGTGGTGCTTCATCTCTGTTTTTGCTGTCTTAAACTGGTTTCCTACACATTTTTCATTTCAAAGTTCAACTCAGATTCTCAGGGATGTATGGGTTTGTAGGAATAAATGAATGTATTGTTTAGATTGATAAATGAATGCCTATATGGATGGATGCATATATTAAATTGATGGATGGATGAAAAGAGAGATTTAGATTAGCTTTAGAGATTTAGATTAATTTAGATTAATAAATGAAAATATGTGCTGGATGTATGAATAGAACCTAAAGACCAGGGTTCTCAACCTTTAGTACCATTAGAGCTAATGTCCTGCAACGTTTAGACGTATCCCTGTGCTGAAACGCCTAAATGAAATGAATGACTGAAGCATCTGCTAAAGAACAGTGGCTCCTGAGGAGTCGACTTGAAGACCCTTGATTTACAAAAGGAAAGGGAATGAAGTCTGGAAGATATTTTCCCATGCTCTTTTTTGCTATCCTTATCTTGACCTTAAAAAGATTAAAATTAAATCTCATATATTTCCAAACTGCATGTAGGGATCCTGCTTAAATCTGCATCACTCTTACTATATTTGATTTATATATTTAACACTCAGGGTGCATAATGACACATGTCCAGTGCAGATGTTTTACTCGCACAGAAAGGTACAATAACGGCATAAATTACTGTTTTTCAAGCCGAGCTAAGATCATCCTGTTAATCTTATGACTGAGTCTTAGTACGTGACATTATGTCACTCATCAGACCTTGGGAGAGTTGATTTGCATTTGGCATCTACCATCAAAACAACGAATCCTGCGTGGATAGCAATCAAATGGACATGATGCAGAGGGACTCTTTCGCTCTCCCCGCTTTGCATTTATGTGTAACTACTGTATATGTGGGTGTGTGGGCAGCTTGTATGCCCTTTCAGGATTTCTATTCATACTAAGAGAAAACCTGAAAAGCTACAGGTTTCATTTTAAGAATCTTTCCACAAAATAAAAAAAATGCATGCTTTAATCAGTTTATCACATATTAATATTAACCCTTAGAAATATTTATCTGTAATTTACAGTGTTTTTGTTTGAGGTTCTCTTTTGATTTTGGCTCCTGAATGGATTGGGTGGGTCTGCTGTGTATAAATCTATCTGACTTCTGTAAACAAGCTTTGATTAAGGCCCTGTCTACACAGAGACGAAAACAGGTGTAGCAGCAAAGATATTTCATCGAATAAGTGTACCATCCACAAGGAGCCCGCGTTTCAGGACACCGTAAATGATAATTTTTTAACAGGTCCCAAAGTGCAGAAATCTGAAAATTCCAGCTCAGCTGTCTCCGTCTTTAAGAGCTCTCCGGCATACGTCTGAAACTTTAGGTTGTGAACATGATCCCAGTTCTCTGATTAGCATGAGTGGGTGTCTCACTATGGGGGAACGCCTCGTGCGTGACCTCATCAGAAGCTTGAATTTCATTACGCCAGCCCTGATTGGCTGGCCTTGTTGACATTTATGTCAGACGGGCCCAATCCCACCCTATAATAGAAACCGACTTAGCATTCTTTGCCATAAAGATAAATCAAAACATTACAAACCATATAAAGTAAAAACAGCAATAAAACAAGAAGCATACGCAAAACATATGATACATTAAAGCATTACTCAAAGGCAGCTCTAAACAGATACATTTTTTGTTGTGATTTAAAAGAACTCAGTGTTTCAACAGTTTTACAGTTTTCTGGAAGTTTGTTCCAGATTAGAGGAGCATAGAAACTGAAAGCTGCTTCTCCATGTTTGGTTCTAATTCTAGGGATGTTGAGTAGACTGGAATTGGAAGATTGGAGTTTTCTGGTGGGTTGGTATAGTAACAGTAGGTCTTCAACATACTTTGGTGCTAAGCCATTCAATGATTTATAAACTAGTAAAAGTATTTTGAAGTCTAGTCTCTGACCTACAAGAAGCCAGTGTAAGGACTTGCTACTCTCCGATAGCTAGTAGGCAACTGTATTATGGAGTAAACACCCTGTGTCCGAGTTGTGCACCCGACCGATGGACAGTTTAGCCTAGCACCCCATTTACAGTTGTCTCTTCTGTGAGAAGCGAGAAGAGGGTTTTGAATGGCGACATGTGCTATGTCAGTCCCTTTTTATAGGGTGGAATTGGGCTTCAACAAGGCCAGACAACCAGGGCTGGCGTAGTGAAATTCAAGTTTCTGGTGAGGTCATGCAGGAGGTGTTCTCTCATTTTGAGACACAAAACGAATGCTATGATAGAGAACGGATGATGTCACCGCCCCTCTCCTATGCGACACACTCAGTAACTACACAAGGTAAACAAACATGGTGCCTTACAGTGCTGCGGACATAGTAAAGACATTACTGGGCTTATTATGGATTCTAAAATACAATATACTGACCCTCTACCACCAGCAAGATCAACAAATTAATACAGAGAAACATGTTTCCTTCTGACTTTGTCACAGTGCCACCAATGGGCTCGGCATGGTAACTACAGCAGCTTCAGTAGTTTTGCACATCCGTATGGAAGGGGATTTGGAAAATTGCGGTGCCATTTTTACAGACTCTTTCTGAAACGATCTCCGTTTCGTCTCCGTGTAAACAGGGCCTTAAAGTACCATTAAGAGTTTTATGTTTAATGTTGTTCTTCGGCTACATTACTCAGGTTAATTTTCTTTATGATAATTTTGTTCCCCTTTTAAAAAAAAAAAATCTTATCTACATGTTAGCCATGGGTTGTTTCCAGTGTCAGGTATACCAATGTTTTGTTAAGTAATGGTTTCCATAAAGTTCATATTGTCTAAAATCCTTTTACTGAGATGCCAGAGATGTCCTGGAATGATAAGAATTTTTTCAAGCTCTAGATCGCATAAAGTAGTTTAGTGGTGCCCCTTCCCCACTTGTCTCATTGCAAAAAATATTTCCAAATGTTACTGTTGGCCCCCCAACTCCCATGTATCCTGACAACAGTATTAGCCTTCTGTTCATCATGTCTTTGTCTCCAGTAGTAATAGTGGTAGTCTGGATCACTGCAGCTTTAATGCGCCTCTAGGGTTTTTGATCACAATGCTGCCATGTTTACAACTGGATCTTAGACACTTTTTCTGCTATTTCTGCAACATATTCTTTTAAAGCAATGCACTAACTTGTCGACAAGAGTAAAAGTCTAAAATAATTATTTTCCAAATTGTTCAATCCACTAACCTCTGATAAAGCTGTCCATAACTGAAGTTCAGTAACCTCCTTTATTTTGTTTGTCTCCAGCATGTGCTAAAAACTGCAACTGATGCATGTCTATCATGATTTGCTTTACCCTTTCGGTCAACACGCCTATCTATGTTCTCTCACTTTGTGTCTATGTATTAAAATTTGCAAGTGTTATAGATGGCATTAAAATAACTATTCAACATATTACATTAATTTCGCAGCACAATGAATAATGTTTTTTTAATCTTTTGACTCAAAACAACTTGATAATTTTATACATTTTGTTTTATATGTTTTCTGCTATTTTTATGTTTCTGTAAAATATTAGAATATTTACTCAGAATTTCATACGGGCTCATTTCTTTTTTTTTTGTCACCCACTGAATGGGTTTGACTGCACTATATATGCTGTGCCAGTAGGAGGAGATGACATTGAGATTAAGTATCAAAATTCAAAGTGAGTAGATCCTGAGCATGCGTAAAACAGCGGTAGGCTAAAAATGTGAAGGTTCACTGGTAACCACGAAGTTAACTGTTAGGACATAATCTTTAATAAGATGAGCATGCAGTCAGATAGATTCACCACGAATACAGTTTTACAAAATCTCCACTTTGTTCCTAAATCTCAGTTATCGTCACTAAAATCTTAGTTTCCTGTGGACAGGGTGTAAACGCAAGACAAAACTATTTTTATTAGTGTTGGCAGGCTTTTTAGTCCTTATTTTTCGCTTCATTTTCTTTCTGCTGTACTCTATCCCATCTTTCTTGTTGCTTTCTTCATCAAATGGGCCCACCCCTTTTTTACCCATTGTGTTTCTCAACTCTGATCAGCATTTCCTTCTTGTTGAAATTAGATTTTAAGAAACAAGAAAAAATATTTTCACTCTTTGATATTAGTCAATTGCAACTAAATACGAGTAACTTCTCAGATACTAGAGGAAACGCTTTCCTGTTCTGTCCCTTCATCAGGAAGGGTATCAGAGTCATTAATGTCTGATGGGTCTGCCTCTGTAAGCTGCAACATCTGCTCACAGCGGATTTGAGCTGGAGGATTAGGGAACACTTTATTCATTCAGGATGTTTGTATATCCAACTGAAATGTCTTGATATTGTCAAGAACTCCCTCCAAAAGAATAGGCACACCAAAAAGGAAGGTTTATTACAAGGAAATAAATGCTGCAAATGGTCTGATACTGAAGCCAAACAAGGAACATTCGGATTGCTTCTTTACTGGTGCATCTTTTGTTGGTCTGCTTTGTAGTGTCTCCAGTAAAGTTGAGTCAAATTTACATTTAGCTTGCCGTAATTTTTTCTTGGTTCATTTAGAGGTTTGATTTCCTTTGCCTGCACCAACATTTACTGTTTCAGTATGCCAAGAAGTCCCTTTCTGACCAAGTGCTTAAAGCTTTTCCAGACATACAGTAAATATTTATCCAAAGTTGCAGATGCTTTCATTCTAACCATTTGTAAATGTTGTCAGGTTCAGCAGATGTACTTATGACGTGGCCAGTCGTACGTGTTTGAACCTCATTCAGCTGCTCTTATTGTCACAAAGCCTCCAGTCTTTAGTGTCATTATGTATACTTCACTGTTAAACCTTAATGTTAAACCTAAATGGCATCTGCCAGATTTAAATTAGCGTCAGCTCCTGTTTCACTTCTCTGTCTGAATGTAGGCTGAGGCTGGGATAAGCCACCGCAGAGCTTTGAGGCAAAACAAGAATATCAGGAAACTATCATGCTCACAGCAGTACTGCTGACAAGAACATTTCATACTATATTTAGTGTAGCAGCAAAGGCTGCAGGTAGCAAACACTGTTCTGTAAATAGACAATTTAGGGAAAGGAAAAAAACAATTACATTCTTCATATCTCCCTAAAATTTCTATGCTGTTTAATTTTTCATGAGAAACTCAAAGTGTTAGCTTGCCAGATTCGGTCTACCAAAAGCTCAGGAAGTTTTCTAACAATATTACGATTCAGCATCACTGATGTCTGGTTTAATATTTCTCAATAAATGTAATTCATAATTGGGTCATTGAGGTGAGAGGTCCAGGAAACACCTAGATATCTCTCTCCCTACTAATACCCCTCAGCTAATTCTGGAAGATCCCTAGTTATTCCCAGGGCAGAAGGAAAATATTGTTCTTTTAATGAGTTGCAGGTCAACCTTGGGCTCTTCTTCCAGTAGACTTTACCTCCAAATGGAAGCAGCCCAGTTGCCTCCTTGCTCGAACCACCTCAAGTAGCTTGTTTTTTCAGGGACTCTACTCTGAGCTCGCATGAATTCATAGAGCCCCTCACCTTATCTCAGAGACTAGGTCTAGCCAGCCATTGAAAAAAGCTCATTTCAGCCACCTCTCCTGGCCACAGATGAGGAGTGGAACATAGGATTGTTATATTGAGAGCTTCAGGGTAACAATCTCTGCCTCAAGAGGAGTAGCTTAAGTATCTTAATGTCTTATTCATGAATGAGGGTAGGATGTTGTGGGAGATGGATTGAATAATTGGTGCCTTGTTTTCAGACATTGCTCTGGTCTGCAATCTTGGAGAATAGGCAGATCAAAAAAGCAGAGCTCTGAAACAGAGTTTGAGACAATTGACCAAAATAAATGTTTAAAAGAAGTAAAATGTTCAAGGCAACACTGTGGAGTGCTAGTAATACAAATATTGCCAACAGGTAGGGGAATAACAGTACATGTTTCCACACAAAACTGTCATGATACAGTTATTACTCATTAGTAAAAGTGGTGAGAGGAAGAAAAAGTCACTATTTGTCAGTGAATGCACCCATGTCTTTTTACTGCTTTTTGTTAGGTGCCACAACAGAAATTGAGTAGATAAAGCCATCAAAAGGAGTCCACACCAAACTAATGCAAGAATGACTTTTAATAATAGCATGCAGGAGTCAGTAGGTCTACCTGCAGGTTTTATTTTATCAGCAATATACAATGGAGCTGTAGCGAGGGAGTCATGGCAAGTTAAATGGTTATGTATTGACATGCTTGCCATTTGGCAAGCCATTTGTGTATTTATTCTTTATCCTTCATATCAAGAATCATTTTTATTTTGCAATGCCTAGTAGAGTGTAATAGACTGCTATAAATATGTCATCAGGTAACTCCTAGCTGAGAACTCCTAGCTAAATTAGCTCCACCCACTGTATATTTGCAGTAGTCTTTTTATTTTTACATTGTAAAAGGTTATTCATTTATGTACTGGTGATTGATTAGCTCTGTGCTGCTCTTGTATCTTTATTGTATTACACCACCAGCTGTTTTTTGTTGCTGCATAACATATTGGCCACAAAGCAAAGATGACCAAACCATAGAACTCACCAGTACACAAATGTTGTCTTGCTGTACAAAACCTGCAACCTCAGAGCACCCTTGCTTGGAAGGTTGGTTAAATGTTTGTCTTTGTGTGTAAGCCTTATTTTCTGTTTAAGTGGAAAGAAAATCAGAAGCATTTTGTTCTATTTGCTGCTAAAGCATAGCCTAAAAGAGCAGTAATATGAAAAAAAAAACATTTCAAACCATGATGTACAAATACTGTTACACCGGTGCTGTTGAATGTCTATTAACCTTAATTCTTCCATCAATAATTTTGTCTTAATTTGGTATAGCTTAATTTACTCTTGTTTATTTTCAGGATGCAGGATTTAGACATAATACTTATGCTTTGTTGTGCTGTACTGTTCTTCTGTGTGACCCATGGAAACAGCTATGACTCTGTTCTTTTTTCTTTTATGGAACTTAAGCTGTGGAGAATTTTTTAACAATCTGGCCCTCAATTTAAATACAGGTATTTCTAAAACTTTTTAGAAAGATTAGAGAAACAAAATGTAAATTTGACTCTCAGCTCATCCTACTCGGGAGGGTAAACAAGTGACCCGAAACCTTATGTTCCTGTTTTTAACTGACTTCAGTCCCAGTTAGAGAAAGATGATTTAACAAAATGTATTAATATATTTAGCTCTGAATAAGTCTTGCATTGTAAAGATTTTAATGGGGATGCCGGTTGGTATGTGTTGCTTCATGGATTCGTGCATTTTTACTTGCATAGTTAATTACTGGGATTGATTTTGTTGATTAACTGACAGCCTGGATCAATATCTTGCTTCAGGATATATCAAAACAGATTATGTGCTAAAATGCACATTTACACAAATAATGTGCTTTACGTATGTGTGTGTGCCTGGTGCATTAGTATTACTGAGAGTGTTGGCCAGTAGTTTCACTTCTAATGACCAAGGGGAGAAGCCAATGATGGGAAATTATTTATTCATAAACAAAAGAGGTGATGAGATGGGACAACCTGTTTTGAATTTAAAGATTGTTAAATTATCTCTACCCCAGCTCCTGTCACCTTCTCCTCTGCTGACTAATCCAGCCTGTCACAATCATCAGCAACCTCACACTGAAGAGAGTGTTGAGTTAAAGAAGAGGCACTGTGGCCCTCTAATACTGACTGAGTATGGAACATTTTTATAGCCTGCTGTGACTGTAAATGAGCAAAATTAACTGATAAACTGAAAGCCCTTTAACACTTAACAAAAGACTATAAAAACAGTGTGACTGGTGAGTGTACAGTTTCCTTCACCGTATCCAGGTCACTCTACACAGCATTCACGCATAAGCTAAATTACATAGCACTAAAGGTACAAACAGGGAGAGTCAGCTGAAGCAGCAGCTGTGTGACAAGCATGAAATAGACTACAAGCTTATCAGAACATTTATGTTCTTATTCTAAGATATTGGGCAGAAAGTCAAAGCCGAGCAGATATTTGAACTTGAATCTATTCTCCTGGCTATTTTTTCACAACAAAACAAATGTAAATGTATTGGGGGGGGGGAGGGGGGAATAAACATGTCTAAAATTTGATGAGTTTGGACAAAGATAAGCATGCCAAGGACATATTTTTGTATTGTATTTTCTCCCACATGGTCATCTCTACCATATATAGAAAATGGCGTTGCAGGAGGACAAAACCTTCTTTCTTTGAGACACACAAAGGGGTACACTCGATAAACAGTTGTTTTTTGTGTTTTTACTTGTTTGTTTTGTGGAAAATGTCCCTAAATATTGTGCTGTAGAATTTGAGGTAACATTAGGAAATGGTGTGAATATTCATAAACCAGTTAGTATATGTCATATCTCTTTATGCTGAAGCAGCAACCCTCTACTACCAATGTCCATGCTTTGTTTTAGCTCAGAGATGCACCACAAATCTATGTTAAGCAAACAAAATGCTGCAAGCATACTTGAACAGTTTGCGCTGTTATCATTTGTTCCCATAATCAACTTAGAAGACTTTGGCTTACTTCTATGGAAACCTGAAATTCAGCTTCTCAGAAAATCTTAATATAATAATAAAAAAATTTTTTACAAAAATGTCAGCCTTCTGAAAAGTATGTCGATATACCGTAGATCATATCCACTTAATACTTGGTCAGGGCTCCTTTTGCTTGAATTAAATAAAATAGAAGAAATCAGTTTGTGTCTCTGCTGAGGCATTTAGGAAGCTGGAGTCTCTTTTACACAATGTCTTCAGCTTGTCTGCATAGTTATGTCTGGTGTCGTTCACCTTCGTGTTAAAAATACTCTATAGATTTTCTATAGGATTAAGGACAGGCCAGTTTGTTGGCTAATCAAGCAGAGTGATATCATGGTCATTTAACCAGTATTGGTCGGTCGGTGGCAAGTCCTGCTCAAAAATAAATAAACATCTCCGTAAAGCTTGTCAGCTGAGGAAAGCATGAAAACACAGTGACACAACACCAACAAAACCTCAAGCAACTTGGATTCTAAGTCTCTGCACTATTACTCTGTGATTTAGATTTTTAAATTCAAAAATAACTTTTGTCTAAGAAGGGGACTTTGGACCATCGAGTAACAGTCTAGACCTTCTTCTCCTTAGCAAAGGAAAGATGCTTCTGATATCTCTGGTTCAAAAATTACTTAAGGAATCCAATAGTTGTTGCCAGTCTTGAATGCTTTTGAGTGTGCTGGCTCTTGAAGCTGTGCTACTATAGCTGCAGTCAATACCTTGACAATCTTCCCCAAAACTCTTAAATAGGCGTTGCTTAATAATCCTCTCAAGTTTCTATTTGATCCTGCTGCTCATGCACTTTTTTTCCAGAACATGTTTGTTCTTCCACACAACCTTTCACTGATATATTTGGCCCTCTGTGAACAGCCAGGTGGTTTAGCAGTGATCGTTTGTGACCCGTCACCCTCCGATGACGCTCTGTTGGAACAGCCTTCCACATGATTGTGCAACATCTCTGTGTTAAAAACAGTTTATTGGTTTTATGTTTTTAATTTTAATGTATATTTTAGAAAAGGGGCAATGAACATAAAACTGTCAGCGTTACATGTTGGACTGACATAACATAATTAAAGACTAATTGTCATCTGCAGTCCCAGGCAGGTTGCTGGTATAGAACAGGATTAACACATGAAATCACATGATTAAGTTATAAAATACTGAGGAATTAACAAAACCAAAAAATAATAAAAACACATTTAATATGCAAACTGTCACTAATCTACATATGATTACAGATTTTATTAGTTACCAACCACTGTTTTATGAATTTGGAGAACTGCCTAATAATACAGTACAGTATTCCAACATGAACTGCCCTATCCGGACTGCATAAATAGAAACTAACTCCTGATCTATATCATTCTGTCTGTAAATTAATCTAAATCACTAGAGTTTCACTTTATGAACTGAGTTACAGAAATTTATTAATTTTAAATGATATTCTAATTTATTGAGTTGCACATGTATGTTTGCAAGTGGAATGAAATTTCAAGCATACTGGACACATTAACTATGTAAACAGTAGCTTATATGTTAACATATAATCAGTAATGGCAGAGTTTAGATGATCTTTTTGGTTGTTGTTGAGCTTGTGCATTATTATTATTATTATTATTATTATTGTTGTTGTTGTTATTTGATTATTTAAATACACGCGTTTGACCAAACTTATTAACAGGAAAGATAGGGCAACAGTATAATCATGCAACTTAGTATTCAGTCACATACACACACTTAATGCAGCAGACAGATGACTGCTGAAAGAAAAAGTCATTACTTACACAAGGATGCAATGAAAGGGTGCAAAAAAGCATCAATTCACTGAAGCACAAGCAGGAATGGAGGGCAGGGAAGAAGGGGATAAAATAAAAAGTGAAAAAAGAGCAGAATAGATGAGAGGTAGAGAGTTTAAACCTGAAGATGAGAGAAGATGCAATAAAACAGAGAAGTGTTCCATGAGAGCAGTGGAGGAGATAAAGAGGGGAGAGGTGGAAAGAAGCCAGAGTGGATTTGCGTTAAGTACTGTCTCTGTGAGTAGTTTGTGTACAAACGAGACGCCCGCCACGTTGAGTAAGCACGCCCAGGCGTTCTCCCTCAGGTTCAGTACAGGATAGCTATCTTGTGGTGACAGAGCAAGCGGTTGTCATCCATAAATCTTGAGTATTAGCAGAGCTCCTGTAGCCTGAACACTCGGCGCAGTCAGTACTAGGCTTATCTGAGGAGAGGGTAACCAGGGACTTAGAGCGAGGAAGGAAAAAAATTAAGTAGAAATGTTGGAGAGAAGATAAAAGAAGGAAAATCAAAGTGTGACTGATACGAGACGAGGTTGAGAAGGAAATTACTATAGAAAAGAAGAGTTGGAGAAGAAGGGGATGAAAGATGAAAATGAAAAAGAAGGTGATGTTAGGGAATGGTAAAGAGGAGATGGAAAAACTGAGAAGTTAGCAAACTCAAAGAAAAACACGAGAACAAAGAAAAAAGATGTTAAATGAATGTTGAACAGGGAGATTGTAAGGAGCAGTGAAGAATAAGTGGGTTGTGGAGGTAAAGTATAGGAGAGAAGTTGATTGGAAAAAAACAACATAAATCAGAGAGGAAACCAAATCAGGAGATGTGAAGCCACTCTATTGCAGATGAAACGGGGACAATGACTAAGAGGAGGGTGGGACGGCGATGCACTGGTGAGCATTTACTCATCAGTCACGATCCCCTGTGAACTCTCTTAATCCTGACAGGAAACCTACAGGTCAGGCTTCCAGATAATGGATTGAGACCATAAAAACACTACCATGATTTTCAGTAATAAAACCTGTAAGTGATGAATTTACTTTATTACCTATGTAGTCACTTCAAACCTCAATCGAAGGTGTAACTGCAACAAACTTCAAATGAATTTCACTAACAGACTTTCGTGTTTACTCTCCTTTAGAGCATGACGCGTGCTTCAGCGTTGCTTAGTGGTCCTCGCTTTACTTAAGATTTCTTCACAAATTTGCTGATTTGTTTTATTAATTAACCTTTTCTGGGGTAGCTTTCTATCAACTTTGTCTGATTTCATCCTGGTTTCTGCAATAGAAACACAGTGGAGGAAAACGCTACCAGAAAACTATGTTGGTTCCTGGAAAAGGTTCCTTCGACACACCTGATATCCATCAAGAAACACCTACATCATGTAATGCAATACAATTTGCAATGACCAAATGTTTGATATATTTAACACCTTATTTTAACCCTTTCTGTGATTTATCAACAAATTATTTGCATTATTTGTGGTTTTGCTGTCGATTCATAATTAAACAGAGATTGGTAATCTGAATAAAGCACAAACAAAATAAGCAATTTTAGGTAATTAGTCTGCAAATAAGCTAACTCTGGCCAAAGTAGTTATAACTCTGACCGCTAGGTGGCAGCAAACTTTGTCCAATACTATTCTTGGTTTGTCCATAACCTGCATCAATAGTATACATAAGTCACCATGGCTGTGTGGCAGAGGTGGGACAAAGTCATTGTTTTGCAAGTCACAAGTAAGTCTCAAGTCTTTGTCCTCGAGTCCCGAGTCAAGTCGAGTCAAAGATGAGGCAAGTCCCTAGTCAAGTCAAAAGTCAAAGCCAACAAGTCTCAAAAGTCCTACCATTTTAGTTTCGAGTCATTTCGAGTCCTCTTACCACAGAAATAAATGTATACAAATCATGTATGTCTGTAAGATTTGTATTTATTTAAACCTCTATTTATACAATAACATTAATGAAATACAGTAAAAAACTGAAAATTTACTTTTCTTAAAAAATGCTTGTATTTCAACAGCATATTGCACTAGAACAATGCACAGCAGCTTCTGTCCTGTATTATATTGACCTCATATTGCAAAACAGTTTAACTTTCAAATAGACATGGGTCCTTTTAACCTAAACTTTTTTAAACATGTCATCAATAAAATCCTCACCCCTCAAAATGATCACTTCTGAAAAACTGGACCAACCTGATAATATAATTGGAATGCCTCCATGGTGTGTAAAAAAATGTCCCCCCAGTTTTCATGGTAAGTAGCAAGTCTTTTCAAGTAAAAGGCGCAAGTCCAAGGAAAGTCACAAGTCACTGATGTTAAAGTCCAAGTCGAGTTGTAAGTCTTTGTACATTTTATCAAGTCGAGTCTGAAGTAATCAAATTCATGACTCGAGTCCACACCTCTGCTGTGTGGTGTTCCCAACAATAGTCAGAGGGGTTAATAATTTTGCAGCTATTTTGACGAGGCAAGGAAGGGCAATTTTATTTGTATAGCACTCTTTCAACAACAAGGTAATTCAAGGTGACAAACTTATAAATTTGCACAGTAGTTGGCCTTCCTATTCCACTAATTTTACATGATTATTTTTAGTGTCAAATTCATGGGTCGATTGACCAAGTTATAAATCAGAATCTGAAAAAGCTATATTGACCAGGTTTGTATGCACAAACAAGAACTTTGACTTCAGTCTCACACCCTCACAGTGTAAGTATAAAAATATAAAGAGGAGATTAAAAACAAACAAACAAATGATGAAATCAGGTTTGTAACACCACTTTTTGGAAGGACTTATGCAAGAACTCTAACTGCCTCCTGGATATGTTGAACCTGCTTGAAGGGTCCTGTCCTGGATTTGAATTTATCTTCTCTGATGTCTACTGTCTCATGTCACGTGGTGAAGTGTTTGCATTTTATCTCTCTGTTTAGTTTTTAGTCACTGCTTCAGCTTTTAGTTTGATTACTCTGAAACATTGTTCTTGAGCCTCATTTCCACTAAGCGGAACGGTGTGGCTTGGTGTGGTCCTTCCATTATTTTATGGTCCGGTGTATTCAGGAGAGCGTTTCCACTGCCAGCTGGACTCTCACCGGGTGGGCGGAGTTGTACTAGTGCAACCAGAATCGTGACGCAATAAAACATGATAAATTAGTCAAGACAGCAGCTCGTGCTTGGTTTGTGGTTCTTTCTTTAGACAAATCTTACTGCAGTGTTTATAAGTGGGCTCCGTGTAGCGAAGAGAAATATAATTCTAATGAGATGAGATGAAACAACAGCACTGGTGTTTATGTCTAATGCTTGTCCATGCAGTGATGTTTTTCATTCCCCCAATCTAATGACTGTGTTGTGTGACGCAAGTAGCTCCGCCCTATCAGTACTGGACCATTGTCCTACGAACCTACAACTGAAGGGGGGCCATTAATGGACAGGTACTGGCCGCTTTTACAATGGAACTGGAAAAAAAGCGAACTGGGTAGCATTGTTCTGCTCAGTGGAAACGACGCTTTGGAATACCTGCATCGTCTATTGTTTATGTATTTGTTAAAAATTGACATCTACCTTCACTTTAGTGATCCATCTTGCAGCCTTTTAGCCCCACCCTTTTACCACTATTTATCCAAACCATGCTAAACCAAACAAAGTTTTATTGATATGTTGTAGCCACGAGAAATCTGTCCAGATTTGGGCTGCGTTTTATTTTAGACATAATATGAAATCCTCCTACACAGGTACTTAATATTGTGTGACACAGAAGACACTACTGAATGCATAATAGAAAAGATCCATCCAAAAAGGGAATGTGAAATGTGGCAAACAAGGACAGACGTGTCAGATTGTTGAAGCCTAATCAGAGACCCTCATGTTCTGTTAGCATCCTGGAGTTATTTCCAAAAGTCATCCATCAAAATTGAATGTCTATACAATCGTCATCCTGCTCATATATCTTGACATTCAACGGTACAGTGGGCTCCCTTTATTTTCCTCATAGGTTTGTTCCATAATTCAGTAGGTGAATGTGATCATTGACATGCAAAGCAACGGTAGAGGCACTCAAGGCAATTTTCACTCAATTATAAAAGTCCTACCTACTCACTTCACCTACCATCAAACACACTAAGTGATACCAAGGTAGTAATCTTCTGAGCTCTATCATGCACTGAATATTATTCATAGATTTTTATTGTGTGGTATAATTATACCTTTTCAGCCCATGCCTTTAGAATATTGTATAGGTGGCATTTCTTAAGAAACACAGCAAGGGAAGTGTAAAATCTAAAGTATTATGCAATGTTTTTGCAAATTACATTAGAGTATAAAATATTATAGAGGGTGTGATTTCTGACTGACTTTTTGTTGGGCTTAAGTGTTAGGACTCATGTGATTTCATTAATAAAATTATAATCAAGCAATGACACCAACTTCTGTTAAACAATGAATTAATATTTTTTACTGATATATTTGAATCTATTTGTTTTGCAGAAGATTCAGCTATTTTAGATGTGCTCATTAAAAAATAAAATTTCTCCCTAGCAATTTTAGAATATTTTTTGTTTTTTTGTATTTGTAAGCTCTGGTGTTAATTTTATTTTACTGATAATTTTCACACACAAAGCTGATGCAGATCGAGCAATAAAAAAAAGGGAGCCAATTCCACCATTTCTCTATTTCTGAAGATTCTTGAAAATAAAGCATTTTTTGCTAGGTTTGCTTTGATTGACTTTGTTCTGTTTGTGGGGAAAAAACTTTTATGTGGATCAGGATTACAAATATTAGATAAAATAAAGTAAACACAGTTTTAAGGTGTTGGGACATAATAAAATGTTTTTTGATCAATCAATTATCTGTAAATAATTAATTTGCTATTACTTGCATTTTTATACAATTAAAACAAAATCCAACCAATTTGACTTAGTGACTATATCAATAACTAGACACATGAAACCTGTATCATGACGTTATACAGGAATTTGGTGTTGGTGCTGATTTGCGTTCAACCATAGAGGTCCAGATTCTGGTAAATTTATATGAAAATGTTTTTTTAATGTATCTTTTATGATTTGCAGCCTACATGTTTTTTTGTTTTTCTCTGTTTTCACGCTTTTTTTTGTTATTTAAATTTAAAATAAATCTGTGCTTTTTCTTTGTTAGTGTTTTTAATATGAACATGTTAATATTTTGTATTGTATTCACTAATGGGAGCAACATGCATTTTCTTCTTAAATGTCATGTAAACACCCAGCTGTACAGGTTGTGCTCTGATGGCACGAGCTGCCTCGGAGGTATGATGTGGAAAAAAAGTTGAATTTGTGTTTGTAAAAGAAAACGGACATAATTGAGAATGAGTCATAAGTTCATACTAGAATTGTCAACAAGGACTAGTGATGGACCACATGAAGCCAGAGTGTGGCTTTATGTAGTTATTTTATCAGTAAAGCGTTGAATGGAGGACCCAAATGTATGCAGGCTGGGTGCAGAAAAAAAGATAGTTAATGACGAGAACTGAAAAAACAATCCAAACAAAATATAAAGCATGATGCAAACCAGAGGGACATAGTGGGGCAACCAGAGTTTGTTTTTTTTCTTCCACCTTTATCCCTAAAAATAAAGCAACTTCCTGGGCACTTAAAATCCTTTGCTATTTCAGATACAATAAATAATTTGCTAAATATTTCCTTTTTAGATTTTCTGCTAAAAGAACTGTTTTTAGATATTAAAATGTTTTTTAGACTGACCAATATTGTCCTTTTGCCCCTACTAAGCACACAGAAGTTTGGAATGAAGTAATTTCAAGGTCCAGCTATCCATTGCAGACATTCAGAAAATCCACCATTAATGCACCACCTTCTCTTTCACACATGGCCAGTCTTGGCCCCAGTAACCCAAGATATTAGCAGCCAACTGTAGAACTGGAAGCTCAGAAACGAAAACTTAAAATCAGTGTCATCAAGGAGTCTGTAGAGGTGGTGGACTGGGAACAGAATGAGGGTCCCAGAGACAGAAGCAGCGGATGGAGGAAACATTTTTT
Source organism: Valencia hispanica (assembly GCA_963556495.2). Classification (NCBI taxonomy): domain Eukaryota; kingdom Metazoa; phylum Chordata; class Actinopteri; order Cyprinodontiformes; family Valenciidae; genus Valencia; species Valencia hispanica. Next base: position 31,819,469 of record OY747710.1, read on the forward strand.
GCTTTCTACACGTACAGTAATAAACTATAGATTAATCCTGGGATGTAGTTCAAAAACTAACAAATGCAGAAGACCGAGAACCTGGAAGACCAATTTAGGTTGATTGGATGGATGGAGGGTAGAAAAATTAATAAAAATTTTGACAACTAAAAACAAGGACTAGTGATGGACCACATGAAGCCAGAGTGTGGCTTTATGTAGTTATTTTATCAGTAAAGCGTTGAATGGAGGACCCAAATGTATGCAGGCTGGGTGCAGAAAAAAAGATAGTTAATGACGAGAACTGAAAAAACAATCCAAACAAAATATAAAGCATGATGCAAACCAGAGGGACATAGTGGGGCAACCAGAGTTTGTTTTTTTTCTTCCACCTTTATCCCTAAAAATAAAGCAACTTCCTGGGCACTTAAAATCCTTTGCTATTTCAGATACAATAAATAATTTGCTAAATATTTCCTTTTTAGATTTTCTGCTAAAAGAACTGTTTTTAGATATTAAAATGTTTTTTAGACTGACCAATATTGTCCTTTTGCCCCTACTAAGCACACAGAAGTTTGGAATGAAGTAATTTCAAGGTCCAGCTATCCATTGCAGACATTCAGAAAATCCACCATTAATGCACCACCTTCTCTTTCACACATGGCCAGTCTTGGCCCCAGTAACCCAAGATATTAGCAGCCAACTGTAGAACTGGAAGCTCAGAAACGAAAACTTAAAATCAGTGTCATCAAGGAGTCTGTAGAGGTGGTGGACTGGGAACAGAATGAGGGTCCCAGAGACAGAAGCAGCGGATGGAGGAAACATTTTTTGCTTTCTACACGTACAGTAATAAACTATAGATTAATCCTGGGATGTAGTTCAAAAACTAACAAATGCAGAAGACCGAGAACCTGGAAGACCAATTTAGGTTGATTGGATGGATGGAGGGTAGAAAAATTAATAAAAATTTTGACAACTAAAAACGTATAACACATACAACATGGATGACTTATTCATTTATAAAATCCATTGATCCATAAATGTATAAATTGTGTACATGAACTGTAACCAATGAAGCAATACAGAATAGAGACTGGAAACTCCATTGTACCTTGCTGGAGTATTCATCACCCCTTTGAGTAATTATTGTCCTGTTACAACCACATCCAATGTATCTGCATGTGCATTTAGGGTCGTTTTCTGGCTTGAATTTAGGCAAGGCAAGGCAATTCTATTTTTATAGCACACTTTTAACAACAAGGTAATTCAAGGTGCTTTACATAATTAAGTGGTAAAGTAAAAATAGCAGTAAAACAGACTAAAGCATATAAAGTAAAAGCGGCAATAAAACATGAAGCGCACACAGATACATCAAAGCATTACAAAGCATAAAATGTAAAAACAGCAATAAAACAAGAAGAATACACAGAACATGATACATCAAAGCATTACTCAAAGGCATCTCTAAATAGATACGTATTTAGTTGTGATTTAAAAGAACTGTGTTTCAGCAGCTTTGCAGTTTTCTGGAAGTTTGTTCCAAATTAGAAGAGCATAGAAACTGAAAGCTGCTTCTCCGTGTTTGGTTCTGATTCTAGGGATCCTGAGTAGACTGGAATTAGAGGACCTGAGTGCTCTTGGGGCTTGGTATAGTAACAGCAGATCTTCAACATATTTTGGTGCTAAGCCATTCAATGATTTATAAACTAGTAAAAAGTATTTTGAAGTCTATTCTCTTAGCTACAGGGAGCCAGTGTAAGGACTTTAGAACTGGGATGATGTGCTTTACTTTCCTGGTTCTAGTGAGGACACAATCAGCAGCAGCTGTCTAATTGACTTTTTAGACAATCGTTTTCTGGTTTGAATTTTAATTTCCACCCCAGTCTTAAGTCTTAAGCATTTCCTATGGAGGTAAAAAAAGAAAAATCAGTTTCGTTCTCATCTGACCAGAGCACCTATACTTCCACACATTTGGTGTGCCCCACATGGCTTGTGGGATACTGAAAACTGGACTTTATATGGCTTTCATTCAGCAATGTCTTATTTTATGCCAGTCTTGCATAAAGGCCAGATTTTTTTGAGTGCATGACTTCACAGTTGTTTAACAGATTCTCCTACTTGGGCTTCAGTTTTCTGCTGGTCCTCCAAACTTAACAACTGAGCTCCTTAGCTGATGCTTTTTTATGCCCTCCTTGCTTAAGCTGTAAGCTTAGGTTGATGGCCATTGAATGATGCACTTTTAAAAATTATATTTATAAAAAAAATGTTATCCATGTTTTACTTTGTTCTGGTTTTTTACATAACATACCAATAAAATACATAAACGTATGTGGTTGTAAAGTGACAAAATGTGATAAAGTTTCAGGGGGTAGGCATGCTTGTGTGAGGCACTGTATTCTTTTATAGGCTGCTTTAATGGCTGTGTGAACACCAAAACCGAAATTCCTTCCAGTTTCTTCCCTCTTGTTATTAATTACCTTATTGAACTTTTCTGCATCATATGCCATCTAGGTTTCAGATCACATTTATTTATGGTTGCAAATGTTGATACAGTAACATTGTTTCCTTGAATTAGACACAATTCATTAAGTATATATTTTTTTACTTCCTTGAATCTGGTTTAAGCGTTACCTTACTCTTCAGTTTCAGCTCCGAGGAGGCTGCGTTTCAAAGTGCATAGTTCCAGCAGACTACTTGTTTCATGGAAGGAGGCCAAAGGAGATGTCGACAGCTATTTATTTCTCTACAACAGCTTACCAGGTAGGATCCTCTACACACATGAACAGAACACACACACAGATAAAACACTTTGTCGAGTAGTGTAACTGGAGGCACATGAGGAAAGAATTAGGAACTGGATTTTTATTTTATTTTTTATCTGCCAAGACGGATTATGTAATTTATTTCTTATCAAAACTACTTTTGAAAGAACTTCACTTCTGGGAGATCTTCAAACCTCAAAGTTTGTTCTGCACCTTTGCCAATTCGGAGAGTATGAGGGAGTGTTTCTGTTGTATATGTGGGACCTGTCAGCAGCTTTTTAAAAGGTGGGACTAATAGAGGGGACAGTAGCAGGACACCTTACTAACTCATGTTGGAGGTCAGGCTGGGATAGCTAAAGAACTCCGACCGCCACAGTCGTGCATCATGTTCTGCTTTGTTTTGCATCTGTCAAAAGTTGATATATGTGCAGATGCAGTGCATTCACAGTCCCCTGGAAATCCCCCTAATCGTCACTGACAAGAACCTCATCCTGTAGTCGCAATGCGCCTGCATTCATAACAAAGAGTCAGGCATTTCACTGCTACTGCCCTATGGTCTGCCTCTGGTAATAAAGCTGGGCCTGATTTTACAATTATCTTACAGCCTATGTTAAAATGAATATGCAGGTCTGAATAAGGCCTCTTACATAAAACCTTTATAAGAAATGCCTCATCTGCTGATATCATGGTCCATGTTACTGCTGAAAACAGAACTAAAATTCACCTTTATCCCTCCTTCCTTCTCAGGGAAAAGAGCAGCTTTATGCTGAAAATGCAGTTTCAGACAATTAATTTCAGCACAATCTTTGCTGCATTCATGTGGTTTATAATGCCTTTTTTGATCACTATGAAAAGAATGAAATCCTATTCCTTGTTGGTTCTGAGTCAGATGAGGTGAACGACAAAGCTTGTTCAAAACATCTTTATAGATCACAAAGAATCTATTTAGATTAGGCACTGACCTTTTGGGTCAGGATAATATTGTGGTTCTGTGAAGAAAGAAAGGACTGGATTTTGATAAAAGAAGATGGGATCAATTTCACAGGGAAAGCTGACTAGCTGGATATTTTCTTAATCTTCTCCCGGTTTTGTTCCTGATCAGTTTCTCTTAAAATTAATTTGTTCTTGTGGCTAATGAAATTCGTCAGAAAATGTCAACCTCTGTAAGCTTTATTTTGGTGTTGGGTTTCTGTATAAAAAAATAAAAAAATCAATAATTCTTTTAAACAAGAATTGGATGCACAGGTTTGTAGAGTGGATTTTTTTCTAATTCACACAGGGTCAGAATTAGGTTAGACGCCCCTGAGCAAGATGCAGAGAACCCACACACCTTTGAAAACATCAGCGAGGTCCTTAAATTATTCTGCCTAGATAATTGATCACTATTCTTTTGCTGGTGCTTATTTAAATAAGTTTGTTAGATAAATAAAAGAAGAGTGATGTGGTTCAGTAATGACTTAATTTTCTTTCATAGTAGTGAGAAGATCCAGCTATAAAATTTGTGCTCAGGTTTCTACCAGTAGCCATTGATTTGATTTGTGAAGTTGATTTTGGAGGTAGTCCTCCTTCCTCTTTTTTCCACCCACTTTGATCAATGCACCTGTATAAATGGTAGCGAAACAAACCCTTAGCATAGTACTACCACCTCCAAGCCCCACCTTGATTCCTCCAAACATTCTTTTTTATATAGATTGTGGCTGATGAGCTCAATCTTTATCTTGTCTGATCATAAAACCTTTCTTCGGAAGACATTTGGTTGGTCCATGTTGGCAGTTTTAAATTTCAAGGGGGTTCCAGGGTGTGTATTTTGAAGCAGGGGCTTCTCACTTGCTATGAAAACTGTCTATGTTGGTGTTACTGTTGGGTCAGAGGGTTGAAACATTTGCATGGTCTATTCTTTAAAAAAAACTGGCTCCATTCCAGGGAAGCAACCAGTTTTAATGAGAGTGAAGAGTTGTCAAATATCCAGTAAAAATTATACCAGTCAACTACAAAAAGTGTGTGGTTTCTCTGCAACTTACTAATGGAAATTGATCATCCGGGAGTGCATGTATATATTTTAGCCTGGGTGTATAGTTTTGAAATGGATCAAACTATCCTAAATATTTGAGGGAGAGAGAGATTTTCGGAATCCAACGTACCAAGGCGCTTCCCAAAATATCTCTTCTACATCAATCAATCAATCAATCAATCAATCAATCAATCAATCAATCAATCAATCAATCAATCAATCAATCAATCAATCAATCAATCAATCAATCAATCAATCAATCCAATTTTATTTGTAGGGCTATTTTTATTATAAAATCAGTACAAAATGTTTTAGATGATAAAAACAGAAAAATAAACAAAGAAAACACATTTAAAGGAAAATTGATCAAACACAACCAGTTAAACTCTCAGCACACCACAAGACAGATTCACACCCCATCCGCTAAAATTGATCCTAAAACCCACGGGGAGCCAATGCGACGACTTTAAAACTGGTGTAATGTGTTCCTGTCTTCTGGTCTTCGTCAGCACACGTGCAGCTGAGTTCGGGAGTAGTTGTAGACTTTACATACTTTTTTTGGGAAGACCAGAGAGCAGCGCATTACAATAATCTAATCTACTGAAAATAAAAGCATGCATCAAGACTTCTGAGCTGGTGGGAGAGAAATGGGTGTATAGGTTGTACTCTAATATGAGCAATAAAATGGAGTCAAAAACAACTCCGCCCCCCTCCCCTTATGAGGAGAGGACTGAGATGCCTATCTCTTTTTTTCTTTCTTCCAACATTCACCTCGTGCACCCTGACCTGATGTTACCCTTTTCATCTGCATATATGGAGTGTTGCTTGTGCTGGAAGCTACCACATTCAGCCCGTATCCTGTCTAGGTGTTGTGTTTCTGTTTCTCTTGGATAGGTTGTACTGAAAAACCTGAATTTCCCCTCTGGGATTAACAAAGTATTTCTGATTCGATTTCTTACACAATGAGAAGGTTTAAAATTGTGTAGTTCTGTTAAATAATCTCTCGTTTCAGGACCAATAATTTAAACTTCTGTTTTGTCCTGGTTGAGCTGTAAGAAGTTATCTGCCATCCATGACTTGATGTCTAAAATACAACTTAAAACTACATTTACTGGCTCAATGCCATCAGGAGACATGGCAATGTAAAGCTGTGTATCATCAGCATAGCTGTGGAAATCAATACCGTGCCTCCTGATGACATCCCCGAGTGGCAGCATGTACAGATGAAAAAGTATTGGGCCTAAAATTAAACCTTTGGGAACCCCACACTGAATGTCATGGGTTCCTGAGGAGTGAGTATCCATACTTACAAAAAATGTTCGATAAATTAATTAGGAGTTAAACCATTCTAAAATAGTACCTGAGAAACCTACCAGACTTTTAAGCCTGTGCAATAAAATGTGGTGGTCAACCATGTCAAAAGCTGCGCTTAGATCCAGTAGAACCAAAACTGAAATTTTCCCTGAATCCAAGTTGCACTTTAGGTCATTAACAATCTTTAAAAGAACCGTCTCTGTACTGTGGTTTGTCGTACAACAAAATACTGTGTTCATTTAAAAATTCATTAGGCGGAATACAAACAACTTTTCCTATCATTTTACTTAAAAAAGGTCAGTTGGACACTAATAGTTATCAAGGATGTTGGGCTCTAAATTATACTTCTTCAGCTCCACTACTGCTGTTTTAAAGGTGGAAAACACCTGTCTTTCAGCAATTCACAATGTTGAAAAGCACACTCTCAAAGAAGCCATAAAATTTCTTAAAGGGGCTATATGCAACTTTTCCCCCAAAAGAAATGTAACAATAGCCTTTCTATTTGAACATTTATGACTCAAACATCTCCTGATGAGCATACTGACACCTTGTCATCTCACAGTGGGTGCACCTATAAGCCTATATCCAATTTTGTTCTATGTTTTGTCGGGTCAGATTTTCCCGCGCTGTCTGCGGATGTGACGTCAAGCGTGTTCATGTTAAACATTTCAGATCACTCTGCCACCACCGCTAGTCAGCACTCGCAAGCAGTTCAATGGATTGTGCGAATACACAGAAGATACCAAGGGACAACTTTGACACCAACAGTAACTCCACATAAGACTAAAAAAGTTAAACCCCTGAAAAGTGCCCGAAAAAGATCGAAGATTGAGAGCGACCGCGCGAGCAGAAAGGAAGAGCAGTTCCGTTTTTTGGCCACAGGTGTCAGTCGCAAGTTTAAATTTCAGAAAATTGGATATAGCCTCTTTAAAAAGTGTTGTGGGAATTGGGTCTAAAAGGCAGGTAGTTGAGTTAATTTGAGATAAAACTCTACCAAGTATCTTTGCATCAACCAGGACAAAATTCTCCTGTGTTTCCTCGAGTAAAAACTGTGCTTCAGACTTGTTAATATTAACATTTTGCTGAGATAACAGGTTGCATCTGATACCACTAATTTTGTTTCTGAAGTGGTCTGCAAAGTCCTCACATGTAGCAACTGTCGGGGACATGGAGGGTTTGTCAAAATCCGTATTTATTAAAAGATCAATTGTTTTAAGAAGGAACTTGGGATTGTTATTGTCTGCAATGAGGTTTGAAAAGTGGAGTGTTCTTGCTCTTTTAATATAATAATAATAATAATAATAATAATAATAATAATAATAATAATAATAATAATAATAATAATAATTATTATTATTATTATTAACCTTATTTATAGAGCGCTTTTCATACAAAAAATGCAATTCAAAGTGCTTTACAGAATAAAAATCCCCCCCACACAAAAATGTAAACAAAATTATACTACCCTCCCCCCAATCCTATCCCCATGTACGGACACATTAAAGAGCAACATTAAAAGGAGATTAAAATAGAAAGTAGGATGGACACTGGGCCGAGTACAGATGTGCCAGGTTGGGTAAGGAAACGTCATCAAGGGAGCCATCTGCCCCAGCAGCACCGGGTCAACAGCATCAGCCGAGGCACCGACCCAGGGCGTCCAGAGGAGGGAAGGCCAGGATTGTGACATACACCCAAGCACCCCCTGGAGAGCACCCAGGCAGCTACAGCCGACCACTGCTCCCAGGGCAGAGGGCTCCCATACAGTTGAACGATGTGTCTATGTTTTTTTGTTTTTTTTAATCCGTGTAAAAAAGGCTAACATGTTAAAATACACAAATAAATAGATCGATAGGTAGGTAAATTAATAAATAAAAATAATAAATTTATAATAAAAATAAATAAATAAAATAAATAAATTAAATTAAATTAACGAGATAAGTAAAAGACCAAGTAGTAAAACACTAATCGATACAAGCATGAAAAGCAAATAACAGGCAGTAAATAGTAATCAGTTAATTAAAAGCTAGGCTAAAAACGTTTAAAAGGTGAGTCTTGAGCCTACTTTTAAAAACATGAATGTTCTCTGCGGCCCTAAGGTCCTCAGGCAGCCTGTTCCAGAGGTGAGGGCCATAATAATAGAAAGACGGCTCACCATGAGTGTGTGTCCTGACTTTTGGGATGACAAGTAGACGGCTGCCAGAGGAGCGCAGAGAACGCGAAGGTTCATATGGTAAAAGCAGCTCTGATAGATAAGAAGGCCCAAGACCGTTAAGACACTTAAAAACCATTAAAATAACGTTAAAATCGATCCTAAGACACACGGGGAGCCAATGCAGTGATTCTAAGACAGGTGTAATGTGTTCCCGTCTCCTGGTCTTCGTCAGGACACGTGCTGCTGAATTTTGTAGGAGTTGTAAACCTGATATACTCTTTTTGGGAAGACCAGAAAGCAGGGCATTACAGTAATCAATCCTACTGGTGATAAAAGCATGCATCAGCGTCTCCGTGTTGGCCCGAGAGAGAATGTGGCGGACTCTGGCGTTGTTCTTAAGGTGATAAAAACCTATTTTAGTGATATTTTTTATGTGAGGGATAAAAGTCAGCTCAGAGTCAAAAATCACGCCCAGGTTCTTCACTTGTAAAGAAGGATTAAAAGACAGTGATTGTAGTTTTGGTAAAAGCTTCTCTCTCTGAGCCTCAGGACCGATGACTTAAACTTCAGTTTTGTCCTGGTTGAGCTGGAGAAAGTTTTCTACCATCCTGGATTTGATGTCTAAAATGCAGTTAAAAAGTGCATCCATTGGCCGTGTGTCGTCGGGAGACATGGAGATGTACAGCTGTGTATCATCAGCATAACTGTGAAAGTTAACTCCATGTCTCCTGATGAAGCTGCCAAGAGGGAGCATGTAGAGGTTAAAAAGCACTGGGCCTAAAATCGAACCCTGGGGCACACCACATGTAATCCTGTGGACCCTAGAAGAGCAGGTATCTAAACTTACCATAAAAGTCCTGTCTGTGAGATAGGATGTCAACCATTTGTGAACCTCACCAGAGAGGCCGATCTGTTTTAAACGAGTTAAAAGAATAGTGAGGTCTACTGCATCAAAGGCAGCGCTTAGATCCAGTAGAACTAAAACTGTCACCTTCTGAGCATCATAATTTATTCTAAAATCATTTTAAATCTTCAGAAGGGCCGTCTCTGTGCTTTGGTTCACCCTAAAACCGGACTGAAATTTCTCCAGGACATTGTGCTCATTAATAAAATCATTAAGTTGAATTAAAACAAGCTTTTCTAAAAACTTGCTTAAAAATGGTAAGTTAGATACCGGTCTAAAATTATTAAAATCTAAATTGCTCTTCTTCAGCAGAGGCTTCACTACCGCCCCTTTAAAGGCGGCAGGAAAGACCCCCGTCTAAAGGGAGCAATTCATTATGGTTAAAATCTCATCCCTAAAAGATTCATAAAATGGCTTAAAAAATGAAGTGGGAATCGGGTCCAAAACACATGTAGTGGGCCTCACTGAGGAGAAAACTTTATCAAGAGTCTCAGCCTCTACCAGGACAAAACTGTCCAATGTTTCCTCTGGTAGAGACACACAATCAGATTTGTCTAAAACCATGTTACTTTGAGAAGATACAATCTTACATCTGATGGTGTCTACCTTCCCTATGAAGTGGTCTGCGAACTCCTCACAAAGAGTGTTCGAGGGGGTTTTAGGAAATGCAGTAGTAGCTCTGTTAAAAAGTTTATCAATAGTGGAAAAAATAATTTTAGCATTATTTTCATTGTCTGATAGGATTTTTGCAAAGTAAGCATTTCTTGAATTTCTTACAGCATTATTATAGGATTTGAGAAGTTCTGTGTATAATTGATGGTTTATCGTGGTTTTGTTTTTTCTCCATTTTCTCTCTGCCGCCCTGCAGTCCCTCTTTAGTTTTTTAAGATTGTTATTTCTCCGTGGCGCTGCAAGTTTTGAATGTGAGCGTTTCACTCTAAGTGGAGCAAGCAGGTCAAGAGCGGACTGAAGTCTTCTATTAAAATCACTGGCGATAAAATCACAGGGGGCAGGTAAGAGAGTAGGAGGAAACTTTTGGAAAACTTCTAGAAAACCTGCAGCCACTTCAGGGGTTAGATGGCGCTTCCTGACAGTTCTCACAGAGGTCTCCTGCTGGATAAAACTGGTGATGTTAAAAAACACACAGCAATGGTCAGAGATAGCCAAGTCAACAACAGAGGACACACGGGTGGACAGGCCATGCGTGATGACCAAGTCCAGGGTGTGTCCTCTGTTGAGAGTTGGCTGCATGACATGCTGACTAAAATCCATATAATTCAAAATATTTAAAAATTCTGTTGATAAAGGGTCTAAAAGGTTATCCATGTGTAGATTAAAATCACCAGCTAAAATTATCCTTTCAAAGGAGTTGTACAAAATTGATGAAAACTCTGAAAATTCTTGAATAAAAAGTGTACTCTTTTTAGGAGGCTTATAAACTGACACATAAAATCTGAGGAGTGCTAAAAACATTTGCATTATATTCAAAAGTACTAAAATTATCAAATAAAACAGGTTTGGCAGAAAGCCAACAGTATTAACAGTATTATTATAGATTTTAAGTCGTTCACGATATATTTGAAAATGAATTGTGAGCTTTGCTTTCCTCCATTTTCGCTCTGCTCTCCGGCATTTCTTTTTCAGGTCTTTCATTTCCTCATTTCTCCATGGTCTTATAAGCTTGGTTTTCAAAGTTTTTGTTTTCAGTGGGGCTGCTGAATCAATGGCTGACTTTAGCCTGCTGTTAAAATCATCAACAATAAAATTACACTATGCAGATAAAGTCTGGACTGGTGTTTGGTTTAAAATGTTAAAGAAATTTACAGCTACTTCAGAAGTTACATATAGTTTCCTTACAGTTCTCAGCGGCTTCCTGCTGGATAAAACCTGTGATATAAAAAAATATACAAAAGTGGTCTGACACAATCAGGTCAACAACAGAGGACACACTAGTGAACAGGCCTTATGTTATGACCAGGTCCAGGGTGTGTCCTTTGTAGTGAGTCAGCTGTGTGACATGTCGCCTAAAATCCATACGGTTCACCAGATTTAAAAACTCTTTTGTATGTGAATTAAAACTATCAATATGTAGATTAAAATCACCACTTAGTTTTTTTGTTATATTTAGCATGAATAGTGGATAGAAATTCAGAGAATTCTTGAATAAAACAGGAAGGAGGTTGAGATGGTCTGTAAAGTGTAAAACAGGGGGGTTGCTAAAACAAATATATGATGCTTGAACATGGTGTAGTTATTTGGTGTAAATGTCTGTTGAAATTTTGAGCAATTGAAGCAGTTCTGCCACCTTTTTTACCTCCCCTGATGGAAAATAAAAATTTGTGGGTGAAGCCTCGGTGAGAATAACAGACGCATCAGCGCCAAGCCAGGTTTCAGTTAAAAAGAGACAGTAAATATTATCTAAAATCACATCATTAACAATAAAATATTTGTTTAAGAGTCCGAACATTTAAAAGTACCATGATAAAATTGCAGGAGGTGCTGGTCTGATAGGTAGGGATTTCCTGGTGATAACTTTTCTGAGATTGTTCATGTTAATAGTTCTGTTTGAGGAATGTTTGTGACTGTGGTTGGTGATAATGACTGGAATGCATTTTTTTTAAAACTTAAATTGGGCAAAGGTATGGCTGGTATACAGAAGTGGCAGAAGTGTTGTCTACAGAATGACTAATGTTGTCCCAGCCATTTGGATGAGAAATTGTGAATAGCATAAAATGTTATTTAAGATCTGACTGCCCAACCTGTTCGGATGAATGACATGATCCTTGAGTAAAGAGGGTGTGTTCCAAAATAGGTTAAAAAACATCAATAAAATTTGCATTAAAACTGGATACACAGTTTGGAGCTACGTACTGAGACATACTGTAGGGTGTGGCTGAAAGGGTTAAAACGGAGCAAGAGGTCCAGAGACAACAATATTCTTTCCAGAGTTTTTAAGAACAGTTAAAAGACTTCTAAAATCAGGCTTTAAAATTTCAGAGGTACCATCAGCAATTTCATTACATCCAACGTGCACTACAACAGTTTTGATGTCATTATAATCAGGCTGGTGGTGTAGCCTGGGGCCTGCTCTGCTGCTGCTCTAGTCTCACCTCAACAATTGTGCTTGCGCACCACCTGTGGTGTCACAGCGGATTTAAGAAGAAACCAACAAGTTCTATCGAGCATCATCCAATTGTATTTTTGTTATGGACATTTCAGAGGTGAGCGACTTCTCCATGACTGACACTCCAATATGGTGACTGTAAACAGGAGCGGCCTGTGTGCGGGGCCCCATCTTTACTGGTTTGTGCGAGGCCCATGTACTTTGATTGACAGCCAACGAGGTGGAAACTTGAATTGTATTGGCCAAAAAAATTTGGCGGTTAGTGTAAAATGCATAGGGGTTTATGGGAGGAAGGGTTTTGGGGGACTTGCGTAGAATAAAAAATGTTGTGGAGCACCAGCCGTACATCATAGTATTGAACTGTACTATCATTTTACAGTTTTATAAAACTTTGATATATAAATATATTCTCCGGACTGCAGCTTAAACTTGTCCTAACTTGTGTGAATAAGGCGATCGTTGAAACTTTTCAATGGCGCTGTATGTTTTTTTTAATTTTGTATTTGAATAAAAATTAAGCCAAACTGCATACATTAAACTTTTGTACCCAGCCACATAAAAGAAAAAAAACTTAAAAGTGCATCTCATTTTCCAGTTTTCCATTGGTAGTGTTCCTAAACAACTTTTGACTCCTTTCAAAGTTTTGCACTGTATACCAAAGGGCATTATGTGTGTTTACAACAGATAATGACTCTGTAGCACTGTAATTGGCTGGAACCTACTGAGCTACTAGTTCGCAGCCAATCAGTGAGGCAACCTCATCATTTAATCTGTAGGCAACATCCAGAGCAATAATTTCCCTGGTTCCGTTTATGTTATCAGTTGTCTGTAGGAAAGATAGAAAACAGGAAGGGAAGAGCAGATATTCACATACACACAAATGAATGATTAAAGGGTCAGATTTATAATCATTAATGTAAACTGATCTCCAGAATGGTATCATAAAAAAACCTTTCCAAAAAATTAGAACATCATGGAAAAGTTCATTTATTTCCATAATTCCATTCAAAAAGTTAAACTTCCATAGATTGTAGATTCAGGGCCACAACTCAAATGATGGCAAAATGTGGCAGGAGAAGATGCACCAGCAGAAGAGCTGACCGTGGGCTTCAGCGGATTATCAAACAGAGAAGATTCATGAATGAGAGAGTGGAATGAGGCAGGAATCACAGCTTCAAAAACCACCACATTCAGATGTATCTGGGAGATGGGCTACAACTGTCGGGTTCCTCGGGTCAAACCTCTTCTGAGCCTGAGCCAACTTAGGAAGCGTCTCAACTGGGCCAAGGAGAAGGACAGGACTGTTGGCCAGTGGTCCAAGGTTCTCTTTTCCTATGAAAGTAAAGTGTGCCTTTCATTTGGGAATCAAGGTCCAACGGTTTGGAGGAAGACGGGTCAGGAACAGAACCCAAGCTGCTTGAGGTCCAGTGTGAAATAGTCAGTCACGATTTGGGGTGCGATGTCCGGTGCAGGTGTTGGTAAACTATACTTTCTTAAATCCAAGGTCACCGCATCAGTCTACCAGAATGTTTTAGAGGACTTCATGGTTCCTTCTGCTGAGGATCTGTATGGAGATGTAGATTTCATCTTCCAGCAGGACCTGGCCCCTGCCCATACCGCCAGAAGCACCAAAACCTGGTTTTATGCCCATGCCATCACAGTGCTTGACTGGCTAGCAATCTCGCCGGACCTAAACCCCATTGAGAATCTATGGGGTATTATCAAGAGGAAAATGAGGGGTACGAAACACAAAAACAAAGAGCTGACAGCAAGCGTCAAGGAAATCAGCCAGAGGCTGATTGCCTCAATGCCACAGTGCATCAAGGCAGTGAATAAGGCCAAGGGATTCCCTACCAATTATTGAAGATTGACACATTGTTTTGAAAGTACCATATTTTGATTGATTTGATGTGATCCTAATTTCTTTCTTTTTTTTCTGGAAAAACTGATTAGTAAATGGTGATTTCTTCACAGCATTCTAACTTTTTGAATTCCTGTTTTTGTGGGTTTTATGAGCTGGAAGTCCAAATTATGTACATATAAACAACTAAATCCTTGAAATTAATTTAATTAATTAATTAATTAAAAGAAGTTGTGGGCCCTGAATCTACAATCTTTGGAAGTTTAACCTTTTGAATGGAATTATGGAAATAATTCTCGTGGTGCCCATGCGTCAGCGTCAGTCAGCCCGCCAAGACCGGCTCCCTATCAAGCACGGTTTTTAACTGGTTTTAAACCTTTTAAAGACCGGTTTTAACGGATTTTTAAACACCACTGACTTATTAATAACCAGGATGTTTTTTACCGGATCGTTTTAATCGGTGGGAAGCACGGATTACTCTCCCCCACCATGCCTCCACTCACCTGCAGTCCTGGGTGTGATGGCTGCGCAAAACTTAGCCAGAGGGTTCTGGAGCTGGAGCAGAGGATCTCAACACTCCACCAAATCCAGGACCATGAGCGCGACGTGGACATCATCTTCGGTCGGACACCATTCCCTACCAGCCCGGCGAAGCTGTGGGGGGAGGATCCATCGCTGGGCCTCCAGGCGGACTCGGGGTGCCAAACGCGCACGTTACATCTGCAGCAGAGGAGGACCGCTGGTTCCAGCAGGGGGCTAAACCAAAAGCCCCCATCAGCTCCACTCCGGTGCTCCAGGGTGCCCGGTTAACGTTTGGGCCAGGCCGCGGTGGAGGTGTTGGAGCAGCCGCCACTGCTCTCCTCCAACCTGCCTGCCTCTATCAAACCGTTTCAGCGCCCTGGATGCGGATTTCCCTCCCCTGACAGCCCCTGGTCGCCGTAGCTCCGTAGGAGCGCCACCTAATCCCTCCCAGCAGCAGGAGCCACAGCCGGACTCCCGCAGCCCCCCACGTCGCACCAAACCCCGGGCTGCAGCCAGAACTCGCCGAGGAGTGCTCCACTTCACCCCGAACCCACGGAACGAGCCCTCGGCGCCGATTAAACATCGCTGCAGTCCTGGGGAAGCATCTACACCTGGCATACAGCAAGTCCTGGATGGTGAACGATCCTCTGCCCAGCGCAAATTTCAGTCTGGTTTTAGGGTGAACCACAGCGCAGAGACGGCCCTTCTAAAGATTTTAAATGATTTTAGATTAAACTATGATGCACAGAGGGTGACAGTGTTGGTTCTACTGGATCTAAGCGCTCCCTTCGATACAGTAGACCACACTATTCTTTTAATTTACAGATTGGCCTCTCTGGTGCTGTTCACAAATGGTTCACATCCTATGTCACAGACAGGACTTTTATGGTAAGTTTAGATACCTGCTCCTCTAGGGTCCATAGGATTACATGTGGTGTGCCCCAGGGTTCGATTTTAGGCCCAGTGCTTTTTGACCTCTACATGCTCCCTCTTGGCAGCGTCATCGGAAGACATGGAGTCAACTTTCACAGTTATGCTGATGATACACAGCTGTACATCTCCATGTCTCCCGATGACACACGGCCAATGGATGCACTTTTTAACTGCATTTTAGACATTAAATCCTGGATGGCAGAAAACTTTCTCCAGCTCAACCAGGACAAAACTGAAGTTTTAGTCATCGGTCCTGAGGCTCAGAGAGAGAAACTTTTGCCAAAACTACAATCACTGTCTTTTAATCCCTCTTTACAAGTGAAGAACCTGGGCGTGATTTTTGACTCTGAGCTGACTTTTATTCCTCACATAAAAAATATTACTAAAATAGGTTTTTATCAACTAAAGAACATCGCCAAAGTCCGCCCCATTCTCTCTCGGGCCAACACGAAGACACTGATGCATGCTTTTATCTCCAGTAGAATTGATTACTGTAATGCCCTGCTTTCTGGTCTTCCCAAAAAGAGTATATCAGGTTTACAACTACTACAAAATTCAGCAGCACGTGTCCTGACGAAGACCAGGAGGCGGGAGCACATTACACCGGTCTTAAAATCATTGCATTGGCTCCCCGTACATTTCAGGATCGACTTTAAGGTTCTTTTAATGGTTTTTAAGTGTCTTAATGGTCTTGGGCCTTCTTATCTCTCTGAACTGCTTTTACCATATAAACCTTCGCGGTCTCTGCGCTCCTCTGGCAGCCGTCTCTCTGTCACCCCAAAAGTCAGGACACACAAGCATGGCGAGGCGTCTTTCCAGTTTTATGGCCCTCACCTCTGGAACAGGCTGCCAGAGGACCTCAGGGCTGCAGAGAACGTTCATGTTTTTAAGAGCAGGCTCAAGACTCACCTTTTTAGCTTAGCTTTTAACTGATTATTATTTATTACTGCTTGTTTAATTGCTCTGCATGTTTTATATGATTATATTTTTATCAGTTTTACTATTTAATCTTAGCACATTAATTTACCGTTTCTTTTTATACTTTAATTTATCTTAATCCCCGTTCCAGTGTTTCCTCTGTGGGAGCCCTCTGCCCCGGGAGCGGTGGTCGGCTGTGGCTGCCTGGGTGCTCTCCAGTTGGAGCTTGGGTGGGGGTGGGGGTCTTGGCCTTGCCTCCACTGGGTGCCCTGTGTCAGCGCCTCGGCTGCTGCTGGTAGTCTACCGCTGCCAGGGCAGATGGTTCCTCTGATGGCGTTTTCTTGCATGGTTCATCTACACTCGGCCCAATGTCCTTTTTTACTTTTTCTTTTAACTGTGTGTGTGCATGGGAGTTGGGTTGGGGGGAGGGGGGTATAACTGTGACCATGCTTTTAAATCTGTGGGGGAGGGAAGGGAAGGTGGTTTTATGTGGGGTCATTTTAATCTGTAAAGCACTTTGTGATGCAACTTCTTGAATGAAAAGCGCTTTATAAATAAAGTTTGATTTGATTTGAAATAAATAAACTTTTCCATGATATTCTAATTTTTTGGAAGGGGTCTGTATATTAAGTAATGTCAAGGTGTTATACATATGATTGTAGTTGACTGTTTGTGATCCGAATTAGTTAAAACATTTTATGAAAGCAAAGTGGTGGTATGAATGTTAGCACAGCAGTGATGTCTGTGTTTTGATTCTTGGCTGAAGCTGTTCTGTTTGTTTCCATGTTTTTCATGAGCATCCCAGTATCTGTAGCTACTTTAGTTTCATCCTACAGTGCAGAAACATGTGTGAGGCTGAGTTTGTCATTTTTATGTTAACTGTAAGTAAGGATCTAGTAACCTGTCAAGGTGTATCCAGAAGATCAATAAAAGCATGGAAAGCTTCTAGCAGGAGGAAAGAACAAACAGAAAACTAAATACAGAATCAGCCTTCTAATAATACATTTTACTTTTTCTATTTATGATTAACTGCTTGTATTTAGCAGGTAAATGATTTATGTTAGACATTCAGAAAAAAAAATCCAAATCAAGTATTTCAACTGTGACTAAAATATTGAACACCTATTCTGATGAGTTTGCATTTTCCTTGATGGCTTACATAATTTTTATGTATTTATTTCTGTTATTTCTTGTGTCTAAATTTCCCTTCTTATTTTTCTTTTTTAGGTGGTCATCAGAAGGAGATCATTGTGTCCAAATCTGACACAAAGGTTTTAATAACAGACTACGATCCGTCTAAGGACTATATTTTTAGTGTCATCGCTGTGAGAGGCCAAGAGCAGAGCAGACCGCTTCAGGGCAGATTTAAAGGTTTGTTTCATTTTTTTATTTCTGCCCTGCTGGAATAGCCTTGTCTTTTTTTTATTTTTCTACTTGGCAAAATTATTATTATTTTTTGTTCTGCTTTGCTGTGTTACATTAGTGGCCTTTCCTTGTTTTATAAACCTTGTTTGAATACTTCTCCACGGTCGTTTTAACATCCAGTTTTTCATGTGCGTAGAAATTCCTTCTGTGTCATTTTTCTCTTGTTTGTTTTTCCACTTAATTTTGTTGTTTTATTTTTTAAAGTAATTTCCTACTCTCTCCCATTCGCCTTGTTTTGCATTGGAAAATTCATGGACCAATATGAGACTGTCAGAACCTGTTCTTGGGTATTACAGTATGAAAACTTTGTAAAAATGTATTGCACAATTTCAAAAACAGAAATACGTGTACTGTTACTACTGCTGAAAAATATAATTTATTACCGTAATGTTGATATCAAAGTTTGATTCTAAAATGTAACCTATTCAGATTGAATGCAAATCAAAAAAAAGCAAATGTCTTGAGTTTTTGGGACTGTAGACAATTGGATCTGTGGTGCTTAAAGAGCAACTCACCCCCAAATCAACTTTTTAGCTGATAAACTGTATAAATGGGTGCTCTCTACATTTCTGGTTGTTATTTTTTGTATTCTAGTGCATCTTAGTAAAAATATAAATTTCTGCCTAAAATCGTCAGTGTGGCACCCTTATCAGTTTAAAACTCAGTACTGCACTTGAATATGAAACGGGCATTGAATTTGCCGTGTGGTGAGGGCTGACGTCAGCCACCCCTACCGCTGTGGAGTACAAACCAAGCAGACTCTCCGCCCACACTTCTTCCACAGAACCTCCCTCCATTTCTTCTCTTTCCCTGGTGAATGAGGTGGAGAGAAATCCTCCACCTCAGAAAGATCGTTGAGATATCAGATGAGACAAAGGAACTCGCATTGCTCTCCATCTTTCTCACTATCTGTGTGTGCCACTGCAGCAGCGCTGCTGTCAACATGTCAATCACAGCGCATATCACGCCCATCCCTCTCCCTCTTTTTGGCGCATTTCGCGATCCACACGCTTGTATTTTGAATCCGCATTGTACAACTAAATTTTTACTTGTATCAAATGGTAAGAAATACATATAAAATCAACTGGAACGTGTGTGTAAAATTTTCACAGAATTTTCAGTTGTAAAATAGAAATTACAAATGCTTAAAATTATATTTCGACGAGTCAATCTTCCCACTACAAGTACATGTCAGTGAACACAACTTCTCGAATCTGCTGCTGCGCACGCTCAACTGTCTTGCTGCACACGCTTAACTCTTGGGTGGGACTTTTGAAACAATTCATGTACTTGTAGCGGGAAAATTGACTCGTCAAAATATCATTTTAAGGATTTGTAAAAAAAAATCTACAACTTAAAATTCGGGGCAAGTTTGAGAGAAAATTTACCACAGGTGAAAATTTTACACACACGTTCAAGATGATTTTACATGTATTTTTTTTACATTTGATACAAGTAAAAATTTAGTTGTACAAGTGCGGATTCAAAATACAAGTGTGTGGTTCCAAATTACAAGTGTGGATGTTTTGAAACATATCTACCTTCAAATAAAGCTTTTAAAGGTGAATTATTTTGGGTTCAAATGTCCAGAATGTTATGAAAACTCTAGAAAAAAGTACCGTTGAAATTTGAAAGAGCAACTTAAAACCAAGTCACCATGATGACAAGGCATGGGAAAGTTTGGATCGCAGCTGCCATATCCTCCCCCATCTTACTTTTTAACTTTATGTTTAGTGTGCTGTGATCTAACAAACTATTTTTAATAGAAACGTTACAAAATATTGTCTTTAATAAAAAACGCCTTATTAATTCCTTGTATTCAAAATGGTTTCATTCCATTAGCTATTTAAAGGATTTATAGCATTTATAGGTAATTAATTTGTAATTATTGCCTCTGATGACCTCATTTATAGGAATTTGTCAAATGCATATAAGATTTTAAAATGTTATCGTAACTTAAAACGGGCAAATTTCAAATGTATTCTGATTATTCTTTATGTTCTTAAAAAATATATGTTGCCCATGATAACAAAAGTTGCTTTTACTTTACTTTAATTTCTTTTATTATTTTTTTTACAAGATGTATTTGCTTCTTATGAAAAGTGTATGACTAAGTCTTCAAGTACCACTCACCTTGCTAACCAGAGTTTCTTATGTAAGATTCAATGCTGATTGATTATTTAGGTGTGGTGTGAAAGTTGACTGAACGTTCAGGGGCAGTTTTAAAGCAAATTGGATGGTCAAATTTGTCTTGGAAGTAAAGAAAGAAGTTTTGGCCGTATCATTCTTCTGTTGTCTTCTTACAATTCAGCACATAATCAGCACATATACATACATATACATATACATTTCAAAGTTTGTGAAGATTTGGTCTCTGTTCTTTACAATACAGGTATGAACAGTAGTTGTTATGGTAATTTTTATGGAAATATGAATCGTCTTTTGTGATTTCATCGGGGGGGGGGGCAATAATTCTAACCCTAACTGTATTACCACATTGTATTTATAGCAAAACAAAGCTTCTGAAAGCATGTTTTATATATGTCCTGCTAATGTTTGATTTACCTATTCCAGCTAAAACAGCTACCAGAGGAGAAAGTGACAGAGGAGATGAATCTGAGCCCCAGAGACTGACTGTTTCAGTTGGACCTCCTGATGATGCCAATGAGATCTCTGGAGGTAGGACAAAAACACACAAACACTATTTTCATGACTGGGAGACTGCCTTCAAGCTAAACATATAAATGGGATAAATACCAGATCTTTTCTTCTTTTGAAGGAATTCTCTAGTCTGTTGCCATAGAAATGTTTTGGAAGCTGGCAGATCAGTATGTGTAGTGTCAGTGCAGATCCGGTTGTATCCAACAACATACAGAGTTTGTGAGCAACCAGTAGAGTAAAACCTCAAAGAAATACCCTGACTGGCACACATCACATTTTCACCCAACAAGTGAGGACAAAGATGCCAAAACCACATTTTCTCGCTGATGAATCCTTCGTAGCTGTGATTTCTGGAAACATTTAGTGTTTAACTGGAACTATTGATAGAAGCAGACTGTCACTCACTGTTCACTCCTGTCTGCATGAGTTGAACCTGCCTTTGCTGCAAAGCATCTGGTTTATGCTTGAAACCAAGCTGTTCCCCAAAATGTTTTTTTTAAATAGCTTATGGATTGTTTTTAGAGAGATGTACAGATAGATGTCTTACAGTTTTACAGAGTTGTAATACATTTCCAGTTAACAAGAAATGACTTAGGGATTCTTTTGGTGCAGTAAAAACAATCATTGTTGCAATGCTTTTAGTTTTTGCTCATATGTGAAGATAATAAAAAATCCAATGACACAGATGATGCCTGTTGCAACATCTGCAACAGCTTTAGAGCTGAGGTGTCATAGAATGCATTTTTTCTGGGGAAGAATGTGTATAGCTTTAATCAAAAATAATTTATTTTACAGTACATCACTTAAAGGTGCATTTAAGGCTTAATTTAAATTTATATAACACTTAAACTGAGCAGCTAGGTGTCAATATTCTTGCAAATATATATATATATATATATATATATATATATATATATATATATATATATATATATATATATATATATATATATATATATATATATATATATATATATGTATATATGTATATATATATATATATGTATATATATATATATATATATATATATGTATATATATATATATAATATATATATATATATATATATATATATATATATATATATATATATATATATATATATATATATATATATATATATATATATATATGTGTGTGTGTGTGTGTGTCATGGAACTATTACGTGACATTCCTTAGATGCATAAAATGGAACTACAAATGCAGAGTGCTGGTGAGAAAATAAACTCAAAGTGGTCAGATGAGAGCAATCAACTATCAAGCATATCAACCCCCCTCCTGTTCAGCACCTCAGTGGTTTTAATTGTTGGATTGGCAGCCTATATTAACTGTACAGAGTGTGATTATTCTAAGGATTATACAGTTATATATTGATTGCACCATATAATTCCACTGTAATATGCTAAATGTGCATTTTAGAGATGCTGATGGAGCACACAAGTACAATTTATATGTACACACTGAGAGAAGCAATGAGCAATTAATTTCCATAAAAACATAATAAATTGGCTATTGGGTGCAAAGCACATAGCTAATAAATCAGAACTTTTGTACTGACTGCAGGTTTTAGAAACTTTGTCGTATTATCATTAATCGAGATATCAAAGAAGTTAAAAGTTTTAAAAGAGGAATTAAGGACTTATTATTACCACACGTATAATTCTTACTGTAGCTAAGACACTAAAACATTTTTTAAAGTTTTTTGTTTCTGGGAAACATGTTTCTCTGGAGAAATTAAAAACAGCACAAAACACAAAAATCTACTCCATCAACAATAAAAAAATAATAGAAATTGGACTATTTTCAAGGTTTTTGTTTATTTATTGTGGGTTAATATAGCCGATACAATCATGCCAAATTGCCATCATCAATAGGATCAATAGTGACACATATTAATCTGTATTTTTGTGTGTGCTTGGTATTAGTTTAGCCATATTCATCTTTTGTGCTGTTTTTCTGTTATTTTCAAGATGTTTTTGAAAATGTTTGTAAAGAACCATGGCCTTAACATACTCCTCCAAAATAGGCTAAACATTTACCAATCTAGTGTGTTTCACGACAGCCTCTGGTTGAACTCTCATCGGAATAAAACAAAGTTACTTTGCTACCAAAGTGTTGTGCTCTCTTGGTCTCTTGCAGGCTGACTGAGCCGGCGAAATGAATGAATCAATTAACATTTATTTCATTACAAAACAACCAACTGGTTTCAATTGACCTGTGTAACTAAAAGGGTTTAAGTAAAAGCAAAAGCTTATATTATATACCTACTCCTTTTACCTTGATAAATTAAACAAAGGCACACACAAAGAAAATAAATTTTTATTAAACTTATTTTTCCCTACCATGGCAAGAAATGCCTCTGCATTTCATAAAAAATACAATTTCCTTTAAAATATTTTCTTTATAGCTTTTGTGCTTAATTTGACTTCATTTTTAAAGGTCTCACAGCAGCTTACTTTGACTCTTTTCTGTCTGTAAGAATTTTCTGTAGAAAGTGTCTATAACTGTAATGTGGTAGTTATTTTTGGATCATTCACTGTTTGGAAAGCAATACAATTTTTGAGTTTCCATTGGGCCTGTTGCCAATCAAACCTATTGTTGTTGAAGTTTTACGTTTGATTTTTTGTATTCTTATTCAAATAAGATTGTGATGAGAGATGAAGACTTTTTGCAAGAAATTGCCAATGCAACAACCATGTTACTCATAAGACTTAATAGCTAGTTTATTAGTGGAGTAGTATGAAATACACATATGCAATTAAAAACTAAGGAAAATACTAAATTAAACTAAAGAAAAACTGTGTTGCGTACATATTAAACCCGATGGCTTCTGCATGACAATTCAGTGCCTTGTTTTTCTGTTGTTGCAGGTTGTAGATTTAAGTAAGAGAAAGTTTAAAAACCAATTTTCTGGGCCACCAGAAATAAGAAAACTTTTATCTGTATTGATATAATTCTGCAATGCACTTATTTTAAAATGGAAAAAATAAACCACCTGAACCTTTGTGTATATAGACCCACCCACACATTTTAATCTTTGATATTCAGTTCCTCTTCGTTCCCTTTCTACTAAGCAGGTATATTATAACGTTGAATTTCCATCAGTTTTCTGTTATTAGACCTAGCCGCTGTTCACCGCAACACCGGAGACTTTGATTGGTTCTTTGCTTTCTACCTGTTGGAGATTATAATAATATCCTGCTGTGCTTCTGTAGATTCTGTGTCTTTGGATTCAGCTGCAGTGATAATAATAATGCATCTCTTTAGTTCAATAGAAGAAGCTCCTTTATATTGAGGTATAATACTGCTGCTCCTCTTCTCGCCGCATGATGCTCTGCATGTGTATTTATATTCCACGGTGATAACACCAGTGTCCCGCTGAGCTCCACAGAGATGGTGCTACAGACAGTCTTCCCAGTGTTTCTGTGTGGATGCTTTTTGTGTGTGAGTGTGTAGGGATGAGTGATGCTGACCCAATCCATCTTTGTTCTAGAGTAGCAATCAGGTAGCTTTCATATAAGAATGCTTTTAATACCAAACCTAATAATTTCTTCCCATAAATGTGGGTATTACTGGAAGGAACAAAGAGGTTTTAGAGATTAATTATGAGGATCATATTTAGAATTAGGTTGATGTTAGAATTAAAGAAAACAATTTCAGTTTTGACCAGTCCCCAATATGAATGTCCAGGTGTGAAAATAAGTTTTCTGTCTTATGATCTTGTTTAATAAACACACACTTTCAGAAAAGTAATGTGGTTTTCCAAAATGCAGCAAGAGACCTATCTGATATTTTTCTCTTTTGAGCTTGTTTTGTAGACATGAGTCAACTCAACTGGTGTATATTCTTACTGAATAGCAGCAGTGCAGCTGTTTATCAGTCTGGGGTTTTTGTTGTCCGGTTGTTTGAATGACGAGTAGATAGAGTTGGATCCCAGTCTGGCAAGTCAATGCACATACACCTGGGGTGACAGGACAACAACCCTCCACATTTCGGTTTTTACCTGCTGAAGGTCCGTTACAGAGCCGTTGCACATTAAGATTTTCCAAGTCTAACAGTGTGTAGGAGTTTCCGTTCTTCCGTTCAATCGATCAACCAATCAGAGCAAGAGGTCCTGTGCACGTGCCATATTTTTTTTCTCCCTTTCCATACCGTCATGACCATAGACTGTATATACACCAAGACAGAAATTAATGGACTTCGCGGAGTGGAATATTAAGTTGACATGGGTCTATTTCCTCTTTAAAACACATAACGGACATGTCTTACGATGTTTGGCGAAGTAACTCATCCCAGCTTGGTGCGTCTTGGTGTATATACAGTCTATGGTCATGACGGTATGGAAAGGGAGAAAAAAAATATGGCACGTCCACAGGACCTCTCGCTCTGATTGGTTGATCTATTGACGACGTCATCACTCCCCCCCCCCCATCGCCCCTCTGCTCTCTGCCCTTATCCTTCAAGTACAAGTTAGTTTTGGCACAAACATTTTGCAGAAAGTGTGCCAAAATTCAGTGCACTGTTTTCGCTCCGCTGTGATTCGTTGTAGCTGATGTGTGTGCACTAAGCAGCAGATTCGAGTGGTTGAAATCAATACGTTGGAGTTGTAATCAAAAATAAACACATAAAAAAATAGTTATAGTAGGAAATAATTAATGATAAGCGGAGATCTGTAATTATGTTTGTATAAAAATGAAAGCAGACATGTGAATATTTTTATGTGACTTTACATTCAGAACAGGTTAATGTGAAAGTTTTCTCCAGGTGAAAATCTGACACTAGTGCATTTGTTTCACACAGGGTCTTACATGTTTGGGGATTTAGTGCAATTTGAAATTCAGTTTGTGTGTTTGATTTTTTTTCCGCCTGCTGTGATGGTTCACATAGAACTTCAGATTTCTATTGCTCAAGTTCTCAAATGGTATTCTAGTGTTCACATTGCAAGCTACAACTACATGCGTTTTGGCACATATCTACCTTCATATATACCCATCATCTGATGGCTACTTCCAGCAGGATAATGCGCCATGTCATAAAGCACGAATAATCTCAGACTGGTTTCTTGAACATGACAATGAGTTCACTGTACTCAAATGGCCTCCACAGTCACCAGATCTCACTCCAATAGAGCACCTTTGGGATGTGGTGAAACGGGAGATTGGCATCATGGATGTGCAGCCAACAAATCTGCAGCAACTGCGTGATCCTATCATGTCAATATGGACCAATATCTCTGAGGAATGTTTCCAGTACCTTGTTGAATCTATGCCACGAAGGATTAGGGCCTTTCTGAAGGCAAAAGGGGGTCCAACCCGGTACTAGCAAGGTGTACATAATGTCTGTCTGTCTGTCTGTACGTACGTACAAGTCAGACTGTGAGAACTAGCTTCTGTTTATCTATTGCAGGTGCAGATATCACCTCTGGCTGGAAACCTTCAAAGTGATTAAGTAGAGAAGCCGATATTAAACACAGAGCTCATAGGTATGGGGTCAGATCAGTCTAATTAAGAATAAACTCATGCAGGGTTTTTCACAAATTCACATGCCCACTTCACAAATGCACACGATCCGTTTCACAAATGCACACGATCCGTTTCACAAATGCACACGATCCGTTTCACAAATGCACACAAGCCGTTTCACAAATGCACACGATCCGTTTCACAAATGCACACAATCCATTTCACAAATGCACACAATCCATTTCACAAATGCACACAATCCATTTCACAAATGCACACAATCTGTTTCACAAACATAATTTTGAGGGAAGCTTCAAATATAAACTCACGATCATACGAATCGCTAAATGTGCATTTACGAACCACTTCTCATTTGCGAATCTCTCTGTATTTGTGAGAGAATTTTGTGTGGTGAATTTTGAGACTGTTGTAACGTTGCAGGTCAACAAACGACACCATTGGCTAATGAATCTGTCAATCAAATTTACGATTCTGATTAACAGATTCGTCAGCAAACCAATTTCTTCGTTCTCAGCCAATCTTATGGCTGCTTACAAGAGAGTTCTGACACTCCCATAGACTTCTATGGAAAGAATGGAATGCAGAAGTCACGTGGGTCTGCAGCTGCAGATACTTCCAAATAGCGCAGCATCATTGACCGCAGTTCATCCTCGGCGTTTTGGAACTATTGTTCCGGTAAGTTAATGGAATCACAACATTTTTTAGCATTGAAAAGCGTTAGCTGACTGCTCTGTACCAAAAATAAGTCAAGGGTCTTATTTATTGTAGCCAGTTTTGGTTAATTAATTGTGTTAATGAGCTAGTTGTAGTTTAACTGCAGCTAGCTAATTGTGAGTAGCAGAGGTCTGGAAAAGCTTGACGACCTATTGACGGGTTTATTTCAGTATGTCAAATTCAGCTTTTTAAAAATATTCATCACAGTTTGAATTAGGATATACACTTTTATATCTCATTAATTTTTTGTCTAAAATATATCTAATGAGTTGCTGGTCGCTGTATCAACAGTCTTTAACTGACTTTGATGCATCAAAGACTCAAGCATTAATGGAGATATCAGTAAAGAAAAATGTGATTGTGAAGATGAGAAATTATTTCTTTATTTTTCAGTTAAACCACATAAGAACTGACTGCAATAAACTGCTGAAGCATATGGCACACAGGATCACCAAAGTAACAAGATATGTTGTTTTCTTGTTTTGTGTCCTCCAAAATACTAAGAGCTGAATCAAGACATTTAAAGAAAAGTACTTGAACACCATAACCTTTATAAAGTTGATATTTACTGCAGAACTGTTCATTTGCACTTGTTTTATGAAATTATCGTTTGTAATCATTTGATTAAGTAGAGATTACAATCTTTTTTTTAACACACAAGAATTGAAGAATTATTTATAATGTCAGCCAAAATAAACTGTTGAAGAGTAACTAAAAAAGTCTTATTAAACTATTACAGGTAACACTGTGTTGCATTCATGTCCATCTTCCTGTTTTCAGATGAGTTGCTGAACGGAGAGCTGATCATTGATCAGGTTTGGTGGAACTTTCCAGTTCTGTCAGTGATGGAGTGATACATTAGTTGGTAAGTGGAGTGCTGGAGGTGGCTGGGTGGTGATGGGGAGGCTGTCAAAATAAAATCAAAATTATCAGAAATGACTTCATTTCATACCAAAGCTAATGCAAGCATTGCAATCTTTTTTTTTATTATTCCCTGAACATGCCAAGACTATGTATGATTAAAATAACATATGAAGAATTTAAATTAAAGTACAAGGGACAAAAAAAATCCTACCAAAACATACTAAATATATATATATAGGTATTGAAGCTGAGTGGGTGGGGGGTTGTTTGCAAAAAATAGACCAAGTTCCTCCATGGCAACGATCAAGGTGTTTGGTGGGGGCTTGCTTGTTGTGCTATCAGATGCTGTTTTTTGTTTGTCTTGTACTTCCAAGATGCCCAGTATTGGACATCACTTTTTTTCTTTCTTATGGAAGATCTGTTTTGCTGCCATTTGTAGTTTCAGCCTGATGAATCTGCTGGTTTGAATTCCTTCAGTGTCAATAGGGTACGGTGCTCTCCTTCCAAACTGTCATCATTTTTGCTTTATTGAACTAGAGCATCCATCACAGATGTTGGAATATTTGATGATTTTGTTTGTTTCCTGTAAGATGTTACAGAATATGTCCATGGTCATGCATGTCTTTTGGATTGATAAAATTGTAGGTGTTGCCATCACAATTCCTTTTTGCACTAGTTTCCAGCTACCTGTTTGACCAATTTTAAGTCCACAGAAGAATGTTATCATGTCTTGGAGGAATGTGATGGCTTTGTTGTACTCTTCCATCTTATGCCTAAGTGCCATCACAGGGTGGCGTGTAAAGCCCTGATTGAAAATATTTGACAATGCAGATTATACTTATTGTACACAGCTTTCTTTTATTATGACCTCTGGCGATGGTGAGGTTTTTCCTGCTGACTTGAGCCAACCATTTCCTTCTTCTTTCTCTGTCTTTTAGGGAAGCCGTACGTTCTGATCCCTTTCTTGGACCGATTGCTGCATCCAAATGCAGCACAGCCAGTCATGGTAAAGCAATAAACATATAAAGGTATTATTTAAATATACATTTTATACATATGAAATGTTGTACAAAACCAAATATAATTATATGTATAATTACACTTTAAACTTTTCTCTTGTTCCACCCTAAACATCTTGATTTGTAATTTGAATTTTTCACCCACTAAGTCCTTCAAAGCAAAATATTTTACTAATGAACTGTTTCTCTATTGTTTTCAGGAAGGTCACCAGTGGTTGTTATCAAAGAGAGCTGCTGTTAATGTTACCAAGGATGAACCATCATTAGGACTTCTGCACATTTCCACATTGCCCAAATTTGATCCATGCAGTGAATTTGTATAGATATAATGACAGTGAGAATGATAGTAAAAATACTTCATTAAAGCTTGTTTTACATTTTGCATAATGTTTAATGAAAAGTTTGCGTATTGTTTTTTCCTCAATTAACACACTTATTTTTTTACATATACTGGTTTTAACATTATCAATGGATTACTATTTTACTGTATTCAGGCTAGAACCACAATCAACTGGGTTATAGATGCATGAGTTCATAAGAAAATAAATAATAATAGAATGATGTCTTCTACCAAATAAATTCATAACTTAGATCAGCCTTGCATTCAGCTAATTTTTTTTTTCCAACAGCAGGCAGAGAGAACACAGACTGAATGTCATCTGTGTTTTAGGAGTAAATCCTGGGAACAGTAATTTCCCATGCTTTGTTGAAAGATGGAGATCTAAAGGTAAGCTGGAGCAGAGGTCTTAACCACTGGCATGTTTTTAGTGTATAGGAGGACAAGGTATGGCATTAACATGCTAACATTCAGAAAACAGGCTATAAATTGGGTATTATTACTCCTATGTAGGGTTTCTTGTGGCACATAAAGTTATTGAACATGCTTATATTGAGCAGTGTAGTGCATTAATCTATCAATAAATATGATCGGTGATCTACATGTATTCTACAATGTGTTAGCACTCTCGTCTCCCTCTAAAATGTAGAACAGTGACGAATGTCTGTTCCTCTAGAAATGCTTTGATAAAATAAAAATGCATAGGCTATTCAGTAAAAACATTATTAGTCAATAATGATCAGAAATCGCCAGGAGAAATGAAAAATATTCGATTTTGCAATTTGTCCCGCCAGAAGCTGCTCAGACTGACTGACAGCGCTGGGATGTTTGGAACTATTGAGGACTCCATGAACCACGTGACCGCGTGTCGGCTAGTTCAAAGTCTGTCGTAACTCTCTCTATGACGCTGCACTGGCAGAGCTGTTATGTGCGCATGCGCAGTGAAGTTTAACCGCGACACATGGCGATAAGTAGCGACCGTTTATATACAGTCTATGGTAGCGACATGCATCAGTCTCAAACGGTAAGTACCACATTTCGCCATGTGTCGCGGTTGAACTTCACGGTGCATGCGCACATAACAGCTCTGCTAGTGAGGAGAAAATGTAAGCAGCCATACGATTGGCTGAAAACGAAGAAATTGGTTAGCTGACGAATCTGTCAATCAGAATCGTAAATTTGATTGACAGATTCATTAGCCAATGGTGTCGTTTGTTGACCTGCAACGTTACAACAGTCTCAAAATTCACCACACAAAATTCTCTCACAAATTCAGAGAGATTCGCAAATGAGAAGTGGTTCGTAAATGCACATTTAGCGATTCGTATGATCTGTGAGTTTATATTTGAAGCTTCCCTCACAGTTATATTTGTGAAACAGATTGTGTGCATTTGTGAAATGGATCGTGTGCATTTGTGAAGTTATATTACAAGTGTTTCTTCGAAATTGAACCAGAGCGTGTGCATTTGTGAATGAGCATGTGAATTTGTGAAAAACCCTGCATGAGTTTATTCTTAATGAGACTGATCTGACCCCATACATAGGCATAATTGAAATAAAGACATGACATAAAGTTCACATAGTAGTGGGACTTCAGAAACCAAAGTTCAAAACAGTCATAGGACTTAATACTAAAATAAAAATTTTCATCACAGGCACATGCTAAAATCCTGTTTATTCTTCCTAATTAAATCATAGTTTTATAATCTAATGAAAATAGCAATGATAAATCAATGTTGTCCTCCACTGATCATGTTATAAAGTGACATGAAAAGAGCTCTCTTGTGTCACAGTAGCATTTGCTTGTTCACCGTACTGAGAGGGTGTTGCGCTATCTGAGCCTTAGGTTTCTGTTAACTTGCTGGCACTGCAGAATCAAAGACATAATGTGAAAATACAACAGCTTTGGTGTCTAGAGACAATAATTCAGTTCTGTGACTTTCTATGGTAACGCCTCAGAGGTGCAACACTAACACCCCTTCCTCCTTTTTGCATGTCTTGTACACAAAACACTCTGGAGCGACAAAAGAACATCAGCACATCTAAAGAATCAATTTACAATGCAACCATTTAAAAAATAGATTTGGTGTGTATTTGATACTGTTGTTTGGTTGGATTGTCAAATTGTATGGGCTATGCACAAAATATACTAAACCAGAAAATAATCCAAAAATAAGAGTAAGCCAATATCAGGCAAAAGCTTGTTGATGACCACAAATTGTTTTTTTTCTGT
Source organism: Valencia hispanica (assembly GCA_963556495.2). NCBI lineage: Eukaryota > Metazoa > Chordata > Actinopteri > Cyprinodontiformes > Valenciidae > Valencia > Valencia hispanica. Next base: position 31,850,686 of record OY747710.1, read on the forward strand.
AACTTGATGAGGAACATTTAACCAAATATTGGTGATGTATGTTCAATTATGACTGCTTCCGGATTAGAGATGAATCCACAAAAGTGTCATACTTGCGCAACTTATTGTTATTTTGAAACCGTAGTGAGTTTCTTTGCTGAATGATCTTTCCACCCAGAAAAAAGGACCGTACAAATGAATCAGTTAAAAGACCAAAATTATTACATTCATGCTCACGAGTGTATGTAAACTTCTGAATGGCACCGTGTCTCCTTTCTTACATGCTTTGGTGCTTCATTTTAGTTTTGGTATTGCTGACCAAGACAAGACCAACAGAAGATGGACTGTACATAGACACACACACACACGCACACACACAAACACACACACCCATACACACCCACACACACACATGCAAAAACAAATTGAACCCAAGGGACAGATGATGTTAAAGTTGAGCTGGAGTTCAATGAGATTCAGACATTCTGCATGCTGGTCATGAAAGGGTGGGCGAGTCTTATCCATTACCACTGCAGATAGTGAGACATTCTCACCTGCAGATTAAAGTTTCTAAATTTGTAACCATTCATTCTCAAGAACATGGGTATTTTAGATCATCCTTCTATTTTTATATCATATTTACCCTTTCTGTATACAGAGTAGTTCCATGCATCCTTCCTTTTTCTTTTAAGTCTCCACAATTGGCAGTTGCACAAATGCAGGAAAAGCATCTATATTGATCCGTGTTTAATTTCCTTCTCATCTTTGCTTTCCAACTACTATAAGACTTCGTGGACACACTGGATTCCAAATGTTCTTGTCATAAGACTAATAAATGGACAGCAAGATGGTCAGAAAAGGGAAACTGATTAATTGAAGCTAATATACTCAATACATAAACCCCATGTAAGCTGGAATAAAACAGCAGTATAATTTACTTCAAGCAACACTCCTGATTGAAAAGAACTAGAGTAAATGGAAAAAAAGTATTTTATGTGCAAAAGTAATTTCTGATATTCATCTAATTTTGTCTTCTTTTCCATCACTGCTAGTCCTTTTTTATTTTTCATCCAGTGTATTTTCTAGCTCATAAATTATTCCTGCTGACAGGAACAGAAGAGATATCCTGATTCTGAGCTGCTAAGACTTTACTCATTTGGATGTATGAGTCTGTGTGTTTGTATGGTCTCTGTGTAGCCCATCCTTGTCCTCTATTAATAGAGGGCATTTATGGGCAAGTTGAGCTAATTGTGTGACAGTAGTTAACAAGTACATAGATGTGGATGTGCTAATGACATTTTTGTAATTATTTGCGAAAACTCAATTAAAAATAATTAGCATCTAATTTTATTTGATTGCCCCATTGCTGCTTCACAACTCTCCATCTTTCTGAGACACTTGCAGGACTAATTTTTTTTGTACTATATCTTTCATCTTCTTATATTTCCCTGTGAAACAAAGGCAGTGAAGGTTTGCATTATAGACCAAAAGATTCAAGAGTTGTTGTGTCGCTTAATATTGAAAGTTTATTAAAACTCCTCCTTTTATCTTTGCTCACAGCATGCCAATTATTAAGGTGAAATCAATTAATTTATTGAGCTATAATAGCTAAATACGTTATTTAAAAATGCATTACAGCATGAAAAATTTACATTTGTACAACAATAATAATTTAGACATAATTTTATGAGCACTAATACACAAAGTTAGAAGTTGGGATGTATTAGGTGGCAAGAGGACAGTTTGTTTTCGAAGTTGATGTGTTGGAAGCAGATAAACTGAGCATGCATAAAGATTTTAGCCAGTTTGGCATGGGCCAAATTGTGATGGCTTGGCAATTGAGTCAGAGCATCTCCAAAATTACAATTGTTGTTGGGTGGTCCCAGTTTGTTGTGGTCAGCATCTTTGAAAAGCAGGCCATGAAAAGAAGAGTTGTGTCCGTTGTAGCTGTGCTTTGCTATAGGTGTAAGAACATGTGAGCAGAGGAGATGACAAAAGGGGTAGAGGTGGATCAAAACAGATGAAAGATGTATTAAACTTTGGGAAAAAATCGTGCAGATTAGTTTATCACTGGGACATTTGCTGGTATAGTCCCCCATCTTTTCAAGACAGTTGGCAGTAATGGAGACCATAGATCTGTCCTAATGAGGCCGAACATCCTAACCCATCCAATTAACCCTAAAAAATTTTTTAAATTCTTGGCTAGTCTAAGGTCTAAAATGTTGATTAGCATTATTTTGGGTTTGGAATAGAGCATAGACTGAAGGTAAGGGTTTAGGTTAGGATTGGCATAACAGACTGATACACAAGCTTGTATGTGTGGGTCTGACAGAGGCCAAAGAGGAAGCAAACAAAAAGAAAAAATAGGTAAGCCAAACTAGTAAATTGGAGGGGGGAGACAAAAAGCTTTAGAGAAGTATTGACGGGCAACATTATGCTATTACTTTCCATTACATCTATTGTGTCTGCATATTTGTGTGGTGAATGAGGTGGAACCAAAAACAATGAAACAAAGATCAGGACGTAAAGCACAGAAAGATCTTTCATGAAGTGACCTAAATCCTCTGAAAACAGCTGTCAGATTTCAACTTAAAACCCCATGGATCAAACTACTTAATCCTGCATACAAACACTCACAGACTCCCTCAGGTTTCACCGATGAATATGAATGTCTGTGCCTGACTGGGTTTGTCTGACTTAAACTGAGGGCCACTGAGCAAATGACAGGTGCATCAGTCTGCTGCCTGTCATCATCTTCAAAAATAAGCTCCTGTCCCAGCTCCTAAACCACCAATATCTGGTGTGAAGTTGAATCGCTGAGATGGCTGCTGTTTTTTTCTTTTAATTAGTCTAGCAGAACTTTATATCACAAGAAAAAAAATTTACTTAGCTGTGTAGAGTAATCCAATTTTTTCCTTTTTCCTAAATCAAAAAATCCACTTTAAAGTCACGAACTGAAACAGAAACCGCTATGTAGGAGGCATAAAGAACAGCCAAACTCTGCTACCAAGGTGAGGTTGTGGAAGATAGTTTCATGTCATGGCAAGATTGAGCACAGCAAGAAGACACAAGGCAGTTATACTGCATCACCAAAGTCTCTCCCAAACAAAGATTTCAAAGCAGACTAGGGTTTCAAGATGTGCTGTTCCAGCTCTTTTGAAGATGCACAAAGAAACGGGCAACGTTAAGTACCGTAGATGCAGTGGTCGGCCAAGGAAACTTGATGAAAGACACATCAAGGTTATTACCCTTTGAAATTTGAAGATGTCCAGCAGTACCATCAGCTCAGAATTGACAGAAACCAGTGGGACCAAGGTAACCCATCTACTGTCCAGAGAATCTGGCCAGAAATGTTTCATGGAAGAGTTGCATCCAAAAAGCCATACTGCCGATTTGGAAACAAGGCCAAGCGTCTCAAGTATGCACGAAAAACATAGGAAATGGGGTGTAGAACAATGGCAGCAGGTGTTCTGGACTGATGAGCAAAAATGTTAAATATTTGACTGTAGGAGAAGGCATTTTGTTCGTCGACGGGCTGGAGAGCGGTACAATAATCATTGTCTGCAGGCAACAGTAAAGCATGGGGGAGGTTCCTTGAAAGTTTGGGGCTGCATTTCTGCAAATGGAGTTGGAGATTTGGTCAGGATTAACGGTGTTCTCAATGCTGAGAAATACAGGCAGATACTTCTCCATCATACAATACTATCAGGTAGGCGTGTGATTGGCCCAAAATGTATTCTACAGCAGGACAGCAGGACTGCTTTGTCTTATCATATTTATCCACGTATGCTTATTTATGCTTGGGTGCTCTCCAGGTAGCACTTGGGTGGAGCTGGGTGTCTCGGCCTTGTCTCCTCTGGGCGCCCTGGGTCAGTGCCTTGGCTGATGCTGTTGATGCGCTGCTGTTTAGGGCAGATGGCTCCTTTGATGGCGTTTCCTTACCTTACCTAGTTCATCTGTACTCGATTCAATGTCATTTTTATTGTTGCTCTTTAGTTTGCATGTGCATGGGAATTGGGTTGAGGGGAGGAGGGCATACATGTGATCATGCTTTTTAAATCTGGGGGGGAGGGATGGGAATGTGGTTTATATAGCACTTTGAGTTGCCCCCCACAGAGCCCTGATCTCAACATCGTCCATTGTGTCTGGGATTACATGCAGAGACAGAATGATGTGATAGAGCCTACATCCACAGATCTATGGTTAGTTCCTCAAGGTGTTTGGAACAACCTACCAGCTGAGTTCTTTCAAAAACTGTGTGCAAGTGTATCTAGAAGAATTGTTGCTGTTTTGAAGGGAAAGAGTGGTAACTTGATTTGATTTAGATTTCTCTTTTGTTCATTCACTGCATTTTGTTGATTGATGAAAATCAATGATGACACTTCCATTTTTGAAAGCATTCTTTGTTTACAGCATTTTTTCACACCTGTCTAAACCTTTTACACAGTACGGCATTTCCATAATTCCACAACAACATTTAACTACCAAGAAAACTTGATATCCATTAGTGCAGTATGTGGGTATGAACGGGTTTCTTTAAGGGTGCAATATGGAAGCGTTGAAATGCCAAAGTCTAGGGACGGAAGCATTGTACAAATAAATAAAGCCAATTTTTTAATAGTCCAATCAAATAAAGAAACTTACACACACAGATTCAACAAACTGTATTTTTAGGAATTTAAGCATGTCATCATTTGTCTTGTAAAAACTATTAGAATGTTTACTTTAAAAAAATTGTTCTAAAGATGAGAAGACTTAAAAAAACAGCTATAGGCTTGAAGGGAAATGAGAGAGAATACAAAAAACTATTAAAATTTAAATCCCTAATAATCAGTGCTAGATAATCGTGCTCAAGCTTGATGTTATAAACAATATCCTGGATAATCAAATATCAATATTTTCTATTCTGAAGTGATACTTAGAGAAATCCATAAAATAGGCGGTTCAGCTATTGTTAATGTCATTTGCACTTTTTGAGTTCACTGAAGCTTATGCAATTTATAGTAATTGTTGGAGCTGAACATTTTTACTTGTTAGATTTTCGTGAATTAATGTTCAATTATAATTTTTTTAATTTAGCCATGTGTAGAACGTGAAGTGCTCTTCTGAAAGCAGGTTCATCCTGAAGAAGTAAAAGTCTGTCACATTGGGGACCGTCCCTGCTTCTGTCCATTTATATGCATGCCTGTCGCTGCCCTCAATGTTAATTCCAGACACTAAAATACAATCACAGTGATGAGGAAAGTAAACCTTAACTGAAGGGAGACTGAAAATGACAGCACGCTCCCTCTGATCCCTGACTAAATAGAGGTCAGCAATAAATCAAGACCGTCTGGGAAAAACTGTTAAGACCAGACAGACAAAAAAAATAGAAGAAGGTGAAGACAGAAAAGTTTTTAAAACCAGATAAGTGTGTGCGCAACCATATTTTCTTTTGTGTATTGTGCATTTACAATTCTCACAACTATATTCATAAATGGGAGTGCGTGTCAGTTCCTGAGTGAAGGAGATTATGGAGCAATCTTCTTTGCTTTAAGTAATCTGCTCTATATGAAACACATAGTTTGCTGTGTCTCTGTGCACAATCCGTGAGCTACTACAGTTTTTTTTCCTGCTTTTCTTCATATTCATGCATCCACTGCTATTCAGTGTCTCTCTCTACTTGGTTAGATGTCTGAGCCAAAAGTGACTGTTGCAGTCATGTTTTTAGCACAGTCTGCTGCACTCCTACACAGGTTAAATGGCAAATGGAGTGAACCTATAGCGCTTTTCTAGTCATACCGACAACTCAAAGCTTTTACATTGGAGCTGGAATTGAACCTACAACCCTCCGATTACAAGTCATCTACTACACCCACCGAGCCAGATGGCCCGAGTTCGTTCAGTTATCGGAAAGCCACAATTGTTTTTCTCTGCAGTCGTTGTCTTAATGCTGTGAGATGTAAGATTGGGCCTGTTCCCCTCTCGTGAATAGCAGGTGGACAGTCTGTCAGCTCACAGCCATGCCTGCTTTGCTTGGTGTGTGTCCAACTGTGTGGTTAGCAGGTTCAGTCAGCACGTTTTCTACTTGAGCTTCCAAGCAAATGAGGTTCAGATTTGTCTCAGCCAACACTGTGATTCACAAAATTACATTCCTAGTTTTTGGTGTTGAATAATAATACCTAGTCTAGTAAACTAATGCTTTGTTTATAGATTTATTCCTTTGAATGCAAACTTTTGTGTTTTGGTCTATTTCATATTCATAGAGAATTTGGCAAGGGCATTTTATAGTTGATATTATAACAAACAATGCAGGTTGTTGCACCCATCCTTCCCTGTCGTGGGTGCTTGTTTGGTGTTGAGTGAAAAAGTAATAAGTTGTGGGGAATAGTAGCAGATGTAGCTATAATTGGTGGAGATTTGGGCACAGCAAGGACTGTAGAGGGGAGTTCCAATTAGAAGCATGAAATCTATAATGGCCAATCCAGGAGCAAACGGGTGTAGATTTGATGGCCTGTAGCGATCACAATTTATAGACCACATACCTGTTTGTTCATAGTTTTGGTAACCTCGCTCACAAAATTTGGGATAAGACTAATTTCTCTCATATTTTAAAGTGAAAGCATCACAACAAAGAATTGACGTTCCACAAAACCTGAAACATTGTCTTTCACACAAATTACCTCTGCAAATCTGATTTAATATCTTATTTCGGGGGGTATTTGGCAAAAATAAGTATTTAACAATCACATTTTAGTGTTTAACAAGGTCCTGAACCTCTGTTCTGTAGCAGTTTTCTGACTGCAGAGAAAGCATTAAATCTTTCTGTCCAGCTCAATATTGTGCAGGTCTTCAATGATTATAATATTTTTTTTTTTATTTCTTCTGATGTGTACAACAATGGTGTGTACGTATGCCTTCACTAACAGTCGACATGAGAATTTGGCTGTGATGAACATCCTCTTGACATTTAAAGTGCTGTAGTTTTTGTTTTAAAGAGTAGATGGCACTGCAGATTAAGTTAGCCCCTTTTTAACAACCAATAGCAGAAGAGGAGTCAAAGAGGAAGAGCATTCCTAATACAGGGACTACCCTAAAAATGAGAAAATCCTGAAATAGTTAATTATCTTTTGTGACCCATTTCACATAGGGAAACTAAATTTTATAAAGATTGATTAAACATAGATTGCAATGTTTAGAACCTTTATTTCTTTATTTAAATTTTTTAATTCTAAATTAATGAAAAAGCCAAAATTTCGCTCATTATAATTTGAATAATTATTACTTATAGCATATATGCACTATATTAGTTTGATACGGTTTATTTACTTTAAATAGCTATAGTCTGAGTCATAGATTGGTGCAGCTGCCATTTGGTGTGTCAAAACATGAAAAGCATGGAAACACTGATCTAGTGCGGAATTAATTAAGATTGTTTACAAGAGACAGTGCAAATATGTAATAAAAAAGAGGCAGTTGATCCTTTTCAGTGACCAATTATTTATTTATTTATTTATTGCCAAACACATCTAACGTCATAATATTTTGAAGGGTCAATCATAATCTCAACTTAAAAACAGTTTATTTGCTTAGCCGACATTTGCGCTGCTCTCCAGACCAGACTATGTCCATCATCTACAACATTCAGGGTATTAAGCACCTTGAATTACCTTGCTGTTGAAAGTGTGCTATACAGATAACATTGCCTTGCCTTAAACAGGACACCACAATTCCTGAGCTACTAAATGTCCACATCAAGTATATGCATGAAAGCAGTTCCTTACAACTGGCTTTAAAATATTTGCAATTCATTTTTCCAACTTTTTTTTCTGGTAGATTTGATTAAGAAATCCAAGATCTTTGAGAAGAATTTGATTCTGTAATACAGCCGAATAAACCACAAAACTATTATCAGTTTGTGGTTTTATTTCAGTTCTTTCCGTCTGTCACCTTGATAGTAATTTCCCTTTCAGGGTTCTTTTGCGCTCCAAATTCCCCACTGGTCCACTTAAACTGCACTTTAACCCAAAGCAGAGCAATGAGATGGCTAGAGAACAGAGGTGAGCAGAAAGGCAGAGGGGGCTTTAAAGGAGCAGAGGGACCTTTTGACCAGCTGCTTCTGCCTGAATGTCAGAAAACTTCTTACCAACACAAAATTATGCTGACACAGCTTTCAGCAGACTGTGCAATTTGATGTATCGCAATGCTGTTATTCAGAATTGTTTTTGCTTTGGAATTATTTAGAATAATAATCTACAAATCCTTATTACAATACTACTTTAAACTAATATAGCATAATAGTAACATAGTACTATACCAAGAGTGTAATGCTAGACAAAACAAGCTGTCGCTTCTTATGTTGGTCATATTACCTGCAATTGATTGCTCACAAAATTTGAGAAACAGTAAAATAAAAAAATGTTTATATAATATATTCTTTAGCTATTTTAATTTTTATGATGACCCTTTCCACCAATTCTGATTATTTTAAAATGTCAAAGAAGATTAATGGCAGGAAATTGTTTCTTTAACTGACCAGACTGTTTACAGATGTTGTTGGGTACATTGTGAAGAACAAGAATTACTTTGAGTATCGGTTCAGAGGTAAAAGACTAACATTATGACTAACTTGAGCTGACATGCTTGCCACCCTGCAAACAATAAAAGTTGGGAAGGGTTTGTGAGCTGTGATTAGCTGTAATTACCAACCTTGTAATCATCCGTTTACCAGCTGGATCGTCAGCCATAATGACTTTGCACATCTAACAATACCCCTCTCAACTGCTCCTTCTTTCCTAACCTTACAGTGTGAAAGCCTCTCGATCCACTCAGTCATTGAATGTAGCTGAAAATGTGTGCATAATCTCAATTGCTTTTAGCTATAGTTGGTAGGAAGACTCTTCAATATGCAATGTCTCTTCCACAGTGTTTAGGTTACAACCACAAACCCAAATGTATTGTATTGGGAATTGTTTTCCTAATAAATGACAAATGGATAGATCAGCACAAAGTTAATGGAAAAGAAAAGGAAATGTTGGCATTTATTTTCATCATTCCTTTGCCAATGCTTTTGAAGCTCCTTTCTACGCAATTAGTGCTTCAAGTCTTTTTGGGTGTATGCCTCTACCAGCTTTGCACATCTTGATATTGAAATTGTTTAGGGTTGTCCTTTTGGAAGGTGAACCTTTGGTGTAGTTGCAAGATTTTTGCAGCCTTGAACAAGTTTACTTCCCTATAATTATCACATTGACGGATTATCTTACCTTATCTTTGGAAGATGTTGGTCTCCATGGTTGTTCAGTAATGCTTTGTAACAAACCTCTGAGACCTTATCTTAAAGAAGATCATTTTTGTAGTCATGGTTAACAACCAGCCCATGATGGTTCCATAATGGTCCTTGTTTCATTGCTGTCTGGTTTAAGGTAATTTTAGGATTTATGTTTTGTATGACACGTACAATATTTATCTCGCTATGCTGTTTTTACTGTATTTTTAAATAGTTTTTTTATGTTCTGCATTGCAAATTAGCTTTAGCTGTACATTGTATAGTGTTCAAAAAGGGGCTGAATACAAATGTACACCACAGTTTTCAGCTGCATTTTCCATAACGCTTCAGTCAAACCTGTAAGGCAGCAGCAAACCAGAAATTGTCATCAGCCATCTCTGAGGCAGGTTTTCTTGCTGTCCCTCTTTCATCTGCCGCCTTTAGTTGCTGGCCAGTTCAGACAGGCTGACACACTGAGACAGCAGACAAACGACTATTTTTAGAAAGTCACTCTTTGAAATGGATACTTATTCAGTGTAGCATTGGAAAAAATCAGTAGCTCTAAGCTTTAGATTTTGTTGTGGCATAAATGCTGCAGGTGGAATGTTTAATATGACGTAACCATTATATTTCCAACCAGCAACAGCCTCCTTTTTGTTGGAGCAGGATGATAAATGTAACCTGCTCCACATTTATATTACCGGAGATGTTAGAAAATGCCTTGGATGACTTTATTATAGTTAGTACTAGCTAAATAATCTACAACGACTCCCTATCTTAAACCCTAAAACATACTCCTTTGAGCAGAAAGCAAAGTAATAACTCACATTCCCTGCAGTCAGCATTCTCTTTATAGCTTTTCTTCACTAGCACATAAATCTCATTGTCAGCATGTTTTGGATTGTTCTCCATTACCTCTGTTGAGCAGAGAGTTATCTATGACACAACCTTAAGTGGATACAGTCATTTTCAGAATATAGGAATGACAAGATAAGCTTCACAAATTCTTTCTCTGTGTGTGGTATTGTGTTACTCAGGTTGTGGGGGATATAAGTTATAAAGTCCTCCTTCCTTCCTTCCTTCCTTCCTTCCTTCCTTCCTTCCTTCCTTCCTTCCTTCCTTCCTTCCTTCCTTCCTTCCTTCCTTCCTTCCTTCCTTCCTTCCTTCCTTCCTTCCTTCCTTCCTTCCTTCCTTCCTTCCTTCCTTCCTTCCTTCCTTCCTTACAGAATTAGAGAAAATTTGTAGTTGTACCATGATTACTGAAAATTCTGGGAAAAATATTGAATTTTAAAATAAAAACTGCGTAAGAACCCTGAACTAAAGTATAGTGATGCAATAGTGCATAAAACAGTTTTATCTCTCTGATTTATGCAACTTCCCAGCCAACCAACTAAGTTTATTTAAGTGTTAGATTTTATTTGTGATACTACTGTGAGACGGTTTTTCTCAATAAATTCAAATAAACTTTACAAAACAAATGATTAAAAAATGTGCCAGACCATTCATGAGATGCTATTCATGTGCAATTTTGCATCAATGATGTTAAAAACGTTTTCAAGCAAGATAGTGAGAGAATGTTTATTTTTCTGCATAGGCAGTTGTCTATTCATACAGAGAGGTGTAATAGTGTGTAGTTATAGCACACAAATTAGTCACTAAAAATGGTAAAGTAAATCTAGTTTAAGAAAAAAAAGCAAAATTATACAGTGTGGAGATCTGTGAAAATGTATGTGGTGAAGAAACCCAGTGAATAAATACAAAAGCTTATAAAGATGCTAAAATTCATAACAATTATAAATAAGCAACAAAGAAACACAAAGATCAACTAAGTTTTTATTTTGTTTTTTCTTGTCTAGTCATTTTATTTGGAGCTGACTGTAATGAACATCATGTCTTTCTGTTTTTTTTTTCTTTTAGCTGATCAGTTTGTGTGCCACACTGAGGCCTTTGCAGATATTGTGATCCTGGTGGACGGCTCATGGAGTATAGGTCGGATCAACTTCAAACTGGTCCGTATGTTTTTGGAAAACCTGGTCAATGCATTTGATATTGGCATTGACAAGACCAGGATAGGTGGGTCCCAGCTATTCATTTTTAAAACATATCTGAAAAGCACATTACAATTTATGTAAACTCTTTACAAGTCCAATTATGTTTTTTCTATCTTTTATTTTTTTTAAATAGATTATCTTGTTTTCATGTTAAACCCTCTACATTATTACTGGCACCCCTGGTCCATCCCCATTTTAATAAAGCATCATAATCATCATAAACTAAAAAAGTGAGGTTTGAAGATGTATCTCTCTTACCATCTTCCTCTTACTGCATTTAGTGTCAAGACAAACTAGATCTTCATCCAGCCTTGTTTTATCATAGGACCAATTGTTTTATATTTTGAAGAGAGACTAATTGAAATGGGCCTCTGTGTCACACCATATCTATACTCCAGGGACACAGGAATTACTGGATTAGTAATTAAAAGTTCCATCAAAGTGACAGAATGTGCTTTTGTAAACATCTTTTGCTGATAAATGTGGAGGGTACTGTAAATCATTGAGTGTGTACACATGAGCTGTGCATGTCTGTTACCAGGCCTGGCACAGTACAGCGGTGATCCCAGGATAGAATGGCATCTAAATACTTACTCTACAAAAGATGCCGTCATTGATGCAGTCAAGAATTTACCATATAAAGGAGGAAACACTCTCACAGGTACTAGTTAGAAATCAAATTACTTGCATCTACTTCAAAAGTGAACATCTGGTCTGTCTCTTTTAACGTTTGCAAACATTTTGTTTTTTGTCTTTGTTTCATTTTTTACTTTCTTTTACTTTTTGTCTCCTCCCATTTTTATCTCCAACATTCTCCACAGGGCTTGCATTGAATTTTATCTCAGACTACTGTTTCAAGCCTGAATCTGGCTCACGGGTTGGTGTACCAAAGATTGGGATTCTCATCACAGATGGAAAATCCCAGGACGACGTTGTACCCCCAGCAGAGAGCCTGCGAAAGGCTGGTGTTGAGCTGTTCGCTATTGGTGAGAACAGGACATGATTCCATTACAGCTTGTCAAAAAAAAAATTTTCTTTTCCTCTAAACTAATTTTTTCCCACATTACTGAGCTGATATGCTAAGGTTTTTTATTAAGACCGTATTTGTCTGGAGCTAAAAATCTGACTTGTAAATATAAATATTGCTTCTGCAGTTGATGCTGTGCCAACAATCACATGTCCTTTGCTCTTCTAGGTGTAAAGAATGCTGATGAGAATGAGCTGCGGTCCATCGCCTCGGAACCGCATCACACTCATGTCTACAATGTGGCTGACTTCAACATTATGAGCTCGATAGTCGAGGGACTGACAAAGATGGTGTGTGAACAAGTGGAACTGCAAGACAAAGACATCAAGCAGAGTAAGGAACAGGAGTGAAAGCCAGAGAGACTGCAGAGACTTCAGAACAGGGGATTTTGTACTGGCATTCAGAATAATAACATCACCTTAAACAATCATTAATCCGAAATACATGAAGGTCAAAGTAAAGCAAGACTAGTTTATATGTATAGCACTCTTCAAACTAAAGTTAGTTTGAATTGCTTCACTAAAAGGCAAAATATGAGAACCGAGGTAAAGAACAATACAATAATGTCAATGTCAAACTAGACATAAAGAAGAATATTAGATAAAATGAGCACCACATTAGAAGAATTATGCAAATGTAAATAAATATGTAGATATATGGCATGATTAAATATAAGGTCTTTGATCTTTTCACGTAAGCTGCAATAAGCTTTAAATTTTTCATCCTTATTTAAAGGAGCCAGTAGATTCTGCACAGCTCCAGTTTGCAAGGAGTTTGTCGCATAGCTGAGGAGCATAGAAACTAAGTGCTGTGTTTCCTGGCTTAATTCTGGTTCCGAGAACACCGGGTAAACGGCTCACGTACATGGTGTAAATAGTTCAAATCTGACTAGCAGCTTTGAAATGTATTTAAAGCCAAGTAGAGTCTTTCCGTGCAAGAGCACTAAGCCAAAACCCCCCACCAGATCAGATTCTAGGCCATTCCAAAACACTTACAACTTTCAATCACAGGAAAACATGCTAGTATTTTGCAGCTTTGCAATAAAAGTGGCTTGAGAATGGTGCCTTGAAGAGCTCTACAAATATCTCAAAGTAGGCCAAGTCGACCAAGTGAGATCTGAATTAGTCTAGCACAGCACCTCAGTCAGTATGTTGTGGTCAATTGTGCCAAACTCGGGATTGAGATCTAGTAAATACAAAACAGAAGTATTAGGTCCATCACTCAGTACGTTTATGCACATCTAAATCGAACTTTTGGCAAAAATCGGACTGATAGCTTAACCAGAATGGGAGCCTTTATCCCAGATTACATGTCTCTCAGAAAATCGAATTATTAATGTGTTCGCCACTGCGACACTAGATGGTGACATGCGCCCTTTCACATTGGGTTTTTCTGGTTGGCTAGAGTCATACAGATAGTAAACAAATGCTGACAGCAGTGAAGCAGACAGAGTAAAAGCAGGATATGCACAATGAGCGAAGAAATAGAGGACAACAACGCTGAAGCACAGTACTTTTAACAAGTATTGTACTGTTTGATTGTGTTACACTCGTTGTTCTGCTGTGTTGTTGTGTAGCGGTGTTGCTATTCCCGCTTCCGGGGTATAGTCACTTCCCGTGAAAAGCTCAGCTAAACCATGGTTGGAGTTTACATGCAGAGAAATTTAATTTCCCAATTGCATTATCTGGATGCCTTACTGTAGCTTGATGACGGTTAACTCTAGTTCGGTTCGACTTTAGTCGGACTAAGGAATATACATGCATTTCAAAAGTCCGACTTCAATCAGACTTAGGCAATAAATCAACTTTCTCTTAATAATACTAATGGCTTGCATTTATATAGCGCTTTTCGAGACCCTCAAGGCACTTTACAATTCCATTATTCATTCTTAAATTCACTCACTGCGCCATCGGTTCCTATGGCCAACCAGTAGGCAGGTAGGTGAAGTGTCTTGCCCAAGGAAACAACAATATGTAGCAGGCAGAAGCAGGAATCGAGCCCACAATTTCTAGGTCGCAGGCCTGAACTACAGCCGCAACTTACTGCATGTAAACGCACTGACTGTAAAGTCATACAGTGGGGTTAAAAAGTATTTAGTCACCCACCAATTGTGCAAGTTCTCCCACTTAAAAAGATGAGAGGCCTGTAATTTTCATCATACTGTAGGTATACTTCAACTATGAGAGACAAAATAAGAAGAAAAAAATCCAGAATTTATTTTGCAAATTATGGAAAATGAGTATTTGGTCAATAAAAAAAGTTCATCTCAGTAATTTGTTATATACCCTTTGTTGGCAATGACAGAGGTCAAATGTTTTCTGTAAGTCTTCACAAGGTTTTCACACACTGTTGCTGGTATTTTGGCCCATTCCTCCATGCAGATCTCCTCTAGAGCAGTCATGTTTTGGGGCTGTTGCTGGGCAACACGGACTTTAAACTCCCTCCAAAGATTTTTATATAGGGTTGAGATCTGGAAAGTGGCTAGGCCTCTCTAAGACCTTGAAATCCTTCTTACGCAGCCACTCCTTTGTTACCCAGGCGGTGTGTTTGGGATCATTGTCATGCTGAAAGACCCAGCCACATTTCATCTTCAGTGCCCTTGCTGATGGAAGTAGGTTTTCACTCAAAATCTCACAATACATGACCCCATTCATTCTTTCCTTTCCACGGATCAGTCGTCCTGGTCCCTTTGCAGAAAAACAGCCCTAAAGCATGATGTTTCCTCTCCCATGCTTCACAGTAAGTTTGGTGTTCTTTGGATGCAACTCAGAGTAGAGTTTTTACCAAAAAGTTCTATTTTGATTTTATCTGACCATATGACATTCTCCCTGGATCTCTTCTGGATCATCCAAATGCTCTCTAGCAAACTGCAGACGGGCCTGGACATGTACTGGCTTAAGCAGGGGGACACGTCTGGCACTACAGGATTTGAGTGTCTGGCAGCGTAGTGTGTTACTGATGGTAGCTTTTGTTACTTTGGTCCCAGCTCTCTGCTGGTCATTTCCTAGGTCCCCCAGTGTGGTTCTGGGATTTTTGCTCACCGTTCTGGTCATCATTTTGACCCCATGTGATGAGAGTTTGCTTGGAGCTGCAGATCGAGGGAGATCATTATCAGTGGTCTTGTATGTCTTCCATTTTCTAATAATTGCTCCCACAGTTGATTTCTTCACACCAAGCTGCTTACCTATTGCAGATTCAGTCTTCCCAGCCTGGTGCAGGTCTACAGTTTTCCGGTGTCATTTGACAGCTCTTTGGTCTTGGCCATTGTGGAGTTTGGAGTGTGACTGTTTGAGGTTGTGGACAGGTGTTTCTTATGCTGATAACGAGTTCAAACAGGTGCCATTAATACAGGTAACGAGTGGAGGACAGAGGAGCCTCTTACATAACAAGTTACAGGTCTGTGAGAACCAGAAATCTTCCTTGTTTATTAATGACCAAATACTTATTTTCCACCATAATTTGCAAATAAATTCTTTAAAAATCAGCCCATGTAATTTTCTGGATTTTATTTTCTCATTTTGTCAGTCATAGTTAAGGTATACCTATGATGATAATGACAGGCCTCTCTCATCTTTTTAAGTGGGACAACTTGCACAATTGTTGACTGACTAAATATTTTTTTGCCCTACTGTATATAATTTAAAACTTTTACCAATGCATCATCTGTGCTGTGGTTTGGTTCAAAAACTGGCTGCAAAGCTCTGAAGAGATTTTGTTTTGTTTTTGTTTTTTAACAAAAAGACATTAATGCAATAAATAACTGCGTAAGTGATCATGGAACCATTTTGCAGGGTTGTTTCTTTAGCTTTTTGACATTTATTGAAAGGTAATAATAGAGGGAAATAGCTACAACATAGGAACTTTGAGTTGCATTTTTTCATGTAATCTTTGATTTACAATATACAGCATGTAACAAAAAAGTATAATTTCAAATCTAGGAGTGTTTCTTTTCTGACTCTGTCCTTAGATGTGTTTACATTGCTGTGTTGTCAAATATAAAAAAAGTTAAAAATGAACATAATCATATCTAGTCTAAAATTCCCTGATTGTATCATTAGGATAAAAAAAATTATATCCTTTAGTAAACTCAAGACTTTAAAACCTGATGAAGACCAGATTTCTTATGTGTTAAAAGTATTTAAATCTAGCCTTCAATGTATTCACACATTGATAAGATCCACAAGGTCTTTTAGCTGAGATAAATCAAAATGAAAAGGTTGTGAAATATTAACCGCACTCCAGAAACTCTAGTAATTGGGGTATATTTTATTTTTACTAGGATTGCGATTCTGAACTATCTTCATAAATGTCCTCAATGATGTTTAAAGCATTGAATGTCATGCATGTCATTGATGTCATTGAATGTCTATACCTCCACCTTATCCACATGTTCACATATATTGTGTTCAGAAATTATGCCAGAGAAATTGGGAATGCCGCTCAACCTGGAAACCTCAGAGATCACAGCTTGGAGCTTTCGGGTCTCTTGGAGTCCGGCACCTGGAAACGTAGAGAAGTACAGAGTTGTTTACAGTTCTGCTCTGGGAGGAGAACCACAGGAGGTAAACACTGTGTTCGTATCTGAGTACATCACTATAAATACTTATACTTAAGTTATTTTTTGTTGTTTCATAGTGTGAAGCAAGGGCATATGATTGATTTTAACATTTAGAGGGGGACATATCGGAAACCTGATGGATCTGTTAATGGTTTCAAAAACATTCCACACTATATTTTATCCTACTAAAAAAGATACATTTGTAAAGGTAAAGGAAAACACTTTTTGAATGCATGCAATAATTTGCGCGCCTTATTGTATTGTATTTAATTTTTTTGTGCAAACGTGCTGTGCCTAACAAAACATTGAAAAACACTGGCCTAGGCAAAAGAAGCACAATGACTTTTCCTACCGGTCATTTACTGCCACAAATTGCTTATAAAATAACTTATTATCCAGTAAGTCAGGTTTATTCTGATGGATATGACAGACAGCAACATGATTCATTCTGTTTTCTGTCACCGTGGACCAAGATTTGAGCCAGTGGAGGACTCTAATAAAACTTTAATCAAATAATTTGCTTTCAAAAACAAAGTCTACTAAGTGGTGAAAAGGCTGCTTTTTAAAATATGTAGCATAATTTTTTTTTTTCCAAACAGAGAAAACCTTTTATGCCTGAGTTTATGTTTTGCTTCTTTTTATTATTATTCACATGTAACTGTGTTAACCTATTCATGTTCGAATCTTCCTCTGTTCATCAACTATCTAAAATCACCTCTTCCTTCATTGTAGCACCTACCTGCAGGTCTTGCTCTCGCTGTCTCACCTTACCAGTTTCTACCTGAACTTTACCTGATCTCTAATATGAAAACAGTGGACTTGAATAAAGTATAGGAAAGTACTGACAGAAGGCTAGAGCAATATTAAAATCATGTTGGTTTTATTAATATTTAAGTTTAACTTTGTTCGATACCTATGTTCAACCCCTCCTCTCATCATCAACAATCTCAAACAGGGGTGCCCAACCATTCTGGAACCAGGAGCTAGCAGTAATTTATTTATTTGTTATTACCAGGAAACTGCATATTTACAACAGGTTAACTATAACATGCCAGAGTTAGCCAAAGGCTAATTTTCATCTGCACTCGTGTTAGCCAGATGTAGATTGGCATCCTAACAAAAACAGAAAGACAGCTTACAAGTATAAAACATTGCATTAAAAAAAATACAAAAAAAAAAAAAAAAATATATATATATATTTATATATATATATATATATATATATATATATATATATATATATATATATATATATATATATATATATATATATATATATATACTTGAGATTAAGTAAAAAAATAAAATAAAAAAGTAACATACATACTAAAATCATTGTATACACCAAACGTCACTGACACGACATCAGTGCTCACAAGTCTAATCCATCGTTTTAGGGTACCGTGAAATATGTGAAAGTATTATCTCTTATTGTTTTTGGAATGCGATGGACTGGCGACCTGTCCAGGGTGTACCCTGCCTCTCGCCCCATGACAGCTGGAGATAGGCACCAGGCTCCCCGGGAAGGAGGTAGCTAGTTTCTCATAGTCTGGGCAGTAGGAGCTAGTGTCAAGCCTTAGGCAGGTCAGCAGGTGTCAGCCAGTCATGGTGGATCTGTACAATCATTATATAAGAGAATGCAGACTGGCACAAATATGTTGAGCGAAAAAGTGCTAGACCAAATTTAATAGGGGGTCTGGGTGAGGCCCAGGTTTTCTTCATGGGGGCACAGAACAAAATATTGAAGAAAAAAGGGCAATATTTCATTGTTTTTTGTAATAAGTGAGTGAAAGAGCCACTTTCAGCTCCAGAGCTGTTATTCTGCCTCAAGATGACTGAAGTTAAAGTTCACCATCTTAATTTTTTATTTGTTGTTGAAGTAAAACTGTGAAGGTAAAAAAAATAATTGATCCAGTGGAACAAGTATTTATGGTTTCTGTGCAAACACAAATCACCAAAAGAAGTTGATTTAATATCACCTCTTCAGTACAGGGGGCCAGGACCACCTCTGCAGGGGTCCTGGCCCCTGGTGGACCCCATCTAGAGGTGCCCATGTGAAAGCATATCTTCTAATGTTGGGATAATTTTCCTCCAACAACACGTTGCATAAGTGTTGGCTCATGTTGCACTGAATTGCATTCAAATGTCATTGGTCAGAGTTAGCGCCTCATCTTTAACAGTAGAGCTATCGAGGCTAAAAAAAAAAAATCTTTGTTGCTGTCTTGTTAACATCAATATTTCCACTAAATATTGGAAATCTAGTCCTTGCATTTAGCAACAGGTTCAGAAGAGAAACAGTCAGTAAAGCTCCTCTCAAACTATGGCAAGGTGTGAGAGCACCAAATAAATTCCTCTTTTATTTTGAACAATTAATGTTATTTTGAATGATCCCCACTGTAGGAATCATAGTTTATTAAATACTTTGATATATTTTGTCCTATTTGATGACTGATGTTTATTATGAATATCGTGACATTTTACTCACGTATGAACAAGGCAATTAATCCATCTTTGTCATTTATTGAACCTTCAGAAATCAAAGCAACCGTAGTACGCCACAACATGGGAAAATAATACTGTCTCTCGCCTGCTCTACTGATGATCTGTCAGAAAGGGAGTGTAGGGGTCGCTCTCATTTTTCTTGTTGACCGAACCTAAAACTGCACGGCACCTGATAGAAGCACAATAACCACTGTGATTGTTTTTTTTGTTGGACCATAAATTTAAGAAAACATTTACTCGTCTTTTATAAAAGTTATAAACGTTTTGATACTCGCATGGGTTTAAAAAAAAAATCTGTGCATCAAACAAAAGGCCCATTTCAGCCTTCTGCCAGCTTTTAGTTTGTCTCCTGAAGACGCTACAGCCGCGATTGACTTTAAACCTTCCTGAGATCGACTGGTTGGGCACACCTGGTCTAAAATCACCCTCTCCTTCATTGGAGCAACTACCTGCAGCTCTGCCAGTTGGTTCTCCCTGTCTCACCTTCACCAGTTTCTAGCTGAACTTCATCTGATCTCTAGTATGAAAACAGTGGACATGATTAGGGTAAAAAAAAACAGAAAATTGAAAAAATAGTCATGAGATTGTCAAACACAAACAGAAGCAAAACACACAGGCAGACAAACTCTGTTTTCCATGTGAGAGACGTTTTCAAGTCATTATCGTCTATACTCTATTTAGTGTCAAATCGCTTCTGTCTGTAAGTGGAAAGTCCACCATAGTTTCGTTGGCTGGTAATGTTAATGTTACCTGACAAGATGTTGCATCACAACATCAGTTTAACATGAACAAGTCTAACCTTAGACAGATATGATTATCCTCCAAAAAATATTACCAAGTAAAATTTTCTTTCTTTCTTTTCTTCCCTATGAGAGTGAACTCATTTAAACTGAGCTGCTGCTGTCTTTTCATCCTAAACTCTGTCACTATCTGAACTCCCACCTATCAGTTTAAACTGCTGAGGGGCAGGGCTGGGGCCGTGACAAGACCATTGTGTCTTTCAAAATAAAACCATGCTAGTAAAGTATTTCATAATCAAATATTTTTCTTTATCACCACTCTTCAATATTGGGGGTTCCCCGGTTGCTACTGTACGCCCTAGGTGTGAAGCTCTGTCTTGTCTTGCAATCTATGTATACAACATGTGTGGAAGTCTAATGTAAAACCCTCAAAATCACTGCTATCAGGAGTAGCTGAGTGAGGATGGGTACTAAGCTGATTTGTTTATCAGTTTTTCTCTTATATACTGATGGTCTTCCTCAATGATAACTCTCTTATCGCTGTATTTATACCTAGTTTGTCAGTACCGGGTGCACACTAAAACTGTCACTGCGGTGGATGCAGGCAGTTGTTTTCTCCCTAAGCATAACTTATTACATCTAATAGACAATAGTGCTGCCTATCTTACCATGTACCTAAAGAGTGAAATTATGTGTTCTGACTGTAGTTGTACTGTGTTTTTTAAATCAAATGGACTAACTGAGTCTGACTCTCAACATCTTTGCTTTGATTACATTTGGATGTGATCTGTAGACTAAAAGTCTCATTTTAATGGGGGGTTTTTCTGGGCTAAATGAATATAAGGATTGACCACAACTAACATGGGCATTTAGAAAATGTCTATAATCATTTAGCATTTGATTTCTTAAGAACAGTTATGCACAGAAAGGATTCAGTATTTGTGTTAAGGAGTTTATTGGGACCAGATGTTCAATAGTATGTGTCATCATGCCTTTTCAGTTCAATGAATCCATATCTAATGGTGCATGAGCACAAACGTCATGCTATCAAGGTGGAATAATAAGGTATTATATAGCTTTAGATATTTATGTTTTGCGACAAATACTGTAATTTTTACACTTTATCCTTTGCCTTTCTTTCGGTTTTAATACTTCAATTGTACCCTACTTTACTGTTTCCCCCTACACCTCCCCTTCCTCATCCCCTATTCATTTCCATACTTCTGTCCCTTTCATCCACCTTTCCTCCTTTGACTCGTTCTCCTTCACACCAGGCTGTCGTGGCTGGCAGTGAGACTTCAGTGATGTTACAGCATCTCAGCTCTCTCACTGAGTACCAACTCGCTGTGTTTGCTGTGTACACAGACAAGACAAGTGAAGCTCTGAGAGGATCAGAAACTACCTGTAAGTTTAATTTAAGGCAAATGCATAAAATATGCCGATACAACCTGATAACAGAGGACTTAGTCAACAACTTAGAAAAAAGCTTAGTAACAATGACTTTGGAAATGAAGCCCTCATTACGTACAGATTTTTTCTTCATGAAGACATTCTTTTCTAAATGTAAAATTCACTTCAAAATACCGGTTTTCTGTTGAAGTATTACGAAAATTGGTTGCTTGACTCACCATTGAGTTTTTCCCGTGAGAATCAACATGTTATTGATGTCTAATAACTTAGAGATACATTTATTTTAACTATGAATTCATATTCAAACTTCTTATGTACAACTACAAAACATAGAAAATACAAGTTTTGCAAGGTCTGAATCTAAAGATGTTGGGCCGTGCTGTGCTTTCATACCTCTTGAACTTTTTCACATTTTCTTGTCACACTACGGAGAACCTCAAGTGAGAATCTGTCAGCAAGTTAACTATTACATGTGCATTTTACAAAAATGGCCTTTGTATGAGTTTAAAAAAAGATATATGTTTGCTGTTAGCTATTTAGGGGACTTGGAAAACTTGTGGTCAGATGAACTCAAAATGGAACTTACCAAATGCTTTCTGCAGCAGAAAACTAATGCCATAAACAAGCCACCCCTACTTTGAAGTATGCTGGTGGCAGCACCATGCTTATAGGTTCCCGTTTTTCCACAAGGACAGGGAAACTTGTCAGTTTTAATTAGAAGATGGATTGATCTAAATCCAGGTTAATCCTCAAAGGAAACCTGTTTGAGGTTACAGAAGACTTAGGCAAATGTTTAGCTTCCAGCAGCACAATTATGCTACACATGCAGTTAATACTACAATGGAGGGACTTGGATCAAAGCATGTGCATGTGTTTGAAAGGCCCAGTTAAGTTCAGCCCAACATATACTTTAGAACTTGTAGCAAGACTTGAGAACTGCTGTTCACATGTACTCTCTGTCCAATATGACTGAGCTTGACCTGTTTTGCAAAAAAAGAATAGGAAAAACTCTCAGTCTCTAGATGTGCAAAGCTGGTAGAGACATACCCCCAAAAGACTTGCAGCTCTAACTTTAGAAAAAGGTGTTTCTTGAATGTATTGACTTGCGGGACAGAATACGTGCATGCCACACCATTCAGATTTGTAAATAAAATAATAACAAAAACACCTTACATCATTTTACTTACACTTCGGTATTAAACACGACTTTGGTTTATCACAGAAAATCCCAACAAAAGTATTTTGTTTGAGGGGTGTAGCTTTACAAAATGTGGAAATGTTCAAGTAGCACTTATTTTTCTGCAAAGCTTTGTAAACTGTTGCAGCTTATCTCTAAGTCAACCATAAACCTGAATGTCCAGTCTGTTTTCCTCTGTTAATAACAGTTTTTAAAGGCTGTGCAAAACCTCCTTGAATCTGAAATGAAA
Organism: Valencia hispanica; assembly: GCA_963556495.2. Classification (NCBI taxonomy): domain Eukaryota; kingdom Metazoa; phylum Chordata; class Actinopteri; order Cyprinodontiformes; family Valenciidae; genus Valencia; species Valencia hispanica. Next base: position 31,873,624 of record OY747710.1, read on the forward strand.
GAGTAATCTAACTTGAGAATAAGACTTGAAGTCTTTTTGTTCAACACCTGATTTCAAATACTTATACTCTTGTTCAAATGTCCTGTTTGTGTCTCTGTGTGTGTATAGTGGCTCTCCCACCAGTTGCCAACCTCCAGCTGTTTGATATAACTCATAGCACCATGAAGGCCAGGTGGAGCCATGTGGATGGAGTCTCAGCCTACACAGTGCTGTATGCTCCACTTGCTGGGGATGGAGACTTGAATAACAATGAGGTAAGTCAAGATGAGAATGCAAAGTTTTTATAATTTTTCTGGTAAAGTAAACTTTATTTTTTTATGTTTCCAAGTGTTGTCCCCAGGTTAATGTAGGAGATGAAGTAACAGAGGTGAAGCTGGATGGCTTAATGCCTGACACTGAATACGTTGTCACTGTTTATGCTATACATGGAGAAGTGGCCAGTGACCCAATAACAAATCAGGAGACAACATGTGAGTAATGTGTGTGCCCACTCAAGAAAACAGGGATTCATTATATTTTGCTTTGTTAGTTTAAATTTGACCCCAGTCTTGGTCACGGCATAAGATTCTGAACTTTAATTAAAAAAGCTGAACGCAGTATCTAAACATACATCAGTCTCCTGTATGGGGAGTCTCATTACCAAAATAGATGTTTCTATCAGTTTCATAAATCGGAACAAAATCTATCTTAAGGGTAATTATTTAACATAATCAGTAAGCCTTAAATTGATGTTTTACAAGAAGGAATTAAATGATTACAAAATATTTTTTTCTCAGAATCAGTGTCAACTATTCAATTAAAATGGAATGATTATATGGAACCTGGTCACTAAAAGAATCAATAATTCACCAATTAGTAATCACACTACAGGTAATATATTTCAGTGAGTCAATGAATATAGAAACGGAACATAAACATAAAGTGGAAACTACTTGAAGAGAAGTTCTGAGGGGAATTGACGATGAGCATATAGAATATCATTAGCTGAGTAAAGTAGTTTTTCAAGAGTATCTATCAATCTGTCTCCCCTTCTCTCAAAGGCAAAATCGGGGTTTTTAAACATAATTTGGATTCGACAGTCAGAAGGAAGGTTTGGAAAGGTCTGGAAAGAGAATTTAAAGGGAGGAAGGCCTTTGTTCTGATTCCTAGAGACAACCCTAGACAGACAAATATGATATTTTACTTTTGATTTGAGTCATGTTGTTTTGTCTTTGACTGAACTGGACTGGGTGTCTGGACCTGCAGATCCAAACATCTCATTTGTCTGCTCAGTGGACATGGGGAATCTGCACAACTTTTGTTCAACAATGCCCTCAAGGTTGTCTCTCCATGAAGGTATCTGTTGTTGAATTAACGTGGTTCCTCTCTTTGGAGTTTAGAAATGAATCTGAACACCACCAAAGTAATATTGCTGAATAAACTGGGTTTTGCAACAAAGTTTTAACCAAGTTAATCTAGACCTGATAAATTCAACAGGCCTTCCTCTGTGATTGTTCTGGTTCTGTACCTCCCTTGGATACTTAGCCCATTTTTATCCTCTTCCCTCTGACACTCTTCCTCATCTGGCTAAAGCACACACACAAGTTTCCCTACTTTGATGTCATCAGGCACAAAGGAATTCATCACACATTATCATCACCAAAGCTGAACATGATCTATTTGTCCTTCAACCCTATTCCTTTTCCTTTGAGATGTAACACATCTGAAAATGTTAGATAATGTTGCCTAGAAGCAGTAGTCTAACTTGAGTTGACCAACATGCATTAAGAACTAGGGTGCATTCAGTTCAAATAAGCAGAATAGGATAATCTACATGCATATATATTTTACAACAGTTTCATAGACATAAGCATTGCAATTTAAACTGCAGACTCGTCATCTGCAGGACAACAAATTACTTTGGGTCAATGTAATATCACAGTGAAGGTCTCTTCAACAGCCTTGGGTTGACATGCATGTAAAAAAAGTCCGATTTCTGAGCATCTCTAAGGCTATCATACCTGTTGTATTTTTCTTGTCAGTACCTCTGAGTCCTCCCAGGAATCTCCAGTTTTCAGACATCGCTCATAACTCTGCTCACATCAGCTGGGATCCACCACCCACTGGAGTTAAAGGTTACCGCATCATGTGGGTTATGACAGACGGACTGATTACAAAGGAGGTGTGTTTGCTTCTCTCTGTGTTTTAAGTTTTTAAAGATAATGTTGGTACCATTTGTTTAGACATGGATGCAAAACCGATTTTGAAGAAAGCAACAAATGATCCAAGATACAAAGAGTCTACTCAAAGGCATATGCTGCTGTCCCAACTTATTCCTTCTGAAAAGTTATTGATCCCTCAAGACTTTTGTATGAAAATTTACTTTTGTTGTTTTACCTACTATGATTGAATTATTTTTTGCTATATTAAAGTTATCATGCAGGTATTTGTTTTGTGCAGGCGAAAGTGGGCCCAGTGAATTCTTACGACCTCCGTGAACTGGCATCCCTGATGGAATACTCGGTGGCCATCTTTGCTCTGTACAATGAGGGGCAGTCAGAGCCGCTCACTGATGCTTTCACAACCAGTAGGAAACTTTTACTGTGCATCAAGACAGATAGGCAATAAAAATCACAGTTTTTCTTTTTTTTTTAATTATCATTTATCCATCCACTGTTTTCTCAGTCAATATTTGAACTTATTCATATTACATAGTAGGTCTGTTTATACATAAAACTATTTCAAAGTTTAATCTAATCTGTATATCCACACTTATAATTGTACATTGAATAACAACCCCTAAACTATTCCGCATTTTTTCTTTTTTCAAACACAAACTTCAATCTATTATTTTGAGATTTTTTTGTGATGACGTAACACAAAGTAGCTTGCAATAGTGAAGTGAAAAGAATATTATACATGTTTTTTATGTTCTTTACAAATTAAAATCTGAGAAGAGTGGTGTGTATTTCTTTTCAGTCCCCCTAAATCCATACTTTGCAGAACCACCTTTCACTGCAATTACAACTGCTAGTCTTTTGGGGTATGCATCCACTAGCTTTGCAAAGACTCAAATTTGATCCCATTCAATCAATGGTAAATTGTTCTGTAAATTGTTGTCATCCTGGAAGCTGAACCTGTGCCCCAGTCTGAAGTGTTTTGCAGCTTCTTGCAGGTTTTCTTTTTGTTTAGGGGCATAGAGTAAATTAGGCTAAATACAAATGCATGCCACACTTTTCAGAAGAAAGTTTAACTTTTCAGAAGGTTAGCCAAATTTTTATTTATTTTTTTATTTATATTATACTGAGAATTTCAGCAGCTTCCACAAAACACTGTTGAACATTATCACTAAGTTTTTGCTGTTTTTGGTTGTTATTTAAGATGTTAATCCACTGTCAGGCAAGATGTTATCTGATTAACATTTTAAAATAACAATTGAAGGCATTTATATATGTCATTAAGTGACTAATTAGTCATTTTTGTAAGTAATGGCTTCCACTATTCCTAACAACTTCTAATGATTTTTCATAATGTTCTAAAAATATTTTAACTATTTATAGGGGTTATTGACTAGCAATTCTGGTACAATGCTGGTTATACACAGTTTATGATAACAGTTTCATCATACTTTAATGACAGGTTAGTATGTTAATCTACATCTGGATAACAAAAACCAGCTTATCTATTTTGTTTGAAAAAGAGTTCAACTACTGATAACAGCTGTTAGTACATCGTACTAAACATTACTCATAATTACCCATGCTACTAGCGTTTAGTGCTTTAAGTATATTTATTTTTGCTATCTTTTTAATTGTTAACTTTATGGGGAGTGCAGGACTAAAATTGCTGAGGAAAATTTGTCTCAGTTTACAGAAAACAGCTTGATCAATATCATTAGGATGCAAACGATTTCTTTTATAACGCCAAATGGGGCTGAATTTTATTACCCTTACTGGTCCTTCTGCCATCTTGGCTTCCTGCCAATCCCATTTACACTTCAGCATAATAGCTCAGTCACATAATAAGGTAATTTTACTGTCCCGTACTATTCCATCACACTAACACATATTGATTTGTAGGGATATTTCTTTAAGCTACAAGCAGTTAGCCTTAAGTGCTGCATCAGCTCAAAAAATGTATATGTGGTGAGCAACTATTAACATACGCAGTCATTTATAACCACATAGGATTTTATTTATCTACTAGCAAACTTTGTTTAATGGACCAGGTTTATGAAAAGAAGGTTTATGTTCTAAAATATGCAACCACTTTAAAATTTGTGGAGTGGAGAAGTCGGTAATGGAGTGGACCTGGAAGATTAGAGTTCACATTAAGAATGCGAAAAAAATAACTAATGTAAGAGGAATACGAAGCATAAAAATTGTTTAATAAACATTTTCATATAAACTTGCAGCAAATTGAAAGCGACGTTACTGAAAACATGAATACAAAGAGAATTTCATCATTTGTTTCAGCTCCAGTTCCTGGTCCTCTAAATCTACGCTCCAGTGATGTCAAGGGTGGCAGCTTTAAGGTCAGCTGGGATCACTCAGCAAAAGATATTGTTCTGTACAGACTATCTTGGGCACCATTCTCTGGTGGGGACACAAAAGAGGTTAGTAAAAGTAAAATGTACTCTTTGAATTGTCTTGTGCTGTACAAATAAACTTGCCTTGCCTAAAATCCAATGCAGTGCAGTGCCTTGCAAGAGTAGTCATACCCCTTAAACAATTTCACATGTTGTCACATTACAATTCTTAACTTTAGTGTATTTTATTTGGATTACCTGCTAACAAAAGGTTACACATAATTGTGAGTCAAGCTTTCCCTATTTTTGTCCAGTTAGGATTAGCAGAATTATTTATTTTAGATTAATGCAATTTATTGAACAAAATATATTTTACATACCTTTTTTGTTGTTGTTTCCTTAAATGTAAAAGTCTAAATACATTTGGCAAGTATTTTAGCTGTATTGCCTTTTCAGCTGCATGGGTCCAATGTTTTGGTTTTCTTCTGATGTCCTTAGAGATTGCTCTGATATTTAAACATTAGGTTTGTCTTTGTGAAGTCATAAGTGTACCAGTTCCTTCTGCACCAAAACACCCACATAACATGATGCTGCCATCCCCATACTTCACAGTTGAGACGGTTTTCTTTGGTTTGCATGGTTATGCCTTTTTCATCAACATGTAACGTATTCTTTTTGTTGAACACTTTGATTTTAGTTTCATCAGACCACAGGAAATGCCTCCAAAAATGAAAGGTCTTTTCCCAGAGCACATTTTTAAACTGTTATCTGGCTTTTTTTATGGTGTTATTAGACAAATGTCTTCTTCCCCTTACGGAAAAATCACATGGATTAAGGTGTTCTTCACATGGGATCACATGGTATCCCATGTGGTACCTGGTAAACCAGATGTGTAGAACACATGGACTTCACATGTATGGTTTTACATGGGTTTTACATATTCTTCAGCGTAATCACATAGGCTTCACATGCAATTCCAAATGGGTCTCACAAAAAATTTTGCATGTAGGTTTTATGAGGAAAATAACATGTTTCACATGTGGTTTACATGTTATCCCATGAGCTTCACATGTGAATATCCATGGGTTTCACAGTTAATTCCCATGAAAACGATTTTCACCACGTGAAAATGTGTTTTTTCCGTAAGGGTCCTCTCAGAGTGGCCTTTCAGTCTATGTTTGTGAAAAGGAAGCAATATCTACCAGAAGTGGCTGTTAGCTAACCTACTAGAAGCTTATAAAGCCATGGGCTCCACACCTGGTTCTTACTAAAAGTGTTTAAAGATAATAAAGAAAACGTGGAATGTAAACTTCTGAATGTAAAGACAGTAAAAATTGAAAATAATAGAAATTCTGAAAAAGATTACCTCCTTATTCTGGCATCTTACAAACAAAAATAATTTCTCACCTAAAACACCAAATGTTTAAAAGTTAAACAGTTAGAAAAAAAGGATTTATGTGCCTTTTTATGGAATGTATGGAAATATTAGGTTTCAACTGTACATGTCCTACATTGCCCTAGTCAAAAGATCTGACCTAAAAGTAATTGAGAAATTGATGCAAGACGCTCTCCTTCTAGTATGAATGAGCTTGAGTGTTTTGCAAAGAAATTCCAAGGTTTTTGTTTCTAGAGTTGGTTCTTCCCACTCCGGGGGATGAAGATATGCACACTTTTAAGATGTGAAAAGATTGTGAAAAGAAATTAGGTCCATGTGTCATTTTCTTTCCCCTTCACAATCATGCACTCCTGTTTTGGGGTATCACATAAAATTCCCTAAAGGTCTGTGGTTGTAATGCGCCAACATTTGAAAAGGTTCAAGGGTTATGATTATTTTTATAAGACACTCTGTGTCTTTTAGATATTTTAGAGTGAAGCACTAGAAACTGCCATGACCTAACTATTTACATGTATTTTGTGAACAACATGCTTGATTTAGTATACTTATTGTCTTATATGTAGAGGAAGAAACGGCTTCAGTCCATGTGCTTTGAGGGAAGTGTCTAGTCCAATGACTTACACAGAAGCTTAACACCATTACAGTTAGCTGCTAAAACCCATGGCATGGTTGAAATATAAAGGCTGAATAAAACTAGACATTAATGGCTCGGGTGTTTTATTACCATGATCTGGGGTTTAGAGACAGCTGCGAAACATTGATAGAACCCCGGATTTGTGTGGATGTGTGTGTATGATGTGTGAGCTTCTGTGTGTAAATGCGTATTTTGCTCAGAGTCATCAGAGCTGAAAATGCCACCCCAGGGAATTGGAAAGATTGGCTGGGAACAGCCTAAAGAGAAAGTGATACATGTGGTTTACTCTTCTTCTCAGACACATTCTCAGCACATTCTCGCACACCCAGACTGATTAATTTGCTCTTAGTTTTGAATTTAAGAGATGATTAAGCACAATAAACTAGATGTAATAAATTGTAAGGTACTGTAAGGCAGTACTCCCCAACATTTCTTCCCGGGGACCCCCTTTTGTGATCCTGCGGAAAAGCTTCACCCCCTCTCCCCAGCACCTTTAAATTTGCATGGACGCTCATGCATGTAAGTAATTAAATAACAGTTCCGTAATTGATCAGCTATTTATTACTGGGATGTTACAGTTGATTTTAAAAATAAATGCTGGGATATCTGTAACAGTATTTGTTGCAGCAGGCGTTTGATATCATTGCAGCGAGGAGTGTTAGACTATGATGTGTATGAAGAGACAATATACCAACTCATAAGTAACAAGTCAAACTTTGAATTGAAGCCACCAGAACTAAGCTTTCTCACCAATTCTGTTTACATCTTTTTATAGACAGAAATTTGCGAGGATCTAGATCTAGATCAACTCTGGGCATCTTTGTATTTTAGTACTGCTTTTTGCAAAGGAATCCAGGCATGGTGGCCTCATCAAGCAGGGGCCGCCATCATGAAGTGACAGTTTTTGATAGAGGCGATATGGCTCACTGCCCAGGACAGCTTCATGTCACAAGGTGATACTTGGAAAAACAAAAGAAGATCAAGATGCAATCTGTGCCCTGAACCAGTTTTCTGCGGCAAATTTGCCTGTCTAGGCGATATGGAGTGAGGGTTCCAAAAGATTTGTGCACTAATGGCCTGATTTATCAAAGGTTTGCGCTTGTTAAAACATGCACAAACCCTCACAGTGGGTACAAAAACATGCAGCTACTGATTTACTAAGCAGGTGCAGGAAGGAATGCGCCTGTTAAACCTGCACCAAGATGCATGCAATCCATTAAGCTCTTTTTCCCTTGATGAATATGCAATGTGAGTGTTTTTGCAGAAGGCGCAAAATATTGGGAGGAGAACATGCAAATAAGTAAGCGTTCCACGCGCAGTGTGATTTATCAAACATGAAACTGTTTGCGCCGGCTGTTTTTACGCCTATTATTATCACCGCTGAAAGCTGTGTCCTAAATTTGCGCCACCACGATTCAACATAAGTTTATAATTGAAAAACGAAAAATATAATTCACAAACACATTCTAACCTAATAGTAATTAACACTCTAATGGCCAACCTGACAGTTGTGTCGATTCCCCCCCCCCCCCCTTTTTTTTCCCAAAGACTCATCATGACTCACTGTGTGTTCAACACGTCCGTACCTGCTGTCTCTGGAATACGGCGCCTGCAAGGAGTAGAGAGCATCGAATGTACACCGCACGCATTGGGTTTATTAATGACAGACAAAAAAGAAAATTAACAGATATTCTAGCCTAATAGTAATTAACTCTCTAACAGCCTAGACTTGACAAGTATGTCATTTTTTTCCTTTCTTTACCAAAAATGCATTGTGAATCCACTTCTCAGACCTGACCTAAAAGATTCCCCAAAAAACAGTTTTTAAAAGAAAGTTTGAAATGCATTATTATTGTGAAAATACTGAACGAGTATTCTGAAATCTCTGTTGGTATTATGACTGCTTTAGATTAAGGCTACCATGAAAAGTGCAACATATACAGTACTGTGCAAAAGTTTTAGGCAGGTGTGAAAAAATGTTGTAAACAAAGAATGCTGTCAGAAATGGAAGTGTTTATCAATCAGCAAAAAGCAGTGAATAAACAATAGAGAAATCTAAATCAAATCAATATTTGGTGTGACCACCCTTTGCCTTCAAAACAGCATCAATTCTTTTAGGTACACTTGCAAACAGTTTTTGAAGGAACTCCTCTGGTAGGTTGTTCCAATCATCTTGGAGAACAAACCATGGATCTTCTGTGGATATAGGCCTACTCACATCCTTCGAGTGTGCCTGGGATTAAATGAAGACACAGATGATGTTGAGATCAGGGCTCTGTGCGGCCATACCATCAGTTCCAGGACTTTCAGTTCAGTTTATGACTGTGTTTCAAATACATGTGACATTGATGATCATTAGCACCTGTTTGGTATAATTGGTTGATCATACAGCTGACTATAATCTTACAAAATACATGCCTTTGTGCGAATGTACAGGTCCTTCTCAAAAAATTAGCATATTGTGATAAATTTCATTCTTTTCCATAATGTAATGATACAAATTAAACTTTCATATATTTTAGATTCATTGCACACCAACTGAAATATTTCAGGTCTTTTATTGTTTTAAAACTGATGATTTTGGCATACAGCTCATGAAAACCCAAAATTCCTATCTCAAAAAATTAGTATATTTCATCCGACCAATAAAAGAAAAGTGTTTTTAATACAAAAAAGTCAACCTTCTAATAATTATGTTCAGTTATGCACTCAATACTTGGTCGGGAATCCTTTTGCAGAAATGACTGCTTCAATGCGGCGTGGCATGGAGGCAATCAGCCTGTGGCACTGCTGAGGTGTTATGGAGGCCCAGAATGCTTCGATTGCGGCCTTAAGCTCATCCAGAGTGTTGGGTCTTGCGTCTCTCAACTTCCTCTTCACAATATCCCACAGATTCTCTATGGGGTTCAGGTCAGGAGAGTTGGCAGGCCAATTGAGCACAGTAATACCATGGTCAGTAAACCATTTTCCAGTGGTTTTGGCACTGTGAGCAGGTGCCAGGTCGGCTGAAAAATGAAATCTTCATCTCCATAAAGCTTTTCAGCAGATGGAAGCATGAAGTGCTCCAACATCTCCTGATAGCTAGCTGCATTGACCCTGCCCTTGATAAAACACCAGCAGCTGACATGGCACCCCAGACCATCACTGACTGTGGGTACTTGACACTGGACTTCTGGCATTTTGGCATTTCCTTCTCCCCAGTCTTCCTCCAGACTCTGGCACCTTGATTTCCGAATGACATGCAAGTACTTTGGACCACTGAGCAACAGTCCAGTGCTGCTTCTCTGTAGCCCAGGTCAGGCGCTTTTGCCGCTGTTTCTGGTTCAAAAGTGGCTTGTAGCCCATTTCCTGCACACGCCTGTGCACGGTGGCTCTGGATGTTTCTACTCCAGACTCAGTCCACTGCTTCCACAGGTCCCCCAAGGTCTGGAATCGGTCCTTCTCCACAATCTTCCTCAGGGTCCGGTCACCTCTTCTCGTTGTGCAGCGTTTTCTGCCACACTTTTTCCTTCCCACAGACTTCCCACTGAGGTGCCTTGATACAGCACTCTGGGAACAGCCTATTCGTTCAGAAATTTCTTTCTGTGTCTTACCCTCTTGCTTGAGGGTGTCAATGACGGCCTTCTGGGCAGCAGTCAGGTCGGCAGTCTTACCCATGATTGCGGTTTTGAGTAATGAACCAGGCTGGGAGTTTTTAAAAGCCTCAGGAATCTTATGCAGGTGTTTAGAGTTAATTAGTTGATTCAGATGATTAGGTTAATAGCTCGTTTAGAGAACCTTTTCATGATATGCTCATTTTTTGAGATAGGAATTTCGGGTTTTCATGAGCTGTATGCCAGAATCATCAGTTTTAAAACAATAAAAGACCTGAAATATTTCAGTTGGTGTGCAATGAATCTAAAATATATGAAAGTTTAATTTTTATCATTACATTATGGAAAAGAATGAAATTTATCACAATATGCTAATTTTTTGAGAAGGACCTGTATCTATAAGAATTAATCCTGGTTTAAAGTAAAAAGGTAGTGAAAAGGTAGTAATATAAAAATATTGATTTGATTTAGATTTTCTTTTGTTTACTTCCTTTGCATTTTGTAAATGGATAAAAAAGAATAAGAATGCTTTAAACATGTACATGCTTGTACAGTACTATAGATGGTTAATGTCTACACTGATTACAGATTCTTTAAAGCACAGTTTAGGGACTGTAAAACATTTACTTGTACAAACATGGGGAAGCTGATTCTTTTCTAAAAAAAATATTGCTTAAATCTCATCTAATTCTTGTGAACCCAATAATGTGTAACATCCCACTTTGTGAGAATTTATTGTGACATCCTTAACACACACACACACATTGGAGGAGCTTTCCTGGGGTACTTTTAATGGAAGAACCACACTGCCAGCAATCACTGGAGCAATTTGCAGAAGAGTGCAGAATTGCTGGATAAAGATGGCCAAGTTCTGAGCCATAGTGTTCAGCCTGAGAGGGTTGATGTCCAACTCTGGGTTGAAAAATAGATGATACGAGAATATCAATGTGACAAAAAATATCATAGTTTAGGTTTAATATGAATATTTTAAACTGTAATAATATCTGGATGTTTCCACCTGAAATGATATAAACAATGTAAGTAAAATCCCATAATTTATTAAATGTCCCATTTGGACAGGAATAAGCTGTTTAACAATTTCATCAAACAAGGGAGCTAAATCAAATGTCTTGTCGTTGTACATTTGAAAATGAACTGCTAAACGGACTTGAATGTCTGTTTTTTTTTTCTCTGTACTGTAGGCTATTTTGAGTGGAAGTGAGAACAGATACACCCTCAGCGGTCTCAGTCCCAACACTAAATATGAAGTCCTGTTGACAGCCATATTTGAAGATGAATCTGAGAGTGACACTGTCTCTGTCACAGAAACCACATGTAAGTGTCAATAGCTTTACATTTAACAGACTTTTTAAAGTAGTCATCTTTTTTTAATTGATCCTTCTGCTTTGATTCTCGTAACTATTCACTTATGTCCCTTTTTCTATACAAATGCAGGCCATTTACATTTGTGAGTCAAAGTGTAGGTATTCATCAAGACATTTTGTTGATTTTGGCTGGTCTTAGCAGAAGAAAATCTATTTTTACTAACAATGATTAGATACAGGTTCCTCTCTAATTCACTCAATGATTGGCACAAGGCATTGTTAGGCAGACTCTGTAATACATTATCTGATTTCTACTATCTGTAATTCTCCAGTGACTATAACAACAACGATTCCTACCACAACCACAGGTAAGAAATGTCAATGGTGAATTTGTGTTTTATTGTAAAATATCAGGGGTGGGAGCTTTTTTAATACATGTTGGGCATGTATGACAATATCCAAACACATCCAACAGGAGGTGACTAAACATGAGGAACAATGTTTGCTAAAATCTGCCAGTGTAATTTCTTTTTTCAGTTTAGCTATATATGACTGTATGAGCTCTTTTAATAATCCTGCCAGCACGTGTCCTCTGAGCAGCAGGCTGATTTCACATGGAGAAACTATCTTTGCTGAAGGGCTGGGCAGTTTTAATCATGGCTTGGACCAAGGTAGCTGTTACTCTCGTGCCATTAAAATAAAAAAAGGCTGCCATTATATTTTAACATAGCTAAAGTACAACTGCAGTTTTAGTAAGAGCATGTTGCAAATGTGTTGGGCATTATTTCTCATTTAGTTTCAAAAAGCAGAAAAGTACATTCTTCAAACTAGGATCTGCAAATTAAACACTGTTAACTAATCTTATGCAGCAAAGCTTGTTGATTTAAGTTCAAGTTAATATGACAGATTCACCCTCTCAGTCATTCGGACTGGTATGGATGAAATGTTGCTAATGATGGAAACAACTTTGGCTGCTAAGAAATTGACTACATTGAAAAAAATATTTGTCTTGTTCACCAAGATCTTTGCAACTGTTGCTACAACTTGTCACTGCTTGTATCTTAAAAGCAATGGCTTTGTAGTTTCTTCAGTAATGGATAAACCTTTTTGGCAGTGACACCAAAATTGTACTTTGCAAACTTTGTTGGCTCAGCTTTTGTGATTACAGTTCACTATGTTTTTAGATTGTTGGGCAGAGAGATCAGATGCAGGTCGTTTGACTGGTGAACCCATTAAAAAGTCTGCATTAAACCACTCAGTTCAATTCAAGTTTGAAAATACTCCAACACTGAGCTGGCAAAGAAGACCCAATAGGTTTTCTCCCAAGCAGACGTAGGTTTTTCATTTACAACAAAATGTAAAAGAACATGGTTCCAAAGAGATATGTGCCACTTGTTTAATCCGATACAAACTGTCAGAAGTGCACTAAATAACATTTCCCTGAAAATGCAGTTTTTCACAAAGCATGGACTTTTAAGTTTTGCCATTTTGTTATTTTAATAATACTGCTAGGAACTTACATTCAAAACATTTTGTATTGTATCTCATGACTACTTAAACCTTTATGATTCTCGTTTGAGATGTTAAGCAATACATTTAGATAATAGTTTATTTTTTACATGCATTTTGCTTTGAATTAATAAAATATGTTTTTTCTGTGATGTCACAGTGACACGTAAGGCTGTGAAAAACCTTTTCCTGAGTGATGAGACCACCCAAAGCCTAGATGCATCCTGGGAGCTGGAAGACCCCAATGTGGAGAGCTACAGGATTTCCTACACTGACCTCAGTGGGGACCAAGAGGAGGAAACTGTAAGTCATTCAAGTTGTCACTGATGCAGAACCTTTTGTGCCAATATTTTTGTACTAAGTTTAATGCTAATATTCCTATACAGATTCTAAAAGAGCATTTGTTGAGGCTGATCTGTTTGTATGTTTTGCATACTTTTTTGCTATTTGTAAAGGGTACTTCCAAATATGTGTAGCTTTTGTCCTTTTAGGTATTATCATACTCAACCTGATGCTTGTGATGCATCCAGAAACCTCTCTCCTGGACATTTCTGAACACTAAAAATATGAAACAGACAACACTGAAGTAGTGCCTAGAGGAAAACCGTTGTTATTCCAAACCTCCAGCCCCCTGGATTGCACTACAGTCACCACTGCTGGGTCATGCGGTGCAGCCAGAAAACTGATTACACTTCTAGCTGCAGTCCACTCAGCCTCTCCTCCTGATCCCCCTGTCTCTCTGAAGAGCCCTTGAGCTCAGTGCCATGTACTGACCCTGATCACTAATGCACACCCAAACATGTCCGCACAGGCCTTCCTCCCCTTCTGTCCCTTTGCCTCCATGTTTCTCTGATTCTCTTCCTCAGGACTCCTCTCTCTCCACCTCCCCATTTCTTTCTTTTAATTTCCCGATGTGGTGTCAGACCCGGAGAAGATGGAGTGGCCAGGCCAAGCCAGAAGACATCCCATTATCTTTTCTGTAGCCATTTACCTCAGTGGGAGCACAGATGGAGGGCAGCTGAGTAAAGAGCAAAAAATACAAACTATAAAACACTGCTGGAAAGTAAAGCAGTTGCTAAACACAATAAGAGCAATGCCTAAACCCGTCAGCAGAATGATAAACGTTGTTTCAGGTCATAACTCTTTACAAGTTTACTCTTTTAGTTTTGGTGAGGATAATCAAAAGAAAATTTGGATAACTCGTCAACAGTGGACAGCTCCCGTCAGTGCAGTTTTCAAATGATTTGCACTTACATTTAAATGCCTTTCATTGCCTCTCCCTCTCATCAATACCCTTGTAAAATTCAAAAGCACATTTATTCAAACTACAAGTCTTGATTAAATTTACTCAACCTTAGCCAGATTTTACAGCAAACTGAATTGTGGCAACATTCACAATAACAATTTTAATGCAAAATTACCCAAATGAGTAAATGTTTGGTATGTGTTCTTTTTTCTCTTCTTCTATCGACTGAACACATTTATATTAGAATAGATCACAAAACGAATTTTTTCCATTGGAAAAATTACTGAAAGTTCAAGTTTGCTTGTATAAAGACTCATTCTCTGTTCAACTCATTGCACCCACTAAGGTGCACACAGATAATATCCCAAAGAAAGAGCAAAAAAAAAAAAAAAGGTGTAGGGAATGGAATCAGTGGTTTAGACATTAGACCCCTTTCTTGTAGATCAAACCTCTCTATTGACAGATTGTTGATACTTCTGCCCTTAAAGCTTACCCTCCCTCCCCCCTGAAAACATACGCTTTTCACACCTTTACTGGGGTGAACTTTGACCAACAACAAGTTATAAGTAAGCAATAAAATCAACCATGTAAAAATATTTCAAATGTTAATAAAATTTTGAAAAAAGCCAGACTAGAGTGGTATTAAACGGTAATGCCAGATAAAAAGTTGCAACTTAATCATTCATTTGAAAAAGTCATAAAATCAGCCTCGATCTTTTAATGTTCAGCCTTACCATTTTTTTCAAACAAAGCGCTTGTGTTAAGGCTGCAGTCCAGAGAATATATTTATGTATTAAAGTTTTATACATCTTTAAAATGATAGTGGGGTTCAATACTATGATAAAAGGCTAGTGCTCCACAACACTTGTTATTTGTCTTAATCCCACTTTCCTCCCGTAGTCCCCTATGCATTTCACACTGAGCGCCGAATTTTTTTAGCCAATAGAATTCGAGTTTTCGCATTGTCGGCTGTTAATCAACTTGCATGCGGATCGCACGTGTCTTCCCGTTTACAGTCGCCATATTGTGAGAGAGCACCAGTCATGCAGAAGTTGCTCACCTCCGAAATGTCCATAGCAAAAATACAATCGGGTGGTGCTCAATAGGGTGCTTACTTCTTTGACTCGCTGTGTCGCCACAGGTGATGCACGTGCACAACTGCTGCGGTAGGGCTGGAGGGAGGGGGGGGAATGTTTTGGGAGAAGCCTTGGTACGTCGGATTCAAAAAATCCCTCTCCCTCAAATACTCCGGACTGCAGCTTTAAGGTTAATATTCAGATTTGCAAGAAGTTATCTTATCTAAAGCAGCCCAATCAATTATATTGTACGTTTACACACGCATCTAAATTGAGCTTTTGGCAAAAAGATTGAGCTAATAGCTTAACCAGAAAGGGAGTCTTTATCCTAGTTTATATGTCACTCAAAAAATCCGGTTGGCCTAGATCGTCACACCGTCAGTAAACAAATGCTGGCAGCAGTGAAGCAGATGGAGTAAAAGCAGGATATACACAATGAGCGAAGAAATGGACAACAACTTTTCAGTACAGAACATTTTGTAAGTACTGTACTGTTCGATTGTGTTACACCCATTGTTGTTGCTTGTTTCGGTGTTGTTGTTCCTGCTTCCACAGTGTTGTTACTTCCCGAAGGGGGAGTGCCCAGGCTGCTATTAGCTCGGCTAAGCTGTGTTGGCATTTGCATGCAGAGAAATTGAGTTTTCTAGCTGCATTATCTGGGTGCCAGTTCGGTTCGACTCCAGTCGGGCTAAGGTGTATCATAGACTATATATAAGATGGATGGAGCCTTTGTGACGTCACCTGTAGGGTTCTGAAGAGCTGAATTGAAGCCCTCTGGGCGGTTCCCACCACCGCCATCTTGGTAGCGTCACGCCTGGAAAATACAAAAAAAGGGGCAAATGGTGGAGCTGAGAGTGGGGTTGTGAGGCTGAGGGCAGATGATTGACACCCACCAAACTGTGAGCCAATGCACCTACGAGCTAATTGAGCTAATTGAGATAACCGAGGCTAACAGAGGTTGGCGGGTGCTTATAGCCAGAAAACCATGGTTGAGCGACTCTGCTATTCTCCGCCTTCTAGGCGTTTAAATAATTTTTTCAAATAAAATCACGAAGTCTTGTTGGTGCTTATCTTTCACTAAAAGTATGTGATTTTAATTAAAACAAGTTTTAATAATCAGTATGTAAAGTAAAGAAGAAATGTAATCATTTCAACCCCTTTTTGACCAACCAGTGTTATCATGCACAGCAGAAATATAGTTTTACTTACCAAAAAAAAAAAAGGGAGCAGAGACTTCTTGGATGGTCTATTCAATCAATACCACAGCAAGGCATCTTTGTTCAATAAGTACACGATTACATCCAAACACGTATAAACATTCCAGACAGACACAACTGATGGTCAAGTTCAGAGAAACAAAATAGCAGACTTTTGACTTGAGGTTGAGGCTGTGACCTTCCCTGGAGCTAGCAGGGGGGCAGGCTGCTAGCCACCACCGCTGGCGCTGATGGCTCATCTGAGAGATGTCAATCAAAAGGCCACACCACTTATTATTCATAATTTCAAGCTTAAATTACATTTAAACAGATGAGTTATAAAAAAATTTTTTTATCCCCTCTCAGAATTGCCATGACGGTACACTTGACCTACTTAACCCAAAAACCTAAAATGTTTTTTTTTTAACCAGCCTGTAAGCATGTTTATTTCTGCGTTTAATTTGACATTTTTAACATGGGAGTCAATGAGAACTTGTTTCTTTCTGGAACCAGCCCCTAGCGGATGAGGGGGGGACTGCATTTTTTGTCACGCATTGGCTTCACATTTGGCTGTCGGAGTTTGCCCCTTGAGGTGTATACATACATTTCAAAAGTCAGAATTCAGACGGACTTACCCCTCCTTTCCATAGGACGCGTAAGCAGCACGTTACGGGAGCAGCACGTCATACGCAGCTGATAGCCACCGCTGTAGTCAATAGAACCCTTTCCACCGGAGGCGAAAGCAGCGCGAGTCTGCCGCGTCTCAGGAGCGTCATGTCGTGGCACTTTTCTAAATATACGCAGCAGTCCTATTTTCTACACGGTATGCCTCTGAAACGTGTAAATTCCGACATTTTGGATAGGGGAAGACAGAAAATCAAACGGCTCGGCATCCGGAAATTTTCAAAATAAAAGAAACGTGCTGCTTTCCGGTTGCTTTACTTAAATATTTTGGATATTCCCTGACATAACATAAACTTATTGGTGAATATAAAATGGACATAACATAAAACACAGACCTTTTGAAGCCATGTTGTTGTTTTTTCCTGCTTGTTGTTGTGTTTACTGACGAAACCACGCGCGATTTTGCTTATCTCGCGTGATTCCGTGCTCTCTGTGACAGCTGCTTCCCTGCTGCTATGTGCCTCATACGCACCTGTTGGAAAGGGTCAAGCAGCAGAATATGCAAGTGAAACGTTCTGCTCCTGTAACGCGCCGCTTACGTGCCTGGTGGAAATTCGGTTTTCGGCTTTCTCTTACGCAAATGTAAATGTAAATGAACCTTGACTTATTCGTTCTGTCATTATTGTGATATTTAGAAATTATTTTGGTCACTCTAACTGACCTGAAAGTTTGGTCTGATTTAACTTTAGAGAATGAGCAAAAAATGTGTATGTCTCTTTTTATTGGGTGTATGTAAACTTCTTCAACTATATAAAATCAAACTTAAAAAAAAATCCTTGATTGATAACGTGCAGTCATATTTGGTGGGGAACATTTATATATTCAACGTGACAGCTGCAGTCGGTGGTAACATTTGCAATGTGCATATGAACCCAGCTGAACTGACAGGTCTGAAGACGAAATAGTGGGACTGCCCATTGTGTCAATCTTAGCTTATTGGTAGTTTAATAAGTTTTGCATGTTTTTTTTTACAAGTGAAGTTGTGTGTCATATATTCTGTCTTGTAAAAATGTCTTTGTTAGTTGTTTTTACATTTAAACCTTTGTTAAATAAAGAACAGCATTTGTGTAGGAATTATACTACTGTTGATAGCTACACAAGTCATGTTTTATCTTGCCAGTAAGCCTGGACATGAAATGGGTGTTTTAATAAGCAACAGATGGAAAAAACAAACAAAATTAGCATAACCTAGATAATGATTATGATACACACTACACCTGGGTCTATCTCTAACAATTTACAGTAAAATCATGAAATATTTATTCTGGGTATAGTCTAGGTCACCCTCTACTAGAATCTAAAGAGAGTTTGTTGTCACCTCTCAGCATTTTGTTAAAATTAATTACTGAAAGTGACAGGTCACATATCATGGATAGGCATTAGGGTGTACTTTGACATGGTATTTCTCCAAAAATCTACAGTAAAATTATAAAATATTTATTCTACTTATAGTATAGGTGACCTTTAACTAGAATATAAAGATTGTTGTCACCTCTTAGGATTTTGAAGAAATAAAATCCTAAAAATGACACTAACGCCTTACTTGGATATAAATTATGAGGTACTCTAGAGTCGTGGCCAAAAGTTTTGAGAATTACATAAATATTGGAAATTGGAAAAGTTGCTGCCTACGTTTTTATAATAGCAATTTGCATATACTCCAGAATCTTATGAACAGTGATCAGATGAATTGCATAGTCCTTCTTTGCCATGAAAATTCCACTGCATTTTCTTGCTGTCATTAAAGGACCTGCTGAGATCATTTCAGTAATGTTGACGAGCACAAGGCTGGAGATCATAATATCAGGCTGATTGGGTTAGAATGGCAGACTTGACATGTTAAAAGGAGGGTGATGCTTGAAATCATTGTTTTTCCATTGTTAACCATGGTGACCTGCAAAGAAACGCGTGCAGCCATCATTGCGTTGCATAAAAATGGCTTCACAGGCAAGGATATTGTGGCTACTAAAATTGCACCTAATAAAACAATTTATAGGGTTATCATGAATGAAAGAGGTTCAATTGTTTTTAAGAAGGCTTAAGGGCGTCCAAGAAAGTCCAGCAAGCGCCAGGATCGTCTCCTAAAGAGGATTCAACTGCGGGATCGGAGTGCCACCAGTGCAGAGCTTGCTCAGGAATGGCAGCAGGCAGGTGTGAGTGCATCTGCACGCACAGTGAGGCGAAGATGGCCTGGTGTCAAGAAGGGCAGCAAAGAAGCCACTTCTTTCCAAAAAAAATATCAGGGACAGATTGATCTTCTGCAGAAAGTATGGTGAATGGACTGCTGAGGACTGGGGCAAAGTCATATTCTCCAAAGAAGCCTCTTTCCGATTGTTTGGGGAATCTGGAAAAAGGCTTGTGCGGAGAAGAAAAGGATCAGCCCTCCAACAGCAACTTCTTCCAACAATTCAACAACAGTTTGGTGAAGAACAATGCATTTTCCAGCACGATGGAGCACCGTGCCATAAGGCAAAAGTGATAACTAAGTGGCTCGGGGACCAAAATGTTGAAATTTTGGGTCCATGGCCTGGAAACTCCCCAGATCTTAAAGGGGCTATATGCAATTGTCTGAAATTTAAACTCGCAACTGACCCCATGTGGCCAAAAACGGAACTGCTCTTCCTTTCTGCTCGCTCTCACAGCGCGCACTCGTGCGCCGGTCGCTCTTAATCTTCTATCTTTTTCAGGCACTTGTCCGGAGTTTAACTTTCTTAGTCTTATGTGGAGTTACTGTTGGTGTCAAAGTTGTCCTTGGTCTCTTCTGTGTATTCGCACAATCCATTTAACTGCGTGCGAGTGCTGACTAGCGGTGGTGGCAGAGTGATCTGAAACATTTAACATGAACGCGCTTGACGTCACATCCGCAGACAGCGCGGGAAAATCCGACCCGACAGAAAATAGAAAAAATTGGATACAGGCTTATAGGTGCACCCACTGTGCGCCGACAAGGTGTCAGTATGCTCATCAGGAGATGTTTGAGTCATAAATGGTCAAATAAAAAGGCTATTGTTACGTTTATTTTGGGGAAAAAGTTGCATATAGCCTCTTTAATCCCATTGAGAACTTGTGGTCAGTCCTCAAGAGGCGGGTGGACAAACAAAAACCCACTAATTCTTACAAACTCCAAGAAGTGATTATGAAAGAATGGGTTGCTATCAGTCAGGATTTGGCCCAGAAGTTGATTGAGAGCATACCCAGTCGAATTGCAGAGGTCCTGAAAAAGAAGGGCCAACACTGCAAATACTGACTCTTTGCATAAATGTCATGTAATTGTTAATAAAAGCCTTTGAAATGTATGAAGTGCTTCTAATTATATTTCTATACATCACAGAAACAACTGAAACAAAGATCTAAAAGTAGTTTTGCAGCAAACTTTGTGAAAACTAATATTTGTGCCATTCTCAAAACTTTTGGCCACAACTGTACTTTGACTTTGACATGTAAAACTACTAGGTAGGTCATAAATAAACATTTTCTATGGTTAAGCCTTTCAATTCCTCTTCATTTCATTGTTTTTGCATGCAAGACAGCCCCAATGCTCTATTACCGTAATGCGCCATGTATGCGCGAAGCTAATCTTTATAAAAGCGCTAGCGTCAGCTGGCTTGACTGTGGTGAAGAAAGACAGGGTACATATAGTTAGCTGTAGCAACATTTTCTTCATTTGGTTATTTCCCCTAGTGTTTAACAAAGAAAGAGAGAGACAGATGCATCATCTATAGAGAGAGAACTCAACATTATTGGAAGCAATAGCTCAGCTGTTGGGCACCTCCTTAAAGTTTTCGCTGCCCAACAGAAACTGTGGGCTAGGTTTAACTTATATGAAGAGAAACATGAAAAATGTATATCAAGCTGTCTGGTTTTTGCCAAACCTTTGTCAGCCTCTTGTTCTTTGGATTTTATTGACAAAGAAAAAGAAAAGCCCTTAACATCTTCATGCTGTAATGGTAGCCAGGAATTCTGATTAACCAGTGAATTGACCTTCCAGACACATGTGTCATTATATTACAATCACTTGAGACACACTGCACTCAGGTGATCTTCATTCCACTCATTGTAAGACTACTAGCACCAATTGGCTGGACCAGTTGAATTAGGTCAGTCACTTTAAAGGGGGTAAAAATGTAGGCAGTCACATATACTATGTTAAAATGTTTTTATTAAATTGTCATTAGTTTGTAGAAATTTGTTTTAACTTTGACATTAAAAGTTTATGTTATTCTTTTTGTTGATCATGATTGACTTGAAACAACCACCTGAAAATTTAAGATGAAAAGCTGATGCTATTCCTGTGCTAATCCAACTTTATTTAAATGTTTATCTGAAATGAGTCTGGTTAAATGTAAAACTAACTCTAATTTAGCTCCTCTAGCTCAGCTAAAAGTTGATAGTAAGATTTTACCCGTTTTTCAGTACCAGTGTCTGGGCTTACAGTAAAGGAAACAGAAAGAGCTGGTGCTAAGCACTAGTCCCAGTTTAGCACTTGTTGGTTTGGTGCTGAAAGCCATTTTTATGGTAATGAAGAAAGTTTGCAGTTGTTTAGAAATTGTATCTATAGAAGGAAACTCTACGAGTAAGATATGCAGTAGCTCTAATAACTAAACAAACTCTAACAAGAATTCTTAAGGTGGTTGTAGCCTTTCACAGAAACTTGATCTAATTATTATTTTTTTTTCTCAAATATCTCTACAGTCCAGAAGTAAGAACCACCATCTAGATCTGCTGACCTCCATATAACTTGTTGTCTTTTTGTGTACCTAGATATCAGTTGGAGGTGGTGAGAAAAGCGCAGTGCTCCAGCCTTTACTACCAGACTCGCGGTACAAAGTGACGGTCACACCAGTGTACGTTGATGGACGAGATGGCATCAGTGCTTCTGCTTTAGGTTCCACATGTAAGCCTAAATATCCTGAGGACACACTCACCAAAACATGAAATCACAGAATGTTTAGTCAGTTGTCTTTCTTTGTTGCAAAATACCTAAGTAAATAATAAAAAAAAAACAAGCAGGACATTCTATCTTTGCAATCTAAAATGAAATACATTTTCATGTAATTATTGGACCTTGTTTCAGATTAAAGAATAACTAAACCCCAAAACAACTTTTTTTTTTGCCTATAAACTGTATAAATGGGTCTTTACCAATGCAATCTTTCAGTTTCTGGGGATTTTTTTACATTTTGGTGTATACTTGTTTAGTTCTACACTTTTTGGTCTAAAAACGTCTTAGTGCTGCCCTCTTAGGGTTGAACTGTGGCTACTGCATTTGAATTTTGTGATTGGTGGAGAGCGGTACGTCTTTACGTCACAGGCATTGACTGTGTCACAGCAGCCATGTTCTCACAGACACGCCTCGTGGGTTTGTGTACAAAACAATCAGACATACCGACCCCCTCCCCGTGGCCAGTTTGGAGTTGGATTGTGTTTTTCAGGTTACCATTATTATCACATTAGCACTTAGTTAGCATAGCTAACATGCTGTTTTGAACATTAGCCTATGTTAGCATTACCACTCAGAGACCGGACCCATCCTGTCTCTCTCTCCCTCAGCAGCACTGCGGCCTTGGACAGCGCTGACTCAGCGCCCCGAGCCAGCGGCTCGAATTGATACGGCTCGCGGCCGCTGGGCTCCATAAAGCCTCCCTCTACTCCTATCTCCGGTGACGACGGCTAGCGCCGCCGAGACAGAGGGGGACAGGAGGAGTCCAGTCTCTGAGTGGTAATGCTAACATAGGCTAACGTTCAAAACAGATGAACGTCGATCAGATCGATCAGTCGCAAACTGCCAACATGGCTTTGGTCACTGTCCATGTTTCAGTCTTAAATTAAGCGAGGTGTCACTGTCCTCCTGAACACACCCCCATGCTCCCCTCTTCGCTGTTCCTCCACACTTGGCCACACCCCTCCGTTCTTCCTGGCACCGCCCACTTTGTAGAATTTTTCAAATGTTGTCTGTGGGCGGGGTTATGATTTTTCATGGGGTTCAGTTCCACTTTAAGTGAAGAAAATTGAAAATTATAGTAACACAAATACACAAATATAACTTGTTAAACAATAAATACTATACTACTTACCTTCTATCTTTTAAGTTTAAAACTGCTTAAACTCAAAGGCATGGACTTCACAACACTAATTTAAAAAATGTGTATTCTTTATCGACTAGGTTTTTTTTCTTATATAGTAGAGAGATCAGCTTTGGAAGACAGAGATTTATCATGCAACCTTTTTTCCATATCCATGATAAATGATCAGTTCAGGTGAGATCAAGACTGCTGCTGGACCTTTCAGTGAATCGATGAACTTTTCCAGAATAAATATTTAACTGCTCTTTGCTCTGTGGCAAAATGCATTATTATTTAAAATGTCATGATTACAAGAATGAGACGAGTGTCTAAAATTTCAACCTCCACCTCTTTATTTATTGTAGAGCTAATGAATTCTGTGCTGCTCCTTTATCCTGCACCAAATCATTGATGAAAAGGAGTCTGCTGATATGTACAGCTCATGAGACAAGATGTTCTTATGGGATCTGTGGTTACTATATAAAACTATTGTGTATATGAATTTTATATCTGGCTTTGATAACTAGCCAATTTATTTAATTTAGTTGTATAGAATCAGAATCAGAATCAGCTTTAATGGCCAAGTATGACACATACAAGGAATTTGACTCCGGCAACTTTTCTCTCCAGTACAGAACTTAAATAAGTGAAATAAAGAAATAAATACAAATAAATAATAAAGTATAATATATACACCAAACCGGGGTTATTTTACAGTGAGTATGTACAGCAGTGCAGAGTTATAGTTTATTGTTATGTTAATGGACTCACACTCTGTGACTACACAGAGTTCATCAGAGCGACAGCCTGGGGGAAAAAACTGTTCTTGTGTCGGGTGGTTTTGGCGTACAACGCTCTGTAACGCCGGCCTGACGGGAGGAGCCTAAACAGATTGTGGCCAGGGTGTGAGGGGTCTGTGGTGATTTTTCTGGCCCGCTTCTTGACCCTGGACTGGTACAGGTCCTGAATGGAGGGAATATCAGTACCTATGATCCTCTCTGAGGACCTGACTGTTCTCTGCAGTCTGTCCTTGTCTTTTCTGGTGGCGGATCCGAACCAGACAGAGATGGATGAGGTCAGGACAGACTGGACTATTGCTGTGTAGAAGATGGTCAGCAGTTCCTGAGGCAGGTTGAACTTTCTGAGCTGACGCAGAAAGTACAGCCTTTGCTGGGCCTTCTTTCTTATACAGTTAATGTGGGAGATCCACTTAAGGTCCCGTGTGATGGTGGATCCTAGGAACCTGAAATACTCCACTGTGGGGACTGGCCTGTTGATGATTATGAGAGGAGATGTTGATGGGGGTCTCTTCCTGAAGTTCACTGTCATCTCCACAGTTTTGAGCGGGTTTAGCTCCAGGTGGTTCTGACTGCACCAGAGGACCAGCTGTTCCACTTCCCCTCTGTATGCAGACTCGTCACCGTCACGGATGAGTCCAATGATGGTGGTGTCATCTGCAAACTTCAGGAGTTTCACAGAAGGGTCCCTTGACGTGCAGTCAGTGGTGTAAAGGGAGAAGAGCAGTGGGGAGAGAACACATCCCTGGGGGGCACCGATGCTGAGGGACCGGGAGCTGGAAGTGAAGTTACCCAGTTTCACCTGCTGCCTCCTGTCAGTCAGGAAACTGGTAATCCACTGACAGGTGGAGGGAGGCACGGTGAGCTGGGACATTTTTTGATGGAGGAGCTCTGGGACGATGGTGTTGAATGCAGAGCTGAAGTCCACAAACAGGACCCGAGTGTAGGTACCTGCATAGTCTAGGTGGTGCAGGATGTAGTGGAGAGCCATGTTGACTGCGTCATTCACTGACCTGTTTGCTCTATAGGCGAACTACAGGGGGTCTAGCAGGTGATCCGTGATGTCCTTCAGGTGGGTCAGCACTAGTCGCTCAAAGGATTTCATGACAACAGATGTCAGGGCGACTGGTCTGTAGTGATTTAATCCTGTGACGGGGGACTTCTTGGGAACCGGAATGATGGTGGAGCGTTTGAGGCAGGAGGGGACCACACACAGCTCCAGGGAGTTGTTGAAGATGATCTGAGTGAAGATGGGAGCCAGCTGTCCAGCACAGACTTTCAGACAGGACGGAGACACTCCATCAGGACCTGATGCCTTCTTAATCCTCTGTCTCTGAAATAGTTGACGTACATCCTGTTCACAGATCCTCAGCGCAGGCAGGGGGTCAGGTACGGGGGTGGTTAGGGGTGATGCTAGGCCTTTTGTAATGGAGATGATGTGGGAGGTGGAAGGTGTGGTAGCACACGTTCAACAACAAGATAAACTAAAAGCCTGATATGTTCTGTAAACCCTATTTCTTATCTGATGTATTTTATCTTGATGTTTTCTTCTTGGCCTGTAGCATCTAATCGGGGGACAAACAGCCTTGCCTGTAATTGGGTGCATTTACATCCCTGTTTTTAAAATGTTTAATTACTGCACAGTCCCACTCTTCAGCAAATAAAATGCATACAGTGAAATGACAGGAGTTTTGTAATCCTTTCTACTGTTCCAGCTTGCAGCTCTCATTTTGTGACCATCTTTCCTGTCAATCAATAAATTGTTTTCGCAATGAATAATAACTTTTGTTGTTGGAAAGTGAAACAACTCATCCGAAATTCTTGCCACTAGTGTAATATTTATACAAAGCTTTAAATTATTAACCAGTGAGTTTATTTCAAGGTTTCCTAGTTTTCTGTGAATGAGAATATGCAGGTTTCAGTTTAGGAGAACATACTGAAAAATTTAGTTCTTCTAAGCAGAATGTTAATTTGTACCACGTAAATGTTGTGTTAATTTGGGTGCCTGATGGAGAATATGAATTTCAGTGATGAGGAATACTGATGCTTTCTTAATTGTCTTAATACAGACTGCTCATTATTCCAGCAGCTCCTTTAATAATGAAATGATTAAATTAGTCCAATTGATCTTCTTTACCATTCTTCAACCTTTTTTGAGCAGCACTAATTGTCTTTGTTACATGGTGAAATAAAACATCAGATTAAACATGTCATTTTTAGAGATTAGAGTGCCATAACTAATTATCTATCAAATAAAACCGTCATTGTCCCAGACTATAGTATACATATGCTGTGCGAGCACTTTAAGTGTTTGAGAGTTAAAGCCTGCCTAAATCAAGGACTAAAGAGTTTTACAACCATGTAATTATTTCTTTTGTTTGAGTCAGAAAGAAAATTATTAATGTTAGCAACAGGGCTTAGTGAGTTCTTCCTTTGGCATTCTCCACCACTCCACATACAGCTTCTAGTTAAATGAAATTTGACTGTGCAGATTTTCAATCTTTTTGCTAATAAAACAAATAAAAAATGTATACTACCTTAGAACAAATACAATTTATCTTTTGCTGAACTGCAGATTTTCTCTCTAGAAGTGTTCCATAAAATATTCTATTCTTTTGTTTAAAAAAAAAGCTAAGAGAGGGGGTGGAGATTTGTTTTGTATATTTGATAAACAAATAAATAAAATGGGCATAAATTGTTTAACTGGATGCTCATTGTATGGATCCAAATCATACTGTGTACAAATAGGAAACATGCTGGCCTTCAGGTCAAGTTCTCCTTTATTGTTTCTGTTGTTTTGGTAGTGCCTCTCCTGTCTCCTGAAAATCTACGTGTGTCAGAGGAGTCGTACAACAGCTTCAGGGTCTCCTGGGATCTGCCACAGTCTCTGACAGAAGGTTACAGGATTGTCTACCGACCCATCTATGGTACGCACACACGCATACATACACAGACTGAGATCCAGAACAGATAGTTTAAAGCTTAAAAAAACAGCAGTGTAGCACTAAAATATGGGCATCATCTCTAAGCTTTTATTGAGACATCATTAAATAGCCATTTCAACTGTTCTGCCCTATGTCTGGTGCTAATTGCTTCACCAAGACATGGATCTGGTGTTTTATAGTTTCCAGCTCTGTTTTCAATCACCTAAAAACAATTATTTTGCCGCAGAGGAGGAGCTACAGGCTAATGTTCTGCATTAAGATTATTTTTGAAAAGGAAAGGTCCCTCACAGACCTTCACTTCTCCCACATATGTGCAGTTAGAGTATATTAAATTTGAGAAAAGACTCTTGGTGTATCTTGGCACAGACACAACTCCTTCTGCATTTCATTAGGATTATTCCACTGGGTGGTGTGTAACATAATAGCTTTAACTCCTTAGTTTTATATAGCCTTTTTAAGTTGGGATCATGCAGGCTCATCCAGGAATTTATCAACCCTGATATCTATTACTCAATTGAGTTAAAAAAATTCTCTTTCTGGATCTGCAATATACTTTTTGTCCTCCTTATTAAAGGACAGAAGTTTGTCTGTAAAAACCTAGTTACTGTTCCTCAGTAAAAGCTTCTTTAACCAGTGGGGTTCCCCAAGGGCCAGTACTTGGTCTATTGTTTTTAAATTGATGTGCTATCCTACCAGGTATTTCTTTAGTCTTTTAATGGCATCTCCTCCGATTTTCATATTAGGTTACATTTTATTGTACAACTCATGTAAACCACAACAGTGTTATACGTTATCAATTGTGAGCCACTGACGTTCTTTGATAAAGAACTGGCTGGCTGATAATGGACTTTATTTAAAATCCAGCAGAACAGAAACATTGAACTTAATCCCAACTGAAACATACTCACGCATTGGCCAAGGAAATGTCTCTTTCTGTACATTTACAAAGTCCAGTGTTCATAACTTGGGGGGTATTTTTTTTATTTCAACCAAACTCTTAATTCCCTTGTAAAATCCACCTAATGATATTGTTCCTTCTATTAAGGTTCATTGCTAAACTCAAGCTTTTCCTCCACTATACCAGAAAATCTTGTTGATATATTTTCTTCCCATTTGGCCTATCCTGCAGCCAGGTTATTAACATCTTCAAGCAAGTTCATCTAACTCTCATTTTTAGATGTATTTATTTGGTTTCCTGTGGAGTTTATAATTCATTTTATAGTATCAATGCTCACATACAAATCACTTAATAGCCTGGTGCTGACATATCTGTTGGATTTTCTGATGAAAGCTTATTTTCTTGCTCTTTTTGTTCTCAGAATTGAAATGTGATATTCTTTCAGCACACAGGAATGAGTACTAAAAGTTAGCAAGGCTTTCAGGTTTTGAGCCTGAGGCACTGGGACAACCTGCCTCCAGGGTTGTATTTGGTTGAATCTTTGGATTCTTTCAAAAATATTTAAAGTTCCTTTATTTAGTCTAGCATTTTGTTAGGATTATACTCGCATTGGAAACTCTGGAGATGCATAATCTTATTTATGTTCTTATATATTTTTGTCTTTTGTGATTTTTTTATTTTAAACTTTTATTTTTTGTCTTTTCTATAGGACAGATTTTTGTACAGTGTCTTGTACAATGCTTTATGTATTTGAAAAAACATCGTATATAGATTCATTGATTCCTTCATCTTTTAAAATCCAGAAAGTATATATTTCATGACTTCTATGTGGTAAATAAATGTTCCTACAGTATTTTTGTGAAATTAAACTTGCTTAAGTATTAAGGAAAGGTAAAACTTAATGTCCATTTTGCTTTTTTGTGTATTCATATACATGTTTATTTTTTTTATTTTTTTTAGTGCAAAGTCCACTTTTGGAGACAACAGTAGGTGAAGATGTGAACTCAATTCTCCTCCTCAATCTTTTGAGCGGGACAGAGTACAGTGTCCAAGTGACGGCTTTCTACCCAGCAGGACCAAGTGAACCACAGCTCATTAATGCGAAGACATGTAAGCATTTGTTATTGAAACACCACAGGAATTCACATTTTCCTTAGCAGATGTGAAACAGTTTTTTTGACTACAGGAACAACACTTTTTGCTTAATGCTTAATACAGATTAAAACACCCAATGTATATAAATAACATATATAATAAATAATAAAATATAATAAAGTATAAACAGAGCAGTTGTAAAAAAGTATTGAAACTAAGTGAAATTTAAACAACAGGAAAAAAAATGTAGTATGTAGATGTATACTCCAGCCTTTGATATGGATTAGAGCTTTTCATTGCAATATACAGAAGGACATAGATCCATTTTGTTTACTTTGGGCAGTGATTGCAGTTTTGGTACCTAAGGATTCTGATTTCTCAATCAGCACTAATGGGCATCTGTGTGATACTCACTACATCCGTTTAAAATAAGCTTCTCCTGCACATATCCTACACATTGTTTATCTAAATGCAGCTTTTTGACTACTTCCGCCATAACCAAGTTCTTAAATAAGTGAATAAATACACTTAAACATAGACTTGAGGGGGGGGGGGTGCTTGGTCACCTGCCGCTTTCCTCCATGATGCCCCAAGTTTAATTTATTTTTATTTTTTTTCTGTAGTGTGCATGCATGTGGAGACCTGCCTGTGCCCCTTAACATCAACATGTATCTATTAATAGCATTTAGCTCAATAACATAATCTGGCCACTCCTCAGCTGCTTAGCTTTGTGAGTGACGCTGGTAAGTAGGATGTACACGATAATAGCTACAGGGGTTTAGATTTCTTTATACACTGCCTTTTTTTTACTATATTGCTGTATACACTGTCGTCTTCTTAAGTTGTGTTGTGGCAACTGACGAAGTGAAACGAGCATGCTGTGTGTGCACAGTGAAACCGTGACAAAACATAATCACTCCGTTTACTATCACGGGTGTTGACATTTTTTGGGGGACTCAGAACTGGACCCCCCAACAACCAAATTATGGCCAAGAACATATTTTGTGAAGGAAAATAGAGTCGTGATTTTGAAGTTACAAAACTTACGGTTTCTCTCCGCTGCTGTCACC
The DNA here is from genome assembly GCA_963556495.2 of Valencia hispanica. Lineage (NCBI taxonomy): Eukaryota > Metazoa > Chordata > Actinopteri > Cyprinodontiformes > Valenciidae > Valencia > Valencia hispanica. Next base: position 31,903,657 of record OY747710.1, read on the forward strand.
TAACGTTACGAGGCGCGACTTCACCGCAGCACACAGGATCTGGGCTGGAGGTGAGCAGCAATGAATGAAATGAAGCCACTCCTGTATGCTAAAGAAAAGTTTGGCCCATAGTCTTTGCAGTTCACATCTAAAAATGTCACATAAACAGTCGCCGAAAATAGCCAACTGTACCAACAATTTGGACCGCAGCTTGTATGGAAAGCCAGACGTGCCACAGTTCGATAAATCAAAATGTCCCAAAATTGATATTTAAACATGTGAACATTTTAATAAAACTTGAAATAGAATAGAATAGAATAATCCTTTATTGTCCCACAAAGGGGAAATTCAGCTGTAACAGCGGCAAAATGTCAGATAATAGAAGCATTCACGGTCAATGTTAAGGACACAATTACAAAAACCAAAGTACTGTGCAGTTATTAAAAAACAAAGTGTCATACTCAGTTTAGAATGTGTGTGTAAGATATTTTAAAAGCGGTGAATATTAGCACAATGTGCATGTGTAGTAGTATGTAAAGTAAAAACATATTTTTTACAAGAAGTTAACATAATATAAACTTTGAAAAACACGTACAAATAGCAGCCACAGAAATGTTAATTAAATGAGTCAGTTTAAATTACAGCGGGGTCTAATCATTATTGAGTTTGTTGGGAGCAGTTCTGGTTGTAAAGTGTAACGGTGTGTTCACACCAAAGCGTCAAAAACGAGCCGCACGCCAAGGTTTGACACTTGAACATTCGCAGCTCGACGTGCGTCCAAATAATCTGTAACGTGAAAACTTTCAAAAGTGAAATGAACTTATCAGGTTGCCCTATCTCCTCACTTATATTCCTCCAAGCGAGGTGCTTTTTATTCCTGTCTCTGTAGAGAAAGCAGCTGGTGTCGTATAGCTCGGGGTGATTAGCCACGGCCGTTATCAGTATTTCCTCCATGTTGAAAGAAAGATTTTGCCGGACCTGACCCCATGAACTGGGTCACAGCATCACGTGAAACCACATCACAAAGCTCCTGATTGGTTGACGCAGCGCAAATTGACGGCGAAGTTCAGATTTTTCAACTTCAGCAGCAGACGCAAAAATGCTCGTCACGCGCGGATGCACAAAATGCACCACATAAAATGACGTGTGTATTTTCTGACGCTTGTCAATGAGGCAGAAATACTTTCTCGCAACGCAAAAACATGCGTGACGCAGAAACTCTGACACGCCTCAGCTCGCTTCTGATTTGACTCTACATGTAACTGACGCCCTTGACACTTCAAACGCGTTCGGTGTGAACGCACCATGACAGCTGCAGGGAGGAGGGACCTGCGAATACGCTCCTTCATGCACCTAGGGTGCAGCAGTGAAGGACTGAAGGAGTTGTGCAGGTCAGCAACATCTTGATGCACGGGGTGGGTGTCAAATAAAATTAATCTGTTCTTATCCAATTATATATTCTTTATATTCAAATTATTTGAGATTTTATTAATATTTTTATGTCATTGCTGTGTGTAAAAGATACCATGAATTTATTTTGTCTCTTAACTTTAAAAATCTAAATATCTCAGAAGTGCTAACACTATTATAGAAAAGTAGAGTTAGCCCTTCTGAGCTGGTTTGTTCTCTAAAGCTTCTGCAGCTGAGTTCATGTGGAGGTTAACCATTTAGATATTAGGATTATTTAGTGAGAAACAGCAGCAAGTTAAATTATTCCATGAAGTAAATTATAACACTTGTTGAATCAGCTTCAGCTCTCCTCTGGTGTTTTTAATATTTATGGCCTTTGATCAGCACAGCCCAGCAGCAGCGTCTCAACAGCAACATTGTTCCTCATCAGATAAAAAATAGGCTAATTTTGCTTTGCATGGTCCCCATCTGATTACGTTGCAATATTATGTTGTGATTCCCTATTAGATTATCGATGAATTAATCCGGATTGTACACTATAATTTATGTTGTTGTAAGTCGTTTCAAAATCTTGCTCTATGTACCCCTTTTTGTAAGTTCCTGCCCAGGGCCACCTTAACCAGCTGATAGGCCCTGGGACAGAGAGGCTTAGTAGCCCCACCCCACCCATAGATACAGTATCTATCTATCCATCATAGATAAATAGATATGCTGAAAATTGAAAATATATTATCAAAGCCAACATATCTATTTTATTTTTTTTTGAACACCATAAAACAGATAACAAAGTAGTGAATACCACCATCACCTCTGCATAAACATCAAATAGTGATGACGGCAGAAACAAAGAACAGCAGCTAACAAGTCAGTGCAAGGACCTTCTCTTTAAAGAAGGCAAGGCAAGTTTATTTGTATAGCACAATTCATGTTACAGGACAATTCAAAGTGCTTTACATAAAAACATCAAAAGCATTACAGCAGGGTGCAGAAAAACCAAAAGTACAGGAATAAAAAGCATGATTTGAAATGAAAAATAAAATCTATGTTAAAAGAAGCCGTGCAGATTTATAACTTAGAATAAAAACCAAAAAAAGCAGCTGAGATCATATTGTTGTGCATCATGCGCGTGCGCACACACACACACGCACGCACGCACACACACGCACACACACGCACACACACACCCACACACACCCACACACACACACACACACACACACCCACACACACACACACGCACACACATGCACACACTCCTTTCAGCACCATGGGCAGCAATATGGCCAATGTGTCAGCAAGTGCTTTTGATTTACATTTAACCTTTTCCACCCCACAGCCCCGCCGCCGGGTCACGGTGGGGGAAGGGCGGAGAGAATGTCCGGATTTAGTTGACCTGTGGTCACTGATTGCTAAGCATGTCCTATCATTATAAACTTCAGAATCTTAGCTAAAGACTAATAAATTGTTTTTGTGACCTCCAAACCCAGAAAAAATAACAAGCAACTAAAAGAGCAGTTGAGCTATTTTGCGATTTTTACATGAACACATTCAACCGAACCTGTCGGTCACCCTGGCGAACAGAACCGAGCAAACTTTGCCTTCCATGAAAGCCAGCATCTCACAGATTCTAAAGCTGCAAGTTTCATCACGCTACGTGCAAATTTCAGCAAATGAGCAGCAAAATAAGCCCAAAAATACGTACAGCATTTGAAAAACAAGAGCATACATTTTTTCTTACCTTTTTCTTTCGTGCTAAAAAGAATAATCCACCGTGATATGACTGTATTTCCAGAATAACTAAAATATCCAGTGTGTATTTAGAAAAGAAAAAGTGAAAAAAACCGAAAACCTGCAGTATGTGTATGTATGCAGTGCACATGTCTCGCTCCTATCGGCTGCGCCTCCCTGCTGCGCAGGCTGCTCCATGCCTACAGGTGCTGCTGCTGCATCCTCCTCTCTGCCCGGTGTGTCAGAGAGCTAGCTATGTCCAACTTCTTTAGCTGACTTAAAGAATTCTGTCAGCTTAGGCATTTTCTTTCTTATTTCTTTGTCTCGAAGCTCCTTCTCACGAATTGCTTTTCTTTTCTGAGCACTGCTCTCGAATTTCTTCCCCGACATTTTTCAACGTTTCTTTACATCCAGATGACCACGCCCTGAAATTGTCTCAATTGTTTGATTGGTGAGCTCATGGTGCAATGGGAACTTTAGAGGCCACGTGGGTGAAGTAGGTCACTTGTAATTTGGATCAATCAGCAGCATTAAATTAGCATATAAGATGATTGACAGAAAACCTGACAAGTAATAAAACGTCTCTTTTGGGGTTTTTTTACGTGAAATGATAGGCCCCCTGAGGGTCATAGGCCCCTGGCCACCGCCCCGGTTGGCCTGTGCATTAAGGCGGCCTTGTTCCTGCCCCTCTAAAGGGCTCAACGTGTCCCTGTTTCTGAGTCAACACTTTGAATGAGCACTGCAATTAAATCTGCAACTCTTATCGGGTGTCTCTACCAGCTTTGCACTTTTAGGTGCAAATTCTCTATTGGATCTTTGTCGTGACTTTGACTGGGACATTGTAACAAATGTATGTGTTTTGATCTAAATCATGCTATTGTAGCTCTGGGTGTATGTTAAGAGTTGTCTTGCTGTAAGGCAATCCCTCCAACGCAATCTGAAATCTGTTGAAACCAGGGGCGTTTCCTGGACCTGGGAACATTGGGGGCTGAGCCCACACCTTTTGTAGAGGAATCTGGGGGAATCTATGCAGTAAAAAAGGCTTTTTATTCAAGCTTTCTTGAGCATTGTTGCCCATTCTTTAAAGCCAAATACTGCAATGTGTACTTCAAGATGTTAGTTATGACGATGTAAACAATATGTTTAAAATCAGTATTGATATTAAGTAAGACAGGATGATCAAATTAGTCAATGAGTAACAATTACTTTCATTAATTTTTTTCATTTTTCTTTCCGTGATTAGCACAAAAGTTAGTTCTGTGTCAGGTTGCATGGTGGACCTCTGCTGCTCTCTTTTCCTCATTCTCTGTCCTGTCTATGTAATCTGTAAACCGGGTATAACATCAGATTTATTTTATCATAATAGATGTTATCAAAAGGTAATCATCAAAGAGAACTGACTTTTGCAACATGATTAGCATTTCAGTGTAATTTATTGGGTAAATTGGCTAAATTGTTAATTATAAAATATAATTGATACTACTCAAAGGTTAAAGTGTATTGCATTTCTACAATCTCAATATTTGGATTTTATGCCTGCATGCAAGTATATGTGCATATGATAAATATAGAATGCAAACATAGTGAAAAAGTTTTATTTTCCTTAGTACATCCATGGAAATGCAGAGACCACAACAGGTCATTCAATTATATTGTAGTTAAGCAATCAACATTTATATCAGGTAGCCTAATCTTAATCAATAATCACATTGATGAATCTCTATATGAATAACTGCAAACATGAAATACAGCAGTCTTTGCATTCAGAACTAAAGTAAAACTGTTGTGGTATGGTCTAGTTTATTCTAGTGGTATACTCTGATTTTTTTCCTCCCAGACAATCATCAGTCCAAATGTTAAATGAGTAGTTGATTATAGTCAGTGACTTTAATCCAGCTCTGTTTTCTGTTCTGAATTTTTATCACTTCTTGTATATATAATGTTTAAATGAATGATAAGACCGAGAAATTGCTTTAATTAGTTAGAATTATTTATGGATTTTATGTATTTATCTTTACGTCAATCTTTGACCCCCATGTTGTGTGTCTGATGTCTGTCACTCAGTCTGAGCCCCGCCCCCTTTGTGTTTACAGCCCTGCTTTTATTTTGGTGTGACACCCCAGGATCATCACTGGCCCCCATTTAGCCCTCATTAAAAACTTCATAGATATATCCGTGCTCAGCAATCTTAATGAAGTATTTTAAAAAACATTCGGCGCTTGATAAGAAATGTTTGGGGCAAGAGCCGGGAATGCCCAGGAAAGGCAACGCCACTGGTTGAAATGTTTGAACAGTTTATATTCCTTGGAATAAACAAAGGGTTCATGACTGTGTTTGTCTATCACACAAATTCCCATCAAAAGCAAATAGAAGTTTGTGGTTGTAATATGTCAAAATGTGAAACACATCAAGGGCTATAATTGATTATTACAACCCTTAAGTACTTTTTGAAACAGACTTTGATAATCGAAGCAGTTTTGTCATTAATCTGTGAGTTTGATTTGGGTTAAATAAAAAAATGGGTTGCATCACTAAAAAGTCACCACAGTCACCAGCTGTTTTTTTAATCTATTTTTTTTATTTCCTAGAGTTGTTATGAAAAGACACTGGAACCATTACAGGGATAGAAACTGTGGTTGCAGAAAAAGGAATGTCATTTTTAGAAAAGCACAAATGTGTAACATGCATATTAATTGCCTGCTTATACCATGCAAACTAATTTCCATTGAGACCTTAGCAAACGGGCAGATATGCAGAAGGATATTAATGTTTCCCATTCAGAAAGTGAGAACAATCCCTTCTCCATATAGATTTGAAATCAGTGGCTGGAGTAAGACCTAACAAAGAGGCTTTTATTCCTCTCATCTAAAACAAAGAGATGGAGAAATCGAGAAATGTGAAAACTAACAGAGATATTAGACAGAAAGATAATGTAATGCAATGCTGCATTGCCTGTAAAGTACATTCCACTGTTGATGATTAAGCTTTTCAGTCAACTATGACAACTTTTTGGTGTAAGACTAATTGCATTTATGCTATTGGTTTAGCATATCTATGTTTTAGTGTCTGTTGCTTTATCATCTTAGTTTTAAATCGAATCTAAATTTTTGTCTGTTTCCTCTTACATTTGTCCACACATGTGTTTACACCACTGGGTAATTTGTTTATCATCACTGCCGGCAACTCAAGACCAAATAACTACACTCTGTGGATTGCAATCAATTCTCTATGCCCTTCTGTATTCATTAGATGCATCAGTTTTGCTTATGTTACATAAGCAAAACTGCATAAGCATTAAGTATTAGCTTGATTTGTTCCTGTTTACATATCATTGGAGGAACTAATTTATTATTCTCTTTGCATTCTAGTCATATGGATTATAAGATATTTCCCCTGGGTATTCCCGCTGCAATGTAATCTTGGAAACCATAGAGGCCAATAGGCATGTTTGCTTCAAATACATTACTGACAGTAACCTACAACATAAAAGAGCAATTAATTGAGATGCTGGAGCTTTTAAAGTCACAGTAATGCATTATTAACCAAACAGGCACTGTCGTACTTGGAATATCCAGGTTCAACTTTCAGTTTGATCACTTTATTTCTTATGAAACAGTAAGAAAAAATAAAGTTATCTCCACACTGAGAAAGAGTTAACGATTGAACAACAAATGTTACAAAGTCAAATTTTTAATTACTCCCACAGACCTAATTCACATTAATAATTCATTAAGTGGTAATAATGGGTAGAAGTACTTTAGTGATTTCATTTGGCTTAACCATTAGCCTTTATAAGTTTGTTATTATGTATTATTTCCACATCAGTATGCATGTTTAACCTTATGTTCACTAATCTGTCCTAACACACATATTAACAATATGCTTTATCTCTCCTTTAAAGCCATTCAGTCCAAAGGAACTGTAGTATGAAATATAATAAAACAAATTAAAAAATTGTAAAAAGTTTGGTCATTTATTTTACAGATGTATGTTAAAATAGCACAGGTGTTTAAGCTTAATTAGTATCATGGATGCCTTCAAAGATTTCATCACCAATTGAGCATATTTAAAGGAAACAAACTTGCTGCTGGGTTGTTCAGTATTTTTTGAGTGCACCACACAGATCAAGGAGCAAGAAGAGGAAAGGTGCTGGCTGTCTCATGTGCTCAGGAAGAATATTGTAGATCTTCATGTTGAAGGTAATGGCTGCAAGTGTCATATTGTGTTTTTTTTATGGACCTAAACACAGACAGGAGATAGGCAGAATCACATAAAGTTAGACTAAACAGAGGTAGATTACAACAACATGGAATGAACCAAAATGAGATGAGAAAGCAAAACAACCAGCAGAAAGACATGGAGAGTCACTGGAGCATCTAAGGAGAAGTGAAAGAAAAAAGATAGGAAATAAATGCTAATAAGGTAAAGAGCTAACATGAAACCAAACTCAAGTAGATTATGACAACAAAAACAATCTCCTAGCAATGTCCCTTTAACCACAGCTAACAATGTTATTAAAAGGTGTAAGCTAGATCGTGGGATGACATTTTCTCGGATGCTAGAGGAGCTGCAACCTCAGGAGGTTTTGATGCATTTAGAGTCAAAATGCATGTTGACAATCCCCAAAGTCTCTGGGCGAATACAATTTAGAATGATTTGCAAGTGGCATCTGCTCTTTGTTTACCTGGACTTTTCAAAGAACAGAATACACAACACATAATCTTAAACCTACTATGAAACATGAAAGGGAAATTCAGTTTTCTTTGACATAAAAGTAAACTCCAATTCTTTTATTTAATATGGGATGAATGACGCATAATGCTATCATACTTTTGTCAGTTTTAATTTATTTTAGAGATGGCTTTTTCTGTTTGGGAAGATACCAACACATTTCTGTGTGCCCATGAAGATAATAGTACATCTTTGTGTCACTGCATCTGATTTAAAGCAATAACTGCATGTCACATACATTATTCAATAGTATTTAACATAAAGTGCCTGCCTCCCAGTATATATCCATTTTATATTCTCAGCAGATTCAACTAATAAGGAGGAAAGTAAGCAAGTGGCTCCTTGGAAACTTACTTGCCTAAAGTACACTGTAATTTAAGTGAAAAATAAGTTCCTGCTGTTTTAATTGCATGTGCTGCTTTGCAGTTTGCTGCATGCAACCACAATATTTTGCAGCAAAACAACATCTTCAGCTCAGCTAAATTTCTTGTTCTTTTGTTTGCTTCTTACTCTACCTAGCTGAATTTCACATGGATTTATCAGTTTATAGCTTTTACATGTATAGATCCCTCAAAATCCAGTATTAACGGAATCTGCAAAAACCCACAAACCAGAAAAGCTGCATCTTTTCATGTTTTCATGTTCCAAACTCTTATATAACTATAGCAAACGTCCTGTATTAATCTCATTGTCCCAGTAACGTCTGAATCAAATGTTTTGGTTGCACATTAAATGCAACTTATCAAAAAAAGTTTTAATGTTTGCATTTTATTCTCCAAATTAATGTCCAATTTCATACCATTTTATAATGAAATGTCAATACAAAAAGAGGGAAAATCCTGAAAAAGATGGCTTGGAAATTTGTCTTGGTGATCCCTGTAAACCTATTAAAGATAGGGACAGTGAAGAGGGCTAATTAAAACTTGGTCTTAGAGGGTCATGGGGAAGTAAAACTTAAATAACAGCAGTGGTTGTTTGGTTGGCAGAGAGAAGGCAGGCTGAAGACTCATTGGAGAACCATTGTATGGAAGCTGAAGAAGCAATTACAGACAGAGTAGGGATATAAAATATGTTCTTCCGCAATGAAATGATCACAGTTGGAATAGTAATTTTTTGGTGCACATGATCACTGGCTGTTGGAAATGTAGACAGGGCTCAGTTTGGATTAATCTTTCTGAAGCTCTCCTGTTTGATTGTATTGGTAGAGGAAGTATGTTTAATACAGGATTCAAGCAACCTTTATTGGGGAGTTTTAAAAGTATACAATCTTAGGATAGGGAATGAAATCTGGAAATAATTTTTTCTCTTCTTATCCAGACATGTAAATGCATACATCAGACGTCATATTTTCTTTATTTCCCTGACTACAGTGCGAACATATTTTTAATTCATCAAACTGAATGTCACCTAAAACTATGTATTTGGTGTTTTTCTGATATAAATTTAAATGTATTTGAAGGATAACCCCTTGAGATGCACCATCTCGTTTTCGAAGGGGTCCTTAGAGCAAGCAACAATACAGACAACAGAATTACTGTGTACAACACATAACAATACTTCACGTTCACACCAGCTCTCCATAAACATATAAACTAAACATACCAGCCCTCTAAGTACGTTGATACAGTAAGTATACAGTTATCACTTATACCATACAGGTTCAGTACAGTTCCTTATAATGAAGTTATGTGATGGTTGAGAGTGGGTATAATCTAAAGCAAGAGCATGTATTCTGCAAATAATCATGTAATGATGTCCTACAGAGATTAACAGACGCAATGGATCTGATTGCACTTGGTAAATTGTTCCAATCTGATGGATATAATACAGGCAGTTATCTATTATAATCAGCCCCAGTCTGTTTGTATTGGATTCAGATTTTTTTCTCTCCAGAAATCTAAAGGCACATGTTGAAAATTATCTTTCTGTGTCTCACTCCAGTGTTCCTTGGTGTTTCTGGCTTGTCAACCTACCAGGTGCGCCCCAACAGCATGTGTGTTCAGTGGCAGCCTCTTCTACACGCCACATCATACCGGGTCTCCATACAGTCTACGCTCAGTAAGTACATTTACTGGTGGATGCTCCATCAGTTTACCTAGCTTTTGAAAAATCTTCTTAGTTTTTCACTTGGAAAGTGAATCTAAAAGACAGATATATTTCAATGTTGAAACAGAAGAATCCAAACACATTAAATAAAGATTTTTTTTAAGTATGCTTAGAAATTTTGCTTTGCTATCCATTTCTTTGGGAACACAAATATTTTGGGTCATAAACCTTTATGAAGGCTTTTATTGCACAGAGAGGACAGAACAGAACAATAAACATCGTAAATAAATTAACTATTATGGTAGAAAAGAAAACTATTGGAGATGGGAAGAACACTTCAAACTCTCCACTCAGTGATGATGTTCTATATTCAAACAAAATAAAATAATGTGCATTTCAACAGTAACACTGGCATATCTGCAATCATATGTTTGCTTTTTGTGAATGTTAGTTTTTTTATTAAATCTTCTGAATATGTATCCATACAATGATGATAAACAAGATTTTCTGATGTGACTGGAATTCAATTTATTTAATAAATAACAAGCTTTTTAGACTTGTATTTGTTAACCTGTCTAGGTTCTGACTCCATGCTATTATACAAGTTTCCTTGAGGATGTATATGTTGGTGTCATAAAAATGCCTTCAAAATGCCATCAAAATCATTTAAAGTCTTTTCAGCTCATATTGTTTAATGGTAAGGCTGTTGGCAAAAGACAGGCAGCCACATGGTGAAAGTGAAAATAGTGTTTAACTAAAGTTAAAATAAACTTAGATTCAAGCAAACATAAAAATATACTCAGAAATGTACGGAGTCTGAAGAAACTTAACAGTAACAAAAGCATATCTGGAGAAATTTGAAGGATCTGACAATAATTGACTGAATTGAGGAGTATAAATTCTGAGGAGGGAGATAGGATTAAGCAATAAATGAGACATATTAACAGAGAATGCAACTGGGAGGCTGGAGGGAACTGCTGTTGAGATGAAATATGTAGACAATAACTAAACAGAAGCTAACTAAACACAAAAGTGAATAGAAACAAATAAATCACAAGAACATACAAAACAAAGCACAATCAGGACAATAGTTAACAGGTTACAATAGGTTAGAACACTCATGACTTATCCAGATTGACCCTAAACAAAGACCTTGGGAGTTAGTCTTGGTTAACCCATTTGATAAATTCTATCAACCACATTTAGACATCCAGGGACAGACTTCTGTGGGTTCCTTTTCATCTTTAATTTTACAACATGCAAATGTTTTTTTCCAAGTTTTGTTTGAAGGAGGAGGTGAACCAACAATATGTTATACTACTATATATATACGGTTAAATCACATTATCAGGACACTTTGGTTAAATATGTTCAAGAACCTATTTCAAACGCCTTATAAGTATAGATGATTTATGATGAACAAGTTTGTCATACAGAGTTTTTTGACCCAATTTATTCTTTATTTTCTGCCTTGTCTTTTGATGATGTGGATTCTGTGCTATGTGCTGCTGACCTACGCAAAAAATGCTTCCCAAATAAGATTGAATGCTTACTGGTGCACTTGAAGAAGCGGTGCTTTTAAATTGATCAAGTATATTTTACTTTATCCTCCCACCTCTGCAAACATGCAAGAACAATCTGATACTCATTTGTACTTGTACTGTACAGACTTTACCATCTGATATACATAGTCAAGAATTTGAAAAACTATATTTTAGACACTTTGCTTATCAGTTAAGGAAAAAGATGTTTGTAACTAATTTCATTTGGCTGCTTTTTATCACATCTTGGAGTGCAGGTTGACAGTTAAATCAGAAATTTACAAATTCTTATCATCACTGTTTGACATTAAATCAGACAAAATATTTCTTGTTTTAAAACAGTCAGGATTCCCAAAATTATTTTTATTTGCTAAATGTCTTAATAATGCGAGATGTACTGAAATGTCGGCCCATTCCTCCCGACAGAACTGCTGTCTAACGTTTGCACGACACATGGCAAGAAAAAAGGTTTACTCTGATTTAATTTTCTCACTGTATTTTCCAATACAGTGAGAAAAATAGTTTTTTGCTTTTTATACAGTGTGCGTAAACATCTTGTTTTAATTGTAAGTCTAAAGTTTTCCTCTTCGTAAAACCTAAACAGACGCTCTGTGTGAGCCAACTTTGTCTCAAATGGTGATATGTTGTGTGAGAACCACCATCTGTGCAGTAGCACCATACAAAAACACCCCTGTTAATGAAGTGTTCATTTTCAAAACAAATAAAGGTGCTTTCATGTGTGCATCTTGTTTGCATGACAAATGATTACACAAGCATTTTAATGACCACGAGTGCAATTTCACAGTCCTATTTCTTTTTTGCCCCTGACCAGAGTTGAGCTCGGTGACACACTGTTCTTATGACTATCTTGTGCCAAAACCCTGCTGTAAACTTATTTAGCGCAATAACAGCCGTTTATATCTCTGAATAACATTTCCAAATATATAGTGTCTGCTGGATCAGTGCTATGTATTAAAAATATAAAGGAGAGTTATATGTTATCTTTCATTGCAGCTGCACACATACCTGGGTGAGGCCAGATTTCAGTTGACTTTAATCTACATAGACCCAACTGGCTGCTTAGACAACTTAAAAATTGTAAAAGTGTGACAATTAGGCGGCGGTTATTTCCTTTAATCTCGGCTGTTTCCTGATTGATCAGTCTTCAACATGAGACACATTAAGAAATTAGACTATTGAAACTGAAAAATGGCAATCATTGGAGTGTTTTTTTTGTAGGCTTTTTGTTTTCTGTAGAAAACTGACACCAAATGAGTTTAATATGTCATAATACATTATGCTTTTAAACTTTGACGATGTAAAATAAACACAGGGGATTTACCCATCTGTAATAAAAAACAAACCAATATTACCACCTGTTGTATAGTGCCTATAAAAGGTATTGACCCCCATGGATGTTTTACCCTTTTATTGCTTGTACAAATCAATAATAATCAACTACTAAACACTGAATATTTGTGCAATCAGTTATTTTCTGGTAAATGTTTTTTTTGTCAATATTTTGTAGAAATAGTTTTCTTTATTTTTTTTATTTTTTTTTTTTGAAAAAGCATTATTTTGTTGATAATGATGGACTTGTAAAAACAATATAAAGGGTAAAACAAAGAAGGGATAAATACCTTTTGTAGGTGCTGTATGTAAAAATGCACCAGTCAGAATTTTGTGGCATGTTTCCGATATCAGGTTTTTTGCATTGCTGATACAGACTTACTCTTTAAGAACTAAGACAGAAAAGATTTATGAACAAAATTCAAAATATTATTTTCCAGGCTCCTTGTAATAAGCTGTCATTCATTGTTTGTTTTAGGAGCTGAGGCAAAGTCGCACTGCTATGGTTTTACTGCAGGGTTTTACTATTTTGATTCAAAGACAAAAGGATTATGTGGTTTACATTTTAAATTGTCCACATCTTTATTTGCATGGTTAGCATAACTGAAGCAGCAGTCTCACTGTGTAGAAAGTATTGCTCTCTCTCACTCTTTCACAGCCTTAATAAGCAACAGACCTGTCTCATCGGTTGTCTAACTTCAAGTTTTCTGTGTCATTGGTTTACCAAAAAAAGTTTTTTCTTCCCTGGTTTAAACATAATGCCCAACATGATGGAGAAAAATATCTCTTGAGAAAGAATATCTTGATATGAGTTTTTTATTATTTATTTGACTTTTATGATTACTTGCAGATGGTCAGAGACAAGAACTAAACCTGGGGGGTTCAGCTTCGCGCCACTGTTTCTATGACCTCACTCCCAGTAGCCAGTACCAGATCAGTATTTACACACAAATGCAAGAAATGGAAGGACCGTCTGTATCCATTACTGACATGACACGTATGTATGCATGCTTTTATTCTCAGAAGAGAAAAATATGCTTTCAAACCTATTCATCAACCATGACTCACTCTCATTTAAGCCCTGTTCCTCCAAAATCCCTGTAGCTCCTCTCTGCCATGCATTTATCTCAGTTCTGCAATATGTTCTATTTACTAAAGCTGACTTTTAGTCAGTCATTTCTCCATCTCTCTTTGAGAAGATAGCTTCTGCTGTTGCAGTTCATTGGTCGGCTTATGAACTGAGCTGAATTTCACATCTCTATGGATAAAGAGCACTCACCTTACAACTAGGGTTAGAGAAAGATGAATAGATGGTCACATTCACCCACACACTCAATGACAGATGCTCACACACACATTCCCACTTTAATAGAGAAGACAGCTGGTAATTAAATTTAACAGCTCAAGGGTTTGGTTTCAGCAGGATTGAAAAGTTCTCATTTCTATTTCAGTAAAAATTAATGTGAGAATATTTTTATTAGGATCCAAAGTAAGTTAACTTGAAATGCTTTAAGGTATTCAACTAATATAAAGTATTAATTTTAACCAGTTGTATCCAATGGGATAAAAAAAGTGCTCCGTGGAGCTGTTGTTCAGACTCTCTTGAATTGATCTTGTTTTCTCTGTGCTGAGGCCTCTCTAAGTTATTTTAACACACAAGCACACTAAAACACACGTTTTGTGGTGGTGTACTTTACGTTTTGGGAACTCCTTGTGTTTCACACAGCTTTTCTTGGGGTGGTAAGGTCTCGCTAGCTCAGATAGCTTAGCTTCATTGCGGCTATGGCTACTCTTCTCTCTCCTGTCTCTAACTCTTCTCTTCTCTCTTGCTCTCTCTGTCAGATGTTTAGTTACTTCCCTGCCTCCTTTAGTGATAATGGTAACTGTAATAAATGTAATATTTTTGTAGATTTGGAGGCGAGGGTATCAGAATTAGAAGCACGGCTCCGCGCTGTTGAAAAACCTGGGTGACGATACGTAGGAAGCATAGTTCTAGGACCCAGCCCCCGGGCCACCACCAACCGGTCCGCGTTTCTAACAGATTTTCCCTGCTCAGCGACACACCCGCTGAGAAGCCGACCCTGGTAATTGGCAGCTCCATAGTCAGAAACGTGGCATTAGAGACACCATTGACCATAGTCAAATGCTTGCCAGGGGCCACGGGCGACATCAAATCCAACCTGAAAATGCTGGCTAAAGATATGCGTAAATACAGTAAGATTGTTATTCACGCTGATGGTAATGACACCCGGTTACGCCAATCGGAGGTCACTAAAATTAGTGTTGCTTCGGTGTGTAAGTTTGCTAAAACAATGTCAGACTCTGTAATCTTTTCTGGTCCCCTGCCTGATCGGACCAGTGACGACATGTTTAGCCGCATGCTGTCATTCCATCAATGGTTGTCTAGGTGGTGTCCTGCAAACGATGTGGGCTACATTGATAACTGGCGAACTTTTTGGGGAAAACCTGGTCTGATCCGGAGAGACGGCATCCATCCCACTTTGGATGGAGCAGCTCTTCTTTCTAGGAATATGGCCGAATTTATTAGTCCTCCAAAACACTGACAACCCAGGGTCCAGACCAGGAAGCAGAGTCGTAGTTTAACCCACCTCTCTGCTGCTTCTGTACTGTTACCCACCCATTACCCTATAGAAACAGTGTCTTGCCCACGGCCAAAATTAAATGGATTAAAAGTTAAGCCAACAAAAGCAAATTATGGAAATCTCATAAAGATAAATACGACTTTGACTGAACAGAAAAATAAATCTATTAAATGTGGTTTATTAAACATAAGATCTCTCTCCTTAAAGACTTTGTTAGTAAATTACTTGATTGGTGATAATCACATTGATTTGCTTTGTCTCACAGAAACCTGGTTGCAGCAGGAGGATTATGTCAGTATAAATGAGTCAACTCCTTCCAGTCATTTAAATTTTCACATTCCTAGAAATACTGGGCAAGGAGGAGGAGTTGCAACCATTTTTCGTTCTGATTTACTAATTAGTCCCAGACCAATTGATAGCTACAGTTCTTTTGAACATCTAACCCTTAATTTTCCTCATCCAAGTTGCAAAACATTAAGACCATTTTTGTTTGTGGTTTTGTATCGTCCACCAGGCCCTTACTCTCAATTCTTGGATCAGATCTCACATTTTTTATCTGATTTAGTATTAAATACTGATAGGGTCATTATAGTGGGGGACTTCAATATTCATGTGGATACTGAAAGTGATAGCCTAAATGCAGCCTTTAGTGCTATTTTAGACTCAATTGGCTTTACTCAAAAAGTACAGGGATCGACCCACTCAGGCAAACACACTTTGGACCTTGTACTGACATACGGTATTGAGTGTGAGGAAATAACAGTCCACCCACATAACCCGGTCCTGTCTGACCACTTCTTAATAACTTTTGAATTTACTTTAACTGATCATCTTAAATCTGAAAGAAAATTTCATTATAGTAGAGCTTTATCAGACAATGCTGTAACAATTTTTAAAATATCTGTTCCATTCTTACTTTCCTCAGTGTCTCAGAGTAACACAGTGGATGGCAGCCATTCTATCTCTAACCCTTCAGAAATTGATGGTCTGGTTCACAGCGTTACGTCCTCATTGCGTTTGGCATTAGATAGTGTAGCCCCCTTAAAAAGAAAGTGGCTAACCATAGGAGGCTGACTCCTTGGTTTAACGCAGAGTTGCATACTTTAAAGCAGAATACTAGGAAGTTGGAGAGAAAATGGCGCTCTACACATCTAGAGGATTCCTATTCAACCTGGAATAACAGTCTACTGCTGTATAAAAAGACCCTTCGACAAGCTAGAACAGCATATTTTTCATCATTAATAGAGGCAAATAAAAACAATCCTAGGTTTCTTTTTAGTACAGTTGCCAAACTTACACAGAGTCATAGCTCTGCTGAGCCAACTATTCCCGCAGCTCTTAGCAGTGATGATTTTATGGGATTCTTCATAAATAAAATTAATTCTATTAAAAATAAAATCATTGGCATCCTCCCAAACATGATTTCTTCTTCCTCAGTAAATGAGGCAGCATCAGAAAGAACTGTAGAACCTCAGTTGTGCTTAGGGTGTTTTGATTCAGTCGAGCTTTATGAATTATCAAAATTATTAGCCTCATCTAAACCTTCAACTTGTATGTTGGACCCAATTCCAACCAAATTATTTAAAGAAGTGTTCGCTTTGGTTACTGGGCCCATTTTGGATATGATGAATCTATCCTTAGTAAACGGATACGTACCACAGGAATTTAAAATAGCTGTAATTAAACCTTTACTCAAGAAACCTTCCCTTGATCAAGATGACTTAGTGAATTACAGACCTATATCTAACCATCCTTTCTTATCCAAAATCCTTGAGAAAATTGTTGCTAATCAAGTCTGTGAGCATCTAAACAGTAACGAGCTGTTTGAAGAGTTTCAGTCAGGTTTTAGAGCTCATCATAGCACTGAAACAGCACTGGTGAAGGTTACTAATGATATTCTCATGGCCTCAGATAATGGACTTGTGTCTGTTCTGGTTTTGTTAGATCTCAGTGCTGCTTTTGACACAGTCGATCATAATATTCTCTTAAAAAGGCTTGAACATGTTGCAGGGATCAAAGGAACAGCACTAGGCTGGTTTAAATCATATTTGTCTGACAGATTCCAGTTTGTTCATCTAAATGATCAATCTTCTTCACTCTCAAGGGTTACTTGTGGAGTTCCACAGGGTTCTGTGCTTGGACCAAATCTTTTCACCATATATATGCTTCCAATTGGTAGAATCATTAGACAGCATGGGATAAATTTCCACAGCTATGCCGATGATACACAACTATATTTATCCATAAATCCTGATGAACCCAGTCAGTTAGGTAGATTACAGGCATGTCTGGAAGACATAAAAACATGGATGAATCTAAACTTTTTGCTTTTAAATTCTGACAAGACAGAAGTTGCTGTCTTTGGACCAGAAGTTCTAAAACAGAAACTGATTAGTCAATCACTTCATCTGGATGGGATTAAATTGGCCCCCAGTAATAACGTAAAGAACCTCGGCGTTATTTTTGACCAAGACTTGACATTGAAATCCCATATTAAACAGGTTTCTAGGATTTCCTTCTTTCACCTCCGGAATATTGCTAAAATTAGAAACATCCTGTCCAGGAGTGATGCTGATAAACTAGTCCATGCATTTGTTACTTCAAGGCTGGACTACTGTAATTCTTTACTATCAGGTAGTCCACAAAATGCCATTAAAAGCCTTCAGTTGATCCAAAATGCGGCAGCAAGAGTTCTGATGAATATTAAAAAGAGAGATCACATTTCTGCTGTTTTAGCTTCCCTTCATTGGCTCTCTGTTAAATCCAGAATAGAATTTAAGATCCTTCTTCTTACATACAAAGCCCTTAATAATCAAGCTCCATCATACATCAGAGATCGAATTGTTTCATATGTTCCCAACAGAGCACTTCGCTCTCAGATTGCAGGTTTACTTGTAGTTCCTAAGATTTCTAAAAGTTGAATGGGAGGCAGATCTTTTAGTTATCAGGCTCCTCACCCGTGGAACCAGCTCCCAGCTTTAGTCCGTGAGGCAGACACTCTGTTTACTTTTAAGGCCAGGCTTAAAACTTTCCTTTTTGATAAAGCTTATAGTTAGAGTGGCTAAGGTCATCCTGAGCTATCTCTGTAGTTATGCTGCTATAGGCTTAGACTGGTGGAGGACAGACTTACCAATTTTCTTCACTCTGCTACTTCCTTTTCTTCTACTACTCTCCAGTTGTATTACATTACATTCTGATATTTCGACCGTTAACTTTGTGTTCTCTCAGTGTTTTTCTCTCCATAGAAGATATACCTGGTCTGGTATCCTGCTTGGCTGGAATGCCCTGTTGGACGGGGGGCATCGACTGGGATGGTGCTCCCAGTGGCTGAACATCCACTGTGTCCTGTTATCAACTTTTTACTTTCTGTAACATAGAAAGTACTCTTATATCAGATCTTCTGTTCCTTCTGTGTTTCTGCTCTGTCTTCTGAAACCCCCAGACGGTCATGGCAGATGGCCACTCCTACTGAGCCTGATTCTGTTGGAGGTTTCTTCCTGTTAAAGGGGAGTTTTTCCTCTCCACCGTCGCTACATGCTTGCTCAGTATGAGGGATTGCTAAAGGATTGCTGTGGTTGGAAAGTCTGCCCAACCTCACGCCAATGACTGACGCAATCTGCTGGGATTCCTTAAATGGGAAACTTTTTAACTGATTGGAATGTTTGTATAAATGTATTGAAATGACTTCTTGTTAAGTGCCTTGAGATGACATCTGTTGTGAATTGGCGCTATATAAATAAACTGAATTGAATTGAATTGAATTGAAAAATAAATCTTACTATAGATCCCTCTGAATATATTACAGCTAGCCCTGGACTGATGTAAATACTTCTCCTGTGCAGCGTTTTCCAGGCTATCTATTATCTATTTTTGCAGCTAACAGATAGTACGGAATGTGTTGAATAATTGTAGCCTAATTAAAGGTTGGCTGGTTAAATTAGGAGAAATTGGGCAGCTGGATACTCTGTGAACTTACATTTTCCTGTATGCTGATATTTTTGGACATCCCAGAATTCAGTTGTTAAAGGTTCAAGAACTAGAAAGTTTTCTTTTACTTTACTTCTTTTACTGTGCTTCCTAGTTTAATATTTGGGTGCAAAAATAAGCTATTTACTGTATGTTTGTATTTGGCAGATAAACTCTATGATGGCCTTGCCTTAAGACATTGTTGTATTTTCTTGTGTTTTTCTGTTTGGTTATACAAATTTAGTGCCAGAGCCCACTCCGGTTCCCACGGAACCACCCATCACAGAGCCCACTCCTACCATCCCACCTGCTAAAGAAGGTAACCCTGAACCATCACATGAACAACAGCCTTTTGAAGTGCATTTTAGTCCGATTCCTATCAACCTAAGTAGGTAATTTTGTAAGCAGTTTCAATCAGAATAGTCCTCTGTCAAATATGTTCTAAAGAGGAAAAAACACCCCTATTGGCACCCCTGGTGAAGACATGTAAAAAGCCTTACATTTAATTGATATTTATTGCAATAGTATAATTTCACACTGAGTATATTTATTTTGAGTCAATGTGAGTATATTTATTTTGAGTCAATGTATCAAGCTAGAAAAAACACTGCTGTTAAAAAGAATAAGCTTCTTTCTGCATAAAATAATCAAAACTGTTTCTATACAATGTATAAACCAAAGCATGTTTTATTGTCTGTTAGACAGATGTGGGTTCCTTTACTGTGAGATGGCAAATGAAATGGACGATTTTCTGTTCCTTTCTTGCGACCGTGTGGCTGAGTAGGCCTTTTGGAGAAAGCGCTCCGCTGTCTCTCTAAGGGTTCATCAAGGGAGTACAGTTCAGTGACATCCCTCACTTATTAATATAAAACATATCTGAGCTCCGTCCAATGAGTTTACCTTCTTCTTTAAAATGTTTTTTGAGCTTGCAGACATCCCTGGGACTGATTTTGCTCCCACAGCAGACCACAGCACAGTACATTGCAGCTGCAACAAAAGACCATGAGAAGATCTCCAGCATCCTGCCTGAATGAGGCTGAGAGATTCTGAGTTTCCTCAAAAATTAGTCTACTTATCCCCTTCTTGCACACAGCTTTGGTGTTGGTGCTCCAGTCTTTCCGGTTGTTATAGTGTCCCTAAACACAACATAAAATACTTTAAGTATTTATATCTGTTGGCCACCTCCACCTTCTCTCTAATATGACTTGATACTAGTTTTGTAGTCAAGACCGCACCACCTGAGACCAAGACGTTACAGAAACCAGAGAGTTACTAGACTGAGACAAGACCAAGACCATATATATCAAATAAAAATAACACAACTAAATAAATTGAGTTTTTTATGGAAATTATTAATTATGTAATCTTCAGTATGTGAGAGAAAGTTCAGCTAAAAATGAAAAACTTTCAAAAAGTTAAGTTATTGATTTTCTAACCCAAATGCAGACTCAAACAGCAAGACCAAATAGTAAAGAGAGATTTATTCAAAATATGTGCGAGTAAACTGCAGCTCTGCAGACTGATGGAGCAGCAACTGCAGCAGCACGTTCACAGTGCAGGTCTTAATGCTGAATTCTGACTTTTTTTTAAAATCCGATTGTTGTGTGTCTGTGGGTGTAGGTGTGTGTGTGTCTGTGTGTGCGGTTGTTCACACTAATTTAAATGTGACTGCCATCAGACTACAGTGTGAAGTGTTCAGGAATCCAAAATGCACTGCATGTGCAGAAAACGACAAAACGTCAGAGGCTGCAGACGCTGTTTCTTATCAGCGTTGCATATTAAATGATTAAAAGTATGTTCAAGCTCTCCTTCAGCCCAAGTTTGAATGAATGTAACTTTAAAAAGCACAAACTTTAAAAGCTTCTGTGATGTGATTTGCAGAGTTCCCTTTTAAAGTGCAGGCAAAATACCAAAAGAAAAAATTACATTTTTTTTCATTTTACAGCTGAAAAAGATCCTGTAACTATGAAGGCATATTCAAAAGTTTGTTCTTTTGTAGCGGTCCTAACAAACTGGTGATGAATCCAAGTTACAGACGGAGACTGATACAATAATTAGCCTTTTTCAGAGGAATAAATACCAGGAAGACTTCAGCTGATTTTTTTTAAACGGATGCAGCAATTTATGAAGACACGAGTTGTCCTTAAGACTAACTGCAATGATTACAGAACGTTCTATAATCCCCTTTTTGTTAAAGAAAATTACAATAAAACACGATAGATTTTCAAAGTAAATTAAGCACTTTATTTCAAAGCGCATTAACTTGGCGCTCCCAGCTGCTCTAAAACAGACTGAGCACTCTGCTTCTTAATGAAACGACCTAGTGGAAGTTCTTATCTGGTTTTACTAATTTATTTATTTTACCTTCTACCTTATTTGCATTTACGTTTACCCATCTCTGTCTTTAATCTGGACCCTGAAAAATCCTTCACTTTCAGACCACAAAATATAATCTGGAGCATTTTGGACATTTTTTCCCCCAAAAAATGTTTACCAACTATAAATAAATGTTACACATGTCAGCTAGTGTGAATCAGTTGTGAATATATTCTGCATGTTGAGCTGACAAAATAACGAACAACCAATAAAAAGCAAGAAAGGAGGATAATGCTCTGCAAAGTCCGTCTGCTGCTGCTCAGTCGGATGAAATGTGACATGAGCATACAGACTGCAGTCGCTTTTAAAAACTCAGCTATGTATCTGAATTAATACCATATATGAAAGTGACCTGCCTCGGGGTAAAAAAAAAAAAAAAAGAATTGTACTGTTCAGACAGTCATAAAAATATCAAATTTGATGCCCATTTGCCTGCTGGTTCTATAAAAGAAGATGCCTCACTCTTTATTACAAACCAACACCTAGCAGGAGGGCCATGGCAGTTATATAGTTACTGTATTGTGTCAGTGTGCGGGTTTTGGGCCAAGCAAATATGGATATAACCATGAACAAAGAGTGGTGTTTTTCTAATTGGACTGGTACAGGAGCACCCACTGGCAAACTGTAAATCAGCGCCTATGGCAGCTGCAGCTGGGGGAAATCGTTACACTACCAATAATTTAAAGTTATCAGCTGTTTTTAAGGGGGTCCTTTTTTCACTCTTATCAGTAAGGCATGGACAGAAAGCCTATCAGCAATGGTCTCGAACGGTCTCATTCAAAAATCCTGATTCCACCCTGTCCGAGACCAAGTAAAAATGCCCTTGATACCAAAATGAGACCAAGAACCTAAATAAATGGTCTCAAAACCGATCTCACGACCAAATCCATCAAATCAAACTTTATTTATAAAGTGCTTTTCATACAAGAAGTTGCATCACAAAGTGCTTTACAGATTAAAATGACTCCACATAAAACCACCTTCCCTCCCCCACAGATTTAAAAGCATGGTCACAGTTATACCCCCCACCCCCCAACCCAACTCCCATGCACACACACAGTTAAAAGAAAAAGTAAAAAAGGACATTGGGCCAAGTGCAGATGAACCATGCAAGGAAACGCCATGAGAGGAGCCATCTGCCCCGGCAGCGGTAGATTAACAGCAGCAGCCGAGGCGCTGACACAGGGCACCCAGTGGAGACAAGCCCAAGACCCCCACCTCCACCCAAGCTCCACCTGGAGAGCACCCAGGCAGCCACAGCCGACCACCACTCCCGGGGCAGAGGGCTCCCACAGAGGAAACACTGGAACGGGGATTAAGATAAATTAGTAAAAGTAAGTAAAAGTTTAAAAAAACAAAAAAACAGTAAATTAGTGTGCTAAGATTAAATAGTAAAACACTGATAAAAATGTATCATATAAAACATGCAGAGCAATTAAACAAACAGTAATAAATAATAACCAGTTAAAAGCTAGGCTAAAAAGGTGAATCTTGAGCCTGCTCTTAAAAACATGAACGTTCTCTGCAGCCCTGAGGTCCTCTGGCAGCCTGTTCCAGAGGTGAGGGCCATAAAATTGGAAAGACGCCTCGCCACGCGTGTGTGTCCTGACTATTGGGGTGACAAGGAGACGGCTGCCAGAGGAGAGCAGAGACCGCGAAGGTTTATATGGTAAAAGCAGTTCAGAGAGATAAGAAGGCCCAAGACCATTAAGACACTTAAAAACCATTAAAAGAACCTTAAAGTCGATCCTGAAATGTACGAGGAGCCAATGCAGTGATTTTAAGACTGGCGTAATGTGCTCCCGCCTCCTGGTCTTCGTCAGGACACGTGCTGCTGAATTTTGTAGTAGTTGTAAGCCTGATTTACTCTTTTGGGAAGACCAGAAAGCAGGGCATTACAGTAATCAATTCTACTGGAGATTAAAGCATGCATCAGCGTCTCCGTATTGGCCCGAGAGAGAATGGGGCGGACTCTGGCGATGTTCTTTAGTTGATAAAAACCTATTTTAGTAATATTTTTTATGTGAGGAATAAAAGTCAGCTCAGAGTCAAAAATCACGCCCAGGTTCTTCACTTGTAAAGAGGGATTAAAAGACAGTGATTGTAGTTTTGGTAAAAGTTTCTCTCTCTGAGCCTCAGGACCGATGATTAAAACTTCAGTTTTGTCCTGGTTGAGCTGGAGAAAGTTTTCTGCCATCCAGGATTTAATGTCTAAAATGCAGTTAAAAAGTGCATCCATTGGCCGTGTGTCATCGGGAGACATGGAGATGTACAGCTGTGTATCATCAGCATAACTGTGAAAGTTGACTCCATGTCTTCTGAAGACGCTGCCAAGAGGGAGCATATAAAGGTTAAAAAGCACTGGGCCTAAAATCGAACCCTGGGGCACACCACATGTGATCTTGTGGACCTTAGAGGAGCAGGAATCTAAACTTATCATAAAAGTCCTGTCTGTGAGATAGGATGTGAACCATTTGTGAACAGCACCAGAGAGGCCGATCTGTTTTAAACGGGTTAAAAGAATAGTGTGGTCTACTGTATCAAAGGCAGCGCTTAGATCCAGTAGAACCAACACTGTCACCTTCTGTGCATCATAGTTTAATCTAAAATCATTTAAAATCTTCAAAAGGGCCGTCTCTGTGCTGTGGTTCACCCTTAAGCCAGACTGAAATTTCTCCAGGACATTATGCTCATTAATAAAATCATTAAGTTGAATTAAAACAATTTTTTTCTAAAATTTTGCTTAAAAAAGGTAAGTTAGATACCGGTCTAAAATTGTTCAAATCATTAGAATCTAAATTGCTCTTCTTCAGCAGGGGCTTCACTACCGCCCCTTTAAAGGCGGCAGGAAAGACCCCCGTCTAAAGGGAGCAATTCATCATGGTTAAAATCTCATCCCTAAAAGATTCATAAAATGGCTTAAAAAAGGAAGTGGGAATTGGGTCCAAAACACATGTGGTGGGCCTCACTGAGGAGAAAACTTTATCAAGAGTCCCAGCATCTACCAGGACAAAACCGTCCAGTGTTTCCTCTGGTAGAGACACACAATCAGATTTGTCTAAAACCATGTTACACTGAGAAGATAAAATATTACATCTGATGGTGTCTACCTTCCCTCTGAAGTGGTCTGCGAACTCCTCACAAAGAGTGCTTGAGGGGGTTTTGGGAAATGCAGTAGTAGCATTGTTAAAAAGTTTGTCAATGGTGGAAAAATTAATTTTGGAATTATTTTTTGTTCCGAGATGATTTTGGAGAAGTATGAATTTCTTGAATTTCTTACTGCATTGTTGTATAATTTGAGAAGATCTGTGTATATTTGATGGTTTATTGTGGGTTACGTTTCCTCCATTTTCTCTCTGCCGCCCTACAATTTCTCTTTATTTTTCTGAGGTTTTCATTTTTCCACAGCGGTGCAGCTTTAGATTTTAAACTTTTAACTTGTAGTGGAGCAAGCTGGTCAAGAGTGGACTGAAGCCTTCTGTTAAAATCATTGACAATACAATCACAGGGGGCAGGTAAAACAATAGGAGGATTCTTTTAAAAAATTTCCAGAAAACCTGCAGCCACTTCAGGGATTAGATGACGCTTCCTGACAGTTCTCACAGAGGCCTCCTGCTGGATAAAACTGGTGATGTTAAAAAACACACCAAGACTGATCTCGAATACTACAACACCACTTGAGACATTTGCCAATTTTTTAAAGTGCTTTTAATAATGGGAAGACAGAAAAACATGCCATCAAATGCATCTATTTGTAAAGTCAAAGCAATAATTAGGACAGGAACATTGACAAACGCGGCTTTGGTAAGTTTAACTGCTTTAAGGCCTTTAGGAAGATGCTTACAGAGGTTTAACCAAACTCCAATGATTAATGTTAAACGGCATTAAAGTTTTTAGTGTGGGATTATGCTGCTGCAGTAAAATATTTTTAAAGAAAAGCTTTTCACAGATCTTTAACAAGAGTACCAATACTTGTGGAGCCAGCAGTAGCAACATAAGCTTAAACGTATGTGCTTCTTAAATAATAAGAAACTAAGTTTAAATAGAATTTGATGTCTTATTTGACATCTTAAATTTTCTGGACAAAGGGAAGACTACAGTAGAGGTTTTGGCACATTTTCTTGTCCCAGTTGTTGTTTCAACTTAGAGTGGGCTTGGTTGTTTAAACCAAAGCCCCTCAAAGTTGAAGTGATCCTACTTCAAGGGTTTGATTAGAGAAATAAAATGAAAGATAAATCTGAAATCTAATTAACATTAAAGCACATTGCCAAATAAGTCATTGATTAATAAAACACTATACTGGTTGACAAAAATTGTATATGTTTGTTTCTCATTATATGCTAGGTTTGTTTGCCTCCTCTTTGCGTGTGTGTTTGCTTCAGCCTGCAATAACTAATATCACATGTCTCTGTTGCCATTATTCTGTCATTTCTGAGCTAAAACTACTCGGGTCACATTGGGGGAGAAACAGAGCCTCTAAACCACTGGCTTCAGTCCAACAACAGTTTCACTTTTGAATTACTTTTTAAATGTGCTTGCCTAAAACAGAATCTCGGCAAATACATGTTTACAATCCACATATCAACTGGCTCAACACATAGCCTCACATCATTTATCAGTGGCCCCTGAATCCTAACTGGCAAATGAAAGCAGGAGGGATCCATGTTTGTCTGTGTGAGTGAGGCATCTTCCTTTATAGAAGATATCTGTGAGCTGTACTGGTGCTGTGCACCTTCGCTTATCTCTACAGTCCATCAGCCTGCAGAGCAGCAAAATTATGATACACAGATTGCTGTACAGAAAATAAAATATGGTCCACAGTCTTTGGGCTAAGATGTTTTCTCCATTCTTGAATCACCAAATCAGTCCCAGAAAATGCCTCTTTGGCTCCACGAAGTTTGGAAATATTCCTGCATGTTTTTATGTTACGACCAGAGGTGGGTAGAGTACCCAGACTTGCATTCAAGTAAGAGTAACACTCAAGTAAAAGTATAAAGAAGCCATCCAAGAATTTACTATGTAAAAAGGTTACTCAAGTACTGAGTAACTGATCTGACCATCAGATCATTTTTATTTTGCCTGATTATTTTAAATAATTCCATCAGAAAAAAATATATAAAGTTGTCTGCAAATTCTGGTATTTTAAAGAGTACAATGAAAGCATAAATTAAAGCATAAATATAATTACAAAATAAATATAAAGCAGAAGAAACACTTTTTCAAATAAAAAAATGTATTAATAATTACAATAGGTAATGTATCTGTGTTAGAACAGGGTTCCACTGACAATGTATAGTGTTTACCGTATATTTAATTGATCTCCAAATGGCTCATCAGCTAGAAAATAACACTAGAACACCAAAACTTGTTTGTGGAGTAGATAGAGGATCCAGAAATTTTACTCAAGAAAGAGTAGCGATACTTTACAATAATTTCACTCAAGAAAAAGTAAAAAATGTGGTGCAGTAAAATTACTGCAAAAAGTATTTTTTTCCACAAAGAAACTACTCAAGTAAATGTAACTAGATACCCACCTCTGGTTGTGATGACATAAAACATATTATTAGCCTATTATTACCTTGGAACATGTTATTAACATTATTGGTATAATAAAAAATGATTATGTTGTTATACTATCAATATAAGTATTTTTGTTAAAATTATGGTTCCACATGCATCCTTTGAGCAATCGGATAAAAGGCATCTCCAAACCAAGCTCCCAGGCTGAATTTCAACACCAGCCCACCCCTGGTCAGGTTCCATAAATTTATATTCACTGCATTCGGTTTACAGTAACTAACTAGTAGGTAACTACTAGGTTTACTAGTAAAATGCTATGATTTAAATTAAGTCAACTATAGCACATATCATAGTTGATCATAACTTATTGATTTAAAGATTAAAAGAATAAACAACCTCAGAAAAAAGGTTAAAACTCCATCCCATAAGATCCTTGCCCTCCTCTTTTAAAAGGTCACCCTACAACAAGAAGCCCTCAGACATGAACCGACACGCCTGCTGAGCCCATCTTTAAGCATTTCTGTTTAGGTTTCTGACCTTTGTCAGACATATGCCTCCATGTGAAACAGCATGCAACCTGTACTCCAAACTAGATGAAAAAAGGAAAGCGAGAGAGTTTGAGGTAGAAAAAAGATGGGCAACAAAAGCAACATAGGGAAGAAATTAGACAAAAGTGAGAGTTGGAACAAAACAAATACAAAGATTGGTCTGCAGAAAGTTGAACTATAGAACCTGGGAGAAAGGAGGATGACAGAGTAGAAAAATACCCAGTTTCTGAAAAAAGTAGGAAAATTATTCAAATTACTGAAGAAAATGGGAGGAGAGTGACTGCATAGAGAAGTGTCAGAAAAAACCATCAAAGTCCCCCTGTTCTATCCTCTTCAGCTGCTTCAGAATTACAACAATTTTTCATGCTTTCTCTAAAATTTATGGAGGCCGGTAGGGTCATAAACACCACTTGGAATTTTTTGACTTTGAGTATGAAAATCCTTTAAAACCCCTAAACAACTTTACAGTTGCCATGATATGGCTTCTGGGAGTCATTGAGAAACCTGAGAAGAATAAAAACAGGGAGCGAAGTCGCTGCGGGGCCACGAACAGGACTTGAGTAGCTAACAAAAGAAGACATGAAATACATGGCATACATCTATTAAATTGAGCATTTCTGTGAGTTTTGAAGTGCATGCTCATTGTTAATCCATCTTTTGAACTTTACAGTGTGTACATTGTTCTCAAGGCCTGATCCTTACATATTTACCCTTTTCTTGGAGATGTATATTTGCCTAGAGTCTTACTTTAAATATTTAATCAGCCTGAATATGTCAGAAAGCCTGTTAATATTCTTCATTCGCTTTGTCCTTGTCTGACTTTTACTGTGTGTGAAATTAGATTTTTTTCAATGCAGGTATAAAATGAGGTGCTGACTAAATCTCTCTGCATGACTGTCCTATGTATCTAGTGTGCAAGGAAGCCAAGGCTGACCTGGCGTTTTTGGTTGATGGCTCTTGGTCCATCGGAGATGAAAACTTCATGAAGATCACACGTTTTCTCTACAGCACTATGGGTTCATTGGATCTGATTGGAACAGATGGCACTCAGGTTTGTCACAAATGTCTTTTGTTTGTTGGTAAAAAGCGATACACAGAAAAATCAAATGGTGACTAAAATCATGTTTTCCACTGGTTGGAAAGTCAAAAAAATGTTATGAAATCTTTTAGACAGTAGGCAAAAAAGTATTGGAGAAAATCAAAAAAGTGCCGAGTGTGAGCAATGGTTTTCTTCATCAGTAAAAAGGAAGGTTTACGGGACTGAGAACATTGATCATGTATGGTTTTTAGAC
Source organism: Valencia hispanica (assembly GCA_963556495.2). Taxonomy (NCBI): domain Eukaryota; kingdom Metazoa; phylum Chordata; class Actinopteri; order Cyprinodontiformes; family Valenciidae; genus Valencia; species Valencia hispanica. Next base: position 31,932,747 of record OY747710.1, read on the forward strand.
ACTGGAACTAACAACAAGATAGAAAGTGGAGGTGGAAATCAGATTTTCTTTGGGAGTGACCAAAATGGGCTGAATTCCTGTGGATATTATGGCTAGGGGACAGCCCAGGTTGAGACAAAATTAGAGAGGTTAGCATAGGATGGTTTGGACATGTGCACAGAATGTTGATGAATATAAGAAAGAACGATGTGCAGAGGGTTGATGTAACAGTGAAGGATGGTTGGGATGGTTGAGATGGAGCCAGGTGACATACTTTCCAATATTTAGTATAAATCAGATCTTTGAACTCAAATTGTGAATATATTTTGACAACAAAATTGGGGAGCAGTTTTAGACAAATAAACCTCTTATCTAAGGGTATGTTAAGATAACCCTACGAAAACAATCCCTGTTTAATTAGCATTGTTTTCAGCAATTTAGAACTTTTGCAGGCAGATTATTAAACCCTCACTGATATCCATCAAATCTACCATATGGGTTCATGTGGGATGTGGTTATTATGTTATTCTTATGGATTTTTTTTAAAATTTGAAATACAAACAAATAAGTAAATGCACATTTTCTTGTAATCTGACCCTTAGGTCATTAAACTTTATTTCTTTTTTTTGCTTTTTACTCTTGTGCTTTTAGTTCTTTGTTTTTATTGAAGAAGTGCTAATTCTGGTGTCACTTAAATCGCATGGTAGCTGGAGTTTTTTAAACCCAATTTTCATTTGTCACTCTCCTGAGAAACCTGCTTGGCTACAGCCTTTTATCTATTTAAAAGTTCAGGAAAGTGAGAAGGAACTTTATTCCCCTAGTGAGTCAATCTTTACTTTCTGGAGGGACTTATAAGTGGCTGAGCTCCATTCGATTAACTCTGCTCATTTGCTGCCACTGTGTTCTTTGCCAGGAAGCATTTCTACTTGAGCATGAATGGTGCTTTTAATAAGTTAAATCTGCATGAATTAAAAGCTGAAATAAGTATCAAGTGGTTCAAGCAGGGAAGGAGGCACTATATGCATTTCTTTGAATCATGTTAACATAGTCTTACCATATCTTCTGCTATTAGGCTCATTATTGCAATGGCAGACTTTAACTTCTGGCAGTTTCCACCCTTCTGCCAGTGTGAACTGATTTATTGGGGCCTCTTTCTTGCATGGCCTCCATAATGTCAGCAGGCTTCAGATTCTTCATTTGTCACACTATATAGGTGCTTGCTAAACCTTTTTGTTTCATTTGTGTAATGTCTGCTCTTAAGCAGTTTGCTGCCTTTGCTGTTCCCCATGACCTCCTAGGAGTGGGCTACTGACAGCAAACCACTGACTGTAAAGTGAGAAAGTTGGCTGCACTGTAAAGAGGCAGTTGGCCTGTAAATGTAATCAGACAAGAGCCAACAGCAGCCCTATTAGTGGTGTGGATGGAATGATGGGGTTCATCGTTCTAAGAACGATGAACCCCATTAGATTGATTAAAGATCAGCATTAGATGTTTGAACATAAGGTGGCTTTTAAAAGTATTCACACCCAGCTGAACCTTTCAACATTTTATCATGTTAGACCTGCATAAAGTTTTGCATGATTGGAAAAAAAATGATTTAGTTTTCAGTGTTTTTTTAATAATCACAATTTAAAATACTGTGTGCCTTTGTGTTATGCACCCCTGTGTCAATAATTTGTATAACAAAACGTCTGTGTAGCTGCAGCTAAAAGACTGTCACTTTTGCCTCTTTATTTTTAACAAACATTAAGCTCATGCCCATTAAAGGGAGAGCTTCTATAAAAGTGAGTTTTCAAGTTCTGCCATGGATTCTCATTTTGATTTAGATCTGGACTTTGACTGGGCCGATTCTAACGCATGAACATACTATGATCTAAGCCAGGGGTCTGCAACTCCAGACCTAGAGGGCTGGTGTCCTGCAGCATTTGGATGCATCCCTGCTCTAACAAGCCTGAATCAATTGAATGGTTCATAACCATGGCTTACTAAACTTGCTGACATGCCAAGGAAGAGATTCAGTCTTTTGATTCAGGTGTGTTTGAGCAGGGATGCATCCAAACGTTGCAGGACTTGGAGTTGCAGACCACTGATCTAAACCATTCCATTGTAGCTCTAGCTTGATGCTTAGGGTCGTTGTCCTCCCAGAAGATGGACCTCCATCCCACTCTCAAACCTTTTAGTAGTTTCTAATGGGTTTCTTTCACAATTTTTCCTGTATTTAGTCCATCTTCCAATCAACTCTCACCAGTTTCCCTGTCACTGTCAAAGAACAGCCTGGCCATAGCATGATGCTGCCACCACCATGTTTCACAGTGGGTACATGCTGGTGGTACAGTCTGTTCGGTGTGATTTGTGGTGTTATTTTTTCAAAAATAAGTATTTATAAATGGTGACAGACAAATCTAAAGGCTGTCAGTCATTTTGACAGATTAGTATTCACACCTCTGAGCACTTGATGCAAATGCAGACATTTTCAACTTTACGCACGGAGTATGGGTAACCTTATCAATCAAATACATTTTCCCATGACAGCATCTGACCATCATCTCAGACCTAGACACCGTACCCAATGTATCTTGTTATCCTCAAGGTGACAGTGCACTGAAGAGGCATGGAGCACATCTGAGACTTCACCGTACACAGACTGGCGGTAACTAATTGCTGCAGCCTAACTACTGATGCAGATGGAGCGCATGCAGGGGGAAGCAATCAGAAAAGCCCTTGTTCAAAGAGTCTTCCGAAATTCTGATCATTTCAATTGGAGAAATGCTCCTTGATTTCAAAACTATTGCTAAAGTGGCGCTACAGCCTTTATTACGCACAGGCAGAGCACAGTTCAGCTGCTTGCGAAGTGTTCGGAGTATGCAGTTTATTCTATTCTGTTCAGTAACGGTAACGGCATTGTAACAATGGAAACAGTAATTAATTAGATTACCCCGTTACTGATAAAAGAACGCCGTTTCCTAACGCCGTTCTTTTAAATGCTGTTATCACCAACGCTGACCACAAGTATGCTTGTTTCTTTTGAAGTTTGCTAAACCAAACCTGTATAGATTTATGATGGAACTATAAGTGGTAGTGTATTTGGCCTTAATGTGAACAAATTGGACAGAATTTTATTTTAAGATAGTCAAGGTTGGCGCAGGCAGATGGGAATTTGATGCTAAAAGCATTATCGGTCACTGTCCTGTGAACTTATTTGCAGTCTCCGTTTCTCTTCAGGTGGCCGTCGCTCAGTTCAGCGATGATGCACGGACAGAGTTTCTGCTGAGTTCTCACGGTAACAAGGAAGCGCTGCTGGAAGCTATCCAGAAGATCAGATACAAGGGCGGGAACACCAAGACAGGTTAGAGGAAGATCTTACCATGATTACTGTGGTGATAGTTTAATTTTCAAGCAAAGGTAAAGTTGCAGATTTTTCTTTCCTACCTTAGTCTAAATTTACCTCAGATTTCTGAAAACAGTCCCATCAGATTTTTGCAGAGAGTAGTTTTCCCTCATAAAAAAGATTTAAACTAGAAGAACTTAGAGTCCTCAGGTAGTCCTAAATATTGATTTTGGAAGTAGAAGCTGAGAGCTCAATATTCCCACAATGTCTTTTAGAACTAACTTTGCTTCTCCAAATGAATGTTTTCATAATTCCTGGACCCGTGGGAAGGATCAATTTACAATTCTGGAACGAGATACTGTGACACGCTCCCAACAGCTACTGGTTTTTTTTCTTCTGTAGTCAATAAGGAATCTCTCCTTCAGACAATCAAGCTTTATTTCCAAACCTAAATTCTCCATGCTGTAAAATGTATGTGTTTTGGAAATATCCTTACTGTTTTTGTTCATGCAGCTTTCCATTCTGTTTCCATCTCCCACACATCTAAATGCATATTCATTTTTTGTGGTGTTTTACATGAAATATGTTGACAAGTCTTAAAAATTTTAACAGAGCTGAAAGGGCATAATTCAATAGATAAGTCATTAAAAACATTTTTCATGAGTTGGAATACTGCCATGGTGACAGGACCTCCGACACAGATCCTCAGTCGTAAGGACAATTATCCCACAATGCATTTCAGTTTCAACAGGAAAAGGGAGACTTCATGGGACATCATCACCCCTATTTAACCACAAAGCTCCACTCTGCGCTTTCTCTTTTGCCCATGAGCCAGCACAAGACTCGCATCGGGAGAGTAATCACCACTTTAACTTCCATCCTTCACTGGTATGGGGCAGGAAAGCTTATTGGATCCAAAAGACTCAACAGCCTGCTAAACTTTGATCAGGTAAACTGTATCTGGCCAATGGAATAAGTCCTGAACCTGACTTGTTCAAACCCTGCAGAAAGAATCTTTGAGGCTCCACCAGAGAGAGAGGGAAGTGAGATACTGAAAGTGCTTTACAGATTAAAATGACCCCACATAAAACCACCTTCCCTTCCCTCCCCCACATATTTAAAAGCATGGTCACAGTTATACCCCCCTCCCCCCAACCCAACTCCCATGCACACACACAGTTAAAAGAAAAAGTAAAAAAGGACAATGGGGCAAGTGCAGATGAACCATGCAAGGAAACGCCATCAGAGGAGCCATCTGCCCCGGCAGCGGTAGACCAACAGCAGCAGCCGAGGCACCGACACAGGGCGCCCAGTGGAGGCAAGGCCAAGACCCCCACCTCCACCCAAGCTCCACCTGGAGAGCACCCAGGCAGCCACAGCCGACCACAGGGCAGAGGGTTCCCACAGAGGAAACACTGGAACGGGGATTAAGATAAATTAAAGTATAAAAATAAACAGTAAATTAATGTGCTAAGATTAAATAGTAAAACTGATAAAAATATAATCATATAAAACATGCAGAGCAATTAAACAAACAGTAATAAATAATAACCATTTAAAAGCTAGGCTAAAAAGGTGAGTCTTGAGCCTGCTCTTAAAAACATGAACGTTCTCTGCAGCCCTGAGGTCCTCTGGCAGCTTGTTCCAGAGGTGAGGGCCATGAAACTGGAAAGACGCCTCACCATGCGTGTGTGTCCTGACTTTTGGGGTGACAAGGAGACGGCTGCCAGAGGAGCGCGGAAACCGCGAAGGTTTATATGGTAAAAGCAGTTCAGAGAGATAAGAAGGCCCAAGACCATTAAGACACTTAAAAACCATTAAAAGAACCTTAAAGTCGATCCTGAAATGTACGGGGAGCCAATGGAATGATTTTAAGACCGGTGTAATGTGCTCCCGCCTCCTGGTCTTCGTCAGGACACGTGCTGCTGAATTTTGTAGTAGTTGTAAACCTGATATACTCTTTTTTTGGAAGACCAGAAAGCAGGGCATTACAGTAATCAATTCTACTGGAGATAAAAGCATGCATCAGCGTCTCCGTATTGGCCCGAGAGAGAATGGGGCGGACTCTGGCGATGTTCTTTAGTTGATAAAAACCTATTTTAGTAATATTTTTTATGTGAGGAATAAAAGTCAGCTCAAAGTCAAAAATCACCCCCAGGTTGTTCACTTGTAAAGAGGGATTAAAAGACAGTGATTGTAGTTTTGGTAAAAACCTACAAGTCTTTAAGCATACATATTCATACTGTGCTGTGACATCATGATGAATTTATTGGTTACTGTTACTACTTCTTTACACATTTGTCCATTTTATTGTTTTACTTTGGTAGTTAGTGTTATTATTCATTCTTCTTTTACTTAATACTTTATTTGTGTGTTGCTACCTTAGTGAGTTTGTTGATTAAAGCATTTTGACTGAAAGTTTAATTATCTTTGTAATAAACTCTTGTATTTTGGAAAGTCGTTTATTATTCAATTCAATTTCAATTCCGTTTATTTATATAGCACCAATTCACAACAGATGTCATCTCAATGCACTTTACAAGAAAATTCATTTCAATACAAACATACAAACATTCCAATTAGTTTAAAGTTTTAGTTAGTTTCCTATTTAAGGAATCCCAGCAGATTGCATCGAGACATTGACTTGAGGTTGCGTGCCATTGATGCAGACCATTATTATTAATTATTGTCAATAGGCAGGGCTTTTGTTGCTATAGATGATGGATTAGTGTGCTATTGGGTCGCTCTACATGTTAACCAATCAGCAGTTAGGGCTATTTCACAACTCATTGTGAAAGTTTACTTTTTCATGATGATTTTGCATTCTCATTGTTTGCACGATGAGTTGTTAATCCTGACGTTTGTTTTTGCACTGCTGCCAAAAAAGAAAGCCTGTAAAATTCATCCAACTAAATGGCTTCTTCAGCCTACAGCCATGGTGGGAAAAACATTATTTAATTTCCAGTCAGGATGCATGGTGAGCACTCCTGTATAATGTAGACTGATTTTTTGCTCTGTACCAGGACACATGAGATGGTTGTCAATAATTCAGTGATTTTCTGATTTTATTGGTAATCCTGGTTGTTAAGAGCGCTTTCATTCAATTGAACTCTGTGCTAAACACCTGTGCAAAGATTTCTGTCCTTAAAACATCTACATGTTCAGGCCCTCAGCAAAATATAAGCAATATTTTTTTTCCTTTATTTGCCCACCTGCCTCTGTCCTCTTCTCCCTCTCTTACTTTGTTTTCTTCATTCTTATCAATTTGTTCTCAGGTCTCTGCAAATATGTTTTCTATTTTCTTGCAGCTTAAAAGAAGGAAATAGAGTGAGTATTTTCACTGACAAGATAGTATCCAAACCAAATGTATGCGGTTTATGGCAGAGCAGAAAATTAACCATGATATTTCATCTTCAGACCACAGAAGGGTAAAAAGGCAGAAAGCTCTCATGAGGTTCGTCTAATGCTCACAGACACAAAATCAGTCTGTCTTCCCCCTTTCTCGTCGCCTTTAAACCTTACAAAATCTTAAACACTATAGAAATTAAATCTTTTTCCTTGAGCTTACAATGAAGAAAAGCGGAGGTGCCATTTCATTTAGCGAAACCTTTTCTTTTCACTCTGAATTTTTTGTTTCCCTGTCACTAAATCATAAAGCGTTGGCGTTTAAACACACAAACATTTAATGTGCTTCAAAGTACTGTGAGGATGACATCCATAAAAATACTGATAATACCTCATTTAATCTAAATTCCATAAACTGTTGTTTATTTATGCTTAACAAGGGCTTACACTGAATTACAAATTATCCACATCCATTTAACTTACATTACATTTTGTTAGATTACAACCAGAAACCTAAGTGTATCCTATTACTGTTACTTTAATGAGAGGAAACAGAATACATGCACAAATCAACATTTTCAGATTTTTAATTTTTTTATTAAATCTTCAAGCAGTACATATTTTCCCTTCCAATTCACAATTAATATATCACAAAATCCCTACTCCACAAATTAAAGTATTTGCTAATGTGACAAAATGGAAAAAAGTTTCTGGGGTGTGAATGCTTTTGTGAGACACTGTGTCTTTATTCGTATTTATTTACTTGTTTGTGTATTGAGCCTATATTTAAAAAAATGCTGTGCTTGAACCAGAATAACTTTTTGTTTTTCTGTATGCTTGATATATTATTTACAACTGTGTGTGTTTCAGGTGTTGTCATGTTACATTAAAAATGCATTTAGAGCCAATCAGGTATCTTTCTGTTGCAACACCTTTCTGATTAAAGGCATATTTCTCTGATCTATAGATGGCCTGTATTTTATCTTGATTTCAAGGTTTGTGTTTAAAACATTTTCCTTTTAACTTCTAATCATTTCCCAAGACATTTTTAAAGCTCAAATGGTAATAGCATGAGAGACAGACTAAAAGACAGTTCTTTCAGTGTTAACCTTTAAACCTGGCTAAAATGAAATTGTAACCCAAACAATAAATTATCATGCTTTTTCATCTGTTTTAGCATTTTCAAACCAAACATTTTGATCTGTTTATTGATCACTTTGTTGTGTGAGAAAAAGAATACCCTACATGCCGTAGTTATGTACACCTTCAATTTTGAGCTAACAAAATTTTGCTGCCTAGCTGCAACTGTCGCAACAGAAATTGAGTTTCTTGCTTGATGGAATTGCTTAAATTATCAAGGTAAAATGTGTCCTCTTTCCCTTGGCTTTTTAGCTATATCGTATACAAAACCTTTCACTACCCATTTCACACATCGCATGTAAAAGAAGCTGCCTCTTTAAAAACATTTTCTGCCACCATTAGTAGTGATACTAATACACTAGCAGAGCATTTTGAGGATTTAGTCTATTAGAGGTGATATTCCAAATTTTCATAATGAATGTATTCACCAGGGTTTTAGTTAGCCTTGCTTAAGCTGCTGTTTGGTGATGTAATTTTCTCTACCCCATGCCTTTGTGATATATAAGAGTATGTGTTTTAACATTCTCACACTTTGAGTAATCATCCTTCATCCTTGATACCGCTTAGCTGTAAAGTATACAGGGAGTGGGAATGTTTTTCCTTTCTTGGGATCAAAGTTTAGCTAAATTACAAGGACAGAGTGCATGTGTTTGTATAAATGGTGAAAATACACATCATGGAATTTTCTTCATGTTTCAGTCTTCTATTGGTTCATTGATTGGAGTGTATTTATATATATTTAATGTGCATTGGCATATGTTTTATTTATATGTTCATGTTCAGCTGCAGCAGTGATGCTCTCAATTGAGATATTTACTGAATTTTCAAAGTATTTGAATCAACGACTAAAATATAAACACCATGGTTCATTGAGAAAATGTATGAACATACATTGTTGCTGCTGGTTTCACTTAGTGAAAAAAACTTCACCCTTTCCAGTAACACATTTTGCATATTTTTAACACATTTTAATAAAGTGGTGATAATAAGCGATAACTGTAATAAATCCTTTCTTGCCTGCTCTATAAAATATTGATAAAATATAGACTTTATTACAGTTCCCCAGTTAAATTGGGAATGTTGACCAGAGCTAACACCGACTTGTCCTAACTGCTTAGCATATAAAAACTTAATTTTAAGGGAACAAACTCATTATCTAGTATGCACTAAAATTTTAACTTCACATAACTCACTGACATTATTATTCCACAGAAATGTTTAAATATCTAATCATTTCTTTTTCTGTATTAAAGACGTACAGTGAAGTCTGTAAAGAACGATGAGACTCCTTCTAGGCTTTAACCCAAACAACTAGCTCGGATTACTCAATATCTATCTTGGCAGGATCAACCCAACATTTCTTTTATTAAAATAGATGTATATGGCTCAACCTGATTATTTAATTTGTAGGAGAGCTATTAGCAGGTGTTTAAAATGGCTGTATGAAGATCAAACAAACTATATGACTTTAGATTTCCTATTGAGTTTTCAACAAATGTTTGCCTTTTTGATTAAATAAACTACATTATTTGGATTTTAATGTGCTTTTGTAGAGATATCTCACTTCCTAGGCAGCAGGGACAAAGCTGAGAGAGACCAAAAAAAACTATTTCTTTGTCTTTAAGCACAATTTAGAAAAGGGATTGTGTTTTGACAAGCAACACTTGAAGCCTAACTACATTGACATTTATTGTTATTTTTAATTATCATTATTATTGTTAGGTTCATGTTCTGGTCTTTTCCATCTGAACCCCTCTCTATCAACCTCCATCCACCAGGCTCCTGCTCTATTTGATTGCCATACTCTCCTCCCTGTGTTGTCTTGTGTGTCTGTTCATGCCTCGCTAGCTGCTGTATTTCTAGACATGCCCGTCACGATCAGTGTGTAGAAACAGATGTACCGCTCGCAGATGTCTGGCATCACAACATTTTACAGGCTGACAGCTTTGTCATTTGTCATCACAGACAGCTTCCTGAGAAAAGTAAAGAGAGAAAGTTATGATAAACTCTGAAAGTATTTTTTGAAGTTTGGTGACAGTTATAACATATAAATTGTACACTAATAGTCAATTTATTGTTGTTTGTTAAATTTCTGCAACATTTTGAGTTTATTATCATCTGATCTTAGCAGCTCAGACATTTCTGTCCTTCTCATGATTACTAACAATCATCCCATATGAACAGTTTGTTGGAATAATGATGGACCAAACTGGTATTAAAATTAAAATACAAACTTCCTGTGCTAGAAGCTTAAACTGTTTACTTGTTTGTAAAATCAATAACTTTTAGTTTCAAGGGAAGAAAAGTAAGCTGTCAAGCTGTCATTGTAAAAACTAATATACCTAATGTTGTGCTGTTGTGAGTCCAAGCCTGTCCACATGCAGGTAAAGATTTATTAAATTCACTGTGAAGTATTCACAGACATGACCTTTATCAGGGGTGGGGCTGGAAACCTTTTAAAGCAGTCTAGACATTTCATATCGAACGATTAAGTTCATTAGCAGGTGATCAGACCACACGATGTGCAAACCTTGTCTAACTTTCTGACATATTGCTAAAGCCCTCAACATGACATCATGATATGTTTGTGTTAGTGTCATTTCTCAGTGTTTAGGTTGTCAATTTTCTGACATGCTAATAAAAGTAAAAGGCAGCCTTGTGGGGTTTATTATCAAAAGCTTTAATTAATCGCTGTGTAATAATTGTCTTCTGTAAAGTGCTGTATTAATGTTATTGAAAGATGAATTAATCATAGCGATGGAGGTTTGTGGTTGGCCTAACATTTATTTTATGCTACCCCTATTTAAGATTCTATAAAGTAGCATCAATATTTACTTGGTACATGAAATATTTTTGTGAAAATGATGGTGTAACATATCGTAATAGAACAAATCCTGACATGATAGCCATTTTTTCTGGTAATAATATCCTGTCAATCCATTACTTAAGAAGGATTTACATTTTTATGGAACTGGCAACTTTTTCAAGGTTTCTGAGTTGCAGCTTTTTCTTTCTTCAAGGAATGTTTCTTTTAAAAAAAAACCTTTTATAGAATGATGTTTTTGAGATCAGCGAATATACAGTAGTTTGTTGGCTTTTTGCTAAGTTATAGTTTTTTTTCAGACACGATAAATTGATTCTGAAAACATTGTCGTTGAAAAAGGGTATGCTGTTTGAGAAGGCTTTAAAGTAATCATAGCAGGAAGAAGGATTTTTTCGAAGTAAGCCAACTGTAGCTATACATTCATGAATGGACTTTCATAGCGAGTTTAATTTAAAAGATGTAATTCAATGAGGGGGAGTGGTCCTGATAAAAGGGGTGTCAACAACTTACTATAACAGGAACATAATCAGCAGAGCCTTTAATATTCAAGTTATACAGTATGATGCACACAGAGCTGTGAATCAGAGATTAATTAGAAATGGCTGATAAGCCTGTAGAAGTGTTTTCAGGATGAAATGAAAAAGGACTATAGAGAATCTGGTTGTTTTCTATTTAAGGTTTTGGGATTAGGCGTGCCTGGATGAACCAAAACACAACACCACAAACAAAACTAAGACCTGCTCTACACATACACAAAATGGGTATAGTTTCATAAACAGTCTGTAAAAATGGCACCACAATAATTAAAATGGTTGTCCCCATGGATTTACACAAACCGGCTTGCAATGCTGCAGTACATATGCTGAGCTGACTGGTGACACTATAAAACTGCCAGAGAAACACAGAAAAGAACACTGAGCATGAGCTGTCAACCCGGTGGCAAACACGACAAATCTATCTTCAAATTAGAGCTTTATTCAAAAGCATATGGTGGATGTGTTTCTCTGGATCAATTTTTTGCTTCTGGTGATAGAGGAGGGAAAGTAAATCATATTCTATGATCCATAATAAGGTCAGTATTTGCTTTATTAGGACCTCAACACCATACGACGCCATGTCTGTTTACTTTATCACAGAGTTATGCGTTAAATATAGGAATAGAGCGACGACATCATCCACTCAGAATAAATGCCAGAGAGCTCTTAATCAGGGAGATTTCTCCACTCTGGGACTCTGTTTCAAACATGATTGAATACGGTGTCCTGAAACAACAAGGGCCTAAAACAACAAGGATTTTCATGAATCAATTAGTGTCCTAAACACACTTGCCCTGCTTATATAGATGTGTATGTAAGAAGATAAGATCTTTTATTGCAGCAGCATAATCTCACACTGAAATGTTTAGAAAAATATAATTTTTCATTTGAATACATTTACCCAAGTAGGGCAAAAAATTTTGTTTAAAGTAAGAAAAAAAAATTCACACAATCCCCACTGCTGCTATTCCCACTTGGGCTTATTGACCAACAAATATGGTACCAAGGATTTTCTGTCCTTCAAATAATGGCTGAATTATTGTTTCTTTACTACAATGTAGAAGTTTTTTGTTTTCATGCTTCTGGGTTGTTTTGTTTCCCTCTCAGGCCGAGCCATCAAACATGTGAAGGAGTCCATCTTCACCCCAGAGGCAGGAGCCAGGAGGGGTGTTCCCAAGGTTCTGGTTGTTCTGACTGATGGACGTTCGCAGGATGATGTCAACAAAGTGTCAAAAGAGATGCAAATGGAGGGTGGGTGTTTTGTTTCACCAAGCTTAAAATTGTTGTCTACACCATGCCGGATTTGTCTTGTAGGTCAGAGTTTGGATCTGGGAATGATGTCACACCCAAGTCTTGCACATTGTAGAGGTGAACTCTGGTTGTACTCGGGAAGATGGATTTTCAAAGTTCCTGTTCTTAAGCTTAAAAAGAACATACTCTGAAGTCAGAGTTCCAGCTGTTGAGAACATGTAGTGTTGTGAAAGTTGCTGGTATAAACAGTTTATGAGCAACTAAATTCTCAATAAACGAGTGTCACACACAGTTCTATAATTTTTTTAGTTTCAGGTTTTCTTTATTGTAACTATTGCTGTGTTCAATTTATGTCAGAAATCCGAAAGAAAGAGGTTGGAGTAATGATATTCAACTTTAGTAGAATGTGTTTTAGCTACGAATTGAAAAAACCCAGTGGGATTAGGTATGTGATTTGGTGCCAACTACTTTTTTAACTTCAAGCCTATAAAAATGTAAAAAGGAACATTTTAAATATAGAGAATGTTCAGCATCATATATTAGCATGGTTTAATAAGATACAAACTACCTGAAGTACTAATAAATAAAAAATGCTTTGCACTGCATTTTAAGTGCATGGCAGTGAAGTCGGATGAAGAACTCCTGAAGCCTTTAGACTGCAGGTTATATTCCGGAATTGCGCCGCTCAAGGTGGCAGCATGTTGGAGTAGCTCTGTTTCATATGGTTCATATTTTTTTCTTTTTTAAAACTTTAATTCTTCCATTTCTGGTAGAAACATTGTTTTTGTGGACAACTGTTCTCTCTGGTTTTGAATGCTGTGCAGCTGGAAGGATTTTTGCTGATACTTTTTATTTTTGGACATTTGTTATGATGCATAACCATGGCAACAAGGTGGTTTACAACTGGCAGCAGCTGATTAACATCACAAAAGCTCAAATAATACCTCAACTACAGCTACAAAACCCTGATGAGTTGAAAAGAAGACGCCATAGATCCAGAGGATCCTCTACATCAGACTGTCATACAACTACAGAGCGTCTTCAGTCAGAGGCTTCTTCAGATCTGCAGAGCGCTACAGGAGATCATCCCTACCCACAGCCATCAGCATCTACAACAAATCTTTGAAGGAACTTGCATAATAAGTTACAACAACATTTAATTTCCCTTTGGGATTAATAAAGTAATTTTGAATTGAATTGAATAAAACTAGTTGGATTAATTTAATGTTTTGGCGCAAAGTACTGTTAACAATACGAGCTGATAATGATGTATTTTTCTCCAGTTTATGTGTTCAAACACCAAGGAGCATATTCACAAATGGATGTGCCACTGGATTAATGAGATGCAAATTTAGCTATTCTTTCAGCTTTTAATATGCTTTATTTGCATGGCAGCCATATTGGATATTGAACTTGTAGCTGCTGGGAGATCCATTAGGGGAATTCTGACTTCAGGGGGCGTCCTTGTATTTCAGACTGTATACTTATAAAACCTAACTTCTGGTTACAGTTTGAATGCAGCAATAATATCAGATAAATTAATATCAGATAGATATAACATGTCCAATAATAGTCAGTAAAAGACACTGTCTAATTTTGTTTCACAATGCTCCTTAAACTATCAGTGATGTTTATTAAGCTAAATCTGTTTAGCAACTGTGTGAAAATCAAAGGTTTACACATGTACCTTTTATTTCCATTTACTCCAAGCTTATCAGAAGATTTCTTATTTTATTCCATTTTTAGGCTACATCATCTTTGCAATCGGCTTTGCGGATGCAGACTACGGAGAGCTGGTGAATATTGCCAGTAAACCCAGTGACAGACACGTCTTTTTTGTGGATGATGTGGATGCTGTGAAGAAAATAGAAGAGCAGCTTATTACCTTTGTCTGTGAGGCAGCCACTGCCAGTAAGTAACACCAGCTTATGTTTTAAACACAGACAGATTCCACGAACCTGAAGGGAAACAAGCTTGATAGCATGTCTAGAGCTTATTTAAATGTTGTCTGTTGTGGTCTTAAACTCATAAGCTCCTTCTCTTTCAGCGTGTCCGTCTGTTCTGATGAGCGGTAACACACTGGCAGGTGAGACATTTGATCAACATGCTTGAGACGGTTTTAAAAAACTTTAATTCCCCATAAAGTGAACAGTGATGGTTTAGACAAGACAGTTGATAATTATGAAAGCAATAATCTCACAGTGAGGCGCTAACTGTAATTTTAATGCTTCTGCTTCAGGTTTCAAAATGATGGAGAAGTTTGGGCTGGTAGAGAAGGAGTACAGCACCATACCTGGAGTTTCTCTGGAGCCTGGTTCATTTAACAGCTACCCCTGCTACAGGTTACACCGTGATGCCCTGGTGTTGCAGCCCACCAAGTGAGCAAAAACCTGTCCTCACCGAGACATCAAATACACACTGTAATACATAAGGTAGAACAAATGTAGCATTAAATATAACTTTTTTGCTCTGCCTCACTTCATTATCAAATTGTTTTCCAGCTTTTCAGCTTTTTTTATCTTGTGTATTTTCCCAGACCTGCTTGGGGAAATTTATATCCACTTCAGAGCAAATATCAGATGTTAAAGTTGTTCTTCGCAAGATGATTTTCTATTAAAGATACAGTGGCTTTCAAAACGGCGTTTAATCTTCTAAAATCTTGTGATATAACTGTTTTTGGTCTGATGAAACCAAAGTTGAACTTTAAAAGGGCTATATGCAATTTTCTGAAATTTAAACTCGCGACTGACACCTTTGGCCAAAAAACGGAACTGCTCTTCCTTTCTGCTCGCTCTCTCAGCGCGCGCTCGTATGCCGGTCGCTCTCAATCTCTGATCTTTTTCGGGCACTTGTCAGGGGTTTAACTTTTTTAGTCTTATGTGGGGTTACTGTTGGTGTCAGAGTTGTCCTTGGTCTCTTCTGTGTATTCGCACAATCCATTGAACTGCATGCGAGTGTCGACTAGCGGTGGTGGCAGAGTGATCTGAAACATTCAACATGAACGCGCTTGACGTCACACCCGCAGACAGCGCGGGAAAATCCGACCCGACAGAAAATAGAAAAAATTGGATACAGGCTTATAGGTGCACCCACTGTGAGCTGACAAGGTGTCAGTATGCTCATCAGGAGATGTTTGAGTCATAAATGGTCAAATAAAAAGGCTATTGTTATTTTGGGGGAAAAGTTGCATATAGCCTCTTTAAGCTTTAGATTCTAAATGTGTCTAACACACACAGAACTGGACATTACAAAAAAAAAACACCATACCCACAGTGCAACACAGTAGTAACAGCATGATGATCAGGAGTTTATTAACTACAGATGCAGATGAGAAAATATGAGCATGACATATGCTGCAAAGTTGAAGATTAAGAATTGATTTTATTTTTCGCCATTGGCATGAGAGGGTTTCTTCATGAGAGGAAAGTTAAAGTTTTGTAACGGCCATTTCAGAGAGCAGAACTAAATCCAACGAAGTCCAATCTGATAGATCTAGAAAATGTTTACAAGACAGTGTAGGCAAATGTTTCCAAGTCAAGATGTGGGATGGTGACAGACTCCAACCAAAGAGGACTGAAGGCTGTAATTGATTCCAAAGGTGCTTCAGCAATGTTTTGGTAAATGGGTCTGCATGCTTATCCAGCCATGTTACTGCACCTTTCTTTTTTGATGATTTTCTGATTAATTCATTAGCCCATCAATGGGACAATGTATGATCCAGTAGGTAGCACCGGCAGCCCATTGATCAGTAAATAAAATAACAGGATACACCCTTACATCTGTAGTTACTTCTGGTATTTATTTTACTGTTAGGGACACTGACTGAATACGTTTTGATATAAATAATCACGCAAATCAGCTGATGATGTATTTTAAACGATTCAGTGGGGTTTACAAAAGAGTTCAGCTTGACTGCAGTTTCACAAGTTCCGCATGTTTAAGTTTTAATTTCTCACAAATTTAATGTGGTTTTTGTTTTACAAATTTAAAACAGCTCTTAGTGCAGCATAAATAGGCCCTAAAGTTGTTTTAAAGTTGTAATTTTCAAACAAATACATAAAAAAATGTTGCCAGTTTCAACCATCTGAGCATTCATCTGGAGCATACTTGCATAAAAACAGAAAAGCTTTGTATACCAAAGGTAATTGGAAGCTTTTAATGGCTTTATTTTAGGTTCTATAATGTTTTTCTCTCTGTGATGTTGTCAGTTTAGGAGCTTTTTTCAGTTTGTGCTGTCAACAGGATGTAATTGTACCTTCCTGTTGTGTGATTGCTCCATTTGTTAAAAGTGTCAGTGTTGAACAATCTGAAAAGTTTAACGTGGTATTAAAAGACCTTGTGCTTGGAGGCAGTTATTCAAAACATGGTGGGCTCTGTGATCAGAATAAGGCGACTGATGCTCAGTCTGTCTGAAGCTGCCGAAAAGCACTCTACGAGCAGCAACAGCTGCTGAAATGAGACAAAAGGCACTTCTACAAGACATCCAGAGGCTACGTGGCTCTAAGGCACCACTAAGCCTGCTGTTTTTGTCTGTCTGTCTTCTCCACAGGTACCTTCACCCTGAAGGTTTACCATCTGACTACACCATTTCTATGATGCTCCGCTTGCTCCCTGAGACCCCGCAGGAGCCCTTTGCTTTGTGGGAAATCCTCAACAAAGACAATGAGCCGATGGTGGGCCTAATCCTTGACAGTGAGTCTTTGAAAGTGTTTCTGCTTTGTCCTCTTTCCTTTAGTCTTCCTGCCTTCTTTCAAATAAACCAAGAAGGTTCAAAATTTCAGAAAAAAACATGTCTGAGAGTATTGCTTTTCTTCTAATCCACTATTCTTGACATTAATCTGGAGCAGAGGTAGGTAACCCCAGTTTTTAACAGTGCTGTCCTGCACATTTTAGATGTGTCCTAGATCCAACAAAGCTGAGTTAATTGCTGAATTACTTTCTCGATATGTTATCAAGTTGTGCCGAGGCCTGGTAATGAGCCTTCTCATTTGATTTAGTTTTCCTGAGCAAGGAGAACATCTAAGTCATGGAGGACACTGGTCCTTAAAGACTGGAGTCGGACATGCATAATCTATTCATGTTTTGTTGCTAAAAATTATTTATTTTGTCCTTTTTAAATGACTAGATATTTATATACAGTTGTAACTTGGATTGAACACATAGCTCACATTGCCAATATTGTCTCCAAATTCCTGCAGTACCAAGAAGCATGTGTTTCAAGAAGCATTTTCGTTGCCTTATTTTGCTTGTGACATTTGTGAGGGAAAAAAATTAGAAAGAGGAAACTATGAGTGAAATAGTTTGTTTGTTTGTTTTTTAAATGGCATATCCAATTTGAATCCAAGAAAAGTTGATTCTGTCTGCAAACATGAACCTTCTCTAAATTCACCCCATATTCGTTCTGCCTGCAAACAGGCTCTGGGAAGACGCTGACATTCTTCAACCATGACTACAGAGGAGACTTCCAGACTGTTACATTCGAAGGACCAGAAATCAAAAAAGTTTTCCACGGCAGCTTCCATAAGGTGTGTATTGCAAAAAAGTATCTTTAGCAGTTTAATTTCAAATGTAAAGGTAACCCAAAGCAATAATGGGCCTTGGATAAGTTTTCACATCCTTGTAGCTTTTCTGCAATTTGTCATGTTATGTAAACTTCATTGCATTTTATCGGGATTTTATGTCACAGACCAACACAGAGTAGTAAAGCCCACCGAGGCGAAACAAAATGGATATAGGATGCTTTTTCAGAAATGTTTTACAAATAAAAATCGAAAACTGTTGCATGCTCTTTTAATATGTAACCCTTAGATTAAATCCAGCGTCATCAAATACTGCTGTTCTTTCAAGGCCCTCCAGACATTTGCTAGAGAACAATTGGGAATAAACAGCGTAATGAAAACCAAGGAAAACACCAGACTAATCAGGGATAGAGTAGTTGAAGAGGTTAGGCAGTGTTTGGTTATAAACAAGCTTTGACCATCTCTAATATTGAAGTGTGACACAACTATAGGCATAACCCTAGACATGACTGTCAACCTGCAGGGCCAGAAGGATAGCATTTATCAGATAAGCAGCAAAAAGGTCTGAGATCCATAGCTCTGCTGGGAGAATTTATTGACAGACAGCAATCAGACAAATGTGGTATTATCCAGTAGTTATGTAGCGGACAGAGGAAACAAGACTGGAACAGAGGATCATGATCTTGCAGGATACTGACCCCAAACACACAGCCAGACTTACAAAGATATAGTTTAGATCATCTGTTTTCTCTGATCCTCATTTTTTTAATTGTATAATTTAATAATCTATTTTTGTCTGTTTTTTAACCCTTTTATTAAGCAGTTGATCTGTTTTACCTCCTGTACAGTTCTTTGTTTTCCATCCGTCTATATGAAAAGGGCCCTACAATTGCAGTTAATTGATTGAATAATGTGTTAAAATCCAGACCTAAATCAATAAATTTAGATTCTGTGGCAAGACTTGAAAAATGGATGTTCACAGACGGTTCAATCTAATCTGATGGATCTAATTTCCAAAGAAAAACAGTGGAGACTTCAGTCTACAGATGAGCTGGCAGAGACATGCCTCAAAAGATTTGCCGCTGTAATTGCAGCTAAAGGTGCTTCTACAAAGTATTGACTCGGGGAGGCTCAATACACTTGCACCCCACACTTAATAAACGAAGTACCTTTTTAATTCCATTGTTTATTTATCCAATATGTTGTGTTGATGTGTCACAAAAAAGTCCCAATATAATATGTGAAATTTGTGGTGCAAAATGTAAGCAAAATATACAAAATTTAGAGGTGTGATTACTTTTGCAAGACACTGTACAATGTTAATAAAGAACAATTAGATGTTACTTTTCAAATAAACGTTCTGACTGCTGCACATAAACTGTGCTCATTAGAGGGGGACTTGTGAAGATGGACTGTTGGTTACAAACAGCTGTGAAACACAAAAAAACTAGAAGATCCCACAGGTATTTGGATGTTTTTGAAGTTTTACAGTTAGATTGGGGAGATTTTCTGAGCCTCCTGGGCTGGGATTTTTCTCTTTTTCTGTCAGCAGTGTTTTAGAGAGTTTGTACCTCAAACTAAAGAGCTCTTCTCCCTCCTCTCTCTCACTCTCTCTCTGTCTCCACTGATTTATTCACTATTTAACTTTTATTCATGATTGAACCATGCATACTTGCACATGAGGAAAACTTAACTTCTAAGAAATCCCTATCCCTATGCTCCAGTGAGTATACTATTAAACTGAATTGTTTTTCATTAGATATTAAATGTAGTTGATTTAGATGTAAATTGTGTAGTATTGCACTGAATAGCAGCAGCAAAGTCCATTGAGATTTCTGCAATAAAACCTTTTTACTTTCGTTTATGGGTTTTGAGAAACAATTAAAAATGAAAATAAAATACACAATAATACCTGTGTAGAATGACTGATGATCCTGATTTGATCTCCACAGGCTCAATAAATGACCAATGCCGACTGCAAAACTATCTGATTAACCGCCTTATGATGAAAAATTCAGTCATCAGAGATCTTGTCTGAATATCTTTCACAGGTTGGGAGCCATGTTGCCAACAGGGAATAAGACTGTGCCGTTCCATCAGACTTGTTATGATTTGAAAATAATGCATTGTTCTTCTTTAAGGAGTAGTTGTTTTATATTGTCAATACATAGAGTATATTTCTGCTAAAAACAACCTCACAGCCACCCACCAGCTTTTAGTTTGCCATTCCTTATCTCAAGATGTGCGGGAGTAGCTGTCCATCACTCAGTCTTTTCCCTTTGTCGGAGAACATGGCAATGTTCAGAGAAGGAACAGATGCAGAGGACTGCCAGACCAAAGGAAGTGTTTGCCTCTATTTAGACAGGATGACAAGTGAATAAGAGGAATGTTCGTGAGCATGAGCTTGTTTGTGTGGCCTTTAGAAAAGGATTACCATATGAAGACGCCGTGCGTTAAAGCTGGAAACCCAGTACGATCTGTCAAAGCTTACTGAGGCACACCGGCACAGACAGGCCGACAAACCCAGGGGGGAGATAGAAAACAGAAACGGGTAAAAGTAGAGAACAGGAGAATAAATAGAAACGACTGAGTTTTAGTTGCAAAGAAAAATATAGTTGTTAAAGTATAGACACAAAAGGGAGAAGAGAAACTTGTCTTTGCTGTGACTCACATTGCTGAGAGCCATCTAATTCTCCAGAGGTGTGTGAATGCTATTTTTGTTCTTCCTCAAATGACTAAATGCTTTACATTAAAAATCACGTGAGCTTAAAACTATCTGTGTGGTACAAATTATCATTCTTGAGACTGGCTTTAACAGGTTTGCAGTTTTCTAGCTTACGATCACACACAGTCTCTCAGAATGTAATTAAAAGCATATTGTGTATGCATATACCCATTAATTAATATTTTAAAATCATATCCATATATGTTATTGTTTAAAAAGATTATATAAAATCATTAACAACAGGCCATCAATCAGCATGAAGTTGAGTGTAATGAGCGACTCAGATGCACATCATTCAAAAATAGCCTTGATCTGGGCTCTGGTCCATTATTATTTAAATAATTTAAAAAAACATTCCTCTCATGAAGAGGTCTTATCTCAGTGTAAAACCAAAAAAATCTAATCTTTTTTCAGGTTCAGTTTTCTGGTACACATCTGAAAATTGTGGGTCATTCAGTCATTTTAGGTTAATTTAACTCAATGCAAACCCTTGTTCCCATTGTAATAAAGGAACTCTGCATCACAATGTTGCACTTTGATGTTCTTTGACAGAAATACTTTTTAAAATTCTGGATCAATGTACACACTGGTTTTTGCTTAATAATACAAATCACCAGATGTCAAGAAAATGCTACTGGGAAAGCTGAACCTAATTTCCGACTAATTACCTTCACAATAATGACAGGTGTGAACTCAGGAAGACTGAAGTTTGAAATTTAGGTTCATCTACGCACCAGTTTAAGGATGTGCACAGTGGGAAACCAGGTTATTGTACCTTTTTTAATTTTTTACATCATTGGTTTTTAATCTGTTATATTGACAGGTGTGGGTAAACTGAGAGCTGCTGTAATGTTTTATCTATGACTGGAAGAAAAGTACAAACAAAAATTTGTCAACTTTAATGCATAGATCGTATTTCCTTTGACCCAGGTCTGTTGCTATTTGGGAATTCAACCTTAAGAGAAAAATATATTTATAAATTAAAGTAGCAAACATTTGATTTTGCTTTCTGTTGCTGTTGGCAATATAATCTGGATTTTATAAAACTCAAATGTGCAAACAAAACAATTTTTATTTAGCATGTAGACCACTGGAGGAGAATACTGAAACACAGAAAGACAGGCATACACATACATACACTCATGCTTATATACCATCGACATTTCCCTTCCCTGCATTCATTCCCTAACCGCCAATATTAACCTTAACTGAATGCCACTAAATACCAGCTAAATGTCTGCACCATGGAGGGTATTCATTATGTTTTACTTCACAAAAGCTCAACACGCATTATGCCCAGTGAAGTATGCATGAAGTATGCAAGTACACAAACAGAAATTCAGTTGACACAAAAAAAGCAATTCACACATCAGCAGAGGACTGAATTCTGGCTCTTAAATCTGAACTTTGTCTCCATATTATCTGCAAATAACATTCATTTATGCACCTTTGACATAGGGTGCTTGTGCATTTTTGCTGAAGATGAACAAGAGCATAGAGGTTATGAGAAAAAAAACAATCATAATGGTGAAACATGCAGACGTTAATGGTCCAGGTTATTACTGTCCTTCACCAGAATGCCAGTTTCTTTCCTCATTATCTGTACAGCCATCTGGATGTGATGGTTCATGGATCTGGCAGCACTTTCCTCTTAAGCTGGCAGTTTTAGCCCACAGACTTCTAGAACTCTGGCTGGATGGAGTTATTTGTTTGCTCATTGCATATATTTTTTAACTGCCTTTATCTAAAAGGGAAAAATAAAACCAGCTCAGAGGCGTTTATGGGCAGGGTGATTATAAAGTTAATTTGCTGAAACACTCTTTGGGAATATTCTCACACTGTGGAGTCCAACTGTGTTCTGGCTTATCAAGCCAGGTGTCAGCGCTTGCCTAAAAGCACATTGCAGTACCTTTTTTCTTGACCACATGTATTTGACTGGAACTACTTTGGTTAACTACTGAATCGTGGGAACAAATCTAGAAAAAACAACTTTGATTGTTCATGCAATTTGGTGTGTAAAATCCATCGCCATTTATGTAGATTTTTTTTTTTACATTCCTTAAAAGAGTGACACAAAGAACCAAAAAGCAGCAGTGACCACACATAGTTCAAAGTAAAAAAAAATTGAGATATTTCTTATTGAAAGCTATAAAAGAGCAATATTTCTTTGTAGAAGATGATATAAGAACTTAATTTTAAAAGCCAAATCTAATGCTTTTTTCATGGTGCCAGGCCCCTGATAAATTTAGATTACAAAATTGGAATAATTTTTGCAAGAACTTTTATTTGAAATAGTTTCTGTGAAGTTTATTTTAAAAGACAAGCATAATCCCTTTCTACCCACTGGTTCAGTTCCCATAATAGTATGGTATCTACTTCTGCAGTAATCTAACCTATGGTGAGCCTCTTATTTTGAATTTAATTATTTTGAGTACTGTATGCTTGAGCATTAATCTAGAAGTTCAGTTTAAACCTTCTTCTGTTACTGGCACATTTAGGAAATGTGTCCTTGATTGCTGAATGCTGTGTTTTATATCTTTATAATTTAAGCAGAATTAAAGATAATTTCACAGCTCGCCCGCCCAGTGTTGTCTTATTTTGATGTTTGGGAATAAAGTACGTTATAACACCTTGTTTTCTGACCCTGTTCCTGCTCTGCCACACAGCTTCATGTAACTATCAGCAAGATATCGGTGAAGGTGGTGTTGGACTGTTCCGTGGTGGGGGAGAAATCCATCGGAGCAGCTGGGAATATCACCACAGATGGAGTCGAGGTCCTCGGGAGAATGGTTCGGTCCAGAGGCAGACGGGACAGCTCTGCTCCGGTCAGTACTGATAAACAAAAGCTTGTATACACAAATGATTCTAGACGTCATTTTTCTATCTACAGATAGAAATATTGGGTTTTGTGAAATATATGTAGTGCTTGCTGTCCACCCCCTCCTTATTCCAAGTGGATGTGAAAAAAGGTGAGAAAAATTGCTCCCAGGAAAGATGGCAACCATAAATACTTTCTAGTGAGTCAATTAGTGGGATTTTATTTTATTTATGGCAAGTGGAAATTTACAAAGTGTCAAAAATATATAAAAACAGGAATATTTGGCAGGCAAGATGGTGAGATATCCTGCAGGAAATACAAAGTGCGATCATAGAACTATTATTACATGTTTACTTTTAAGCTGTTTAAAACAATTCAAAGATTTATTTAACATGCATGCTTTTGTTTTCAAAATATGTAATGTCCTTAATTTTCCTAATTTTACTGGCAGAGCACAATCCATAAATTAGGTCCATAGGTCAACTAACAACTGTCCTATAGATTTTCCAACATGAGTTATGTATCTCTGTGAGTATTTCAGAGTTACCATGGGCCTCTTGGCTGCTTCTCTAAATAATTAAGGCTCTTCTTGCCTGTCCCCACTCTTCAGGTAGCCTGCTAGTCAGTTCTTTATTTGCTAAATAAAACACAACAAATTTACAAGAGATGCACAAGAAACTGATGAGTTAAGATGACCCCAAAAGAGATTATATTAATCTTATAACAGCTAATTTAAAATTACAAATGGGTTAATTTAGCTATGTCTGTGTCTTTGTAGGCTTACGGTTGTGCCATATTATTCCATTTTTAACAATGAGTTTAAGAGTGTTCCATGATCATTTCAAACCATATATTGTTTTTTTTTACCTAAACCTACTTTAAACTTTTCTCTGTAGCTTTATTTCAGAGCTGTCTGCTGTATTCCTTGGTTTTCATGGTGCTGTTTGTTTACTAATGTTTACTACAATAACCTTCGAGGCCTTCACAGAATAGCTAGATTTATATTGAGTTCAAATTACATGCAAGTGGACTCTATTTGCTAATTGGGGGACTTCTGAAGACAGTTGTTTGCACTGAATTTTATTTAGGGGTATCAAAGTGAAAGTGGCTGAATTATCATGTATCGTTTTCCTTCCAGTCCACGATTATGAGCTACTTTGTTTAAGTCTATCACATAAAATCTCGATAAAACACATTGAATCTGATTGTAACATGACATAATGTTTAAAAGTTCAAAAGGTGTAAATACGTTTTAAAAAGTACTGTAAATTAGCATGTGCCAAGACCCCAGAGGGATTACAAAATTGCAGGCTTATTCTAACCTAAAACCCTTCATAATGTTGCATAATGAGAAACCAAAATAAGACATTTCCACCCAAATCAGCTCGTCATTCTACAGAAAATGAAAACACTGGGGCCAAGTTTCTTTAAGTCCACTTCCTTTTTAATAATGGTATTATCTTTGACAGTATTTGAACTAAATCTTGGAATTTTAACTTGACTTTAGTTTTTATTTTATTAATGAATACCACTGTTGCTTTTCTCTGCATCATATGTCCTTGGACAAAATAAACTTCTTTATTGCAGATGAAGATTGTTGAAATGTGGCAGATAATTAAAAAAACAACTTTCCATCCAAGTCAGCAGTCATGTATCAAAGCCCGTCATGTCTCATCTGGAATAATTTTTTTTTTACTTTTCCAGCCTGGTTTATCTTAGGTGGGAGGTTCCACAGCGTCAGTTACTTTTATTACTTCTTTTAAAAGTCTACTTTTATTATAATGTAAACTGCTTTTCTGCTAAAACACTGTTTAATAGCCATTCATTTGTGTGTTCTTACAGTTTCAGCTGCAGATGTTTGACATCATCTGCAGCACGTCCTGGGCCAGCAGAGATAAGTGCTGTGAGCTGCCAGCTTTGGTAAGAAACTAACTCAAGGTCCTCAGACACACTTTAAAAAAATTCTTGTTCAATAGATTAATTAGCTTTCAGAAAGAGACACAAATAATCCACAGGGGGGATTGCCATTATGATCAAACTCAGATTAGTTTTATAATTTCAATCAATATGATTTACCTAAGAACCATGATAATCTCCAGCATTGTTTTTCTTACATGTACACAAATACAAAACGATTTTTCTGGATGACCAAAATCATTTACTGCCATTTTACAGTTGTACATTTTGATTCAAACCAAAACAATGTCTCACAATCTTTGTTTTATGGGATGTTTTGAGCTGTTTTAGTTTTATGTTTTGATCTCAGAGGTTGTATTGTTAGTATTATGACTACTCTGTAAATCATTTCATGACTATGCATTAAATGTGTAAAAGGATGTACAGGGAAGTTTTATGGCTGATTTACAATCTCCATTTTTTCGTGTAGCTCTGGTCTGCAGATACTGATTTTAGCTGATAAGAATTTATCTTAAAAAACTACATTGTGAAAAAGAGGAGATAAGTGTGTGAGAAGAGTTGCTGTAGTAAGAGTTTAGGCTAAACGAGGGCAAAATCATTATGGAGTCAGTTACTTCATTTAAGTGTTATGCTAACATCTAGCATTACTAAAACATCAGTCTCCATTTGTAAATCCTCCCCTTAATTGTAAGATTTTCAACTTGCTGCCAACATTTTTTCTTTTAGTCTGTTATGCAACTGTTACATAACAGAGGCTAAAAGCTCAAAAGGATAAAATAAAACTACTTTGCTATACTCCGTTCAGCCTTCCTGTTATCTGCTTAAATCATTGCTCTCTTTCACAACTTGAATGAATGAATCCTATGACATGCTTAACAGGATTTCCACTGAAAATAGGTTTCTTATTAAAAACGACACTTCTTTGAGTCGTCTTCTTCAGTAATGGTGTCCATACTGAGACTTGTTGTTAGTGTACAGCCTAGTAGGGATTAGTCGCACTAAAAGATTGGATCTTTGCGTTTCCATCTGGTCAGTTGTTGGTCAAGGACAATCAAAATTAAGATCTTTTTTTAATGAATAAAATTTTGTCTGTATGTGTGTTTTCAGAGAGTGGAAGAGCAGTGTCCTCCCCTGCCTCATGCCTGTACCTGTTCACAGGAGAGCAAAGGACCTCCAGGACCATCTGGACCTCCTGTAGGAACACCAGTTTATTCCTTTGATTTTGTTCATCTTCCATGCTCCATACGGCAGTTTCTTGTGTGGCGCTCAGAATTAGTGTCTGAGTACCAAGCAGAAGCCCAACAGATTTACTTTCACAAATGGAGCACTACAGCTTTTGCTATAGTATTCCGCTTGATATATATGTGTTAGAAATCTTTATTAGAGATTGCTGTGGGGTTTTTTTTCTGGTATTATGGACACGGAGACGGAAAATGAAGGGGAAGAAAGAAAGAAGATGAAGAGAGGTAGGAAAAAAGTTAAGCAGGAGAGGGTATATTGAAGATACAGGAAAGGAAGGGGAACAAATAAAACACAAGAAAACATCCCACTCTGCGTCCACACCTGCAGGATGGCAGGGAGAGGAAAAAAAACAAAACAACGACAAAACAAATCAAACAATATAAACCGAGAACTACACAAACAAAACCCACAAACAGATATATACATACAATAAGAGCGTCACTGAAATACTCATGGTGCCGATTATTACAAGATTTAGTAATGGTAACCTAAGCCCAAGAATGCATCTGTAAACACTGGAATCCCCACACCTGTGTTTGTGTGGGTGTATGAGCATGCTGGTGCATATAAGGTTTCTCCATACGAGTGTTCAATAGCTGGTGTGAGGAGCCATCGATCCGCCTCCCAGGAATCGACACAGACAGTTTACTTTAAAGCTGCAGTCCGGAGAATTTATTTATGTATCAAAGTTTTATAAATCTTTGAAATTATATTGTGGTTCAATACTATGATAAAAGGCTAGTGCTCCACAACATTTGTTGTTCTTCCTAATTCCCGCCTTCCTCCTACAGACCGCTATGCATTTCACACTGACGGCCAAATTTTTTTAGCCAATAGAATTCAAGTTTCCGCCTCGTCAGCTGTCAATCAACTTACATGCGCATCGCGCAAACCAGTCATGATGAGGCTATTCACACAGGCCGCTCCAGTTTACAGTCACCATATTGGAAGAGAGCGTCAGCCATGGAGAAATGTCCACAACAAATTATAATCGGGTGATGCTCGATAGCGCTTGCTGCTTTCCTCTTTGACCCGCTGTGACACGACAGGTGATGCGCGTGCACAATTGTTGAGGTGGAGCTAGAGGGAGCGAGAGGGGAGGGGGAATTCAAAAAATATCTCTCTCCCTCAAAAACTCCGGACAGCAGCTTTAACTCTAGTTCCACAGGACTGCAAGAAGATAGGTCACTGGCAACACCTCAGTATTGCCGGGTATGTCTTTATGAAACACAAGACCTCTGGTAATTATTTCCTTTAAAAAACTGAAAAGTAGAAATTATGCACAGATCCTTGTTCGACGACAACACAGCATATCACCACAGATATCTCTATACCAACTGTTTAGCACAGCGATAAAAGGCTTTTGGTTAGATACTGTTTAGACCGGTTGTCTACTATTAACTTTTCTATGTACCAAAATAATTTGAAGTCAGATGTGAGGCCATCTGATTAGCAGCTGACATTTGACCCAAAGCGGGCCACCAACGCAGTGAGGATAAACACAGCAACAAAGATTGGTTGAAAAAAAAGGCAAAAAAAAATGTGCTGCTATGCAAAAATACATCCATGCAAATTTCAATGAAGTGAAACTATATTCTAAAGATGAGTGGAGCACATTCGGTTTAGACTGCTAAAGGTTATTCTATAAGCCGTTTAATATAAAGGTGTGTAGGTAGTTTTATTAAAGAATATCAAGACGTTCAAAATCCATTTCCTTTAGATTTAATTATTCACTGAAAACTTTTGACTTCAGTGAGCAACATGCAGTTAAAGCCAATTCATTTAATCTTCGTTCTCTGTGATCTGCAAGTGCTCTTTGCGCCTCACAGTCCATTGAAAGGTCCTGACATAGATCACAGGGTTAACGTTAACCAGGCAATATGAAGTAGGAGATTTGAACAACATTCACTACATTCACTGTTCTTCTTATCTTAAACATCTTAAAATTTCTCTTGTGGTATGTGGTGGTTACAAAAAATGATCTTAATCCCAACGGGTCTTTCTAATGCAGACCACTTTATTGTAATTGATTAGACAGCTGCAGAAATTTGCCTGACAAGAAGAAATGGCAGAACATGACCATCCTGACAGGGATGCTGACTTGAGACCCCCTTTGTGAAAATGTAAACATCAGCTACAAACCAGGTGTTATACCTGTTGCTTAGGTGAATGCTGCAAGTTGTAAATCACACTTTGTTCTGCAATCCCAGCAGCATGCTCTGAAAGCACACATGGCCTGTGACCTAAGTGAATTGACTTGTACGATGTGAAAGGACAAAGTGATCCGTTACTTAGGCTACATTCACACTTCAGGTCTTAATGCTCCGATTTTTGGATTAAATCTGATTTTTTTTTCTGTGATTGTTCACACTAACTAAAATGCTATAGCAAACACACTCCAATGTGAATGGTTCATTGCCCTAAAGCGGCCTACGTGCGCAGAAGAAGACAAGACGTCACACACAACACACTCTGTTTACAGAAGTAAAATTGACAGCTAAAGATGTTCCTGTTTGTGCAGCAGTTTGGCAATGAATGCACAGTCGGAATCAACAAAATGTTGACAAATTAATGAAAGAAAGTAGGACATTGAGAGAAAGAGAGCCCACAGTTTAGCAATGGCTTTTTGTGGAACTATGGCTGTCTCTCAGTGACGTACAAGATGGATTTAATGTGACATGACCATTCAGACTGAAGTCGCTTTCAAAAACATCCGATATTTATTGGATTTAGTACCACTTATGAAAGTGACCTGGGCTGGATTTTCTTTTAAAAATCGTATTTGTGCTGTTCAGACTGTCATTTAAAAAAATCAGATATAGGTCACATATGGGCATAAAGTCGGATTTGATGTGCTTTTACCTGCAGTGTGAACGTAGCCATAGTGGAATGTATTTTTGTGAAATTATGATCAGAAAGAGGCTTGTGTCATGATTATAGGACCCAAAATTTTCCAAAAGAACTGGATTCTAAAGACAGGATTATTTTTGCTTAGGTCATTTGTCAGGAAGTTATGCTTGTCTAAATATACAGAATTGGGAAATCCTTTTATATGACTTTAGTCAATGACCAGTAAATGTGTGAAAACAGCTTTCATTTGAACCACTGTGAAGGTAGTTACAGTAATAAGATGAAGCGCGTACATTTTCAGCATTCCTCGCACAGCCGTAGGTGACATCTAGAATACATTTCCAGACTGGGGTAAGTTAATTATCCTATTTTTTATTTAAATCTTTAGAGCTTAAGATTCATTGGCTGTGTTTGGTTAATGTTTCCTCTTTCTTGGATGTTTTACTTTATCTTTGCTTACAACTGTGTATAGGAGATTTGAAGTGTGTGTCAATTTTAGTTTGAAACTCTAATTGTGGTCAGTTCTTACAGTGGGGCAAATAAGTATTTTGCAGCAACCAGTTGTGCAAGTTGTCTCACTTAAAAAGATGAGAGAGCTCTGTAATTTTCATCCTAGGTACTCTTCAACTGTAATAATACAGGAAATTACATTGTATGATTTTTAAAGAATTTCTTTGTATAATTGTACAGACAATTAGTATTTAGCACCTACAAACAAGAAAGAATTCTGCCTGTCAAAGACCTGTTGCTTATTCTTTAAGAACCTCTTCTTTAAGAAGCTCTTCCATCCTCCACACGTTACCTGTATTAATGGCACCTGTTTGAACTTATCTGTATAAAAGACACCTGTCCACACCATTATATAGTCAGACTCCAACCTCCACTATGGCCAAGACCAGGGAGCTGTCCAAGGACACCAGGGAAAAGATTGTACACCTGCACAAGACTGGGATGAGCCAATCTACAATAGGCAAACAGCTTGGTGAAAAGAGATCAACTGTTGGAGCAATTATTAGAAAATGAAATGAATACCACTCTCCCTCGACCTGGGGCTCCATGCAAGATCTCGCCTCATGTGGTACACATGATCTTGAGAACGGTGAGGACACAGCCCAGAACTATACAGGGGGAACTGGTCAATGACCTGAAGAGAGCTGGGACCACAGTAACAAAGGCTACTGTTAGTGACACACTACGTCATCATGAATTAAAATACTGCAGCACTCATAAGGTCCCCCTGCTTATGCCAGCACTTGTCCAGGCCCATCTAAAGTTTGCCAGAGACCATCTTGATAATCTAGAGGAGAATTGGGAGAATGTCATGTGGTCAGATGAGACCAAAATAGAATTCTTTGGTAAAAACGCCACTCTCCATGTTTGTAGGGGGAAGAATGCTGAGTTGCATCCCAAGAACACAAATTATGCTTTAGGGCTGCTTTTCTGCAAAAGACATAGGACACCTGATCCTTATTAAGGAAAGGATGAATGGGGCCATGTATCGTGAGATTTTGGACAAAATCCTCCTTACATCAGTGACAACATTGAAGATAAAACATGTCTTGATCTTCTCACAGCTAAAGTGTACCTATGATGAAAATTACAGACCTCTCCCATCTTTTAAGTGGGACAACTTGCACAATTGATGGATGCCCCACTGTATTTTCACAGCTGACTATAAATGCACCAGATTATTTTCATTTCTAAAAAATAAAGAGTGATTTACTTATCTGCAGGAGTAAACTTACAGGTCACATCCCTCTCTTCTTTCTGTTTGGGCTTTTTTGGCACTAAATGTCAGTTTCTATAAACCAATATTTTTCTTTAACTCTTGGGAATTGTATGTTGTTCAAAGTCAAGAATTTCTCTGTCAATTTCAAAGTAAAATAGACAGTAGTGCTAAACCTCTAATTCACCTGAACACATAAAAAACATTAAACCACAACTCAAGTCTGATATTGGGGTTTATTATGAAATTATGCAATCAAAATAGATGACCAAAGTATAGAAAATAGCCAATAATAAAGCATATACTTTTGTTAATAAATACAAAACCTAGAAGCTTTTTTCATTTCCACCTGAATTTTAACAAGCCTTGTTTCCAGGTTTGCCTTTTTTATGTTATGGATGACTTTTCCTGTTTCAAGCAGCAGCAGACCTCTTCAGTTTTCTTTACTTTGTATTCTATTGATTGCCTCTATGTTGTCTGATTTAACCCAGACACACTTCAATACTCAACATTAGTCAACAATCAATCCAGCATTTTGGAAAAGAAGGCGTGCCCAACCTGCCATCTCTGTTTGTTAACAATTGGAAAGTGCCAATGCTGGATTAGATCCAAGATGTAAATTTGTCTTTGGCATCAAATTACTCAGAAAATCATAGCGCTGTGTTTTTCTTTCATTACTGGGGGCCCGCATACAAATCCAAATGTTAGTATTTGTTTTACTCCTGCTGGAAGCTAATTTTAGTTTCTTTGCTGGTTGTGCTCCAAATGAAAGACTCACACTGTTTAGAAAAATCCATGGTTTTCTTTTCCAACTTTAATTCAGGAATATACAGTTGATGTACTTAGTTTGAAATAAAATGTGATTAGATAGATTGGGGAAACATGAGGGTGTAATTGTTTTATCAGAAGTATGTTTAAAAATGGAAAATAAAGCTGTAATTCAAAACCCCGCCAGCATTTAGAAAGATTTAATTTTTACTCCAGTTCTGAAAAAGTTGTTGCTCAGATGCACACGGGAACACTTTAGAGTGTCTTTCCAACAACTGTCACGACAATAACAATGGTTGTGCAAGTCTCACTTTTCTCCACATAATCAGTTTGCGTTTTACCTGTAATTGTTTAACTACACCACAGTTATGTAGCTGAAGAAACATTATTCCAAATACTCCGTCACTCAACTTATGTCACCTGAAAAACGTTGTGCTCCCAAACAACATCTTTGGTCACCTAATGGGCAGGCTGTCTCTTTTTAAACTGTTGGTTGTAGCTGTAATAAGAAATTTCTCATGGCATATTTCCTCAGGTTTGAGTTGATCCTACTCTTAAAGCCGAGATACCAAATGTTTCTTTATCCTGGGCCAAATATGTTTCCAACAAAGAAATCGTTTTTAGTGGGTGAGGTAAAATCCATACTCCATGTTGGTGTTTACTTCCATGAATGATTCTGAGAAAAAGTGCTCACTCCATTTGTTTGTGTTGCCAATAGGCTGTGACATTTTTATTCAACATATGCCAGTCAAAATGTTTGTTTTTCTATAAAAGAAACAGTCAGTCTGCTTTAAACAACACTAGTCCATTAGACATTCTGGATCCAATAAACACATGATCCATGTACGTTACTCAATTTGTGTTTGGAAGAGAGAAGTGGCTGTACATTTTGTTGTTGTTTTTGTAGTAGTAAAAATAATAGTTTTATAATTGCCTTATGCTTTAAAAACAATGGAAAAGCCAGTTCTGTTTTTCATGTTTTTTAGCCTGTCAATATTTATATGGTTTTATGGCTCTATAAAATGGCATTTTCTCCTTAACCACTTTTCTTTTATCATGGGTTTAGGGTGGACCTGGGATAAGGGGAGCCAGAGGAGACAGGGGGGAACCAGGAGTGACGGTTAGTAACGTACTTAATTTCTAGGATTTCTTTTTTTCTGTAAAAGTATCAGTTTGAAACTCGCCTCAACTCTTTTCACCAAGTATGTTTTATTTTACAAAGCAAACAGTCACACACAAAGCAAAAGGTTTGGTTTCGGCCAAAACAAAATTAAAAACAATGGTTTCTGCACAGCTGCATTTCATTTCTGTTCACAACAAATGCTATCTCAAGGATGTTTACAAGACTAAAAACTCCAGTTATCTAATTATATAAAATCCAGTTTGGTCCAGATTCAATTGAAATCAATTTAATTTATTCAAATATAATCAAGATATGCTACAATATAGTGAAAGTCCATCGATCATTTAATGCCGGTTGGTGAAAAGATATTGTCTTATCGACTGCATTGAGTTTTTCTCCCATTGTTTTTTATTAAATGGTAAACCTTGAATAAAACTGGATCTTAACCAACAAAACTTTGAGGCTGGATCTTACACAGTCAGACAAAACTCAGGTAAAGCAACCGAGGTCAGTTAGCACATATTACCTAAGAGAAAAACAATTGACAATAATAAAAATGGCACAAATTAAAAAGGGGTGATATCGAAAAATTAGTGATGAATAAATTAGAAATTTAAAGCCAGATTTTGGATTTCAATTTTTGTAAATCTATGATTGCTGATACTGATTTTGGCCAATTTTGACTGAACAGCACTGAAAACCCATTTTCAGGTCTGTGAGAACCCGCTGGTTGGGAGGTGATTAAATGCTTTTTTATGTAATAAAATACAAATGATTTAAAGTCATAAAATGTTATTTTTCTATGTTTTTTTTATTTTTTAGATTCTGACTCAAAGTTGAGGTGTGGTGAAAATTACAAATCTTTCCATTCTTTAGAAAATGGGAGGACTTGAGATATATATATATATATATATATATATATATATATATATATATAATGTGTGTATACACACACTGGTATATACAGTGGGGTAAAAAAGTGTTTATTCTGCCACCTATTGTGCAAGTTCTCCCACTTAAAAAGATGAAAGGACTGTAATTTTAATCATAGATATACCTTAACTATAAGATGAAAAATAAGGAAATAAAATCCAGAAAATCACATGGTCTGATTTTTAAAGAATTTGTTTGCAAATTATGGTGGAAAATAAGTATTTGGTCAATGACAAAAGTTCATCTCAATACTCTGTTATATACCCTTTGTTGGCAATGACAGAGGTCAAATGTTTTCTGTAAGTCTTCACAAGGTTTTCACACACTGTTGCTGGTATTTTGGCCCATTCCTCCATGCAGATCTCCTCTAGAGCAGTCATGTTTTGGGGCTGTCGCTGGGCAACACGGACTTTAACTCCCTCCAAAGATTATCTTTGGAGATGAGATCTGGAGAGTGGCTAGGCCCCTCCAGGACCTTGAAATGATTCTTATGCTGCCCCTCCTTTGTTACCCAGGTGGTGTGTTTGGGATCATTGTCATGCTGAAAGACCCAGCCACATTTAATCTTTAATAGCCTTGCTAATGGAAGGAGGTTTTCACTCAAAATCTCTCGATACATGGCCCCATTTATTCTTTCCTTTACACAGATCAGTCGTCCTGGTCCATTTGTAGAAAAACAGCCCCAAAGCATGATATTTCCTCCCCCATGCTTCACAGTAGGTTTGATGTTCTTTGGATGCAACTCAGCATTCTTTCTCCTCCAAACATGACAAGTAGAGTTTTTACCTTATAGTTCTATTTTGGTTTCATCTGACCATATGACATTCTCCCAATCCTCTTCTGGAGCATCCCAATGCTCTCTAGCAAACTTCATATGGTCCTGGACATGTACTGG
The DNA here is from genome assembly GCA_963556495.2 of Valencia hispanica. Lineage (NCBI taxonomy): Eukaryota > Metazoa > Chordata > Actinopteri > Cyprinodontiformes > Valenciidae > Valencia > Valencia hispanica. The sequence goes on from OY747710.1 coordinate 31,967,666, forward strand.
CTTCACCAGAGGGACACGTCTGGCACTGCAGAATTTGAGTCCCTGGCGGTGTAGTGTGTTACTGATGGTAGTAGCCTTTGTTACTTTGGTTCCAGCTCTCTACAGGTCATTCACTTGGTCCCCCTGTGTGGTTCTGGGATTTTTGCTCACCGTTCTTGTGATAATCTTGACCCCACGGGGTGAGATCTTGCGTGGAGCCTTAGATCGAGGGAGATTATCAGTGGTCTTGTATGCCTTCCATTTTCTAATAATTGCTCCCACAGTTGATTTCTTCACACCAAGCTGCTTACTTATTTAAGATTCAGTCTTCCCAGCCTGGTGCAGGTCTACAATTTTGTTTCTGGTGTCCTTTGAGAGCTCTTCAGTCTTAGCCATGGTGGAGTTTGGAGTGTGACTGTTTGAGGTTGTGGACAGGTGTCTTTTATGCTGATAATGAGTTCAAACAGGTGCCATTAATACATGTAACGAGTGGAGGACATAGGAGCCTCTTACATAACAAGTTACAGGTCTGTGAAATCTTGCTTGTTTGTAGGTGACCAAATACTTATTTTACTCTATAATTGGCTAATAAATTCTTTAAAAACCAGACCATGTGATTTTCTGGATTTTTATTTTCATTTTGTCTCATAGTTGAGGTATACCTATTAAGAAAATTACAGGCCTCTCTCATCTTTTTAAGTGGGAGAACCTGCACATTTGGTGACTGGCTAAATACTTTTTTGCCCCACTGTATAAACGCTCTTGTATGTGACATTTAATACATATTGCATTATTCGATCCTAAAGGCAACACTGAAGCTATTTCCAATTGATTTTACAGTTAACATAACCTAACATACACTATACCCCTTTGTTTCTGTTCTCTCTTCATTCTTGCCCATCGGATCTATGTTTTCTTGGTGTGTTCTTATGGATAAGAAACACATGAACCCAGAATGTGCATGGTTGAACAGTAAAGCAATAAACATAGTCAAAGATTGTTTTGGCTACTGCTGCCACTGTACTGACACGCTACGAACACCACAAATCAGTTTTGGTTCGCATTAGCCTCTCTGTTCTGGCTGCTATTGCAGGAAAGCTGTCTGCACTTTTCACACTGTTATAAAATGAAACTCCAACAGCAGTAAAAAGCAGACTATAGATGGATGAAGTGTCAAAATTAAATTCCTCCTGTAGATCCCACCGTAGAGGCAGCCAATAGTAGCAAAAAGACCCCAGATATCTAGAAGTGATGTTGGTCAGAGGTTGTATTTTACTCTCAAGTCACCTGTTTGGCATTTTATAGATTAGGTGCAACGCTCGGAAAAAGAAATCACTCTTTTATTAAGCCATGTATGATTCTTTTTTAAATGTTTGCTTTTGATTTAGAGGGATAAAGAGATCTCTTTTTGTAAAGGTCATGTGTTCTCTGGGGATGAGCAGTGTTGCTTAAAATCAGAGAGCACAGAATAAAAATAAAGAAGCTTTAATATTTTTATTTCCTAACAATCCAAACACAAATCAGCCGTGCCAAAACGTTTTTATCTTGTCCTTTGTACATCAAACTCTGTTTTACAGGGTGAACCCAGCTTAATAAATTAATTTTGGTTTGTGAATGTCCGACAAATGTTCAATTGTTTCAGTCTTTAAGCCTTCTACCGACCTTGCAGAAACCGCCATGGCTCATTGATATTTAGCTTCAGTTCATTTGATTTTAGCCTTGTTCTTTTGTTCTGTTTTTTCGCAGGGACCACAGGGCCCTACAGGGGAAATTGGCCCATCTGGACCTCCAGGACCCCCTGGTCCTCAGGGACCCAGTGGACTCTCCATTCAGGGACCACCTGTAAGTCTGCATTGTGCACATTAAGCTCTTCAGCTAATCATGTAAATGTGGCAAATTTAGCTATCGAGGCTGACGTCCATCTAAAGTTCCAGGTATGTTTATGGTATAAAAAGATTGAAACAATAACCAAATGGATTTAAAAATACACAAGATCACAGATTTTCTTATTTTCATTTGACTTTTTAAGGATTTTAATAATACATTTTATTTGAGGGCACCTTTCTAAAACCCAAGGTCACCTCACAGAGAAGAAAAAACAGTGAAAAATAATAATACATACACAGTCATGTTGGGTGTAGTTAAAACGCACATGACCCATTGTAGAACTAAAAGATCTACCAAAATTGCTCTAACCAATTGCAGAAAATGTTTTTCCCTGGTTACATGTTTTTGTAATGCTCACATGAATTTCTCAGTTTTATTACATGAGCCAAAAAATTTGATTTTGATAACTTCCCAATGAGGAGATCAAGGTTAACTGTATAAAATTTAAAGGAGGTAGTCCCTGTTACATCACTTTCATGTAATGTATCCTTAATATTTTATGGGGAAGAACATAAGTGGTTTTAGTAGAATAGTTTTTCCAAAATGTATAAAAATGTGGTTTTTTTCCCCAAATCATCTGATATTGTTGGATAGATCCTGATAGGTCTGTAATTACTAAAAGTCTGTTCCCCCAATTAAAAAACTGGGGTAATAGTTACAATTTTCAATTCCCTGATTTTAATTGACCAAGTGACCAGATTTCCCTCTGTATTCAATTATATTTTTTTCTATTTTGTTGATCTAATAGGCTATTTAATTTCTGCTATCTCTTTTTATTATAATTTCTGCTCCTATTTCTTTTAATGTAAAAGATATTCTGAAAAATGTCTTATCTTCCAGTTATTTTAGTACTAAAACATTACTATAGTTTATACATAAAACACTCTAATTAGGACAAGAAGTTGTGATCCTAATGATTAAATCCATCATCTTCAAACTGTGGTATGTTTGGCTACATTTAGTACCAGTAATTCCTCAAGAGGAAATTTAGGTCTCAACTATTTACAATGTAAGTCAGAAGCAAATTAACTGTACTGCAGAGGGAATGAGCCCAAACATCTAAGAACACCTGTTAAAGCACGTTGATCTTTCTTCAGTGGAGAATAGTTCAAGAACTAAAGCAGATTCTAGTGAACCCAGGAAAAAATGGCTGACGTTATATCTGTGTTTAATTTACCTCTGACTTTATAACTTAGATCGCAGAATAACATCAAATCCCACCTAACCATGTGTTTGCTATGAGCTGGAAAAACCAGCTGGATTTGCTAAATGTTGCACTTAGTCACCAGACTAATTATTATGTGTGTCTCTTCATTTTAATGCATTCAGACAACAGAGAAAATAGATGCTGCACATGCTTTTATGTGACTGAAAGATTAATTTAAATTTCAATAGTTTTCCCTGCAGTTGTCATTTTGTTCGGGAGCCATATTGGGTTTTCACATCAGGGTTGATGAAAAACATTTGTTTTTCACTCTTGGAATTGAGACTTCAGGGATTCTAGGGTAATGTGTGGGCCTGTAACTTGCAATTAATTTACTTTTTATTTGGGGGGGGGGGGTAGCATACATAAAATAAAATAAAACTTCAATGTGTAACTTAGCAACAGTGTTTTCTTTTCAGGGTACTCGTGGGGAAAAGGGAGAGAGAGGTGACCCTGGACCAGCAGGACTAATGGTAAGAACATCCATGTTTCATAATTGCAACAAATATGGTAATGGGATCTATGTTGATATACTCATGGACTCATTTATACTTTAGTCCAGATACCACTTTTAGCCTGAGCTACTACAAGTACAAAAAGGCTATGGAAATACTTCACTTAATGTGCATAATTACTACTTGTCTTCAGTCAGCGAGCAGTCTCTGCTTTTCAGAAAAACATCAGCTTCAATCCTTCTGTTTTTTTGCTGTTTGTGTTTTGTTTTGAAGAGCTTTGCATTTTAAATAAGAGTGTAGAAAAAAAAGGATGGTAAAGTGGTATAGCCCTACAGACGAACATGAACATTCAGACTCCACCATCTGTGTGTGTTGGAGTGGAACTGTGCTGTTTTGTTGCTGTCACACTTGCACATGGACAGCGAGCAATGTAATGGAATCACTGAGATGTGAATAATTATTACCAACATCTCCATTATTGGGCAGTGAACCAATGAAAGTAATACTGAATTAATTTTATGGTGTTCTCCTAAGGAGCTTGAGACTCCAGCCGAGATAAAATGAAAGTTTTAATAACTAAGCATTAAAGGATGGTATTGGATTTCATTGTGTTTCTTCCTGCAAACAAGAGTTTAGTTTGCACTTTGACAAATGTGTGAACAAAATATGTGCGTTGAAAACATTCAAAATGACTTCTAAAATACTTTTATAATTCTCAAGTCATTCCTCTCTTGTATCTGCAACTTTGGGTATTTGCACAATTGTTATGACACAACTCCTCCTGTGTTTGTTTCACATAGAAGCAGTGAGGTAGTCTGATGCACAGCGAAGGTTTTCATGATTGGTTTGACCTTGAGACAATCTTTTTGCACATAAAAGGAAATACTTTTGTCAAACTACTTTGTTTTACTTAAGATTCTAGTTAATTGCTTTACATTAAACTCTGATAGATTTCACCTACACCTCCCCTTAGTGTGACTTTTTCAGTAAAAGAAATATGGAAATATTACTGGTTTGAATGTCATATTGAATTTGTTTTGAACTGGTATAGCCTAACTATAAAACAAACAGCTTCAATGAATCTAAGAAACTAAGGTTTTCTCAATGTGTCTCTCTTACTGATTAGCCAAAAAAACAACAACTTAAACATAGCGTTTCTTTATTCAAACCCAATGCTTTTCACTGTAAATGACACCAGCTGTTGGAGGAAATTAGATCATTTAGAGTGGAGCAGATTGTTTTGGTTTTATTACAGCAACATTTAGTCACAGTAAACCGCTCCATAAGGAGCTGACAGTGTAGGGTTTTGTACTGAGGGACGCAAAGGCAAAGAGCAAAACTAAGCCGTGTTAAAACACGTTTTCCATGCTACTGAACATGACTTGCTACAGTTAGTGCTCCCATTTACCAGTTGCATCTTCAGACCTCACTGTTGGCAGGATGGTTCTTTCTTTTTATGCTTTTTTTGCTATTTTTCAGAAATGAAGCATTTTTCTTTGTCAGACATTTCATAAACTCTTCTAAGTCTAAAGGTTTTTGACATGACAACAAATGTGTCAGCTGGGTTGAATAGGTGTTTGTTATGATGCTGATGGGCAGATAAACAGATTTCAGCCAAAACGGCTTGTCATGCTGTTGCAGATAATTATGTCCCTGATGAGGGAATACTGTTACTTTTGGGATTTCTAGCTTATATTTGTTATTTTTTACATTTAAATTTGTGCATATCTTAAGACATAGTCATAAAGATTATGTTTCAGTAGAAGACAGCGAGTCACTCTCACTCATTATTCATTATTCTATAATCTCGTTAATTTAAAAAAAGTAAAAAGTGTCATAGAAGCTCCTCTCATAAGGAAAGATCAACTTGTCTGCTACCAGAGAGCCACAACACATCTTGATAGAGTACTGTAGCTCTTTTTAACTGCATAGTCCTATTAATAAACATCTTCAGTGCTGCCCTGTGCTGCTTTGTGTTACTGAGTAATAATGTGTTTTGAGAGAGAGGTATATGAATGATTGTGTGTGAAGGAGAATGCGCCGCTCCTACGACCTTTTTGTTATATATAAGGAAGCAAAGAGAATATCACCACCATGAAGCATCAATTATCCCTGTCTTTTTTATACTTCCGTTTTCCTTCTCTTTCTCTGCTGCAGTAAATTTAGTGTAACCTTGTCTCGAGCATCTTTGCCACCTCGGTTTCAATTTGACTGTGAAAAATGCTGCTCCAGCGCATGGCAGCGTGTGTGCTCGTTTAGGTGTGTGTTGGTTTCTTTGTCGTTTTTCACTTTTTGCTCTTTTTATTAGTCTGCCTGTGTGGTTGGGTAATTTATTAGTTAATATTTTTTGATTTGTGTGAAAGAGTAAATGCTCTTTTGGTTGTCTCCTTGTACATATGGGGCAGACGTTTGGGCTTTTGCATTCTTTCTGTTCCATATTGCTCAACACTCAAGGTCTGAGCTGTGTGAGCTGGAGTGTGTGCTTGTAGATCTATTTCTGTGTTGACCTGCAGCAATGAGATCCTAATACTAATATCTCAGTCAGGGGCACCACCTCCTACTCCTCTTTCAGTGGCTCATGTTTTAGAATTCACTTATGAAGGAATGATTAGTAAAAGCATTGATATTCTTTAAAATTTTGGTTCAAATATTTCCATTAGATAATATACTTTTTTCAAAATAATAAAAAGGCTAAACTTGTAAAAATCTGGTTGATTTGGTTTTCCATCTAACTTCTCTGCAGATGTGAATTTTTATTTCCCTGGTAGCCATGTTTGTTTTTTGACGTGTGCATGAAAAAAAACAAACAGGAGCGCTAGATCTGCAGATGATGTGGGAGACTGTACATCAGCCAAGATTTGAACAACGGCACGTCGTTAATCACTCGGGCTTGTCCTCTGTAACCCCAGTCTGTAATTTGTAGGATCTTTAACAGTGTTAGCTGTCCTGTTTTATGAGCCATCCACTAATACTAAAGTGCAGAGATAAATCACCTCAACACTTAATCTATGACTGGTCTTTGGAACTGGTTGAGTGCTTTGACCTGCAGGGAGGGGGCTGAAGGGGAAATGGGGCAGGAGATGGAGCAGCAGGGTCACCAGCAAGTATAAAAGCCTGTCTGTGTCCTAAGACTTGCAGGGTCGTTCAGTCTATAAATCAATTTTATGTACTGTTGCTAAAAGATTGCTATGGCAAAAAGTTAACTCTTTTACTTCCCCTAACCTCTGAATGTGTAGAAGTATTATTTTTGTGAAATATTTATTTAGAAGATATTCAGTGTTCAAATGTATTTGATATTTAAGATGTCTGTTAAAATTAAAAGAGATCTCAAGTTAAGTCCTTCTAAGCACAAATATGAAACAATATTAAACTAATTTTATTTATTGCACAAATCTGAATAATAGGATCCCAGCTAAGTAACAATGTATGTTGATTTACTATTAGAAAAAGTTTCAAATATCAGTTTAATCTTTTAGTATACTTAACACAAGGCATCAACATCGAAATCAGCCTGTTAGTCATTTTTTAACTTATCGGTATTGGTTTAATAAGTAAAACTGCTCCAATATTAAGAAGCAATGTTTATTTCAATCCTGTTGCTGCTTGTGTTTCTGTAAGGGGAGGTGAAGGGGTTGGTCATATGGTTTGTGTTTGGTCATGCGACAGTGATGGTGATGCAGGATGGGGGGGGGGGGGGGGGGGGGGGGGTGAAGCGAAGTCAGTGGTTCTGGTCATTGATGTTAAAGATGTTAAAAGATGTTAAATGGTTAGAAAGATATCTATATTATATATTGACCCAAATTTTAATATCGCTTTATCCCTACATTATGCTTTATTAATGCCAAAGTATCAATTGATTTGGTGATTTAAATATGCATATTTGTTTTTCTTTCAGGGTGTTTCTGGAAGCCCTGGCTCTCCTGGCAGAGATGGTCCTCTAGGAGTGAGGGTAAGATATAAGGCTAATATCTCATCCCATCCTCTGTGGGTTTTGGTGAGTTTTTTTTTGGGGGGGGGGGGGGGGGGGGAAATACATGGTCAGCATAAAATAGAAAATGTCTTGTGAAGTTATGAAGCCCAATGTTTGGAGAGAATAAGGTAAGAAATGAAAGAAGTTCTAGTTTTGTTCTTGCAGTGTGTTTTGGGGTGTAAACCATCCATGCTATGGAGAACCAACCTGTATTTAGCAGATTCTCTAAAGACTAACTTCAATATTTTGAGGTGTTTCTGACTTCTGTCATACCTCCAATAAACACTGGATGCCCTATCTATTTAGAACATTTCATTTACATTCATTTTACTGTATATTGGAGTTTTTAAACTGTCTGCTTTGGATCATGATCTGTTCCTAAGCTTTCTTCATAATATTTCCCTACACATTGATCTTAGTTTGCTAAATTGTCTGGATTTGTCTGGAAGTTTTCTTGGCAAATACTCATGATCTCTTTCTGGTCTTGAGACTTGTGCTTGCACCTTGTGGTGAATCCTCTGTGTGTAGCCTCAAGAAGTCTGTGGTAGACATGGATAATGAGATGTCGACCTGCTGGAGAGGGTTTTTCTCTTGGCTGCCACTTGTAAGTCCTCATGGAAAGAATCCTGTAATCATCTACCAAAACTGTGTTCTGTAAACATCCAGGGTTTCTGCTGCTGCTGCTGAGCTCACCGGTGTCAGAATGTACCAAATTCTTGGTGGTTTGAACTCTTCTAATCTTCCTGCTAATTCTGACATCTTTTAGATCAAATGTAGCTTGTTTATGTTTTGATAAAAAACTGATATAACTACATCTCTCAGCCTTGAAATATTCCCACGTCACTGTATTTGTGTATTTCTCAGCTGTTTTTCATATATTAAATGCACAGCTGCATTTCCCTGTTTGGTTTTATGCCTCATCGTAAAGTTGCACATCTTCCCTGAGTTGCAGAGAACTGCATCCCACCCAGGTGTTGAAAACCACATTCACACCAAATGAGATCCCATTCATAAAGGCTCAGTGATACCAGCTGGCTACAGTTAATATTGGCAGCGTAATCTGGCCTTTCAATGCCCGACTGAGCTGTAAATAGCAAAACAGAAGCGCAGCCAAAGGGTAGGGAGTCAGCAGGCTGCAAAGAAGGTTTTGTCCAAATTCGTAATATGATAACAGAGCAGTTCTGTCCTGGCCCGGCTCCCAGGGAGGTGGAGGAATTTGTACGTAATCCATCTGCTGTCTGTTGGCAGACAGTAGTGCTGGTGTTCATCCTTTCAGCGGTGCTTGTTAGAGCAACTCATGCACACTTATCCCACCTGTCACATGGCTCCCTTCGGGACACGTGTGTGTTGTCAGTATGTTCTTCTCACTGTGCCAGGAAAAATTAAAACGTGAGTTATTAGTAACCAAAACATTAGCCCACTTTTTATTTAGCTTTATTATAGATGTTTCACCTGATGTAGCATTGTGGTCCAAAGTTACAAGTGACTTTCTCTGCTTATTTCACTTTAAAAACAATTTGATGGACTTAGAGGGTTCTAACTAATCTGGGGCTCGTGCTTCTCTTGCACTCTCATAAGTATTTTGAGTTTTTACCACCAAAAGGTCAGAGAAAAGACCTCTGGCAGGCCAGTTGTGGCTAAATAGGAAGAGTAGGCGTCTTGCAGTTGAATGTTGTAGGTTTGATTCCCGCTTCTTCCCCTGTCACATGTTGTGTCCTTGAGCAAGGCACTTATACCCTAGTTACCTTTCAAACTGCATATCAGAGTATGAATGGGAGAGCTTTTGAAAGTACGGCTGGATGAATGCGGCTCTTGTATAAAAGCACTTTGAGGTTGTCATGACGACTAGAACAGCGCTGTACAAGTTCATTCTACTTACCATTTACAAACATTTAAACATAGAGCTTTAAATGGGTGCATTATAACACTCTCAGACTGTCTACTTGTCATGAAAAAGAAGGAAAGGAATGGGAGAATTTACTTGATTTAACACTACATTATGTCCTCATCAGCTCATGTCACTTTTTTTCCTACCGTAAGTCTAGTAACAATACTTTGTTCAAACAGAGCTTTTTTGAAAACTTAAACTGCTTGAAAATAATGTCTTACCCCAGGCATATATATTTCCTATGCAAATCTAGACAGTAACTTTGAATGTTATTGATTTATGCTTGCTGGGTTAGTGTTAAACTAAACCAGTGGGTCTCAATTAATTTCTGTCACCTTACAGGCACTAGCATTCTGCATAGAATTACCTGATTATCAAAACAGAGTAATAGAATGATCTGCAAACATTAACATTTTAAGCTTTCTAGGCTAATTTTATTGTTTCACGTCCTAACACTGTTTCCAAGTTCAGTTTATCAACTCAGTGGGTAACATTTAATCAAGACTGCTCAGTCTGTGTAGTGCTCGGAAGAAAAGTGCAAATGATTTACTAGGATGTGCATTTATAGACTAAATAAATTCAAAACTTTTTTAAACTGTAAACATTGGTTACTTGTCAGATTCATCAGCTTCTTTCTTTTTAAAAATGTATATAACAGTTTGCCTCCTCGACCTCTATTGTTTTTTTTTCACGGTCCCAAACCTCTCTTTGGCCCTATGAAATTTGTTTTATTATTTTCAAAAATGTTCTGTTTTTTACATTTTACTGATTCTGACCATATTTATTAACCCAAAAAGTGTGTAATTATGTAGTGAATGAAAACCATTTTACACATCAATAGCCAAAGAGATCCACATTTGTTGTTATTCAAATATTTTCACAAATATAACAGTGCTGTGGATCAAGCCTTTCCCTGTCATTTTTAAAGAACTGAAACATTATGTGCAAAACAAAGAATCTCATATTTTTCAGTTTTTTATAAAAGAAAATCTCCCTGTAAAATACTTTTGAGTTGAACTAAACACCAAAACATGTCTCATAGAATTGTAAAAAACACATGTCTCTAAACACACAACTGTTTACTTTAGATGACCTGTTAAAACAGCAAAACCTCTAGACATGAATTATCAAAATGTTTTGCTTCACATGTTACTTCAGAGAGCAGTGAGGATAAGCAAAGACATCAGGAAAATCCTCATTTATTCAATTAAGTGTGCATTTATTTGAGCCCACACGGTTGCTTGTGGTACAAGCTGATTCTGCTTGTTGCCTTTGGAGTGTCAAAACAGAATCAGTGTGTTTGCTTTGTGGGAGTCTTTTTCAACATAAAGCCATTACCAGCCATCATTGTTTGATGCTCACAGAAAAACTGTTTACCAACGTCAGTATTGGATGTATTTACGCTAATTAACTAATCATGATGCAATTGTAGCTGCTATTAACAGCAGGAGGTACCTTGTTTGCTGAATAACTGATCTGTTTCATTTTAGTTTAAAAATTGCTAGATCTGGGGTGTATTTTACATTTCAAAAATTTGACACTTAATTAAATAAAGTCAACAGTGCATATAAATATAAAATCATAAGGAGCTACTGGTAATAACAATTTCTTTTCTGTGCAAAACACAATAGCTCTGATACTTTAACGGTTAAAGAATTGGCTTTTAGGTGTCCAGCAGTGCAGTCAGGCTGAGCTGAAAATATTAAAAACAGCAGGAAAAGCTGGTAAAAATCAGGTAATCAGATATTATCAGGGCTCCAACCATTTATGCTTTCAACACACATTTCACAAGATGAATAAAAGTAGATTAAAACCAATAAAACTGTAATCGGGTGCTCTCTAAAAACAAACATTCACAGTCTTGCTTTTGTGGTTTAGTGAAAAACGATTTTCAATAACCACTATGTAATGTATACTGTGCAAAGCAGTGAACGGAGGCTCTCATTGTTTTGCCATACAATTGCATCAGTGTAGCTCTGCTCTTTTGGAAATGTGCAAAACATTTATGAGATTTATACAAGGATAATTTATGCAATGCAAAAAGCCAGGCTCAGAGTGAAAAAGGAAAAACTCTGGCCTGTTTAAAAGTGGGCTGCAGCAGTCAGGTAGATCAGATGAACCAACTGTGTCTTGGCTAATTTATTTATCCATATCTCAGTGAAAGGGCTGAAGGAAAGGGTGCAAATCTTGGTTTTGTCATTGGTTTCACTGGAAAACTTTACAATCTTTTACGTGCTTTTAATATAACTGGCTGACAGGTTGTTTCCGTCACCTTGGCTTGCACATTTGTCTAAGATATACAATTTTTTTTAAACAGATTTTTAGTTTTCAGCCCTTTGCATAGGAAGTCTAAAATGAGTGGGTAACTGTACTGAAATTATAGAGTTACAGAGAGGGGGTTCACTTAGATGTGAAAAAGGGATCTGAATCCCGAAAGTGACTTATTTTTCTTTTGGGTCAAAGTGAACAACTATCATAAAATTGCCCTTTCACAGTTTTTTCCCCCCAAAGACATATGTTTTACTAACTTTTTATTCTAATAAAAGAAAAAATACTGATAAGTTTCATTATACTACTGTTGAGGCAAAAAAGAACACAAATTCTGATATTTTCCAAACAATATCTTAATGATGAAGTGACTAATGGTTGTATATATAAATCAAAGGTTAATGTATCTTCATCTGTTTTCCGCCTTACTGTTGAGAAGCAAATACATTAAGATTTCACTTCACCTGCATTCTTTCATGCTGCTGATAAACTGATTGATTTTTTTGTACAGAGCGAGTAAGGAACCTAGCGTTCCATGCTGGCACAGTGAGCACACACTGAGGAACATGCAAGTTCTCCCACTGAGAAATTATGGAGGAATCTGAAATTCACATTGTAGGTGCAATTCCACTGTGAGAGGCAGCATTGTCTGATTTTTAAAGAATTTATTTGTATTTTATTGCTGCACATAAGTATTTGAACACCTGGAAATCAGCAAGAATTCTGGCCCTAAAAGACCCGTTACTCTGCCTTTAAAAAGTCCACCTCTACTCCACCTATTAATCTAAATTAGTAGGACCTGTGTGAACTCGTTAAAGACACCTGTCCACCCCACAGTCAGTCAGATTCCAACCATTACCATGGGAGAGACCAAAGAGCTGTCAAAATTCAATTCAAAAATACTTTATTGATCCCAGAGGGAAATTAAGTGTTGTTGTAGCTCATCCAATTAAATCTTTAAGGAGTTGTTGTAGATGATGTAGATAATGTGGGCAGGAAAGATTTTCTGTAGCGATCTGTGTTGCAGCGAAACTGAAGAAGCCTCTGACTGAAGACACCGTTGTTGTATGACAGTCTCATGAAGAGGATGCTCAGAGTTGTCCACCATTTCTTTCTTTGATTTTATGAAGAATCCTTCTTTGCATCATAATCTCCAGATGTTCCACAGTTGTCCCTAGAACAGAACCAGCCTTCTTTATCAGGTTGTTTAGCCTTTTTAAATCCCTGGCTCTGATGTTGCTACCCCAACAGATGATGGCTGAAGAAATTACACCCTCCACAACAGACTTGTAGAAGATCTGCAGCATCTTGCTGCAAACCATGAAGGACCTCACTATCAAAGGTTACTGTTGGCAGAACACTACGCTGTCATGGTTTAAAATCATGCATTGCACAGAAGGTTCCCCTGCTCAAGTCATCACATGTCCAGGCCCTTCTGATGTTTGCCAATGACCATCTGGATGATCCAGAGGAATCATTGGGAGAAAGATGAGACCAAAATACCACTTTCTGGTCTAAACTTCACTCGCTGTGTTTGGAGGAAAGAGAAGGATGAGTTGCATCCCAAGAACACCATCCTTACTGTGAATTTGGGGGTGCTTTTCTGCGAAGGGGACAGGACGACTGCAGAGTATTAAGAAAAGGATGAATAGGGCCATGTATTGTGAGATTTTGAGCAACAACCTCCTTCCCTCGGTCAGAGTATTGAAAATGGGTTGTGGCTGGGTCTTCGAACATGACAATGACCCGAAGCACACAGCCAGGATAACCAAGGAGTGGCTCCGTAGGAAGCATATCAAGGTTCTGGAGTGGCCTAGCCAGTCTCCAGATCTAAATCCAATAGAAAATCTTTGGAGGGAGCTGAAAGTCCGTGTTGCTCAGCGACAGCCTCCAAACCTGAAAACCTGTGATCTAGAGAAGATCTGTGTGGAAGAGTGGGCCAGAAATCCTTGTTGCAGTGTGTGGAAACCTGGTCAAGAACTACGGGAAACGTTTGACCTCTGTCATGCCATTCCCAATTCCCAATATGTTTGCATTTTTCAAACAAAGGCTTCTGTACCAAATATTAACACTGATTTTCTCAGGTGTTCAAATACTTATGTGCAGCAATAAAATACAAATACATTCTTTAAAAATCATACAATGGGATTTCCTGAATAAAAAAAAAAATGCTGTCTCTCACAGTGGAAATGCACCAACAATGTGAATTTCAGACCCCTCTATAATTTCTAAAAATTAGAAGAACTTGCAAAATCGCAGGGTGTTCAAATACTTATGTTCCTCTCTGTATATCTGCAAGCACAGTGAAAAGAAACAAGCACACAGATTGTAAAATTTCTGATCAGCTCGCTCTGATCACTGTGAGGTGATCACACCAAAACTCTGAAGCTGAAGGTTTCTATAATAATAAGTTACACTGCAACTGTTTTTATAATTATTATAGAAACTTTATTAGCCACTGCTCATACTTCTCCTTATCCTCCTCATAATTAACAACACTGCCAGTACTTCTCTTTGACAACATGACTGATACTCATAAATTCACTAACCAGCTGTGGCGCAATTTCAATATGTGTGTGCTCTTCTCCAAAACTGGAAGCCCCATTCTGAATATAGGCCATTACAAGCTGATTCCAATGAGCAAAGGACCTGCATTTTTTTTTAGCCTGCGTTCACTGCTCTGTAAAGTATATAGTGGTTGATGAAAATCTTTTTCACAATAACCACAAAAGCAAAACTGTGTGGGTTAGTTTTTAGAGACCTCCCAATTATAGTTGTAACAGTTTTAATCTACTTTCTTTATTGATGCCAAATGCGTGTTGGAAGCATAAATGGTTGGAGCACTGATAATATCTGATTACCTGATTTCTACCAGGCTTTCGTGCTGTTTTTAATACTTTCCGCTCAGCCCGGATGCACTGCTGGACATCTAAAAGCCAATTCTTTCACAGTTCAAGTGTCAGAGGTATTACACGTAGAAGAGAAAATAAATTGTTAGCTCCATTTGACTTCATTTTAGTGGGTTTCCATAATTCTAAATATAAGACAAACAGATCTAGCTTGAGATCAGCTATTCAGCAAACAAGGTGCCTCCTGCTGTTGATAGGAGCAAAAATGGCATCATGATGGGTAAATTAGCACGAATACATCTAATACTGGCAAGGAATTGATCTTAGTTCCAGCTGCATGGTGAGATCCTTTTAGCTGCAGCTAGAGGAGTGCTGAGACACAATACGCAAAGCAGCTGTGGTACTATGACCATTACACAAGTCTTTCTGATAACCAAGCACACAGATGCATGCAGGCCAGGAACACAACAAACATGATCTCACCATAGTAGCTTTATGCATCAACAGTCAACTGCTTTTATGGTGTGTAAGGGGAGCACAATGTTATTGATGCACTCCAGAGGACCTCTCCAAGACCCCACAGAGCCCATTTATGTTTTTGCGGTTTTTTAATGTTGTGGTGACATCTTAGCCTGGGCAGGAGGGGACCTAAAGGCTTGATCTTAGATGCTGTTTCTTTTCTTTTTTTTTTAGAGTTGTCCAGTTTTTCCAAACCTTTTAAGGAAGCAGGTTTTCCCATTATATACTGTATATGTATAGTTTTAAACTTATATTTTTATTTACAGCTAAGCTAAACTATTTTTTTCCACCTCTTTATAAAGATCTTTAGCTGTTTTAGTTTTAATGATTGGAATCGGAGCTACTTCTTAATTGTCAGCTATTTGTTTGCTGCAAAGTGGGATAGTTGAGTGTTTTTATATTTCTGGTGCTCATATTTTTAAATTAATTTCAAGTAAATATGTCTATACTGCAAACCTGAGCAACACAATGGATTTATGGTTTTCTCTCTGAGTTACACTAAATAAACTAACCTGACTGAAACCAAAACTGTTCTCACTGAGTTCAGAGAAGCTCATGCCTTTGCTGTCTTATGTGCTGAATACTGAATATTGCATTATCTGAAACTTGGTAAATTATGCTGAAGAATAAAATTTAAAAAAGGAATATTGCCACAAAATATTTAAAAAGAAGCTGTCATAACATATGACAACATATGTCGTCATGGTTTATCTAAAAAAGATATAATTAGATCACAACATTGGGGGGAGGGACTGAGCTGCTTTGGCGGAGGTCAGCGCTCTTCTAGTGTGTGCTTTTCTAGTTTTGTTTTTCTTATAGTGTGTTTCATTTTTACAGGCTGAACAAAGACAATTTCCACATATTGTCCATACTGAAAGCCTCAAAGTTCAAGAAATATCCAAACTGAAATGAAGGGATTAGCTGGGCCTCAGGTTAAACTGTTTTCCAGTAATCTGAAGCTGTGTTCAGTGTCCAAATGCTACATTAAACAAAGATATGGTTCAGTTTAAACAACCTATAAATGCTCTTGCAAAAAAAAACTCACAATATTAGTATAAATCATTTGTAATATGTTGTATAACCAGACAGCTGGCCTACTAAACTGCCAGTATGTATTATGGATAAAAGCTGCAGTTACATATTACTGGATTCTTTAAGAGGTAAAGAAATAAAGAGAAGACATCTACTAATAGTAATCATTTTAAACACCCTAAGATGAACAAGTATATTTTCTATAATGCTAAAGTTTAACTTGTTTATGCAATTGTTTTAAAATCATAAGTGACCAAAAGTTTGATCTGAGTCCACCATGTGGAGACTTTTAAGGGGCCAATACAAAAGCAGAACCCACTCAGCTTGGTTTTATTCAATGTCCTAATTGTTTAATATTATAACATCAAATAAAAACGGTAGTAAAAGACTAATAAAAAAAGGAGCATTAAGAAAGATGACATGTTGAATGTATTAGACCGTCTCTCTTCTAGGGTCAGCCGGGTAACAGCGGACCTCAAGGAAGACAAGGACCTCCTGGACCTATTGTAAGTCTGTTTTCATTGCAGTCATGCCATCTTTTTGTCCTATCTTTACTCACTTTCTTTTGTTTTGCTGTGTCTCTTTTCTCAGGGAGCCCCAGGAGCTCCTGGAGTTCCAGGACCCAATGGACCAATAGGGCCTCGAGGTGAACAAGGAGTTCCTGTGAGTGAAGTTTTTCTTTTACATTTCTACCTTATTAACTAAACCCTGAAAACTATTTTTATATCACATTTCAATAATTTTGGAATAACCCTTTCTTGTATTTTAAAACAATTGTTTGGCCAAACCATAATACCAGCTAATAATTATTCAGAAACAGAAAATACAGATGCACCAATTAGTTTTGTGGCCAATTCCTGATCCCAATTTTGTCAAACTTTGACCTGCTGACACTGACTTAATTAAAAGCATTCAACATATTTTTTTCTGGCCTTCCTGCTATGACTAGATATGTATTGTATTGTTAATATAAAACAAAGGCGACATGATTACAGAGTTGGTGTTTTCATTATGTCTTATGTTAGCAGTTATCAGTTGTAACTATAAATGGCTTTCTCCATGTGTATCCCTAAGAGAATATACATTTCCTTGCAAATTTAGATCAGTTGAACTTTTCACTCAATAGTTTGTTTTATTGATATTTTATGTGAAAAAGCAAAACAGAGCAGTGTACTGGGGAGTGGAAGGTACATGAAGGTATATGACTTTAAGAATTTTGAAATACAGATAAAGATTTTAGCAGTGTGGCGTGTATTCATTCCCACTGAGTCAATATATGACCTCTTATGGTTTTCTATCAGCAAAGGTTTCCTATTTGACATTCTTCCATAACGGTGGTCAGATTCTCCCTCCTGGACTGTGGATCTTTACTTTTGGCTGCTTCTGATTAATGCCCAGTTTGTCAGTGTAAGTAGAAAGCCATGTCTTGACAGGTTTGCCGATTGGCATTAGCAGTGCGCTGAGATGTTAAACTCTTATTGCTGCTTTAAATTTCCCCACAACCCTATCCCTGACCGGTCTGCTGTGTTCCTTGGTCCTTCATGGTGCTGTGTGTTCACTACTGTTCTCTAACAAACCTATGAGACCTTCAAAGAACAGCTGGTTATATACTCAGATTGAATTACACGCATGTGGTCTTTGTGTACCAATTAAATTCATTCTGAGGCTACTTATTGCACAACAAATTATTTAGGGGTATCAGAGTAAAGGAAGGCTGAATGCAAATACACTAAGGAACCTCTGTAAAACATTGTCAAATACTTTTTTAAACCGTCTGTCAGTTTTCTTCCACATCCCAGTTATGCACTACTAAGTTACAATCCCAATAAGATAAGGTTTGTAGAGGTGAAAAGTAAGTGATATGAAAACTTTTTCAAGAGACTGCTGTGTGTTATTATCGATACAGTAATTCGGATTTAGATTCAAAAGGGCAGTCCTCCTGTGTGCTGCTCTTTTTAAAGTAATCTTAAAAAGAAGTTTAACATGAGGCAGATATTATTCCCAAAGTGCCCTTATGTTTTGTTTTGCCTTTCAAAAGAAAAAGAATTAGCGCAAGCAGCACAACACAGACAAGGACAAGGAATAGACTTCAGGTGGATCCAAACTATGTGTGTTGCTAACCATAACAGATGACACTGCGGTGCTGGTGACAGCTAATCTTGTCCTGGGTCAGCTCTCTAGGCCAGCAGCAAGTTTGGCTCGCTGAGTCAATTTATAGATCACTGACACCCTTCCTGTTGCACACACATTTAAAAACAAACACAAATCTATAAAAATATATCTATAAGAGATTGTATCTACTTTCTATCTGAGACACACACAAAAATCCAGCTGAATGTGTGCACATGTCCTAAAAGTATTAGTTTGGAAACTTTACATTAAGAACATACTACTGATTCAGTTGTTGTTTTGCCCCCAAACAATTAATCTAAATAGATTTTTATATTGTTTTTATCCTAAATACAAGCATCCAGGAGAATCTGAAGGAAATTTTGTCCAACTAGGTTTGCTAAATTGCACATATCCGACCACACCGAGAACCTAATTTGATGACAGTAGATTTATATCAGTAAAAGCTTAATTGCATTTAAAGCTGGATGGTTGCAGAGCTTCAGTTTCTTGACTTGAGTGACTAAAATGAAACCCAAACAGCTGTTCTTAGAAAAGAGACAGTGCATCTGGAAATGCTTTGCTTCATCTATCAAGATCAGTAATGATGAAACTTTAGGAGTAACCTTTTAATAGAGATGAACCTAGCAGATTTGGTTTACAGTTTCATCAGCTCTCCTTTTGCCATATACAAACAAATTGTGCCAGATTGTCAAAGCTCCCGCTGACATCCCCATTCTGCAGGGGTGTGTGTCGGACATGTACCAGAGTCTGACTCTGAATGTGGTTTCCAGTCACCCAACCACCGGAGAGTCTTTTTGAAATTCATCTTGCTTGACTTGATAGTGAGCAACCTCACGTTTGCCAACTATGAAAGAAAGGAACTCAACAATCTTCTCGGGAGTGCTTCATCAGTCCGAGTTTGACATGATGGGTGAGAGGAAAGTCGGCAGGAGGATTCTTCTCTCTGCATTTGAAACACAAGGTTGACAGTAAAAATACTCAGAATCCCCTTGTTTAAGAAAACTTTACACATGCGTGGCGTAAAGGAAAGTCAGCTTTGATCAATAATAAATCTCACATTTAGGCTCACATTGCCTTTATTCAGCGTGGTTTCCCATGTCACCCAGATAAGACCGCATACATGTATGTACCCGGAAAGACTCGTAGGTTTCTGGCTCACAGAACAGATCCAAGACGAGGACTTGTACTGTTTAGGTCAGCTCCTTAATCCTCAGCAGTTGTGTAAAATTCTTGCAGGGCTCTTTCTATCATCGGCTGATTTATATGCGCCTAATTTCCTACCCAACACAAATCCTCGCCCTTACACACAAGCACAACGAGGCAGTTATTGGTGGTCAAGGGCATTTTTTCACTCAAGATAAACAAGCCTTCCTTTCAAAGTGGTAACAACTTTTGAATAAAGCCGTTATATCTTTTACTTAACGGACAGAGCTCTGTAGCCAGGAAATATTGGTCTTTTATATGCCTCTGGATTACAATGTCTCTGATTTGCTCATGCTTGGCATATGTATACTGCTTCATCTTGGTTTTACAGTGTTGACAATAGCAGAAAGCACATTTATCCAAAGCACAGATGTCAGTCTCTGTGAACTCCAACTTTGAGGTTCATTACACTGAATTTGTCACAGTCTGTATATGTTTTAGTAAATCCAATAAGACAAGAGATTAGGTGCTATAAAGAAAAGAGCAGATAAGAATAATAACAAATAGTGACATTGGTGGAGAAAGGGAAATTATGTAGCTATTTCTGCGAGACATCTGTGCTATTAATAACTAATCCCCCCCTTACAGATTTCGTTTGTTTTTACTTTTTCAAGTATTTCTTTTTATCCTTAAATACATTAACACATCAGTCAAAGATAACCTGAGTAAATACTAAAGTACAAAAATTTAATGAGCTAAAAATGTATTTATTAAGGGCAAAAAAGCTTACCAAACCAAGCTGTCCCATGTGAAAATAATTTCCCACTAAAGCTAATAACTAGTTGTACCACCTTTGTTTGCAACAACTGCTATCAGACATTTGCAATAGCTGGCAATGAGTATTTTGCATTGCTGTGAAGGACATTTGGCCCGCTTTTCTCCCATTGGAGGATTTTGAGCGTGAGCAGTCTGTTTAGCCCTCTTATGCTGAGAGTTATTATCCTCCTGGATTTATTTGGATTTAAGTGCAATGACTGAACACTTCTACCCCTTTTTCCAAGAAAACCTCAATTTACAGTTGCCTATCTACTAGTGTGTGTTTTTGCATGCCTATCTGTGCTGGCCAGGTTGATGGGGTTTAGATCATGCCACAGCATCTCAATCGGATATTCAAGGCATTAAGAGATTAAATTGGATTATTGTCCTGCTGCATAACCCAAGTGTGCTTCCGTGTGAAGTCAGATAGTTGTGACCAAAAAATTCTCCTTTGGGATTTTATAGTTGATAGCAAAACTATTTTCACTAATTATGGCAATTCGTCCAGGGCAGAAGCGGCAAAGCAGCGTAAGACCATTGTGGTGGAAAATTCTTATGCAATTAGGAATTAAGTGTATATTCTCTGTTTAGTGAATGCATCTAGGGTAAAATGACAAGGTTATTGCTCCAACTTAATGTTTATGATATATATGTGTCAGGTCACCAGAGAGACAGACACCAGGGCAGTAAGATAACAGTCTGGCCTTCGGATGAGCTGTTTTATGCGTTGATATGAGACTCGCCTGGAGCAGCTGTCCAGAGGCAGGGCGTGAAGGTTCTATACATCTACAGAGATAAACAATGATTGCTGAATACTATTTAAGCGGTTAGTTAGAAAGGTTGGATAGGGTGATGCACGAGTAACTCTGTCCCCTCCATGGTCTGGTCAGACATTTTGTGTTAAACACTTAAATGCCTTCTGGGACTCAAGTCTTCTTTATTATGGAAACCCTGAGATACATTAATTTTCCATAACACCATCACACTACCTCCACCGTGCTTGATTATAGATGTTCTTTTTCTAAAATCCTGTGTGTTTTTACACCACATGTAATCAGAAGCATACCTTCCAAAATGTTTCTCTTGAAAGGCCAAAAAATACATTACCTGGTATATCAAGAATTTGTTTGCATTTTTTGTTTTTTTGTTTTGCTTAGCTGTGTTTTTCACCTTAGAACTTTCCATTGTTCCCAGTCTCTTTGTTATTGTTGAATCATGAACACTGACCTTAACTCAAACAAGTGATTTCTGCAGAGATCTATTTCTCAGTGAGCTCCTGGATGAGTCGTCAATGCATTCATGGAGTAATATTTTAATAGACCGACCACTCCTTGGAAGGGTTACCTCTGTTACATTTCCCTTCTAATTGTGAATAATTATTTAATGGAGTCACAAAGTCTAGGAAATTCCTTTGTAACTCTTCTGAGACCGTTAATTTAATTTTCTCATCTGTTCTTGAACTTCTGTAGATTGAGCATGATGTGATGCGTTTTGAAAGGTTTTCGCCTGTTTAATGTTGTCGCACAGGTTCTATTTAAGTGATTTTTTTTTTATTCTACGGGTTAGGGTGTAATCGGGCCTGAGGGTTGAAAGTGAAAATTTAACTCAACCTTCCAAGAGATGTGATTAATCCCAGTCAATCAATGATTTAAAAGGAAGGACTTTTCTTTTTCAGTTTGGATTGAATAGCTTTTTGCCTTTAACAAATGCAATCCTGGTTTTAAATCTCTATTTTGCATTTACTTTTTACTATATTTTGTTGTCTAGGTCTGATATTAAAATGTTTTGGTTAATCTGAATCGTTTAGGTGTGACAAAAAAGCTAAAGAAATCTGTAAGGGGGGGAAATATTTCTCCACAACACTGCATCCTTAATAAATGGTATTTTCTCCCTGTGCTTGGTTCTTTCAGGGTCTTGCTGGTACCAAAGGCGATAAAGGAGAAAGAGTAAGATACTCCCTCTGTATGCTTGAGCTGCTGTTAGAACAATCGTCTAGTGGAAGGTTGTTCCTTTTTCTGTACTAAAATCCTGAAAATTACTCACCTATGCCTCCTGCTCTTATTTGGAAGAAATCCCATTACTCTGAAAGAGTTGCTGTTTCTTGCTCCTTACCTCAAACCTGCAGTTTATTTCTGTATCATATCTTCATGCTCGTTTAGAGCGAACCAAATCAAATCAGTGTTCATGGTGCACCAAGGGCAGTATCTGGATTTTTGCTGACACAAAAGTGAGGACATCAACGCCGGGGGCTTGTGAGACATGCTACTCGCTGACTTGAATCAAACCTAAGATTAAAGTCTTTTAAAAAGAAAATAAGAAGATTTTCTCCACAAAGCAACATTTCTGTGAGGTGTCCCAGTTCTGAACAAAGATAGTGATAATCGGATGAAGATTTGTTTTATTGTTCTTTTAGTAATGAATAGGGGCAGCTGCTTTAATTCAGAGCTCTTGTGTGATTTATTCAGACCTCTCGTATGATTTCAAGAAGTAATCAAATATTGCATTTATCCTAAAAAGATACAGGCACATGAATTCATTCTTGTTGTTAGATTATTCTGGATCCCATAGAACAGTGGTTCCCAAACTATTTCTGCTGGGCTCTCCTTTGGTTCATAAGAAAATTTTCACACACACCCTCCCCCTCCCCATTGTAATTATTACTTTTTTTTCAATTTATTAATTTGTTTTATTAGTTTAACTGTGTAGTATTATATACCATTGCTTTCAATACATTTTAATGTCTCTTTTTGCACAATTGATTTAAAACATAAAGAATTCTGAGAGGGAAATTAAACAATTGTGAAGGTTGTTTTGCAAAACTGAGGTCTTCAATCATCAACTTTTCAGTAACTGGTTGAGGCTGCTATGATGTCACTTTAGCTGCCGGATGGAGGTGTGTGTTTGTGCCCTGCATCACTGAATTTGGTTCATTGAACATTGCGTTCAGAAATGTGCCACTATAAGAAAGTTTCATTAAAAACTTGTTACAGTAAAATTTGTGCCCAAGATACCTGCCCTTTTCCTTCAAAAAGATGCGAATTTCATTGGTTTACAGACCCTGGACAGCACCTTCCCACATGACAGTTATCACGACTCGCTGTGAAACAGAACGGCTGTCTGTCGGAGCCCATTTTCTGTCACAGTACCACAAAAATTGGGTCTTTGACAGGTTGTGTTTTGATGTAGTTGACTGTGCCGAAGACATAGATCATTACATTATTCAGATCGGGACTCGACTGTTTAGACTCCAGGGCGTCACGGTGTATAATGCAACGCATGCTCTGCAACATTGGGGGAGACGTGCTTCATAAACGCCTTCAGCCTTCCTAGTTTTCCAGCCATAGTCATTGCCTCATCTGTGCAGATCTCTACAAAGTCCCTATATGTCTATTGACATCTCTTAAATGCGCCTGCCAATGGTATTATTAGACTAACCCGTAGTTTGCTGGCGTCTGTTATGAATCATAGATGGAACCATGTCCATAGTGCAGGGAAGTATATGATCCCCTGCAGTTGTGTGTTTTTTTTCACACTGGGCCACTATGTACAAACCTTTATATGAGCTCATTGATTATTTAAAGGTGTTTGCAACAAAACTAAAGGCAAGATATGCTTTGTCATATTTTCTACTATTTGGCTGGGAAGGAAGTTGGTTTATTTGGTGATGTTTTATCTTCTGCTTTGCGTTTATGTGGGAGCATCTTTAAAACCCTGTCGGTTATATTAGCTTTGAAATTTTATCCATTCATACCCCCCCTCCCAGTTTAGGAACCACTTACACAGAAGATCTTGCATAACTGACCTGCCATATTTTTAGGAAGGAACCTCTACGTCTAACAGAGTTGGTCACAAACTTTCCACTAATAATTACGAAATAGAGAAGTATTTTTGTCTTTTGTTTCTATTCTTGAAAATCAAAACTTTGCATTACAATTTCAGTTACTTCAAGACTCAAGTTTGACTTATTAAAGATCTCTAGATTTTCATTATGTAAATGATAAATACTACTTTAATTTATTATCTGTTTTAGAAGATATAAATGTAAAAGAATTGGTGTGGAATGAAGGTCGGCAGTGCTAATTAAACCCCATTTAGATCTCACCCGACCATTAATCAACCTCTAGTCTGACGGTTAATGTTCCTGTGGCTGCTCAAATGGAAAAGTGCTATCAGTCTGCTGTGTGTAGAGCTGTCTGTTTGTTCTTCAGGGTGAAGTGCAGTCCCAAGCAGCAGTGAGAGCGATTGCACGGCAAGTCTGTGAACAGATTATCCAAAGTGAGGACTCACTGATTTTTTTGGTTGTTGTTGTTTGCTTTCTGATAAAGTTGTGGTAAATTTGTGGTAAAACATCAAAGATTAGATTAAAAAGGATGGTAAAACTGTTTCTTTTTCTTACCTTCTCTGCTGCTTCTAGGCCATTTGTCTCGCTATAATTCCATCTTGAACCAGATCCCCCAACAGTCATCAGGGTCGGTCCGAACAGTGGCCGGGCCACCGGGGGAGCCGGGCCAGAGAGGCCCTCCTGGCCCTCAGGGAGAGCATGGTCCGCCTGGCAGACCTGGTTTCCCCGGTACTAATGGTCAGAATGGCCAAGCTGGTGAGAGAGGTGAGATGAGTAGATGCTTTCATGGGAAAAAATAAAATTAATATGCATTCCTTTGATTGACAGTTACTTTTCTATTAAATCATTCAAATAATGTTTTTGCCTAATTTGGTGTTTATATAATATGAATATTTCATCATGTTTTGATGCCAGAAAAGCTACACATCTTCATCATCTTGACAGTACTTAGATCATTAAATAATGATTAGCGTTTTAATTGTACCCATCTTCGGAAACAGGAAGAGACTTTAGATGTAGGGCTTAACAACATGGAATCTGTACAAGCATATATAGAGTGATGTCAGAGTGATGAGATGTGATGTGAGAGCTTTTGGTGCTGGTCAGTTGTCTTCCTGAGCTGCTGTTCTCAGAAAGCCGTTGTCCTGAATTCCTTCTCCACTGTTGATAACTCAACAAATAAATCTTCACTTCTATCTTTTTGTTAGCCAAGTTGTTTTGGACTGATTCCTGAGTTTTATTCATCAGTCCATAAAAAATGTCATCACCCATTGGCAGCTACACTCTGTTGCCTTGTTCTTGGTTTCCTATTTTTTGTTTCTTAGCATCAATTTTCCTATTTTGAAATTACTAGTTTAACTACAAAAAATGCTTATTTTATGTTTATATAAAAAGTTTTTAGACTTACCTAGCTAGTAAGACCTAAATTAACATGCCATGAACAGTATGGTATCCATTACCACTATTAACACTTGAACACAATGTTTTACCTGGCTAAACAACAAATAAATATGCTGGGAGACATTTTGCAGGCATTTCTGCTCACACTGCTTCTTTGTCTGAGATCCATTCTTGTTTGCTGTATTTTGTGGTCTGGCCCTCCTAAGTCGCATTAAAGACAGCAACTTCAGTATCCATGAGGTCATTCTTTTACTACAAGGTCCTTAGAGGACAGATGGCATTTATGAGTCTCCATCCTAATCACTGAAACATGCAACCCATGCTGAAAAAGCAGCCTTGATGCAAATAAAGAGCTGGAAAAATTAAGAACTGCTTGAATGTCTGTCCAGCTATGACTCGTCCTCATCAGGGGTTGAGACCTTTGAATCTTTCCAGTAAAATGTGGAATCTGTTGCCACTGGTCCTCCATGCACATAAAAACCACATCACAGTTTAAAAGCTTTACCTATAACAGCAAAATTGTGAAACATAAGAAACCAGTTTATTTGTTGTATCAGTTCAAATAAGCTAATGCACAGACTTTCAAAACAAAGAGAATAGCTCTTTATCCGAGGTTATGAAATTCATTTTCTCCATTAGGACGGTCATAAAAGCAATAGAACAGAAAATCCACAGATCAGATTTTAATGTGGTTCTATAATATTTGAAAAATAACACATGAAATCATTCAAACAGCTGCTTTTCTGAACAGCAGACTCTGCCCTGAGACATGATTTATTCAGCTCATTTTCACAAAAAATAAACATGATACTGATTTTGAGATGGAAAGATTTTTAGTCACTGGTTCAATATGTAACCACTTTTGAGGTTTGTTGACAAGAAGTCTTTCATTCCTTCCTAGAAAATCTTATCGGGGGAAAAAAAAAGCATGATTTTTTTTTAATGAGCCGAACAGAGACAAGTTAAATGACATATGACAGTTTGTAGCTCGTGATTTATATTCATTCCCTAAATCAAGAAGTGTGCATAACGTTGGGTATGGTACGCTGACCTCTCACGTTAATGTTTGACATAATAACCACTCAATACAAAAGTAGTAATGGCTTGAAGTCTCCTGCTAGAATGCAGATTCATAAGACAAAAATGTATATGTTGCTTTGTCCAGTGAGGAGGAGGAAGACGGGAAAGATGTTGTCTGAATGCAGACAGACCAGCAGTCTACCCAAAAAATTAACATCTCTATTTTCGCAAACCATTCTCCACATAGTGGATGAAAAAAACTAAAATTGTGCCAGCATTCAGATTGTTATTTGTGCTCCAATTCTGACCAGCATTATTAAACTGAAATGCACAGCCCTCCCATTTCTGTGAAAAGATTGCCACCAAAATAGTTTGTATTTGCGAGCCAAACAGTAATGGTGTAAAACAGAGCAGAAGTGAATTGAAGCAGATGAAAGTCTCACTTTTCTTCACACATTCAGTCTATGCTGTGTCCTCATTGCTCAGCTTATTGTGTCCCTTACCTTGAAGAGAACATTTCTTTGTTTCATAATCCTTAGGTAAAAAGTGTCTTGAATGAGAAATCTTACTCTGGTTCCTTGCAGGATCTTA
Source organism: Valencia hispanica (assembly GCA_963556495.2). Classification (NCBI taxonomy): domain Eukaryota; kingdom Metazoa; phylum Chordata; class Actinopteri; order Cyprinodontiformes; family Valenciidae; genus Valencia; species Valencia hispanica. Next base: position 31,994,662 of record OY747710.1, read on the forward strand.
GGAGTGAGGGTGGACATGTTATCCTTTTTTGGGGTGCCACTATGGTCACACATCCATTCAACATATTCCTGTTAAAAATCTAAGTGTTTAAAACCCTTTCTCTTAACCACAACGGGCAGTTATGCTCTGCAGTTTCAGATGACATTTCCCAGTTAGAGAGACGTGGCTCAAAAGACCTTTTTGTGTCCAAAAAGTATAATTTAAAAGGATCTGTTTGGAAAAATAATAACTAATATGTAACTTAAAAGTTTTCTAGGCTATATATATTTTCTGTTTATAACAAAACACTGAATCTGAAGCTCAACTTATACTACAATTGATTATCCCACTAAAATACCTAACAAAACTCATTCACAGCTGTATGGGCACCACTGAGAGACGGACAGTCACCTAAATGTGGATGTCTGAACTCTGTGTTTCCAGGTTTGCCAGGAGAAAAGGGAGAGAGAGGGAGTCCAGGCGTTGGGAGTCAGGGACTTCGAGGACCACCCGGTCCTCCCGGTAAGACACAACACAGTCCTGAGCATGATTATAGATCTAGGTTTACAGAAATTACTGTAAACATTCTGCTCTGCTTCAAGCTCCAATAACATTCAGAGGTGCTGTAGCTACAACCAAAATATGACCTTGTATTCTGTCTAAGGATCTGTTCTTATTTCCAGACAAAATGTTTCCACAGTGTTCTTATTGTGTGGCTTCTAAACAAAACCAGAATGTCTGAAATATTAAAACAATGGCAGCCCTAATGCTTTTAGGATTCACTCTCTACTGAGGAAGCCAAGCAGACATTTCAGCCCATGAAATTAATTCTCTGTATGGATTTTTCTGCACGAGGTGTGGAATTTGAGGTTTGTGTTATAGAAATATGTCAGAGCTGGTATTTTCAGTTTACTGTGATCAATACTTACAAGAAGACAAACTTCTACTGAAACTTTTCTATGGTTACATTACTGAAAAGGCAAAAAACACATATAAACATATATCAAGCCTTATTGTTTTAAAAAGGAAGTTTTATTGTCTGTGCTTTTCTTAAATAACTGTGGGATAATAATTTCTGCACTTGGCTAAAGAAGCTGCCTCTAAAATATTGATATCCGATTCCTGCAGACTGCTGAACAGTCCTAGTGGAGCAGTTTGTCCTGTGAAAACATCAAACAGAGGCCCGGGGCTGAATTTCAGCTAGGAGCTGTGTTGTTCCTGCTCCTGCCCTCAGGACATTCACTATCAGATTCCTTTATACACCATTTGTAGCTCGCTTTTTTTTATGTCATGTTGTTGAAGCTGCAGGGAATGAAGCAGTGACGGAGTGTACCTTGGGGGTGCTAGCTTTTTACTTTTTACGTTCTGTCTCACCAGGTGTCCCACAGCCGGAGTCATTCTACTACATGTCAAACCACTTTGCCTGCACATCCCACTTACCCGCCTTTAAATTAAAACTCTTTCTCTATCTTCAGGCCTGCCAGGTGAAGGTCGGACAGGCAGCCAAGGCCCGCCTGGTCGGCCCGGTAGCCCGGGAGCGTCGGGTAGGCCTGGGAATCCAGGAAGTGCGGGACCAGCTGGACCACCAGGATACTGTGACCAGAGCTCATGTCTGGGATATAATGTTGGAGGTAAATATTATTCATTCATTCCTGAACTACCCTCTGAATTTCCTTTTTAAATGGAAAAAACTGACAATTTTGCTTTTTAGGACATAATTATGTTTATTTTGTATATTTCAAAATATTACATTTGTGTGTTATGAATCTCTTTATTATCCAGTCATGGAACCCCACAGAAAGAGGATTACTTGGTTAACATAATTTGTTTAGGGTGTGCATCTGCTAAAAGCCACGTCACAGTAAAACGGTAAATGGCCTGTACCTTTATAGCGCTTTTTCTAGTTCTGAGGAACCCAAAGCGCTTCACACTAGATTCAGTCATTCACCCATTCACACACACATTCATACAGGGTTTCTGTGTATCATAGTAAAGAGATCTCCCAATCAGGATTATTTGTTTTGATTATGGATTTCTGTTGTTACTCGTTTTAGAATAAGATCCGAAAGAAGAAAGAAAGGTGTGTAGAGTTTCCTGTAAGGACAAGGTTATAAATGGGAGGCTGTTGGAGCGAAGCACATATTGGAACCAGTGTGTTAATGTTGCCAGTCATTTTGCACTTACTTGCTGTTCCACATATGCTGCACATCAGAGAAAGTGACTGCTGGTCTATTAGGTCTTCAAGCATTTTTATAGACAGACTAAAGTTTACCAAATGTGGGTGGGGGAGTCACCCAGCTGAAGGTTTCCCAGCGGAGTGTGCCTAAGCAGAATAACGTCATAACAAGGATGATTGGATGTGATTTATGTGGGAGATAATAGAAACCGGATGGTTCTCTGTGCTTTTCTATTTTTTTTTTTTTATTCCCGCCATGGTTTTAATAATATTAAGGTTTGGATCCAATCCTGCAGATGTGTGAACTCACATGCAGACAGTGTACAAGGCAGAATAGGATCTGCCAGGTGGAGACTAAATAACATTTTGACTGGAACATTTTCTTATTATTATTTCTTTATCTTTATTTATAAAACACAAAATATGCAGACTTAATGAAATATTTGGGGGCATTTCTTTAATCTGGAGTTTGTCCTTATTTGTCCTGTCGTCTCTGAGCGGTGTTACTAAAAATATCTACTCCTATTATTGTTCCAAAACAGCACCAACAGTCTGGCCTTAACGTGTCTTTCTGGTTAGTAAAATGTTAGAATATGTTATTTTAACAGCAACAGTCTGCCCTCAGATAGTTACTGTTCTTGTAAAGTTTTCAGAGTTGGACAGGGATCGGACGTTTATTGTTAAAGTTTATTCATTCACGCCCACACAGACGGATTAAGGATTTAACAGGTCAACGCTATTTGTCTGTGTTGAAATCTAGTAAAATATGCTTGTACACAGATTCAGGCGCATACACAGTAGCATGCAGAGTGTCTCTGAATATTCATACAGATGAGGATCTTGCAGGCCTCTGCAAAGTGCAGTTATAAGCCATTGCAGCAAAGATGTCATCTGTGAAAAGTAGCTAAAGGATGAGACGTTACTTCATCCATCAAAGCAGGTTTATTTAAATGAATTTAACTTCCAATGTTTTTTTATTTCATCTTGAGTTTAACAGTCCCGTCTGTTACTCCCCAACAATTCACGATTTAAACCGAGCCTCCCTGCCCAACCACTTCAAAGGAAGAGTTCAGTTTAAAAATCTTGCTTTCTTTGACATTTTTAACTTTAAGTCAATATTTTTCCTCTCTGCCAACCAGTTAGGTTGGATTCTGTTTTTGTTTTTCAGTTTTCATAAATTTAGCCAAACCTGGAAATTTTCATTACATTTAGTTGTTACATATTACAATTAATTAACTCATTATTTTGTATCCTTCAAAAAAGTATCTACTAATTGCTAATAGTAATTAAAGACTTGCTTTGGAAACAAAGAAACGTGTAACAGGAGATGAACAATGGGTTAAAGTATTAAAATAAAACTTGATAAAGGAATAAACTAAATTAATTGTAAAAATAAATTAAAAATAATTGTATTCACAACATAAAAACAACTCAATATGGAGGCCAAGAAAAAGCCTACTTATCTAAGAAATGTGTTTCAAAGTTGAAAGTGAGTTTATCAATCTGATTTCCTTAGGTAGATTATTGTAAGGACTTGGTGTCCTACCCAGCAAAGATCAATCACACTTACATCTCAGCCAGATTGCAGTGTGACCTAAAGAGCTGTGGCTGCAAACCTTAAGTTTAGGTCAAGGATAAAATATGTTGGTAGTTCTAAGATGTATGTCGGTGCAAGTCTATATATTCAATGCACGTCTGGCTTTATAAATACATAAAATAGGACTTTTCTCCGATTTATCTCCTGAAAAAGCATTCATCCAGCCCCATGAACACTAAACTGTATGTAGGGATGCTGGTGGTGCTATCATGGTCTGGGGTTGTGTAGCTTCTCTAACAAGAAAAATGGGCGCTGCCAAACATACAAGAATCTGGTTGCAGAGGGTATGAAGCTGGCTTACACTAAGGTTAAGTACAATCTTACAATCACTGTGCCCTAAATCTAAAATCGAATGCCCAGCTGTGCTCAGACACAGGTCAAATATGAATATATAAAAACATTTGAGGCTGCTGCTTGATTTTCTGAACCTGGAATAGACCGTCCCTTAGAGCAGCGTGTTCTCCAGCAGGTGCAATTTTTTTTTTTTATACCTGTTACACTTGAATGTAGATATAAGAATTAATTGCTGATGGGTTATTTAAACAATTATGCTGGGGTGTTTAAAACTAATAAATGCATTCTGAATCTACACACTGTTTCCCTTATTTCATTTCCTGTGTCAGAAGTTTTTATTTATACTTTCTAATAAGCAGAAAGAAAAATAGAGACTTGACACATTAAATGTCTTGTTCCTGTGTCACTCAATGAATTTCTAACGGTGTGTGTTTCCTTTCTGTAAAATAAGAGATGGTTCTGGGACAAAGTTTTCTACTTCCTAAATCCTGTCCCAGCAGTTTGAGATGGTTTGTCTGAAAATCTTTGGTGTCTTTGGGGTTTCCTTCTTCCAGTGAGATAACATCTTGTCTCACTCTCTTTCTCCCTTCCCCTGTTTCTCCCTTGTTCTGGTTTGAAGTTCAACAGGATTACCGGAATGATTACTGAGGAGAAATCTCCAACCATCTCTCCTTATTCTGCTCCTCACATGCTCACCTCCCTCTTTGCCTTGTTCAGAAACATCCAGTCATTCCCCAAGAGGCAAAACAATAAAAACAAAACCTAATATAGGGAGGTTCTGAATTTCAGCTCTCTGGAGTTTCTAAATTAGTCTTTAAACATACATTTGATTTTCATAGAAAAGGATTTTGTACCATTTTAGGGGAGCTTTAATTTAAAATCTAACTGAATTTCAGAATAGAAGTTGTTTTAGCCATTTTCTGCCCTATTTGGGTTAAGTGCCAAATTTCTACAGCATTACCCACACCAGTCTTAATTCGTTGAAGGTAATAGAAGCTGTTTTACATTTAATGCAAAAATGTCTCGCACACCAACAAAGAAACCCACCTTTCACAATGCTGCCACCAAGAATTGCACTGCCATTTATAAACAATTACTCATCTTCCTCCGCCTTCACCTGCTTTGGACTCAAATCTCATTACAACTAATCACTTCTTTCAAGGCCCGATCAATCAGCTAAACCGTGATGAATAGCGCTCCTTTCTGATTGTCTGCTTTCATTGCCGAACTGCCTGGCTTACCTGTGCAAATCAGATTCTGAGATTTGCTGAAAATCTATATTTTACCCCCAGAGTAATTGCACCTATTAGATAACTGATTTTTTTTTTACCTAAATAAGCTTTACGTAGCCACTCTGAACTTAAATGCAACATCTGACACTGCATGTCTATCTGCATGCCCCACGTTCCTGCCGAGCTTCAGTTAGAAGTATTTTACCTTGTTTTAACACTACATCTTGATTTTTATTGGTGGTGGCATCTAGTTTTAGTTTCCTTTAGCCTCACTTCAGTCCTGACCTTAAATATCCCCTCCATGCCACTCCAGTCCAACCCTTGCCCCACGGTGGCGGCAACCAGCCCTACAATCCTCCCCACAGACAGCCGTACAACCCCGCTGCAGTGGCATACGACGACGACCAAGGAGGAGGCGAGGAAGATGAGGAAGAGCAGGACGCCTACTATCGTGGTTACAACTCCCAGTACTACCCACAGCAGCCCTCCCGGCTTAATTATGGACACCAGGGATATCACCCCGGAAACTCTGAGGATGTGGAGCTAAGGTCACCGGGCGTCATCAGGACGTTTTCACAAAGTGGGGTCACGGAGAACTGAAGAGGAAGAGCAGACTCACCTTAAGTGCTTGAGCCCTGAAAGACACAACACATACACCATGGACATGTGCACTCATCTGAAACTGCGGTGAGAACCCTCCATCCTGCAGTGGGTTTCCTCCAAGGTAAAAAAAAATGTAAATATCTCTGTGATATCTGTATGATATGCGTGTAAAAGGGAGGTCCGAAAAGTGCCTGATCTGTGTCCGCTTTGTCCAGTGATCATGCAAAACCTTAAACCTGTTCTTTTACATCCCATAGCTCTGTGAAGCTGTAGGTCTCCCGTCTGCTGACCACCGAGCGTGGGACTGGACATGTGCATCTTGTTTCTGTAGCCTGAATATGTCCTTTTCGAAACCACAGAAAAAAAGAAAGTGGCATCAATTGTACAGACTGCTTTTTATAATGTATTACAATAATTCCCCTGCTCTCATTCTCTATTTCAGTGTGTTAAACTTACCTCTGCGTGCAGTATTGTTGAGTTTTCTACTTTAAGCTTCCACTTTAGTTTAACTACTGGGGTTTAAAATTTCGACGTGCAGAACAAGCTTTTATTTGAAAATTGAAGGCTGTTACATTTTGTCATGCGATACTTCATTCTCTTGTCTCAAAATGAACAAAGTTTTCATACAAAAACCTAAGCTATTGTGTCTTGTGTTGCATCTTTTGGACACATTTTAGCCCACTCACTGCATAAGTGGAGCAAGTAGCAATTCGATTTTGACCTCCTGCAGAAATAAGAGGTATGTTTACATTCACATAAAAAAAGATTATTGGAAAAACCTCTCACATTTTGTCACTTCATACACCTCAGTGTATTTTATTTGGAGTTAAACTAAACGTATTGCAGAATTGTTTACACTGAAAAATCTTAAAAGTGAGACAGGCATGTGTTCAACCTCCTTTATACCAACAGTCTTAAATAAAATCCAGTCTGCCCTAATAGAGGGGACACGTTAAACATGGAAGAACAAAATATGATCATATAAGATTTTTGCGGCCTACATGTGGAGAAAAACTAACATCACCCTAAACAGACCAATCTCCACAGTGACCTATTCTCTCCCATTGGGAATCTGTGTAATGACTTTTAAACTGATGCTTACAGATGCTCTACATTCAATCTGAATGGAGCTGAGCTGTTTTGCAAAGCTCAAAAGCAAAAAGTAGCTGGACCAACTATCGAATACAAATGCACATCACACTTTTCTGATTATTTGTAAACCAATTTGAAAACCATATCAGTTTTCTGCCACGTTATAAAGATGCACACATTTGTGTGGGTTAGTTATACAAAATCCCAATAGTATGGACATTGAAGGTTGGGGCTATCATGTGAAAAAGCTGAAGGGAACATTTTATGTCTAATTACTGCACTCGGTACAAATTAACGTGTTTACTTTAATTTTTTTAGAATGTAAAACCACTAAGTCTAAGAAAAAAAAAACTTTACAAGAGACGGGTTCAATAAAAGGATTTTAAAGCATTTATGTGAAGCACTTTTTCACAAGAGATGGTTCATTAAACAATTTATTAGTCTGTTTTACAGTTAATTTAAACAAGACGAACAACAGGTCTCTACCAGACTCAACTGATCTTGTGTGAAACCTCCAAAAGGAAAAAAAAAACCTAACAGATGTCCCATTTCAGGGCCAGGTCTGATCTCTTCATGGTGGCATAATCATAGGGGAACCCACAGAATCAGATTTTCTCTGATCGGAGCTGCGCTGCGCTGCGTTGCATGGTGTAATCTCAAGCTGTTCCTGGATAATTCAGTTTTGCTGTGGTTCCGTTGTGGCTGATGCAGCTCACGGAGAGCTTTTGTAAGCAGCCCTACAAAAACAGAGCGACGGGTACCAGGTTGTTTCTGCTGGCATGGAAGTTGCGGCTTAGTGCTTGGACTCCAGGCAAACTTTGATGGCAGTTTTTGGAAAAGCAATAAAGCTCTTCTGTAAATTTACAGAATGGGATGAAGTCAGATTTAAATGAAAACAATGTTTAAAGCCTGCTGCTTTCTGTGTTTATTATTAAAATATGGGGCGCTTTCATTTCATTTCATCTTGTAGTCTTCAGGTCTGCAGAGAAAAAAAAAAAAAAACAGCAAGAAAACACATTAGTATTGGGAGCGACTTCGAGGAAATGCACAGACAGAAAGTGGCAGATGAGAAACTGGGCAGATCTTATCACTTTTTCCTTCTAGCTTTTCAAAATGAGTTCAGAGGCAGCATCACGTTTCCCTGTTTTTCCCCTTTAATTTCAAGAGATTGTGGCTGACAGATGTTATCAGAGGATGCTGTATGGGTTTTGTTACAAAATGGGAATAATGTAATAGTTCTGCTATCAAATACAGCAGCATGTTTATCCTGGGTCTGGGTGCTTGCTTGTGTGGTATGTGTGCATTTGTTTCACAGAGGGTGTGGCTCATCTAATCATCTCTTGTCTATGCTCCAGTATTTTTCAGAACGAATATTAACTACGTGTTTAATAAAGGGTAATGATTGAATCGCCCTTGGTTACCTAAAGCCCATTTTGCTCCTGACGCGCAAACACACATATCAGAATAATATGAGTAATGCATAATGTGAGTGAATATTAACTAGGCTGAGACATCTAAATAAACCGGGATTTAATTGACCTTGATAGCAGCACGTTGGCTGGTGTGTATGATGACATTAACCCAATAACCAATGAGAGAGGCCTCAGCTGTTACCTTGAATACGTACTCTGACAGCAATGAAAGCCGTAGTGTGTGTGTGTGTGTGTATATATATATATATATATATATATATATATATATATATATATATATATTTTATGTGATGGAGCAACACAAAGTGAAATGAAAGGAAAATAATACATAGTTTTCACTGTCAGTGAAAGTTCCAAGAAAAGCGTAATATGAATATTTACTGGAATTAAATCTGATTTCTGAAGGCAATTGGCTGCAGTTGATTTTATTTAGGTGTGTCAGAGTAAAGAGGCTAGAACAAAATATATAGACCACACCCAGAATGTTTTTCCCAAGCACTTAAATATATGCACAACTTTTTTTTTTTTATTACCGTTTTATGACTACCGCATTGCACACCAATAAAATACACTGTGGATGTAACGTGACAACAGTAAAAATGGGTGTGAATATTTTAGCAAGGCACTGTGTACAGGGTATCCCATGAATCCAATGTTTATTTATAGAATATTCTGTACATGACTGCCATTGTGTTAAAAACATTTCATGCCCTCGGGATGATTTCAATTTGTTACTCTGTATTCAAACATCTTCTAAGGTATCTGATAAATGAAAAAAAATACAATGTTAAAAACCATATGTATGGAAACTTATGGGATACCCTGTATTATTCTTTCATAATAAGAATGTCTTTTTTATCCCAACTTGAACTATTTTGGCTTTGATCTTTCCATAATTATAAATGCTTTGTTTGCACTTGAATCATGCATTTGCAAGAAAAGAAAGCAGCAGTTTTGACTTTTGCTCAACATGAACACTGGTTTTACCAGGACTATAATACAAGACCTGTATGGTTCAAATGAAAACAGGATTGCCACAGGGAAGCAGCACAGTACTTTGTCGCTGTTGATATCTGAATAATTGATTTTAACCTGCAGTGAGCCCCCTGAAGATAGCACAATTTGTCTCCACTTTACAGGAAAATCAGAGATAGACGTCTGAAAACACAAATAAATCCAGGAAAGAAGAAATATCACATATGCTGGGGCTTGGAGAGGCAAGGAACAAAGAGCAGATTTATTACAATTTACTTTCATTAATGTCATGACATTCACAGAACAAAAGGTAAAGGGCATTTCAGTGTTTGTTCAAAACGTATTGTACTTATTCCAGATCCATAACACAAGTTAGGAAACTTATGTGTGAGATATGTAAAACACTATGGAGAGTCTAAACTTTTATTTTAACATGTGGATGCTTGGCAGCTGAGCGTTGACCCCGACCTGGACAGCGGACAGACTGATAGCGTAGCAGATTAATGAATGCAAAGACTACATGTAGGGCAGCTGAACACAGAGCGCCCTCGGCTAACTCGTTGGAATGAAGATGCTGGGGGGGGGGTAAGTATCACATTATGATGCCGGCAAATCGGAGGTCGCAGTGTCACTCTAATCTCCAACCTGAAAATACTTGAGCCAGAAAAGCCATGAATATGATTATGTTGAGCAACAGATGTTCTCTCTCTCTCTCACACACACACTCACACTAAAATCCATCCAGTTAGGACGGAAGGGAAAAGAGCCAACATTCCCATGTGTGTTTGTGACATTTGATTATTTCAGCTTCCAGGCTGAAAGGAAAACTCCCCCTTTTTTTAAGCGCGCTGCTGTTGTTGTGCAGCAGTCTTCGTCCAGATTAAAGCGTCTTAGAAAATAATAGAGGGCACTTACACCAACTTACATAAGAACCAAAAGCTTATTTCTATGCAACAGAGCACAACAGACTCCTTATTACGAATAAACTGGTCGCCCTGCCAAGTGTCAGCCACTGTTTGCTATGCGTATCCTGTCACATGTGACAGCTCAGCTGGCCGACAATCATTCACTCCTCAACTCACATGTGTTTGTGGTTAAAACACAAAAACAGCATCTTTAAGTTATTCTGCTGGAGAGGAGCAGAGTCCAAGTCAAACCGGCTACAAGACAGTGGCTGGCATGCTTCCTGACATGAATCTGTTTAGGCATCCGTTGCTTAGGAGGACAAAAACAACACAGCTGTGTGTGAGGGAGAGAGCACCTGGACTGTTTATCTGTGGGTAGTTCTGAGCAGAATAACTGAGAAAGTCCCAGTCTCTCAGTTGTACACTTGTGCATAAAAACTTTCAGCGCTTTCCAGAAGTTTTTATCAAATTGTGTTGCTCATTTCATCAATTGGCGGCGGCAGTTTTTTTACAATTACAATTTTAGCAACTGGTGCCGTCGACCACGGCATCGGCCATGTGTTAACTCGTACTCCACAGTGATATTTCTTATCCGTGTCATTTTCCTATATTATGACCACGGCAGCAGGTAGCTCAAGGTTATTTTTGTTTGATTTGCAGTCATAATTTTATTAGTCAGCTGGCCCAAACTGGGATTCAAACCAAAGTAAATAGGAATAGAGTATAATACAAAGGAATATGGTGTTTTCAGATAATAAACCTTTCAACCATGACCATTAATGAAGGGGCAAGATGACAATATCCTAGTGCAACTAGGCGTAGGGCTGAAACTGGAGCCCATTTTGTCACAACCACAAACTACAGTGCATCTTACTGGGATATAATGACAGACCAAAATGAAGTTGTGCATCATTCGGAGATAGTGGAATACTGGAAGAAAGCCAGAAACTAGGTTGGGCAGAAGTTTACCTTTAGAGCAGGACACCACCCTAAAAGTGGAGAAAGAGCTACAACAGAATTGTTTAGATCAAAGCATATACATGTTAGAATGGCCTAGTCAAAGGCCAGACCTAAATCCAATAGAACTAAAAGAGATAATTACAAACACGCACCAAACGCTTAAGGTTTTATTTGTATAAAACAAGGATCGCTTCACAGTTATGATGCTGGTTTTTTTATAGATATTCCAATTAAAATGCATTCAAATATGTGGTTGTAAGGTGACTAAATTTGAAAGAGTTCAAGGGTTATGAATACTGCAGTCCAATGAACAGAAAACCACCACTTATTACCATAAGTTGACAAAAGACTAAAATCTCAGAGCAGCTGACCAGCATACTGAATCACAGCTTCTTGAGGTTTCATCACCAATGACAACTTATTTCAAAGGGCCTTTCATCATTGGTGCTCAGGTTATTTAGATGGAAAAAATAAGCAAAGCTCTCCATTGTTCAGGGAGCTATGTTTTTAAGCACAAATAAATGACTGCTGGCGTCTACGTACGGGATCCACAGCCGGGGGAAGGCGTCAAGCTCCTCCTGGGTGTACTCGCTGAGCTTCCTGGGGATTTCTCTGGGCTGAGGAAGCTCTTCAGTCAGATTGGTTCGAATGTCATCTGGCAACTCCTACGCAGGGGAGGGACAAAGTTTTAGGCCATAAAACTCGGAGAGAAGAAAACATCAAGGAGGAAATGGAAAGAAAAAGGCCATCAATTCAATAAGAAGCAGATCAGTTATTCTACACAAGACTTGAAGACAGCAGCAGGGTCCATTAGTCTCCAGTGGTAAAGGTTTCATTGTTATTCACTACAGACGGGTATGCCTACTGGTTCATTTAGGGAGCAGGCTAGAGTTCAGACTAAAATACAAAAGCAGCGATCAAACACTCCAAACTTTCACAAGACAAATAGAGGGGAAAAAAGCAGTAGAATGCTCTGAATTTCAGATTACACTGCAGACAGACAGGCCGTCAGCAGCTAACTTTGGCTGCAAACTTCTTACGTTTCTTCCCAAATATCACATTAGGAGCAGGAAAATAACAGATACACATCTTTCTGATAGTGTTACACACCAATGTTTTAAAAAGTAACCATCTGCTGTCACACAAGCTTGAAAATAATAAAAAAGGAAAAAAAGAAGAATATAAATTTTTTTTGAAGTCTCCTGAGCGCCCTCAGACCCTTTGTGTCTTAATAAAAAGGAAAGTTTGCCTTTCTGATAAATACAAACATTATCTGACCAAAGTATGGAAAAAAACCACGGGTCAGTTGAAGGACCCAGAAACTGGGTTCACTTCATATCAGAAATTGATGCTTGATGCCTCCACTCAGCAACTTGGCACGAAACTGGTCTGAAACATCAGTGGTGTCATCTGAAAGCCTCTGAGTATGGAAAAGTACTGCTCAAAAAAACTAGAGAATGAATAGACAGATAAACAGATACAACTGTTAAACAATAACATAGAGAATACCTATAGAAATAAAAATATTTTTCCAAATTCCAGACATTGAGCCCTGCATGTAGCTATAGCTGCCATGTATGGCTGGAAACTTGCTTGCTGCTCTGCTCTACAAAACCCTCAGAGCAATGCAATTAGTCTCTTTAGCTACATCTCAGTTTAGCTCAGCAGAGCACAGCTAATTTTCTGCTCACTTCTGATTCTGATCAGGCTGCAAAGAGATTTACCCGATTTTTGCTGAGCATCTCACAGCGAAAACAGAGCTATGAGAGCTGTAGAAAGGCTTGGGGCAGGTGAGCCATTTAGTTTATCTGTAGAAAGTAAAAAAACACAGGTACGACTAAGTGGATACCTGAGAAAAAGTAGGAACTTCTGTATGGCAGGAGGAAGAGCGCTTGTACTTAAGTACCACAAGCAGTGGCTGAAATAAAAACTGAAGGCAACAATCATGTTGGCATGTTTTAGATGAACTGCTGGCTACCCTAAATCTAAAACAGCAGCATTAATAGCTTCAATATTGTAAAAGAGGGGGCTCTTCCAATAGTCAGCATTGTAGTTTAATAAGCACTCCCTGTGTCTGCAGTTCCTATACAAAAAGAAAATAACTTCCTACTGAAGTTAGGAAATCTGTTAGCAGACTCTTGCAGTCCAAAAGCAGACTATTACAACTCAGAGACATGAGGTGAGGGGACTTACATCCTCGGGAAAGATGTGCAATCGTTGCATCATTGTGCGCCGGTGCAAATTTCGAGGCAACATGCCATAAACTGCTAACCTCACAATCTGCAGAGAAGGGAAAAAATACAAAAGATGACATGCAGGCAAATCAATAAAAAGTCTCTAGCAACTCTACATATGTTGTCTGTGTTTTTCTTATGTTTGCCTCAAAAATGTAACCATATTGTGTAATTGCACAACTTGGACGAGGTTTACTGGACGGAGATTCTGGAGAGAGACATTGGACAGACGCTGTGCTGACAAACTGTTCTCCTGTCCATTTCCCCGTCTCCCGCTTCGCTGCAAACTTCACTTCCACTAAATCACCGGGAGGACTCCCGTCTGAAACCTGCATCAGCAGCAGAGCCAGCGGCCGACTCGATGCCTCCTCCGAGACAGTCAACTACAGACCGGAGACCGGAACAGGTCGTTCACCTGATCCCAATGTTCCCCACAGGACAGGAGAAATTTTTATGGGATTCTTATTTGCTTACACTAGCTGTGTGTGGAGAAGCAAACAGCAAATCTCAGCAGACCCGGGGCTGTTGCTGCAGCAGAGTGTGAAATGATTCCGGTGATGTTTCTGGTTTTGTTTAGCATCAAATTAAGAGAAGGAGCAACATTTAGAGAAGCGGCCACTGTGGTGCTGGGATTTATCAGAGCAGCATTTACAGAAGTTTCTAGTGAGGGAGTCTGGCATCAGATTGTCAAAATATCCAAGTTTCACTATACTTACTAGGGATGAAAGAAAATATCGATAAGCCGATATATCGCAATATTTTACGTCAAGATATTGTATCGATATGTAAAAGCAATGTATTGATTTAAAAAAAAATCGAATTTGAATGGAACCATTAAGGATGACAGTAATTTTTGTAGTAAAATTAAAAGTATGATCGCTAGTTGGCGGTCTTTTTTCACCTTCTTCGTTCCAGTGGATCAACTAGATCTAGTAATAAAACTAAATGTTTACAGTGGCTTGCAAAAGTATTCGGCCCCCTTGAACTTTTCCACATTTTGTCACATTACAGCCACAAGCATGAATCAATTTTATTGGAATTCCACGTAAAAGACCAATACAAAGTGGTGTACATGTGAGAAGTGGAACGAAAATCATACATGATTCCAAACATTTTTACAAATAAATAACTGAAAAGTGGGGTGTGCGTAATTATTCAGCCCCCTTTGGTCTGAGTGCAGTCAGTTGCCCATAGACATTGTCTGATGATTGCTAATGACTAAATAGAGTGCACCTGTGTGTAATCTAATGTCAGTACAAATACGGCTGCCCTGTGACAGCCTCAGAGGTTGTCTAAGAGAATGTTGGGAGCAACAACACCATGAAGTCCAAAGAACACACCAGACAGCTCAGGGATAAAGTTGTTGAGAAATTTAAAGCAGGCTTAGGCTACAAAAAGATTTCCTACCAAGACAAGGCCGTCCACCTAAACTCACAGACCGAACAAGGAGAGCGCTGATCAGAAATGCAACCAAGAGGCCCATGGTGACTCTGGACGAGCTGCAGAGATCTACAGCTCAGGTGGGGGAATCTGTCCATAGGACAACTATTAGTCGTGCACTGCACAAAGTTGGCCTTTATGGAAGAGTGGCAAGAAGAAAGCCATTGTTAAAAGAAAACCATAAGAAGTCCCGTTTGCAGTTTGCCACAAGCCATGTGGGGGACACAGCACACATGTGGAAGAAGGTGCTCTGGTCAGATGAGACCAAAATGGAACTTTTTGGACAAAATGCAAAACGCTATGTGTGGCGGAAAACTAACACTGCACATCACTCTGAACACACCATCCCCACTGTCAAATATGGTGGTGGCAGCATCATGCTCTGGGGGTGCTTCTCTTCAGCAGGGACAGGGAAGCTGGTCAGAGTTGATGGGAAGATGGATGGAGCCAAATACAGGGCAATCTTGGAAGAAAACCTCTTGGAGTCTACAAAAGACTTGAGACTGGGGCGGAGGTTCACCTTCCAGCAGGACAACGACCCTAAACATAAAGCCAGGGCAACAATGGAATGGTTTAAAACAAAACATATCCATGTGTTAGAATGGCCCAGTCAAAGTCCAGATCTAAATCCAATCGAGAATCTGTGGCAAGATCTGAAAACTGCTGTTCACAAACGTTGTCCATCTAATCTGACTGAGCTGGAGCTGTTTTGCAAAGAAGAATGGGCAAGAATTTCAGTCTCTAGATGTGCAAAGCTGGTAGAGACATACCCTAAAAGACTGGCAGCTGGAATTGCAGCAGATGGTGGTTCTACAAAGTATTGACTTAGGGGGCTGAATAATTACGCACACCCCACTTTTCAGTTATTTATTTGTAAAAAATGTTTGGAATCATGTATGATTTTCGATCCACTTCTCACGTGTACACCACTTTGTATTGGTCTTGCACGTGGAATTCCAATAAAATTGATTCATATTTGTGGCTGTAATGTGACAAAATGTGGAAAAGTTCAAGGAGGCCGAATACTTTTGCAAGCCACTGTATGTATGAAACAGGTTGGAGTGTTTAGAATGTTGTGACAGTTTTTCTACTTAAATTCAGTTTAGTCCCACTGCTGATAATATATGGATTATTACAGTTACAATAATAGTACTGATAACATTCGAGGAAATGTGGAGGAGTTTTGGTCCGTGTCGTGCATAAGAGCTGCCCACATTCAGCAGAACACAGAGTTATCGTTAATTATTGGTATGGAGAAATCAACAGTGATTAGCTCACGTTTCCTTTACTTCTTTTTTTTTTCTATTGCCATGACGACTCATCCACTAAGCTCTATATCAGGTGTAGAAATAAATCTCAATGAAAGATCAGCTGGCCAAAATATACTGAATGCACTGCACTTAGAATATTATAGGCTTCCAAATCTTGCATTGAAGCAGGTTTTTGTGATTGAGAAATTGCACATATGGAAATTGCGATGATGATGATTGTGATTGGATCTATTGCTCAGCTTTAGTGGACACAGACACGGCTAAATTCCTATGTGCACACGTCATCCTTTATAAAGCAAATCTTCCAACACTGAAGGCAACCAGTACCACCTTACCGTGTGACTAAGCTGTCAGGACAGAACATGTAAAAAAATAAATAAAAACCAACCAGAGTACCTTGTTAATTGGCCAGTGCCTTTTGAAGGTCAGCCAAACATAAAAATATGACTTTGGACTTTTTTTTTTTTTTTTATAAAAACAAAAACCCAACAGTTTCTGTTTTTTTTTTGTTTTTTTTTTTTTTTTTTACATGAACTTTAAGATTAATGTAAGAAGGTATGCTGGCTTTTCAAAACATGAGAAATTGCCCATGAGAAATTAAAAACCTTACTGGGGGCTAGTTTCAGTAATAAAACACTTTACACTATGGTTCCTGTGTTTAATAAAAGGCAGGTAGAAGCTCCAACTGATGTGTTTAATATATGTATAAAATTATCAGTGTAATGTCACAAGTAGCCTGACATCTCGTTTAACAACACAGGGCGTAATCCTGAAACCATGAATATGCAAAAGAACCTGAAACTCCAGTATTAGCCTAAAACTGACAGAATGTCAGAAAATACAGAAAACCACCATCATAAATCCACTACCATCTAATCCCACTTCCCTGTACCGCTTATTAATGTGCACTGGCAGCACATATGAAAAAAAGGATAAGTGTCAGATCAGGAAAGGCCACATCAGCTTGGGATGTGCCACGTGTTGATCTTGTATTAATCTCTGTGTGTGAGGCTTAACTCTGAAACGCAGAATACAAAGAAGAAGAAGGTGGTGCCAAGGTATCCTGTGCTGACATTTCTGATAATTTAGAATTCAGTCTGCATGACACAAGCGTTAGAAACCAGAGTTAAGCGCAGCTTACGGCTTTTGGGTCCTTTTGGTGAAGCTGAGCAGCTGTAACTTGTTTGAATCCACCGGGAAACCTTTAAAGAGATGATAAAGCTGTGTCAGTTTTAGCACGTGCAGCTAAAGAGGTTGAAAGTGCCTTGAAAAAGTACTGAAACACATTTTGTCTCGTTAAAACCAAAAACTTTTATGAACATCATGAGGATTTTATGTGACATACCAACAAAAAGTAGTTAATTTAAAAAAGAAAAGTGGCAACTCTAAAGTGTGAAATGAGTATTAAGGGATATGGGGTAATGTTTCTATGTGGATAGGAAGCAAAAGCGGAAACACACTTACCCTGTGTGTGATGAGTAGACTTTCTGCTCCCATTTGTTCCCAGAGAAAGCAATATGTTTGGTGTTTATTACCACTACGTGATCACCACAGTCACCTGTGAGCAGATGAGACAGTTCTGTGTTGGGTTGTTTCTTCAGCTGACTGTTCAATGAATACCAGTTTAATGAAATAAACCCATTCTTCGGCAGAGGACTTAAGATTCTTATTTTTGCCTCATTAAAGCTAATGAAAGTTATTGATCATCATATTCCACTTTTTGTTATTTTGTTCATAAGCTTGTGATGAAACTTAGGACATTTGTTTTCATGAACTTTTGTCAGACATACCTAAAAATATATACACATTACTCATACAAATCTCATTCTGTATATGCAATTCCTATTAACAGTTGCTACATCAAATACATGCCTCTGACCAAAGCAAAGACAAGTGGAAATCAACCATCAGTCTATCCAATTAAAGGACAGCCATTTTATCTGCTGATCCAGGCTGCACTAAAAATATCCCACTAAATTTATTTTCAGTCTTTATGACAAACTTTTTGAGCAGTTTCTAAACCAATAGAACATTTACAGAAATGTATGTCTACATATATTCTTCTGTAAACAAAGAGTCAAATGGCACAGATTTTACATACAAAATATTACCAATGTCCCTCCTGACTGTTAAAATATATTTGGACTTTTTTAAACTAAACTGAGTGTATTAGCTATCAATCTGAATGCAACTTTAAACAAAATATGTTAACAATACTCTGTTGGATAAATTTTAGGAAACGTTTGGGGCATCAACAAAGATTTATCAGACTTTTAGTATTGTCTGAATTCAGCCTTTTTATTGTATTAATAACCAAAAAAGCAACGCTATTTTTTGATGTTAGTCCACTGCTGCCATCTTGTGGCTATTTGAAATTGCAATAAATTTAAAGCTGCAGTAGGTAACTTGAATAACAGTAACTTTTAGTGATATTGCCTAAAACTGTCCATATGTCCTGAAAGTATGAAATGAGATTTGTAATCTGTTAAAAAAAGCAGCTCAATTGGTCACGCCTACAGCCCCTACTGCGATTTGCAAGAAGCCACCGCGCCCGGTAGAAAACAACCAATCAGAGCCAGAGCAGCATCTGATGGAGTGTCTGACATCTGTCTATCTCTCCTCACACACACCGCGACCCGCCCCTTGCTCCGCTACGCAACCGGCTGCAACAGCCACCTAAAGAGAAACTGCCCGTACCGCCGCTGCCAACAGTGTTGTGGAAGACATCATGCCTTGTTCCGGCACCAAAGAGAACTCACCCATCAGTCATCAATGACTATAGACCTTTTGCCCTGACATCCCATATCATGAAGGTCCTGGAGAGACTCCTGTTGGCACCCCTGAGTAATCAAACAGAAAAGTATCAGGACCCACTGCAGTTTGCTTATCGCTGTGGAATTGGAGTTGAAGATGCCATCATACACCTGCTTCAACCAACCCACTGTCATCTGGACAAAGCAGGCAACACTGTGAGGATCATGTTCTTCGATTTCTCCAGTGCATTTAACACAAATCAGCCTGATTTGCTTTGTCAGAAACTCCAGAAGACACAGGTCGAGCCCTCAACAATCGCCTGGATCAATGACTACCTGACCAACAGACCACAATTTGTGAGACTGAAGGATTGTGTGTCAAACCAGGTGGTCCGCAGCACAGGAGCACCACAGGGGACTGTACTCTCACCATTCCTTTTCACTCTGTACACCTCAGACTTCCAGTACAAATCAGAGACCTGTCATCTGCAGAAATACTCAGATGACTCGGCAATTGTCGGGTGTAACAGAGATGGACAAGAAGCTGAATACAGAGAGCTGGTGGACCGCTTTGTGACATGGTGTGGAAACAATCATCTCACCTTAAATGTAAGCAAAACAAAGGAGATGATTGTAGATTTCAGAAGAAACAAGGATAAATCCAACACTGTTTCCATCATGGGAGAAGAAGTGGAGGTGGTTGAGGAGTATAAATACCTCGGAGTTCACCTGGACAACAGACTGGACTGGAGGCTGAACAGTGAAGCCGTCTACAAGAAGGGACAAAGCAGACTGTACTTCTTGAGGAAGCTTAGGTCCTTCAAGGTTTGCAGCAAGAGGCTGCAGATATTCTACAAGTCTGTTGTGGAGAGTGTAATCTCTTCAGCCGTCATCTGTTGGGGTAGCAGCATCAGAGCCAGGGACTTAAAAAGGCTAAACAACCTGATAAAGAAGGCTGGTTCTGTTCTTGGGATGAATGTGGAACATCTGGAGATGATAATGCAAAGAAGGATCCTTCATAAAATCAAAAACATTATGGACAACCCTGAGCATCCTCTTCATGAGACTGTCACACAAAAACAGAGCGTCTTCAGTCGGAGGCTTCTTCAGTTTCGCTGCAATACAGACCGCTACAGGAAATCCTTCCTGCCCACAGCCATCATCATCATCTATAAAAACTCCTTAAAGAATTAATTATATGAGCTATACCAACACTTAATTTCCCTCTGGGATCAATAAAGTTTTTCTGAATTGAATTTGAATTGAATTGAACAGCATATACGGCTAAGATAACAAAAAAGAAGATGACCGAGGAGGACAAAAAAAGCTAAGAAGAAAGAAGTTGACCGAGCCAGAGATAAAACGAGGGAAAATATTGCCATAGCCTTTGAGAGGTGGAGGGAGCTAGGGACCTGAAAACGTTTAAAACCGATTCCGAGTTGGCAGTGTTTCTGCTCGACAGGTAATTACCCTTGCTTGATTAATATTTGTTTTGTTTTTTTGGTGGTGGTATTACAGTAAACCTCCGCAGCGAGTGCGATCATCCGTGCGCTCACAGCTAATGTTGTCATTTGTGGTTTACTGTTAGGAAATATTCACGAAAGTTTGTTCTCTAAATCACGTCAGCTGATTATCTTTGGCAGTTGTTATGCCAGTAGCACAGCTGGAGGAGGGAGGAGGCCATTGGAGGCGGGGCTTGAGTGCATCAGAGCGGGAGGGGGAGTGATGTGAAGCTTGTTTGGGTTTAAATTTTCAAGCAAAGTCTGCTCTCCTCTCTGAGTTACCTACTGCAGCTTTAAGGGTGGAGTATTGGTATTTCAAAGAGAAAACAGTAGTTTACGTATTGTGTGAGGGTTTTATAGGCTTTCCATTTACAACTGTGGCTTATACGAGAATCCCCTGACACAAACAGAACCCGTACTCACTGAGAGCATGGTAGATAGGCTTGTGCTTCCCCTGTAATCTGATGGAGCACATGGCTGCAATCTTGCCAGGCGGCTGCATCCTGGCATCGATGAGGAACCAGGATCGGGCGAAGGTGGCCCATTGCTGTGGGGGAGCGAGGCGAAAAAATTAGGACAGATAAATAGAACCAACCTGTAGACAATCACTTAAGATGAAGACATGTTTTTTTTTTTTAACAACAATAAATTAGGATAACGCTACAGCCAAACTGACATCTGCAATGAGAAACATCAGAAAGAGCACATTTTAAAGCCTCTACCTGGGCTGCCTGCTAAATTCTGGTTTGATTTTGAGAGTCTTTTTTTATATTTATAAATCTCCAAATGGTCTCGGCTCATTTTAACTGTCGAAGGTGCTTCTTATTATACGAGTCCCCCAAAAATCACTTTCATTTGGTAGTAGATTTTTAACTATTGTTTAAACTTTGTTTATGCACTTATCTGTAATATACTTTTATTTATTACATTTATGCTTGTTAATAGGTGCCATTTACAAAAACACGGGTTCTTTAGTTTCTTTTGACCCATTAATAATAATCCTCGCTCTTGCTTGTTTCACTGTTTCCAGGTAGATAGAGCATAAATGTGATAGTGGTTCCTTCAAAACTATCCTGCTCATGTACTTTACAACTGAGACATTGAACAAAAATTATCTGATGACTTCGCCACAGCCTGCCTCATCACAGGCACTCAGAGTACAGACAGTGGACACAGGACTTAGTGGAGGGATCCCAGCTAAACCAAAGAGGGGAAAACCAAGGAGCTTGTGGTGGATTTCCGCAGGCGCAGCCCCACCACATTGACATTTGTCAACATCCAGGGACCTTCCATTGATATAATGGACTCCTATAAGTACTCTAATGTCTTTTGATGCATAATAACAAACATCTTTTCACAAGTTTTAACTTTTTATAGTCTTTCTGTATTAAATAAATCTCACAAAGTCCTAAATAGTGAACATGTTTTTAAAAACGCGCTCAAGCAAGACGTTAAGTATTAAACTCTTGAAAATAATTTTACAACTGTCTTAACAACAACAGTTCCTCAAGTTAAATACACCTAATATCTGACAGCAATATGTAGGAGTACAAGACAGTATAGCGGGAATAATAATGTTGGCCTTAAAATGTACATGTACTGCAACTAAAACAGTTGTTATCAATTAAGTCGCCACAAACGAAGGTAGAGCTGGTATGCTAGCTCTTCTAGCACTGCGGCTTGTTCCTTAGCAACACTCAGCTAAGCCTCCTTACAGCATACGAACCTGACGTTCAGATACTGAGTTTAAAGTCTACGATGTTAATATGTATGGTCAATTACCTGAGCAGATCTGGAAAAACTTGACATAATATAACGATGCTACGCACACATCCTCAAAACAGTTGACCCCTTTTGCAATGTGAGACACGGTCCGTCCAACAGTTTATCTCGGTTGAAACACGTTTCGCGTATTCACGGGTTCCTGTAACATCTACAGGTGAATTGTTTTTGATGTCAGGTGCACAATGCAACAACAAATTAAATAAAAATAAAAACAATCATCAAATTTTATTTGTGAGTTAATTTTGTGTGCTGTAGCTCATCTATGTTTGTTTTGTTGTACAAGAGTACGTGGCTACAGGAGATCCTTCCTACCCACCGCATCACCATCTTCAACAACTTCAAGAAACTTAGATAGTATGAGGGACATCAACATTAATTTCCCTTTGGATTAATTAAAGTATTTTTATTTGAATAAAACTGACAGGGTTTAAATCACCATAGAAGACGGTGTCCGCAGACAATCAGCGCACTAGTGTATGTTATAGAAATTGAAAAAAGGGGGCAATTTTGTTTCCACTATTTTTTTCTTTTTTTATCTAAAAAATCTGTTATCAAAAATAATATTAATTGTTAATTCATTAAAATTGTGTTGTTGTTTTTGTTTGTTCTTATTACTGGTGGTTTAATTTTGGATCTAAAGAATTCTTCGGAATGAGAAAAATTTTTTAAAGCTTTGAAGTGAACTTCACTATACATGGAAGGTGCAGGAATTTTGAAAATGTAGATCAGACAACTCTAATTTTAAGTTTTTTTTGCTGCAATGTTGTTTTTCAGACAAGGAAATAATAAATGTATCATATGTTGTCACAAATCCATTGTTACACCTCCTAGACTGGCTCTCTATACACAACTCTTTTGAAATGTAAGGATTTTGTGATGTAAAAATTAGATCATAGTAAATCATTGGAGAACTATCCTATGCAATTTAAGTTGTAGGGAGTGTTAAGAGTAAAAACAAAAAGTACCAGATATTTTTAGTCCAAAGCCTTTAGATGTCTTCTAGAAAGTTGAGAAGGAAGAGAAGTTACATTTTTCAGCATCACAGACACCAAGCATGCATCCAAATAAACAGAAAAATGCCTTCATTAAAAGAAAAACAATGGTTTTGGACATTGTCTGGAATTAAATCTGTCAGAAGATCTGTGGGGTCATCTTAAGAGTCATGTGGACAAGAAACGTCATCACAATGTGAGCGATTTGGATACTTTTGCAAGGCAGAGTCAAAATATGGAATGTTAGCGATGCAAATGAAAAGTGAATCAGAATTATTAAAATATTAGTGGGTGTGCACATTTATGCATTTATAAAAAATAAATATATAAATAAATACATAAGGAGGTTATTGTGGTTTTATTTATATTTTAGTCTGTAAAATTGTATTGTTTTAGCTGAATTGTACTGGGTAAATGTCACATCTGTGGAAATCTGGACAACCAGAAGAAAATCACCCTAATTATGGGTACAATAGACCCATTTCTTTAAATCACCTAAACCCTATATAAATAGATCTCCTCTGACTCAAATGACTTGATTTATCTATCATGGAGCAACATAAGGACTAATATTATATTTTTTAACTGGATTGTTGCAACTAATGCCAGGATCGCCTCGACTGCAAATTTAAATACACAGAAAGCAACAGCGCCCTCTGGTGTCTAAACATCGGACCGTTACAGACTTGAGAAGCAGTATTCGGTGTAACACCGACAGTGTTTACCTCACTTCCTGTCCGCGACTGAACAAGAGAGCGGGGAAATCTGACAGAAAGCATCGAGAAAGTGAGACATTAGCGTCGACTCCTTACTGTAGCAAAGCATTAACCGAGAATGAGGACCTTAGAGGAGGTGCAGGCCACGCTGGAAATCGCAAAACTGAAAGAGGAAGATTTACTTTCCACTGTCCAATGTTTATCTTTCGGAGACAATGTTTCATCTGCAGACTACTGCCTGATGGAGCTGGATGAAACGTTGTGCAAACACATAGAAGCTGGAGAAAGGTGAGCTGGTTAACAGACTAGCCTCACAATGATTGTCATTCATACATGTTTGAACCTCTTGTTATAAGGAACTGTGAGCTGTTTTTTTAGGATTTCATTCTGTCCTGGCTAACATCAGTAGCATTCCTTTTAACTACGGATGTGTATTAGTAAAAATCTGGTAATACGATATGTATCACGATACGGGGAGACAACACGATATATTGTGATTTTTAAAACTTTATTTAACTGTAGAAAAACTGCCACAGCATTCTAAACACTCATACCTGTTTCATACTTTAACACATCCAGTTTTATTACTAGATCTAGTTGATCCACTGGAACGAAGAAGGTGAAAACAGCCACCAACTACCTGACATACTTTTAAATTTACTTCAAAAATGACTGTCATCATTAATGGTTCCATTCAAATTCTTGTCTCAAAGTTGTTTGCTGTATTTGTTTGAGCTGTATGTAAAATCGGTGCATGATAATCAATGTTATCGACATATTTAGTTGTCAGTATTTACAGCAGCATCTACTATGTATGTGTGAGTGTGGGGAGGCCATTTAGTCAGTCTGTCTCAAATAAGTGAAGCTGAATGCCACAAAACTCAAATGCAACCGAGATGCTTCAGAATCTTAATCATAACTGGTCATAAGTTGCTCGTCCGCCACAGCACTTACTAATGCCACCTTAGTTCCTTTGCCTCTTGTGATGTCATTGTCCCAAAACCAATTAGACAGAATAAGCCTTTTTGTTTTCTTCATTGCGCTTCTTAAAATTTTTGTATTTCAATAAATGCTGTAGTGGGAATCCAGCCTTTATCACCCACCTGTGTTCAGTGTTCATATGTTGGTGAAAACATGAGTCCACTGAAGTTTGAAATCCACTTTGAAAGAAATCTACAACCAGCAAATAAGTAGATCATTAAATTAATCTCACGTAGAAGTACTAAAACCTACCTAAACCGAATGTTTTTCTGTCCCTAGTCTTGTAATTCGGGGAGATAAAGATGAGCGTGCTGTGCTGTGTAGCAGCGAGAAGACCTATGACCTGAAAATAGCCGACACATCCAACCTGCTGCTGTTTGTACCCGGCTGCAGAACACCCGACCAACTAACCGACAACCAGTACGGCTCTGATGTGGTGCACGCTCAGGTATGGAAATCTGACATAACTTAAATCATCACTTAAATATCACTTCACTTAAATAAATGAATATTTATTGGTAATGACAATTTATCAATACACACCTGTAGATAATCCTAATAAAAGTTCATTTCCTACCTCTTTCTCAGATCTGGGGGTTTTGTAGCAGCTACTGGGAGTTGAGGAAACAGAGACCTAAACTGAAGAAGCTGAAGAAGCTTTTAATGGAGAATCCTTACGAAGGACCTGCATTAGGGGGACAAGAGGAGAACACAGAGAACAGGGTGATTATTATGATTAGAAATAAATATATCTTAGGGTAAATACTAACAAGCAGCCCAGATATTGCATTCGTCAGTAAAAAGTTTGCTCTGTTCACAGTACACAATCGAGGATCTATTGGAGAGGATTCAGGCCAGTGAGGAGGAATTAAAGACCCACTTGGAGACTATCCACGCCTGTCAGATAGATGGTAAACAATAATATATTCTTTAAATTCCTGCAGTGATGCATGTGGCTGTTTATGTTCATTTAATTGATAGATATGTACCCGTCCTCCCTACAGGATACTGGCGTGTGCTGGACTTTGACTATGAGATGAAGCTTCTCGGTCATGTGACCCAGCTGGTGGATTCTGAGTCCTGGTCCTTCAACAAGGTCCCCCTTGATAGCAGCCTGGAGGAGCTGGCTCCACTTGAGCCCAGGTAAGCAAACCTAGATTGTTGACAGTTTTAAAGGATCTGGAAAGGTTTTGTTAGCTCTGTGTTTTACATGCTGTAAGGTTTATTATTTCTTAAATAGCCAAAGGCCAACTTTAACACTGTCTGTGTTCTCAGGGAGATGATTGAGCACTGTTTGAACTGCTATGGAAAACGCTACACTGAAAGCGGTAAAGAATCTGTGAAAATATAACTGAGACCCTGAAGCATTTTATTGCTTTACTGGTGACTCTCTGTACATACGCATTCACTTTTGTTCCTACCTCACAGGCGAGGTGTTCTATGCATTGCATGAGGATAGGGTGTGTCGGGGCCTGGCGCTAATGCTGCTGCAGAATGCTGTGAAGTTCAACCTGGAGGAGTTTCAGGACGTCTGGCAGCAGAGTGTCCCAGAGGGCATGAGTACGAGACTGGACCAGCTAAAGGTAATCTATTATAGCTGGCAGAGTCAACATTTAAAAATGCCTTAGTTTTTGTTTTTCTTTGTAACTCTGTAGTCTCTCATGTCAATATGAATGAATTTTGGTTTATTTCATTGATGTGCAAATATTTGTTTCTGCACAGCTCTCTTAATGTCCTTTAGTTGGGTTGGACTTTTTTGTGGTCCTTTTCTTGTTGATGAGTTAGTTTTGGTAAAGCATTAGTTATTGGACAGATGTCCTCACATTTCCCACTAGAAAACCTTGGTTCACAGAGGAGTTTGTGTTTGACTCTGTGGCGGCAGGGTCACCAGGTTGTATGGCAGCAAAAACAACCCAAAGTCATCAACCTTCCAGCCCCATGCTTTACAGTTTGTATGTTGTTGTTTGTTTTGGTAATATGTTGTATTTATATTTCTCCAAACAGTTTTATGCACCAAACATCTCTAATTTGGTCTCATCTGTGCAAAGAAGTCTTTGGGTTCACTCGGATGCAAGTTTACAAAGTGAAGACAGTTTCTCGATAGCCCTCCCAGAACACATTCTTTCTAAACGTGTTTTTATTCGATATACTTTAAATAGTTTGGAAATTGCCTTATCATTGTTTGTAGGTTGATGGGGAGCCACATTGGCTTTTTTAAGATCCTTGCTGATGTCTTTCAGTCCTGGCATTGTGTTGAAGCATAAATTAAAGTCCTTTCTTATGAAAACAACAAGGGTGTGTCTAGTTTTTCTCATGACTGTAATGACAGTTGTGAAAACTTCCATCCTTCACCTGGCGTTATATTTATCTATATAGAAGCATGGTTGGAGGTAATTTACTGACCTTAGCTTTTACAGAATGGCTTCTTTCTTACTTTCACTTCTTAATCCTATGTCAGCCTTGTCTTCATGTTGTATTTATATTTTCTGACCTGGCTGCTTTTGAATTCTTCCAGGGGGTTGCACTGGTGGATCGAACCTCCCGCCCAGAAACCATCAGCCTGCTGCGAGTGGAAGATCTCCCAGAGGACACAGTAGAGCGCTTCAATCACCTCTTCTCACTCAGAGAGAAGTGGACGGAGGATGACATCACACCATACATACAGTTAGTGGCTCTAGTTTAACAATCTCAATGAAAAATATCAGTTACTTTTTTGGTTTGTTAAAATAATCCTTTCTCTTCTCTGCATCCAGAGACCTGTGTGGAGAGAAGCAGACCACCGGAGCCCTCCTGACCAAATACGCCCGATCATCAGTGCAGAACGGAATCAAAGTCTTTAACTCCAGAAGACCTGTCGCTACATGAACTTTCCAAGACGACCAGCGATCGATTTAAATCAGGACATTTATACAATTTCATACTAATTAAATCAGCATACCTAAAATGTTGTTTGCAGTAAACTTGTACAGTTTTTTTTATCGGTTTTGATTGAGTTTTACTCTTGTCTGTTCAATGGAAGTGAAAAATGTGTTATAAAGTTGTCATTCTATGTGGAGCTGTAATGTTTCTGTGATTTTTGGCTTGAACAATTGCCCTTGGCAGTTTGCAGGAGTTAGGGTGGTTTTCCACAAGATAGCGAGCTACATCAAAATAATACAGCCCATGTTCCTGTTCCAATCAGATGACACTTAAATCAGATTGATTTGACTTACTGGGCAATTTCATGACTCTTGGTTACATTTAAAACTACCAGAAATCCTGTCTGTTAAAGAAATACTTCATATTTGGATCTTTTAAAAGGAAGATATGCTATGATGTGTCTGCACCTTGCAGTGTTTCCCCTAATCTTACCCTAAACTAAATGTCATTGGAGCCTTGACTAAATAATACTCGTTCTATACCATTCTATAATCATTGAGATATGGTCTGTTCCACACAAGTTACTTCAATTCAGTTTATTTATATAGTGCCGATTTACAATAGATGTCATCTCAAGGCACTTAACAAGAAGTCATTTCTGTCTGCATCAATGGGTTGGGCCCTGTTGATGCAGACTTTCCAACCACAGCAATCCTTCAGCAATCCCTCATACTGAGCAAGCATGTAGCGACGGTGGAGAGGAAAAACTTCCCTTTAACAGCAAGAAACTTCCAGCAGAACAAGGCTCAGTAGGAGCGGCCATCTGCCACGACCGTCTTGGGGTTTGAGAAGACAGAGCAGAGACACAGAACAGAAGATCTGATATAGGAGTACTTTCTATGTTACAGAAAGTTGAATAACAGAAAGTTACAGAAAGTTGATAACAGGACACAGTGGATGTTCAGTTACAGGGAGCATCATCCCAGTCGATGCCCCAGTTATTTGATTGAAATAATTTAGATAAAAACGGATATACTTTGTACACTGGCATAAGGCCACACAGATGCTACTATTAAATTGGTGATACAAGATCTACATTAATACCCTTGTTTACACCTGATTTGAAATTTCTGTACAAAGAGATGTTTTGAATATATAACCCCTGAAAGGTGTATTAGAGGGTTTTTTTTTAAGAGGAATTTAAGACAATTTCAAGTTAAAAACAATTTGGGATAAAGGATAGGATGGAAATAAAGGTTTAACCTCAGCATCTTGTCGCTTTTAAATTTAAAGCTTTGTGGATCTGGGCAGATCTAGAATGACACTCTATGAACACTTCACAAGAAGGAGCTGAATGTGGTTGGGGTGAGGTGCAGTGTTGATTTTCTTCCACAGATGATTATTTGAATGTAGGTGAAAATATTAATTTTGGTCTTATTTAACCAGACCAAAATTCTTCATATTTGCCGTGTCGCCTACATGGCTCGTGGCAAAGTTTCTGCAACTGGGATATTGTTTAATAACAGCTTGAAACTTCACAACTTGGTGCTCTAACGGTCTTCATGATGCTTTTTGTTCACCAACTTTAACAAAACGTATAGGTATTCACAGGACATCTAATGATTAGGTGACTTTTGAAGGGAGTTTGTTGCGTTGTATTTCATCATTCAAGGTTATCACAGTAAAGAAGCCTGAACACAAATGTATCGTACATTTTTTCAGATTTCACTACTTTCTGTTGTTCTGTCATGTTTTTGTGTGGAAAACTTTAAAAAGGGTCATCGTGTATGAATAGTTTTGCAAGAAGTTGTGAGACTCTCAAAAGACATGAAAAAGCTACTCTTTATATTGTGTGGGAATATCTGTTCTGTTCAGCGTTGCCAGTGGGCTTTCTGTAAGCTACATCAAGCTCCTATGTGTGACTGAAGGATTCACAGATTGTGTTATTGTGTTTCTTCACTTACCAAACCAAATCAGTGGGGCAGACACAAAAAGAGCTCACCAGACAATGACAAAAAACACACAAAATTGTATCTCCGTGTCTCACCGTGGCACAAAGACAATGAGTTTATCAGCAAGGGTTCTCTGACTAACACTGACATCACCCAGTAGGAAAGCTGACTTATCAGTCTACGAGGTGAGAGGTCTCAGCTGTGTTCATTTTAAATGTTATGGGCTGTGATTCACACTTCTCCTAAATTTAATAACTGACTTGCTTTGTTCTTTACAAACATTTCCCTTTGACTTTTTCTATCTACATAATGCTCAGTTCCCTTTTCTTCTTCCTTATATTTTCTTTGCAATCATCATGTCTCACTTCCCCCTTCTTCCCTGGAATTCGATAATCAACAAATTTTACGTGTTACATAAGAAAAAAGTGACACACTTAAAACATGATGAATAGAGTGCAAAGGTGTTCATATACCTCAAGTTTGTCCCATTTTGCTATATTACCACAAGCTTCAATATATCTGTCATTATAGGAAGTTTGTTTAGTATTTTAATTATAAGAAATTATAAAAGTGTGGTAGGCATTTTTATTGACCCCCAGTAAGGTTCTAAAACTATATCCCAATTATTTAACATTTCATGGAGTACCAAGGAAGGAAACAAGGTGTCTTAACCACAAAACTTGCAAGAATTATGCTGTAAGAAAGCGTTTCTTTTGCAAGGACAGGGAAGCTGGTTCACAGGTGATAGGAAGATAGAAGAAGCTAAATACAGGGCAATCCTGGAAGAAAACCCTTATGATGTCAAATCTACATGTGAACGTGTGAATTAAACTAAGAAACAGTCTGTAAAGAGGATGTGTCAATATTCTTAGGAAAGGAAATTGTAACGAATGTAACCGGTCTAAAATTTGTGTTTCTCTGCATCAAAGTGTGTCGTTAAAATTCACGGACATTATATGTTCAATCCATGGCGCATTTTAAACGGGATCAGAAAATAACTTTTATCGCTCCATTGACTCATTCATTTTTCTTTTGGCAGTAGGGGACCTATGGACCGGAAGTAGAAGGGCGTGACGCTCCCCATGGCATAGACACATGACATAAGTCTCCTCCCCTTCCTGTTGGCCCATGGGTCCCCTGGCCGAAAAAAAAAGAATGGAAGTCAACAGAGCAATAAAATGTATTTTCAGGTCCGCTATGTCTCACCTCTTGAATCACACATTTGATGTACCTCACTTTAAAGGACAACTAATGAGTTGCGCTTCGACTTGGTTTATCAAGTGATTTAGGATTTTCCGTATTTGATTGTAAAAATTTGCAGTTAAAATGCCTACAAATCAGAAGTCGCATATATAACGTCACGGAGAAAATTTTCGTTTTCTCTGCATCAAATTGTGTCTTTAAAATTCACTGACATATGTTTAATCCATGGCGCATTTCAAACAGGATCAGAAAATAACTTTTATCACTCCATTGGCTCTCATTCATTTTTTTGGCAGTAGGGGACCCATTGACCGGAAGTAGAAGGGCGTGACTTAGGCTCCCCATAAGAGGCCTGTGGAGCTTCAATGAGGAATTCAGAGCCAAGAATTGTAGTTCCACAATGTAAGGACCACAACTGGATTGTTTAAATGTAAAAAGGAAATATTTAAAAGCATGATATGTCCACATTAAGTGATTGGAAATAAACAATTAAAATGTCACTCTTTAATGTATACCTGAGTTTGTCTTTTTTAACTAAATGAATCGCATGCTCAATATATTCTAATTCATTAGGATGCACATGCAAATTGAATATTGTTTAATCATTCTTTAACGAATTAGATTCTTGCGTCAGAGACCTGATCCTCCAATCCAGCAGGTGGTGGTAATCAAGAAAAAGTAGACAAACCGGGCTTGCCTTTGGTGACGTTACAATAGGCGGGTGTTATTGTTTGGAGTGTGCATATTACAATTCTTCTGTTTTTTTCCATTCAATTTGCGTGAATTTACGTGAATTCTTCCTTCCATGGTGTTTACTTGCATTGTCCAGGGCTGCAGGAAACGCCCTGAGCCGTACGTGAGAACCCTGCATGGATTCCCGGATAACCTGGAGACGACAAACGCCTGGAATGAGTTCGCGAAGAGGACGAATCCGAAGTGGAATGGCAACACTCCATCATCGAGGATCTGCAGCGAGCATTTCCTGCCCACTTGTTATAAAAACCACATGGCCTGGTCGATGAGGTGGGTTAGGACGCTGGAGCTGATAGACGACTTTCAGGTCCCGACGATATACCCTGTAGTGATGAAGAACGGGGCTGCATCCCCCACCAAGGACGATTGCAAAGCAGCCATAAAGAAGAACCCAAATCCACCAACTAGCTCCACCATGCTTGCACCAGAAGAAATAAAACAGGAGGAATCCGACTGCTCACCAGCCACAAAGATAGATGTTATTCAGGTAAACCACAAAAGTGTGTCATTTAGAGCTGCAGTTTCTTCTAAAATGGGCCGAACATTTCTGAGCCTGCTCTTTGTTCTTCACAGATCGCCAAGCTCTGCTCAAAATTACATTACAAAACAACATCTGCAGACAAGTTAATTCTAGAGCAGCTAGCAGCGCAGAATTAACAGAATAAAACACCAGATTACTGTGGTCTGCGTTACTGTGACTCTGGCACACCATGGGTCTTTTGTTTCACATTATATGGCGAAAAAAGAAAGTCCCATGTGCTGTCACCTTCTACATTAAAGCAAATCTACCTATCGTCGAAACCAAATTCATATACATTGCATAAAACGACATAACCTGTAATGAAAGTTTTTTTTAAAGTTACTTCTTTCAAAATTTTTATGCTTTTAAGCAGCTTGGAAAAGCTCAAAAAAGGATGTTGAGGTAGGTTAATTTGAGTGAAATGTAGGCACACATGAGGATGTATTTTTAGGGCAACACCTCAAATACACAACTACATCATGAAAAAAATCATGTGAGATATCAGAAAGAGAGATGTGGAGCTACACAGAACTATTTCATCTTAACCAATAGGTGCCACATTTATCTATTCAAACAATTGCATAAACAGCATAGGAATGGCCGGCCATCGTACCATTCAGGAAAGAGATGGCTTTTCTGTAATCAACGTTTTGGTGCGAAATGCATGGGTCAACGTCAGAACAAACGCAAGACATGTATGAAGATGTTGGCTGAAGCTGATTATGGATTTGCCCCTTTGTCCAAATTTAGCACTTCTCTGTT
This sequence comes from Valencia hispanica, assembly GCA_963556495.2. Classification (NCBI taxonomy): domain Eukaryota; kingdom Metazoa; phylum Chordata; class Actinopteri; order Cyprinodontiformes; family Valenciidae; genus Valencia; species Valencia hispanica. Next base: position 32,027,631 of record OY747710.1, read on the forward strand.
TTATAGAGAGTTAGTTTAGTCGGGCTAAAACGTAATAACTTCATTCACTTAAGTTTTTACAGCTGCATTGAATTACTTGAAAAGTTGTTGGATTACAGTAAATTCAATTCAGAAAGGGACGCTTGATACTATATACTTTTCTAAAAAAAAATTTTTTATTTGTCTCAAAGCTAATGAACAAAAAATATGTTTTAAGGAAAATTAAAATATTGCATAAAACCACTAAGAAAGCCTGTTTAAAGGGGGGTGGCATGTAAAATCGACCTTTTTTAGCTTTTCATCACATTGTTATTCCCTCCTTAAAAACATGCCTAAAGTGTTTCTTAAGGTAATTTATGTGAGTAATCATTTGGAACTCTCGCGGCCGCCATTTTGAGCGCTGAACGCCTGATTCCTCCTAGGTATGCCCTCACCCCCCAGCAACACCCCCCAACATTTTGATTACCGCCCACGTCTCTCCAAAGCCCTCCCTCCCTCGCTCCCGAGCAGAAAAGCGGTAGGTCAACAGCTATCAGCTAGCACATGTGGATATTACTGCTATATAGCTATTTAGTTTTCCAAATTGCACAATGCCTTCTTGGAGAAAATATATCTTTGGATGCCAGGACGACTGCCCTCTTTTTAGTCTTCCAAAAAAGGAGGATGTTTGTCAAAAATCGTTGGAATTCATTTTTGGAAACGGCCCTCCCAAGAAGATTTGCTTCGTATGTGCCGGCCATTTAACAGAAGATTGCTTCCAGAACAAAAGTTCATTTGACAGTGGATTAGTAAGCAAGTTGACGTTGAAGAACAATGCAATCCCCACTGTAAAGAGTATTTCTTTAGAGCCACCACTGGTAAGTGGAAATGCTCTGATTCAGCTTGTTAGAACAACATAGCTTAGGCTAATTCTGAGTTAAATATGTGCACTGTAGCTGGTGTTTATTATTCAGTCCCTCCAGGAACTCGAGATGTTGCGATCCTAACTATTAACGCAAATTCAGCCAATCCCCGCGAATTCTGCACGACTTGCAATTTTATACAGTTAGCAACTTTACCGCACCTTTTACCAGTTGTGACTCTCCCTTTCATTATCTTGCATCTGACGGCGTTGCATATCATGTACACTCCCTGTTTATTATGTGAGAGGGATCGAGAACTAAAAAACATGTTACATTTTCATTTTGCTACGGTAATGTTTCGTGTCCATGTGGAGAATGTTGTGATGGCGTTGAAGACAGCGTGCCGAAGGGGGAGTGTCCGAGGCTCTTAAAGAGACATGCACCTAATTTCAAGTCATTTTGTTCGGACGTGTTGTGAGTGCAAATTTCAAAAAGGTAGTTGATATTATTTACTTAACTTACTGATCGATTTACGGTAATATTATGGCTGTACTGTACCATTGAATTGTTCTGTCTGCCTGAGAAAAAACAATAGACTGTATATTTAAAAAAACGTGGCACCCCCCCCTTTAATATATGCGCGAAATGCATGGGTCAACATCAGAACCAACGCAAAAGATATTTATGAAGATGTTGGCTGAAGCTGATTATGGAGCGTCATTATCCACAGTGAAAGATGAGCTGTACTGACATGGTCTGAAACGCTGCTCAGTGAGCAAAGAGGCATATAAATCAGACTCTGTTAGACCAGTTCTGTCCGACACCGGAGGAATTGTCCACAATTCAATTAAGCTGTTGTGAGAAGCTTATGGAGGGATACACAAGGCAGTTCTACCAAATACTAAGCAGATGTATGTGAACATCTAATTTTAAAGAAAGTAAAAGAAGTTCATTATTCTGGGATCCAGCAAATAGAAATATTAAAGAAAAAATGTGGGAATTCAAGGGCTAAGCTTCTCACAAAAAAAATACTTGTAACAAAGCCAAACCCAAGATACTTTTTGTCAGCGGCACAGAAAATAAATCAGTAGAAGACATGATTGTGTGGAGAGGAAGGACAAAGAATACTTTGCAGCTAATCCAGACAACCGCAGTACATTCGTGTCATCAAAACAGGATATTTGTGACCTTAAATACCAATATTACGGTTTAGTTTGTCAGTTCCTGTTATAAAGTGCATAGTAATGTAATAATGATGCGTTTCGGTAAGGGGTGTAAAATCTCCCTTTTATCTGTCTGGCTGTTTAGGAATGTCATGTAAAGACAGAGTATCCGGTGATGTACGTTGTAAGACACGTGGGGTCCCAGACCGACCGTCCATCCGAGTGGCCAAGCACACGATCGGTCGGCACGCAGCTGTCCAAAAACCGGCTGCATAACTTTCGAAGTACAGGTATGTCTGTTTGCGCCAAGCATGGCTTTTGATGTTGCTGTAAAATAAGAAATATGAGGAATAAAACTAATTCCGAAACTTTTACTGTTACTGACTTTGATCATGTAAATCAAATATTGTTTTGACGTCTTGTCTTTGTTATTTACAGCCACTCAGGTGAAACTGATAGGCCGAGACTGTGGTGTCTGCACGGATCCCTTAAGCAGTCCCATGCTGCTCCTACAACCAACATTGGTAAAAAGGCCATCCAAGAGGCTTCGACTCAGGCTGGAATATAAGGAAGAAGTCTCCTCAGAATGCATCACATCTACAGCAGTTCAGGACAAAACCAAGGAAACGTGAACCTGTGGACCATTGCGGTGCAGCAGCAGAACCTTCTTGGACCAGAGAACAAGAGCGCATGTTCGTGTATCTTTTGTCTTTGGTGCTGGGAAAAGGTTTATATAGCACCTTGTCAAGAGTGGCATACATTTTAAGCTTTATGCTACAACTAACAACTGTGTAATGCTTGCTGTGACTGAAAGCACAGATCTGTGTTAATATTACTTTGTATCTGCTTTGAAGAATTGCTTTCATTTCCATCCTATGAGACGTGGATACGCCTCGAAACAGGCAAAAGCTGTTGGAACCCGTCTTCTTTCTGGGTTTGACTCCAGATCACGCTGAATGCCTGGAACCCGATGGCAGCAACATCATTAGCCCTCTCTTTGTTGGGAACAACTCCACAGATACTACTGATCAAAGAAAAAATAAACACTATGTTCACATGAAGACACTTGGCAAATTTGCCAATTCTAAGGGGTCTAGACTCCCAAGTTACGCATTGTAATGATATTTGTCCATCCTATTTTGTACAAAAATAAAGGCATCATTTCAATTTCCTTTGTCAAAAACAATCGATGCCTGGGTCTATTTTCAGTTGTGGCTCAAATTGAGAAAACCAGAAGTTTACTATCAGAGGTTTCCAAAGCCATGGCATCATCATTTGTGCTTTCCTTCATTGTTTAAATATATAGTAACCATTCTGTATGTAAACTTCTGATCTTAAAGACGCTAATATATTTATTTCATTATTGTGGAAAATAGCAAATATAAAAGACTTTGGTAACTTGAACAGACCTTATACAAGAGACGTTTGGTCTGATTTAACTTCTGACTGGACAAAAGTATCTTATAAACTTTTGGTTTCAACTATAGACATCAAGCAGCAGTCTAAGTGACTTTGGAATTGTTTAATATGCAGACTAATAATGACCGTTTAAAAAGTAAAAACAAGGAATTAATACCACACTAGATTTTTTTTCTGACGCTGCACATTGATTTAGAATAATTAATTGGTGTCATTAGTAACCACAGTGACTGAAATAGCTATTGAAATCCAGTACAGGTTTTTAGAACTGCATTTTTGTGAAACCCTTCAGGGAAAATCTGTAATTACACTATATTACCCAGTTATTGTACATATTTTAAATGAAAAGACATACTCAATAGGCTAGCATTTATGCTTTCTAATCTTTGTAGTTTGAATATTTAAGCATTGTTTCAAATAGATTGGGGTTTCCATAAGCCTTTACATGTCGCCTCTGTGAATCAGATTCTTTTTGTTCTCTCATTCATCTGAACACTCATCTTGTTTTGAGGAGAAACAAACTCATTCGGTTCAGGTTTTGATAGATCTGATCAAACCCCAGGTGGACCTTAGTGCTATCTTGGCAGCATGTCCTGCAGGTCAGCTACAACGTAAGCAACCACAGCCCACAACGCTGAGCAGAGGTTCATGTCGTGAGGGTCCTGGACTGTCATGGTGTCTCCCTCGCTGTGGTGGAACCAAAAGTAGCGACTGTCGGCCACATGGAGGCTGGCACCTGTGTACAACATGAAGAATTGTCACATAGTGGTTATTGAATCTTATAAAAGTTTCTTTCCATTTTTGAATAAAATATAGTACAAGGCTCAATGAGCTGTCCAAAGCTCTTTCTATTTTTGCTTCAAATCCTTCCCTACATTATTACTGACGTGGAGGTGGGTTTTGCCATGAGAAGTCATACATTAGTGGTCGTTGACAGTCAGAAGTGGGTAGAGGAGCCAAAAATTGTACTCAAGTAAAAGTAGTGCTACTTCATATTATTACTCAAGTAAAAGTACAAAGTAGCCTAGTCATCCCAAAAAATACTCAACAGTAAAAAAGTATTTGGTAACATGGCTACTCAAGTAGTGAGTACTGGAGTTCTTGTTTTGAGATTGTAACATATAATTTAATATTTAAAAAGTATGTAACTGGACAGAAATATAGGGTTAAGTGCAAATTCTGAAGATTCAAATAAGTAGAAATACGTGACATAGTTGTAAAATAACAAATTTGACAAACATTTTTCCACATTTTTTTACAAAGTAAAACTAATGAAACCAATACTTACAGTAGGTAAGTATTCACCTCCAGTATTGACCTCCAAATGACACAACAGCCTCAGCAGCTTATGCACAAACAAGAGGTCTCCTTTCAACATAAACTCTGTGTGTAAATCTAATGCTTTTTTGGTTAAAATAAGGATTTAGTTTCATTCAGTAAAGTTATTTGCTGAGGGTAGAGTAGCCAGAAACTTTACTCAATGTAAGAGTAGCGATACTTCATAAGAAATATTACTCAAGTAGAAGGTACAGTCTAGTAAAACTACTCCAAAGGTACATTTTTGTCAAAAAGTTACTCAAGTAAATGTAACTAGTTACTACCTGCCTTTGCAAACAGTGCAGATAAAAATAACAACCTTGCTTCAGATTTGTACTTTAATAATAAAAGACATATCTGGACAAGTTTTAAAGGGGACATCTTATGCAAAACCCACTTTTTTGTTGCTTTAGTATGTATATTTGTGTATCTGGGGTGCCTCCTTACCCCTTAAGTGTAAGTTTCGACAACTAAGTCAATGTTTTATAAACTCCTCAAGCATGTGATGTCAGGGGCAGTGTATTTTGCATAATCCCAACCCTACTCCGTTGGTGTCTCCACCCACACAGCCTCAGCTACCTGAGCACCCACACCCTCTCGGCTTCACTTGTAAGCAACAGCCAGAGGGCTACCATGAACAAACTGAAAGCCAAGCGCTAATGCGCTGTTGTCGGATGCACGGATCCTCATGTGTCCCTATTTTTTCTCCCATCCAAAGAGAATATTAGAGAGAAGTGGCTACATTTTATTTATAGGGGAAATGTCCCAGTTTTTAGTGAGCAAAAGTTTGGTTGTGTGTACTAAACACTTCACACCGGACTGTTTCAGCAACCAGGGTCAGTATAACGCTGGACTGGCAACAAGATTGCTCTTAAAAGATGGGCTGTAAAACTAGTGTGTGCAGAACTCGGTCCTGCTCAATTCTTCTGTTTTTCCGAGCAAAGCCTGTTATCAACATTACATTTAGGCATCCTAAAACCATGTCAACAAGCAGAAATGAGCATAACATGTCCCCTTTAAGTACATACTTTTGATTTGCAATTTGTGTTTCTATATAGTTATTTGAAAAAAATCCTGTCAAGGCTCCAAAAAGCAAATAAAAGCAAAAATATGCAGTAATATACCAACTGTACAGCTGCATGTTTACACTGCGTGGACAACAGATGAGTGGTGGATCCAAAATACTACTGATCGCGGAAATAAAGAAAAACTACAAGAACTACACACACTTCCGTCCTATTTTTGATTGTGGAAACGGAGGTCACGTGTTTCTGGTGGCGCTGGAAGGTATGGCTCTGTGGAGAAGACGCTGCATTCTTCACTGCGAAGGTGAAAACACCATGTATGCACTCCCGAGAGGCGACGAGGAGAAGCGCCAGTGGCTGAGGTTCATCTTTAACACCGTCCCCACGCAGTACAACCCCAACCTCTTGTTATGTGCTGTTCATTTTACACAAGACTGCTTCCTGAACTGGACCCAGTTCTACTGTGGATATTCGAAGCGCTTACTGCTGAAAGACGGAGCGGTTCCGACTCTGCAGAGCCCGAATCAAGATTCAGGAGCATTTGTAAGTACAGTAAGCTGGGGTTTTACTGGGTAAACCCTTCCCAGGGTGCATATGCACTAAACATGCTCCAGTCTCGTAGAAGATCAAAACGCGAAAAATGGTCCGCATTTACATTATAGGATGGGCCAAGCATCACGAGCAAGCTTCAACCAATCAGAAGAGCGAATCGTTAGCAAAGGTTACCAATGAGGGAATGTCGTTTGCACAACATGGGTCCAAATTGAGCATTTCTTTGTTAGTTTAGTCGCGTTAAAACCAGTTAAAACTTGCGTATAACTTCATTCACTTAAGTTTTTACAGCTGTGTCATTGAATTACTTTAAAAGTTGTTGCATTTCAGTAAATTCAATTCAAAAAGAGACGATTGATAGCCTACTATATACTTACATTTTCTGAAAAAATGTTTTAATTTTATCTCAAAGCTAATGGACTAAAATTGTTTTAATGAAAATTAAAATATTGCATAAAACCACTAAGAAAGCCTGTTTAAAGGGGGGTGGCATGTAAAATTGACCTTTTTAAGCTTTTCATCATATTATGTATGTAATTCCCTCCTTAAAAACATGCCTAAAGTGTTTCTTAAGGTAATTTGTGAGTAATCATTTGGAACTCACGCGGCCGCCACTTTGAGCGCTGAACGCCTGATTCCTCCTAGGTATGCCCTCACCCCCCAGCAACGCCCCCCAACATTTTGATTACCCGTCTCTCCAAAGCCCTCCCTCCACCGCTCCCGAGCAGAAAAGCGGTAGGTCAACAGCTATCAGCTAGCACATGTGGATATTACTGCTATATAGCTATTTAGTTTTCAAAATTGCACAATGCCTTCTTGGAGAAAATCTATCTTTGGATGCCAGGACGACTGCCCTCTTTTTAGTCTTCCAAAAAAGGAGGATGTTTGTCAAAAATGGTTGGAATTCATTTTTGGAAACAACCCTCCCAAGAAGATTTGCTTCGTATGTGCCGGCCATTTAACAGAAGATTGCTTCCAGAACAAAAGTTCATTTGACAGTGGATTAGTAAGCAAGTTGACGTTGAAGAACAATGCAATCCGCACTGTAAAGAGTATTTCTTTAGAGCCACCACTGGTAAGTGGAAATGCTCTGATTCAGCTTGTTAGAACAACATAGCTTAGGCTAATTCTGAGTTAAATATGTGCACTGTAGCTGGTGTTTATTATTCAGTCGCTCCAGGAACTCGAGATGTTGCATCGCCGCGAATTCTGCACGTCTTGCAATTTTATACAATTAGCAACTTTACCGCACCTTTTACCAGTTGTGACTCTCCCTTTTATTATCTTACATCTGACGGCGTTGCATATCATGTACACTCCTGTTTCTTATGTGAGAGGGATCGAGAATAAAAAACATGTTACATTTTCATTTTTCTAATGCTTCGTGCCCATGTGGAGAATGTTGTGATGGCGTTGAAGACAGCGTGCCGAAGGGGGAGTGTCCGAGGCTCTTAAAGAGACATGCGCCTAATTTCAAGGCATTTTGTTCGGACATGTTAGTGCATATTTTAAAAAGGTAGTTGATATTATTTACTGAACTTACTGATCGATTTACGGTAATATTATGGCTGTTCTGTACCATTGAATTGTTCTGTCTGCCTGAGAAAAAGCATGGCGAATAAAAGAAAACTACTCTGTGTTGCTCTGAAACTTTTTTATTTAAGAGGATACAATATTGTCAGTGAAAATTTCATTCTGAAAATGTACAAAAACTGTCGGCTCCATTTGCTTTCAGCCCCAAACTTATATAATTCTTGCTGTAAGCGACCACACAAAGTTATTGTAAGGACAGAACATATCCCCTGGGCCAGACTTTGGACACCCTTGGTTTATACCATCATAACTTGACAGTTGTTCAACAGACAGTCCACATGCAGGATACAGGGTTTCTACTCAGTCTGGAAAAGCATAGACTAGGATTTTAGTATTTTTATGTCTAGATGAGTAAAGAATGATTTATTTATTGCATACAAAAAAAATATCAGCCAGAATTTCACTGTGAACTTTTGTATTTAATGGTTCAAAATGAACAAAAACTATTAACTCTGGAAAAATGGCATTGCTACATTTAAAAAGGATAAGGAACCACAAGCGTAAGCCACCAAAGCTCACTGCTAAAGAAGCTGGCTGTTCATAGAGTGCTGTATTTAAGCAAATCAATGGGAGGTTGACTGGAAAGAATGAGTGGAAAACACCCATAAGCTACAGAGATGACTGCAGCTAAGGCTGAATGATATCAGGAAACCATGCAAGATGAGATAATGTTAGTGAATGGCAAAACGATAAGGTCACTTGCTAGAAATAAACACATCTACAGTGTTAATGTCTTCTGCATTGGTTTTATGGCAAAAAACATGGTTGTTGAATCAGACTAATTTTAAGGCAGTACATTTTTTGCTGCTTCAAGCAAACAATCATTCACAAATAAGAGATCTGACACACCAGATGGAGTTGTACATGATTCAGGTTGTATGAGCTTAATAAATCTTGGACTTTCTGTGTTTTATTTTATTTGTCTATTATTGACATTATATAATAAAGTTTTTAGAGGCAAACATGAACTACTGCTTTATATATCAGACTGTCCTTTATGGTGATTATTGTGTTTGTTATTCAAAAACACAGTATAAGGTAATGCTGACCTGTTGTGGTCATGCGTGTAAAATCTTTCTATTATCTGTTTTGATGTTTAGGAATATCGTATAAAATTTAAATGTCAGATGGCATCTGCTGTAAACCATGTAGCCTCCCAGACTGACCCTCCATCCACTGACCTCCCAGAGATGCGAACAGTCAGCACACAGCTGACCATGGCATTGCCACAAAACCTTAAAAGCACAGGTATATTTCTCTGTTTGAAAATGAACTTTTTATACTGCTGGAAAATAAAGTAAAGATCATAAAGCTTGCTGGTATTTGTTGTGTTACAGGCACGCAGGTCAGCGTGATGAGCCGAGATTGTGGTGTTTGCACAGAAACCCTCCCCTTAGACAGCCCCCTGCTGCTCCTGCAGCCAAAGCTGAAGAAGAAACCATCCAAGAGACCTCGACTCAGCCAGGCAGATGATGAGGAGGAGGTCCCCTCGGATCCACAGTAGTTCAGGACAAAAACAATGTAACATGAACCATGGCATGTTGAGGGGCAGCAGCTGTTTTTTTTCTTTTTTTCCCCTCATTTATAGCGACAACTTCTTGGATCACACTGGAGGATAAAGGACTTCTAACACACAGACCATTTTTTCTTTGGTGCTGGGAAAAGCTTTATCCAACACCTCACTTAGAAAAGCACCCATGTGAGGCTTGATTACACAACATTTTGCACCAACGTGTCACACCTGGCCATCTGCTTCATGTTACGGGAGCACTGAGACACACAAGCTGTCTCAGCCCAGAACAGTCCTCGTTTCTTGATTGGATTTCGGATCTCGCAGATTGCCTGGAACGGAGCTACAGAGGTAATCTAGCAGCTCTCTTATTGGGAACAACTCCACAGGGACGACTGCTCGAAGGAAAGAAATCACACGTTGCTTTGACAAGCCTAATAAATTGCAGTTTGGATTAAAACTAGTGCCAAAACTTGTCAATCACTCGGGGCCTTAGACCAAATTAGTCTGTGTAATGGGATTTGTGACAAAAAATTTTCTTCCTGCCTTCATTCCTCATTGCAAACCGAGAAGATGGACATCAAAGCAACAGGCGATAAAGCACAACCCTGGCCCCAAATATCTGCTTATTTTTGAAAAACCATCTTTTAGGTAGTTATTTGTGGTTTAACAGATCTGTCTGGCTCTCTTCACAATGAACTGATTTCTTTAAACAGACAGCATCTTTATTATAGAAAACTGTTAAATACGGTGTATAGTTATATCAGTTAACTTTTAATGCTGTGATACCAAGTGAATGTAATTGTGAGAAATGAGGAATAAAGATTAGTAACTCAGTACTGGGGTTAGTGATTAATTTTAGAGCAGTGCATAAACATGAGATCTGCCAGCTACGCAGATTGATTAAGGTCACTGAATGTTTCCTGTTTTAGATCAGTTTGAAATAGAATTACATCAATTTGCTTTAAAGTCCCACTCCGATCATATTTTGAGCTATTTTTTAGACATTCTCAGTAGTCTTTAAATTGTGATTATGCTGTTTTTCGCCAAGATCACAAAACCTGCGCCGTTTTCTGGGACTTCGCTTCAGCAGCGCTCCATTAGCTCATTAGCAATTCTTCTGCGTTGTGGGTGGAGTCGTCGGCACGGAGACTCGCGCTCAGCTGCATCTCGCGCTCAGCAGCTGGGCGCGCTGACAGTTGGTGTCGGGTTTCAAACCTTTTTTTCTCCGATTTTTTTCATAGAAATATACCCACAAATGACGCCAGTATTGAAGCTATATGTAGTGGACATCTAGTAGTACCAAGCAGTAACATCACAAGGCAGTAGATTTAAAGAAAGGGGCTGTTTTATTCAGCAATGTATTGCAACCTGCTACAGCACACAGGTGTTAACCCGCCATCGTCTTCTCTACTCCTCGGAACCTGAGCGGGCGGGGCGGAGCGGAGTAGGAGCTTGTGGCCCCGCCCAGCATCAGAAAAATGCCACAAGAACATGTTAACACCTAGAAAAACATGATTTTCATCGGAGTGGGTCTTTAAGAATAAATTGATAGCCCTTCCTATTTCAAAATGGGAGGTGGATCTCTCAATCAGTTCGGACCAAAACGTGTCTCAGATAAGTTTAAGAACCTTAAAAATAACAAATCTCAATTTACAATTGATACAATATAAAATCCTTCATAGAGCACACTATACAGATCAACGAATATTAAGGATGGGATGGGTCGTCTAATACCTGCTTACAATGCATAGGCAAAATACCGGATAATTATATCCAAGATTTTGGTGCCAGATATGTGAGGACTTATCAAAGTGTCTGAAATGCAATGTTCCACCTTCTCCCTCCGTTTGCTTGCTGGGAAACTTGGATGGTGTCACCATGAACACAAAGTTAGTTCAAATGGTTTACATCTTATGGATCTCTAAGAAAACTATCCTCTTGAACTGGAAAAATAAAAATACTCAATATTAATCAGTATCGAGATTTCTTGTTGGACCACATTGGTCTGGAGACGGCCTCTGCCTCCACATCTGATCAATCTCTGGGCTCCTTTGATTGATCGGCTCCATCACCAAGCCATTGTGGCTTAAAGTGCTTTACAGAATAAAAATGACCCCACATAAACCACATTCCCATCCCTCCCCCACAGATTTAAAAGCATGATTACAATTATACAACCCCCCCCCCCACCCAACCCAACTCCCATGCACGCACACACTTAAGAGCAACAACAAAAGGGACATTGGGGTGAGTACAGATGAGCCAAGTAAGGTAAGGGAACGCCATCAAAGGAGCCATCTGCACCGGCAGCAGCAGATCAACAGCAGCAGCCAAGACACTAACCCAGGGCGCCCAGAGGAGAGGAGGCCGAGACCCCACCTCCATCCAAGCGCTACCTGGAGAGCACCGCTCCCGAGGCAGAGGGCTCCCATAGAGGAAACACTGAAAGGAAGATTAAAATATAAAAATAAACAGTGGATAATGATAATAAAGTGGTGAGACACAGATAAGATTTAATAAAGTAAAACATGCAGAGCAATTAAACTATAATAATCAGTAAAAGCTAGGCTAAAAAGGTGAGTCTTGAGCCTGCTTTTAAAAACATGAACGTTCTCTGAGGTCCTCCGGCAGCCTATTCCTGAGGTGAGGGCCATAATAATGGAAAGACGCCTCGCCATGAGTGTGTCCTGACTTTAGGGATGACAAGGAGATGGCTGCCAGAGGAGCGCAGAGACCGCGAAGGTTTATATGGTAAAAGCAGTTCTGAAAGATAAGAATGCTCAACACCATTAAGACACTTAAAAACCATTAAAAGAACATTAAAATCAATCCTAAAACATTTGGGGAGCCAATGCAATGAATTTAAGAGAGGTGTAATGTGCTCCCGCCTCCTAAACACGTGCTGCCGAATTTGGCAGAAATTGTAAACCTGAGAGATTTTTTTTTGAGAAGACCAGAAAGCAGTGCATTACATTAATAAATTATACTGGTGATAAAAGCATGCATCAGTGTCTCCGTATTGGCCCAAGAGAGAATGGGGCGGACTCTGGCAATGTTCTCTAGATGATAAAACCCTATTTTAGTCATGTTTTTAATGTGAGGAATAAAAGTCAGCTCAGAGTCAAAAATCACGCCCAGGTTCTTCACTTGTAAAGAAGGATTAAAAGACAGTGATTGTAGTTTTGGTTAAAGTTTCTCTCTGAGCCTCATGACCGATGACTAAAACTTCAGTTTTGTCCTAGTTGAGCTGAAGAAAGTTTTCTGCTATCCAGGATTTCATGTCTGAAATGCAGTTAAAAAGTGCATCCATTGGCTGTGTGTTATCGGGAGACACTGAGATGTACAACTGTGTATCATCAGCATAACTGTGAACGTTAACTCCATGTCTTTTGATGACCCTGTCAAGAGGGAGGATATAAAGATTAAAAAGCACTGGGCCTAAAGCTGAACCCTGGGGCACACCATATGTAATCCTATGGACCCTAGAGATCAGGTATCTAAAGTTACCAAAAATGTCCTGTCTGTGAGATAGGATGTAAACCATTTGTGAACAGCACCAGAGAGGCCAATCTGTTTTAAATGGGTTAAAAGAATAGTGTGGTCTACTTAGATCCAGCAGAACCAGCACTGTCACCCTCTGTGCATCATAGATTAATCTAAAGTCATAAAATCTTCAAAAGGGCAGTCTGTGTGCTGTGGTTCACCCTAAAACCAAACTTAAAATCCTCTAAGACATTATGAACGTTAATAAAATCATTAAGCTGAATTAAAACAAACTTTTCTCAAATTTTGCTTAAAAACAGTAAGTTAGATACCGGTTGAAAGTTGTTCAAATCATTAGAATCTAAATCACTCTTCTTCAGCAGTGGCCTCACCACCACCCCTTTCAAGGCAGCAGGAAAGACCCCCGTCTGAAGGGAGCAATTCATCAAGGTTAAAATCTCATCTCTAAAAGATCCATAAAATGGCTTAAAAATGAAGTAGGAATTGGGTCCAAAAAATGTGGTGGGCCTCACTGAGGAAAGAACTTTATCAAGAATTTCAGCTTCTACCAGGAAAAAACAATCCAGGGTTTCCTCTGGTAAAGACACATATTCAGATTTGTCTAAAACCATGTTACTTTGAGAAGATGAAATATTAAATCTGCTGGTGTCTACCTTCCCTCTGAAGTGGTCGGCGAACTCCTCACAAAGAATGTTTGAGGGTGGTTTCTGAAATGCATTATTAACACAGTTAAAAAAATTGTCAATTGTTGAAAAAAGAATTTTGGGATTATGTTTATGATCTGAAATGATTTTGGAAAAGTATTATTGTATGCTTTGAGAATTTCTATGTATATTTGATGGTTTATCGTGATTCCTCCATTTTTGCTCTGCCACCCTGCCATTCCTCTTGGTTATTGAGGGTTTTATTTCTCCAAGGTGATGCAAGTTTTGAGTGTCAAGAGTGCATAGATAGAAGATAGATAGCCTACTGTTAAAATCACTGACAATAAAAAAACAGGGGGCAGGTAAAGCAATTGGAGTTGTCTTTTCAAAAACTTCAAGAAAACCTGCAGCCACTTCAGGGGTTAGATGATGTTTTCCTGATAGTTCTCACAGAGGTCTCCTGCTGGATAAAACTGGTGATGTTAAAAACCACACAGTAGCAGGCACAGACAGCCAAGTCAACAACAGAGGACATATTGGTGGACAGGGCATACGTGATGACCAAGTCCAGGGTGTGTCCTCTGTTGTGAGTTGGCTGTGTGACATGTTGACTAAAATCCATATAATTCAGGACATTTAAAAAATCTGTTGATAAAAGATCTAAAAGGTTATCCACATGTAGATTAAAATCACCAGCTAAAATGATCTTTTCAAAGGAGTTGTGCAGAACTGATAAAAACTCTTGAATAAAAGGTGTGCTCTTTTTAGGAGGCCTATAGACTGACACAAAATCTGAAGAGTGCTAAAAACTGTTAGATTGTATTCAAAAGTGCTATAACTATCAAATAAAAGAGATTTGCCAGAAAGTGTTGATGAACCTATAAAAGCAGTTCCGCCTCCCCTTTTTTTGTGGTTAGGGGCATCTGCGGTAGGTCCTTGGCGGTGGGATCGCTAGCCGGATCGAGGGCTGGGTGCTGTGGCCCACGCCTGGGGTGGCGCTTTGGTGATGAGTGGTTGGTGTGGGTGTCTCTGTTGCTGGTGCGTGGGGGTCATGGTGGCCGAAGTGTGCAGCCGTTTTTTTGTTTGTCTTTTTCTCTGGGTCGATTCCATTTGCCTAGGTCTGGATGGCGTCCCGACTTGTTTGCGTGTTGGGGTGTTGAACTCAACCTGGGTGTCTAATTCAATTCAAATTCAAAAATACTTTATTTGATCCCTGAGGGAAATTAAGTGTTGGTATAGCTCATATAATTAATTCTTTAAGGAGTTGTTGTAGATAATGATGGCTTTGGGCAGGAAGGATTTCCTGTAGCGATCTGTATTGCAGCGAAACTGAAGAAGCCTCCGACTGAAGACGCTCTGTTGTTGTATGACAGTCTCATGAAGAGGATGCTCAGGGTTGTTCATAATCTTTTTGATTTTATGAAGAATCCTTCTTTGCATTATAATCTCCAGATGTTCCACAGTTGTCCCAAGAACAGAACCAGGCTTCTTTATCAGGTTGTTTAGCCTTTTTAAATCCCTGGCTCTGATACTGCTACCCAGAACAGATGACGGCTGAAGAGATTGCACTCTCCACAACAGATTTGTAGAGGATCTGCAGCATCTTGCTGCAAACCTTGAAGGGCCTAAGCTTCCTCAAGAAGTAGACGGCTTCACTGTTCAGTCTCCAGTCCAGTCTGTTGTCAAGGTGAACTCCGAGGTATTTATACTCCTCAACCACCTCCACTTCTTCTCCCATGATGGAAACAGTGTTTGACTTATCCCTGTTTCTTCTGAAATCTACAATCATCTCCTTCGTTTTGTTCACATTCAAGGTGAGATGATTGTTTCTACACCATGTCACAAAGCGGCCCACCAGCTCTCTGTATTCAGCTTCTTGTCCATCTCTGATACACCCGACAATTGCAGAGTCATCTGAGTATTTCTGCAGATGACAGGTCTCTGATTTGTACTGGAAGTCTGAGGTGTACAGAGTGAAAAGGAATGGTGAGAGTACAGTCCCCTGTGGTGCTCCTGTGCTGCGGACCACCTGGTTTGACACACAATCCTTCAGTCTCACAAATTGTGGTCTGTTGGTCAGGTAGTCATTGATCCAGGGCATTGTTGAGGGCTCCACCTGTGTCTTCAGGAGTTTCTGACAAAGCAAATCAGGCTGAATTGTGTTAAATGCACTAGAGAAATCAAAGAACATGATCCTCACAGTGCTGCCTGCTTTGTCCAGATGACAGTGGGTTGGTTGAAGCAGGTGTATGATGGCATCTTCAACTCCAACTCCACAGCGATAAGGAAACTGCAGTGGGTCCTGATACGTTCTTGTTTGCTTACTCAGGGGTGCCAACAGGAGTCTCTCCAGGACCTTCATGATGTGGGATGTCAGGGCAACAGGTCTATAGTCATTGATGACTGATGGGTGAGTTCTTTTTGGTACTGGAACAAGGCATGATGTCTTCCACAACACTGGAACCTTCTCCTGAGTTAGGCTAAGGTTGAAGAGGTGCTGCAGAATCCCACAGAGCTGCTCTGCACAGACCTTCAGGACTCTGGGGCTGACACCATCTGGACCTGCAGCCTTGTTCTGGTTCAGTTTCTCCAGCTGAGCTAGTTCCTGAACTGAACCTGTTGAAGAATGTGTTCAGTTCATTGGCTCTGTCCAGACTTCCATCTATCCAATCCTTCCTGTCCTTAAAGCCTGTGATCTTTCTCATTCCTGACCAGACATCTCGGATATTGTTCCTCTGTAGTTTGTTCTCCAGTTTCTTCCTGTATGCCTCCTTGCTGCCTCTGATCTTGATCTTAAGTTGCTTCTGTATCCTCCTCAGTAGTTCCCTGTCTCCCTCCCTGAAGGCTCTTTTTTTCTTGTTTAGCAGTTCCTTCAGATCACTGGTGATCCATGGTTTGTTATTAGGGAAGCATCTTACTGTTCTGGTGGGGATTATGTTGTCCACACAGAAATTTATATAGTCAGTCACACACTCAGTCGTGGCATTGATGTCCTCTCCATGTGCTTGGCAAAGAGTCATCCAGTCTGTGGTTGCAAAACAACCCTGCAGGGCTTCTTCAGCTTCCTGTGACCATTTTCTCACAGTTTTCTTTGTAACAGGTTGCCTCTGAAAAAAAGGTTTATATTCTGAACAGAAAAAAACAAGATTGTGATCTGATTGTCCCAGTGGAGGTCTTGGTTTGGACATGTATGCATCCTTTACATTTGCATAAAACAAATCCAAGGTCCTGTTTTCTCTTGTAGAGCAGTTGACAAACTGTCGAAATGTTGGAAGTGTAGTAGAGAGTGAGGCATGATTAAAATCACCAGATATTGCCACAAATGCATTGGGGTGCTGTGTCTGTAGCTTAGCAACAACGGAACTGATGACATCATATGCATTGTCGGCAACGGCTGAAGGTGGAATGTAAACAACTGCCAAAATTACATTGGTGAACTCTCTTGGTAAATAATATGGACAAAAACTTACTGCTAAGAGTTCGACATCTGGGCTGCAGAGACGACACTTCACAGTAACATGTCCTGGATGACACCATCTGTTGTTGACAAGCACTGCTACTCCACCTCCTTTTCTTTTCCTGCTCATTTTCAGATCTCTGTCTGCTCGTACGGTCAGGAAGCCTGGCAAAGAGACGTTGGAGTCGGGGATATGATCCAGCAGCCACGTCTCAGTAAAACACATAACACTGCATTCCCGGTACACTGGCTGAGTCCTTGTAAGGGCTTGGAGTTCATCCATCTCGTTAGCCAGTGATCTTACGTTGCCAATTATGATCGATATAAGAGATGGCTTGAACTTCCTCTTTCTCTGTCTCCTTTTTGCTCCTGCTCTGCATCCACGTCTCCTCCTCATCAACTCATCAGGAATTTGTGGCTTCAGTTGAGGCATTATTTCAGCTTTTGCGATGTTAATCAGCTGCTCCCGGCTGTAAACCACATTGTTGCCATGGTTACGCATCATTACAAGTTGTGAAAAAGTGAAAGATGTACAGCAAAAATCCTTCCAGCTTCACAGCACCGAAAACTATAAAGTGCAAAAAAAATGCAATCTTCCTCAAGAAAAAAGAGGAAACAATTTACAAAAAACCAAAAACTTAATATGTAGCCAACAGAGCCACTCCAACATGCAGCCACCCAGACCAGCGCAATTCTAGAAATGTCTTTTGTGCTCCGATAGTAGATCGAATGTCAGGGTGAGTATAGCTCTTCTTCTGGGATGGGGCCGGGGGGACTGCGTGGGCTCCGTGGGGCTTGGTGGTGCTGCAGCCATGGGCCCCGGGGTGGACGTGCCAGGCCCTCCCTCCCTTGGTGGATCTTGGTGAACAGGGGTGCATATGGGAGTCAGTGGGGGAGCTGGCTCCCTGGAAAGGCATTTTGTACCCCAGTCCTTCCTTCCCTCCCTATCCCCACCTCTGTCCGCCCGCTCAATCACTTTACCACTCATGTACACATGCATATATATATATATATATATATATATATATATATATATATATATATATATATATATATATATATATATATATATATATATATATATATATATATATATATATATATATATATATATATATATATATATACATATATATATTGTGAAGGTAAATCTACTACTCAGACTACTACTACTACTCAGACACCAATTCTTAGCGCCACACGGCCAGACAAGGCACATTAAAAAAATAAAAATAAACGGAGAGATATTTTTTATTACTTTCTTTAAAGTCAGAGGTTTGTATAATATGAAAACTAGATTTCAACGCCTTTACACAATTTGGTAAAACCTATATGATGTCAAGATTTTGCTTAGCTTCTTATAGATGAATTCAAAACTTTTGAGGTAAATGAAAGCACAAATGTGGGCATATTTCCGGCAACACCTCAAACAGACTGCTTCTTAGTGTGACATCAAAGAAAGCTTTTAAATAGATCAGCCAGGATATCGGCAAGAGAACTGTAGATCTCCTAGAGTCTGGTTCATCTTTGCGGAATATTTTTAGATGCCTGAAATTCCCTCTCAAACAGCCTGCTCAAACAATTAAATGCAAGTAATGAGAGCATGAGAAAATCCAGCAATCCTAGTGTTTAGAAAGGGGACTAGTTCTGTGCCTCAAGACATAAATGTGGTGCAAAGTGTGTGAATAAACTCCAAAACAAAAACAATATGTGAAGATGGTGGCTGAAGCTGGTAAGAGGGGGCCATCATCCACAGGTAAACAAGTGCTGTCCCAACATAGGCTGAAAGGCCACTCAGTGAAGAACAGGCCTTAAGCAACATAAAATGCCGGTAACGCAGGTAACGCTTGAAAAGTTGACGGAGCCAATGCACACAATGCACCGCAGAGAGTCTGACGGACTCAACCGTAGACTTTACATGTAATCTTGACGCAACTGTCGCTGACGTTTGGGGCGATGTGAACGCACCATAAGTCTTCCAAATAAACAATGACCCAGTGCATACCACAAAATTAATCATAAAATGAAATCAATGTTTTAGAGTGGCCATCCTAAAGTCAGAATCTCAGTCCCATAGAAAAATATGTGAGCAGGATTTGTTTCTGATTGGAAATTATACGAATCTCCCATTTGCAAATTGGTTCGGATCACCCTGAAATAAAAAAATGCTAAGAGATTAAAATATTACTTTCTAGCTTTAATATGCCAAAATCATGAATAATTTGGGGTCTAGATGTATATAATTAACTTTTTCCACCTCTTTTAGTTCCAGCTGGTTCTCCTATTTGCTACGTAAAGCCTCAGTACTCTCTTGTATGGCTGATAAATGAGACATAATTCATAGTGTTACATATTGTCCTAAAAACTCCTTGGATGAAAATTGCTCTACAAATACGTTCTGAGAGGTTGATTGAAGCTCATCAAACAAAACTGATCTGGACAAATTGTGGTATTTGTACCCCACCTTCCCTCTGGACTTTCGAAAACTGTTTCTTCACCCAACAATAAAACAATAAGAGCGATTATCCGAGGGCAGGCAGGAAGAGAGGCCCCTCAGATTGCAGTTTATCTATAACAGTTCATTCAGTATGAATTGTTCCCATTTTGACAAGTTTATTACTGCTTGGAATTTTTTTGGGGAAATATATATAAAAAAGGAACATCCATCAATAGTTTGATTTTAAAGGTGCCAAAGATCAGAATGTCTCCATTAATACTAACACTGTGTAAATAATATTGCACCCATCTTTACTAAATTGCTTAATGTGACATTTTGCTTTGTTCCCTTTGGCACATATTACATGTATAATATTGAGTAAGGGAGCAAGCTGGCTGCAGCATTGCTAAAGAAAGTAATGATAAAAAAAACAGCCTTTGAATGAAACATTGAACTTTCAGCTGTTACACTGGAGCTTTTAAACGCTCCATTAAGACTCATGTTCATTTTCTTTTTTCTGTCTAAAGATAATAAACATACATAAAAACAAAAAAGAAAGTCAGAAACTGTTTGACGCCTAAGTTTTGAGACCATGCAAAGCAATTTACAACATATTTTTTCCAGCCTTATGGTTTAATATTCAAGTTTATTTGTTTTGCATTTCCTCATATATCAACATCTGGCCTTAGTCACAGGTCTGGTTTCAGATATCTGACGTCAAATCCGACTTACTGACAGTTTCATATCCGTACTTAGAGCATCTTAAAGCTTAATTTCATGAGTCCCTTGAAAGAAAACTTCTGTCCACACTTCCCTTTGATAAACCAAACTCTGTTTATAGTTCAATGATCAGCAGAAAAGAGGCTATGAAAAACAGAACCACAACTGATGGGTATTTCCCTTTTTATGCATGCTATTAAAATACTCTTAAATCTCTTAATCTTACATGTTCATTTCCCTCCTAATGTAAAGAAATGCAGCTAGTTGCATGGAGATATTGTACAAACTGACCTGGGACTCCTGCTTGCATCCACAGAAAGATATCTGTTCCCTCCCCACCGGTCTCCAGTTTGGTTGTATTAATGGGAGCCAAAAGTTTGACCACTTCTTCCATCACCTGTGGATACAAACAGTTATGTGTTTCTTAACGATGTAACTTGTCTGAGGCTTTTACAGCTTATCAAAAATGGTAAAAATTGGGTTTTCTATAGCTTTTAAATAACACAAGAGATCCAACATATATGTTGGGTGATATTGTACAACAGATTTAAAACTAATACAATCAAACTAGAGGTGTCAAATCCATCCATCCATTTTCTGTACGTCCATCCTATGCAGGGTTGCGGGGGAGGGGGCTGGTGCCTATCTCCAGCAGTCACGGAGCGTGAGGCCGGGCAGCCTACGCCCTGGACAGGTCGCCAGTCAATTGCAGAGACGTGTCTTTAACTTTACCGTTTCTGCATGCGAGTTGCCTTTAAATAAAATCCGCTGTTATGGTTTGGGCTTCTTGAGCTTGAGTTGTTAGGGGTTAACCAAACCCTAACGTGGACATGGATTGGCTGTCGTTGTAGGCCTGCTTATCATAAGCTGACTGGCAACCGTTGTAGAGGGGAAGACAAGGTGAGGAAAAGAAGTGCAGACAGTGTTGCCAACTTAGCAACTTTTTAAACCCCTCTAGTGATTCCTTTTCAAAAAAGCGACTAGCGACAAATCTTGCACCTTTTTATTTTTTTTGTTTTTTTGAGACTTTTGGAGACTCTGACGTGAAGCACGTATCGTTGTTACTCTTCTCACTGAGCAGCGATGCTGCGGTGGGCTCCTCTCCCGTCCCCTCACACATCAGGTGACCAGTCCGCGCGCTGCAGCTCCGCCCGTGTGCCCAGGCCTAGCTGGAGTCAGGGCAGACATTTACCCAAATGAGTCCAGAATGCTAAGCTGTCTGTGAGTTCTCTGAGACAGGAGGAGTCCACGAAAATATCACTGCTTAGTGGGTGGATACGCACCTCATGTCGGATCAACCCTAGAATTTAATCAGTTGTTCCTGGTCCAATTACGGACATTTCCTGAAAATGTCATCCAAAACCGTCCATAACTTTTAAAGCTAGGTTGCTAACAGACAGACAGACAGACAGACAGACAGACAGACAGACAGACAGACAGACAGACAGACAGACAGACAGACAGACAGACAGACAGAAAACATTACATCATAAACATCAATTATTAGGTGAAATAAAAAAAGAGATTAATTAGAGATCATAATGAATTAATCTCTAAAAAAGGTAATCTGTTGACAGCACTAAATAAAACATCACACAAGATTCCTTCACATTGTTTTTCAATATTTCATATTCCAATATTCAACATTATGTTTTCCAAGCCCAGGTTTTCTGATTTCTCTGTCAATTGTTGGTCAATTTTAAGGTTTATGGACGAATGGATGGACAGACACATAGAATGATGGATGGATGGATGGATGGATGGATGGATGGATGGATGGATGGATGGATGGATGGAATGATTGATGGATGGATGGCTGGCTGGCTGGCTGGCTGGCTGGAATGATAGATTGATGGAACAATCAATGGACAGATGAATGAAACAAGAGGGATATATTTGTGGGTGAATCGGAGAGATTTGGAAATGATGAATAGATGGAAGGACTGACAGATGGGCAGAAAGATGGGTATGAAGAACTTAAAAAAAGAAGAAAACTTGACCTGATCTTGCAAAAAAACGGAAAAAATATTAATATTGTAACAATGGAAATCTTTGTTCTTTAAAATAATACATATAAAGTGCTCTGATTGGAGCAAGAAAGCAAAAGAAATCATGTAGAAAAAGAATAAAATCTGAAAATGCAAATCGTTTTTTACATTCTATATATGTTCTATATTATCTATAAACTTTTTTTTTCAAATATCCTAGTATCTCCTTAACATACAATATATAATAGTATAGCATTAGTATTTTACCCTAAGATTAAATAATTCATGAATTACACTCACTATGTAACAGTTCTATGTCCTCATTCTGTATATAAGGGGTCCGGCAACATGACAATTACTGATTGTCTTGCTGATATTAAGTTGTGGATGGCTGCTAATTTTCTTGGTGTTAATGAAAGCAAAACAGAAGTAATTGTGTTCTCTCTCTTAATGATAAGAAGGAGCATGGTCTTAACCTTCTATCCCTCACCCTGCATGAACAATCCATGGTTACAGATTTGGGGGTGAGACTTGATGCTCCATTGCTGAATTGGATCTTCAGATAAATGCAGTGACCAGGTCATGCTTTTTTCATCTGCAACGCTTGGCTAGGATAAGGTATCTTCTTTCAAAGTCAAACCTTGAGATTGTGACGCATGCCCTAAACCAGGGGTTCTCAACCTTTTGCAAGCTGGGCCCCCCCAAAACTGGTTCATTGCAGTTGGGGCCCCATTGCCCCCCCCCCCACCTTGTATAGATAGATAGATAGATAGATAGATAGATAGATAGATAGATAGATAGATAGATAGATAGATAGATAGATAGATAGATAGATAGATAGATAGATAGATAGATAGATAGATAGATAGATAGATAGATAGATAGATAGATAGATAGATAGATAGATAGATAGATAGATAGATAGATAGATAGATAGATAGATAGATATCCGCCCTAGGCTATTATTTTTAGGCCAACATTATTATTATTATTATTATTATTATTATTAGTAGTAGTAGTAGTAGTAGTAGTAGTAGTAGTAGTAGTAGTAGTAGTAGTAGTAGTATCTTCATCAGTAAGCCTATCATCATTACTAGGCTATTGCTATATAATTATATGAGGTTACATGCGTTATTGTTATTATTATTATTATTTACAGTAGGACTATTATCATTACTAGGCTATTGCTATATAATTATATGAGGTTACATGCGTTATTGTTATTATTATTATTATTTACAGTAGGACTATTATCATTACTAGGCTATTGCTATAATTGGGAATTGGCACCAGACCTCCGTTATTAATTTATGCTTTATTATTGTTATTATTACTAGGCCTAAAAGTTGGCATCATCTGCATTTTTTACAGAAGCTTGCAGGTAGGTGATGTTGATGTGAGACCTGAGCCTGCTTTGCCTTGCAAAGATCCTCAATACTTGGCTCAATGTTTGATAAACATAGCCTCAAATTATCCTCCATTTGTGCACGATTGCGGTATTTTGTTTTGAGTGCAGTCATTTTTTAGAATCCTGCCTCACACAAATATGTCGACGTGAAAGGAAGGAGAATCTTCAAGGCGACTTCACAGAGTTGAGGGTATTCCTGCATCAATGCTGCCCAGAATGACGAAAGAGGGGAGGAGCCAAAGAGTTCCTTCAGTCTACTGTCACTCTTCAGCGTTGCGCAATGCAGGATAACGCGGTGCGGTGCAACTCGGCGCAGAGCTGCGCTGTGTTATGCATGCAGTGCGGCGTAACTCTGCGCACGGCCTGCTGTCTGTGCCATCAATAAACGGATCAGAACCAGCTCGGGAAAACATTACATGAGAGAAAGGCTGTCATACTGCATGTATCACACCAGTCAGTTTAAGCATGGTGCTATGAAAAACAATAGAAACCCGGACATTTTCATCAGTCTATAAATCCCCCCAGACAGCACATGAAAAGTGGGCATGTCCGGGGAAAAGAGGAGGGTTGGTCACCCTAAATTGACAGCTCGTTTGCTGTGCACACAAACGGATCTCAAACCCACGCAAAAGAGCGATAATCCTCTTTAAAGTACGTCGCAAATTGTTTTCTCATTGCTGACAGGTTGCTCAGATGCTGATTGAAATAGAGAGGAGAAATCGTGTGACATGCCTGCATCAGTGATAAAGTCTACAAGGCTAGGGTTCCCTCGACTGATGCGGCCATAGAGGTCTAGTTTTACTGTGAAGGCGTGCACTTTGTCTGCAAGGAGCAAAATATGAGTTTCGCGGCATTGCAAAGACAGTTTAAGGCCATTCAAGCGGTCAAATATAAATCAAATAAGACAGAGATGCAAACCACATAGTGTCATCCAGATGCTTCACCAGATCTGATTTCTGTCAAAAACCACTTCACCTCCTCTCGCAGCTCATACAACCGCTGTAACACCCGCCCCCTGGAGAGCCAGCGAACTTCAGTGTGACTCGCTTGCGCTCAATATCGACAATGAAATTTGTTCAAAACTTTTATTTTTTTGGAATCAATCCAAACACATTAATTTCTATTCAGGAGTTATGTATATAAAAAACTATAAAATTTTATGACAGTAGTTTAATGATTTAAAAAAATGGCAAATCTTTCTTTTTCAGTTTTTTTCCTTACATCCTGTAGCCTACTCGCGCCTACATGGGAGAGTGTCCGTGCCCCCCCCCCCGGGGGGCGCGCTCCACCTTATATGCTGGGCTGTGTAAGGCCTCAGTGGCAAGGCTGCAAGGCTGCAATTGCTCCAAAATGCTGTGGCCAAATTTATTTGTGGTGCAAAGAAGTATGAGGATATAACCCCGATCTTGGTCTCACTGAACTGGCTGCCAGTACAGTACCTGATCTTCATTAAAGATCCTTGTTTTCGCTTTTCAGTCCCTAACAGGTACAGGACTCCCTTCGCTTTTCGTACCAGTGTGTGCTTCTGGTTCTGAGAACTAGATGCAAGTCCAAGTTGGACCGTGTGTTTGCTGTGCTGGCTCCGAGAATCTGGTACCAACTGCCGCTAGCTATTAGAGAGGCTGCCTCCATACAGAGTTTTAAAGCCAAGTTGTTTTTGCACTACCGTACTTTATCAACTGGCTAGCAGGCCTTAGTTTTTCGCTGGTCTTAATTGTTTTAATTGGTTTGTATGTTTTTAAGATTGTACTTTATATTGTACCTTTTTGGTGTACAGGTGAAAGTGCTTCATAAATAAATAAATGAAATGAAGTTTCTCATATCGCCCTGTGGAATGTATGTCTTATGTCTCTAAAAACAGCAACAGCTGAGTACTTTTTGTAGTTTGACCTTTGATCTCACCTTTCGTGCTGCCCCATTGCCCGTAAACTGCAGGCCCATCGGGGTGAACGTCCCCAAATCAGACTCCATAACAAGGTCAAAATTGGAGATGTTCTCCTGTGTGGGGACAGGAAGTGAGGGGGGGGGGGGGGGGGGCAAAGCAAATGAAAACACAATGTTGGGAATGCATAAAGAAAGTAACATAGCAGAATCTTAAGTTTGTTTGATGGTTTGTAACTCCACAAAAGCTACAATCCAGTCAGTTACATAAATCTTTAAATGTACACTGGCAATACTTAGTAAGAGAGCACACAATATTAAAAGCCACTAGGGGTCGCTAAAGCAACCTTATTATAATGTGAAATGGGTAATGAAATTGTGTTTGCACATTTTAGAAAGAACATAAAAAACCCTCATGAGAGTTACGGTATCCTTGAGAAAAATGACTAGTTTGTTTTTAAAATTGCATGAACTCTTCATCTCTGGTTCTAAGTATTAAGCTTATCAGGTTTTAGAGCCTGTTGGGCAGCCAAAGCTATAAAGATGGAAACTGGGAGCTGGCCAAGTGCTCTCCAATCTGCTGGAACCACATTTTCACACTTGTACACAGTGCTTTCAAAATGCTCCAATACTTCCTGCTCTGTTTCAGCAGAAACAATATTTGCTTTTGGGCTCTAATTGTGTTTTTTATTTTCTTTTTTTTTAAGTAGACAGCAGTAGTACCTTGTGTAGATTGAAGTACTGTTGGGCTCCTACACCACCCTGCTCCTCACCTGTCCACAGAACTGCTCGCAAAGTTCTTCTTGGGTGCAAACCTTCAAGAAGACGAAGATACATTTTAATCACTTGAATTGTATTCATCACAAGTTTGGGGAATTATTTTAGAAATATCTTTAAATTAGCAGAATATCACTATAATTTGAGTATTTATATTAGACAGACCATGTATTAATATGGAAAATTAAACAGGTCTCAACTTTAGACTTGTTGGAAGACAGGTTTGAATCTGGTTTGGGTGGACTGTTCCTGATTGCAGAGTTTTTTTGTTCTTCAATGCCTGTTTTGTTTCTCACTGGTGCTCCTGTGTTCTATTGCAGTCCAAAGTCATGCAAGTTTGATTAGTGGTGATTATGAACTTCTTGGTATGGGTCTGAAAGCACCATTTAGACTAGAAAAGTAAAAGCACTTATAGAACATACATCAATTATGCATTATAAGTGAGTAAAGTACACAAACTATTATCAATATTATTATTTATGAATAAAAAGGCAACTATACGGTGCAGTTGGACACGTCATGTAGATACAGTACTTAGAAAAAGTATTCATACCCCTTAAACTGTTTGTTTCCTTTTAGAAGTTATCCAAATAGTAAAAATGTCTGCATTTTAATCTCAGTGTAAATCCAGCTGCTCTGTAAAGGCCTCAGATGTTTTGTTTGTTGGACAACATTGGTGAACAAGTATCATTACGGAGACCAAGGAACACGACAGACAGGTCAGGGGCTCAGTTGTGGAGAGGTTCAAAGGAGGGTTAGGTTTTTAAAGAATGCCCAAGCTTTAAACATCGAACAAAAACACTATTTGTCCATCACCTGAAAATGGAAAGAGTATACCACAACTGTAAAAATACCAAGATATGGACATCCACCAAAGCTAACTAAATGTTGTCCTTGTAACAAAAGGACAACATTATTCAAAGAACCAGCCAAGTGGGCAATTGTAACTCTGGGGAAGCTGCAAAGATCCACAGCTCAGGTGGAGGAATCTGAAAGAAACCCATAAGAAGTCCAGTTTGTAGTTTGCCACATGTCATTTAGGGCAGAAGTCTCCAACCCTAGTTCTCAGGGCCCACTGTCCTGCATGTTTTAGGTGTTTCCCTGCTCTCGCAAACCTGGCTTAGACAAATAAGTGATTTACAGGCTTCTGCAGCAGTTGATGCCATGCAATGCGGTTAGGGTTAAACTTTGCTGGTCATATCTAAAAAGGTCTAAGAGGGTCTAGTTGTAGTGTAGAAAGGCAGTCAGAGTCAAGCTAAGCTGTTTTGAGGGATGGTGCTAAAAAGAAGCTGCATTAAAGGGGGAGAAGAGGCCCTAAATGGTGCTGCAGCAGCAAGTTACTTCTTAACATTTCTCAAGAGGCTCCAGCTTCATCTTCAGGTGATTTCCAAGGAGATCCCTCCTTGTTTGATTTAACTGCTATAGGGAGGTTTCACTGCTTGTTTTATTTCCAGTTAAACAATTAAGTTGAATTAAAACGTTGAGGAAACTTTAAATCATCACTAAAATAATAAAATCCCACCTTTCCTAGGGTAGTGACACCATAATAAAGGGCAAAGAAAGAGGATTTGAACTTCCTCAGGCGTCTAAATCGAGAGGGAATTCCTCCCTCCATCTTCAGCAAGAGGCTCCCGATCATGTTTTTGCAAAGCAGATGCACAATAGCTGATAGGAAAGCTTTCCACAGTGTGGTGAGGATGCCTGAGACTCACTACAGTCTCACTAACCTATCACCTACGATCTGGAGGAATATGTCACTCTGTTTTAACAAAAGGCTCACAGGAAGAGCAATAGGGTATTTCCTCAAGCTATGAGACTGCTGTATTTACAGCAATGTTCACACTATTTTGAATACTTGAACAAAAGAAAGAGCAGTTACTTGGAAATTCCTGCAGCAAACAGCCTTTCTGTCATGCTTAGAAATGAGGTCAGTCCAAGGCAAACAATGGAAATGTTAGAGGTGAAAGGAACCTCTGAAACATAATAGACTCATATTTCTCATGAGTTAAGGCAATATCTGACTTTGTAGGATGTTATTTTCCCAAAGAATAGGTTTGGAGCTAACAACAGCCACACTGCAACATCATCTCCTAACATAAATATTACACCAGTCCGTAAATGTCCTTCAAAGATTAGTTTCATGATGAATGCGAGATATTTTTTCTCCTAAAGCAACTGAAACCCTACTCCTGGTGAATACCCTCTAAAGACTCTGCAGATAGTAAAAACTAGCCCAAACCAGCCTCAGCACTGTGTGTAAAGGTCATTCCTCTTAAACTACAAGCTTGTAAAGGCAGAAATAAAGAGTGATATAAACATGTCTGAGCAGAAACCTCCGTTGTTATACTGGCAAAAACACAAAATAAAATAAAAACTTAAGAGATAACAAATAAGGTTATGGTAAAGTTGCTAGTATCAATATATTCAGTGCCTTGAAAAAGTCTTCATACCTCTGGAACTTTTTCACATTTTGTCTCATTCTATTATGTGACAGAGCAACATAAATTGGCGCATTGCTGTAAAGTGGAAGACAAAGACACCCTCTTGTTTTACAAAAAAATATCACATAAAAATGAATAAAATAATATTAAATCTAATACAACTAAATAAAATCCATTGTATCCAACTGCCTTCAGGTCCCTTTAGTAGTTAGGGACTTTTTCTGTGATTTAATCTCTTCCTCACTGTGAACCATGGTGGTGGCAGCATCATGCTGTCTGAATACTTTTCTTCTGCAGGGACAGGCAAGTTGCTCAGAGTTGGTGTTTGATGATGAACAGAGCTAAAGACGGAATAATCCTGGAAGAAAACCTGTTAGAGGCTGCAAAAGACTTGAGACTGGGATGGATGCTTAACTTCCAACAGAACAGCAATTTAAATTGTTTAAATCAAACCCACAAATAAGTTCGAATGGTCCAAAAGACCTAAATCAGATAGAGGACCCATGGCAAGACTAGAAAACTGCTGTTCACAAATGCTCTTCATCCAATCTGTCTAAACCATTTTGGAACAAAAATGAACAGATATTTCTGTCTTCAGCTTTACAAAACTAGTATAGACATAATAAAAAACAAAATGTAAAAATGATCGAAAGAGTATTAGTACTTTTTCAAGGAACTGTATTTTTATTTCTGCAGTATGTATGAGTGGAACATTATCTTTATATTTCCCTATGGGTTACCAAGGTCCTTGATGAGTGACAGAGCCTCCCAGGATATCATGGCTCCACCTCCATCATCCATGGCGCCCTGGCCCACATCCCAGCTGTCCAGATGACCGCTCAATAGGACAACCTGTCAGAGTGTGCAGATAAACTGTGTAAACATCAACAGGAGCCACTGCAAGAGCGTGAGGAAGCAGCAGTTTCAAAATAACATTCATGGTTATTTCACAGTGTAAAATTCTGCTACCTGACCCATATAAAGTCCATATTTTGTTGAACAATTTTTACATTTTAAATAAGCAATATACTTTACATTTAATTCACAATCTGTTGTTAAGCAGTGGTTTTAATCAGAAAAAAGGGACAATTATGTAAACCAGATCACAAAGGTAAAAGAACATAATCTCTTTATCTCTTTCGGGAATCTGAAACAGAGACAGACATTCCTATCAGTTGGATGATCCTGACCTTATGCTCCAAGTTACGAAAAGCAGATCTTGACCTGACAAATATCTGGTCAACAACCCAGAAGTCAAAACATTCCTTTAAAAATAAACTTTCTGTGTTTATCTAACTTGAATTAAAAAAATATAGTTTTAGGCATTCGAGAGGAAAATCGGGCGAAGAGTATGAGGGTTTAGGTTGCTGCCACTACCTCACTCAGTCATGCATTATTACTCTGTGGTGAAGCCACTTTTACAGTATTTAGACTGAGAATACTTCCCATTTAGAGTTATACTGTCAGTTATTACGGTGCCAAATGAGCACTTGCTTCTTAAACGCGTTATCTCTACCTCTCACCTTTACCGTGTGGCTCCCTCTGCTCTTCTTCGTCCTAATCAGTTACTTTTAGACAAGCAGAGTAGGCATTCTTCAAGAGAATATTATAGTGTCCCAAACTGACAAATCTTGACTGTACTTATATTAAAAATGCACTACATTTCCACAGATTTTTAAAAGCAAAAATATATTTTAATGGCACTTTCTTAAGGTAGGCTTTTATAAAAGAAAGTGGTGACATGTCTCACATTGTAGTGGATGGATTGTTTTGTTGACAAAATTAAAATAAATCATGGAGGTATGCTGAAAGGATGTGTAGCAGCTTTGCAGATGCTTAGAAAAAGAATGGAGTGAGCACTCTTACTTAACCCACATATTCTGTTGTTCATTAAAAGTGATTGGGATTTTGTATAATGGTCTTTGCTCACCTACTGTACCAGAAAAACACTTCCTGCCACAGAATCATAAAATAATGCTTATAAATAAGAACTGGCTTCAAGGGAAAGAACAACAGACAACGCTGAGGGAGGAAGCAAAGCTACCCCACAGTTGATGCCACATTGACGTCAGATAATTTAAGCAGAGTCAGCAGCCAGACCATCAAGGCGACCACGGGTGTCGGTTGTGTGCATGAAGTTTCTCAGGTAAGAAAATATGTAGTTTTGCTGTGATTTCTGTACAGTCCTCTGTTGGTACAAAATGTCTGCTGACCTCTGTGGGTTGTGGTATTATACTAAATAAATGACTACTCTCTCCAAACATTCCTCCTGGATTATTTTACCCAGATAATTAGCTACAGCTCTAACTGGAGTCTGAGGCACATAAAGAGTGTTTCTCTGTAGCTCCCATCCGACTGTAGGTCCGTTTATAACCTCCCTCCTGTCGGCCAGATGTGTACCATTAGATTTTACCATTAGGCAAAATAATATGTTGTGAGAAACAGGCAGCACCCTAAGAACAATGTTTTGCTACATTATCAACCAATCTTCATTTTTATAAGAACTTTTCGTACCAACAGTAACACAAAGTGCTTTACAGATTAAAAACAAAACAAAATAGTGCAACAAATATTGTGGTTTAATTGAGCCCTCATGAGTAAAATTGATTATGTGGGGTAAGACTGGTAAGACTTTGGCTGCTTCCTTTCACTAAAACTATGTTTTAGACGGCCACTGCAACACAAAGCATTCTGATGACACAGTGGTCGGGAAGAATTGTCACAACAATAGCAGAAATTAGCAAATCTACCTGAATGCTGCCAGAAAAAACAATTTATGTCACATGTCATTTGCCACTGCGTTGATTTACTGGCAGATAGGACTCACCACAGAGCGCTTTTAATGTCCCTTTTTAGGCTTATTATCTCACTGTTTGAGCTGGAATGCTTTATGCACTGTTGTCCGAGCTCACATAATGTCAAAATGTCACCCTTCAGCAACTTTCAACTACATTCTTTGCTTCCTATGCACCCTTATCTTCTCATGTAGTTTTTTTTTTACATATTCTACCAACACAGGCATGGTAATGAATATAAACTGAGAACCACTATATAACTTCCAAACTTTAACTGATTTAGAAAAGACTTGTAGTACAGGTCCTTCTCAAAAAATTAGCATATTGTGATAAAGTTCATTCTTTTCCATAATGTAATGATACAAATTAAACTTTCATATATTTTAGATTCATTGCACACCAACTGAAATATTTCAGGTGTTTTATTGTTTTAAAACTGAAGATTTTGGCATACAGCTCATGAAAACCCAAAATTCCTATCTAAAAAAATTAGCATATTTCATCCGACCAATAAAAGAAAAGTGTTTTTAATATAAAAAAAGTCAACCTTCAAATAATTATGTTCAGTTATGCACTCAATACTTGGTCAGGAATCCTTTTGCAGAAATGACTGCTTCAATGCGGCGTGGCATGGAGGCAATCAGCCTGTGGCACTGCTGAGGTGTTATGGAGGCCCAGA
This sequence comes from Valencia hispanica, assembly GCA_963556495.2. Lineage (NCBI taxonomy): Eukaryota > Metazoa > Chordata > Actinopteri > Cyprinodontiformes > Valenciidae > Valencia > Valencia hispanica. Next base: position 32,059,765 of record OY747710.1, read on the forward strand.
ATGCTTCGATAGCGGCCTTAAGCTCATCCAGAGCGTTGGGTCTTGCGTCTCTCAACTTCCTCTTCACAATATCCCACATATTCTCTATGGGGTTCAGGTCAGGAGAGTTGGCAGGCCAATTAAGCACAGTAATACCATAGTCAGTAAACCATTTACCAGTGGTTTTGGCACTGTGAGCAGGTGCCAGGTCGTGCTGAAAAATGAAATCTTCATCTCCATAAAGCTTTTCAGCAGATGGAAGCATGAAGTGCTCCAAAATCTCCTGATAGCTAGCTGCATTGACCCTGCCCTTGATAAAACACAGTGGACCAACACCAGCAGCTGACATGGCACCCCAGACCATCACTGACTGTGGGTACTTGACACTGGACTTCTGGCATTTTGGCATTTCCTTCTCCCCAGTCTTCCTCCAGACTCGGGCACCTTGATTTCCGAATGACATGCAAAATTTGCTTTCATCCAAAAAAAGTACTTTGGACCACTGAGCAACAGTCCAGTGCTGCTTCTCTGTAGCCCGGGTCAGGCGCTTCTGCCGCTGTTTCTGGTTCAAAAGTGGCTTGTAGCCCATTTCCTGCACACGCCTGGGCACGGTGGCTCTGGATGTTTCTACTCCAGACTCAGTCCACTGCTTCCGCAGGTCCCCCAAGGTCTGGAATCGGTCCTTCTCCACAATCTTCCTCAGGGTCCGATCACCTCTTCTCGTTGTGCAGCGTTTTCTGCCACACTTTTTCCTTCCCACAGACTTCCCACTGAGGTGCCTTGATACAGCACTCTGGGAACAGCCTATTCGTTCAGAAATTTCTTTCTGTGTCTTACCCTCTTGCTTGAGGGTGTCAATGATGGCCTTCTGGGCAGCAGTCAGGTCGGCAGTCTTACCCATGATTGCGGTTTTGAGTAATGAACCAGGCTGGGAGTTTTTAAAAGCCTCAGGAATCTTTTGCAGGTGTTTAGAGTTAATTAGTTGATTCAGATGATTAGGTTAATAGCTCGTTTAGAGAACCTTTTCATGATATGCTCATTTTTTGAGATAGGAATTTTGGGTTTTCATGAGCTGTATGCCAAAATCATCAGTTTTAAAACAATAAAAGACCTGAAATATTTCAGTTGGTGTGCAATGAATCTAAAATATATGAAAGTTTAATTGTTATCATTACATTATGGAAAAGAATGAACTTTATCACAATATGCTAATTTTTTGAGAAGGACCTGTACTCTCTAAGGCCCTGTCCACACAGAGATAAAACCAGGTGTAGCAGCAAAGATATTTAATCAAATGGGTGTCTCATCCATAAGGAGCCAGCGTTTCAGGACACTATAAACAATCATGTTTGAAACCGGGTCCCACAGTGGAGAAATCTCAAAGCGCAGACTTCACTTTCCCTGTGTTTATGAGCTCTCCGGCATTCCAATTTTTAACACACATGCGCTACTCTGTGGAAAAAAGTAAACAAACATGGCGCCGTAAGGTGTTGAGGTCGTAGTAAGGCAAATACTGACCTTTTAATGGATCCTGGAATGCGATTTACTGTCCCTCCTTTATTACCAGCAGCAAAAAATAGACCCAGAGAAACACATTCACCATATGCTTTTAAACAACCATCTCATTTGAAGCTAGATTTGTCGTGTTTGCCACCAGGTTGACTGCTCATGCTCAATTTTCTTTTCTGTGTTTCTCTGGCAATTTTATAGTGTCACCAGTCAGCCCGGCATGTGTACTGCAGCATTGCAAGCCGGTTTCTGTAAATCCATATGGACGACCATTTTAATTGTTGTGGTGCCATTTTTACACTCTGTTTATGAAACTATACCCATTTTATCTCCGTGTAGAACAGGCCTGAGAACCACAGAAAAAACAAGGAGAGGAGGAACTAGGCAAACGTGGATGAGTTATTAATTTACACAATTATTTTAGCCAAATTCTATATTCATTAAAGAAATTTCCTAAAAATACTCATACATTACATTTCAAAAGTGTGTTTATTTTCTTATTCAACTCTTAAATTAAAAAACTTACAAGGATTTGACAAAAAAAGTAATTTAGCGATTAGTATATTGGCCACCTTTTTTAATTAATTTGAGGAATTTGCTTCTTTCCAGTGTATCATTGGAATAATTAGCATAAATCTGAATATTATTTATATTAAAAATAAATTTTAAACAAACTCTTGTGTCTTGGTTCTCATTTCTGTTTATATATATATATATATATATATATATATATATATATATATATATAATTTTTTTTTTTTTTTTTTTTTCAGGACTGTGTATTTCATTTTTTTCTTTAAAAAAAAAAAGGACTGTGTATTTCAACAATAATGTTATAAAAATCCAAATAACTTTACAGATCTTCATTGTAAAGGGTTTAAATAATGTTTTCCATGCATGTTCAATTAACCATAATCAATTAATTAACATGCACCTGTGGAATGGTCATTAAGACCTTAACAGCTTACAGAAAGGAGGCATTTAAGGTCACAGTCTTAAAAACGCAGGACACTAAAGAGACTTGTCTACCGACTGTGAAAAACACCCAAAGAAAGATGCCATGGGTCTCTGCTCATCTGCGTGAAGGTGCATTAGGCATGCTTCAAGGAGGCATGAGGACTGCTGATGTGGCTAGGGCAATAAATTGCCATGTCCGCACTGTGAGACGCCTTAGACAGCGCTACAAGGAGACAGAAAGGACAGCTGATCATCCTCGCAGTGGAAGACCACGTGTAACAACACCTGCACAGGATCGGTACATCCGAATATCACACCTGCGTGACAGGTACAGGATGGCCACAACAACTGCCCGAGTCACACCAGGAACACACAATCCCTCTATCAGTGCTCAGACTGTCCGCAATAGGCTGAGAGAGGCTGGACTGAGGGCTTGTAGGCCTGTTGTAAGGCAGGTCCTTACCAGGCATCACCAGCAACAACGCCGCCTATGGGCACAAACCCACCTGCGCTGGACCAGACAGGAGTGGCAAAAAGTGCTCTTCACTGATGAGTCACAGTTTTGTCTCACCAGGGGTGATGGACGGATTCGTGTTTATCGTCGAAGGAATGAGCGTTACACCGAGGCCTGTACCCTGGAGCGGGATCGATTTGGAGGTGGGGGTTCCGTCATGGTCTGGGGCGGTATATCCCATCACCATCGGACTGAGCTTGTTGTCATTGCAGGCAATCTCAATGCCTTGCGGTACAGGGAAGTCCTCCTCCTCCCTCATGTGGTACCCTTTATGCATGCTCATCCAGACATGATCCTCCAGCAGGACAATGCCACCAGCCATACTGCTCGTTCTGTGCATGAGTTTCTGCATGACAGCAATGTCAGTGTTCTGCCATGGCCAGCGAAGAGCCCGGATCTCAATCCCATTGAGCACGTCTGGGACCTGTTGGATCGCAGGGTGAGGGCTAGGGCCATTCCCCCCAGAAATGTCCAGGAACTTGCAAGTGCCTTGGTGGAAGAGTGGGGTAACATCTCACAGCAAGAACTGACTAATCTGGTCCAGTCCATGAGGAGGAGATGCACTGCAGTACATCAAGCAGCTGGTGGCCACACCAGATACTGACTGGTACTTTAGATTTTGAGCCGCCCTTCATTCAAGGACACATTATTCTATTTCTGTTAGTCACATGTCTGTGAAACAGTTTTAGTTTAGTCTTATGGTGTTGACTCTTTTAGTGTTCATACAAATATTTACACAGTTTAAGCTTACTGAAAGTAAAAACAGTTGAAAGTCAGAGGACGTTTCTTTTTTTGCTGAGTTTAAATATATATATTTTTTTACAGATTTACATTTCCGTCTCAGCTCGGTAATCAGTTAACTCTACCAGCTGAATCCAGATTCAGCTGATTTTTTTTTTTTAGAACTGGTTCTGTGGTTCAATTACAGACTTGGAAGTTTGCGTCTGTAAACTTCCCACCACAGATGATTTTGTGCCAATTAGCCATGCCGACTGTCTCCAATTAATGAAGACTGATGCAAGCTTAGTCCAACTGTGAATCATGGGTATAATCATCATACAGCACGTCCTCATCCTAACATGACTTACAAGCCTGAAAACAACTGAAGGGGAAAAGCTTTAGAAATATTGAAATACAGTGTTTAAAGTGTTTATTAGGGAGCAAAAGAAAACTGCTTAATGGAAGTAAAACAAGTGAATGCAGAAATCCTACAAAGGATTCAGAGGGTTGCAGCAGGATCTTTCTGAAGGAAAAAAACATCAAAGCCTATAGCCTTCAGCGTAAACTTTGCAGACAGTTTACATGTTCAACCTACCAAAGAGGAATAAACTGGTGCATATCCTCTTTGAAAAATCTTTTTCAAAGAAAGAGAGCGGAGTCTGAGTGGGTGGAAAAAAAACTATCCAAGCACCTCAGCAGTCTTGGGTGACTTAAAAGGGCAACCTAACTCTGGAAGTGACTCACAAAACCTCAGATGTACATTTTTCTTTAAGCAAGTGTGCTCTCACTCTTTCTCTCACACACACACAGTCCAGTCACAACTGCTGCTACAGCAAGCTGGAACACAAAGTTGTAGAGCCAGACATGATGTCAGCCCGACCATGTGTTTCAGTTCCCATTCCTGCAGAGATGGACTGACTGAATGTTGGCTCAGGACTAAGACTCCGAGCTCCAAGAAGCTGTAACATTATAAAGTTAAAAGGGATTTTCCGAGGTAGTCAACTTAAAATTAGATTAGGAATGAGGAACGGAAAGTGCATATATTTCAAATATGTTAAAGAAGTATAAACATTTAACATCCAACTCATAGACTGAGGCCTGACGAGTATGAGATGTAGCTTTAGAGATCCATCTCACAGTCTGAGCTACAGATCAGCTTGCTGGAACATCCCCTCCAGGGATAATTGGCAGCTGTCTTAAATGTTTTCCGTTTGCTGATGAGCCTTCTTAGTAAAGAATGGCCCACAGTTTTGTGGGAAATCCCTTTTTAGTGCTTTCCAGATTGATGGACATCAGCAGTTGCTTCTCTGATATGGCTTTCCTACTTCGCATTGTGTTTTATAAAAGCACCTGAATGCATCGGACCAGAAAACGGTCACAGCTTCTGCTTTTAAAGAGGAGCTCACATCTGTTTGGGGTGTTAATCAGGTTTAATTGGTAGAACCTGGAAGCTAATTAGTGTGTACTCAGTTAATCAAGCCTGGCTTTTGAAGTTTCTAAGGTTTTGTTAAAAACAGCAGTAACAACAGTGCTCGACACCCCTGGAGAACATTAATAAAAACCTAATCTTTATTGCAGCAGCTTATTTCACCCAAAAAATGCTCTTAGTTCTCCAACAGCATCTCAGTTGTTTCTAAACTTCAAAATGACCACTCTGACTGTAGACAACGTTAAGCGAGTAGCGATTACCCTGTAGCCATTTTGTGACTTATGAAGAGCGGCATACACCAGCCTTGTTTAAAAGAAATGGTCTCATGTCATTCATATTTTATATATTGGCTGAATTAAATTAATTGCTCTGTGAAATACTCAAAAATAAACACCACATTAAAAATATGTAATTGAATTTAATTATGTCATTGCAAAAAAAGATGATTGTATTTTAAGTGTTTTTAAACAATCACACAATTTATTCTCTGCTGTTTCCCTGAAGTTGACTGATTTAAAGGTATGCTTTGGACCACTCTAATACAATTATTTTTTACTATCCCCTGCAACATAAAAGATGAGCAACATTGTACTTTTCAGACCATTTTCACAATAGGTGAAATAGAAAGCAGATAGCATTACACTGAACTGTGCCAGATTTATATGTGTTTGTGTTTTTTATTTTTGTTTAAAATTTAGAAACAGAAACAAGGGGTGGAGACCATGTTTACACTACTTGAGGGAAGGGGTATGTTGAGGGGTTGGGGTGGGGGTTTTCTGATTGATTTGATTCTAACGGACTAATTTACGTGGTGCCATCTAACAGAAGATGACAATTCACTGACGCTGCTAAACTTTAAGTGACAGCTACAGTACTGAGAACCCTTTTCAACCCCACTGTGATGTTTTTTATGTTCCGAGCTTTTTTGTAACTAAATATACAATACAATGTCCAATTATTTCCCTCATACCTTATCTGTGGCAGTTTTTTGTAGCTTTTATATTGCTTGAAGTTAGTTTTTTTCTAAATTATTTTCTTCTTCTTTGCTATGTTCTATTTTCAGTCGAGAAACACTGATTAGACAGAAGGAACAATAAAGAATAATTGCAGCTGTGTGTAAAAATTGATGTATCAAAAAAAATTCATTTTTCTTCTTATTTCGTTCTCAATTCGTTCAAATCTTTTTGTCAATTCTACTATCAAACTGAGTTTATGCTTCAAAAATACATTTGGTTAAATCTGGTTTCAAGCAGAAATAAAGTTCTACACTCTGGCCAAAATATAGCAATTTGGGGCTTCAAAAGAGCAAATTGACAAAAGAAAACTATAGAAGTGGGTCAAACACCACTAATCGTTGTCTCAATGAGGACACTGAAGCACAACATTATTCATACCTCTGGTAGATTTAGATTTAATATTATTTTCATTCAACGAAGAAGTTTGATTATGTTTGGAAATTAAAAAGGTACAATGATTAAAATAAATGTAAGAAGGGGTAGGTATTGGTTTATTTAAATTTCTATTAAACAAGGCATGTTGAGCTTTATTTATGCCCTTGTCAAAACTTTAAGGAAAACTCTTTAAAGATTGAGGGCCTCCTTGCCATTACCCTAATCTTTACCTCTATTAGATTTAAGTCAGACCCTGGCTGGGCCACTCCAAAGGATTATTACTTCCAGTCAGAAGACACATTTTGGTCAAATTAAAACATTACTTTAAATCTGTCTGTTGTGTGAATGATTTGGATTTAACTCTACTCTACTTGGTATACTTCCTCTGTTCTACCAGGCTAACTAAGCTGTAAATTATTCTTCACACAGTACATCATAGTCCAATTACCTTGTCATTTCTATACCATGACCCCTAGTAACTCAGCAAAAAAAGAAACGTCCCTTTTTCAGGACTGTGTATTTCAACAATGATGTTGTAAAAATCCAAATAACTTTACAGATCTTCATTGTAAAGGGTTTAAACAATGTTGTTCATGCATGTTCAATTAACCATAATCAATTAATTAACATGCACCTGTGGAATGGTCGTTAAGACCTTAACAGCTTACAGAAAGCAGGCATTTAAGGTCACAGTCTTAAAAACGCAGGACACTAAAGAGACTTGTTTACCGACTGTGAAAAACACCCAAAGAAAGATGCCCAGGGTCCCTGCTCATCTGTGTGAAGGTGCATTAGGCATGCTTCAAGGAGGCATGAGGACTGCTGATGTGGCTAGGGCAATAAATTGCCATGTCCGCACTGTGAGAGGGCTAAGACAGCGCTACAGGGAGACAGGAAGGACAGCTGATCATCCTCGCAGTGGAAGACCACGTGTAACAACACCTGCACAGGATCGGTACATCCGAATATCACACCTGCGTGACAGGTACAGGATGGCCACAACAACTGCCCGAGTCACACCAGGAACACACAATCCCTCTATCAGTGCTCAGACTGTCCGCAATAGGCTGAGAGAGGCTGGACTGAGGGCTTGTAGGCCTGTTGTAAGGCAGGTCCTTACCAGGCATCACCAGCAACAACGCCGCCTATGGGCACAAACCCACCTGCGCTGGACCAGACAGGAGTGGCAAAAAGTGCTCTTCACTGATGAGTAACGGTTTTGTCTCACCAGGGGTGATGGACGGATTCGTGTTTATCGTCGAAGGAATGAGCGTTACACCGAGGCCTGTACCCTGGAGCGGGATCGATTTGGAGGTGGGGGGTCCGTCATGGTCTGGGGCGGTATATCACATCACCATCGGACTGAGCTTGTTGTCATTGCAGGCAATCTCAATGCCTTGCGGTACAGGGAAGTCCTCCTCCTCCCTCATGTGGTACCCTTTATGCATGCTCATCCGGACATGATCCTCCAGCAGGACAATGCCACCAGCCATACTGCTCGTTCTGTGCATGAGTTTCTGCATGACAGCAATGTCAGTGTTCTGCCATGGCCAGCGAAGAGCCTGGATCTCAATCCCATTGAGCACGTCTGGGACCTGTTGGATCGCAGGGTGAGGGCTAGGGCCATTCCCCCCAGAAATGTCCAGGAACTTGCAAGTGCCTTGGTGGAAGAGTGGGGTAACATCTCACAGCAAGAACTGACAAATCTGGTCCAGTCCATGAGGAGGAGATGCACTGCAGTACATCAAGCAGCTGGTGGCCACACCAGATACTGACTGGTACTTTTGATTTTGAGCCTCCCTTCATTCAAGGACACATATTTCTATTTCTGTTAGTCACATGTCTGTGAAACATTTTTAGTTTGTCTTATGGTGTTGACTCTTTTAGTGTTCATACAAATATTTACATACATTAAGTTTACTGAAAGTAAAAACAGTTGAAATTCAGAGGATGTTTCTTTATTTGCTGAGTTTATATAAGACTCATGGGCATAGCTAAAACGTTGAGGGGCAATTTGGTCTGAAAAATCATATATTTTTTACAACTGTTGTGCCCAGTCCACGTTGTCGGGACAATATGCAATCTGTTGTATCTTTATTCAAAGAAAGTCATTTATGCAACAGGAGGAATATCTTGTTTTACCCCTTTTGCTGAGAAAATCTGAACCCAAAACTATAAGATAACCAGACCCACCAAGCTGACAGAACGGGATTCACTCTACAAAAAAAGTAACAGGGAAACTTTATATTATTCATAACTAAATCCTAATTTAAATAATTATATTTTGGGAATTTATGAAGGTGAAATGTATTATGTTTACATAACAGAAATCTGCTGTATATGATAGAGGTTTCTGGAAGGATCAGATAAACGCACCAAAATAAATGTTGACCAAACCATTTGGGAAATCATTGTTCAGCAAAACAAGGAGACTTCTTGCACACCTTGTCCAACATGCTAAAGTAAGGACACTGAAAACAACTTCTAAGGTTTAATATTATTTTACTTTAAACAATATTATTTAGTTTTCCATGCAAGCCACTCAAAATATCCACCCATACCACTAAAACCTCTAGTGTGGAAAAAAAAGAGGTTCCTGTCTGATGGTCTACAGAGATAAATAGGTCATGCAGGTAGATATGAGTGAATGCTACCTGCTCCGGGTGCTGCCAGCCTCTTATCTCAGCCACTGTGTTAAAAGAGTCAGCATCCCGCAGAGTCTGGGCTCCCATTATGAGTCTGACCACAATCTTCTGTTTGTTCTGCGCTAATCGCCATATTAGCTCAGCGTCCTCCACTGTGATGCAGGCTGTGGGGATTCGCTTCACTCCCTCTTCATAGCTCTGCCAACCTGTGTGAGGACTAGAAAGAAAAACACAATGATTGGAATGTATCTGCATTAACTAAAGGGGCCTTTACGACAGGCACTAGACAGCGAAAAGTACAAATACCTGTTAATAGAGAAAGGAGTAACAGATCTAATAAGTGTGGCCACAGCTCCCACTTTAGCTGCCTCTGAAGCACCAATACCACGATAAGAAACAGTCTCTCTGTAGCTGATAAAAGGCTGGTTAAAAACCACAATCCTCCCTGTGGCCTCGCTGGCTCTACGCTTCAGTTCCTCAAAAGACTGAACCACCAACACCTCAGCCTTAATACCTGAACAGATAATAACGACTCAGTGAACACTGATGGAGTCCTGGTGCACAAATGAACACAGATTAATAAAGTCTAATCTTCACCTTCTGGAGGAGTTCCTACACTGCTGCCCAGTCCCAGTATAGCCAGGCTTTTGGCCCTGGGCATAATCATTTCTGCACTCTCCTTCCCTCTAACCCAGTGAGGAATTTTTACTGGTTCTGTAGAAGAAACCAGACAAGAGAACATCAATACAAGGTTTTTAATGAAAAAGTTTGTAAAATATCTCCGTAATAAATTTAAAACTTACCCAGATGAACATCCAGCCCATCCTTTTTCATGGCATTGTGCATGTATTTAATAGCCATTTCCAGGTTCTGTGACCCACTGACCCGGTTCCCTATTGTATCCGTAAAGTCAGCCAACCGTCTGTAGGAACGGTTCTGGGCAGTTCCAAAAACTGTTAGGTCAATGATACGTTTGGCCACATCAGTATATCTTTTCACCTCCTCTGCTATGTCTGGAGCTGGATACAAAAAGAACATAAGCAGTTTTACTCAATGTATTTTTTTCCTATATTTATAAGAATTTTACTAAATTTACAGCACAATTAGGTTTTAATACTGCATGACATCAACAATAACATGGTTATATTCCTGAATAGACAGAAACATTTATAAAGGCAATCAAATGTAAATCATGAGTAATCATTGTGAAGTGTTACATCCTCTATAAAAGAAGTTTTGGCAGTTTACTGATCTGGAGTGCAGATGTGTTAACACAATGGCAAGAAGAAAAAACATCTGCAATCACTTAAGAAATTCAAATGCCGCAGCTAGTCAATCGATTATAGGTTGAAGGGCAATTTCTAATCAATTTCAAGTCCAAAAGAGAAAAAAAATAACAAGAAAAGATTAAAGTCAGCTAAAAATCTTCCAAGGAGAGTTTGTCTCAGAAAAATTACCCCAACTCTGATCATGCAATGCTCAGAATATACAGACAGTACCCCGGTTTAAGAAAAGTCATCAGAAAAAGACTGAACAAGTATGTCATGTTTATGAGGGGTACCAGGATAAAGCCTCTTCTATATAAAGACAATATGACAGGAAGGTTGCATCTGAAAGAACAAGAAGACTTCAACAACAGCCTTTGGACAATCAAAACCAAAATAAAGGTTGTTGACCATAATGGACAGGACCGTGTTGGAAGTTCAGCGCTAACAACCCATACCACCTGACAAGCACGGTGGTGGAGGGGTGATGATTTAGGCTTGTTTTACAGCCACAGGACCTGGACAGGACCTTACAAGTAGGGAGTTTAGCATGGACTCCTCTGTGTATCAAAGTATTCTAGAGTCAAATGTGATGCCATCATGAACAAGATAACACAGTAGATAATCAACTGTATGTAGATCATCATTTGACAGGGAAATGATCAAAATTAGTCCCTAAAGCAGGGGTCTACCACTCCAGTCCTCGAGTACCACTTCTGAATGCATCCCTGCTACAACTTACCTGAATCAAAAGTTTGAATTACCTCCTGGGCAGTCAGCAGATTTGGCAAAGGACTGGTTATTAACCATTCATTTGGTTCAGGTGTGTCAACACAGGGATGCATCCAGAGTGGAGTTGCAGACCCCTGGCCTAACCCATGGTAAAAGCCTTTGAAGTTAGAGAAATAGGAATCAACAAAAAAATATCAAACTTTATTTGTGATAAGAAAATTTACAAACCACACAAGTTCTGAAAACCTAAAAATATAAAATGGTAAAAAAAAAAAAAAAAAATACTAGGAGTGTAATGGCACGCCAAAAATCCCAGTTCGGTAAGTACCTTGCTTTAATATCACGGTTCAGTTCATTTTCGGTACAGTAAAAAAAGTGAAAACAGGAATTTTGTGTAAACAGGAATTTCTTTAATTACAGACCCTTTCCAAAAAAATAGAATATCATGAAAAGGTTTATTTATTTCCATGATTCCATTCCAAATGTTAAAATTACATAAATTATAGATTCAGGGCCCACAACTTTATCGATTTCAAGTATTTAGTTGTTTATTTGTACATAATTTGGGCTTCCAGCTCATAAAACCCACAAAAACAGGAATTCAAAAAATTAGAATACTGTGAAGAAATCACCATTTATTTCTCAGTTTTTGCAGAAAAAAAGAAAAAAATTAGGATCACATCAAATCAATCAAAATATGGTACTTTCAAAACGATATGTCAATCTTCAAAACTTGGTAGGGAATCCCTTTGCCTTAATCACTGCTTCGATGTGCCGTGGCATTGAGGCAATAAGCCTGTGGTATTGCCTGGGAGCTATGGAAGCCTAGATTCCTCTTGATAATACCCCATAGATTCTCAATGGGGTTTAGATCCGGCAAGTTGGCTGGCCAGTCAAGCACTGTGATGGCATGGGCATCAAACCAGGTTTTGATGCTTCTGGCTCAGGCTCAGAAGTGGTTTGACCCGAGGAACCTAGCAGTTGTAGCCCATTTCCCAGATGCGTCTGAATGTAGTGGTTTTTGAAGCTGTGACTCCCACCTCATCACACTCTTTCTGGGTCTCCGCCAGATCAGTGAATCTTCTCTGTTTGATAATCCACTGAAGCCCACGGTCAGCTCTTCTGCTGGTGCATCTTCTCCTGCCACATTTTGCCCATCCACTAGTCTTTCCATTGATATGCTTGAACATAGCACTCTGTAAAAAGCCAGCCTCCTTAGCTATGAAGTTTTGTGGCTTACCCATCCTATGGAGGATATCAATGATGGTCTTCTGGCCAGTTGTCAAGTCTGCAGTCTTCCCCATATTGAACCTAACTGAGACAAATGAACCAAAGTGAAGCAATTTAATGACACCTGGGAAAACCTGTGCAGGTGCTATGAGTTTACTAGAGGAGTATTGTGTGAGACTCACTTTAAAACATTCATGCCCTGTAAAATTTGGGCTGATTTCTTCACAGTATTCAAATTTTTTGAATTGAGCTGGAACTCCAAATTATGTACAAATAAACAACTAAATACTTGAAATCGTTTACGTTGTGGGCCCTGAATTTATAATCTATGGAAGTTAAACGTTTTGAATGGAATTATGGAAATAAACTTTTCCATGATATTCTAATTTTTTGGAAGGCAAGGCAAGGCAATTTTATTTGTATAGCACACTTTCAACGACAAGGTAATTCAAGGTGCTTTACATGATTAAGTGGTAAAATAAAAATAGCAGTAAAACACAGACAAAGCATATAATGTAAAAACAGCAGTAAAACAAGAAGCATACACAAAACATGATACAACAAAGCATTACTCAAAGGCAGCTCTAAACAGATACATGTTTAGTTATGATTTATAAGAATCAGTGTTTCAGCAGCTTTGCAGTTTTCTGGAAGTTTGTTCCAAATTAAAGGAGCACAGAAACTGAAAGCTGCTTCTCCATGTTTGGTTCTGATTCTAGGGATGTTGAGTTGACTGGAATTAGAGGACCTGAGTGGTCTGGTTGGTTGGTATAGTAACAGCAGATCTTCAACATATTTTGGTGCTAAGCCATTCAGTGATTTATAAACTAGTAAAGTATTTTGAAGTCTATTCTCTGAGCTACAGGGAGCCAGTGTAAGGACTTTAGAACTTCATGCATGAGAAGATAATTTTAGAAACCTTTTTTTTTTTTTAGATAAAATTAGATTTAAAAACTATATAGCAGTTTCAATATTTTCTGCTTAGGAAACTGCAGCTTTAGTATTTTGGCTTGCCCTTTTAAAGAACTTAAAGTGCAACTGAAAGAACATGCTAAACTATCCACACTGAGATACTTTCTATCTTTAGAAAATTTATATTTTGTATTTTCTTGAGTGCAACATTAGGAGTTCCAGATTGTAGCCTTTTTCAGGGTTATTCAACCTTCATGTTTTTTGCTAGAAAAATTTACTTGTCCACATTGCCTGTACAAAGGACAGATCTGTTGGCAGTTTCTTGCTAGGGACAGAGGAAGCTGGTATGGCAAGGTAGCATTTTACTATCTAAACAATATGAGGATACATGCGTTTATTGTTCTTCCAACACAACTGTGGGTCAGAGACAAGTGAAAAGAGACTTTTTGACGAAGAGGATGATTCAGGGGATGTAGATGCCTCTGGGTCTTTTCTTGTCCCCTGGGCTGAATTGGCTGCTGTAGTTCCTGTAGTCTTCACAAGAGTTGTATCTATCCTCAAGGTTCTCTCTGATAGCAGCCTTGATTTGACTCACAGTTGAGCTTTTATTTTCACTGGGCTCCATAGAGTTGAGTATTGTGCTTTTGAGAGGCATGATCATAGATGCTGGATGTCTGAATTCAGTGCTCATCAGCGTTGTGATGGTCTTTAGTGGTTTAAGGATTTCAGTTGCTCTGCTATTTTCACATCCAGGTCAGTCAATCCAGTGAAATCTTTATTCTTCTTAGGCCCTTGTCTGTTAGTGCTGTATACACTGCTGTTCAAGGTACCATTCAAGAATACCATAACTGGAGTTCCATTGTATAGTGTCATCCTGAATGAGAACATGCTTTGGTACATTAAGCATCTCTTGTTTCCTCCCTAGCATGTGTGCAGCTGTTTGGCTACGATGAAAGAATGACAATCTTTCTTACTTTACCTAGCACTCTAGAGACTTGGTTGAGTCCTGTGGCTTTCTGTGAAGCTAGATTGTGTGTACAAAACACCCAATTTGGGGTCCCAGTCCTGCTTCATTCACTGCATTTACCCTATTTCTTGCATTGTCTGTTGTCACTGGAATTGCTTTTCTTGTCCTTTCTAGCTTCCACTCCAACACTGTGTACTTCAGTTCCTCAGCTATATTTGTGCTGGTATGCTGTTCATATAGGGTTAGAGTTTGAAGAACATGCCTTGCTATATTCCACTAAAGGGCTATGTGATGGGCAGTTACCGTTATGTACAGTCAGGTCCATAAATATTGGGACATCGACACAATTCTAACATTTTTGGCTACAAACACGATGTGCTATAACTGCAGACTGTCAGCTTTAATTTGAGGGTATTTACATCCAAATCAAGTGAACAGTGTAGGAATTGCAATAGTTTGCATATGTGCCCCCCACTTGTAAAGGGACCAAAAGTAATGGGACATAATAATAATCATAAAACAAACTTTTACTGTTTATTACTTGGTTGCAAATCCTTTGCAGTCAATTAAAGCCTAAGGTCTAGAACGCATAGACATCACCAGACGCTGGGTTTCAGCCCTGGTGATGCTCTGCCAGGCCTCTACTGCAATTGTCTTAAGTTTGTTCTTGAGGCATTTTCCCTTTAGTTTTATCTTCAGCAAGTGAAATGCATGCACAATCGGATTCAGGTCAAGTGATTGACTTGGCCATTGCATAACATTCCACTTCTTTGCCTTAAAAAACTCTTTGGTTGCTTTTGCAGTATGCTTTGGGTAATTGTCCATCTGCATTGTAAAGCGCCGTCCAATGAGTTTTGAAGCATTTGGCTGAATATGAGCAGATAATATTGCCCGAAACACTTCAGAATTCATCCTGCTGCTTTTGTCAGTAGTCACATCAATAAATACAAGAGAACCAGTTCAATTGGCAGCCATACATGCCCACGCCATGACACTACCACCATGTTTCACTGATGAGGTGATATGCTTAGGATTGTAAGCAGTTCCTTTCCTTCTCTATACTCTTCTCTTACCATCACTCTGGTACAAGTTGATCTTAGTCTCATCTGTCCAGGATGTTGTTCCAGAACTGTCAAGGCTCTTTTAGATGATGTTTGGCAAACTCTAATTTGGCCTTTCTGTTTTTGAGGCTCACCAATGGTTTACATCTTGTGGTGAACCCTCTGTATTCACTCTGGTGAAGTCTTCCCTTGATTGTTGACTTTGACACACATACACCTACCTCCTGGAGAGTGTTCTTGATCTGTCCAACTGTTGTGAAGGGTGTTTTCTTCACCAGGGAACAAATTCTTCGGTCATCCACCACAGTTCTTTTCTGTGGTCTTCCAGGTATTTTGGTGTTGCTGAGCTCACCGGTGCATTCCTTTTTTTTAAAGAATGTTCCAAACAGTTGTTTTGGCCACGCCTGCTGTTTTTGCAATCTCTGATGTGTTGGTTTTGTTTTTCAGACTTATGATGGCTTGCTTCACTGATAGTGACAGCTGTTTGGATCTCATCTTGAGAGTTGACTGCAACAGATTACAAATGCAAATAACACACTTGAAATAAACTCTGGACCTTTTATCTGCACATTGTAATTGGGATAATGAGGGAATACCACACATCTGGCCATGGAACAGCTGAGAAGCCAATTGTCCCATTACTTCTGGTCCCTTAACAAGTGGGAGGCGCATATGCAAACTGTTGTAATTCCTACACCGTTCACCTGATTTGGATGTAAATACCCTCAAATTAAAGCTGACAGTCTGCAGGTATAGCACATCTTGTTTGTTTCGTTTCATATCCATTGTGGTGGTGTATAGAGCAAAAACTGTTAGAATTGTGTCGATGTCCCAATATTTATGGACCTGACTGTAGCTCTCAGTCACTCTGAATGTCCATCCATGATCTGAAAGTGCCACAGCAAACGCCTTGGACAAATCAGAGAGAACATCAGATGGTGTTATTTTCTGGCTGAAGAGAGTACAAGAAGGAATGTCATAACGGGGCTCAATAACCTTGAGCATGTGTTTAAAGCCAGCATGCTCAACAACTGAATATGGCCATAAATCCACTGCTATAAAAACACCAATGGCATTTGATATCGCTCTGGCTCGATCTGAGGAGCTTGGAAGAAGTTGTTTAAATGCAGCCGGTAGCTGTGTTAATATTGCGTTAGTTTTCTTTTTTACTGTGCTGAGGTTAACATTACCATGGTGCAGCTTTAAATGAGTTAGCATGTTTGATGTGCTGCTAAAAGCATGCCGACCTCCACTGAACAGTACCACCACACTACTTTTGTCTTTATCCACATGTTTTTTTTCCAATCTCATACTTCACCGGGAACCCGAAGTGTTCCCAAACAGGTGTATTAATGAGAAAGGAGCGTATTCAAGCTCCAGCTCTCCCGAGTCGCTGGCCATAACATTCTGCTGCAAGCGAGAGGTAGTGCTCCATTGTGTTTGGTTAGTGTGTTGTTGGCTAAAGCGCAAAGCAGTTAGGCTTTTGTGTAGGAATTCCATACGCGTGTGTAGCCTACGGGACTGAGGGGTCCGTACCAAAACCTTTGAATACAATACAATACGTACCACCACACCCTAAATAAATACTAATATCAGAAAATGTGAGTAAAAATAAAGATACCAAGTTCAGCATCTAACATCCAGGGGTATATAGCAAAATGTTTTTACAGCGCTTACATTGTAACAACACTACCTACTGTGTAGACATGCAAGTTAACATAAAATAATTTTTTGCATGCTACTCACTGATGTAATGGCGCCCTGGGCAGTGAGCCATTATCTCCAATAACAAAAGTTACTCCACAGAATTATTTAGTTTTTACGTGGAGCAGTGGCTCTCTTTTACTTCAGATTGCTTTAAAGTCTTTTTACTACATCTTCTGACTACTATTGTGGACACAAAGAATTATGGTGTGTTCTTTTTGTACTCGGAACTCAAACTCCGACTTCCGAGTGGTAAAAAAAATCAACTGGAACGCCCTCCCGAAGTCGGACTTCCCACTCGGAAAGTCTGAGATTTTTTTTTTGCTCTGACATTTGGTTTCATAATGGCCACTCAGCTCGACAACAACAGTAAGTTGTGTTGTAAACTTGCTTATTTGACACACTTGTAAAAGTGCGTTTAAAATCAATGTTACATGTAGTGCATGCAACTCCTCATTGAACAAACCGAAAGTGATATTTGCATCAGGAATGTAAAGCGTACAACACAATGTTTGTACGATCTACTACAAACAATTGCTCCTTTCTTGGGCGTCGCCATGTTGAAATCCCGACTTCTCCGACTTTGTTAACCGGAACGCTCACAATCTCGGTTGTGATGTCATTCCCAGTTCCGACTTCCGAGCACCATTAGGCATGTAGGCTCTTTATCAGACAAATAGGCTAGGAAAAGTAGACTAGAAGAGCAAAACATGAAGGCCACCATGGTATGTGCATTTATCTGTAAAAACAACTGGTTGTTAAGGAGAATGCATTACCTTTCTTTATGGTTTCATTAGATGCAGCCCTGATAGCTGAACTTGTGAAGCGCCCAGAGAAAAGATGGCTGTCAGACACACGTGACAACGAGGCAAACATAAAAAGAGGAAGGAGACAGGTGAGTCTCCCCTCCAATGCCATCTGTGGGTAAGAAATGTCAAAGTGATTAAAAAATTTTTTTCTCAGAAACAGAACCAATGACATTTATGGGTTAAATTTGCTCCAACTGTGATTTCTAACAGTATTACTAGGTAATTAAAGCTTTAATTACATTCCACACAAGACAGAGCTGGCTCGCTTACAACTGGAAGAATAATCAAATCTTTTTCTATTTTCACCTCCAAACAGCTCTTTATTTTCAATAGGAAACTCAGCAGTTAAACCTGAGCTCGGTATCCATCAAACACCGACCTGAGCAATACAATGACAACATATGTCCAGCTGGAAGTCGTCTCTCTTTAAAAAAAACAAACACCAACAGATAACAGGTGATTCTGATAAACAGCTGATCATGCTTTTGAACCGCTGATAAATCAGTAAAACAATTAAGGTCAAATGTTTAATAAAAACACAATAAAAGGCTACAAACACGTACCGTCGAGGTTGTTATCTTTGACGCTTAAAGATCATATAAGAAGTTAAGCATGAACGGATGCATTGCAGAGATATGGGAGCTTTAATCTCGGTTTCCGTATTATTTTGTGGTCCATGTGAACTTCCGGAATCTCTTTTTTCACAATAAAAGCATCCCTTCTGTTTGTAATTTTGACAAAAATTATTTTTATTTACATTGCAGCTGTATTTGATTGGATTATTTGATTAGATTAGATTATCTTTTTAGTATACAAAGACTAATACTAGTGGTACGAATACATTGTTGTATTGCGTGACCATCACCCACTTCAAGGAAATCTGTGCTGCAAAAGCATAATATTTGGGACGTTAAGTTTAAAGACATGGATTCTGTTGAAAAGAGAAACCTCGCTGGAAAAGACTTCTGTTTTTTCTTATTTTGGTTTTTTTTTTATTTCTCAGTAGTACAACAGATTATCTTAATTACAGTTTTAAAAACAAAATTATATGTACTTTTCTCGTCCTGCTGAACCACTTTTTATTCAACTCCAAGAAGTTTATGATTTTAAGTATTTTACCAGCTATGTATTTTTGAACAAAAAACATGGATGCCTAAAAAAAACGTATGCTTTGAATCAGAGCACCCAGAGGCACATGTGTCGAACACAAGGCCCGTGAGCCAAATCCAGCCTGCCAAAGCTATATATGTGGCCCTATAGACACATAAATAGAGCCTTCAAGGTAACAGTTGTGTACTTAAATATCATTTCATCAATTCAATCAAAGTAGTTTTTATCTGTATACTGGCAAATTACATCAGCATCAAAAGATTTTCAAAATTATTTAATTGTAAGAAGTGCTCACTGAAAGCAGAGACAGCTGTTTATTGATATTTTAACAGTTTGTAAATGGGTAGTTTTATCAATATATTCTGCAACAACAGGCCCTTTGAGGACATTCGTGGTCTTGATAGAACCCAAAATGAAAATGAGTTTGACACCACCCTTCTAGGTTTGTTAAAGAACAGATAAAGATTAAATGTTGGACACAAAATATTAAAGCTGTTTGCTCACATGGAGAAGTTGTCATAAAACTTTCATTGAAAAAACACAGGCTCCATGCTTCGTGCTGTAGCTGTGTCAGATTCCCAGTCATTTATAGAGCCACTGCTGCCAGTACCTTGTATACTCTGTTTGTGTTTTCCATGGAACATATTTTTGACTTAGTTTAACTGGTCTCTCTAAATTGTCCTTAGGTGTTAGTGTTTGAGTGAATGGTTGTTTGTCCTGTGTCTCTATGTTGCCCTGCGATGGACTAGCAACCTGAGATGGGCACCAGCTCCACCGCGACCCTGCAAGGAGAAGCAGTATAGATAATAGATGGATGGATGGATATTTTTGACTTATCTCTGTATTTCACTCTTTTTCCCTACTAAACTGAGCCACTGGCAGTGGTATTGCTGCCACGGCCTTTGTATACTTTTTTTTCTTTTTTTTTTTTCTATAGAAAGTACTCTTGTGTGCTTCTTTTTTTAGATTTGTTTAGCTGTGTCGCGTTTCTGGACAAAGCTGTTTATGAAACTATTGCTTCAATTACCCTGGGGTACTTTCATTGCTTTTTATTAATATAATCTACTCCTGACTTACTGCCTATGTGTCGAGCAGTTTGTTTCCTAGGTGGAATCACTTGCTGCTATTCGTTTGTGTGCTCTTTGCTTTTCTTTTTCATATTCTGATCCTTTGTCTTCTTTGTTTTGCTGTGTCTCGTACCTGGGAGGAGCCGTTATGGGAGGTATTGCTGCCATAAGCTTTTGTTGGGTGACAGAGCCCTTGACAGGTTTCTTCTTGCGGAGTAGTAGTCTGTTGCCATATACTTGCTCAGAAAGAGGAACTGCTATAAAGTTAAAATACAAATGCTGTGCCTCTTTATACAGGTAATATTTTACATATTAGCAATTGAATGATCAACTTAATCTGACTATATTGTGTTAGAATTTGGATTGGTTTAGGTTTGGATGTATTAGAGTAAACTGTATGTGTTTAAACTGGGTTAGGGTCAAGAGTCAAAACAAATTAGACGGTATTTAATTGGATACATATTGAATCTGTCTGCCCTGTAAAGTTTTTTGAGATGACATTCCTTGTGAATTGACGGCAAATGTAAAAAATATAAACTTTAGAATTTTGCAAACAAAACGACCAGCAAGAATAAAGAAAAAACCTTTACAAGGGTAGTTCGTCTGAAGAAAGCTTCAACATGCATGAATGCCATGTAACTACTGTGCATGCACTGTATGGACTATGTAGAACTCGTGGTCTAATATGGCGTTGGTACGTCTGGATTAGTGCAGGTTCTTAGCAATTGCTTCACAGCTAACTATGTAAGCCTTAATCTTCTTGTAAACATTTCAGTTGCCATAATAATGCCCAGAGCTTGGAATGGATTGTGTCCGCAGTGCAAAAAGCACAGCACTTATCTGCCCACATCCCAATCTGTGGTTTACATCCTCCAGCGTTCTTTACCACTAATCTCCAGCATTCCTCTGCAATCACTGTTGTCCATTTAAAGTGTTACACCCAAATTAACTTAGTTTCACACAACCTACATTTATACAATGTGAGCTTATTTGAAGTGTTACTAAACTTGTAATTTACTTTAAGATGTTTGTAGATGGGACAGTTAGACTTTTGGCACAATTTAACCTGTTATTTATCTGTGTGTATGGGTTTTGGAGTCCCCCTCTCCAATCACCAGGTACTGAAAAACTTAGTAACAATCCAAAGGCTGATTAATTAGTTTAACACAGAAGATTCAGACTTTTTCTCTTTTACAATTGCTATTATAAAAAGAAGTACAATATGAGTAATAATAGGGAACTAAGGTTATAACTGACTGCTTTAACCTACAGCTGAACATCTACAAAGGGCAGTGTTTTAAGAAAGTATTTGTCCCTTACAGATGTCTTCTGTTTGTGCTTTTTTTGCTACATTTAAAGCTTTCAGACTTGGCAAATTTCAATAATGGATAAAACCTTCATGGCAACAACTGTCATCAAGTGCTTGTGATAATTGGAGATTAGTCTTTTACATCCCTGGGGAGGAATTCTCACCCACTCCTAGTTGCAGAATTGCTTTCATTCAGCTACATTCGAAGATTTTTAATCCTGAACGCCCCATTTAATGTCCTGGGACAGCATCTCAATCCAAATTAAGATTAAACTTTCACTAGGTCCTTTTAAATCTTTGTTTTCACCCAGTCGGAGGTGGCTTTGCTGGAGTTCTTTGGATCAGACCATCCCACTATCACCACCCTGTTTATGTATTAGGTTATCTGCAATGCTGTTAGTTTCATGTGTAAGATGTAAAGAGATGCACATGTTCCAAGAAATGTAAAGAAATTGACATCACCTTTCCAAACAAAATGGGATCGAACACAGCTTAGTCAAGTTTTAACAGGGTTATTTTTTCCACATATCTTCATTCGAATTGCTTTTTGAAGAGATTAAATTTTTTGAAAAAGGCTTTTTGTTGTTAAAATGTTATCTTATGATATTAAAATTAGTTTGATAATCTGAAACTTTTAGGTGTGACCAAAAGCAATACTTTTTCCACGGCACTGTGTATACCAATCCAGAGGTTAGAGTGATGCACAGAATTACACACGGATCAGTGTGGAAGAAAAGTGTTCAACTGACACACGGTTGGAAAACCACTATATTGTTTTGTTTGCATACATTCAAATATGTAATAATTAGGGGGGGAAAAAATGGTCACTTTCAACATTTTCTTAAAGTCACATTTTTATTTAGAATTGAATTTTATGAGATCCACCAACAACAAAGCTCCTCCACAATTCATCAGCCTTTTCTGGTGAGTTGATGTTTGATTGGCGCTCGACTGTTTTTGACTTCGACCAAGTCAGTCCATTCATGTTTAGCAATGATAAAGACAATCATTCTTTTTAACATGCTTGGTTTTAATTACGTACCAATTCATTTATAAATGTTCTTAGACAAATATCTGTGCTGCAAGTCAACAGTGAAAGCTTTGTCAACTACATTAAAAACAGAGCCTGGGCAAGAGGGAAAAAGCATCTTCTGTACTATTCCCAAGTTTCACCAACATACTGTAGTAATCCAAGAAAAGAGTATGTATAAATTAGAGTGTAATTTACTTGCAGTTTAAGATGAAAGATACAATAACGCATATATCACGGTCTCATTACCTATTGGATTGCAGCAAATGCTAAGCCACCGTTTGCCCTTGTTCTGGTTTTTGCAACAGTCAAAGTTTTCTGGACAACGCCGCAGTGACATCTAACCCAGAAAAAGCAGATTTTGATCGAGTGCAGCTCAAAGTTCAGAGCCTGACACTAATACTGTAAGAGCACAGCAGAGGAAAGCAAATGAAAGCACTGAGAGAGGCACTGACTGTTTGAGTGTTCACTAAACACCACGTCAACAGAAGGTCGCTGACCACATCCTCCCGTTTATTCCAGCCACAGTGAATAGGTAGTTTGCATTCAGATAAACTTCATAGTGTCACTTCTATGAACAGAAATTATTGCAAAAAACCCCCCGAACAAATCAAATCTAGAAACCAAAAATGACAAATACAATGACCTTTGACATGACAATTGAAATAAGACATGAAAAACCAACAGAAATTCAGTAACTGTTATGTTCCTTATGACAAACTAAATCCATAAAAGGGTTAAAATCTATCATCGTGATACCTTGAAGATTAGGGCTAACTGGATTTGCTCCGTCCTCTCTGTATCAACCACTGATCGCAGTCATCCTGATAAAACATGACCCTTTTAAAAGGTTACTTCTGCTTCAAGAAGCATCTATGAGACAGTCTGACATATTATAGGCAGTAAAGTAAATAAAGTCTATACATAATAAAATGTCTAACCTTTCTACTAAAATATTGCATTAGCTGGGTGTATATGTATGTGCTAATAAAAAAAGGAATACCACCCTTTTGTCATTGCCGTTATCTGTATTATATTATTACTGCAGCTCCCGCTATGCTTCTTTGGCCATTTGAGGTAAAGTTTAAAACCAGGTAATAAGGCTATATAAAACATATGTACATGCATATTAGCCCAACAAAAATATTGTAGTTGAGAAACTACTTTATAACAGACACTAAAATATTAAGTAACAAGAGATGCTTTTACTTTAACTCCAAACCCTCTTTCACAGCTGTATACAGTGGACAGTCAGGAAGGAATGTGCTTTGGCTGTCACCAGACACTTTGGTCACTTCTGTGGGTTCTGAATTATAGTCATTAGCTTTGGCTCTACCTGTCCCACATGCCTGCAGAACTCAGTCACCAAGTCAGATAAATCCTGAAAATATTGGAAATATGTTACACCTGAGGGACTTTTTATGGAATGGAAATCTCTTGGCTTACAGAAATTTAACCTCTAGACAATACAAAGCAGATATTTCTTTAGAATAAAGATAAAGTGTGTTTATATTTGGTCAGCTTCGATAAGTGTCAAATATCTGTAAAGGGAAAAGAAAAAAAGAAAAAAAATATATATATATATAACTTGTACCTACAGCATAAGAAAATCTCTCATGGCAATACTGGGCAGTTTAAGAAGAGAACAATTCTCATAAAAAAATATTAAATTTCAACAAACAAGCATACACAAAATGAAATATAACACAGATGTTAACTAACAAAGCAAACATGACCTCAAAGAAAGGGTTTGGTTTAAAGAACCATTTGTAATACTAATATATGTAGTACCATTTGAATTAAAAGCAATCAAAACAACTGAAGTCATGTTTTCTCAGCCCCTCACCATCCTCCTTATCTAGTTGAACTCCTTTAAAAAGGGCTGATTAATTACAGTGTGATTCAGCTGTATGGGTCTGAAGGCACAGTGTTAGAACAAGTTTTAATTTGACAAGTGTACAAAATTAGAACAGCTGTAGTCCACTCAGAGTAATAATAAGATTCCTTGAAAAAAAAAAAAATGCTTCATGAATATTTATGCAAAGGTCCTTCCCAGGAAGGAAAGGACACAAATGCATTTTAGGAGGAATGCATGTGTTTCCTTCTGACCCTTTCTGCACAGAAAGCTGGGCATTAAGTGGAGAAAAGCAGAAAATGATGGCAAACGGAAATGGATGGGGAAAAAACTTATGTCTGCAGCACTGGAGGAGAGCAGATGCTTTAAACTTCATCTGAAGGAATCTTCTTTCGCGGTTTATAGATCCATATTTAGTCCTGATTGGCAGGAGGCAGACTCCACATTAGATCGTCTCTGTTGGTCTGTTCAGGCATAGAACTCCTTGGTGGGTGCTTTGTGATAAGCTGTTGCAGACATCTTGGTGTCTCCCAAATCGTAACTTCCTTCGTCCTTCTTCTTCATGCGGTAGGCGAGGAGGAGGAGGAGGGAAACGGCACAAAGGAATCCGACCACTCCACAGGCAATCACAGCTGTCGAGGACAAAACATTAAAACTAATTAGACTCTTCTTGCAGTCTACCCTTATACTGTGACATCTTTTGAAAGATTATGAGCCCCCCCCCCAGAAATCTGATATAATCCCTATCCTAAATCTATCCTTACCTGCAAGAACCTCTGTCCTCTCCCACAGGTTCTCAGAGGTGACTTCATGTGCAGAGTTGAACTCATTTCGTCTGCTATTTTGTCCATTTTTGGGAAGCTCTTCACTTTCAACGTTGCTGAAGGTTTCCTCTATTTCATCTTCAACCAGAAAAGGGCTAAACTCTGTTACACTGACAGGCGTGGCGCTGGTACCCAGGACATAGTTGGATGTTGAGTCTTCGATCTGCAAAGACAACAGACATGATACATCTGAAAAAAATGACATTATCTAGTTTTATTTATATTTATTAGTGGGGCACTGTCAGTTCTCCTGCTGTTCACACAAACTGCTTAGTGCAGAAGAAAATCCCCTAAACTCCCACACAATAAGTTACATTTCATCAATGTTGCAGATCAAACGGTTCATCAACAAGAAGAAAACATACAGTGAAACCAAACATCTCTAATTGTAAACAAAATCCCAAACAAGTGCTTCAGCAGATTTGTTCTTAATTGAAATTTAAATGAAATCAGACGTGTGGTTGTTGTACCTCGTCAGGCCTCTCAGTGTCATCTGCTGTGGGTTCTGGATCCTGCCTGCCTTGTGTTGGTGCTGTGGTTGGTTGGTTGGTAGAAGAACCTACAGTCGGCTGTGGTGGAAGTGGCAGCACCTCTTTGTAAAGGAAAGGGTTGGATAAGTTCAGGAACCTGAGGACTTCCTCTTCATCTGAGAGGATTCTGAAACCTGCGATCAAAGTAGATATTAGGTGTAAGAAGCTATTCAGATGGAGACTAGATAGAGAGATAGAGAGATAGATAGAGAGAGAGACTTTTAGTGTGTTGACAGAAAGGCTGAAAGTATTGTAGTAAAAGTTGCTCTTGGACCAAACTTGATTTGGAAATATTGCCCGCCTTTTGGAAATCTAAGAGTTCTTGGATAAACGTAGGGAGACTTGTGTTTTAGCAAGCTAGATGTGCTAACCTAAAATGCTATAGACTGCTTAAAATGTTAATATTTTGACAAGAAAATCAGAATTTGCTTAGCTACCATAAATGACAATGTAATATGCAATTTACAAAAATGCATGAAAAACCGTGTAATACAGTGGTGGTCCTATATACTCCACATTAAAGCATCACATACGTTTTAATGTAAAATATGTTGCAGTAAACTTATGTTGAACTAGGGAGGGGGATTTATTGCATTGTTTATCGTAAAAATATTTTCTAGATAATTTTTATTTATTTATTGTGGTGATGACTCCAATTAATGATGTGTGAAAACCCCAAAGCTGACAGTTTTGTCAGGATTGTTTGTTAAACATTTCTTCCCCCACTATTGGTTCCATGAAGGCAACAATATAAAAAAATAAATAAATAAATGAATTCAATTATATTTAGTTACTGTGTGAAGCTTAGTATGACAAAAAAACTAACAAAAATTACACTGTTATGTAACTAGCATCCTGAAGAAGCCCATTGGTTTTTTTACATTTGCATTTTAAAAAAATTGTTTTTGTTTGTGGGGTATTGGGCGCAAGGATATGAAGTCACAATCATACAATTGTTTAAAAAACATTGCAAAGAATTTGTAAAAACTTTAGGTCCATATCACCCTTCCATGTGTTGAACTGATTAAAAAACCCCAAAAAACAACAACTTATATTTTCAATTTTGTATTGAAATAAACAAAGTCACTCTTACCATAGTCTCCAGACCCTGACCCAGATCCATCATCTTCACCGTCTTCATCGTCTACAGGGAGGTCACCTGATCCTGGTTCCTCTATGTAAAGGTCATCTGCTAGGAAAGTAGTTGCCTGGGACAAGACAATGAGCTGGAAGAAAGAAGAAAAAAAAGTACAGTAATTCAAGGTGAGACAAACAAAGAAAAGGCAAAAAAAGACAGGAAACAAGAGACATTGATGCACATAAAATTCACACTAATTGAAACCATGTGAGTAAGACAATACCTCTCGTAACCAATGATGTATGCAAGCCAAATATGTTGGAAGTGTACGCTGCTGTCTGAGAGGAACCATGGAGTGAGCTGCAGCCGTTCTATTGTATGAACAGTAGGTCTGGGCTGGATTTAAGCTCATTTCATGTGTCATGATAGTAATGTGTGATACTCCCCAGAGCTAGACAGCTGAGACATAAGTGTTTTTTTTGAGAGCGAGAGAGCAGCCTCAAAGATAACAGACAGAACAGACAAAGTAGCATACACACGTCAAAAAGGGTTGTTGTTGCTCTGGAAACCCTCCTAGCAACCCAACACTAAACAAATGTGACTTGTGAGGTGTAAAGCCCAGTTAGGCAAGACGGAAAAACAAGAAGAGAGCCTGATGATGACTGAAATCTAAAACGTGAAGTAAAGTAAAAATAAAAATTGCACAGTTGGTATTAAGACAGAGACACACAGACGTGGATGAATATGGCCCTTTGAGACTTCAGCTATGTCTGGTATGTATACTATGCTTCCACCAACACAGGTGCTGAGAGAGTTAGAGAGGAGAAAGGAAAGGGAGAGAGCGGAAGAAGAGGGACAGAAAAAGTTCTTAGTCCAACAAAACAGGTGCTGGAGACAACAAAGGTGTGAACTAGGGTGAATGATTAGGTTTTAATACAACTACTGTTTATGACTTGAAGTTAGCGTTAGAAAGAGATCTTCAACATGAGCTCTAGTGAGAAAACTAAACTCACTAGACCAGTAAGTACATATCTAATTCTCCTGCCTAAGGAGCAGGCCTATAAAACAATGAAGTCCTGTTTCTGGATGGTATAAACTGCAGCGCTGCCCCGAATAGCTGTTTGGTCAGAGCTTTACACAAAAATAACTTATTTGAAGAGAAAATGAAGCGGGCCAAATGTGCTCACACTGTGGTGCAAGAAAACAATTATTTACACACATGTCTAGAGGCAGGCAGCAGCATATTGTAATGCACATCTAGACTAAAACCGAGGAGGATTCTCCAGTTTTATTGTTTTTAGACAGTAATGACAAAACCAGATGATACGCATGTCAAAACAGAAACATGAGCACACATACAGGACCTGGCTTTTATCTTATTTCAACAGATGCTACGTTTATTCCCAACAGCTAGACCAAATGGCTTTAAATTCAGAGTGTGTACAGATGAAGAAACAGAGTTGTTAGCTTGCAAAGAGCAGCCCCCCCCCTCGGCTACAGCGGCCTCCAAGGCCCTAGGACTTTTCTGCATTTACTCACGGGACAACTAGGACCTTTCAAGAGTTTTGCTGTGATTTTCACTAATAAACAAGTAGTCCCGAATGGAGAGGTGAAAGATAGACGATATGCTTTTAGTTTTTCAATTCAAAAAGAAAACTGAAAAAGTTTGACACGCATTTGCTCTCCACCCTACAGAGTCATACTTTACAGATCCATCTTTTACAGCTGGATGTCTCCAACAGCTTTGCACAGCTTTTGTGCTCTTTAATGTAAACTAATTCAGGCTCAAACTGGTGGGAAGCCAATAGATAGCCTCTGTTAACTGTAATTTTCCAAATCTTCCCACAGACCCCCAGCTGTATTTAGGTCTAGCATTTACTGGGCCATACTAACACATAAATATGATTTGATCAAAACCATTCTATCATAGATCTAGCTCTAGGTTTAGAGTCTCAAGCCTTCTTCAGCTCCCATCAGGATTTTACCCCAGAATCACCCTTTGATTAGCAGCTTCCCTATTCGTGCTGAAGAAAAGCATCCCCACAGCATGATGCTGCCACCACTGTGTGTCACATTCTAGTTTACAGTTGTAACGGGACAAAAAGTTGAGGAAGTTTTTATGTTGTGACTATTTTTGAATAGCAATGACTTTGCTGCCTCAGTGGCACGAACCTTAAACCTGCTAGACCAAATCTGCAGAACAAGCTAGCTTAAAATATAAACAGTCACATAACTCTCACCACTCCCATCTGCCATCATCCCTAGGCCACGCCCCCTGATATGGGAAACACGCATTGGCACAGAAAACGAGAATGCAAAACACCAGTCGCAGTTTGGTCACCAGTCTTTTGTTTTCTGCAACTGCAAATTGACTTTCTTTTCGGGACTCTGGTAGTTTGTGCTAAAGCTGAAGTGGTAGCTGTTTCTTCTTCTCTCACATTATTGAGCAGAGAACCTCACACCACTGGTGTTCTGTTGCAAAATGTGGGAGTGTGTAATGAGTGGAGGAACCAAGTAAATGGTGAAGTGCGCTTGTCCAGTGAGACAGAAAACTAGATGGTCCAATCGTTTGTTTCTGACCGAGTCATGTCATTGGCTGAGGTTTTTACACAAATGCGACAGAACCACTTAATTATTTTTTTTCCTTTTTTTATTTATCTCCACAAAATATTTATAGCTGTACTATGTTAGAATGCTGAGGCAGGAAAATAAATGTTTTAAGCTAGCTTGTTTTGCATGTTGGGAATAGCAGCTTTAAGTGCACAACAACAAGTTTGACTTTGATGTAGGTGGAACTGAAATGACA
The DNA here is from genome assembly GCA_963556495.2 of Valencia hispanica. Lineage (NCBI taxonomy): Eukaryota > Metazoa > Chordata > Actinopteri > Cyprinodontiformes > Valenciidae > Valencia > Valencia hispanica. The sequence continues at coordinate 32,089,198 of OY747710.1, forward strand.
GACTGCAGGCTTCAGTGAATGAGACGTCAGAGTTCACATAGAATGGTGGGGACATCGTGAAGGCTAATTGCGACTGATATGGTCATCGCAATATTCCAACATTGCAATCGCACTTTCAACAATCCAGCCCATACATGTCTACAAAAACTAAAAAACAATTAAGACTCCCAACAGAAATCAGCCAACTTTTCCCTAAATCAGCTCTAAACAGAGATCAGCAGATTGAAAACTAAAGAAAAAAACAAAACAAAAAAAACCATAAACTAAAAACTAAACCAAAATAATGGCCCCTTAAGCTGTTGGTATGAAAAATGTAAATAAAAGGTTGTTTTGGTGTATAACTGGGGCTCATCTTTTAATCCCATAATTTTCTGATAGGAATCTGCAGAACATATTTTCCTATAGGGTCAATGTTTGCTACATTTAATTGTTAAAATATAAAAGTTTCTAAGCAGTAAAATAAGAAAAACAGATAAGGTCTTAAATGTAGAATAATCAGCAGGCCCGACCTGAAAGAAACCTAGTTGTTTGTATTGACGGGTTAAGGTCAGATATGACTCCTTTCTACGACTACTTGCTGGTTTTTCTCACTAATTGAACAAATATTGTAAAACACAAACCAAAATGTAGCAAAAAATAAAAAAAACCCGCCAATCATCTGTGCATCTGCTCTAAGAGAAAGGTTGTGTCAGAGTTTACTGAAAGATGTAACACAAAGCTCAAACATGTGGGAAACACACACGGAACCTACATACTGTATATACTAGTGTGGTTTCCTAAAGCTTTGTCAAGCCGAAGACGGTTTACTGGAAACAGCTGGAGCAGAGTACTACAGCTATTTAAACATCCAGCGGGGGTAAAGTGTGTTAGAAGAGTGAGTTATAAAATCTAGCACCCCCCCCACCCAATTGTGTGTTTCTGGGGATGAAATATAAATATTTCTCATGGGAGATGGGAGCCAGTTAGTAGAGACAAGAGACAGATTGTGTAACAAGCCAAAGCACACAGAGAGCCTGTCATCGTCATCCAGATACCTGCTTTACACAATCCTGTGTAAAGAGGCTGTGTGTTTGATCAAGGCGACCGAGAACAGAATATTTGACCCCTCAACATTAAAGTAGCTTCTTTTTAACGGCTTCAAAAGGTGTCAGCAATAAAAGAAAAAAAAAAAAACTCATCGGGTCTTCGCAATCGTTAAACAGTGTTTTTCAGACGTTGAAATGCGACACATTATCTGTTGTTCAGACGTTCAACATGGAGATAGAGTAAAACTATAATCCAAAGGTCCTAGTCCACATGGTTAAAAAATCCTTAGGGTTTTTTAGCTAAAGGAAGGGGGGGCGGGTCTATCTTCGTTTCCATGATGTCGGTCCTGAGATGGTTGTCTTACCTTTGTACAACAACAGTGATACGAAAAGCTGAAAATGTGGATGCACAGCCAGTACTAGTCAACTCTTATTTACATTTCATTATGTCTCGTTTTATTATGCAGTGGAAAAGTAATTTCACAGCCAAATGAATGTTTTGGGAGCAGGACTTTAAAGCGCCATAAAAAGACTGATGTGTCACTGTCTTCCTATATCCTTGTGTGGTTCGGCGGAAAACTACGTGTGCTCCACGCAGAAACGTGCTTGCCCAGACAAGCCCACAGGGACTCACTGTGAGTCATCCATCCAGAAAATGACACAACTACCGGCCCACATGCTGGCACGGGCAAAACGCCCGCTTCGACGTTTCTGCTTTCAGAGGAGAGCATCGTTACCGGCTGACAAACCACATACTCTTTAGCCAGCACAACCACACAAGGAGAAGGATAGTTCAGATATATATATGTGATGAAACCCATCACACCCAGCAATTTGGGCCTGGAGCCTCTATTAGAGACATGAGGTAAAGAGGAATCTGAGCAGAATGGTGAAATAAGTACCAGCTAACATTCTGGGAAGATAAAGTCTCTGAAAAAAGAATTACAGCTAGAGGAGGAGATCCGGTTATACCGGGCCGATACATCATCTCCATTTTTTTTTTCATTGCAACACATCACAGACTAAAACAGCCTCTTCAATAGAGGAAGTAGTTTTGAACTCCTCAGAAAATTAAGGATTTATAGGTTTATCCTTATGTATGCATCCAAGCATGAGAGCACAACCTTTATCTGATTTTAACTAAAAACTCTTGAAAAAAAAGAAACTGCATCAAAAAGGTCCAAACATGTTTTGGTGATTGGATTTCTCATCAGAAACCAGAAATAAAAGACAAAAAGGAAGAAAAAAAACATAAGAAATTTAGAATTATTATTAATTATTTTTAAATCACTGCTACAGAAGAAACTAAAAATGGTTCATATTCTGACCTGAATTTTCTCTAAATATACATTTCACCTCGTGACATCACTGTCCATTTATAATAGAGGTAGTTGTTTCAACATTGGGTTGAAATGTTTTTTTCTAAATACATATCCTCACTAATTTTAGAGATTTTATTATACATGTTCTTGATTTTCAATATCTGTTTAGTAATGAAACAAACATGCGAACAACACCTTTTCGGTGTACAAAGGAAACAGCGCCCCCTATAGTCACAGTATATAATTCTCTGAGATTTAGGTGCCTTTAGGGGACTAGAATAAAAAACAAATGTTCTTTTCTTATCATCATTGATTTTGTTTTTATTATTTGAAACTACAATTCCACCCCCAATTACGACAAAAAATACAAAATGGCTTCTCACTTCCAATTTATTTTTAACTATTTTATGTTTATAAACTTTTGTTTGTATTACTGGTTTTCGATAAGAACATCCAATTACCAAAACATGCATGGACAATCAAACCACATGCAGTTGGTTAATGCGATAACAGACTGAGAATGCTGGCAGCTCTCCGTTTCTGATTTTTCCATAATTGAGATGCTGTTCGCCGGTCGGGGCGAGATCAAGGCCGGTTCCGATTGAGTGATCGGTGCATCTGTATTCACAACAGAGACCAGCGAATTTAAACAGAACCACAATAACTGGATGGGAGAAGTAATTCAGCAGTTTCGAGGTTTCACAAAAACAGCAACTGTGGTGTCTTAAGATTCTCTTCGAAAACGAGACTCTGTAGTAAAAACAAAAATAGTGATGCATGTTCATTTTATGAATGCCAATAATGTCTTTTCCACTGCTATTTTGTGACTGTGTTTTGTGAAAGTTTGGAAGCCGCTGATCTAAAGAATAAAAACCAAGAGAACAAACCAAAGCAGCATATCCACATCTCAAAGTCTCCTTCCCAGCATGGTCTCAGGTTTCAGCTCCCTTTCTTTCACAATATACATTCCATAAATCTTTCAGAATCTTTTTCTGGGGTCCAGGACTCTCATTTGGCTTTTTTCAAAGAGTCAAATAGAGCATCTGGGATTTTATTTTTAATAATAGAAACTTTGCAGCTGTGTTTTAGCCTTTTATTTCCAGATGTTTTCCCACTGTGCAACTGGCACAGCTGTAGAAGAGGAAAAGAAAGTTTTAAGCACAGGGAGCTCTGTCAGATCAACCCGGAGAATGTTGTGTCATAATCCCGGCCAAACGTTCATATTTATTTTATTCATCTAATCTGTATAATACACCCTAAAGCTCAGAGTGGATGATGAATGGGAGTTCAGGTCTTAAACCCTTGGGTTTAAATGTCAAAGCTTGGAGCCAGAGGGTGCTCACAGACTTGTGAACTTGACACCAGCTGGTGGAAAGCTTGAACTTGGCTACAATCCATGATTATCAGCCAACATCTGTGTTAGGGACAGGATTCTTCACATTGCCACTGGATAATGTTATCCATGTTTATGTTTTCACTGGTAATTATTTGTAACACTTTTTTTTTTAGAAATCTAAAAATAACATTTTATAAAATAAACCAGCATACTGGAAAAACAGCCTCGAACAATGTGTAAATACACCTTTGTTAAAATATGGGGGACTGTTGATAATCCAACAGGAAAAACGTTTCAGTAAAAAAAAAAAAATTAACAGCCAACAAAAATCAAACGTTAAGGAAGTTTTCCAAACGGCTTTGAACGGCGCAAAAGTAGCTAATTTGGATGGAAAATGATGTAAAAACGCAAGCTGCTCATTAACTGTGTGAGCGAACCCATAGTGAAACCACAACCCAAAATAAATGCTCGTTACCTTCTCGCTGATAAACCCAGTCGACAGCGCGACGAGGAAGAAAAGCCACAGATTCTTCATCTTGACGACCAAACGGCAAAAAAAAGTAGTAGAGGAAAAAAAAATAACGTTTAAGTTAAAACCACAAAACGAGAAAATATAAATACTTCAGATGGCTGATAAGAAAAGAGAGTTGATCCAAGTTCTCGTCTCGTTTTGATGCTGGAAATAAAAGTAGTTTGCTTAAATCTCAGCTCCGTCGGGAACAACTCCCCAGTTCGTTGTGAAGCGAAGTTCCACTGTGGAGATGTTTAGACTAGAAGCGCGATGACGTCAGCGCGGCGTGACGTTCATTCACGAAGGTGTTGGGTTGACCGGGGGAGGTGTGTTTACTGAGATTGATTAACGAAGCATTTTTTTAAAAGACGTCTTTTCCAAGTCGTTTCAGCTGTATTAGCTATAAGTATTGTATAAAGTAAAATTATATTTGTTTATTTTCAATCGTTTAAGTAAAGTTACATGCTTATGAGAGCCGACGTTTTATGGTGTAAAAACAGCCGAACTAATTGAGACAACAAAAAACGGAATTAAACATTTTTAAACCAAAATAAAAAACCGAAAATTCATAAACAATCATAAATCATACTGGGTTTTTAGCATTTAGTGTTGCAATTCAGATAGTGATGCATCCAGACGGTCAACGATCCAGACCATCCAGACGGTATGTTCTGCACACACTACGCCCTCTAGCGAAGAATGGTAGTTAACGCAGAAAGAAGTGTAAATGCACCCTAAACGCAAGCAATTATTAAGTCCTAAAAGAGTCCCTATGGCTTTGTAACAGATTCCGAACTGATTGATGCTAATGTTATTTCGCATCTGTATTTGAATCCCTTAGGTCGGGGCATAGTGTGTTGATTTTTGAAGTATTTAAGCCTTTATGCTGTCAGACTGGTTCTACGTAAGTGATCCCCCCCAAATTCAACTGTAATCCCAGTTGATTGTTTAACGAGAGGGCACTTACATTATCATAGAGGGTCAAGATAGCTTGATTAGACATTTTGTCTTCATACGACCATAATGGTGTAAATAAAAAAAGTGTTGTAATAAGTATTAGGGATGCATATCGGCATCAATGGTATCAGCCGATATTAATCTTTTTTTTAACATAATATCGGGACTTATATTAATAATCGATCTGTATTTCCATCTTGTTGCTGTTAGTGTATGTTTCAGGAGGTTGTTGGGCATATGGTTTTTGCTTGGTCATTCAACAGTGATAGTGATGCACCACAGGATAATGGGGTTGTTTAAATTGAATCAGAGAAGCAATGCAGGCACTATGGTCGCTTTTACAGTTTAAAAAGATTAAGGACATCGGTAAATATAGGTTATCGGCCATAACAGCAGTATTGAAATAGGATCCCTATACATATATTTCACTTACTTTTACCTAAAGTCCCTTTGTTGTTAACTGTTAGATTATATTCACACTAAATGCTGTTCATAAAGCTTATAAACACAGGTGCTAATTATTATTTCATAGGTTTTGAAAGCCAAAACAGTGAGGCGGTTATAGTTTTTTTTGCGGGGGATGGAGGGGTAAAGAATTTTAATCAATCAACATGTAAACATTGTAATTTCAAGTTTAAATAAATCAAATCAGCTTAAGGAAAAAATAACTAACTATGGTTTAAGAACTTTAGAAAAATAATAATCCTGGCGGGTTCAAATACCTGCAATTTTCATCGTCAGCTGCTTGAATTACACCTCATTCAGTACAAAGTGATATTTTTCCACAATTCTAACTTGCAGGTTTAAAGTATTTAAAGTGATAGAACCTCTAAATTAAAAGGGATTTGCTTGTTTTCATTGAAGTTTCACTATTAACATTCTGAATATGAATAGAGAAAGAACAAAGTCTACAGCAGCTGTGAACTCTTAAACCATTTAATGGAAATACTCTGCTAATCTTTTCAACTCAGATCAAACTACTGAGAGAGCTCAGTCTCTGTTTTAATCAGAGATCACGCAGACAACTTGCTATGTATTAGTGCATTTTAATCACACATGTTGGCAATCACGGCACATACCAGATTGTCATCAAACAAAGCCATTCTTTCCAAAGCCGTGTGTGCCACACTGTTAGCACTCTGGTTTAAAATAAAAGTCTTACTTTATGTCCAACTTGGAAGCTGACCTTTAACTTTAAACACGTTTAAATTTCACATTAAGATAAAGATACATCTGTTATTCGAAGAACCACTTTCTAAAGTACAGCTCCTTTATGGTAATCGGTTTCAGGTCCAGCTCTGCCATTCATTTTCCGTGACTTTAACACTAGAAACAACCAAGCAATATTCTGTACCTTTAGTCTGAATAAAAGAGGGTATGAAAATATCCAGTCGACAATCAGAAATAATCAAACAATACAGTAAAACAAAGAATAACATTGACACAGCCTCAGTTTCTAGTACTAGCACAAGAGAGGGACACGAAGAGGTGAGACTCATGGTGTCTTATAGGCATGGTGATATGATCGTCTTCACAGCTGCAGGCTCCGGTCTGTTTTTCAAAGCTGAAAGCAGAACCTCATCTTACTCCAGGCTTAATATCTGAGGGTTTTATATTTCTTTTCCAAATGGGAGGGATCTGTGTCAGAAGCAAAACAGAAATTAGCCTCAACACATCCATTTCCAGGGTTTAGGGAGATACAATTCTGCACAGTAATTTATAGGAGTAAATAAGAGCCCAGACAAGGATGCACATACAGTACAACAACTTCTAAGTCCAAATATACACATCGATACTATTTTAAAACCACAATTCAATGTATTTTGCTGGGATTTTATTCAATAGACCAACACAAAGTTGTTCTTGAGAAAAAAAAGAATATGATATCCCCAAATAAAATCCAATGCAACCAACTGCCTGCAGAAGTGATTTAATTCATAAATGTGAATAATTTAATGATGGAAATTTAGATGGGGACAGAGATTGAGCTAAATACAAAAAAGAAAATAGAGAAAAATGACAATAATTAATTGCTTTGTGTTTATCTATCTCATAATATCCCAATAAAATACTCAAGAGAATGTGGTTGTAACGTGACAAAATGCTTCAACGCATAAGGGGTCTAAGTACTTTAAGAACATGTGGACATGCTGAGTTTGGATTACCAGTAGTGGAATTGAGGGTTGCAGATGGCGGCCTAGAAATGATAAGAGACGTCTCCATATAAGCCCACTGCCCAAAAACATGAAGCCAGTTACCAGCCAAAAAGCACGGGGGTCCTGTGATGAACATAGATAGGCTAATTATAGACAAACAAGCAATACATGAAGCCAATTATTACTAAGGTATGATGATTTAACAGCAGAATGACTTACATCCTCAAAGGCTGTCGTTAAATTCATTCCAAAAGCCACCCCGATCAGACCAAACAGAGTCAGGGAAAAGGAACCCATCGTCAGCTGCAGATTCAGACGCATCATCACATTACGATGGCTGCAGCAGGAAAAAACATAGATACATGTCGATTTATTTTAAGTTCACTTTAGATAAAATTTTTTTACAATTTTTCCAAAATATCAAAATTAGAAAAACCAACATATGTAAACAACAGCAGTTTCAAACATCACTCGGAGTACCTATAATGTTGATTGTGACTTTCTCCAGACATGTATGTATGAATGAAATGTAAAAAATAATGTACAATCAGGTTGTGTACCTGTCCAGATTGATAAAGATGACACTCTCTGAGTCGTCTATCAGTCCTTTCAACTCTCTGGCCTTGTTGCCAAGCTCCTCGGCCTGTATAAAGTGGAAAGATCCTGATCTGAACACACAGTTATGTCCAAAACTTAAAACATCCTAGTTTTAATTAGGTTTCCCGTTTCAGTACAAATCATAAATCTTCTGGTCTGCCCTGAAAATTAAAGGTAAGTGGATAAAACCTGAGATTAAAACAATAACTGAGAAATATCATGCCATCAACATGGAGCTGAGGTCTGAACTTTGGTGACTCCAGTGTATTCTGTTGGTTTTCTGGTATTAATTTGCTGATTAGGATCTTTTGTCTTAGTTTATTTTTATTTTTTTGGACTAATTATCTTACTGATGTGCTCCAGGATACTTTGCTAAACAGAACAAATTCCTAACTGCAGGGAGCCCAGGGTTCTCATTTATAAAGCTTGCTTACGCACAAAACGGTGTCTGAAAACTACGTAAGCAACTTTCTATGCAAAGTTTGGGATTTATAGAAAAAAACGTGACGGAAAAATGGGCGCAACTTTAAGCACACTAAGGATCTTGCTTACGCACTTTGTGGACACAGAGGACACTGACAGCGCAGAAGGAGTGATGGCAAAAATGAAAATGAAAGCCACAATTTCAAACTCATAGATCTTTGTGCACAGACACACAACCAGCAGTCACCCCCCCCCCCCCCAATCTCTGAACTGAGAATAAAAATGAGAATCTGAATGAAAATATGTTGCACATAAGAATTATATCACAGTATGTTCATATGTATTTATCTATTCACATTATATAGAAATTGCACTTATTGGTGAATTAATTGTGTGAAGTAGGAATACTGCAGCGTCCCCTGCAAAATGATGCACAATGGATGCTGGCGCTCATTGTAGATCACGCCACTGGAAGTATCTGGATGGGGGACCCGGTGTAGATTCCTTAAAGCAGTCTTATTAGATCTATGTGATGAACTGGACCCGGTGTTAGATCTACTGACCCGCTGGAACCGTGCACCCCGTCCCCCGCTCTTTTTATGTCAGGAACGCTGCTGCATCAACGCTGGTTCACTTGCAGCTCTTCCGTTTGTTTGTGACTCCAAATCAATATTTTGCAAGGATGATACTTTTTAAAAGTAGACTTAAAATGCACCTTTTCTGTCAGGCTTTAAATATCTAGTTTTATTTGGTTTAATAAATTCCAGTCTTAGTGTTGCTACAAGAAGTAGCCTAATCATATAGGGTTAATTGAAACTTTATTGTTCTTATCTTTTTTATTGCTTGTGCTGCTTTTATTATTACATTTTAAAATCTTTTTACTCTCTTCTTGTCACACATTTTCTTTTTGCATCTGTATTTTTGTCTTTTAATGTGAAGCACTTTAGCTGCATTCAGCTGAGTAAAGCGCTGATTGAGTGATTGATTGAAATAAAACAGTTTTCCGTGCCTCTATGAGCCTGCAGCTGTCTCTGTGGAATTACTTTCTCCGCCTCTCGGTTGCCATGGTTACCCGTGAAACGCCCCATATTAGCAGGCTTAAGTCGATGCAGAATATTCACTAGACACTTTGCATGGACTGTTTATGGGAGAAAGTGGGTGTGTAGGAGGCGGGATATGATCCAAAAACACCTGCGGACATTTCTAGGGAGAGTGGGATTTATAAAGCGGAAAGTGCGTGCAGCTGTGCGTACTCCAAGTTTGATAGATCGGAAACTTAATAGGCGTAAGTAAAAAAAACTTAAAAGTAAAAAGTACGGTTTTAGAAATGATTCTACGCAAAGTTTTATAAATGAGATTCCAGGTCCTTTACGGCAAAATCAACCCAAATCATCATTATCCCTCCCCTGCAGTCCTAAAAAAACTTTTTAAAGGACAGGCTGTGTTTAATTTCATTCAAATGCAGAACTATTAAGTACAGGCATATGTCTTCATTATGGAGTCATCTGTTTAAGTGACACTGTTGCAAATGTCACCTGAATCAGAAAAAGCATTTAAAAGCCAAATTGCTGCTTCTGGAAACAACCCTAAACAAGCCAGGCTTGAGTGATTACAGCGATGATTGATAGGCAGATGATAAGCTCCCAACTGTTTGGAAATGGCATTTTAATCCTGTCTAGATTGATGGGATATCTTAATAAACACCTAAGTGCCGACAAAATGACTCGAGCTTCTCGATCTACCTCTAGAGGAGAATGCAGCCTTCCAAAACGTAAAACGGCTTTTGGCAGATCAGCCTTTTCTGTGGTCACGATGAGTCAGTGGAACACACTGCCTACACAGATTTTAGCGTCTACTACGTACTTTCAAATCATTTGGACGTTTAAACAATGTCTGCTAAAAAAAATCAAGTTTGCACACATGTCTAATAACTTTGTGATGAGTGAGTGTCTGCTTATGGGATATGGTGTGAATACATTTTAGCCATGGTTGAGTATCATGTTTTAATTTAGACTAAATTAAATGTATGTAAATAATTATGTTTTATAAGGCATGGACATATATCAATCTACACTTAGAATCAGTCTAGTTTAAAGATTGTAACATCAACCTGCCCAGGGACTACAGGTAAAAATTAGCATCTCTGCTATAACCTGGTACAACGTATCCTTCGTTTGTGGTCAATGTTGAATTGTACACGGTCCCTTTATAAATAAACCCATACCACACCACTGAATTATGGTATATGTAGTGTGATTAGTGTGGCTGCTATGTAACCTACCTACAGGCCATTCAAAAGAGATATAGAAAATTATCCAACAGATGTATTGAATGCTGGACGTGGCCTGTAAGCCTGGAGTTTTGACAGGTTATACATTTCATTTGCATCTGTTTATTCTTTTGAGACTGTGCCTCTCATAAGGAATCATGGTGACACATCCGCTTAGCAGTGATCAGCACCTTCCGGAAGAAATGATTTAACTTTCTCAATATAAATGTTAAAACAGGTTATATGTGTTACATATATATTGCTTCTGTTAAAAAGTACCTGCATGTAGTAATTCTCCAGTAAAAGCTCCATCTCCTCGCAGTGGTCGATATTCAAACTGCTCTCCTCACTGAGAAGCAAAAAAGAAATTTAGACATTTATTATTTGCACATGGCACCTTTAAGCTGCTGCTGTTGTTTCTGTTTAATACCAAGTTTACCTAACATGTGTTACTAATTGTTCTAAATCACCTAATTAAAGATAACAAATATCACCGTACTGCATAGAGCACAATAGACTGACAGAAACAAGACAGATCCAGTAAAACTTGCACATCAGTGAGAGCAAAAGACCAGTTACAAAATAGTTATCCAAGATTTATGGATCTCAGCAAAAACCTGGCAATAGTAATAATTCTTTAATTAAAAGGTTTATTTTCTCCCAATGAGGGAAATAATTTATATTTATGGTCAGGTCTGAGTTTGAAGGTGGATTGGTTCATGATGTCTTTGAGGTCGTCTCAGAATATACAGAGCCTGGCAAAAGTAGTTTTAGCTCCTATAACTATATTTTGTCACCACAAAGATTGACAGAGATAAATACAAACCTGGAAGAAAAGATTTAATCGGACTGACCTTGAGCTATTATGCAAAGAAGATCGGGAAAAAAAATTTCTGTCTCCAGATGAGAGAAACTGGTAAGGATATACCTGAAGACTTCTATGCCATACTTTTCAGATATGCATTTCTAGAAAAAAATAAAAAATTTTTATTCTTTTCCTTTACATTTTTGCTCTACCGTGTGTTGATTTATCCAAATAAAATAAAATTTAGTAAAATAGACTTAAGTTTCCTGATGTCATATGAAACAGTTAAATGGGTATGAATACTCTTGCAATGAGGTATAAAGTCTTACGCAATGCTAAAATCAAAGATTTAACTTTTATTTGCATGTATTATTCATAATTCTGGAAATTTAGACAATTCTAGAGGGATGCTAACTTTTCAAGTCCCTCATTATTTTAGCAAAAAACTAACCATTAACCTAAGCTCAGGTCTGACCTTGGCTAATGGGTTCCGTGGTACAAAAATATAATTTGAAGAAGAGGGAAAAAAACACTTAGAGGGAAAATCAGACTTTGACCGTTTATAATTGATCTAAGTCTTGTTATCATGTCTTTCCTTCTTTATAGCAACAGCTTTTTTCTTTCTTTTCTTTTACTTGTAAAAGAAAAAATAACCACTTTCCTTTTGGGAAACCCTCCGTGATGGATTTCAGAATTTACAGACGTGAATAAGATTGCACAGGAACTTACAAAACTCTTGGATCTGTCCATTTTGTAAGACACAATTCTTCAATCATCTCGTCCTCATCCAGGATCTTCAGCAAGGAGTCCTTGAAAACTTTAATGTCTGTTTCCAACTCCGACAAGCTGCCAGACAGAAGATAGCAAGTCAAGCTAAACACAAAACGCTTCAATGTTTAGGTCCAACACTGCTGTGTGATAGTTTACCTCTTGCTGTTCTGTAGCAGAATATGCAGCTTACTTCTATCAGCAGAAAGGATTTTAGGATCCACGAGGGACTCCAAAGTGTCCAACATGACTGGTTCAACATCGTTCAGTCGGGTTTGCAACGTATTTACCTGTTGACACAAATCCATAAGGACATATGCACAGACCCACATTTCCTGTAATCTTGAAGCAGAGCCTGAGTAAGGCATGTGGAACCTTGTGCTGCAGGATGGCCTCCAGTGCTCTAAACTCGAAGGGCAGAGAGTGTGTCTGCGATGCTAGCTGAGGGGCGAGCTCCAGGACCAGCCAGCGCTCCAGACCCAGACCGCGAAAATCCAACACCAAAAGCGACTCTGGGGTCAGGATGGCTTTCAAAGACTATAAGGAAACAAGTTTCTGAATAAGTTAAGCATGCTCTGTCTTTATACAGGATGCAAACAATTTAGAAAATTCTTTCAAACTTTAAGATCTGAACCTGACATGTTTTTTTGTTTGTTTTTAGTAAGTGATTTCATCAGCATGTTACGGTGTGCTGGGAAAGTGCTGCAGCATGCATTTAAAAGCCGGGCCATTTCAAGAGTTGACTCTGATCTGTAAATATTTGCAGCGAGCAACCAGATCAATGAAAGCTTACTGAAACTCTACAGGTTGGTTTTTAGGGCCGCGCATATAAACAGGCAGCATGTTGGTCCATCGCATTCTGCAGAAGTAGCTCTTCCAACCCTGATAAAGTATTGAGGCCTGTCAAAACATCAGGTAATGTACCAGCTTCATCTGTGTTTCTAGATCATAAAGAAAAAGCATTTATGCTTTCATCTATCTTAAACTTGTGGTTTAAAGATCGTTCTCCAATCACTTTTCTGTGGCTGCAGGATGGCATTGAAGCTGCTGTTCCTTTGGCTTCTGTTCTGTCTGAGCCAGACCAAAGAACAAAGGTGTCCCAAATCTGCCTCAAGCTGCGACGAGTGCATCCAGGCGGGTTCAGCGTGTGCTTGGTGCACCTCCCCTGATGCTAACGTTCGCTGTGCAACAACAAAAAAGCTGCAGAGCACTGGCTGTCATAGGAGACAGATTTATAACCCTTCTGGCAGCATTCAAGTGGTAAACAATGATAGTGGGTAAGCATCCTAGCACATACAATATCCATAAGCAACTCTTAGATGGGTAGAAGTTCACAAATTTACCATGTAATAGCATAAAATTGCTTCCTTTTGTAACTTTATTCCCACATATAGCTTGCACTGATCAAATACTTTGTATGTTATTGGGCACTGACAAAAGTGAAGAACCATCAGGGGGAGATATAAACTGATATAAACCAAACTAGTCTTCATTGTGACAAAAAACGGAGCAAAAAAAATTGTGAAACTATCTCCTCATGTTTTTAAGAGCAGGCTCAAGACTCACCTTTTTAACATAGCTTTTAACTGATTATTATTTATTAAAATCTGTTTAATTGCTCTGCATGTTTTATTTGATTGAATTCTTTTTAGTTTAGCTTTTAGCTGGCTATTTATCAATTATTGTTTATCTGCTTTGAATTTTAATATTTTAACGTATTTTAGTCTTCCTTCCAGTGTTTCCTCTGTGGGAGCCCTCTGCCTCGGGGGTGGTGGTCGGCTGTGGCTGCCTTGGTGCTCTCCAGGTGGTGCTTGGGTGGAGGTGAAGGTACCAGCCCTCCCTCCTCTGGGCTCCCTGTGTGCCTTGGCTGCTGCTGTTGATCTGCTGCCGCCGATGTAGATGGCTCCCATGGTGACGTTTCCTGGCTCATCTGTACTCAGCCCGTTTTACTTTTGTCTATTGTTGCTTTTATGTGTGTGTGTGCATGGGAGATTGGGGGTGTGTGTGTGTGTGGGGGGGGGGGGGTTGGTTGGGGTATTGCTGTGGTGATGTTTTTTTTTTACTTTTGAGTTTTGGGAAAGAGGGGGGGGGGGGTTGTGGGTCATTTAATCTGTAAAGCACTTTGAGAAGCTTTGTTGGGGTTCGAAAAGCGCTTTATAAATAAAGTTCGATTTGATTCAGAAACCCCACAACATGTTAGCATGATATTTGCAACATTAATAATCAGCAGTGACAGCAGCAACGATACAATCCCTTCCAAAAGTATTCTTATCCCTTGACCTTTTTTTCCCCCTTTCACTACAACCAAAAACGTTAGTGCACTTTTTGGGATGTTGGGTGATAAACCAACACAAAGCATAGCTAAAGAAGAAAGAAAAGAAAACACGGATGTTTTACAAATGAAAATGTAAAAAGTGTGGAGTGCATTTGTATGTATCCCACTTTTTGCTACTATTACTGCTGCAAGCCTCTTGATGTAAGTCTTTACCGGTTTTTCCCTTTTAGAGATTGAAGTTATTGCCCACTTCTCTTTGTAAAATATGTTAAACTTTTTTGGATACTTGTCACATATTCTTCTCTTTGCTCTGAACTTTGACTAGGCCATCTTACCACATAACTATGCTTTGATTTAAACCATCCTACTGTATCTCAGACTAAAAAGTCTGTCCTTTGAAGCCTCTAAAATATTTTCTTGCACAAATCTCCTATATTTACCTCCACGCATCTCAGTTTTTCTGTCCCTGCTAAAGAGATCCCCACAGTAAGACCCCGCCACCACCATAGGTCCCCATGGGAATAGTGCAAAGTTCCTAAAGCTTTCTTTCAACCAACGGGTTTTTTGTGTCACTCTTCCATAAAGGTTAGAGGAGTTGTTGTCCTGTTGATTTTCCCACCTGAACTGTGGATCTCTGCAGCTCCTACAGAGCTACCACAGGCTTCTTAGCTGCTTCTCAATGCTCTCCTTGCCTGCCCTTTCAGTTTAGGTGGACAGCCATGTTTTGATAGTTTTGTAGTTGTGCCATTTCCATTTTCAGATGATGGTGAAACAGCGTTCTGTGAGATATTCAAAGGTTGGGATATTGTTTTATAATCTAACTCTACTTTAAGTTTCCCCATAGCTTTATCTGAACCTGTCTGCTGTGTTCTTTGATCTCCATGATCCTGTTTGTTCACCAACATTCTCCTTTGAGGCCTTCACAAAACAGCTATATTTGTACTGAGATTACACAAAAGTTGACTCTGTTTAGTAATGGGGTCACTTCTGAAGGCTATTGGATGTACTGTATTTTTATTTAGGGGTATCAGACTATAGGGAACTGAATACAAAGGGAAGCCAAACTTTTCAGGTTTCATTTTTTTTAAACACTTAAAAAATATATTTTCCAAGAATAATAGTATGATTACTCCCATGAGATACTGTAACTTTTGAATTATGATTTTTGAATTTCTGCAGGGCTGACCCAGCAGATGCCGAAGCTGTGCTCCTGCAGCCCCAGGAGGTCTCCCTCCACCTGAGGCCGGGAGTTAGCGAGTCCTTTCCTCTCACCATCTCCACAGCAACAGACCAACCTATACCAGAGCCGATTATGGACCTCAGCATCGTACCAGCTGGAGTTAATATCACATTTAGCAGCACAACCAAAGGAAACCCACAGCTCTTACAGGTCAGAAAGGTGATACATAATGATGTGTAAAGCACATTATAAGAATATTAATAGCTAATTTTTTGATGTAGGTGAGTGTGGAAGCTGCCCAGTGTCCTGGTAAGAGTGATACCTCAAACCAGAACAGAACTGGACCCTGGTCCATTCTTATTACACCCAGAGGGTTTTCAGTGAGTCTCAAGCTGGAGTTAACTATGCTGTGTAAGCCGTCAGAACCAGATCGCACCTCTGCTTATACACTGGATCCTGGAACAAAAACGTTCATGTTTCTTATGAAATTCATCTTGCTTCCCACAGGTGAGTGTAACTGCTCTAGAAACCACGAGGAAAACAGCCCTGACTGCAGTGGACATGGGACTCTGGTCTGTGGCCAATGTGAGTGCTATGAGCCTTATTTTGAGCAACGCTGCCAGAATAAAGCCGACGCCATCTCAGACCAATATGAAAATATGTGCCGCTTGGGCCCAAATGCCCCACTTTGCAGCGGCAGGGGCGCTTGCGTGGAGGGCGTCTGTGAATGCCACAGACGGGAAGATCCAAAAGAGATGTACAGTGGACAATACTGCCAGTGCAGCAACTTTGACTGTCCATACCATAACAACAGGTACAGTACTCCAGAGAAACATTAATAAAAACACACATTTTCATGACAACCCTGATAAAGATGTGCAAAAAGGCCCAAAAATATATTAACATTTTATTATAGTATAATAATCTCAAACTGAAAAGTATAGAAAAATCCTAACTTTAATTTGAGTATATTTATTTAGCAGAGAAAAAAAATCTCATGTTAACAAATCAAGTTTTTTTTATTAGAATCCATCTGCAATGGATACTTTGCTTAACCTTTTGCCTACAGGACTGTTATTTCCTATAGAATTTTCCAAGGTTGGTGCATACAGATAGAGCGGTCTTTGACCATTCCTCTTTGCACAATCACTCTACATCATCCACAAGTCTGGCTCCTCTCTTATGATCTCTCGACAGTCCACCCAACAAGTTTTCTATTTAGACTTGGAAAACAGGCTGTAAACATAAAATAAACACATTTTATATAATAGATGTATATAAGACCTGAAAAGCGATCATTGTTTTTAAAAAGGTCATGAAGGTTTTGCAGCTCTAGACAAATTTTATTTAGTAACATGAAATGTCAAAAATGTCTCTTTAGCTAGTGAAGGTTGCTGACCCCCTAAGTTAGCATATATATAGTATCTAAAGGTTGTAACAAAGACTCGGTGACCCCAAGATGTCATTGCTGCAGTTGTCCGACAGTTCACACCTTACCACCCTGCTCACTGTGTGGTTGTAAGATAAATTTAAGTCCATGTCCAGCAAAGGGGTCAGTATCTATCTAAAATGATGCAACATAGAAGCTCTGATCAACTTAAAGTATGAATTTAAAAGAGCTTCAGATAGATTTATTTTAAGGCATTGCTAGGGGTACCAATAACTGTGCCGCCGGTTACTAAAAAACAACAGACTGTTTTTTGGCCACAGAATAAAAAGCTTCAAGTTAAATTGTGGACTTTTCTTCATTTAGTGAGATTAGGCTTTATCTTAAAAGCTTTTTACACATCTTCACCAGAACTGAAAATAAACGTGGCTGCTAGTGTAATTTTAGAACCGACCACAAAACACTGACGTTTAAACATTTCTATCTCACAGACTCTGTGGAGGGAATGGGAGGTGTGAATGTGGGGTGTGCATATGTAGGAGTGAGTGGATCGGAAGCGATTGCAGCTGCTCCATGGAAACCGCTTCCTGTATGTCCAAAAACCAGATGATATGTAACGGCAGAGGGGTATGCGAATGCGGGAGGTGTCGATGTATGCCTATGTACAGCGGCCCGACCTGCGAGGAATGCCCTGATTGCGTCAACGTTTGCCAGGAGCATGCTGCGTGTGTGGAGTGCCGAGCGTTTGGAACAGGAGCCAAGAAGGACACGTAAGAACAGATATTTAAAACACCTGGGCAGTATGAAAGGTTTTGTGTGCACTGCTGTACAGACAGTAGAACCGGTGACTTACTGAGGTCTTTAACTTCAGTCATTTTTAAACTAACTTGTCTATGTGCCTTTTCACCAGCTGTGACAGAGAGTGTGGCCACCTCGCTGTGAAAATGGTCGAGACAAAAGAAGAGCTTCAGGGAAGACTCTGTAAAATGAGGACCTTTGATGGCTTTTGCTTCTACTTTTCAAGGCTGCCCTCTAGTGGACAGGTGACTGTGTCTCGAGCTAAAGAGTGCTGATCAACCATCGTTCATGATGTCAAGTTGTAACTATTTTGGCAGCATAAACGTAATCCTCTATTTCCAGTATAATTACATGCCTTTTCTGCTTTCTGATAATAAGCCAGATGAACACGATACGAAAGAGAATGTCTAGAAATAAAAATGGGAACGTACGGCCATTCGTACGATAATGCGGTTGTTTCTGGTGGTGAGGCTGGTGCTGTGCTGGAAGCGAAGGTCTCTGGCCTGAAGTTGTAGCTCCTGGCAAAGTTCTGTCTTTTTCTTTTCTGTAAAACAAAATGGCATCACAGGAGAAATGTGTTATTACAGATATCAGCATTTCATACAAAGCTGCGAGCAAAAGTTTATGCTTCTAAGACTTTTTCACATTTTGTGTATAAGTATTTTAATTTAAGGTCAACACAAAGTGGAGCCAATGTGGAAAGAAAATGGTTCACATGGTTTAGTAAAAAAAAAAAATTAATAGTGTGTCGTGCATTTATACTCAGACCCTTTTAATCTAAAACACCTAAATAAAATCTAGTTCCTAACAGGACATTGCCGTCCACCAAAACCGACAAGCTGGACAGGCAGCATAAAGAGTAGAAAAGTAGCTAAAAGGCCCATGGTAACTTTGGGGGAGCTGCAGAGAATGACAGCTCTGGTGGGAGAATCAGTTGATAGAACAACCATTAGTTGAGCACCCCACGTATCTGGTTTTTATGGAAGAGTGGGAGGATATTGTTACAAGAAAGACAAAAGATGTAATGTTTAAGGTTTGCAACAAGCCATGTAGGGGAAAGGAAATCTATGGAAGAGAGTGCTCTGCTCAGAAAAGACCAATATTGTACGCTTTGGCCTACATTCAAAATGCTGCGCATCAAAATGAATACACCCTCGCCATTGCGAAACACGATGGTGGCAGCATCATGCAGTGGGGATACTTTTTTCAGCACGGACAGGGAAGCTGGCTAGAGTTAACAGGGGGATGTAGACAAATGCAGGGCAATTCTGCAAAAGGCCGCAAATGACTTGAATCATCTCCCAACAAACCACATGCAGCCAGAGCCACCGTAGAATGGTTTCGACCAAAGAGAGCTCATGTATTAAAATGGCTCAGTCAAAGTCCAGCCTAAATCCTATTCAAAAGCTGTACTCCAGGTGCTCTCCATCCAGTCTGACTGAGCTTTAGCTATGTAATAAAAGAGAATGTGCAAAAAGACTGTAATGAAAGGTGGCTCTACAAAATGTTGACTATTTTCCTTCCAACTAACTACTATGCACTGCTGTGCGTTGATCTATCACATAAAACCCCAATAAAATACGTAGCAGTTTGTGGTTTTAACTTGGAATAAAAAAAGAAAAGTTCAGGGGGTATAAATAAGTTGTATTTCTGGCTTCATAAGTGTATACATGCTGGTATATTTAAATGATGTATGAGTGACACATACAGTTACATGACATGTTTTGATTAACTTCACCATGTTCAGCTCTGATGAACTGCAGCTCAGTTTTATAATCGTCAACAGTTCCCTTGGCTACAAATCTGAGAACCAATCACCAGTCTTCATTGGAGAGACTTACTAACACTTACCAAATGACGTCACATTTCCCTCCTGATCAAACTTCATCTGTCAATTAAACGAGACAGGAAAACCATTATTGGCATTCAGAAACGGATGTAAACAGATGGAGACACCAGCTAACACACAAAACTTTAAGGTCTTGCTTAAGTTAAACAGTTGTGAAATCCAACAGTCTGAATGTTTTAAAAAAAAGAATCATCATGTCGAGTTTATCAGAAAAACGGAAGCAACAGTAGTAATGCCGGTTGAACAACTCTTCACAGAGTCGATTTTCTCACCACAACAAACGTTGGAGACACACTGGACAGAGGGGCATCGGTCACTCTGCTGCGCACAACGGACACTGGTGAAAGAAAAGCAAAACTGCACTATACACACAACACTTTATTCATTATTTGTATCAATTGTATTATTAATATCATCACATTTTATGTCCGTCCAAAAAAAAAGTATTAAATATTTGTATTTACAGATGAAAATGTTGAAATATTGTCGAGGTACTGGGTGCAGGTCATTTCACAAAGGAACCTTCTACCACTGGTCATCTCTTACCAAACATGTATAAGTTCATACCCTCTTTCATAACTTAGATTTTTATTACTAATAACCAGCAGGGGGTCTCTCAGAGTGGCTTAGGTTTGCATGAGGGACATAATCACTCATATTTAATAAGCGCCTACAGATCCATATGGGAATCAGAATCAGAATCAATGGAAAGTTTAGTTATATTTATAAATTGTAGAAATTAATACACAATGATCATTTAATTCTGCATTACATTTATTGGTTTTATGATTAATAATCTTGAAAACATATTAAAAAGCTGAACCATGAAGAGAAATAAACTGATATGGTAGGTACATGGGTGGGAAATACTTTAATAAAAAGGTATAAAAAGGAAACGAAGACATAAAAACCTGTTCTAGCTCCAACAGCTTAATTCCTTTAGAACTATAAACTGGCTTGTGTCCTGCATTAATTTATTTATCTCAAATACACAAAAACAACAATGAAAGACTTTCCATCAATAAATCAATCCAGACCCCTATAAGGTTCCACTAAAGCCTCGCTTATTAGAAATACAGTGTAGAGAAATGAAGTGTGCCCCAAGACTTTTACACAGTATTCTGTAGGCAAACATTGTTACTCCAATAAATCAATCAGATGGATTTGACTAATAAAAACAGTGGATTATTATGGAAGCGGCGAGGTTGTCTTTAATTCTACCCACAATGATACAGCAGTTAAGATGAGTTTTTAGTAAACAAATAGTGACAATAAATATGTTACATGCTGATGAACACATGATTTGGCAATGACTAGATCTGAGATCTGCTAAAAAAAAAAGAGAGGTGTTTTTAAAGTAGTTTCTGCTACATGAGACCTTTTAGACTCAACAAAAGTGTCACAGTTAGCTGTAATCAAAATGACTTTTAAGTCAAGTTATCTTAAAAGCTAATCTGTGTAAATCTTACCGGGCCAGGCTGCTCCTCCTCGCAGAAGGATCTCCTTCCTGAGCCCAGCAGACTGACACCATCTGTGCAGACCTCTTAATAAAACTGGCCCCTGGCAGCATGTGGATTTAGAGCCAACATCCCCGTAGCTCCTGCTGAGCAGCCCCACCTTTCTATCACCAGGTGGCACCGCTTGCTTCAGCCGGTGAGCAACTGAGGGTCCACTGTGGAGGATGAGAGTTTGATTCCCAGCAAATCGCGAGCACAGGGAGCTGAAAAGTCGTTTTGCAACAGACGACGTCCTGGAGTAGTTCACGCAGCTTCCCAGCAGCAGTCTGTGCAACTTTACATCCATGTCAACAACAACAACAACACAGACTGAAGGGAAAGACCGGAAAATGTTACAGCAACAATACACACAGGATGGCATCAGCCTCCATAATAAAGAGTCATGATGGAAATGCTTCAGTCATCTCCTGAGTGATCCAAACTTGTCTGAACTTAAGGCTCGCAGGCCTACGTTCAGTAACAAAGTGGGGGAAAGTCGTGCCAATGATAACTGTGGAGTAAACTCAGGTAGTGTACATGTTTGTACGGGTTCTCTAACCTTCCTCTCAAATGTTTTCACAATGTGCTCTGGACTTCCGCTTGTCTCTGCTAACTCTCCCCATTTACCGATTAACGTCCTGACGATAAACAAAAATACACCAGCAAGTTAAGCTGGACGCCTGCTGCGAACCGTCAGCTCTCCTGAGTGGAAACCTGAGTTCTGCTTCAGCCAGAAAACAGCCACCCCTCCATGCTAGCGTGAGACGAAAACAGGAGGGCAGAAGCAAGAGGACGCTCCACAATGCACCGCGGAGACCGGCGGGCGCTCAAAGATCGTCTCTGCTAAAGACGATCACTCTGTAGGCGCTGTCACTGAGATGTTAACATATTTGGTAGTTAGAAGCGCAAATACAATTTAAATGGTTATTTTAATTTTACCAGCTAACATAACTAAACATGTGACACTTTAGAGAAACAAATCATTCAGATTGTTGTTTCTATGTGCGAGTACAGTAGTGATGACCATATTTGGATTTCCAATAACAGAGGACACTTGGCCGAGTCCCATGCCAAGACTGGCATTCAACAAAAATCTGAAATAGTGTTCTGAGAAAACAACAATGATTTTCTTTTCAATTTAATAATAGTAAAAAGACAATAAGAAAGTGTATACTCCAATCCTGTGTACAGTTTTCATCTTCATTCTCCTCAGTCAATTTATAGATTAACGCTTACTCTCCACATCACTATTGTAGTTTTTATGTCCATGTGGACATACAGGATGTTTGCCAACTGAATCTTTACATAGTATTGCATGCATTTATTACCACTAGTCAAATGAATTATGTTGGTCCTTTTAAAAACGAAGAAAACCGGGAATTTATTTTTCAATTTATGAAATCCCCTCGGGCGTCCTGGACAGCATATGAAAAGAGGACATGTCCAGGGAAAAGATGGTGGTTGGTTACCCTAAAATTATTTAACACTGTTGTCTATGTTTCTAGCACTAACATAAACAAACAAACAAACAAAAAAAACCCACAAACCTTAGGAGCAAACTTACAGGGTTTTGACAAAATATCTAGCCTAAGTCTAAATCATGGCTGCACAGCAGTGACTCAAACCATCCATTTCTCAGTCCATGTGGAGTTCACATCGAAGTGTGTCCATCAAGTCTGTGAAGAAAAATACCCAAACATATGTGGCCCACACGCACATGCTACATTAGGAGAAGTTTTGTTGCGTAAATGAAATTTACAAATTTCGAAAAGTTTCTCTCAATCAGTCTTTGTAACATTCGATTTGTTGAAGTGGCGTGTGCGCAGGCGCGGATCTTTTTTTTTTTTTGTCAGCATCAGCATCCCTCGGTCAGCTGGATGCAGATATAACCGGAAGGATGCTGCGGGTTGGAGGAAGTCGCGCGGGTTGTGTCGTTTGACGTCGTGTCCGACTTTCTTTTATTCATTGTAACACATTGCGCCTTTCCCCTCTCTTTGTTAAATAACCTTATTTCCGCCATGTTCCCATCCTGTTACTCCAAACCTGCAGACAGCGGAGGGAAGCGGAGCTCCGTCGCCAAGCTGCTACTCGGAGTGTTCGTGGTGTACATGCTGCACACCGCCTGGCTGCTGTACGGCTTCCTCAACACCAAGCCCTGCGATGAAGACAGAGGAGATCCCTGCATTACTTCCTACCTGACAGCTAAACCCAGACTGCAGGTTTGCACAGGGCTTTGTTTGTTTTTTTCACAATGAAAAATATATACAGAAATCAGGCTGAAGATTTTAGCACAAAACACAACACTCTTAATCCACTTATGTAACATTTCTCTTCATGAAGCTCATAATCAAATATGAACAAAATTATACATTTAACTTGATCTGTTTTTCAGACATATAATTAATTTGAAATAAATAAATAGACTAACAAATATTATCTATAGATATCTAATCTATAATAGAATAAATATAGCTTTTATCCACAAAATGTATACAATGTCTGATTAAGTTATCTCTGCACTGTACTGATAACATTTTCCCCATTTAATAATCAGTCTGACTTCATCTCCCATGAAATTTGTATGTATGTTTTTGCTTCAAAGGAGTCTTGCATTTCTTTAGTTTTGAATAATTTTTTTCACCATGTACCCTCTTATGCAGATGAGTGTCTTTACCTGCCTCGTACCAGATAACAGCCAGCTCACCCTCGCTCTAAGAGTAGACTCCTTTGACCCCCGCTCTACGTTTGAGAGGTGGGTTTGACGCTGTGAACTACAGTTCTTTGCTAAAGTATTCATAGCCGTGTAACTTTTTCATAATTTGCAAACTGCGCATTTTAATGTACTTTATTGGGATAGTATGTGATAAACCAACACAAAATGATGCTTATCTGTGAGGTGTAAGGAAACTGATGCATGGTTTTAACATTTCCGTGCAAATGAAAATCCTAAAATTGTGGGATGCATTTGTATGCAGCTTTGAATGAACATTTTATAGAGCCACATTTTGCAGCAATTCCAGCTGCAAGCCTCTGCTGACTTTGACAGCCAGAGACTGAATTTCGGCCCATTCTTTGTAGCTAAATAGCTCAGCAAAAATCAATTTTCAAGCCTTTTAACATATTCTTTGTTGCATTTAGATATGGAATGTAAATATGCTTTCATCTAAACCATTTCATTGTATCCACTGGCCATGTGGTTAGGTCTGTTTGAAGGTTAACTTCTATCCCAGTCTCAATTCTATTGCAGCCTCTAACTGGTCTTCTTCTAGGATTGGCCTGTATCTAGCTTTCTTCATCCTGCTATCTGCTCTGACCATCAAAATAAATTAAAATCCCCATATCAAGATCCTATCACCACCATTTTTTGGTAGAGAAGTTGTGCTCGGAGTGATATGCAGTGTCTCGATCTGGGTGTAGTTTTGGTCTCAGCTGACCAGAGCACATTCTTTAATTGGTTTTTGTTAACAAGACTTTAAAAATGACTTCTTCTGTCCTTCTTTTAGGAATGGCTTCTAATGGCCACTCTTAATGTGTACATTTGTGCATGATGTGTAGTTGTCCTGTTAACTGATTCTCCCACTGTAGCTGTGGATCTTTGCAGCTCCTCCAGAGTTACTCTGGGCCTCTTGGTTGTTTTTCTAGCAAAGGCTTCCCAAGCCTGTCAGGCAATTAGTTGCACTGGATTTTTATTTTTGGGTGTCAGAGTAAAGGGGGCTAATTTTGAATTCATGCGACTGCACAGAGGATTTTATTAGTAAAGTTTCTTCCTTCCCCTTCATTACTTTGTGTCGGCCTATCATATAAATAGGATCAAAATCAAATACACTGAAGACTGCGTTTGTAAAGACACAAGAGATAAAAAAGTTCAGGGGGTGCAAATACTTTTATCCAAAACTGAGCACTTTGTGTGCATAAACACATGTTTGTTTTGTTTTTTAAATTAAAATAAATCCGTGTCCCACAAACAGCAGGATGTCTCCATGTCTCCCAGACAGGTGAGCGTCTCTCTGCCAGAGGAGACTCGGAATAATGGCTCTCTCTATGCCGTTGTTTATGTTCACAAAGCTGGTGTTTCACCCCTGGAGGACAGGAGAGAAGTCCACTACACTGCTCATCTTACCACATACATAACTCCTCCACACACAGAAGGCAAGAAGGGCACAATGAAGGTATCTCCTGATAACGGTGTCTATAAAACTGTGTCCCAGTTCAACCCCAAGTCACTGTGGCTTTGCTAGAAATCAGATATGTTTGTCTTTCCACCCGAAGCCTGGATCTGAAAGTCCTGTATTGCACTGGAGACCGCACCTGTCCATCACTGTGATGTCAGAGGAGTTCACCTTCAACAAGGCGGGGCTTCCCAGTGACGTGCGACGCTACATGAGAGTGTAAGGGAGCACCATGCTGTTTAATGCAATGATGGAAGACCAGAGCATCAAAAATTGAGCTTTTAATGTTAAAAAATATATAAATCCTCAACATTACATTTTTATTTAGCTCTGTAAACCAATAGTTCTTAAAGCAACGCTTTAGTCTTCACATCTCGGATGACAAACCCAGTACAAAACTGGATCACAAGATTTAGTTTAGTCACAAATATACAGAAAGACAGGTGACATAAAAATTTAAATCTTTCTTAAATAGAAACCAAATCAAACGGCACAAGCTAAGCCAGGATCCCAAAAAATAAAAAATAAAATCTTGATCACGTAAAAGTACAACAACAATAAAGTAAAGCACATTAGAGAAACAATTAGATAAAAAAAGAAAATCAGGAATGAAAGGCAGGCCATGAAACAGATTAATGCTGAACATGAATTGACCAATACAGAGACGTCTATAGGACAAGACAGAAATCCCAGAATTAACTAGATATAGATCCCTAAACCCCTGCAAGTTTTTTATCCCCAAGAAATTAAATAAAACAAAAAAGAATGTGAAAAAAATTCAGATTAAAAATAAAATAGGTATCTCCCAAATAGAACAACCTTTTCAGTTTATACTTGAATACTTTCTCGAGTCTCTCACACTTTCGTAGTACCTCCCTTCTTTTTCTTCTCTGCTTGCAGTTCTCAGGAGGGCAGACGGATGATGTATCTGCCTCTGCTGCTGGTCAATGAGCTCAGCTGCAGAGTCAAAGACCTCATGGTGGGTGGGCGGACTGCACAAATTCTTAAAAGATCAAACATGCAGGGTTTTCAAATCAAACTGAGGTAGCTGCACACCCTTGTCTTGGCAGGAGATCAACAACAGCAGCGTGCAGCTCCCTCTGACTGTATCCTATGAAGGAATCTCCTTGAGGACTTTCAGGTTCTGGATCCATCTGCACGATATCGTTTATTCCCTACGACAGTTTGGTGAGCGGAGATACAAGTTGTTGTTTTTTTTTAAGATATAAAATTGGCTGTTGATGCAGCTGAAATCATTTGCAGGTATATTAGCTGTGGTTTCTAAGTTTAATTAAATCTGTTTACATTTTATATAGGTTTCACTGAGGGGAATGTTGATGAGATTAAAGAGACTTTAATAGGATCCAACCTTTACCTGTTGGTGCTGACTGCACTCATCACATCTCTACAAGTAAGGGCACACTATATAGATGTAAAATAATCCTTTTGTCAGTGTATTTCATACACTTTGAACTTGTTTAGATTTAATCCTGTTGCAATAAACTTAAGTTTATTGTTTATTAACTTTATAAAAATACATTTTATAGGAAAGAATATGAACTTTCCTTTGACTCCATAGATTTGTTTGTTTGTCTCCTTCATAAAGTCCATCAAAGTTTGTTGTAAAGTGGCAAAATGAGAAAATGTTTAAGACGCATAAATATTTTTGAAATGAACTGATGGGTACTTCTCAGAATTGGTATTTTGACTTTTACATGCTCTTCAATAGACATGTGATATCCAAATGTATTAGAAGTGTAGCTATTTTAATTCACAATAATTACTTTTTAATTTGCAGCTTATTTGTGAATTTCTGGCTCTGAAAAATGACATAAGTTCATGGAGGAAAAAGAAGAGCATGGCGGGAATGTCGAGGAAGTCAGGTCATTTCTATGACTTATTAGAGACATTTCTTTAACCAAACATTGACTGTAAATGAACAGCTAAGTCGTTTTCTCCGTCCTGTTTCCAGTTCTGTGGCGCTGTCTTGGCACTTTGTTGATTTTCCTCCATCTGCTTGAGGAGACCAGTCTACTGGTGCTCCTTCCTGTCGGGCTGGGAGCATGTGTAGAGGTACTCGCTGTAACTACTTCCTTCAAACTAAGACTAGTTAAATCACAGTAAAAACAGTCTGAACTTATTAATCCTTCATCCCACCAGGTGTGGAAGGTGTTTAAAGTGTTTAAAATTCAGCTAAGCAAGAGGTTTCATGTGAGTGTGCAGGTTTGGCCTTACACTAATTCATGTACAAATGTTTTGAGCCTTTGGAAGCCCCAAACTGCCTCTTATCTCACTGTGCAGACAAACAAGCTGGATGAAGAGGAGCGAAAGACGGTGGAGTATGACACGCAGGTACTCGCGTTATTTAAATAGTCTCTCTAAGCTCAGAGTTAACCATCTGCCTTGAGCTTTGTTTCATCTGAATAATTTGCGCTTTCCCCTTGCAGGCCTCCAGATACTTGTCCTACTTGGTCTATCCTCTGTGCATCAGCGGAGCCGTTTTCTCTTTGGGCTACTTACGCCAAAAGAAGTGAGCTCATTCAGAGATTCAGCTATCTGCTTTGATAGACAAATAAAAGACAGCTAATTAGAAAACATCTAAGCGCTTCATCCCAGTTTTTACATTTGCTCTTTCGTAAAGTAATGAAGCAATTTAGATGGTCAGGTTAAAATCAGAATTGAATATTTTGTGAATATAAGTAAGATGTCAGTTTACCAAACAGACTTTTCATTTGTTGTACAAGTCTGAGGAAGAATGAGTGATCATTATATTCACAGTAAACTGTGCTATGTTGACAGTTACTATTCCTGGCTGGTCAACACCCTGGTTACGGGTAAGTTTATTTACATTTCTCCACAAACTGGCTCCTCTAAATCAGATCTTTATGTCTACCAGTAATACGTTTTCTAGATACATGTCTTGTGTAGATGTGTTGTGTACATAACCTATCTGCCTGTATTTTCCTCAGGTGTGTATGCACTTGGCTTCTTATCTATGGCTCCTCAGCTCTTCATCAACCACAAGGTCTGACAGATATCATGCAACATACTATGTCTAAATGATGGTGATGTTTTACAGTGCTTTGCATAAGAATTCATACTTATTTAATGTTCTTGTCACTTTACAACCTCAAACCTATTTTCTTTGGATTTTATGTGATAAACCCTCCACTTGGGAAGTGGAAGGAAAACAACACCAAGTTTTACATTGTAGGTGCGGTGTTAAAAGTAATGTGTAGTATTACTTTTCATCCACACATACAGTTTGCTTTATGGGCAACATAAATGCATCTGTATTTGATCAAAGCACCTTCTTCTTTTTCTTTGCTGTGTTTGCTGTGCCCCTTACATGGATTGTGGCAAACATAAAACATGCTTTTTTTATTGCTTTCTGTGGATTTCTGCAGGTCCTCCAGAGTTACTAGAAACCAACTAGGCAGTTGTTTGGATTCAATTTCATTAGGCGAAATGCAAGTGCAAGGTCACAGTTTTTTTTAGCTTTTTATTTGTATTTTTTAAATAAAACTATTTAAATTCGTCTTCATAACTGTGCCCTATGTTGTGGTTGTCTGTCTTACTTAAACAATCACCTATGGTTTCTGACTTGAATTAAAATCCCATAAATTGAATCTTGTTTTTAAGGTTTATTTAAGGTGCAGCGCAAATAATAAATAATCAGGAAGTCCTAGTAAAATACATGGAAGTTTGTGCTTGTTACATGGCAGAATGTGACAAAATTCAAGAGATATGAATACTTTAGGAAGGCACTGTAAATTACCGTCAAAACACAAAACTAACATTTTATTTCTGTGTATCAGTTGAAGTCTGTGAGCCACCTGCAGGGGGTAGTGTTGATGTACAGAGTGAGTGCCTCCCTCATTTACTATTACAAAAACATACTGGTTGTGATGGCCAAAGTGATGCGCCATTGAAATTGAACTCTGAGCACAATGAGATGTTTTAAAAAGCTTTAAATAATCTGCTTTTCTCACCAGGGGGTGAACACACTGATTTCAGATCTGTGCTCGTGCGCCTCCTTCTTCTCCTCATCTGTTGCTTTCACCTCCCCACATCAGCTGTCCTGCTTCAGAGATGAGCTCCTCTTCCTCCTGTACCTCTTCCAGCGAAGGTAAGACAACACTGATGTGACTGAGCACAAACACAAAGAATAAATGTAGAAGAGTCAGAAATCCAGTAATAATATACCAAAACTCCATATGATTAAATTATTATTGTATATTAATTTCCTGTTGTCCTGTGTGATTTTCACCAGACGCTGTGCTTCAACACCAAAAAGAAGAGAGACTGTTTCTAAGAAAGTGAAGACCCAGTGAGTGGATAACAAACAGATGCATTGAAGAACAAATGGACACAACACCGCAGGCGGCCCATCTCTGTATAACAGGGACTGATTTACCTCGAAGATGGGAACAAAGAACCTCCACCTCTTCTAACACTCCACTGCTGTATTTGCAGAGCTGATTCTTTTGTTTTTTTTAGCTAAACTTTCATTTTACTGCTGCAGAGAGTGAACACAATCATTTAGAGCGGTTTAATTCTTAGTTGCTTCCCAGTTCCATAATTAGCTTCAGTTCACCTCCTGCAATGTTATTTTGCTGTGCTGTTGTAGCTAACAGATCAAGTATTACTTAAACAATCACTTTTGATTTCTGACTTGAATAAAAATCCCATAAATTGATGTTTTTAAGGTTTTATTTAAGGTGCAGTGTAATTAAAGTTATATTCTTTATTATTTTAAAGTTTGTATGTATCAGTAGAATATTTAACATGCTTGTTCCAACATTTATCTGAAGTTATTAACACGGTGGAACCATCAGAGGAAAGGGGAAACATTCTGGATTTACCTAAATGCAGCAGCTCAGTACTTTATCACCCTCTCTATTTGGACTGATCCAAAGTAAAATAAAGTCCTGTCAGAAATGATGGGACCTGGTTGCAAGTGAATGTGTATGTTAGATGGCTTTACAAACTTTACGAGCTTTAGAAGATTGGGGCTAAGGAGGGAGTTTTGCTTTTATCTTCTACTGCAAATTAGAAATAAAAATTGTAACGCGAAAAGATGAAACATGATTCCAGCCAACTTCACCTTCAAATCATGGAGCACTTACTCTGTGTGTAAGATGGGAAGTCAAACCTCTTTCTTTTTAGTCTTGTTGGCAGCTAGTTCTTAATAGCTGTGATACAAGTCATACTTTGCTCCACAAGTTCATATCCAGACAAGGAAACTCAAAATTCAATTGACCTTAGTTGCTGTTTTTGTCCTTGTTGGAAGTTGCACATTTCTGTTTCTCATATGTTGTTGCACAATTACAGGCCTGAGTAAACAGCTGATATAATGCAAGCAGCAGGTCCGAAGATGTGTCTATGAAAAGTTGATCAAATCACAAAGAAGACGTTAAAGCTTATGTTTGCTTCAACTGATTGCAGTTGGAGGAATTTAAGTGGGATTTTGACTGCAACCTTCAGGTACATTCCAACAAGGGATCAGTAAACGAATCATAAATAATGTGGCACATTTTGTAAGTAAAGTTATGAAAAACATCTGTCTAATAAAATAGTGCTATAGCTTACAACATTTTTGTTATTTTTTCTTAGAAATCCATGTTTTTAGTATCCTTTTTTCTAAAATTACAGTTGAGTTAAGCTGCTATGTTCTTAACTCTCACACTTTAAATCGCTCAACTCATTCAGTTTCCTTAAATTGTTTTAACAAGAAATCTGAACAGAAGTTGTTATATGTTGATAAAAGAATTATCTAGATTGTATGCCTACTCATACTCTTTAAAAACAGTGACATTTTTTCTCTTTTTCAGGGCTATAAAAACTAATTGACATCATTCTGTTCTTCAGCCATGGTTTTGAAGGTCTGTCATTGTTCTTGATTCATATTCCCGGCTTAGCTAATTTGGTTGTGTGGTGTGTGGCAGCCATTATATTCAAATGCTGCTGAGTGGAGGGACACATGAGGACTTTAAAAGGGTTCTGAGCCAGATTTAATTCGAAGGAGGTAATGTTCTTGCTCTTGCCACACTGACTACAAAAAATATTTCTGTTCCTCTGGAATGTGCCGTATATTATCATTCATTCATTCATTCATTCAAGAAGACCAGAGGAAACTGTGCCAATGTGTAAAAAGAAAATGCCAAAACACTGAGATGTTTCTACTGTAAAATACCTTTTTTGCAGTGCAAACATGAACACAATGCAAAATGATTATAGAGGCAAAACAGCTGCAAAGAGATTGATGATGCTTTGACAATGGATTGCAAAAGGACAGAGCTGGAGACAAAAAAAGAAAGTTAATGAGCTATATGCAGAATTTTCAATGTTCTTTTTTTTATCATATTGGCACAAATTACTTTTGTTTTCAAAATACCCTGGGAAACAAAGACACGGGAATATGTTTTAAGGGTATCAGAGTAAATGGGTGAATATAAGTGCACACTGCACTCTTCAGATTTACTAGTTTTGTGTTAACCCTGTATCATTTTTTTGGTTTCCTTTCTCAACAAGTAAGTTCATGCATTTGTGTTGGTCTATCCCATAAAATCCCAATAAAAATGTATTAAAGTTTGTTTTGTAAGTTTAGGTAAAGGTTCTAAAGGAAAAAACACCTGGGCCTGATTATGTAATGGATGGATGGATGTAAGAGATCGCATGTAACAGATCACCTACCAAGAGAACAAAATAGAATGTGCATGTCTGTGTGGGAAGGAGACAATTTTTCTGATTGGTTTCTTAATTTACTTACATGTAAAAGAAATGAACATCCGCATGACATTGCTTTCACACACACCTTCAGGACATAATCTCTGGGTAAATTCTTGAAAAGTGTGTTGTTCATGTGTGTTTGCGGTGTAGCAAATGTAACTGCCACTTCGTTCTATTAAAACAAATATGAGAGAAATGAGACTGACTTGTCTGGTGTGAATTTTATAATCACAAAAAGTAAACTATTAATACCTTTTAAAGGTCAGATAGGTCATTAAAAAGATGTATGAAAATGTAAAATGTTTTTAAAGGTATCACTACTACTTGTCAGTGTCAACTATACCAAAAGCTTTCACTTACGATTTGAATCATAACCCTTAGGCTGTCTTGAATTCAACGCTTTGTGCTGCAAAGTTTCACCAACTGAAAGTTAGACAATAGCATAACACTGTCAGCCTGTGACTGACAGCTGGTGCATACAAGGCAAGTATCTATGAAACCACAGCCAACATCGAGGAATGTCCTTTACAGTGAGGCAACATTTGGCTTGGTGCCACGATGAGGGTTGATGTGGGAGGATCTGCTTCAGCTGCTGGCTTTAAAGCAAACACCTGAAACTACACAACACACACACACACACACATACAAGGACACACACAAGGAGCTGAACACAGCAGGTTTGACCGCAGACTGCAAACTTTAACATAAAAAGATGTTACTTAGCTTTGTGATCCTCCTCTTCCTCTTCTCTCCAGGTATGTGAGCAAGCCTCTGAACAATTATTTACTTTTAATCACAAAGTAAAAATGACTTAAGTCAAGAAGTGTTCAAGTAGGAATGAGAAATAATCCTCATAGACGACTGTAACAGCTGCACAGAATGCCTTCTGAAGAGAAGAATTTACTGTAAAATGCAGGATGGTTGATTGCAGGCAGGTTGGGTAAGTTGCTATCAGCAAACTGGACTTTTCTTTTTTTACTGGAACTTTTAAACCTGTCTGACAGCCTAAGGTGGGCTAGAAGATCTCAAAAAGCAGCACGTCATGGTCAGAAATATCAGAACAGTTTAGAAGCAAAGTCACTGACAGCTATCAGTCTGGAAAGCGTTATAAAAACCTTTTCAAGGCTGTAGCACTCCAGGGAACCACGCCGAGAGCCGCTATTCACAAGCAGGGAAAACGCCAAACAGTGGGGAACCTTTCCAGGAGTGGCTGGACGAATTACTCCAAGAACACAATGACAACTCAAAGAGGAGGTCACCAAATGATCCAGAGGTTGATTAGGATAGCATTTACCACAGAATAAATCTTTCAGTGCGGAAAGAGGTCTTCAATACAATTTAAAAATGTATGCATTACATGAAACGTGTACTTAATATTGAGTATGTGCCACTACTTACTGGATGTCTTTAAAGCAAGTGCATTTTTGAAATGTAAGTTTTTGTTCTTCCTTTGCTCAAGCTCCATCTTACCAGAACATCTGCCAACAGTTGACTGGGGTGTTTTAGAGCAACTTTGCTCAGCAATAGATTCATAGTTTTTGAAAATACAACAGTGAACATGACTGGTCGGGATAATTGCATGTATTCTAAGTAAAACACAAATTACTGGATGTTTTCTGACTGGAATCTAGAAGTCATAGACTAAATCATTTTGTTGGTAATTTAGCAGATCAGGGCTCAGATGAATTAGTGTCATCTTTGGCTGTACACTTCAAGCTTGCGAAACTTTCAGTTTACATTTACCTGTTTAAATTCGTTAGATACTTTGCGTGTTTTATAACTCCAATTTACTTTAGCAGGTTAAATTGACTGCTTTATTTACAATTTACAATTCTTGAGTTATCCCTCACGTCTTGATATTTTGCTTCCAAACAGCCAAATTTTCTCCATACCCTTTTTCAGTATTTCTAAGGTTTTAGGAAGTTTTTCAGTTTTTTTTCTCACAATTTCAGTTCACTGTATAGAGATATTTTTTTATTAATTTTTTAAGCCACTCATACAGGTGCTGGAAAGGCTCCTTAGGTTAAAGAATGAAACAGTGTTGTGTCGACGCATATTACACAACAAAGAATTAAATTTAAATGGGAAAGTAGCGCACTTTGTTATAGGCAGCCTTTCAAACATAACATTTTGTCCATGTGAGGTTGACTCTATACAGATACTAAAGATATCAAATATTTTAAGCCACAATTTACCCTTTAAGCAGGTACAAATTGATTTTAGATAGTTTTTAGTTGAAAACAAGGCTTTAACTTAATCAAATGAAGAATTTGGTTTCTCACCAGCATCAGCTTTCCAATAATTAGAATTAGAATTATCATGTTAAAATAAGAAAACATAAAGTTTACTATGAACAGAGATTTCTACAGTGGGCAGGCTTTAAGGCAGGTAAGGAACAAAAGGACAGAAGGAAGGAACAAAAGGACAGAAGGAAGGAACAAGGGAAAAATGAAAAAAGAGGGGAATGAAAGACTCAAGGAATAAAGGAAGTCAGGATATAGACAAGGATGGAATGAGGTGGGACACATGGAAGAAAGGACTGAAAGAAGAGTGGTAGGAGACAAGGAAGGATCCAAGACAGAGAAAGACCCGCAGAGAGATAGGGACCTCAGGATAGGGCATAAAGTCTATAAATACAAGTGTTTTTTAAATGTTCTTATTTTTTCCCTAGACCTGGAAAACACTAACATAGAACTCCAGACTGTATTACTTCATGCTTCTTTACTTCAAGATGCAACTTTCGGAGCATCTATCCTGCTGTGGATAGAACCATGCTGTTTTTTCAAAGAAAATGAAGCCCACTTTCTGCCAGGTTCAGGTTCAGGTACAGGTACAGGGAGATGATGGAAAATTAATTAAACAAAAATAAGATCAGTCCACGAAGAAACTAGGAAAGACCTTCAGAAAGCCTGGGGATCTATTGAACAAAGTCACTTTAACAACTTCAAGCAAGGCGGACTTCTTGGAAACAAAACATAAAGAAATCAGGGATGACTCAGGATTTGTTTACAGCTTTTATATAATCAGGTGTGACAGCTGGGAGGAGAGCTGTCAAACCAGACAGAGGGAAATGTACAGTGAATGGATCACATGTGATGCATCCAAACTCCAAGTGCAGTTCTTTAGATTCAGAATGTAACTTCTCTTCTTTTTTAAGGATATAGTTCCAATTTAAGTTTGAACTGAGTTTATTTAGATGTCAGGATTAAATTGTCACATTTATTCATGAATCTAATAACGATGAAGGCGAGCAGAACTATGAACTGTGAGACAAAGAACATCGAAACTCCTAATTAAACGAGAAAGCCTGACCAGTTTTGGCATTGCTGTTTATGATTTCAAAGAACTTCTACGTTTCCATATAATTTTGACCCTCTTTAAGCACTTGTTTAAACAAACATTAATTTCTAGAGACTTTCACTTTTCATGAGACATTGCAGATAATGATGGATGGGGGGGGGTTACCCATTCATTAAATGTTGAAATCAGCCTTAAATGAAAATCTGCTTCAATATGAAAACCTGAATTCACTCAAAAATTGCTTTAAAGCGCCACTAACAATATCTCCATGTTGTAATGTGTAAGAGCCTTCCTGGAACAAATGTTATCACTTCATCTTTAGCCTGACTTCAACTCTGGTTTCTCTTCAGTAACGTCTCTGAAGTGTTACGTGTGCAGCTCCTCCACCACCAATGAAGAATGTAACCAGAACAATCAGGACTGTCAGCAGCCGCTCGACACCTGCATGACCATCGTGGACACTTTGGGTAATAAACCAGACACTGCTGCAGCTTTCTGCGCCCGTTGATTCCAACCCTTTGAACCTTTTTGCCATGTCACAACTTTCAGATTTCATCACATTTTACAGGTATTGGCATCATTAAGACAAAATAGAGCATCATTGTGACGTGGAAAGAAAAATGTGGTTTTTGAAATATTTTACAAAAAAAAAAATCAGCCCCCCCCCCCATAGCTGGCAGACTCTTTAAATTCACTAGCTTTGCACATATGGAGACTGAATTTTGTTTTTATCTCTTTTTTTGTTGCAAAAATGAATCAAGCACAGTCAGGTTGGATGGAGAGCCTCTCTGAACATCAATTTTTTAATTTGGCCACAGATTCTTACCTGGATTTAGGTCTGCATTTCGACTGGAATATTTATTGCTTTGATGTGGTTCTCACTCCTGGTCCCCCAAATGATTGGATGACCTCACCATAACATCAGTTACTACAGAAACCTGTTTTTGCAGCAGGGAAACAGCTGAACAATGCAGGACAGTAAGTCCATCTGCCTCGTTCAAAAATTTTGCACCATCTAACAGGTCTCCATTAAGGATTGCTTCATCCAGCTCTCATCTATTTGGACCAGTTTCCTCGTCTCTGCTGAGGAATAGCATGCACAAGGCATGTTTGGGTAATTCTTTGAATTTTGTGCACTTTTTGTGTCCCACAGGTTTACCGCAAAGATTTTTCATCTGAAGAAATAGAATGAGCTATGTTCCTATCCATCATAATACATAAACATATTTTAAAAAAAATGTTTTTAAAAGTTGTATGGGTTTCTAATGAGTAGAGGTCAACCAAATAAACATGTCAAGCTCAATATTTCAACATTGTTGCATGCAAACAAATTTTTTTTTGTGTGTGGAAAAAGCTAATGGTTGTCTTGGAAAAAATATAAATTAATTTCTTGTTTTTCTCATGTTATTTGCTGTTCCATACACTAGCTAATATAGACTTACGGCTACTTTTATTTAGAATCTTCAAACCCCATAACATTTAACCTCGTAACAAAAAACAAAATTAAAATGACCAAAATGACAAAAATATTCTTAATAATGTTTGAGATTTTATTTTTATGGTTATTAAGGTGTATAAATATAGTTTTTCAGAGGTACAAAAACTCCATCAGATGCCATGTTCAGAAACAATTTTGTGTTGGTAGATTTATCAGTAACCAGAGACGCCAAAGTGCACCGAATTCAGAGAATGACCCATTAAACTGTTTTTAGCATGATTTGCAGTGTTTTTGCAGTGATTTGTAAGGTTTTCGCCTTATGTGGTCCCTTCCATGGCTTAGGGCAAACTGCAACAACACTTTCAACAAAGGCTTTCTTCACGCCACTCTTGCAGAGAGGCCAGATTTACTGAGTGCACGATTCATCCTTGTCAACAGATTTTCCCAACCCGACCAGTGGCCATCAAAAAAGCGCTCCTTGCCTGGATGGTCAGTTTAGGTAGATGGCCATACATCTTCAGATGATACATTGAACAGTACTCAGTGAGATGTTCAAAGATTGGGATATTGTTGTATAACCTAACCCGGATTTAAACTTTTCCAGTTTGCTCCTTCTTCACAATGCTGTTGGTTCACTATTATTCTCTAACAAACCTCCAAAGGCATTCATAGAACTGCACTTGTTCTAAGATCTATTTGCACTCAATTGGATCTCTTTTGTCATTTAGATGAATTCTAAAGGTGCTGGGTTGCTATGAATTTGATTTATTTTTGGATTGTGGGAGGAAGCTGGGGTACCCGGAGAGAACCCACGCATGCACAGGGGGAACATGCAAACTACCAGCAGATTCGAACCCAGGACCTTCTTGCTCCTAGGCAACCATTGTACAGCCCCACCTGCTCTTTCCTTGTACATAATTAAAGCTAATGAATTACTTTGTGTCGGACTATCACATAAAATCCCAGTAAAATAAATTGAGGTTTGTGGTTTTAATGTAACGTAAAAAATATTAACCGGGCAAAAATCTGCACAGTATAAGTATACGTTTGTGTGTATGAGAAAGTGGCTTCATAGTAATAGGTGCATGTGTGCATTTGTTGTTCAGGTTACATGAAAGCCATCGTGAAGCAATGCGCCAGCAGCGCCACATGCAAAGGGGCAGCCTCGACCGCCTCAGTGAACGCAGACGGAAACGGAAACACAGTCAACTGCTGCAACTACGACATGTGCAACACTAGCGCAGCAGACTCTGTTCACTCTCACACAGCGCTGCTGCTTTTAACTGTAGGTGTTTTACTGCTGATGTCGCACTAAGGTCAGTCAGAGAAAAACACCAAGAATCATGTAAATACCTGTAAATCTATAAAGTCTGTTGAAAAGATTTATTTAATATATATATATATATAAATTCTGAGATTCATTACAAATACAGCTGTAAAGTTTGTTAAACATCCTTCATGCCTTATTTATGACAAAAATACTCATTTAAATGGGAACATGACATAAAAACTACTTGCAACTGAATGAAAATGTTTAAATCGGACCGCTGAAAATAAAAACCCAACTGATTTCGATTTCAACATTGTTTTATTTTTCCTCCTATTTAACAAGATGGCAGATTCAGCCGAGAAGAGAAAATAAAAACCAGTGTTTACCATTACGGGTTCTGTACAATTCATCAGTGATACACACCAGTATAGCTTACAATATACCAACATGAGCAGAATTACGCAACAACACTGAGATAAAATAGATTGTTTTTGATGATTCTTTTTTTGTATTTTTTTTATAAGCATATGCTTTGAAGTATTTTAATCCATATCAGACCCAGATGTTTGATCACATTTCATTGCTGGTTAAACATGAGAGTAACATCTGGGTTTATTTGGATTCAATCCATCAAACCTAGTGCTTTTTTCTTTTAGGTGCTGTGCAAATATGCTCTTCTCCTTACCGGTATATCATGCTACACCAATACGGTGGCCAGGATGTGTCGTACAGCTGCAGGTGATCAGCAGAACGAGTTCCAGTCCACATTTTCTCATGGTTATGTTTGTTTACCTGGAGACTGTTGCTAGGAGGGGCATTCTTTAAAAGTGTTGCACCTGACAGAAACAAGGGATTCACAAAGCTTCCAGGTGTGGGTTTGGTTTTGGCCCAGCAAAGTGCAGGTTTGGTGCCACTGAAAGGGTGATTGGACACATGACAGTGCGACGCGGGGTTTTGTGTGAGGAACAACTGTAGTGGGAGTAAATATCAGGGGAGAATAAGGAGGAGTAGATGCCTTACTTACATAAATAGTTTAAGTCTAACTTAATTCAACATTTTTGCTCATCCCTCTTCCTGGGATTGAAATTACAGGAAGAAGACCGTCACAGCTAAAAAAACAAAACAAACAAAAAAAAAGTACAAAAACATGGAGCCAGCCAAGAAAAAGAAAAGCTGAAAGTGTCCTGGAAGTTGTGGGTGTCACCTAGACAGAGTTGAATTCTTCACATTTAGAGTCTTTAAAACCAGCTCAGAGAGGAGCGGAGGAAGACCGGTGAGAAGCACAAGTCAAACAGAGGCATAGGAAGAGGACAGTGTGCCGTATTTCCAGAAAGTCCTGAATGTTAAATTCCTGTTCCTCCCTCTGTCTCCTCTGTAATTTGAGTTTATAAATAAAAGCTGGTGAGACAGAGGAAACACAGGAGAAGACTGCAGGCTGCTGTTCCAGAGCAAACCCTGTCTCTCTTGTTGAAATGTCCATATAAAGCAGAATTTGTGACAGAATCAGAGCAGAAAATATCTCTGAGGTCTGACATGCCTGGTTTCTGTTTTAGCTGATTGGAGAGTTCAAAACTGGGCTCAAAACTTATGATCAACATCAACAAAACAGAGAGATGGCTGCTGGCTGAAGTCCACTCCCTCGGTTAGGTGTCACAGAGATGTTTCAGAATATTCACAGTCCAAACCACCCCGCCCCCTGATGTCAGCAGCTCAAGCTTAAACATCTCTCCCATGATAGTGTTTGATATCATTATAAGCTTTTATATCTTTTAAACCTTCAGATCCAGTTTAAAAATCAATTCATGTCATCTTCTCTGCCAGGGGAGCAGCCGAGTCTCTGATTCATGAAGTGTTTTTGCTCTGATCTTTCATTAAATAAAGTCACAGTGGTTAAAGTAGAACTGAGGAAAAGTGATTGAACCAGAGCGCAGCCATTGTCCCCTCCATCAGTCTGAGAGCTACTCTTTCTTTCTCCTCTGAGGACTGACACACATAATGTATCCACAAGTCTTTAGTTCTCCAACAGAAACCGTAGAGGCGCTCCGTCTCCTTGTGTGGGGGCTAGTGGGGGCGGGAGTGGGCCATCATCCTTAGCCGCGACTGGTCGATGACGTCCAAGAGGTTCTTGGCGTCGACGGCGAGAGCATGAGCCGCCGTCAGCATCTGCTTCTTGTAATCTTGCTGGAGACTAAAATAAAAAAAAGAATGCGTTTTTAGATATATTTTATATAATATATATATATATATATATATATATATATATATATATATATATATTACATACATTAGTGGCAATCAGTGATACTATTAATGATAATATGTCGACAGAAAAAGCAATATTGGTAAAGGCATTGCAGGTCAGAGGTTGATATGCACTCATTAGGATAAAAGTCATAAATTTTGGGCCTTTCAGGACACATTTAAATGTTTTTTTTAATCAAAAGTGGAAAGATCATACAACTAACAACTTAGAATAATTAAAACTCAAGTGTTTGCTGCATAAGTTTGAATTTGATGTAGACTTTCACAAATCATCACAGTTCCAAAGCGATATATAATTAATAACTAATAATAAATAAAAAACGTCAACTTGGAGAGAAGAGGACACACCCTTGATTCATGTTGGAACTATAAACTGCTGCTAAACACCCACATTGCCACCTCCATTAAAATTACATTGGTTATGATATTGTGATGAAGCCTATCATAAACTTGAAGCTGATGGGTCATCAGTTTTACAGTCCATGGTAAAGTCAACAACTTGGACTAAAAAGATGCTGATCAAGAGAGATACCTCCTACTCCAAAATCAACACCTTAAAGCTTGACTGAAACTTGGAGGTGCTCTCATGGACAATCCAAAGGCTTTCTGGAGAAGACAGAATTGTGGTCAGAAAACACAAAGAATGTGCAACCTGGTCAAAAGTTCAGGAAGCATGTATGATCTAAGAACTATGTAGCAGTTGTGGTGCATAGTGGCAACAGCATCATGCTGAGGGGTTTCAACGTCAGCGGTGCAAGACGACTGCCATTTCCATCCAGAAATATGGTAGAAACATGTTACTCGCTGCTTTTTGCAGATGATGTGGTCCTGTTGGCTTCATCGGAGCGTGATCTACAGCTTTCGCTGGAGCTGTTCGCAGCCGAGTGTGAAGGGGCTGGGATGAGAATCAGCACCTCCAAATCCAAGGCCATGGTCTTGAGCCGGAAAAGGGTGGGGTGCCTCCTCCGGGTCGGGGATGGGGTCCTTCCCCAAGTGGAGGAGTTTAAGTATCTGGGGGTCTTGTTCACGAATGAGGGAAAAATGGAGCGGGAGATCGATAGACGGATTGGTGGGGCATCTGCAGTTATGCGGGCACTTTACCGGTCTGTCGTGGTGAAGAGAGAGCTGAGCCAAAAGGCGAAGCTCTCGATTTACCGGTCGATCTACGTTCCTACCCTCATCTATGGTCACGAACTCTGGGTGGTGACCGAAAGAACGAGATCACGGATACAAGCGGCTGAAATTAGTTTCCACCGCAGAGTGTCTGGGCTCTCCCTTAGAGATAGGGTGAGAAGCACAGTCATCCGGAGGGGGCTCAGAGTAGAGCCACTGCTTCTCCACATCGAGAGGAGTCAGTTGAGGTGGCTCGGGCATCTGGTCAGGATGCCTCCTGGACGCCTCCCTGGTGAGGTGTTTCAGGCACGTCTAACCGGGAGGAGGCCCAGGGGAAGGCCCAGGACACGCTGGAGGGACTATGTTTCTCGGCTGGCCTGGGAGCCCCTTGGGATTCCTCCCGAGGAGCTGGAACAAGTGGCTGGGGAGAGGGAAGTCTGGGTCTCTTTGCTTAGGCTGCTGCCCCCGCGACCCGACCCCGGATAAGCGGAAGAAAATGGATGGATGGATGGATGTTACTCGCTGCAAAACGTTTGTGGTTTCTCTGCAACTTGCACTTGACTAAACATTAGTGAGGGTGTATGTTTATACTGGAACCTGTATATATCACTTTCAACAATTGTTGATTAGAGAAAATTTAAAATTTAAACCTTGTGCACCCAGTTCCGCTTTATAAAAAGAATAGCTCAAAGAAATAATTAAAAAACCCAAATTAGTGACATTCCTGCCAATGATGAGTGTATGGAAACCTCTCACCTGTGCATTATTACATTTACTCTATATGTATATGCACATAGGATTCATATCTGATTATATTGCATCAGATAACCGAGTAATTCTCCTTGATGTCGTCATTACCTCGTCATCACATACTGTTGGGCCAACTTCATCTTTCCAATCAGCTCTGCCAGGTCAGAGTTCAACAGCTTCTGGGCCATCTCGATCTGTTCAAGGCAACAGAGCATTTAAACATCTGAGTTACGCTTCCAGTCTGTTAGTGAGACTGCAGTTAGTAAAGGTTCAGTGTTTCCACCTCTCTGTGCGTGCTGGCTGGAAGTTGAGGTAGAGTCTCATCGACTGTGGCCAATAACGTCCTCAGAGCCAGACCCACATCCTGAAAACATATTTGAAGACTTATTAGGATTATATTTAAAACATAGAAAAGGGTTTAGAAATTGTAGATTGGTAGGGAATAATGGGGAGGATTGACTTCTACACAACCTCTGGTAGCTGGTGAGGGTAAAAGGAAATATTTTGTGAATTCCTAAATTATTTGACCTCATTTGTCAAAACCCTGAGCTTTGAAGAGCTTAAATAGTTTCCAAAACCTTTTATGGAGAAAAGATTTTAAAAAATCTATAAAAAAAAATCTAATGGATAGGTGCGGCTCTGTTACCTTGACCATTGGGACGTATTCTTCTGGAGGAGCCGGTTGGATCTTACTCGACATCTCGATCACAGCTTTGACCAATCCTGTCACATTCTCATACACTTTGTCATTTGAGCGGTCCAGATTGGCTGTGGGAGGCGGGCTGATCTCCTGAGGCTGGAGCTACACAGTAACAGGACAAAAAGACAATGAGCAGTAGGTTCACCGAGAGAAGAAATATAGAAAAAAGTGATCTGAAGAGGGGATAAAATGCCCAAAACTAACTGCGACACTTCAGATGAAAACAACTGGCTCTCTGATGAGTAAGAGCTCTGTGCAGGTACAGAAACTATTTTCCTCCCAAGGTAGAAATGATACGACTGCCTGAAAATCAGGAGGTAAAAACTGATCTTTAAGGTTGAAGTAAACACAACTTACTTCTAAGAATAAACATTTGAAGTACAAGAATAAAAAAATAAAGAAACTCTACGTTTTGATCACAAAACTCTCATCACAAAATTCCACCTTTTTCCTGACTGAAATTATTAGACATTTCCTACCCTTTAAAATAATACACATTTTCATACAAAATGTTAACATTGAACCTGTAAACGGCATTTTCACTGTTTTTGTTTGACAAACAGGGATCAGCTTTATTTCTGCGTCTGGTTTTGTTGGACTTGTCAAACAAGGGATGGTGTTTCCTAGTTACTAAATGGAGATTCTTCACTAAAGCACAGTTTGAGAACGGTGGTACCTATATTTCCTTTGCAACAATTCCACATAATAGCAGAGTTAGTGCTTGTTTGGAATTTTAGACCTAATTTAAGAAGCACAGTTTAACCTGAATTTGAAGTTTTCTAGAGACCAAACAGATTGTGAAATGGCCTTTTTTGACTGAGCATGCATTTAGTTAGTCAAGAACTAAAATACCGCAGAGTAAAATATTAAAAACAAAGATAATGCACGTCAATTTATCATAAATCAATGTGAAAACAACTTAATTTATTTGTCCTTTAAGAATTTAGGAACTAAACAAAAAGTCTGGAGAATCTTTTATTTTTCCATACCTATCCAGATTTGGAAATTTATAAAAAATAAACTCTATACTTATCAAGGCTATTCAACACATTGAGCTCTGCTCATATCTTCCTTTTTAAAAACACAATTTAAATGTTTAAAAAAATATTT
This sequence comes from Valencia hispanica, assembly GCA_963556495.2. Classification (NCBI taxonomy): domain Eukaryota; kingdom Metazoa; phylum Chordata; class Actinopteri; order Cyprinodontiformes; family Valenciidae; genus Valencia; species Valencia hispanica. Next base: position 32,133,196 of record OY747710.1, read on the forward strand.
TCATATTTACATTATATTGAGCAATTGTATTCAGTTGAGTCATATAAAGAGCAAAGGCTACGTCACGCCATGTTTAAAGGGGGGGTATTATGCAAAATTGACTTTTTGAAGCTTAATAACCTGAGAACCTGTCTTCCTCTCATTAAAAACATGGCTGAAGTGTTGCTCTGACCCATTCACTCATGTTAGAGTAATCTTTGAGTCTCTGCCGGTCTCTGCTGGTAGTTCTCGGGGTTGCTGAAATGCCTGCTCCCACCTATCCCCGCCTTTTCCACCCATCTCCTCCTCCGACCTTACATACTCAGCCGAGAGCCTCGCCCCTGCAGAGCTCCCCGCCCCTCCCCACCTCACACAACTCCGTATGAGTCCCAGGTGCAGTAATTATAACACACCAGCTGCAGCTGCGCGTCTTTTGTGGGATTTTTTTTCCGACTGTGCATGCTGCGATGATGCACGGTATGTGACGAACTGAAGGGGGAGTGTCAGAAAGAGTAGGAGGGTCTTAGAGAGGCATAGGCGAAAATCAAGGCGTCCAATACGGTAAAGTAAATTTCTTTAAGGTGGATTTGGATATATGACGGACTTTTAAAAGACTTAAGGTGACATAATACCCCCCCCCCCTTTAAAAGACAGAAGAGGCTGTAAAACAGAGTTTTATTATTATTCCAAAACAAATTCACTGATCAGAAAATAAGATAATTGAGTTTCCGACCAGCCGCTCACCAGTCACAGCTGGTAAAGGTGAAAAACTGGAGGATTTCAGTCATTTGTGGATCTGTTTGTGCTTTTCTATGCAATATATCTCTTACAATTTTTTTTTTAGTAATTAGTCCATCTTAAGCCATCTAGGACAAACAGTCTACATCTGCAAAATAAAACATAGAAAACTTGAGGTGCAGAAGGATTTTCAACGAGAGAACAGCCTTGGGAGATATACTGTATGCTTTTAAACAGAGTCTCAAATCTCAGCCACTAGATGGCGGGATCACATTAGGTTTGTTTCACTACACACTGAATGTAATCTACACAGCCCTAAAAACTTGTTCTGATGCACTGAATATGCATTTGCCTACCTGTAAATACAAGCATTTAACAATAGTGGACAATTTATTTCAATATATTTCATACTGAGTCACACGGGGTCAGCTCGGACCCTAATACTGTACCTCCTGTATTTGTTTTACACATTTTGTCAGACTGGTTTTTGATAATTGTGTCCTTGTTTTCATAATAGTTGTGTTTCTGCATGGATAATTTACAGCAATGCTCTCTAATTTGAATGCATTTTGGGGCAGCTTTATGCTTCAACAGCAGCTGCTTCATATGGAGCATGAATCAAGTGATTCCTGCCAGAGGGATGTTTCAAACCCACTTGAAAAACTGATGATTTAAAGCCATTTAAAGCATATATGTATTTACAGTCTACTGTAAGGAAATGCAGCTTAGTGACTCCAATAAATATTCTTCTTTTTAAAGTTCTTTTTAAAGTGTTCTCCATTTAAAGATAATAAACCATATTTTTTCAATGCAAATATGTAATAGTATTATTCACAACTACCAATAATATTATTGATAGTAATCATAACCATCATTAAGCACCATGACGGTTAATTTAAGGGTAGAAAGTGGCAACATGTTGGGGAGTCCCTTCTGAGCAAAGTGAGTTTTTTGTTCGCTACAACACATTTTTCACTCTGGCTAAAGAAGCGTTTTAAGTAGGGCTTGGTTAGATTAGCTCAACAGACGTCAAAGTTAGTTTGGAGGGAAAACACAACTACCACCAGACTACACTGTGGGGACACAGCAAGTAATAGAATCCACATGTTATTTGTTAATAGTACAGAATGTGACTGAATGGTCAAAGAAGTGAGACAAGACGTACAGTAAACACACAGAGTGTGAAGCTTACCCGCCAGGGCTAGGGGGGTCAACAGTAAGGAGGAGAAGGAAGGGAGAGACGGAGCAGCCAAAGATAATAAGATACAAAAATGGGATAAAGTTAACAGTTATCAGAAAAAAACAAAACATGCGATGTGTATATTCGGTATTCGTTTTTGCATGCGTGCAACGCTGCTGCAGTCATACAAGAGTAGAGATCGCATGCATTCGTGTTTATTATTTCTGCACCTTGACACCATCATTGTAGCTGTCTCCCGTGTTTAGACAGGCCAGACTACCCACTTGGCTCTGGGCCCCCGGTCGAGGAGGTTTTTTTGGGGGGACCACATGCTCTGCAAAAACAAAACAAAGTTGCTTTGAAGTTCAAGGACAACATTAAAATCTAGTGAGAAAAAAAAGGGAATTATCACTCAAATGTGAAACTTTTTTGAAGCAAATCTTTCTGAGCTGTCCAACTGAAGCCCCAGAGCTGTGTAATGGCACAGTTCCATGCAAAAGTATTCAAACCCACCGAACTTTACTGCAATTTGTCCTTTTACAGCAAGAAACATCAATGTGTTTTGGGGGGATTTGATGTGAAAAACAACACAACATAGTTTATAATTGTGAAGAGGAGGAAAAACGCTAAATGGTATCAGAAGATTTTTACTAAAAAATAAAAAAAATCTTATAAGTGTGGTTTGCATTTCTATTGGGCCGACCTGTGTCAATATTTTGTAGAACCACCTTTCACTGCAAGGGGTCACCTTCAAGCTCAGTCAGACTTGTTGGATAGAATCCCCAAGCATCAATTTTCAAGTCTCCTCACATAGTCTTAATTGCAGTGGATCATCCCAACACATGAGGACGGTTTGATCGAAACCATTCAGTTGTAGCTCTGACCTCTGGCCAGGTCTCAACAGGGTTTCTGGTAGGATAGCACTATACTTAGGTCAATCCATCTTTCTATCAAATCTGTCAAGATTCCCTGTCCCAGAAAAACATCCACGCAGCATGATGCTGCCACCCCCATGTTTCACCATGCCCATGGAGTGTTTAGGGTGATGTTGATTATTAGATTTCTTCCACTTATGGAGAGCAGGACAAATAGTTGTGGTCTCAATAGGTGACTCTCTGCATCTCCTTCCGATTATCTAGAAAACATTTTTAAAAACAATTTTTTCTTCCACTACTGTCACAGGGATCTGTAAAATGTGGTTGGTGGACCATGTGTGACACTTCCGCCACTCTACAGTGGCACCTACAAACCTGAGACCAAAATGATGTAGAAAGTAGTAATGTTTACCAATGCTAAGGCAAAAGGAAAGGCTGGTTTTAGCTATTCTTTCTGTTTTTCCCAGATTCAGACACAGAATGACACTAATGCCACTGATGAGATTTTTCCTGTAACTTTAGTTCAGCTGCATATCAGGGTAACTATTGTTCTTCATTGAAAGGCCTGAAATGAACTTGTGTTAATCATGAAAGTGTATTTTTTTAAATTAAATTGTAAATTAAACTACATAAGAGTTTTTTTGCTGCAATGTGACAAAAGCAACGTTTTTTATGGGGTATAAATACTTTAGCAAGACACTGTATATGCAAGGCTACATATTGTTGGAGCTGAAGAAAGAGAGTTGAACAATAGTGGTTAACTTAATTGAAGAAGCTTCCCCATTACCTGATTTGCCAACAGGCTGGTAAATGTGCTGGTTTCCTGTCTGCACCAAACACACAAACAACACATCGGGTTAGTGAGTGGACTGTCTCTGACATAATAAGAGGCTCTGTAGGAAATTAAAAATGCATTGGCCAAAAGCAGCAATGTCTAGAGGAGCAGAAAGTCATTTTTAACCTTAATCACATGACAACCATTCTCATTTTGTATGCGGAAGGTTCACAGTCACCACCACAGGTGGAGAGCCTTTGTTTTCACTGGTGTGTGGTCTGTTAACTTTGGTTAGCAAATATATGCAGATTTTCTTACTCACAGACAGGAAAAACTGTACACTTCACTAAAGCTGCAACATATTTATCTTAAATACATTTAAGAAGCAATTCTATGGTTAAAATCATGTCGACTGGAGTTGCGAAGCACGCTTCTATTTGCTTTTAAAATCTGAATTAGGTATCTTTGTTTTCTCAGTGTGAGAAAACAGAACGGCCTGCTTTGAAAGTCCTGGTGCCAACAGACTGCTGGGGTTTGACAACCACCAACACCCAAAAATACTACACTAAGGACATTTTACACAGACACACGAAGGCAAAAAAAACTGGGGAGATTTTCCCACCACAAACCACAACCATTCAATGGGAGGAGAAGGAGGAGGAGGACAAGCAGAGAGATGAATTACAGAGACGGAAATATCTGGCCTGTGGCAATTCAGACTGCTACAACAACTTCTGCTGGCATCTTCTGGGAACTAACGCACTGGGAAACATAGCTCTGCTCGCCCCACATTTAGAAAAGGTAACAATAAAAAAGTTAATTAAGATAGATCAATGATTAAGAAGTTTCCAATCAAAAGGATTCAAAAACCTAAAAGCAAAATGAAAGAGGAAAGTTTTTTACATTTACAGGATTATCTGAGCATTATCAGCATCTGATCAACACTATGGGAATTAAATGTTTACTGCTTTATTTTGTTGCTCAAGTCACTAAAATGACAGCAAGGAGGATTTATCTCTCTTTCAAAACAAGAAAAAATTATGATAGAGTCTCTAAACTGTGAGAACACTCATAAATTATGAAATGATCATATTGTTGTTTCTAAATGTTTTTATCATGAGACTGTCATACAACAACAGAGCGACTTCAGTCAGAGGCTTCTTCAGTTTCGCTGCAATACAGACCGCTACAGGAAATCCTTCCTGCCCACAGCCATCATTATCTACAACAACTCTAAAGAATTATATGACCTATACCAACACTTAATTTCCCTCTGGGATCAATAAAGTATTTTTGAATTGAATTGAATAACCATCCTATTGCTAATAATAAAGACTAACAGGGTTCCGACAAACTTCTCAATTAAAATATTTGAATTTTCCCAACAGTTTGGGATATTTCTGACTTTAAAACATTTAACCTCCTGGGGTTTGTATTTTTATTTATTAAAAAATGCAACACTAAAGGTTGCTGCCAATTGTAAGAAGAGGCTTTCACGATTTATCTATTTTTTTGCATTTTGGAGTTACTCAGATCTGTGTCGTTTTACAAACTGGGATCCACTTAAGAACAACAGGTCCAGTTTAAAATCTACAGGTCAGAAAGCAGTGTAACAGCACTTTGGGCTTTCTGTCAGCGACAACAATCAGCTGGAGAAAAACCAATGTTGTGATGCTGCTAATCAAAGATAAAGGCCATAACTTAAACATAAACTCATAAAAAGCACTTCTTTTTTCAGAAGTGTCGATTTTTATCCTTTATAACACATTTTTTTATCAATAAAATCTGCACATTTTCCCCCACAGAACATTTACTTTTGTATCATACTCATCAAACTCCACACTTTCCAGTTGACTGTGTAGGAACTCTGTAACACTGAATAAAAAAAGACATTAAGCTACCTAACTCTAGCCCAGCTTTCTATGACCAACACAACCTTCCCCTAAAGATGGTTTGACACTCTTGAGTTTCCATTTTCAAACAGACTCAGCCTGAGACCAGTAAGTTACTGCATGGTGAGTGACTGTGGCAACACTCAGAGAAAGAGGGAAAACAAAAACGAGCTTCTTTTCCTGTTAAAGCCTTCTATTAATATCTGGGGATGCTGTGAGAACACATTGACCCCAGCCATTGCTGACCCTCCCCCCGTGAGGTCACTTCCTGCTCCTGGCTTGAATCAAAACAAACACGCAGCAGCCGACATCGATGTCCGAGAAAAAGAAGCAGTTAAAATGGATTAGACGTTTAATTTAAATGCAGCATGTATGAGCCTGATGATTCCCCAGAGATTGACAACAGATAAGATCAACGGAAACAAAAACGGGGAAAAAAAAGAAAAAAGTTACTCACTGGAGGCTGGAGTCCACTTTCTTCTCTGTCCAGACTCCCTCTGGAGCTCCTTGTGTCTGGTTTCTAAAACAGCACAAGTCGTCAATAACTTTAGGGCTCCTTTTATTAACAATAGTTATATTGTTATAAGATGACAACTTCTGATGTCTAATCTCACACAGTTAAATTAGTCCAATAAAGCTGAACGATAGGGTGTGTTTTTTCAAAGAGCAGCGAGTCACATTGTTCTGCTGTTTGTGACTGAAAACCATTTTCATTCTTGGGATATGCCCTGAGAGAAACCCACATAACGGCCCAGCTATTAGCTCATGATCCTCTGCGCTGCTCAGGCCGCTGCAGCACAGGGACCATCAGCATTTAAAGGCTCAAATTAAAACTTACACGTACAGCTCAGAGCAATAGAATCTTAAATGACGCGAGATGCTCAGAATTTTAGTTACCCATAAATATTTGGGCCCAAAGACAAAAAAAGAAAAATCAAACCAGCACAGACTCCAAAATCCCTCTCATCAATTGTCCCCACACACATCTGTCCTAGCATACCAGTTTTCCAAGACAGGACTTGAAGACCAGCATTGCCATGAAGTTCATTAAAAGTTTACAGATGAATCGATGACGTCCTGGATGATCGTGTCGTTTTGTTTCTGTTCTTATCTCCTTATTTCACAGAGTTCGCCTAAACGTGTCCATGTCCCTGGCCGTTCTAGCGGTTTTATCTGATTCAGCCCCAGCTTTCTGCCTCAAGCACACTTATAATCAACTCTAAAACATGGAGAGAAGGAGGGAGAAAACCAGGAGGAGGGTATCTGCTGCCAATAAAACTGTTCTCCCTCTCTCCTCCCCTTCTCACTCAAGTAACAGCGTTATAAAAACCGGCCAGTATGCAGCAAAAAACTTTCTCAAGTGCACGCTCCCACACAAAACTCATAATCTGATGCCTCCTCAGCTTTTCAGTAATCTTGTGTGTTGCCGGTTAGTGGTTACGGGTCAAAGACAGACTGTTGACTGGGCTGTCAGAGTCTGTAAGCCTATCATTAAGCCAGGAATTCACACAGGCCACACCTGCCTCCAAACTCTCTCACACACAATACATTTCTTGTGCAAAAAAAACCCCACACAGTTACTTCTACCACCGTTCAGAGAAAAACGCATGAAACATGAAGCACTCCTCCCTCCTGCCAGCCTCTTCTTTCTGGCTGAGCCGGTCAAAAAACAAAAAAACAACACACTGTCAGATTCACCCACTTACTCACACCCCTCTGTGTTTGGGTTTCACTAAACAAAGCAAGCAGGTAATCTATTATTTGTTTCACTGTAAAATAATTTCCCCTTGATCTGCCATCTAGAGTTGGCTTGTAATAAATGTTTCTAAATGAAAGTTTGAGTGAGGCTGTATTACAAAGATTAATAAGAAAAAAAAATTGAAGGTGGCCAAGGCAGCATGTAGACATTATAAAAGATGAGAACTGCAACTTCTGCAAATCCTGGATGTCAATCTAAGAGAGAGCCTAAAGTTAGAGGAGAAAGTCTGGCCTGTTTTATCTCCACAGAACAAAGTGTTTATGAAACCAGGTAGCATGTTCAGCCATGTTCTGGTCCTCTTAAAATATTTCTAGTGAAACCTGGTCACTTTACAGCCTGTGGGCCTTCTCAAGCCCCTAAATGTCTCCACTTGACCCGTAATGGTTAATAGAAAATCTGACCCACAGCCGTTGTCGTTTCTGTACCAGGGTCGCTATATTAGCAGTGTTGTGTGTGCACCAATGTCAGGTTAGGCTAAAAAGAATAAAGAATGAAGAGTTTTTAACTATGTATGAATAATGTCATACGGGATGCCCGTTTTATCATTACAGCATACGTTTGTACTGGGGTAAAAAACTGAAATGCCATATTTGTAGATTGTGAAAACTAACTATGTTGAAATGATATTCAGCTGGACGGATGGACTCTCAATGCAGTAGATGCACACAGCTGGCACAGATGATAGAACCCAAGACGTACAATCCTATTTACCAATACAATGCAGAACAGAGATGCTAGATCTAGAGAACTAGATAGAGAGAACTAGATCCTATATCGATAGGGGAATAGTATTGTTAGATAATCAAATGGTAAATGAGTTGTTTCTAGAAAATGTTGAGCATCAAGACTTGCCTCAAAAGTAAAGGATGATTTACCCAACTTTTATTGAATACAAAATAAATGTAACAAATGTTTTTGTTTCTGCTACTATTCATACATATTGTTAGGCTAGGGTCAGTATGACAGGCTTTCAGCCATCAATTTAATTTAATTAGATTTTTATTTTTTGTTTGATACTCTCTATAGCAACAAAGTCCTCATTTGATCTTAATTATGTGGGTCTAGATCAAGGCATTTTAAACAATCAGTATCAGAGTTTCTACAAAACTCAACTCCTAATACCTCATGTTGATGTACTGTAGGAGCTTTTTTCCTAACAGACTCATATTTAGACATTTTGCAGTGAACATTTTTAGAAGGCACAGATTTCAAAACCGCATTAAAAGGCCATTAGCATAATTTTGTTGACGCTACAAAATGTTTCCCTAAACAAACTTTTTTTTAACCATTTACCATGACGTTCACAGAGAAAGAGACTGTATTGGCTGCTGCGCCTTTCTGTCTGTCCGTGTCATGTGACCTGCCCTGCACTCTGTGCTCTGGCATCTCAGTATTTCCTCTCATTCCTGCATAAATATGCTCAGAATTCTCAGGGCCCCTTTGAAAATGACATTATTCAACTTCTGAGGAAATCTTTGAACATACATTTTGTTGTTAAATAAGTTACTGACTGAAGTGTAATGACCTTGAAAAAAAAGCACATTAACTGTTACAAAAACATGACAACATGCACAAAGATACTTAAAAAGTGAGGATGACACCTTTCAGAAATGTGGCATGCAAAACATAGATAACGAATAAACAACAAATACACTAGAGAAATTTAGATTTTACAGATTTTTGTTGCTGGTAAATATTGGGAACCTTGCAGATAAAGTGTGTTGTCTGGTAAACATGCCAATTATGCTGGAAATCCATGCAAGGAGTGTTTTTGTTTTGCATTTATGAACAAAACTTTCTTTATGTGGTTCCAAAACACAGATTTAACCATTTCCATTGCATGTTTTTTTAACAGTACAGCTGCTATCAAAATGTAAAACTTCTCCATGTAATCACACAGTTAAAAGTAATATTAGGAATATTCAGAAAAGCCATTTTTAAAATGAGATACTCAACTCCACCCTTCTCTTCAGTGAGATGCAACTCATTTGAGTCCTAGAGCTATTCTACAGAAAATGGACTCCAGTTATTACTGTTGGAGAAATATTGAAATTCCGATATCAGTATATGTCTAGACCAAGAGCTCTCCATAGCACACATAAAACTGAAAAATTTCTCTTTATGACAGTATTTCTTTGCAAACCATGCAGTACATTGGCTCGTGTCTAAAAAGATTGTCTAAAATGATAAGAAATAGGTTTGGTTGAGTCGTGTTAAGACTTTCAAACCTAAAACGCCGTACTGACTCTCAAGCATGGTGGTGGCAGCATCATGCTGTATGGCTGTTTTGCTGCCATTGCCTGCCACAAAGTAGAAGAAATAACTATAAAAAGTACCTCCAAATTCTTTATGTTCGTTTTGAGATCAATCAACAGATTTAATGGTTTGATGTTGTTCCAACCTTATTAACAACCTCAAATCAAAGCTGCTTTTGAAATGGAGAAAACATTTCTGACTTGAAATTTAATAACAGAGTTTCATTTTTATTGCAGCTTAATTTGATATTTTTTTCTCAAGCTAATTTTTATTATGTTTATCAAATTGCAGTTAAAAACTAAGCAAAAAGGTGAACTACACACCTCCCTAAATTAGTAAGTTCAGTGAAGCATGAATTGTAGCTATGTATGAAGATGAGGAGGCTTTATAACTGTGAACTTAATCGCAATAAATTTATTTTCAGACTAATCCAGCCTGAAAAAAAAAAAAAAATTCTCCACTATATGCCCTCTTTAAATGTGCAGCCCCTGTGTTGAGCATGTTTCGGATGGGCCTGAGTGCATGTTTCACTGTGTGCAGAGTGCGTTACCAGCAGCCTTTCCTCCTGTTCCAGCCACCTCTGATCCTCCTCCATCTGTTGCTGTTGTATCATCAGCTGCTCCTCCATTAATAGACACTGCTGGCCTACACACTGCTGCATGTCTACTGCACTGTCCTACGCATACACAAATACACAAATGTCCAACAAATGACAAGCATGCACACCCACAACGCAGAGACAAAAAGAAAACATGCAAGACAAAGGAAGACAAATGGACAGAAGACTGGTGAGAAACTGAAATGAATATGATGGATGCATGCACACTAAAAAAATAATAGATGGAAATGGGGTGTTGACTTGTTGGAGAATATACATTGGTAATCTGGAATACCAATCTGGCCTTTAAGCAGAGTGGTGGATAGTAATTTTCTGAGCATCATGTAAAAGATTGGCTCCATAGGTTTTAAAAATCATTCCAATTAGACAGATTTATGATTAACCACCCGTAACCATGTCAAAACCACTTATGTGTGTGTGCTAACTGTAACATCAGTGCCTCTTACCTCCACTGCACAGCCCCAAATTGCCATGTCTGTCCCATGCGGCTGAGGAAGTAGCTGTGTGTGCGAGTGCGTGTGGACGTGGTGGCGAGGGTGTGTGTGCGCGTGGTGTGTGTCCACCATAGCGGCTTGTGGAGGGTACAGGGCACTGGGCACTGAAGGGAGGGTGTGGGGGCCTGGATATGCTGCCATCTAACGGCAGACGGAGAAAACAGAAGTAATCTTCGTTTCAGTTTTTCCTTAAATCATTTACAGCATCTATGATCAAAGGAGTGAAGGAAGCCGATTACATACCTGGTAATGTCCAGGATGCTGTGGACTGGGGTAGAAACCTTCACTAGAGCGGGGACTGGGATAGCCCGGTCTACTTGGCTGAGAAACAGGAGAAAAAACCCCACAACTAATTAAATAAATGGCAAAAACGAGGTAAAAATACAAAGAGCAAATAGCAAATAGCAGTTAGAAGTGTAAACAAGGGTATGACCCTGGATCAGGTTTGTCCGGAGTTAAACATTAAAGTTACAGTACCACATTCAGAAAACCAACACACAAACCCACAGCAGATGTTTGTGTGGTCATGTTAGCCATCAGTCAACACAGGGAGCACCCACAGGGCTGCAAATCCAGCAAGCTGTTAGTGAAACGGTCATAAAACACTGTTCCTGTGTTACTAACACAACGCCACAATTGGTTATCGTAAAAAAAAAAAAAAACTCTGCTTGTGGACTGGCTGATCACTTTAGATGTGATTTAGATTCCGGTTAGATGTGATGAAAGTGTGTTAAGTGTGTCACTGTTCACCAAAGACCTCTCTTTCAGGCAATCTCTCTGTTACTGATGAGGCTGAATGAGAGAATTAAGAGTTGCGAACGATGGTTTTAATACAGCTGATTTTAAGCATCTGTGGATGCTTTTCAGGTTTCTAGAAGACAGTTAAGTCCAATACCTCAGTTTATATAACTCGAGTACTTTCAGCAAAAACAGAAGTGCTTGGTGAACCCACATTGTTCAGTCTTTCCTTGGATGGTTTTGTGATTAAGCTGACACTTCTCTTCCCATATTGTCAGGAGATTTCTTGAAATTACACCAAAATGTGAACTCAACAGTGTTGCAGCCTCTACCTTCCACAGTCTCTCATAGAAGCTTTCTCTGGACCACACCTCCGACAGCAAGACAGACACAAAGACACAGGGAGAGAGAAGTGGAAAGCAATGCAAAACGAAGAGGGAAGGAAGGGGGCAAGGAAAGTGGACAAAAGTGGGTGAAAAAGAAGAGAGAGGAAGAAACAAAGAAGCAGACAGGACAAAAACACTGAACACGAGATGTAAAGTGCCTCCTGAAAGCATTCATACCTCTTAGACTGTTTCCATGTTCCAAACACAAACTTAGATATTTTATATGTAAACTTTTTTTGTGACAGACCAACACAGAGGAGTGCATAATTATGAGGTGGAAGGAAAGCCATGGATGGAGCAGTGTTTTGTAAAGCCAACCTTTAAATGCAATTATAGCTGCACATTTTTTGGAGGATGACTCGTCCAGCTTTACACATCTTCTGACTAAAGTTGTCAACCACTCTACTTATTAATATTCAGTTTGGATGGGTAGTCTATGAACAACATTCAAGTTCACTGTGGCTCAGGCTGTATGTTTAGAGTCATTGCCCTGCTGGAGGCGGAGCCTTTGCTCCAGTCTCTGGTTTTTGAAGCCTCCAACAGCTTTTCTTCATTGATTGTCCATTCATCTTTCCATGAATTCTAACCAGTTTCTCTGTCCCCGCTTAAGAAGAGCATTCCCACAGCATAATGCTGCCGCCAACATGTTTAATTGTGGGAATGGCGAATTCAGGATGGTTTCATTTGGCCAGACCACCTCTTCCACATCTTTGCCGTGTCTCTTAAATGGCTTGGACAAAACTGCAAATGGGGGGCACAACTATGTTTTCTTGTCAACAGCTTGTCCCACCTGAGCTGGAGCTTCTCCTGAGTTACCACAAGCCTCTTGGCTCCTTCCCTGATTGATACTCTCCTTGCCTGGCCTCCAAAGTGGCTAGCCGGGCGCTGCCTTACTCCTTCCTTTTTCAAATGATGAACTGAACAGGGCTCTGTGAGAGTTCAAAGCTTGGGACAATATTTATGACCTAACCCCTTCTTTAAACTTCTCCACAGCTTTCTACCTGACCTGTCGGTTGGGTTCCTTATTCTTCATGATCTTGTTTGTTAACTAATGTGCCAACAAATCTCTGAGGCCTTCACAGAGCAGCTGGATTTACAGTGTTCAAATGATTGTGTTTTGGAGGCACTCTTGATTTTATTTAGGCCTTTTAGTATAAAAGGGCCAGAACATGAAAGAGACATACAAAACCTAAAATGTAATTTTGAAACCCTTTCCTTCCACCTCATAACTATGTGCTATCTTGTGTTGGGCTACCACATAATAATATATTGAAGTTGGTAGAACAAAACACAAGAAAGGTAAAAGGGTATGAATACTTTAAAAGGCACTTTATACAGGATATGGTCAACCTAATGGACTGTTTGTACATTAGGCTGCCAAGCAAGACCAGTGACAGTGATTTGCTGCCTGATGTTGACTGAATAACTGATTTAGGTCTGCAATCTCCTTGGATTTGTTAAAGATTCTTTTTTTTTTTTTATATGTCTTACTGATTTATTGTATGTTTCAGTCAAGATGATGACCACCGACCCAGTAACTAATATTCTCCAAACAACCACTAAAGCATTACAGATCAGCTGCATTTACACTGAGATTAAGTTTTACAGATAGATACTATTTATTAGGAGAGTTCAGAATGCAGTCGTTGCACTGCTTTTTATTTAGGGGAATGCACACCTAATTTCTCTTGTTTTTCTAATAGTTTAAAAAAAAATCATGTTTACTTTTTCTTCTACTACACAAATAAGCACTACTTTGTGGTGGTCTATCAAATTATTTAACCAATTAAATACTTTGAATTGTGTTGTTCAGGTGCAAGTTTAGAAGGTTCTGCGAACTAGTTTTAAGTGTTCACACTCATAAAAACAGAACTCGACTCAGTTCTTTGTCACAGTCAATCCTCAGAGGGGCAGGTTAGACAAAAACAAATAAACATGGAGACCACAGACGGTTTGAACTCTTATCAGACTGATTTCACAGAAGCATAAAAAAACTGAACCCAGTCCAAAGACACACTAGGATTCTCCAACACTGAAAAACTGAGTAATAGTAGCCGTTTGGAACTGCTCATGTGCGAAACGCTGCAGTCTGGGCTCTTTACAGTCATCTCTGGTTGTTTCAAAGTGGTTTCCTTTGCAACCAGCAAGAGTTTTCAGTCAGCTGATGCCCTGTGAAATAAATCTATCTGGATAGTTCAAGTTTGTTTACGTGAAAAAAGAAAAGATTAGAAAAAGTGGAACATAAATTCTGACAGACACTTTAAAATTAATAAAATATGCATACACTTGCCCTCTTGGGTTTCATAGCAGGAAGTGATTTAAAGGCAATAAAGTCTTAAAGAATGGAAAGCTCTTATGTTTTATGAACCTATCATTGCACTAAACATGCCCTAAAACAGGCACATAGTTACATAACTATTTACGAATCTTTAAGGAATGCTGTGAAGTGCAGTGTAATTAAGGTTTTCTTTTACTTCAAGCATCCCTCGGGGGAACGGCTAGTCTACTTCAACAGACACATCCATCACCGCCAAGGGCAACAGAGAGAGAGAGGCAAACATGCATTAGGAGCTCTAAAACAAAAAAAAACCCATCTTGGCTGATTTGAGCAGAGGCCTAAAAGAAGGTAGCTCATGTTACACTCAGGCAACATTTTTTCTCACATTTCTAAAACTGAAGGTACTTTCCCACCTTTTGCCCATTTAGGAAGACATGCACAAAGTAATCATTTTAATGTGTAGTATGGATATTTATAGTGCCAAAAATGTGCAAACACTTTTCATATTGTCGGTAAGGTTAGCATAACATCTGATACTTTGAAGTGACATAATTCAATATTTAATCCAGAACCTCATTAAATTATGCTAAACTCTGGATGCAGTGGTGTGATGGGAATGCTGAAGCCCTATTAGTTATAGAATTGGTTTTCATCTAGTAATCAAATTCACATTCTCATTAGTAATGGATAACAATAGATAACAGTTTAATCTAACTGTATTTCATGTGTATGCCATCAGCTCGGTGGGTGAACAGTTTATCACAAGCCCCCTCAGCAAACAAGAAATAGGCCATAATAATCCACGTATCTGACACTAGTATAAACATGAATCACAGTGGACAGAGCATTTTAAGAGTCTGTTTGATAAATAGATGAAGCTACTAGGGGTAAACAAAAACATGATGCAGAGGATTGGGCTGGACTGTTAATGAAGAGAACAAGAAAAAAGAAAGAAAAAAACTTTGCAAAAAACTTTGCAACTTTTTAATTTTGAGCCTAGAATTGTAGCCATAAAATAATCTTAAATCATAAAAAACAAACAAAAAAAAACAACAATAACGCTTTAGTTTCTATCATGCACAGCAAAGGTGGAGTTAAATAAAAAGAAAGAAACATTGTAAAGAAGAAAACACTTTTTATTTGTTCCTTGTCCAATAATGTTTCTGCATGATATTTAGTTTTTTTTTATAATACCTAAACCAAACTAGACAAAATTGTACGTAATTTTAAAAGTTATTTTTCCTTTGCCATGAGTATTTAATAATTGTCACAGCTTTGTTCTTAACACATCAATGGTTGTTGTGGAGAGCAAGCGCTGGATGCTAAACGTTTCAAAATTTAATGACAGAAAGCTAGATTTAATTAATACTTTATTTGCGATTTTGTCTTTTTTTCAATTTTTAGCATTTAATTTGTCTAAATAAAGAAATAATAAATGGTAAAGTACAATAAATAACCATTTTGGCTAAATTGATTTCTCCGTTGGAGATGCCCACGGGATATTTTTACAGGCTCAAAAAAGAGAAATGCTGCAACGTTTTTCTGGTAAGCACACAAAGATCGATGTTGTTGGAAAACACTTTAGTACACCTGAACAGCACGCCACCTGCCTGGTAAGATCTGGACATGGCTCCTTCAGAAGATGGAATAGCTAACAGCATGTGGGAGGTTGACATTGGACTGGGTGAGTGACGTCTGGCAGGGGACAGATAACAGGACACTGAAAGGACATTCTCAGTGTGGGAAGGGGAAAGCGGAGCGCTGCAACCTGACTGCACAGCAGTGTGCAGGGTCAGAGGTTTAATGACACTAGTCTGGGTGTCAGGGTGAAAGCTGGGAAACAGCAGGGCTTCAGAATTGGGATTGGACATTGACTGCTTATAACGACAAACATCTGAAATACTGCTGTCAAGCGAGTCAAAGTTTGGATTGGGCAGGGAAAGGATAGGAGAGAAGTGCCAAGGATGGGATTGGGTGCTGTGAGTTTGAGCATTGGTCTTGAGGTTGTCCCTTGGGTGGGGGTCAGTGTAAGTTTGGGGTAACCACAAAGGAGAAAAATTCAAATCTGCATTTAACTTAGAGGTTTTCTGAAACAAAGAGCTTTTATAATGAGGGCTTCTTTGAAGCAGAGGCGAGTTAGGCTCAGAACTGGTAGAGGAGTAAAATTGATGGGGAAAATTCAGAGGCAGTGAGGAGTGAGGAGGAGTGGGTGGGTGCGAGGAATAGGAGGGAGATGATGGATGAGCGTTTCCAATGCAGAGGGAAAGCTGTGAGGCAAAGCGCTGGTGTTGTTGGCAGTGATGAAGAGAAGGAGGAGAAATACAATCCAGACTGAAGGTGGACTGCAGGGATGGACGGCGGGTGGGCTGCAAATAGAGAGACAAAGGTAGAGGAGGTAGGGGGGAAAAAAATGGAGCCATGAAAAGCAGAGATGCGCAGCGGTCAGGTGAAAGAGACGGGGGTTGATCAAAGCACAGACAAATATGTTTCTGAATGCAACACAAGCTGTGTACTCCCAACAACGTGAATATGTCGCGATTAGGCTAACTCTAAACATAAACAATATTTATGAATGGCTCAAGATCTGGAAACCACATCTCTCAGTCTCCAAAAAGGTTTTGGCTTCAGATGCAACCAAAGGAAGATATTTAGAGATGGTGGAAGGAGCTGGAGCAACAAAGTGTAAGATGGAGCATTGAGTGGCGGAGATGTGAAGGGTTTTTATGGAGTTAAAAAATATTGATTATACCTGAAGTTTATTATTTCTGACTAATCTATTGAAAGTCTAACGTTGAATCAGTCAACTGTTAAAGCATATTTTGCTTCACTATATTTTACCAGAAAATGTCTTCTTGAAGAGAATTAATCTGTCTTTAATAAGAAACTGCTACATTTTCAGAAAAACAGAACATAGAACATCACTGGGAAAAATAACTTGAGTGTTGCCCTTCTAGATGCAGCCTGCAAAATCAGAGTGTTTAACCAAGAAAAACTTGGGGTTTGAAACCAAGACAATGTCCCACACAGCAGAGTATTGCCATCTTACTTTAGGTGGAGCTTCATCAGACCCTCCTGAGTCCCAAGAAACAGTGACCTGTCGCCTCATCTCCATCCTGCTCCTCTCTTTCTGCTGGACCTTCTCCTCCTCCAATATTGTGCTGAAAGAAAAAAAGAAAATATCTATAATAAGGTATTTTCTCTTTTTTTAAATAAAAATCAAAAATCTACCATAAGCTTACTATACAAAAATAAATGTAAAAGAAAATGAGTGACTGTTTACTGATTGTGAATTTTCTTATAGTGTCCTCCTGAAACTAAAACATTACATAAGAAATAAATTCAAAATGAAACCAAACGTTATTTCAGTCCTTAACATTAAACTTAACCTCTAAACCTTCACCTCACTCTTAAAAAAAGGTATATTTCTGGTTTGGAATAAGAGCTGTCTAAGCAAGATCCCCCTGAGAGTAGACCGCAAGATGCTAAAAGAAGTATCCAAAAACCATTAAATGTCATCATGGGAGCTACAGCCACCTCTTGGTACTGTTGATATGAATTGCACCCCTGTACAACCAGAAACAGAGTACAATAATTCCACTTTCTAACAAGTTAGTTTGCTATCATTAAAGGTCCAGGAAATAAGCCTCAAACCAACTGTGAAGTAGGGTGATGGAAGTGTCATGGTTTGGGAATGCTTTGATGCAGTAGGATGTGGTTAACTCACATTCATTAAACCCCCTGTGAATTTAATCAGAGGGTGTTTAAGGGAAAATGCGAGACCATCTGTAAAAAACGTAACAATGAAGCAGAACTGGACCCTGCAGCATGACAATGACCTAAAACATATCAATAAATCCACCGAAGACTGACTAAACATAGTAAAATGGAAAATTTCGATCTTTATCTCATTGAGATGCTGTTGGGTAACTTCAATCAAGCTGCTTAGCCAAGATACCCCACAAATGTCTCATAACTGAATTTGAGGAATGGGGCAAACTTTCTTTAGACCGATGTCAGAAACCAGTAAATGGCTACACTGAAGTTGTTTCTGCCAAGCTGTTAATTAAAACGGTGCCCTAACTTTTGTCCTAAGCGAGAAATCACATTTCTGTTGATATATTTTGTTTAATGAGTGAAACAAGAAATACAAAATTAGATTAGACACCAATATATGAGTATTTTTAATGACATTGCTATATAGTGAGAAAAATGTTTTTAGAAGTTTTCAAAATAAAAGCAGAATCTCGGTATTTACCTTGCAGCACTCCCAGAATCTCCAGTGTGATGCAGAAACAACCTATATTTCTAGTTCTAATGCTTCACTTTGTTTTAACCCTGGCCACTGATACAATCTCTGAGCTTCAAGTACAAGTTAGCTGCTAGATAAACTTGCAGTAAATCTGTCTGTAAAATTGCTCAAGAACTCACTAACTCAGTTAAAATTAAGCAACATCCCACGCCTTCTCGCCCAGCTGTTCCAGTTCAAATGAGGAAGCCAAAGATACCACACAGAAATGTATGCAGTTCGAATTAACCATACAAACCCAGTTCTAGGGAAAACCGAGGCTAAAGCGACCCAAACCCTCAGACAAAGGAACTGATTTAGAGGCGCCGCCGGCTTCACTAAACAGAAAACGGTTCTGTTGAACAACTCAATCTAAACTGACCACTGATACTGACTCTTGCTACCTGCCTACCCTGAGGAAGGGCAGGGGATATTTCTAGTAACATCACTGCCCTCCTGTCCTTTTGTCTCCTGCTGAGTATTTGTGTGCTGGGCCACCTGTCCGAGTCCATCTCCTGTCCGGTCTTTTCTTCCATCACAACACACAGTCATTAATCTGTACAACTAAATCAGAGCACAAGGCAGTGAAGAGCTTTAACAGGAGACACTGAACGGTGGACGAACCATGAACTACTCTGAAATTATCATAATCAAAATCCATAATTAGACCTGAAGAATAATACACGGACAGCAGACCCTGTTTGGTGTTTTTCTTACTTTACACATAAAGAAAATTATAATCACTAAGAAGTTTCTAATTTGGTTTGCTCAGACATGTTTATCTACAGAAGATAATTTTATCAAATAGTGGTCATTTTCTAGCTAAACAAATTCTGGAATAACAAGGCTCCAGGTCAGCTTGTTGATGAAGGATGGGCTGACCTGAACCGGCTGAACCTGGGTGTGATTTTTCACTCTGAGCTGACTTTTATCCCTCACATTAAAAACGTTACTAAAATAGGTTTTTATCATCAAAGAACATTGCCAGAGTCCGCCCCATTCTCTCTCGGGCAGCCGTCTCCTTGTCATCCCTACAGTCAGGACACACACTCATAGTGAGGCGTCTTTCCATTATTATGGCCCTCACCTCTGGAACAGGCTGCCAGAGGACCTCAGGGCCGCAGAGAACGTTAATGTTTTTAAGAGCAGGGTCAAGACTCATACTTTTTAGCTTTTAACTGATTATTTATTATAGTCTATTTAGTTGCTCTGCATGTTTTACTTCGTTATATTTTATCAGTGTTTTACTACTTAGTCTTATCATATTTATCCACTGTTTATTTTTATATTTAAACTTGCTATTTTGATCTTCCTTCCAGTGTTTCCTCTAGGGGAGGGGGAGGGGGGTATAAATGTATAAAAGTGATCATGCTTTTAAATCTGTGGGGAGGGATGGGAATGTGGTTTATTTGGGGTCCTTTTTAATCTGTAAAGCACTGAGTTGCAATCGTTGTATGAAAAGTGCTTTATAAATAAAGTTTGATTTGACATCGTTATTAAGGTTAAAGCTCTTCTGAAAATGGTTCAAGATGTCAATATTTACTCCATCTACTCACTTTACTTAAATTTAGATTAATCTCAAGAGCAGCATCATATAGCTGTAAAATATATATATTTTTGGTGTTTTGGCTATGAAATGCAGCTCAAGAACAAAAGATATACTGTCCAGAATTATAATAAAGATATTTAATTAAGAATTAAATGGAGGGGTCTCAAAATTAATATGGCATATTTTCCAGGTTATAACAATCTTCTAGTAAGCTATAAAACTTTAAAACTTGTTAGACTATTGAATTGAAGGATTAATTGGAATATATTTACAATTGAATTGAAATGGCTTGTCTTGTAAAGTGCCTTAGGATGACATGTTGTGAATTGGCAGTATATCAATAAGCTGAATTGAATTGAATTAATTCACATTTATAGGTAAACCTGTTTACAACTTGAAGTACAATGTGCCTGAGAAAGTTTTGTCAAACCTCAACAGCTCTCTTTTTGGCAAACTCAAAAAGGTTTTTTTATTTATTTACACATGTGCTCAAATTTGTTGGTACCCCTCCACAAAAAATGAAGAATGCACAATTTTCTCTGAAATAATTTGAAACTGACAAAAGTAATTGGCATACACCATTGTTTATTACATATTTAATAGAAATCACTTTGCTTTTGATGTTTCATTCAACATAATATTGTAAATAAGAAAACAAATGAAAATGGCATGGACAAAAATGATGGGACCCCTAACCTAATATATTGTTGCACAACCTTTAGAGGCAATCACTGCAATCAAACGTTTTCTGTAGCTCTCAATGAGACTTCTGCACTTGTTAACAGGTAGTTTGGCCCACCGTTCCTGAGCAAACTGCTCCATCTGTCTCAGGTTTGATGGGTGCCTTCTCCGGACCGCAAGTTTCAGCTCTTTCCATAGATGTTCGATAGGATTCAGATCAGGACTCATAGAAGGCCACTTCAAAATAGTCCAATGTTTTGTTCGTATCCAGTCTTGGGTGCTTTTAGCTGTGTGTTTTGGGTCATTATCCTGTTGGAGGACCCATGACCTGTGACTGAGACCGAGCTTTCTGACACTGGGCAGTACGTTTCGCTCCAGAATGCCTTGATAGTCTTGAGATTTCATTGTGCCCTGCACAGATTCAAGGCACCCTGTGCCAGGCGCAGCAAAGCAGCCCCAAATCATAACCGAGCCTCCTCCATGTTTCACTGTCGGTATGGTGTTCTTTTCTTTGAAAGCTTCATTTTTTCGTCTGTGAACATAGAGCTGATGTGACTTGCCAAAAAGCTCCAGTTTTGACTCATCTGTCCAAAGGACATTCTCCCAGAAGGATTGTGGCTTGTCAATATGCATTTTAGCAAATTCCAGTCTGGCTTTTTTATGTTTTTCTTTCAAAAGTGGAGTCTTCCTGGGTCTTCTTCCATGGAGCCCACTTTCGCTTAAACAGCGACGGATTGTGCGATCAGAAACAGACGTACCTTCACCTTGGAGTTCAGCTTGCATCTCTTTGGCAGTTATCCTTGGTTCTTTTTCTACCATTCGCACTATCCTTCTGTTCATTCTGGGGTCGATTTTCCTCTTGCGGCCACGCCCAGGGAGGTTGGCTACAGTTCCATGGACCTTAAACTTCTTAATAATATTTGCAACTGTTGTCACAGGAACATCAAGCTGCATGGAGATGGTCTTGTAGCCTTTACTTTTACAATGCTTGTCAATTACTTTCTTTCTGATCTCCTCAGACAACTCTCTCCTTTGCTTTCTCTGGTCCATGTTCAGTGTGGTGCACACAATGATACCAAACAGCACAGTGACTACTTTTCTCCATTTAAATAGGCTGAATGACTGATTACAAGATTGGAAACACGTGTGATACTAATTAAAGTAACTATTTTGTTTGAAATATCACTATGATCCAGTTATTTATTATCTTTTCTAAGGGGTACCAACAAATGTGTCCAGGCCATTTAGAATATCTTTGTAGAATAAGCAATAATTCAACTCTTTTCACAGCTTCTTTGCTTTATTCTATGACATACCAAAGGCATGCAAGTATACATGATAAAATAGCTTTCAATTTCATCACTTTTCAGGAGTAATGCAGCATTATTTCAATGAGCTGTAAGGGTACCAACAAATTTGAGCACGTGTGTAAAAGGTTAAAAAAAACCCAGCTCAAATAAAATGCATTCTTGCAACTTAAAAGCTAGATTATGAACCAAAAGGAAAATAGGTGAAAACAAAAGAAAGGAGTCTGCGCAAGACATTACAAGTGATTTGGGTTTTTCCCACCACAAAAACAAAATATATAGATACCTTTTAAGAAATCAATTTCAAGCATAATTTACCACTGCAAATCAGCTTTACCCTATCACTGTCTATCAAAAAACACTCAGAGCAGTGAGCTATTATATTCAACAGTTTAAAACACCAGAAGTTTCGAGTTTCACATCAAATGACCCTGACCCAAACTTATCAATCTTAATAGAAAAACCTTCGACTCTCTTACTATGAAAAACAAAAACAAATGTCTAAATAGAAACACAGCAATATCCCAAGGCTTTTTCAGAACTTAAATATAACTTCCTGCCAGCTTTCAACCCTTTTCAACAGCAGCCAATTCTGAGATGTGTTATGAGTCTCTGCCCACGGTGTCACGTGTCCAGGAGCGACTAGACTGCTCCAAACAAGAAAATAGAAAAAGAAAAAATCTGAAATTTGTAAAATATGGCAGTACACCACAAGTTGATAATGATGAAGTATTTGTTTCCAAACTCAAGGGCGCATAATTCAACTAAATTCAGTTTATTTATAAGGCAGCAATTCACAACCTGTCTTGCTATAGAAAAAAAGAGATAACATAAAATCTAAAGGTGTTTACAGACCAGATTATTGCTGAGAAAAAGCTTCACCAGCCATACCACAGTAAATCCTTTTATGTAAATATTTTAGCCACAACAATGAGAATGGTCAGAACTCCAAAAAAATGCTCCCAACACGTCATGGATAAAACTCATCTATCACTACAGAATTGTATCGAAAACCTCCCTGGATGACATGCATCAGTCAATCGATCACTCCACATCACAACCAGAATAATAATATTCCAGCATCAGGAGATACTGTAGTCTGGCTTTAACTATGAGAGTAGAGTGCTAAAATAAATCTGTCTGGATTTGACCTACTTTGATACTTGTGGTTTCTGTTGCTTGGTCAGTTGTAACTCCTGGCAGCTGCCACCTGTGAAAACACCCCTTCACTTACACACACACGTTGGCCTAGCATCAAGGAAGATTGCGGTATTCGCTCAGAGCTGCATATTTGGTAAGCAAGGCGTACAACTGATATTATGATAGGAAAGCCCGGCAAGCCAAAGGTAAACCAAACTCTTCACATGGTACAATATTCTCAGAATTGCAGCAGGCAACCACAGTAAACGTGATCAATATTGATTTTGTCTCCAAGACACAATCAGCCACACAGAGATTAACTGCAGCATCAAGCCAAGCTGCAATTGAAAATCTTAGTAAATTTGCTCCACTTACCACTGGGATGGAAAAAAAACCTCATGCGCAATTTGCCTTTAGTCTGGCAGAAAATAAAAACCAGACATATGGTTTATGTTATATAACTAAAAAGATTTTCACAAAGCGAAGGCCTGTAGCTAATTTACAGTAAAAACAAAGAAAAGCAGATAAAGGACATACGATGAGCCAAAGAGATCTAGAATACTGTGGCATGGAGAACGAATGCGGCAGGATTAGTGGGCAAGCCTGGAGAGCTTATAATGGGGGAGTGGAGGAGGAATTTCAGGTGTGAGCCATGCTGCTTCTAAACAAACGTATAAAACCACAGGAGTTAAATATGCACTCCTACTTTCCTGTGCATTAGAGAGAACATGAGTAGTACTGGGGAGAATGTGCTTGCTGAAGGAAATGGTGACAGCATCTGGTGTTGCTGCTGCTGCATCACACCCCACAATATACAGGATTTTGTAACATGTTTCAGACTGCAACAATGCCACTTAAATGTAAAACTAAATTACACTTTACATAATATCTAATTATCCCCAAAAAACTTTTGAAGAGACAGTGAAAAATGAAATATATTGTCTAAACTATCCCGTTTCTAAATGCTGTGCTCTTCTACTGAGAGCTTTGCTAACTGCATTAGCTTAAAAGACAGACGTTACGTCCTCATTGCGTTTGGCATTAGATAGTGTAGCCCCCTTAAAAAAGAAAGTGGCTAGCCATAGGAGGCTGACTCCTTGGTTTAACGCAGAGTTGCGTACTTTAAAGCAGAATACTAGGAAGTTGGAGAGAAAATGGCGCTCTACACATCTAGAGGATTCCTTTTTAACCTGGAATAACAGTCTACTGCTGTATAAAAAGACCCTTCGACAAGCTAGAACAGCATATTTTTCATCATTAATAGAGGCGAATAAAAACAATCCTAGGTTTCTTTTTAGTACAGTTGCCAAACTTACACAGAGTCATAGCTCTGTTGAGCAAACTATTCCCCCAGCTCTTAGCAGTGATGATTTTATGGGATTCTTCATAAATAAAATTTATTCTATTAAAAATTAAAATCATTGGCATCCTCCCAAACATGATTACTTCATCCACAGTAAATGAGGCAGCATCGGAAAGAACTGTAGAACCTCATTTGTGCTTAGGCTGTTTTGATTCAGTCGAGCTTTCGGAATTATCAAAAATATTAGCCTCATCTAAACCTTCAACTTGTATGTTGGACCCAATTCCAACCAAATTATTTAAAGAAGTGTTCCATTTGGTTCCTGGCCCCATTTTGGATATGATTAATCTATCCTTAGTAAACGGATACGTACCACAAGAATTTAAAATAGCTGTAATTAAACCTTTACTCAAGGAACCTTCCCTTGATCAAGATGACTTAGTGAATTACAGAGCTATATCTAACCTTCCTTTCTTATCCAAAATCCTTCAGAAAATTGTTGCTAATCAAGTCTTTGAGCATCTAAACAGTGACAACCTGTTTGAAGAGTTTCAGTCAGGTTTTAGAGCTCATCATAGCACTGAAACAGCACTGGTGAAGGTTACTAATGATATTCTCATGGCCTCAGATAATGGACTGGTGTCTGTTCTGGTTTTGTTAGATCTCAGTGCTGCTTTTGACACAGTCGATCATAATATTCTCCTAGAAAGGCTTGAACATGTTGCAGGGATCAAAGGAACAGCACTAGGCTGGTTTAAATCATATTTGTCTGATAGATTCCAGTTTGTTCATCTAAATGATCAATCTTCTTCCCTCTCAAGGGTTACTTGTGGAGTTCCACAGGGTTCTGTGCTTGGACCAATTCTTTTCACCATATATATGCTTCCAATTGGTAGAATCATAAGACAGCATGGGACAAATTTCCACAGCTATGCCGATGATACACAACTACATTTAGCCATAAATCCTGATGAACCCAGTCAATTAGGTAGATTACAGGCATGTCTGGAAGAACATGGATGAATCTAAACTTTTTGCTTTTAAATTCTGACAAAACAGAAGTTGCTGTCTTTGGACCAGAAGTTCTAAAACAGAAACTGATTAGTCAATCACTTCATCTGGATGGCATTAAATTGGCCCCCAGTAATAACGTAAAGAACCTCGGCGTTATTTTTGACCGAGACTTGACATTTAAATCCCATATTAAACAGGTTTCTAGGATTTCTTTCTTTCACCTCCGGAATATTGCTGAAATTAGAAACATCCTGTCCAGGAGTGATGCTGAGAAACTAGTCCATGCATTTGTTACCTCAAGGCTGGACTACTGTAATTCTTTACTATCAGGAAGTCAACAAAATGCCATTAAAAGCCTTCAGTTGATCCAAAATGCGGCAGCAAGAGTTCTGATGAATATTAAAAAGAGAGATCACATTTCTCCTGTTTTAGCTTCCCTTCATTGGCTCCCTGTTAAATCCAGAATAGAATTTAAGATCCTTCATCTTACATACAAAGCCCTTAATAATCAAGCTCTATCATACATCAGAGATCTAATTGTTCCATATGTTCCCAACAGAGCACTTCGCTCTCAGACTGCAGGTTTACTTTTAGTTCCAAGGATTTCTAAAAGTAGAATGGGAGGCAGATCTTTTAATTATCAGGCTCCTCTCCTGTGGAACCAGCTCCCAGCTTTAGTCCGTGAGGCAGACACTCTGTTTACTTTTAAGGCCAGGCTTAAAACTTTCCTTTTTGATAAAGCTTATAGTTAGAGTGGCTAAGGTCATCCTGAGCTATCTCTGTAGTTATGCTGCTATAGGCTTAGACTGCTGGAGGACAGACTTACCAATTTTCTTCACTCTGCTACTTCCTTTTCTACTATGACTCTCCAGTTGTATTACATTACATTCTGCTATTTCGGCTGTTAAGTTTGTGTTCTCTCAGTGTTTTTCTCTCCATAGAAGATATACCTGGTCTGGTATCCTGCTTGGCTGCAATGCCCTGTTGGACGGGGGGCATCGACTGGGATGATCCTCCCAGTAACTGAACATCCACTGTGTCCTGTTATCAACTTTTTACTTTCTGTAACATAGAAAGTTCTCTTATATCGGATCTTCTGTTCCTTCTGTGTTTCTGCTCTGTCTTCTCAGACGGTCGTGGCAGATGGCCGCTCCTACTGAGCCTGGTTCAGTTGGAGGTTTCTTCCTGTTAAAGGGGAGTTTTTCCTCTCCACCGACGCTACATGCTTGCTCAGTATGAGGGATTGCTGAAGGATTGCTGTGGTTGGAAAGTCTGCCCAACCTCACGCCAATGACTAACGCAATCTGCTGGGATTCCTTAAATAGGAAACTTTTTTTAACTGATTGGAATGTTTGTATAAATGTATTGAAAAGACTTCTTGTTAAGTGCCTTGAGATGACATCTATTGTGAATTGGCGCTATATAAATAAACTGAATTGAAATTGAATTGAAATATGTTTTTTCCAAGTATAACAAAAATACAGAAAAACATGTGGATGGAAAAACACAACTGTAAGAAACCTCTTTACAATTTTTTTCATCTTCACTGAGTAAGGAAACATTTATAGCCATAAAAACTTATTAAAAATGTCATAAAAATGCTTCATGGGGCAAAATGTTAAAATTGGTCCAATAACACGTACTGCATACTAAGTAAGTATATGAAAAAAAAAGTATTTCACTTTAAATTCTTTACCTCAAAGATGTCTTTTTTTTTCATTTTCTGTTAGGGAAATTGCACAGCGGAAACGTCATTTCTGAAAATCTTCAAGTCTTTTCACGTCTTAGCGATTCTGACTTGTTGACTATGAGTAATGGGGGCTGGGAAAAGCACCACCCTAACTGGAAATAATCTTAAAACTCAAATAGAGCACAGAGAAATCATGAGTAATGGCTATTTTTAACCTACTGATATCTGACCTTGCCTTGAGATCTTACTGTACATTTAAACCTGTGCATATACACGTACATGTGTGTATGGGTATATATAAGATAACGTCATCCTTTAAAGGAAGACCCAATTTTGTACCACCAGTTTAGCCAGACTGAGCAGATCCAAAGTATTGGATCAGGTTCCCAAATAGGGCATTTTACAATTATTGAAGATTTTTTATTATTGAAGACTCTAGCTAAACAGTGTACTGTCTTTGATTTTTATGACAGACATAGTGGTATCCAGAAAGCTGAGTTTTACTCTTACCAATTTAATTTTAAAATTCTGTGGACAATTTGCAAAATGAATATAGATCATGTACCAGATTAGATTAGATTGTACATCATTTTTATTAAGCCAATAAATTTGGGACACTATAAATTATATTTCTAATAAATAGATTATAGGTTTTTCCCCCTTTAAAATGGCATTAACAAGAAAAATATGTCAGCCATCTTCTTTAGCATCAGCTTATGCCTACTAATATTTAGTAGGCAAATTCAACTTTTTTAGGGTTCAATGCCTTCTTAGGACAGGAAAGGACAGTTCGGCACCTAGTAGGTTAACATTTAATGATTTAAAACAGGTCTGATGTTCAGACATTAATCTTGAAGCATGTCATGTTTTGCTGTGTAACCTGTAAAAGTGTTTAAATCATATCTGAATGCTCATGCTATTAGTAATTTGAAATTCAGACGAGGTTTTGTTTGTTGTGGGTGTAACCTTCAGTAATATAACGAACCGTTTTGTAAACCAAGAACAATATTTTCTGTTATACGTGACAGCATTCAAGTAATGATTGGGTTCCCTTTTTCCTGTTTGTCCTATTCTGCCGCTCACTGAGCAGGTTTCTTTCATTTACCAAACAGTCTTATCTGATCAATGATGTGGTTTGCTGATAGAGAAGGGGTCTTTCCAGGTAAATCTAGTGCCAAAGCACTGATGCATCATAGCCTAAGAAGGTAAAACATGACCCAGGTTTCAGAGTTAAACTTATCTCTGTCATCGCTTTGTTACTATGGCTACAAAAATATCATTAGACTAAACAGTAGGCTCAATACAGTTGGTTTACGTCTGCTCAGTGAATAAGTAGATTATCTGGATCAAAATTTAGCAACATTACAGTCAACATTGTCAGTTATCACCTGAGCAAAAATCCCCCATCTGTACGCACTCTACTGGGGCCAGGGTGATATCATAATTTCTAATAACTGGGAAATAGACAAAGAAAGTGCAGTGTTGTATGAATAAGTGCTTATTAAGGAACACAATAATAATGTTAAACATCAGAACTTTGTCATAGCTGGAGAGACTAATGAATATTTTAAACTTCATTAAGTAAGACAACAATAAGAAGTAAAAGCATGAATCCACATAGAGAAAAAACTCTGACTCTGGCTATTTAATATGATGACTAATGAGTTGAATTCTAGTAATGCAGAAATGTTAAGAACAGCGCTAATCTACTCATAGAACTAAGGAGAAATACTCAGAATCATCCGGAAATATATTAGATAAAGCTGGATGTTCAATATCTCTTGTCTGTATGTTCATTACACTTAAATAGCACAGAGAGTGACACCTGCTGTTTGGAAAAGGTCAAATGTCTCATTTGGTTAACATTCACTGTGTTTCTTTGCTCGGCAGTTGATTGCTCCAAATTATCTAGTTGAGTCCCTGTTTTAGAAGAAGAAAAACAAAAAAATCCAGTCAAACCATAATAAATATTGGGAGGAAGTCTCATGCCTGTCATGGCACTGACAATATTGCTGTCAAAACCATGAATTAGGATGTAAAAAGATGAAACATTTATATTTTAATAAAATATAACAGATACACAGAGAATCTACTTATCTACAGAAAAGAGAAGCAACAGTATGAAATTAAGAAATTATTGTAAGAAATAAGAAAGCTGTTTTCCAGAAGTAATTTTCAAGGAAACAACCATACAAATCTATTTCTAATTTAATTTGAACATAAATATTTAATAATACCTAAACTATAATATAGTATTGAATATGGTTTCAACAACACTTGCAGGTGAACATTTCTTCAGTAGAAGTAAAAAAATATTCCACACCCCAACTTTAATTTTAGATTTCCCCAAACAGCGCTCATCCAAACACATACTTGCAAAATCCAGATGAAAAACACTTGAAAATCCAATTGAGTGCAGTACCTGAGTTGTGTTTTAAGTTCATTGAAGCGAGGCCTTTTGCTGGGATCGTACGACCAACACTTCGTCATCAAGCTATACAGAGTAGGGGGACACTGAGGGGGCATGGCCAGTCGCTCGCCGTTCTCTATCCTGCCAATGACGTCGTTGTTCTTCACGCCCTGGAAAGGCTTGATGCCGTACATCAGGATCTCCCACATGCAGACGCCTGTGGACGGACACACGAATCCGACACGTTGGCTGTGAAGGCAAGTTTGACGTAAACGCCTGCTGCCACACAGAAACAAACTGCAGCAAAGAAAAAAAAGGAGACTACGGCTTTAAGCTTACCAAACATCCAGACATCACTGGCTGTAGTGAACCGTCTGAAGTTGATGGATTCTGGAGCCATCCATTTAATGGGCAATTTACCTTTAGATGCTACAAAAGAGGAATGAAATGAAGTATTCACTTTACTCATCAGTTCAGTTCTTTAAAGGCTTTTAAAGTAACTAAAAAGCAGTTTGTAAAATTTCTCTTTTACATTTGAGTGAATTCAGTTACCTTTATAATATGAGCTATCCTCCATGTATCGGGAAAGGCCGAAGTCCCCCAGCTTTACACAGTCGATTGTGGACACCAATACATTTCGTGCTGCAATATCCCTGGAGAGGATAAAATAAGATACTAAGATATTTCGAAGAACATTTTTATTCATACAAAGATGCACTTTAACTATCATCCAAATATTTGTGTTCTAGTGAAAAGCAGTAAAATTGGGATAATTTCTCTATTAAATTGTCTTTTGTACAAGATTTCTGCTATGTCATGGTTGGATGATCTACTTGATGATAAACCCGTTTGTACCTGTGTACGAAGCGCTTGCTTTCCAGGTACGCCAGTGCTGTGCTGAGCTGATAAGAGTACAAGATGAGAGTGGCCAGATCTAGACTGTACTTCCTAACCTGGAGAAATGACCGTAACTGTGGAAAACAGAGGAAGAAAAACACAGAAAAAGGATTAAAGCAATAGTTTAAACCAAAAAAAAAAAGAAAAAAATACATAATTATCAGGAAGAAAATGAGAGACCAATGATAGAGAGTATGGCTCTCAGAAGTGTACACATCCTGTTTCAAATGCCATGTAAAATGTGGTACCTTGATGAATCCTTTAAAGAATAATAATAATAAAAATTTGTAGGGGAGTGTAAAATGTAGGGGAGTGTAAAATGTTTAAAAAGTCATGCAATTTTTCTCCCTTTGTTGTTTTTCATTTGAATTCAAATGATATAGTTTACAACACATGGTCTCTGTTTTTTTACATCACAAAAACCTGGTTACGTCTTTCTAACAATTGTGTGTAGATTTTTCTCAAGCACAGTAAATGAAGAGACACCAAAATGTAAACACCGTTTGCATATGTACAGAGCCTTCAGTGGAGGCCATGATGGTACAGTTACTTCCCGTTCATCTACTAAATAATTCATACTGAAATGGTTATAAAAAATCTATCAGATTGTTTTCAACAGCGGTCTCTGCAGAATAGCAGCAGCATGTCAGATTTGCTTTGTATTTAATAAACATAGGTTTAATTTAAATATACTATGATACAAAGAAATTAAATCTTCTATTAAATATAATAAAAGTAGATTAATAAAGAAATTACACACCAGTTTCTAATTGTCTGTAAATCTGACATCTTTTAGCATAAGGAAATTAAGATTTTTTACTACCTAAATTTTCTCAGTTTGTTTTATATTTTTGACATTAAAACAAGACTGGTTAATAGTCTGCTAACAACACTGAGGGATTAATGTTTTCTATTATATTCAGTGCAGAGTATTTAGTTAACAGAATATCCTTAAATGCAACATCACAGCCACTCTACATATATAACACAGTAATATGGAAACATTAAATAGATAGAAAGACAAGAAGCATAGATTGTAGAATCAATATAATTTTGTTAGCCCAAAAACAAAGTATGTGTGGACTTTAATCATTACCTCCCCGAGCGTGCAGAGCTCCATGATGATCCACACTGGATTCTCTGTGATGACTCCCATCAGCTTCACTATGTGAGGATGGTCAAACTGACGCATGGTCACTGCATATGAAAAACAACCACAGAAATCCCAATGGACTCTTATTGCTGTCCTTCTGCAGTAACTTATCACTAACTATTATATTTATGTTTTGTGTGGTTAAAAATATACATGCAGGAATCTTACATGCTTCCTGCAGAAATTTTTCCCTGACGCTGTCAGACGTCGAGTTCTTACACGTCTTCACTGCCACAGATAGAGCTGGGTTCTCCTGTGAGAAGCAGATAAACATCAGAGAAACATCATAACAGTAAAACAGTAATACAATAGAGGCAATCAGATAAAAATATTTAAATGTATAGGAGAACTGAAGAAACTAGTAGTTTTATACTTGGCATGGATGGCAAAGAGTAAGTATTTTTAAAGGTTACACTAAACATTTCTAATCCTACAGTTTAAAATACTTTCAATAAGATCCCAGAAAAAGTGGCAGAATAACCAATTTTCTCTAACACCATGGAGCGCTGTGTTGCTTTATGCTCCATACTAGATGAATTGATAGACTTGATCATATGCACACTAACCCCTCCTTTCCACCGGACGCGTAAGCAGCGCGTTACAGGAGCAGAACGTTTCACTTGCGTAATCTGCTGCTTGGCCCTTTCCACCGGGTGCGTATGAGGCGCATAGCAGCAGGGAAGCAGCTATCACCGAGAGAGCACGAAATCACGCGAGATTAGCAAAATCACGCGTGGTTTCGTCAGTAAACACAACAACCATAGACATATATAAACGTCTATGACAACAATAACCAGGAAAAGACAACAACAGGGCTCCAAAAGGTCTGTGTTTTATGTTATGTCCATTTTATATTCGCCAATAAGTTTATGCTATGTCAGGGAATATCCAAAATTGCTCATCTGTGTGATGACACACAAATGAGACCCTCCCGCGAGGTACTGACTTCTCACCGGGCTGCACAGGTAGTGACCTTTTTTTAAGTAACGCAACTGCAAAGCAGCACGTTTCTTTTATTTTGAAAATTTCCGGTGCCGAGCCGTTATATTTCCTGTCTTCCCCTATCCAAAATGTAGAAATTTACGTGTTTCAGAGGCGTACCGCGTAGAAAATATGACTGCAGCGTATATTTAGAAAAGTGCTGCGACATGACTCTTCTGAGACGCGGCAGACTCGCGCTGCTTTCGCCTTCGGTGGAAAGGGTTCTATTGACTACAGCGGTGGCTATCAGCTGCGTATGACGTGCTGCTCCTGTAACGTGCTGCTTACGCGTCCGGTGGAAAGGAGGGGTAACACTCAGTTGGCTGAAAGAAGGCTACTACACTTCAAACAGAGCCCAATTTCAAGCTCCACCTGAACAGGTAGGTTGAGTAAACTAAATATGCAAAAAGATTGCAAAAAGCACAACTAAGTTTAGAGATTGTTATGCATTTTTGCTAAAGTCTATGTATCAAATTCAAAATAAGAATAAATTAATATTATTATAATTTTTATGAGTATATTATAATAATATTTTTCCAGCAGCAGAAATAATTTGGTGGAGAAGATGGAGGACGTGTACCTGGCTGATGTAGACTCCTTGATGGACATCTCCGAACTGACCCTCACCGATGCAGCGCCCCAGCTCAATACAGTCTCGCTGAATCTCGTAGTCCCGTGCTACACACACATACACAGAAGTTTACACACAAAAGCAATACAGACACAAGAAGAAAAAGATATTTGAATCTTTTTTTCACACACACTCACACACTGATCTCCACTTACAGATCTTCCACTTTCCAAGCTTATTAGAGTACTTTACATTGTGTTTATATTTATGCGACAAATTAAAGTAAAAAAACTACCTATATTTCAACAATATTTAAATATTGTCATACACATTTAAGCAGCATGACACCGTTTAATTTCTAATGGCACCATAAAGCAAACAAATGTCATTTGGAGACCCTGATTATCATATTTTCAACTTTTGATCTCTTACTCTGACAAGCTTGGCTTTTATTGCAGTCAGCATAGCTTATTCTCAGCAACATGCAACAACAGCATCAGCAAACTACAGCGAATCATGCCACATAACACAGATGACTTACAGCCAATATAACTCAATATATAGTGCTAGTCAGACGTTTTTATACACTCATTGCGGGCATGACTGTCATTCATTTGTGTTTTTAATAATCCATTTGAATTGTTCTTTATCCAGGGAGGACAGATCACCCTTAAGCATGATGGAAGGGGCACGGTAAATCCCTGCAGGAGAAACACTTTACAGCAAGACGAAACAATTAGCTACTCGCGTACAAAACAAGGAGAAAGTGAAAGTGAGGCTTTTAAACCCAAGAACACAATACCACCTAAGCACCGAGGTGGTAGCATCATGCTATGGGGTTGTTTTCCTGCTAGTGGTACTGATGCACTGCCCAAAGTAAGTGAAATAATAAAGATAGCAGACTGTCTCCAAACTTCTTAATCTTGACCTCAAATCAACAGCTAGCTGTTTGAAACTTGGACTTTTTATGTGTTCAAACAGGGCAATGATCCCAAGTGTGCATCGTAACTTGTTTCTTCTTGTTATATTGTAGTCATTCCTTTCCACTTGAGCCACAAGCATGATCAGTAAGAGGCATTGCTGCAATGCAATTAGCTAGGCTTCTTTAAATATCCATAAAATAATTAATAATTGATGTAATAAACTGAACCTAAAAGCACTGATTTATAACTAGCATCAATTGGCAATGCAATTAATTGAATATGAAACTGTTGGTATGACTGAATTGAATTTGACTTCATATTTCTGTAAACAAATTAGATCTGTCTTGTAAAATGCCTCAAGATTACACTTCCTGTGAAATGGCTCTATATAAATAAACTGAATACATTCAATTCAAACTTGTGCATCGATTTCTTGTTTTTGAGATGAATTGAAGTTGTATGCAGTATTATCATCCGACCCTGGAAATACAATAGTTCAAATGCATCAACAAAGGCCCAAAATGATTGACATTCATGTCCATGAATACAGTATATGTAAATCTCTGACAAACAGTGAAAATATGTTGATCAAAACATAATATGGATAAAGTCAGGTGCAAAGGGTAACATTCGATCATTATCGTCAAGAAATAAACGTTTCAGGCTCATATAGACCCTTGTTGTGTTTGACAATGGACACAAATGGGTAACCTTGTTTGGTCGGTCAAATTCTTGCATTGTAGGAAAAGAGGAATCAATTTGAAACTCAGGCTGTTGAAAGTTGGTGGTTTGCTCTGCCTGACCTGACTTTGTCCATCAACACATGAATAATACATGAAGCTATAAATGTCCAGTTACGGAAATCTCTTATTTTATGATGATTACTGCTGTTGAGCTAGGACTTTCAGAGACAGCAGATTCAGGCAGTATAAAGCTTGGAGTGATGATGTGTTAAATGTGGACATCGCCCATAATGCACAGTAATAAAAAAAATTTTAGGCCACTATAATGGTACCATTATCTGCGTCAGTGGTTACATTCTGAAACTTAAATAAATTCATGAAATAAATAGATGAATTCATCTAAAATGTCTGCTTCCAAAATGGAACACTGTAAATAACCTTGCCTGATCAGATTGTAATAAAATAATTTTTATGTTTTTATTTTTACAGATTTTAACCTCACTCTAAGTTACCACAAACCTATAAAATGCAAACAAGGTCAACAACTGCATCAAAGTTTTGAAGCTTTCACTAGCTCAGCAAGAACTGACAGCACAACCACACGTCAACACAGGGTGGGGGGGGGGGCGGGGGGCAAGTAAAGTACAACTACTGTACATGAAAATATCACAGGTATTATTTTACGGTTGCAAGCAAACATAAAAAAGGGTCACAACAACCTCTAAATCAAAGAGTCATCAACACGGTGTGTTCCAATTATTACCTTGATCTAGTCCATAGTATTCTGGGAAAACGGGTTAGGTATAAGAGACTTTATTATTTAGGCCAATATCACAATGATATAAATAAGTGAGGGGGCGTGCATGTTGCAGAATAATCTGCTAAGTATTGAAAACATAAAATTAACCTGCTAAAAATATATGATAAAATGTTTTTTGTTAAAAAATAGTTTCAAGAATTTCCTAAATTTAAAGGGAAAAAAAACACTACTGATCAACGCTGGCTTGGGCAGTTTCTAACAACAACAACAATAAAGTGGATTTATAATTTACTAAGTATTTGTGTGTTTATAAGTAAAACTCTAGAAGAATGAGGTAGAAGAAGTTTTGCCATTTTTTGGTTATATAGATATATCTACAATATCCAGACAACATTCTACGGCAGGTTACATGGGCAAGTTGATCAAAATCTAGCAAAAATATTCTTACTTTAAATGCCAGCAATTCCATCACGCCACATTCAAGTCCACTCACACATCTTCTCTGCCTCTCAATGTTGTCTATCAAGCATCGCATAGACATGAATACATCTAAACCCAGGGGCCAGGCAGTACACAGCAGCCAGAGCAAGCGCGCATCACTGTCTTACAAAGTTAAAAGTATTAACACTCTGTGTCTAAACACAGAGGAGAGAGCAGCAGAATGGAGAATGTTTATTCGAAAATGTTGACTATAATTCAGACAATGTGTGGTTAGTATAAAGTTGTTTTTATAAATATATATTATTATACAGTGCAGGCTATAAATACAAATTGAACGTTTAAGGCAATAAAAGGCAAAAGGCAAGTTGTATGTGGGAGCAATTATCCCTATAATATTATTATACTGTCACACCCTTGCTAACAAATGCACAGCACTAAATATCATAGTAATTTTAGATTAAAGAGTTATTAACCCAATGCAATAACACTGGAAGCCCTGTATGGTCAACTATTTGAAACAATAAATAAAAAAGATCCTGAGTACAGACTCAACACAACACCCACACATATCGGCAGCATTGGCATCCCATATTCCGCTGTCTATAGAAGCGCTGCCAGCACTTGTGTCACTGTCTCTAGGCAGGTTTACAAAAAAAGACGAAGTCCATAGACACTTTTTTTTAACTCATGCTTCAAAATGTTAGGAAACGTTCCATACCACCACGTTAATGTAGTTATGCAGCCTATGACAACAGATTTATTTTGGGATGCTGTGCTGAAGAGCTCCACACATCTTCCCCAAATTGCACACATCTCTTTGTTGGCTCTGGGAAAAAAGCACCTCTTGACCACTATAAGTTTTCATTGATGAAGAAAGCAGAGAAAACAAACCACAGAAGACAGCACAAATTTAGCAATAAAATGTGGAGTCTACTTGCAAAACAAAGCCAGCATCACAATAGGTGCTCAGTGGAACAAGGTAGCCCATGGGCCAGCTACATCCATCCTGCACGTTCATGTGCTCAGGAACATTTGTGTTCGGGGCGTTCAAGCAGCATTCCAATATGGGAAAACCAGTTATCAGATGTGATCACGTAAAGAGGATTCATTCTAATTCTGCTATAAATCCAAGATACTGCTCACTGTTTTCAGTCACACCTCCTTTTCATCAAAAAACGCCATTCAATGGCTTCCACTGGTCTGAGCACCAAGTCTGAGTGCAAACGGAAGGTGCTTGCATTCCTCCACAGGGGATACTGATGCCAATGTGATACTGTGTGGTTTTTATTGTTTTGATATTATTTTTTTTACTCTGTGGGGTTTACAGCTATGATTGTTGACTAATATTTTCAGATCCCTTAAAAAAAACTAGATTGCGGACGTTATGATGTGGAATGAGTGGCTTCCCTTTAAATCTAGAAATCAGTAGTCACTGTGCAAAATATAGATTCATTCAAAGATTGAGCCAGACTTCTATTTAGAAACAGAAGAACACATTAAAGTCTGTATAAGTCTATTTAGTTTAAACATGGACTTAATATGTTATATATATATATATATATATATATATATATATATATATATATATATATATATATATATATATATATATATATATAAAAAAAATATCATTGTTTTTCCTGATTTTATGGCAGAACTTAAAGTTTTAGCCAAAAATTTTGAAAGTTAATAGGAAGACAATGTAAATCAATCATAAAATACTTTTAAACTTTTGTTTTTCCTTATATACAGGAATTTAAAATATCATTTTCCAACACACAAGTTGCTGTAGTCATCCACTGTACTTAATTCCTAAACCTTAAAATAGTGAACAACCCCTCCATCGGGAAACAGCAGCATTTAAGAGAAACGTCTGCTTACTTGATGGCATGGTGTAGGTGTCCTCCTCATCGATGATCTCAGCATAGTCGTCTGTTTCTGCAGAACCAGAGTCCAGTCAGGAACCAGAACAAACAAGCCTAGTCACAGAGCTAAACTAGATTGGGCATTTAACATCTTCAGGGTAAACATCCCAGACAGAGCACAAATGACAACAAGCATCACAATAATTGTTATACATATACAGCATACTGGAAACAAAAAGAGAAAACTGTGCAAATTACAACATAAATCAGCTATGACCCAGATGTACCTTTCCAAACGATTGTCACCATACCCGACTCCAAGCACATGCACAACAATTCCAGATAGTCATGTACTACTGAACAGATACCCACAGTGAATGATTCATAGTGAGTCATAGTAGTGCAATAGTGAGGGAAACATACAGACGGAGAAGCCAAGAGGAAAGGGGAGGGTTGGAAAGTTCTTTTTTTTCTTTCCTTTCCACAGAAACAAACTGAAGACGAACAGCCAGAGTCATGGGTCACAAAAACACTCACAGGCAGACAAAGATACTGCAACACGTACAGCACGCTGAATCCATAGAGGATTGATTGTGTTACTAATTAAAATAAGCTTAATACAAAGAATGAGGTTTACCATCGCCACTAATGTGGCCTGAAGAAGCCGCATGCAGCAAAAAACACAAACGAGAGCAAAAAGACAACAAAGCATTAGTTTTACTGTTAGCATGAAAAGAATTGTGTTACATAACTTATTGATGAGTTTCTACAGAATTCAAGGTGGTTTCACCTCAAACTCTAAATATGAGTCAGTCAGAGGTCAGCAGAGAGAGACAAAAAGCAGAGACAGAGTGGCAGTGACTAAAGCTCTCCAGAGAGACATCTGGTGAGACAAGGACTCTTCTCTGCACACACAGATGAAGCTTTATAGAGGACTCTGGCTGTACACACATGTCTATGAGCCCCTTATACAGCTCTGATCACATTGGGTCATTCATGACATATAAGGAGAAGCTGCCTAACTGGCTGGCATCGTTACCTGACACACAAACGGCCCGGGTGCGTACTCCGTCCATCCGCTTCTCCATCCGCTTCTCGTGATTTGAAACTCTGCAGCAGAGATTTTGCTCACATTAAACATACTGCATTAAAAGTGAAGAGCTACAAACAGTGACAGGCAAAATTCCGCTGAAACACTGTCAAATTAAGGTTGTAAGTAGGAAAATGATAAAGCCAAAAGAGAGTTTATCCATCATGTTTTTTTTTTTGAAAAAAACTAAAACAAGAAGCACAGAGAAACTCTAATAAAAGTCAAATCTTTTAATTTATCAGAAAAAAACCCTAAGAAAAGAAAACATGGAAGCGAACCCAAAACTTCAAAAAATCTGATGCTCTGTTGCTCTGATAAAGTGAAGCAAAAGAATTTATTTTTAAAATCAATATAAATATAAATTTGGCAATAACCTTTTCATTTTATGTAAATAGTTGTGATTCACAAAACAGGAGATGCAGCAGTGATGCAAAACAAAATTTGAAAACTTATCCGTTTTCTATACCCGTCCATCCTATGAAGGAATGCGGGGATGGCTGGTGCCTATCTCCAGCTGTCATGGGGCGAGAGGTGGGGAACACCCTGGACAGGTCGCCAGTCCATCACAGGGCAACCACAGAGACATACAGGACAAACAACCATGCACACACACACTCATACCTAAGGGCAATTTAGAAACCGATTCACCTAACACTCATGTTTTTGGACTGTGGGAGGAAGCCGGAGTACCCAGAGGGAGAACACGCAAACTCCATGCAGAAAGACCCCAGGCTGGGATTTGAACCCAGGACCTTCTTGCTGCAAGGCAACAGAGCCACGAACTGCGCCACTGTGAAGCCCTTTGAAAACTTATTTCAGACTTAATTAAATTCATAAGTGAAACTGATATTTTAAACAGATTCTCACACAACTTATGTATTTCAAGCAGTGGCGGCTGGCCAATAGAGGGCGATAGGGCACCGCCCCCCCAGTGTTTCACAAGTGTTTTTGATTTCTTTTCTTTTTTTTTTTTTATAACAATAATCACATATTCTAAGTTAATTGTGAGTTTAAATTCGTAACAAAGTATCATATATAAAAATATATATCATTTTCGGAGAAAAAGCTCGCGCTGCGTAGCAGCTGGGGCGACAGAAAGCTCGCCCCAAGCAGTGCAGCAGCCAGCCAATCACTGACAAGAAATTCGCACATAGCAACAGGAATTTATCCAATCAGCTTCGTTGATTCGGCTGCATGAAGGGCGATAGAGAAATCGCCCCAAGGCTGGTGTGAGGGCGGGCAAGATATCTGGTGGTGACATTGGCAGTGTGATTTCTCTGCCACAAGGGGGCGCTGCTGTAAGCTTTGTGTGTAAACCAAATAAGTTATTTGTTTCCTGTTTGGTTCTAAACTTGTTTGTGCAATATTGTATTCATGTTAAGAATAAGAATGCCTCAAGTTGTTAATATTGGCATTAAAATAATCAGTATTTCACATAGTACTGGTATCCAGCCGTTTATGTTCAATTGTTTTGGGATGATTATTGAAAATGACTTGATAAGCTATATGCACAGCTCCACTACTTCCTGAACTAAGTACAGCCCTTTTATTTCCTGTCTGTATTGGACAAACTGATCAATCCAGGTGTGTCTGACCTCAGTAGTAACAACAACAATGGTCAGACACACCTGGATTAATCAGTTTGTCCTATGATGTAAGACAGGAAATAAAAGAGCTGTACTTAGTTCAGGAAATAGTGGAGTTGTGCACAAAGCTCAGAAAGCACAAGTTTGATTTAAAAAAAGAAAAGAAAGCACAGCCCCACCAAGAATATTTTTCACCAGCCGCCACTGATTTCAAGTTTTTTTTGTTAGCTTTAATGATTCAGGGAAAATTTACATTTTCACAAAATTAGATAATTAAATGGAAATAAATAACAAACAAGGATTTTTACCAAAAATGTCAGCATACTAAATTATATTTTGATTTACTGTACAGTGTGTACACACAGTACTTACTGAACTTTATTATTCATGAAGTACAGCCCCAATGCAGCATGATAGTTGCTCTAACACTGGACTTAATAAAACACACATTGGACCAACACCAGAGGAGGACGTGGCTCCCGAAACGTAACACTGGACCTCAAGCAACTTCTGCTTCTTTTCACTCTTCTTTCACAGTCAAAAAGCTTGATTTGCAAATAAATGCAAAATCTACATTTATCCAAAGAGAGGACATTGGACCAATAAGGAGAAGTTTAAGAAGACACTGACATTGCTCTCTTTTGCTCTGGAGTGGGTCATCACAAGGAATGAGACAGCTGTAGCCCACATCCTGGTTACATCTTGAAGCACCGACATCCGCTGCAATCCACACCTTATGGAACTTTATAAAACTCTTGAATGGGCTTTGATTTGCAATCCTCGTATGGCTCATTTTATCCCAATTGCTTATAAACCAACTTTTGTCACAGGTTTTCCTTTAACCTAACTTTTACTTGATAAATAGTCATCCTTTTATACAACAAGCATCTTTAGTAAATGTCCTTTTATAACTTCCCAACATATGGATGGTATATAAGTCTCTGCCAACTGTAAAATCAGGATTATTTCCAATGATTGTCTTGACCATAACGTGAGCAGAGCAAAACATTTCTATATCAAAAATCCTGTTATCATTGGTCTTGAGCAGTATTGTACTTTTATGAGAAACAGAATTTAGTTTTCATTAGCTATAAGCTATGATCATTAAAAGTAACAGAAATAAACGCTTGAATTACTGTGTGTAATAATTCTATACAAATTCCACTTAATTTAATAGTAAATAATTTTACTCTGAGATTTACTGAGATGCATTTGTTTAATGAAGAACAAGTTTACTCACTTTGGTATCGAAGGAAGAGCTCTGTCTCCCTCTGCAAATACAAGACAAGCACATCAACAAGTGCAAAACAACCTAAAGCTTGAAGCCGTCACTATTTGTATTACAAAATAAGACACAAAAGCTGGTTATTATTCATAGTGACAAGCACAATGGGTCATCAGCATTGAAATGACATCTGCTGGAGGGTTCTGTGTTTCACACCATAACACACATTTTATTTCCTTTGGTTTAGACTCCAGTAGCTTTGAAACCAAAACAAATAATTTGGAGGAACATCAAAAATAAAAAAATATTTTCAACGTACCTTTATGAACTCTAACGATGAAGGAGCGGGTAACCGAGGAGACGAGACGACAGTAACCGTCAATCAAGTCGGCCATGTTTTCTGCTGTATTCAGCAACGCTGTAGTGACAGTGAGCGGCTGCAAACACAGGGAGAGAGACAGAAGGATCAGTATAAGAGCAGGACAGCGAGTTGCTTCACAGCAACACAATGAGAGCTTCACTGATGATAACGTCCCCTACCAGAGTGCGTGCACACAGCCCTGTGCCAATACTGCAGCAGTGATGCACACATGCAGCATCCGGCTGCACAAACACACACTCTGAAACCCATGAGGAGATGGCAACAACTTCCTTTTTCAATTCTGGTTTAATTTCCAGAGCACCCTTTTCTAATAATTGGCTAGTATTTTATAACTGTGTACAAGAGCAAGCCTTTAAATGTTTGGTGGTTTAAATTTAAAAGTACTTTCCTCATAAAAATGAGAACAGAGTCACATTTCACAGGACATATTCGATTATGGTTTGCTATCTGACAAAACAAGGTAATGGACTTTATATTGTTTTATTTTAAAACAAATTTATCTCAGGTTCAACATATTTTCTGTGACATCATTTCAAAAAGCACAGTGTCAGAATAAATACTTTCATTTAGCTGCAAAGTTTTATTGCTAAATATTTGGGTGAGACAGTTGGGTTGTAATATTGTAATACGTTCTACTATAATCAAGTCAGAACTCTGGAGGCAAGGCAAGGCATGGCGAGGCGACTTTATTTGTATAGCACACTTTCAACAACAAGGCAATTCAAGGTGCTTTTGGGTGATTAGGGGATAAAATAAAGCAGCAATGAAAAAACATTAAAACATAAAACACATAATAAGAGACACACAACATATGACACATTTAAAACATTCCAGCTATTTTTAATCACTTACTCAAAAGCAGCCCTAAACAAATGGGGTTTTAACTTTGATTTAAAGAAACTCAGTGTTTTAGCAGCTTTGCAGTTGTCTGGGCGTTTGTTCCAGATAAGGGGAGCATAGAATCAGAACCAAACATGGAGCAGCAGCTTTCAGTTTCTAAGGATGATTAGTAGACTAGAGTTGGAAGACCTGAGTGGTCTGGGGGATTTATATAGTGACAACAAGTCTTCAACATACTTTGCTGCTAAGCCATTCAATGATTTATAAACTTGTAAAAGTACTTTGAAGTCTATTCTCTGAACTACAGGGAGCAGGTGTAAGGACTTTAGAACTGGGGTGATCTGCTCTACATTCCTGGTTCTAGTGAGAACGCAAGTAGCAGTGTTCTGACTTTTTAGGCAGACCTG
Organism: Valencia hispanica; assembly: GCA_963556495.2. NCBI lineage: Eukaryota > Metazoa > Chordata > Actinopteri > Cyprinodontiformes > Valenciidae > Valencia > Valencia hispanica. The sequence goes on from OY747710.1 coordinate 32,176,348, forward strand.
TGAGGACAATTGCATTAATCAATCTGACTAAAGATAAACGCATGGATGAGTTTTTCGAGGTCCCATTGTGACTTTAGTCCTTTAATCCTAGAAATGTTCTTCAGGTGAAAGAAGGCTGACCTTGTTATTGCTTTTATGTGACCCTGAAGTTTCAGGTCTGAGTCCATTACTACACCTAGATTTTGGGCCTGATCAGTAGTTTTTAGCTGTATTAACTGAAGCTGTGTGCTGACTTTTGATTGTTCCTCTTTAGGTCGAAAAAATAATTACTTCAGTTTTGTTTCTGTTCAGGTGGAGAAAATAAAGACATATCCATCAATGGATTTGCTTAACACATTCACTTAGGGTTTGGATGGGTTCAAAGTCACCTAGTGACATTGTAATGTAGAGTTGAGTGTCATCTGCATAGTTATGGTAACTAATCTTATTGGTTGTTATAATCTGTGTTAGTGGCAGAAAGTAGATATTAAATAGGAGGGGCCCGAGGATGGAGCCCTGGGGCACCCCACATGTGATTTCTGTCTGTTCTGATAAAGAATTGCCTATTGACACAAAAGAGGTTCTTGTTGTTTTGGTAAGACTCAAACCAGCTCAGTACTGTACAGAGACTCTGACCCAGCTCTCCAGTCGTTCCAATAAGTACATCATGATCAACAGTGTCAAACGTTGCACTTAGGAACAAAAGTACCAACACTGTGGTTCTACCACAGTCTGTATCTATGCAGATGCGATTGAAAACTTTGACGAGGGCAGTCTCGGTGCTGTGGTGTGCAAACCAGACTGAAAAATATTAAAACGGTTGGGCATTGTTAGGAAACTATTTAACTGTTGAAATACAGCTTTTTCAATAATTTTACTGATGAATGGAAGATTAGAAATGTGTATTAGAAATTCTGTATAAATGTGTTGCCCAGATTGGTCTTCTTTAGTAGTGGTTTGATAACTGCTGTTTTTAAAGCCTAGGGGAAGACACCCGGTAGGAAGAATGAGTTATATTCTATTTGAGGCAGATCAGACCCAATGACAGGGAAAACTTTCTTAAGAATTGTAAGGTTTCAAAGCAACAGTAGGAGGAGCCTAATTTATTTATGATTTTATGATTTTTATTGGTTTATTTTATTAAATTCAGACATTTTCTCTACATTGGTGTTCACTGGGGGTGAACATTGGTGGTGGGTTTGGTACTGATGCACTAATTGTCAGAATGTTTTCAGCAAAAAAGTTTATTGCAAGCCTTGGTGAAACTTAGTTTAGGGGCTACTGTCACTGGAGGATTAGTTAGTCTTTCCACTGTTGCAAATAAAGTCTGTGCGTTATAAAAAAAAAAAAAGATTCTCTTGCATCTGTCAAAGTTTAGTGATATCAGTTTAGTCTATCTTTGTAGATCTCACAGTAAACCTCGGCTCGCCGACGCTCCCTTTTTTCACTACGTACCAAGGCAAGGCAATTTTATTTGTAAAGCACACTTTTAACAACAAGGTAATTCAAGGTGCTTTACATGATTAAGAGGTAAAATAAAAAAGCAGTAAAACACAAACAAAAGCACACACAGATACATCAAAGCATTACAAAACATATAAAGTAAAAACACCAATAAAGCAAGAAGCATACACAAAACATATGATAAGTCAAAGCATTACTCAAAGGCAGCTACATTTTTAGTCGTGATTTAGAAGAACTCAGTGTTTCAGCAGCTTTGCAGATGTCTGATAGTTCGTTCCAGATTAGAGGAGCATAGAAAATGAAAGCTGCTTCTCCATGTTTGGTTCTGATTCTAGGGATGTTGAGTAGACTGGAATTAGAATTAGAGGACCTGAATGGTCTGGGGGGTTGGTATACTGACAGAAGATCTTCAAAATACTTTGGTGCTAAGCAATTCAATGATTTATAAACTAGTATTATTTTGAAGTTTATTCTCTAAGATACAGGGGGCCAGTGTAAGGACTTTAGAAGTGGGGTGATGTGCTCTACTTTCCTGGTTCTAGCGAGGACGCTATCAGCAGCATTCTGGATCAGCTGCAGCTGTCTGACTTTTTAGGCAGACCAGTGGATCGCTAGTCCATGGAGACTTCTTTCTACCTGAGACTACTTTCACTTTAGTTGGAGCTATGGTATCATGATTTTTTTTAATTTTAGAGAGAAAGTTATTTACCAGCTTGTTTACTGAGTTTGAGTTGGAGGCTGAATGGGATGGGGGGTGAGGTGGGAGAGTAAATCCGTTTAAAGGTTTTAACTGAACTGTCAACGATAAAACGCTTTTTTTATATTGCTATCACTGTGGCTAGATAGTTTAGCAGGGATGGTGTTTTCAAGGACAACACAGAAATGGTCAGATAACACAATATCAATGGGGATATGTTGGGGATATCTAAAGTTTTGCTGATAATTAAGTAAAGAGTGTGTCCTCTGTTGTGTGTTAGTTGTTTGACATGCTGGGTCAGGCCGAAGTTATGAAGAGTGTCACATAATGTTTTTGCTCGTATATCTTGGGGGTTGTCAGTATAGATGTTGAAATCCACCACAATGATTAATTGGTCATAGTTGACACATATTACAGAAAGATCATCGCTATAATCATCAGCGTTGTGTTTTGGTGATTTATATAAAGTTAGAAATATACCGTTCTTAGGGTCCTTTATCTCGAGAGCCAGATACTCAAAAGAGTCAAATGTGCCATGGAATACCTTTTTGAAGGTTATTGAGTTATGAAAGATTGTGGCTACGCCTCCACCTCGTCAGTGTTTCCTGCTCTCACTTAAGAAATTGTAATTTGACGGAGTCGACTCTATCAATGCAGATGTTTGATTATTAGTGTCTGACCAGCTCTCCGATAGAAACAGAGCATGTAGCTTGCACGCAGTGACGAAGTCATTAATTAGAAGTGACTTCCCTGACAGGTGATAAATTTGAGATTTGGATGAGTACGGTAGTGTTTGGTTTTAGTTTTATGGTTTTTCCTGGTTATAAGCACCGGAATAATACTTTCAGGGTGGCCCGACTCATCCTGGTGGACGATGGGTCTAGAGTTAATGTCTGGTTCCTTTCTATATCAGATATCTGTTATTACCAGTTGTGGTGGAGGGGAAATACATCTAGTAACAGTCCCAGAGGCCTGGTGTAGTCCAAGTCTTGGTGTTAGATGGGTTCCAATTCTAATTTGAGCATTCAATCTGTCAGAGAATGTTTTAAAGAGAGGTTCATATGGTGACGACGACGAGTAAAATAACATTGGAGAACGCTGTGATGAACGCTGTACATTCATCTCTGCATTGGAGTGGTAAACAATTGTTAAGAAATTAAAGCGCTTTCCGAGTCTGGCACGTTATCTCATATGTTTGTTAGCCGATAAAAGTTAAGATGCACAGAGAAATCAGCTGGTCACTGAAGTTAACGATTCACAGCTTTATCTGCCTTAACTGGTGAGCAGTAGGTCAGATTCTCAAAAATCTAACCTTTTTCGGATTAGTGAATGCCAGGTCCTTCTAACGACACTCTTTGATATGCACCATTTTACTTGAGGTGTTAAAAATTAAGTCAGAAGATGCACAGTGATAGCTAAGCTCAAGAAGCTGCTCAAGGCAGGGAGGCAAGAAAAGGAAATATAAAGACGAATATCAGTCACTGCTTGCAACCACAGACTATGATTTCAAAAACACCAACCCCTGACTGGAAAAGCCAAACGAGAAGCCTTAAAGGTGCACATCTATACATACCTCTGGAGCTCCTGCGACGTTCAGCTGAAGCATCCCTTTCCTGTCCTTTTCCTCCAAAGCAGAGTATTGGATGGACTGGACTTGGTTAAAATTAGCTAAGTGTGTTGGCTACAGAGTGAAAGAATCACACAGATGCATTACAATCTTCTATAATCATCAGTTACGGAAATGGGGAGTGAGAAAGGCAATATACGAAGCAAAAGACCCAAGGACAGCATTTGAACCCCAGGCTGCTGCTTTGAATACTAATAGTCTCCACATATGGGGTGATTGTTCTATCGCTACACATGTTTCTCTAAATTCATTCGTGACTTTCAGTCAAACATATAAACCAAAGAGAACCACATATATCTGTCAGGGGGGCTTCTACTGTTAAGTTTTTACCCAATCTGCTATACAACTTAATCTATGTGTCCATTACTGATAACACTGACTCCTTAAAACACAACAGATCAGATTTCCCTAAAATGTTTCGCTGTTCATTGTTCACTTTATATGTATTTGGATTTGGCTCATGTTTCCAGCACAGTACTGCTTTGTAAGTAAGTAGCATGAGTAACAGTAGAGGTAAAAGAGGAGCGAAGCGAGAATCAATCATAATCAGGCCTCTAAGGAAGCAGGGAAGCTCTTAATTGTTTTACAGAAACTGGATCCTATGTATCTAAAGCGCCGGAGATAACACCAACACACTATTAGAAGATCCATATTAAGACTGTTTTCATGGTGAGATACAATACATAAAGAGAAGCACAAGACATTTAGGAGAGTGTAAAAGAAGTTTATCTTTTCAGTGGATCTGTAGTGATTTCTATATCATATATATAAAAACAGGAACAAAAAAAGAAGCTAAGATTTCATTTAAGTTATCAAGAAAGAAATCTAATGCACTGATAAATCTAAAATGGACAGCTTTAAAGTGGCGTATTTAGCTTGCTAAAAAGAAGAGAAAATGTCTAAACTGTTAAAGGTGGCGGCTTTAGATAAGCCTGACTGGCTTTTGCCTAATCCTGAACTCTTTTTTAAACTTATTTATCCTGTAAAACTGAAAAATGTTTTACTGTTCAAATAATGTAAAAGTAACAAGTAAAAATTATAAATTATTCCTTATATTAGACCATAAGGAAAATCTGCTGGTTTCAAGTGTTTCACAAGTCACATGTAAAATCCTAAAAAGTCAAAGGTTTTTAAACATGCAAACAATTTAAGGTAAAAGTTACAGAGGACTTAAAGCAGACCCGCTAAATCCAACTGTGGTCTTTCATATCCTTATCCTTTAACTTATCCAACTGGTTTCATGATAAAATACTGAGCATTTTTTGCTTCCTTTAAAATCAGTGTAGAAAAGCAACACATTTTGGCTGAGGCAGACCAACCACTAGAGGGCAGCATGATGCATGACAATTATGGCCTCCCACTAAAAGCATACTGTATATATCAATGTTCAAGATCAGAAAAATGAGAGACATTCAATTTGGACAAAGAGCGATCTGAGTGCATACTCACAGTTGAGCCCTTATCTGTGAGGTAGCTGATTCCTTCCTCTGGTCCAATTGCCAGCTCTACTGATATTACCCAACTAGACTAAAGAGGAGAGAAAAACGAAGCAATTAAAACTGATATAATTGCTTCTCTGTCACTTAATATAGAGTTTAAACACATTTTAGGTGTCGAACAATACTTTTCAAGACATTAATTTTCAGAGTTCTCAGGTAGTTTTGCAAGACAGACAGACAAAAATTTTGTTACACAGTTTGTACCATAAACAGCCATATTGTTTCCTTCTGCTGCCTAATTCATCAATTACATCATTACCTACATAGAACACAGGAACCTTACCCCCAAAGCGCATTTGAAGCACTCTTTGTCAAAGGGGTAGATGGGGGTGATTATCTCAAAGAACTTGTGGATGCTCTGCTCATCGTTGAGGTTAGCAAACTGTTTGAAGGTCTGCTGAATCTGCTTACGAAGAGTCTTTGCCTTATGGAGGGTGAAAAAAAGCCATTAGAGAGAGTGAAGCCTTTCTGGAAGAAGGTTGGTTCAGAGCCAGGACAAGAACAACACACAATTGACAGCACAAGTTTTGAGTGACAACAGCAGGTTTAACTTAATTCCACACAATCAGATAAGCAGACATTTAAGCAGAAATCCTTTCAGTCATCAAGTTTGTTATGCTGCCAGTTAACAAAACAGCCTGTCAGCTGTAATTCCATCTGCAAATTACGTCACTGGTAATATTTCAAATAAACAGACTTTAAGCCTATTCTTACCTTTAGGGAGTCCAACAGACTTTTGGGGAAGAACCTTCTCAAACCCACATCCTTTCTAAAATGAATAAAGACATTTACAATCACCCATTTTGTAAAGAATAATGGAGCTAATTGAACTGATGTGTGAGCTACCAGAAAAAAGTCTTACTCTAGTAGCTCATAGTTGGATTTCTTGTCAAGAGCATTGCCGGGCATCTCTCTGAAGAACCTCCTGCATTATTCACAGGGACAAAGGAACAGAAAACATACCAAACTTAAAGTAGTCATTTTTGATAAAAACAAAAAGGTACAGTACATTGTAAAAGTATTACTAATGCGACTTTTTCACATTTTGTTGCCAACACAAAGTAGTGCAGATTACTGAAGAAAAAAAAAAAAAAGGATTTATGTGTTTCACAACTACTTACAAAGACATCTTAAAAGTGGGGCGTGTGCTTGTATTCAGGCCCCTTTACTCTGATACCATTAAAGGTCTCATTCACTGAAAAACCGTTTAAAACATGCTCTTTTTTAAATACAATCCTTCACTCCGAATAGTTACATGTATGCTGCATGTCATGAAGTTGTCCCATTCCCGTTGCCTGCTTCAGCCCCAAAAAGAATTCTGAGCTGAAAACAAGTAAGTCAGAGAAAGCCGTTTTATCTACGTAGAAAACAATACTGGCCACGCCTACCTTGGCTTGTGACCACCCACGAGACGATGGGGGCCAGACAGAGGAGAGCGCATCTTGGCTGCTGGAAGCAAACCGTTAGCAACTCTACAGCATGATAGAACATGGTCGGCCTTGTATTATTTGTGGACATAGACATCAGCGTTGCTTTTTTTTCCACAAGAGCAAGACTGAAAATCCTACTAGATATGATGATCCACCCACATTGGAATAACAGCAGAAGCAGCAAAGAGAGGCATAGTAACTATGTAGGAGCTGCAGAGACCATTGGCTCAGGTGGGAGAATCTCTGGGAAGGAGGACTATTTATTGTGTACTAAACAAATGAGCATTGTATAGAGGAGCAGCAGGAAGAAATGCACTACTTCATGAAAGCCACAAGAAATCACCACAAGCCGTTTAGACGATGCAAAAAACATGTGGAAGCAGGTGCAAAATGCCACTTTTTGGCTTACATGCAAAAGGCTGTGTTTGGAGGAAAATTAATGCTACACGTCACCCCTGACACGCGATCACAATGTAAAACGTAGTGGTGGCAGCATCATGCTGTGGGAATATTTTCTTCAGTAGAGACAATTGGGTTGGTCAAAGATTATGGCAGGATTGATGGAGAAAAGTATTGAGTAATCCTAGAAGAAAACCTGTTAGGAACTGCAAATGACTTGAGACTGAGATGGAGGTTCACGTTCCAGCAAGACAACAACCCTAAACTAACAAATGGTACAATAGAATAGTAGAGATCAAAGCATATCTATGTGGTAAACTGGCCTAGTAAAAGTCCAGCCCTAAATCCAATTATGAATCTGTAGCAAGATTTGAAAATTGATGTTCACATGTGCTTGAGCTATTCTGTAAGGAACAACAGATCAAAAGGTTTTACTGTAAACTGTCTTGTTAAAAAAGTCCCAATAACACTTAAACCGTATATTTTTAAAGGTAGTTCTCCAAAATCAATGCTTTCGTATCCCCCATCTAAATATGAAAACATCTGAATACACATTTTTCCAGATATGAGCAGTGAATCAATGCCCAAATTACAGATTTCCCACTAGATATGAAAGCTTAGGCTGTTGTTAGGGAGCCCACAATTCTCCTGTGCCGTTTTCCCTGCTTCCCCTGAGCCTGGTACACAAAGCAGCCGAGGCTACGGGGGGCTTTTCACCATCCCCCATCATGTCACACCACTGGTTGTACCAGAAAAACAACAACTCCGTCTTCATTGCATTAATTTCTTTTTCTGATAATTGTTTCACCGTACATTACTTCTAGGAATGCTATAATGTTGGATTAATGACTATTATGCTGAAAATAACGGTGATTGTGAGTGCCGTGCATCATTTGGCACGGTGTGGGTGGTATTCTACTTTCCATCATTTTCAATGTGTTTCTAAATAAAAATATTCAGGATGCAAACAGCCTATTTGAACTGATTACAATATTCAGAGGTTCAACTGTACATTTCAGTCAGTGATTGGAAAAAAAGGCGACAAAATATGAAAATTCAGGCGTTCTGAATAATATTGCTAAGCACTTTGGGTTTGATTGCGTTTGACCTAAGGGTGTCCCCACATTTTTCTCACCTTATTTCCAAACAGCCTAACTTCAGTGCAACATCTTGATCCACCTGGTCAGCTAAATGTTGCATATAGTCACTTTTAACCTAAAAAAAGCACAAAATAAAAACACAGTTTCAGGTGGGCACAGTCAAACAGGATTCAGCAGAAACGTCAACTTTTTTTTTTACTTAGGAAATGTTGTGCATGTCTTCAGGAAACAATCAGCTAGAGCGTTTCCCACATTTGTGTTCTCACCTGGTGATAGAGGTAGTTGAGAGAAGGTTTGTCTTCAGAGAAATGGCTGAGATAACCTTTAGGAAAGTACCGTATCCGCAGCTCATACCTGGGAATGGCAGGGAGAGTGTGAGAGTGCGGAAAAGAGTTTGATGGGACAGTCCTAATGGATGAGGAAAGACTCTGTGGCTTGCTTTAAAAGCATGGTTGCTTGCCAACACAAAACTGTGAAACAGCATCTTATAGCTGAACGACAAAGCCTTTTCCGCACAGTGTATTATAGCTGATGAAAAGATACCCGGTGATTTGCTGCTAAATCAATCATCTAAAACCGATAAAGGAGTAATATCATAAACCATAATGGGACTCCTTGCAGCTACACTTGCCCAGAGCTGTGTCGCAGAAGTGCCCACATGGGCCATCTTTGTTTAGAGCGTGATATTTGTTCAAGAACGACACATTACAGAGAAGTGGGTCAGGAGAGTAGTGAGCTTCAAGCTGCTGTGATGCTGCATGCCAGAAGTTAGATAAGAAAGGAAATCAAGGCCAGAAACAAAATGAATAAATTATTGTGTTCTATTATGAATGAATCCTTTAGAAAAAAAATAATAATAATGTGTGTCTGAGAGAAACGAAAAACATTGGAAGAGGATGAATACAAGGATTTAAAAAACTCAGGGAAATTGCTCAAATAAGAATGAGATTAAAACACGCAAAAGAGCAAGGAAGGAGTGAGAGAGTCAGTCCATCCATCCCCTGGGCAACTGCTGCTGTTCTAACAATAGCTTGGCAGCAGCAGCAGAAGCTCCTGTGGGCTTGAAGCTCCGCTGCCCTCTGAGGCACGCTGACTGCAACGACTGGAAGATCTGCTGCTTTATCTAAGCAGTTCCTGTTGAATTAATTTCAATTTTAATGACTTCAAACTCAGGACACAGGGCTGCATTTTAAGAAGCCCTGTTAACAACATCAACTCAGGGCGGCTAAGAGCCTGAAAAGTCTGAATGCAGGATCAAATATGGTGAATATGGTCCGCTTCCAATTTTAAAAGAGAATTTTTTTACATGGAAAAGGACATTAACTGACTCAGGTGGGAAGGTGTAAACTATAAAAGAGTAGAAATGAATAAAACATGAGTAATATCCGATGTATCCAGATGGCTTTTGCTATACAGGCAGCTCTTCCACTGCATGTAAACCAGGTACAGAGCCTTGCAAAAGTACTGATACCACTTCGGCTTTTTGTTACATTCCAACCACAAACTTAATTTTCTTGTAATTTAATGTGATTGAGCAACACACATTAGTACAAAACTACGAAGAGAAAGGAGAATGGTACTTGATTTCCTTTTTTTTTTTTTACAAATAAAAAGTGTGGGATGCATTTGTATTCAGAATTCCTGAGTGAGTACTTTCTAGAGTCACGTTCTGCAGCAAGTACTTTGAAGGTATGTATCCAACAGTTTTGCACATCTAGAGGTTTTTGCCCATTCTTTTTAAAGTAATTCAAATTGAGAAAGGTTGCATAGAGAGCACATTTAAATGTAAGTTTTCAAGTCTTGCCACAGATGACCAATTGAATTTAGGTCTGAAATTTGAACAGGCCATTCTAAAAGGGGTTTGATCTAAGCTTTGGCTTTAAGTTTGGGGACATCAAAAAAATTCCCACAGCATGATGCTTCCGCCATCCTGTTTCACTGATGGGTTGGTGTGTTGAGGCATTTTAGGGCATTCCTTCAACAATGGCTTTTGTATTGTCACTTTTCAATAAAGACTGATTTAGAGCCAAGAGCTTGAAAGGTTACCTAGGTGGTACAAAATGGTGCAATAAATGATCCAGGAATGGAGACAAGTAGTAGGTGAGCCTTCTCTTTAAGTTTTAGACGAATAAGTAACAGTTAGAGTGAGTGATATTCGACTTGTCAACACATTTAACTCCCTCTTGAGAATACGGATTAAATCGCTGGCACTGGATTTTATTTAAAGGTGTCAGACTAAAATGGACCGAATATATTTGCATGCCAAACTTTTCTGATTTTCTGTTTGTAAATAATCATCAACAAATAATATCTGTGCTTCTTTTCCTTTCTACTTCATAATTTACAGCTACCTTGATGTGGTCTGTCACATAAAGTCCTAATAGAATACCTTGACGCTTGTCGTCTAAATGGACCACAAAGTTCAAGGGGTATAAATACTTTTACAAGGCACTGTATTTCAGATTTAAGCAACATTTGAGTGAATTTAAGTAAAGTTTTTGGGTTTATATCTGGCAACAACTAAACTTGTCCCACTTTGAGAGCAACTGGAAGTATGTGAAGCTTAATAATTTACCGCCACTCTTCTTGTGGATGCTGCTTCTCATATCTCTCTCTGACATGAGACACGCCCAGATCTGGATGTAACCAGTGGAGAGCATCAGAGTGCAAATGGGTCAAACGGAGGCCCAAAGATGACACACAGCGCAACTTGTGGATCTCTGCTATCTTCTGGATAACACCCTGTTGAAATAATTTCAATAAGAGCAATAACTGCGGAAGATAGCTGTGAATGTGTCTGAAAAGGAGTGTGTGCGCCGCTTACCCGGACATCGGTTGCGTCTCCGTGTCTGATGTTACTCGCCCAGGTGCTTGGTTCGCTGTTTGTCTCAAAGTAATGGAAGATTTTAAGAACTCTGTCCATGGACCCAGGAGGTCGTTCCAGGCCTCCGGCAGAGCCACTAGTGCCGGGAGCTCCAGGCATTCCAGGCCGGGATTTAACCCCACAGCCGCCCACTGCTGAGTGATTGAGGCTGGGCTCCAGGTAGGAAGACGATGCCATGCCTGACTCAGACGATCCTGCTGGGGCTAACTGACCGTCATATTCTGGAACAAGATGAACAAACTGAGTTTAGTACTGGGACAGTGATATTTGGAGAGAATGGCTCAATTCAAACACGTATCTTTCTGTTACAGAACCATTAATCAGCAGAAGTGGAAAAGGTGAAAAGGTGCTTGCTTGCATGTTTTTAAAGTATGATATAAAAAATGGCTTTGCCAATGGTCATTATTATAATAGTCCTGACTAAAACTCTCATCAATCAATAGGACATAAAAAGAATCAGTGCCTAACAAACCCAAGCATAAAGCAGACTACCGACCTAAATCAATCAATATGAACCGACAAATCACTGCCACCAAAACCTTATTGCACTCACAGTCCTTTAAGTCAACCAAATACAAAATATAAAGCTTTTCAAAAGTATTCTTCCTGTGGATTTGTCCACATTATATTACATAACAATCAGAAACATCAGTATATTATGAGGATTTCACGTGATAATCCAACAACTCTCCTTTACTCTAAAACCCTCAACAATATCTAGCGCAACTAATTGTCTTCAGAACCTGTGTGCAACTAGGTATAAATCTGGCCGTCCTGTGAAGGCTTCAGAGGATTGTTAGAGTACATTAGAGAACAAATGCATCATGAGGACCAAGGAAGACAGTAAATTAAACTTTTAAAGCAGGGTTATAAAATCTAAATCTTATGTTTTGAACTTCTTTCAGAGCACTTATGATGGAAACAGTATGGCACGACTGCAACCTAAACACATGGCTATCCATCTACGCTGACAGGTCAGACAAGGAGAGCATTAAGCAGCAGTCCAAGGCAACTCTGTGGGAGCTGCAGAGATCCACAGCTACAGAGGATGAATCTGTTGATAGGACATTTATAAGTAGTGCATTCCAAAAAGCCCTATTTCCAGGTTGCCACTTCACTTGACACTGGTGCAGAACTCCTTGCAGGTCCTAATGGGGCCCTCCCACTGCAGTTTGTATTTTTTGCAGCACTGGAAGAGACAACTAAATTATCTATTCTTACTAAGAAAATAGAGGCCTTAAGGTTGGACATTACCCTGAACACACTATCAAAACCAAGACACGGCCAGAGGTGCAACTTTCAGTATGATGACCCCCCCCCCCAAAACAGACAGCCAGATGGTTTAGATTGAAGCAGATTCATGTCTTAGAATGGTCCAGCCAAAACTCTGATTAAAATCCAATTAAGAATCTGTTGCAAGACTTGAAAATTAATGTTCCCAGAGACTCTCCAGCTAAGTTTAAGAGTTTAAGCTATTTTGCACAAATGAATGGGCAACATTTTCAGTCTCTAGATGTCAAAGCAGAGAGAGATAAAAAACTTTCATAAGGTAATTGCAGCAACAGTGATTCTACCAAGTACTGACTCAAGGGGGCTTAACACATGCAATGGCACACGTTCTAGTTGTAAAAATAATAACTAAAATATGTTTCTATATTCTTCAATGTTACAATTTTACGCCACATTGCATTGCTTTAGCTCATAAAAACCAAATAAAATAGACTGAAGTTATTGGTTGTAGTCTCAGAACATGGTAAAAAGTAGGCATGCAAACTTTTCCAAAGTACTGTATTTGGATTATAGAAAACACATAAGGCACAACATTTAAGACTTAAAAAACAAAACAAAAAACAATGCCATGTTCTGCTGGGAAAAACATGCATCCTGATAATCAAGTGGATGTTAATTTGACATTCGCACCCACAGTGACATTTTCAACAGCTATCATCCCCCAAATGGAGCATACAAAGCAGCACTGGTTCCCCCTCCTGCTCTGGTATTTGTCAACACTGGTTCAATACCTGATAAACCAAATATATCTCCCTCAATGTCTGGAAATCCAACCTGTTTGTGCGTGGGAGGACCAGAAAAGCGTTTCTGTAGATGCAGGAACTGAAAATCAAGTAATTTACTCATCTTAAGAAATCTTCCCTAAGTGTTATTATTCTACCTCCTGGAATCAAGATCTTAATTTAGTAGGGCTAATGTATGCAAATATATGATGCAAGTAAGAATTCTCTATTCCTTGCTATTTAGTTTGATCCTTTTTAGAAAGTAGGACTGTCGTTATTTTTGTCGTCTTGAGAGAAAGCTGTACACCCCGATGCTTCCTGCATAATCCTGTCCTTTCCTAAACATCCCTACTGCGTTTGTTGAGTCATCATCACAAAAGGAAATCCTTTCAGCTGACAGGCAAACTTGAGCTGCAAAGTAATAGCTAAATATACAAGAAAAAACTAACATTATTGTTAAAAGAAAGACTTAAATTATTTTCTATATAGTCAGCGTCAGTACAGGTAGCTTTTAAAAATCAATTATTACTATTTATTACATCCCAAAACCAACCCAGAAAATATGAGCAAAACAGTAACAAAGATCGCTGCTTCAGCACAAGATCACTGCTAACGCAGTACACAGAGCAGCCTGGAGCAAAGCAATCATCGGGACTGAATGAGTATATTCAGCATTTCTTGTTTTATGCTCGGGTCATGGTCAGATTACCTCCTGCTGAAACAGAGGGACAAAAATATGATCCCGAGTTGGCTGATTCAGCATTTTCAGCGGCGTGGCCATCAGCTGCCATGGTGCAGTGAAGTGCACAATGACAGGAAAAAGACACGGAAAGGAGGACATCATGTGTCTGCTGCCTAAACTCGGCTTGGCCCGCTCCATGTCTGCATGTTCGACACACATCGTAATTTGCGCCTTGTGTCCACAGAGAGGTAATACAGGGGTTCTCCTTTATGGAGAATTGCTTGTGGCTATTCTGGGCTGATATAAACACCCATTCTTCTATATTGCTATCCTCCTCTTGTGTTTTATGCTTCCCTTCAGTTAATCTGTTGTTTTCTATATGACCTTCAGAATTCAGACGTAAAAATCCAACAAGTGTCTGAAACAAAATAAAAAGTAAAGTAATGCAATTCAGAAATAATGGATCACGGATAAAGCGTGGCAATTTTGATTAGCGGATTGCCGTTTAAAGTGCATCGTTAGTGAAAGCCTTTTATGCAGTGGGAACCCAAAGAGATCAGTGTATCAGTGACACTCTGATCAGAGTCTTAAGGATTTAATACAACCGATTAGCAGAGATCAGGTTTTTGTAAGAGAGACCTCTTATGGTGTTACCTAGATCATCCAATTAAAAGTATCTCAAAAAAGCTGCGAGATGATTTATTAGTCATTAAGGACATTAAACTGGCCTGCTCCCGGTACAAAATAATAAAAAAAGATCCCATCATGTTGTTGCAGAAATGAGCATAGAAACTCCTTCTACATGACAGTTGTTGACAACTGTACGAGCTGCAAGAAGAATTGACTTTGATTTTTGGTGAGGCTATCTGAGGTATCCTAGACTAGAGCACTGCAATGGGATTGGAATCCTGCAGGTCCCGCAACACCCAACACAAATCTCAAGGGAGCGGGTGGTTTTAAGGTGGCACTGGGCGGACGGCTAGTTAGAAACAGCAGCTCACCCCCTGCCCCGATGTGCTAGAAGATGGAGAGCACAACTGAGGCTGCAAACAAAATCAAAGCTGGAGAATATGAGTATACCTGCGTCTAGTGAATCATCGGAGAAGGCATTTAGTGTCTGTTGTCGCATTTTTAAAGGAAGTTAAAGTAGCCTGAAACCACAGTCTCTTGGCAATATTCTCTTTTTGCTCAGCATTCTTAAGTCAGACAGAGGTCTGTTTAATTAATTACTTTTTGAGTTATTCTTCTTTGTTCTGAGCCATTGTAATAATATAGGCAACAGCAACTCCAGTTGTGTTTTTAATGTCCCTCAGGGTTTTCAGTTATTTTAAAAGTAAAATAATTAGTGAGTTTCAGTCATGCTCAGATAATCCTAGACTGGTTTCCTGAACATGACAATCAGTGCACTGAACTCCAATGGCCTCCCCACCTTATGGATGTGATAAAGCAAGAGATTCGACTGTGAGTGTAGCTGACAAATCCGCAGCAACGGAGGGGTTCCAATATATCAATAAGGGAGTTCTAATGTTTAACAGGGGTCCAATCTGGTAATAATGAAGTGTACCTAATGATGTGGCCAGTAAGAGTATATTCTGTGTGTCAGACATTTGCTTAAAAGGCATTGAGACAATTAGGTTTCTAACTCTGCTACTGATATGCCTGTGATGTGCTTATGTGACGGAAATGCAAAGAAATATATAAATAATAATCCCTGCAAAATTTCTTGAAAATTGATCAACTTATTATTTGCAAAGTTTATTCCCATTTTTAGGAGGAGGAATAATAGCTGTACAATTTAATTTCAGTTGAAAATATAGCTACTGAGAAATTAACTTTTGCATTATTAGATTTCGGAATATTAAATAGAAAACAATATATTTAGGCTACTTGGTGGAATGTAACTGTGCTGAATTAGTTGTGATGTAGTTTCTCAATCATTAGTTGTTCTGAAAGCTCCTTCTGCGTCATCCATGTCTCGTTTTCATGGGATGTGGTTAAACATACATTAGGGGCATCATTTTATCTGTGAGTTATTAAAAAAAGAAGCAATTGCACCAGATGAGCAACAGAGCTAATTACCACAAGCAGTCATAACTTGCTGGAGGCACATACAGAACACGTAAACAAAGCAAGGAAGCATTTACATGTAACCACATTCAACATTCAAAATCCTATTAAGAGAAGCAGGAATGCATACATTTCCAAGCATGCATACATTCAGCTAATGCTACAAATACTCTTACATCACACCTCTAGGAAATATACTATTATATGTATTTGCTGAAAGCATTTTGTGTACCATTGATGGAAAGGTTTTTGTGTTTTGGGTTATGTCTATGATTTAAAGTCTTGATTTGTGGTAGGTTTGTTGCTCAATAGAACAGAATGCTTGTGCACAAAGCCATGACAATAAAAACTAACTAATACTAATACTAATACTGACCTGCCAATTCGGAGTTTCAATATGCAAAGATTATAAAATTACAAATCTTATAAAGTATAATGTGGTTCTTACAATGGATTATTGCATTGTTGCTGCATTCATTTTGCATTATCCATAAAGCTTGCACAAAACATTGCACAGCATGGTCAACACCTTTAAATTTGAACCAATAACCAGTCGAACTAACTGAACTAAATTCATACACACACACACAAACATGTCCCACACTCACAAGGACAGAAATTAAGTCAAATAGGCCATGCAGGCTGGTGGCAGAGCCATCAGCCCATCTCTCACCGGGCCTCCACTAACTAACAGTCAGGCTGTTGGCCCACAGCAGGCTGAGGATGAACCCTGCCCCACACCAGCAGCAGGGGGGTTTATGTTCTCAAAGGGGGAAAATAAAATTAAAAAACAAGTGGGTTACTGATAAAAGCCCATATTAGCGAGGGGTAATGCTTCTCCATCAGCTTTCTTTGCATTTCCCTCATCATTTTCTTTTAGTCCAATAAAATTCCAGCATCCTTCCCGCTCTATCAGTCGTCCTTCATCTGCAAGTCTCCTTTCTGAATTGCCTGTTTCATTGCACTCACACCAACAGACCTCTCAGATCCAGCCTTCCCCCAACTCCATTTAATCCTCTTTGTCCTTTTGCATCACTTCTCTTCCTTCCTGCCTCTCATCTTTCCCCCCATCTTAAAACAATTTCCTTTAGCACTACCCCTCCCTCTCACCTTACTCATCCATCTCCATTCTCAAGGATGCACATATTCACCAGAGCACCTGGACGAATACGTTTAAAAGCGAAACACTAGTTATACATATTTGTTCAACTGCAGGTGAATAAAAGACTACGCAAGACTCGGATTCATGAGAGTTTCTAATCATTTACTTTTGTGGTTGGGACATGAACTACAGAACCCTACTGGGTTTGGATAAGAAAGACCCGGTGCCTAAATAAGCAAAGTACCCTGACAAACAGTTGTCATGCGAGGAAATGCTGGGAGGAATCTGAACATTTACTCTCTTGTTTGAAAGCTGGTCATGCAGAGTTTCAATCCACCTTTGGGAGATGCTTCAAAGCTTTCTCATCTTGAGCTCATTCATCATGAACGCTGACAGCTGCAGCCACAGAGGAGTGGATTTCTGGGCTTTTTAGAACACTGGGAAATTGTTGCAAGTTCACCAAACACTAATGATGAAATTCATAGTGCTGTTTTTACAGTCAGATTGTCTTTAGTAGGGTGCAGCAAGTACTGTATGAGAGACCAGTAGACTGCATGTAAGAATGTTTTGCAGAGTTGCAGTAAAGGAGATGTCAATGGACTCTTTTTATTACTTAACAAGATGTAAACCAAAAGTTATTAGATGCTTTAATGGCATAGTGGTTCATTCTATTTGAGAAATCTGAGGTGGCCAAGCAGCCCCGAGCTCAATATCCAACATTGCTGCCGCATCTTTTCATAGGTGGAAAATGTTTTAAGTTTAAGCCTCTTTATTTGCGCTTAAAGCAATTTATATCTTAATAACACAGTGGCCCACATAGCACTGTTTGACTTCTATTTGTGAACATGTTCCTTTAGTGCTTGTACCCATAGTGAAACATTTTTTTTTATTATTGCTTACGAGTAGTTAGCTCCTCATCAATTAGTAAATCCCATTGGATTTCCAACTTGCAAGTAGAACGTGCTCAGCTCCAGGTGATTTATGAAGAAACGAGCTTCGACTTCCACAACAAATTGTAATCTGTTTTTAAGAGTTGGATTAAAGATTCCTGGGAGACGGATTGATGCCTGCTCACACCAGATATCGAACACTCTTATGGAGAAACCTTATATGCACCAGCATGCTCACACACACACATAGATGTGGGGTCTCTGGTGTTTCCAGATATATTCTTGGGCTGAGGTTTACATTACTAGAGCTTGATTAGTTGGTACTATGAGTTTTTCTGTGACATTGTTGTTGTATTTTATATCCATTTTTGTGTGATGTGGTTGTGTAATTCTTAGTTCACCATGTTTGGTTTGTTTTGTCGATGTTCCTTTTTCGTGTTTTCTTTTTCCCCCTCTCTCTGCCGTCCTGTGGGTATGGAGGCAGACTTCAATGTCTTCCTGTGTTTTCTTTGTTCCCCTTCCTCTTTTGTATTTTCAACTCACCCTCTCTCATGACTATTTGTTTCTTACCTCTCTTCTTCATCTTTCTTTCTTCCTCTTAATTTTCTGTCTCTGTGTCCATAACATCAGGAAATAAAAACCCCAGCAATTCATAATAAAGATTTTTCACACATATATCAAGTGGAGTACTATAGCAAAAGCTGTACTGCTCCGCTTGTGAAAGTAAATCTGCTGGGCTTCTACTTGGTACTCAGACACCAATTCTGAGCTCCACACTGCCAAACAGGACACGTAAAAAAAAATTGGATTAAAGCTGCACAATATAAACAATAATTACAGATATCACCGCAATATTAAAGAGCGCAATCACAAAGGTTTGATTGGAGTCAACATTTGAAACATTATGCAATTTCAGCTGCCATGCACTTAAACTCTCCTTGTGAATAATATTGAAGCTTTCCCAGTCTTTAATCCCAGTACCTGATATGAATCTTAGTGATCAAGAAGCAAGATCCAAGAAAAAAAAGAAACATTTAGGTTAAATACAACCAATATTATCCTTGCAATATTAAATAAATAAACAGCATTGCAATGTGCTATTTTCTTAATATTGTGCAGAGCTAATTTAGCTTAATCTGGATCAATGACTACCTGACCAACAGACCACAATTTGTGAGACTGAAGAATTGTGTGTCAAACCAGGTGGTCAGCAGCACAGGAGCACCACAGGGGACCGTACTCTCACCATTCCTTTTTACTCTGTACACCTCAGACTTCCAGTACAAATCAGAGACCTGTCATCTGCAGAAATACTCAGATGACTCTGCAATTGTCGGGTGTATCAGAGATGGACAAGAAGCTGAATACAGAGAGTTGGTGGACCGCTTTGTGACATGGTGTGGAAACAATCGTCTCACCTTGAATGTGAACAAAACAAAGGAGATGATTGTAGATTTCAGAAGAAACAGGGACAAGTCAAACACTGTTTCCATCATGGGAGAAGAAGTGGAGGTGGTTGAGGAGTATAAATACCTCGGAGTTCACCTTGACAACAGACTGGACTGGAGGCGCAACAGTGAAGCCGTCTACAAGAAGGGACAGAGCAGACTGTACTTCTTGAGGAAGCTTAGGTCCTTCAAGGTTTGCAGCAAGATGCTGCAGATCTTCTACAAGTCTGTTGTGGAGAGTGTAATCTCTTCAGCCGTCATCTGTTGGGGTAGCAGCATCAGAGCCAGGGATTTAAAAAGGCTCAACAACCTGATAAAGAAGGCTGGTTCTGTTCTTGGGACAACTGTGGAACCACTGGAGATGATAATGCAAAGAAGAATTCTTCATAAAATCAAAAAAATTATGGACAACCCTGAGCATCCTCTTCATGAGACTATCCTGCAACAACAGAGCATCTTCAGTCGGAGGCTTCTTCAGTTTCGCTGCAATACAGACCGCTACAGGAAATCCTTCCTGCCCACAGCCATCATTATCTACAACAACTCCTTAAAGAATTGATTATATGAGCTATACCAACACTTAATTTCCCTCTGGGATCAATAAAGTATTTTTGAATTTGAATTTGAATAAGATTATAGAACAAATTGCATCTGTAACAATACCTTCAGGTCAAGAAAACAAAATAAGGCCAAATCTGTGCTTTAAAGAATTAATCAGTGCAGGTTTGACTTTTTCAAGCAGGATCTAATGTGGTTCTAATACCAAAAATGGCTTTGAAACTGGCTTTAAGATTGTTTTCATAGATGATAAAAAAAAGGCCTTTAAATAATCTCTTTTCAGTTTAGAATTATCCAGTTTGGGTCTGATCAGTCAACATATTTTATATTTTGAACTATAGATGATGAAATACTGAAGTCAGTTTCACCTTGTGCCAAAAAAAAGAAAATGTTATGGGGGTTTTCATGAATAGGTCAAAGCTTTAGCAAATTATATATGTTTGGTTTTGAACAATCTGTAAGTAGTGGATCAGTTTAGGGTGGAACGGACTAAGTATTTAAGATAGTGAACCAATCAGATGCTGACTTCAGCTTCACCAGCTAGCCCAGATGTAACCCAAGGACTTGAAGACTGTTCCAGTCTTGCTTGTCAGCCCGTCACTTCTTCTATTTCTGCAAGAAAACCAATGTTGCCACACATACAATATAAAAGTGGTGAGGCTTCTTTGATGCTAATGTATCCAGTTGAAGTCACAACTAACTTCAGCTGGCGAGTTGCTTTGTAGATAGTTACATTAGGAGAGACTTTCTGTAGGTTATATTTAGAAGTTTTAATATTTTGAGATCTCTTGCAAAAGTGTCTGATTGCACCCTGTCGTGTTATATATACATGTGTTATATATAAATAAGTCTTAAACAGTGACAAAGACGGTACATACTTGGTAGAGGACGCTGCGCATAGATGCAGGCCCCTTTGCTCCAGCAGAGAGGGATACACCCACTGTTCTCCATTTTATCTGAAGGACGACACGTTTCCAGTCGGGCCACAGAGCCCACTTTGTATTACTGGGCCCAAAAACCAGCATAGAGCCAACAACTAGGAGTAGTTTCTATTCCGGTTCTTAGCAAGTATATACAAAAAAAATCATGGCTGAAAAATCTGGATGGGCAACGGAAGAACTGGAGAGATGTTTTAGAACATTTCAAAAATAAATCAAAGTTCTGCTGGACTGGAAACCGGATTATTAAGATGATCAAGTAGTCCTTTCCAGTTTGCAGAGACGCTTTCTCTGACTTGAAGCAATTTGTGGTCAAATCTCCTGTAACTCAAGTAAACATCCAATCCATGTCATGACATTAGACCCAACAAAATATTTTTTTTCCACAACACATTATGTAATTATCCTCTGTCAGGGAGCTCATTTTTAGTCCTGTCACCTCAGGGAGTCCCAGTCTTGGAGGATTTAGATGATTGCTGAAAGTTCCTTCCTTAGAGTCGGTGTTCTGATCAGATACTCAACCTTTACTCCTCCAGCTGATAAGTTCATTTCCTTGCAACTGGATCATCCTGTTGTACAATAAATTACCCAATAATATTAAATTCTGGTCGTTAGAGCCAGGAAAATAATCGCATGTATAAATCCTGAAGTAAAAGTTAAAAAAAGTTCACGAAAAGTGGAGCTTGAGACTTTGTATCAAATTTCCAATTTACAAAGTGACACTGAAGGCAAGCCTTCCCAAAAAGGCAGTCCTTTTGTTTAGTAAATCCACAATAATGTCCAAAAAAGATGGCAAAACAAATCAGCCCAAAATCAGATCAGAGAAATGGGCATCAGTGGGCTGCAGGGACAAAAATGTAGGGCAGAGAGGGGAGCAGAGAAATGGAACAGAGGGAGAGAGAGGAAGATGAAAGTGGGCAATGCAGGAGGGAAAAGCCAATGCAAGAAAAGGAAAGAGACATGAAGAGAGACGAGGCAGTGAATGAACAGCAACACAGATTGTTAGGAAAGAAATAGAGAAAGATGAGCTAATAAAGTGAGTGAGATGGAGATAGAAAGCGGAGAAACCCCAGGGAGAAGATGAGGCTCACATCCTCCAAAGATTGCTCATGTCTGTAGAAAGTAGCTGGGTCAAAACAGGTATATGATGCTGAAGAGGGACATGATGTGACAGTCTTAGAGGTGAAAAGCTTTTTAAAAAAAAAAAGAAAGAAGCTGGACTTTAAACCCGGACGGGAGGAAAGTCAGCCAACAAAGATAAGGGGAAAAAAGATATTGCAGAAGAAGGTTTGATGCAGCAAATCCCTTTCAAAGTCAGTCAGCCGTGTGTTGTTCAGTGAGGTTTTAGAAGCCTTTCTTCTGTAGCCTCGCAGGAAAAGCAGGATCACAGCATCATTCAGGATCCTCTACACATGCCGCGGACAAATACAAACACTGCGTTTCTCCAGCAAAATCCTCCAGCCCTCTAAATGAGCCGGTAAAAGCGAGGCGGTGTGTGTGCAAGTCAGAGAAGAGGGTGCAGAAGGGTGTGTGTGTGCATGTTGCTAATGAGGTAAGTAGCTCAGAGTGTGAAAGAGAAATAGAAATGCGAATTCTGGTGGGCGAACGTTTGAATGTCAGCAAAAAGTGAGCGAGCCAAGAGGTTTTCCTCGGTGCTGCTATGATCACTAACAAGCAGAAGCAGAGAAGGAGGGGGAATGAATGCGTGTGCATGTGTGTGAGGGTGTGGGTGTGTGTGTAGGGCGGAGAAGGACAGAAAAGGAGGAGGAGGAAGGAAGAGACAGAAACACTGTAATTGAGACCCGATGCAGAGGAAGGAGATTGAGCACTGCTTAAGAGGAAGACTCCACTCTTTAGCGATTCTAATACAACACAACCACTCATAAGAGTACACGCTCTTACAAGCTTTTAATGTTTCCAAACATTCATTTTAATACAAGTATTTCTGAAAGCTCTAATTCTCACACTAAGTTAGTCTTAAACTGTTAGCCATGTGTTTCTTTTTTATGCATTCAAATTTTTTTTTTGGGGGGGTGATGACTGCATGACAGCAAAAGACAAAATGACCCCCTCCCCTGAAAAAGAGGATTTTTCCAAAAAAATGTAAAGGATTCAAATGATTCGAGCACAACTGTTAACATTACACTCAGACCTCTATTAACGCTTTTGTTTCTCTAAGTCATCCCTCCCTCTTCTCATCTGTCTCTCCTCCTCTCCAGACACAATTTACTTGCATCATTCCAGCCCTTCACTAGCAGTGAGTCCTCCCATATCGAATCCCTCAGATGGGACAAATTGAAAAGAAGACTGTCAACATGTGTCAGCAGGTATTTAGAAAGCAAAACACTTACAGTCATCAATCAGAGGATGTCAAGTTTGTGTACAATATTCTATTGTTAATTTTCACAAAGAAAAATATTTTAAAAATAAGCTACTGCTACTAATTTGATACTAAAATCACAAGTAAAGTGTCTTTATGATAACTGTCGAGTTTTCTTTAATGACAACAATGAAATGCACACAATTTTGGTCTTTGTTTTTACATTTACTCTAATTTTCAAACCATTTACAACACGAAATGAGCTGATTTAGATTTAAGATCATTTTCATTCAACCAAGAGGTTTGTCCCTGACTCGAAATTAGATAAACATCTCTCAACGCGTGAAGAAAGTTAAGATGTAATCAAGAAAATTAAATACATTTTTGGGTATTTGTCTTTGCTTCGCTCCGAGTCTTTGAGGTTGGAGGCCCCCCTTGCCATCACCCTAATCAGATTTAAGTAAGGCTGGGCTGCTTCAAAATGTTAAAACGAGTACCAGCCGCCAGAAAAAACTTCTTGGTTAAAATTTAAAATATTAACTTAAACTTAACTCTGCAAGAGGTGTAAATACCTTCAGGTTTAAATGTATATTATGTGAATACAGCAACACATGTATCTCTATGATTGGGTAAGCCCGATTGTGTCATTTCCTGTTGTCGCTGTTGCGCTCCGTGGAGCAGTTTGGTGTTGAGACTCTCTTGAATTTATCTGGTTTTCTTTGTGCTGAGGCCTTTCCAAGTTATTTTAACACACAACCACGCTAAAAACACACGTTTTCTGGTGTTGTACTTTACGTTTTGGGAATTCCTTGTGTTTCACACAGTTTTCTTGGCGTGGTCTCGCTAGCTTAGCTTCATTGCGGCTATGGCTACTCTTCTCTCTCCTTCTACCTCTCAACCTCGGCCTGAATCTTCTCCTCCCTCTTGCTCTCTGTGTCAGATGTTTAGTTACATCCCTGCCTCCTTTTAGTGATAATGTTAACTGTAATAAATGTAACATTTTTGTAGCTTTGGAGGCGAGGGTATCAGAATCAGAAGCACGGCTCCGCGATGTTGAAAAACCAGCAGATAGTCGAGGCCCATCAGCCAGCGACGAGCCAACAAGGACAGAACCCCCATCCTTTAGTAGTAGTAGTAGTAGTCCTTCCGGGACCTCAGGCCAGCTGGGAAACGGTATGTAGGAAGAGTAGTTCTAGAACACCCACCCCACGGGTCACCACCAACCTGTCAGCATTTCTAACAGATTTTCCCCGCTCAGCGACACACCCTCTGAGAACCTGACCCTGGTAATTGGCAGCTCCATAGTCAGAAACGTGGCATCAGAGACACCATTGACCATAGTCAAATGCTTGCCAGGAGCCAGAATGGGCGAGATCAAATCCTACCTGAAACTGCTGGCTAAGGATAAGCGTAAATACAGTAAGATTGTTATTCATGCTGGCGGTAATGCCAATCGGAGGTCACTAAAATTTGTGTTGCTTCGGTGTGTACGTTTGCCAAAACAATGTGGGACTCGGTAATCTTTTCTGGTCCCGTGCCCGATCGGACCCGTGACATGTTTAGCTGCATGCTGTCATTCCTCCAATGGTTCTTTGGGTGGTGTCATGCAAACGATGTAGGCTACATTGATAAACTGGCGAACATTTTAGGGAGAGACGGCATCCATCCCACTTTGGATGGAGCAGTTCTTCTTTCTAGAAATCTGGCCGGATATATTAGTCCTCCAAAACAACCCAGGGTCCAGACCAGGAAGCAAAGTCGTAGTTTAACCCACCTCTCTGCAGCTTCTGTACTGTTACCCACCCATTAACCCATAGAGACAGTGTCTTGTCCATGGCCAAAATCAAACTGATTAAAAGTAAACCCAACAAGAGCAAATCATGAAAACCTCAAAGATAAATACGACCTTGACTAAACAGAAAAATATAACTATTGCATATGGTTAGTTTTTCATATTTGGTGATTTTCAGAGGCCCAGTAATAGCCCAATCATGCAGTTAGAAAAAAAAAACCAATACAACTAGGAATGCAGCAACTAGTCGTGTTTAAATATAAGCTCATTTTTATTTTCTTCAACTTTTTAACAAAGGTTACAACCGTTTTTCTCCAAATTACTGAGCTAGATTAATAAAGCTAACATTTTCAAAGGTTAAAATGACCTAAGATATGAAATCCCTTCAGATTGGCAAAATAAATGGGGTTTGGACGCTCTATAAGGTTTCAATGTGAGGTCAAGCAGCACAAGGAGCATTCAAAACAAGCAGTTGAAGAGACGCCATTCAGGGCCGACTGATGAGCCGACACTTGGGAAAAAGTAATTTCAGGTTGTTTAAAGTTTCCCTTTATTAAATTTAACACTTTTTTGTCGTCTATGCTTTCTTCTGATGTGTCTACAGAAATGTTTAGACTGACATTTGAGTGACACTGTGCCCAATTGTGTTAATGTGCAGAATTTATGCAGATGGCCAAGTCAATGTCACTTCATCACATTTTAATACCATTATTTTAGACACCGAAATAAATAACTTTAAATCTGACTCATAGATAGTAAATACAAGTCGCTTATAAATGACACTGAAATTTAACAGTCTCTACTCATAAGTAAAGGGTCTAATAAAAACATTTTGTTTCCTTTGGAGATGTACTTGTGATTGAACTGAGCTCAATATCTGTTCAGGTATTAACAAAACAAATACCACAAAAAATAATAATAGGAGCTTATTTAAATTATTTTTTGTCATGCTGGCTGTGTTAGTTTATACATATGCTTTATTCCTTAAAGTGCAAAGTTTTGTTTACGTTTTGTTACGTCGAATACAATAAATGCAAAAGCTTACAGTCAAAAATAACAATAAAAGCTTATTTGGATGTTAAATTAATCCACAAAATGTTCTGACAGATTTTTTTATATCGAAATATGAGTCGCCAACCTTTGAGGTCATCACATCATCATATCTACTTTTCTTTTAGTCAAATTGACATTATGAAGAAGAAAAACGGTTATTCTGAAAGTGATTCAGAGGCTGGATGTTTAATGGTCAAATCAAATTTAAACATAGTTTAAAGAAGAATTTTCTTAATATCTTCAATAACACTCCTAAAAACAATATAATGTTTTTGGGGACTGTACTTCTTTGTAAACCTCAAGCAGCAATAGTTGAGGCTACAAGCTGAGCTGATGCAGCCATATGTCTTCCAAAGAGATATGTTATAGTTACGTCTAGGAAATATAAAATATGCTTTGTTACTTTTTTTAGGAATAAAATCTTCCCGGCTCTAAACATCCTGATGTTTAGATGGGCTGTAGGACCATCGGTTACCTAGCAACAACCAGGGAGAGAGAGTGGAGCGGAGGGCCATTACAAGGCTCATCTGTCTATACCTTTAAAGTTTTTTCAGCTCAACCTCCATCTGCTCCACGAAACAGTAAAACCAAACCTCATTCAGACTCATGCTAAACTACAGGTGAAAATAGCTGAATTTTAATAAACCAATACTTTTGCTTTCATTTTAAAACTTCCCCTTTAATTCAATCTCTACCACACTTAAAGAATACAATATTCAAGAAAATAAAGTAATTTTTGTTCTATAATAGAGCTGAACAAACACGCCACAGAAAAATGTAATTTAATGTTACAACAGGCTGTAATCTAGTGCTAGATCAAATCCATTTTGACTCCATTCCTTATCTGACAGAAAGAAACTTTAATCTAAACATATTAAAGTAGAAAAACAATATACACTATATGCATATGCATATGCACAGCACATAAGAAACTGTACTCACCAGCATAATAAGATATTCTGGAAATCTCTGAAAAAGAGAAGACATGAAACATTTTACTTTGTTAGACTTGATAGTAAAACATACAGGTGTTACATGGTGAATATAATTTACAATGACAGCAGGCAAATCAACTAAGGTGTGTCATAAGTGAGTCACCACACTACATAGCAAATTATTCATTAACATTGTATAGTGGACTTTCTGTTCTGATTCCTTAAAATAAAAAACATGTGTAGGTCTAAAGTGGCTTACCAAGTGTAAAAAGATATATATACACACACATAATTAAGAAAAAAGAAATAATGTATGTTAATAGAAAGTAAGGTAAGCAAGAACATATTTAAAGGGGCTATATGCAATTTTCTGAAATTTAAACATGCGACTGACACCTGTGGCTAAAACAACGGAACTGCTCTTCCTTTCTGCTCGCTCTCGGAGCTCGCGCTCGTACGCCGGTCGCTCTCAATCTTCGATCTTTTTTGGGCACTTGTCAGGGGTTTAACTTTTTTAGTCTTATGTGGAGTTACTGTTGGTGTCAAAGTTGTCCTTGGTCTCTTCTGTGTATTTGCACAATCCATTGAACTGCTTGCGAGTGCTGACTAGCGATGGTGGCAGAGTGATCTGAAACATTTAACATGAACACGCTTGACGTCACATCTGCAGACAGCGCGGGAAAACCCTAACCCTTGCAATATGTAGTGTAAAGACGAACACTGAACATCAGTATTTATCCTCATTGATGAAATCATCAAAAGGCGGAATCGTGGTAGACCAGTATAGTCAAAATCTCTATTGTTGGCTAAATTAATATCATTTCTACCTTATACCTTAAATATCGTTCACCACTAGTGGAAGGACACAAGGATAGAAGGAAGGAACAAAAAACACTAGAAAGGAAATAAGTACAGGCACAACGAAGAAGGACATGGGGACGACAGAGGGAGGAATGACACAAGGAAGAGAAAATTAAAAAAAGCAGGAAAACAAGGAACAGGGGTCACAATTATTAGACGATATAAGGAAAAAAAGATAAAGAGTACATATTTTTCTCATTCTCTTGGGTTCTTTTTCCAAGCTTATCCAGACCTGGAAAATACTGAAATCAAATTTCAGACTTTTTCTGTCTGCACAGGAACTCCTGGTAACTAGCACAACTAATGAGCCAAAGCAAATCAAAAAGTACTCAGACTACTTAAAACATCCAACTGTTCAATAAACCCGAGTTATCACAAGGAAACCTCTAATCACACAGTGCAGGTCCAGTTGTATAAATGTCAGCACAAAGCGACCCGGTTACACAGCAGCTGAAATATATCGGGAGGATACGATATGTGCTGGGGTCTCTCACTCAGGTGGACTGAGGCGAGAGTCATGACTAGGCAGAATTCATCTGCCCTGTCATGCTGTAATAACTTTACACATAGTCTCTAATCTGCTTCATGACCTCAGTCTCCTTCCAACCACAGAGCCCTCGCTCAGGCTTTGCTGTATTCATTTTCAAAAATGACACAGAATTGAGCAGCTTGACGAAATGCCGACTCCTGTTACTAAGCAACAGCCACTAAAGCAGGACCTAATAAGGATGCAAATGCTTTGTCTTATAATACCTGTGGGATAAAAGCCGTGCCCTAATTCCAAACAGTCCGAGACTGGAGTGTACTAGCGCATGTTTGGAGGATGATCCCCCCCCCCCCCCCCCCATTGTTATATAAATATGGCTGTACTTTATCTACAATTTTGTTTACAAAAAAGTACTCAGGCAGGATTATAAATTTATGCTTTCAGACCACAAAGAAACTACACAGCAATTAGGTTATATTAGTTTTTTGGATGACCTTCAGCTTTGGTTACAACTAGGTCTGTCAAAATGATCGTGTTAACGCAGTTCAATTGATTTGTAGAATTAACGCAATTTATTTTTTTAACTCAATCAACGCAGAAACAGAATGACCCGCCCTGTTTACACTCGCACTGCTTTCAGTGATCGCTCATCATGTAAACAGCATGGCTGACCCAAACTGCATCCGTGGTTCCATGTGAACATTTCTTCTCTGTTGCGGACCATAGGGATAATCGGTCCAAGTCCCTCCCGATTATGTCTTGTGCTGTTGGTCGCTTTGATAAAAACAACAAACGTGCATTCCATCAACTCGCCCCTTTCAATGCAAACAAAAGATGTCTTTGGTTGCAAGCTATCAGAAGAACTTGGCTTACATACAAGTTAACCAACACTGCAGCTGCAAGATAACTGCAAATAACACTGGGAACCAGGGAGTAATATAAAGGTTGGGTGTTGATAAACAAATAATCCCTCTATTATTCAGAAAAATTATATTCAAAAATACTTTATTGATCCCAGAGAGAAATTAAGTGTTGTTTTAGCTTATATTATTTAATTCTTCAAGGAGTTGTTGTTGTAGATCCTGATGGCTGTGGGCAGATAGGATCTCCTGTAGCAGTCTGTGTTGCAGTGAAACTGAATAAGCCTCTGACTGAAGTCACTCTTTTGTGGTAGGATAGGCCCATGAAGAGGATGCTCAAGAAACAGTCAGCTTTACATTCTGAAAATGTTAACCACTTAGTTTGCCTTAGCAACCGGCTAAAAGACAGTTAGAAAAAAGAGCAACAGCTTTCGTTTTTTTCATTTATTTATACCGAAAATGTTACTTTTTCAGTCACATTTAGGAACGTTAATTACTCGTGGTCAATGGTGATTAATTCACAGCTACCCTGTGATTCATTAGATTAAATCTTTTAATTGCTTGACGGCCCTACTTACAACACATCTTTTATTTAAAAATGTATCATTACATTTATTTCAGACCTCATTTAAGTTAACTCAGTGTTAGTCCGCTGTTTTAAGACTCCCGCCAGTCCCACAGATTATCATTGGAGTAAGATCCATACACTATGTGGGTCAATCCATGCCTGACTGCCCTGTCTCATTCTTCTTACAGCTACTAATTTACAACTGGAGCCAGATGAATCAAGGCAATATCCCTCTGCAATAATCCTTTTTATGTAATTTAGAGAATTTAAAAGCTGGAGATTCTTTACATTTAAAAAGCCTGTGGAACTTTTTCTTTGACATTAAATTGCTGTGTCCAGAACAGATAAATATCAGCAATGTCCGATTTAAGCACTGCTTTAGCTGGCTTTCACGGTAAGCATCATACATTGTGAGAGCATCATTAGATCCACTGCTGTTCTTACTCTGATCCACTCATCAATCACTCAGGGTAAAACTAGACGGATCGGACCACACGACCTTCACAGTTCAATCCTCATTCTTCAAGGCAAACATTGAGTGCGTTTGGCAACATGTTTATCGGAATATACTTAATTTTTTTTTTTTAAACAGAAAGGTCTACTATTAATAGTTTTTCAACAAAGTTTTACCAGATCAGGCCAGATTTCTTCATAAAAGATGGCTGTTACCATTATCTTTTTAACCTTTTTAGTGTCCTTAATTCAATCTTACCAGTTTTAGTCATTTTCTTAATTGTCTGTCTAATGCAGACCAATCATTTGACCCAACAGGAAAGAGAATAACCTCACTGTAGGGCTGTGCCGTATCATACAGAGAACAGCAGCGATATAAAATGCCCTGTGATAAAGAATTGTCAAATGGCAACATGGACATTATGATGTCACAAGCAGTTACTGACCCAGCGCACACATAACTCCTGTCTACACATCGCTTCCAGCTGGTGGCAATAATGCAGCCTTCACTTGGCTTCCCTGCTGCTTTTAAAGCTCTGAAGAGGCACCCCAACAACAACATTTCTCACTATTTTATATGTTAACATGTATAGCAGTCCACTGGGTAAAAGTGGAGATCGCTAATTTTTTCCAAATTGTATCAGACAGCAGACACACTGCAGGGTTTCTGCTTGAACCCTGTAATAGTTCTGGGTTTAAATGTGGCTCACATAGTTGCTCCACTGAGTATATTAGTCACTAGAGTCTCTGGGGGCTACTTTAATGATATGTAAGGTGTTCAATACAGGAAAACTGAGCTGAACAATATATCAAATCGCAATGGCAAAGAACACATTGGATGCCATTTCTGGCGGGACATTACGCATGCAGATTCTGCATATCAATTATATATTTGGTCTGTTGGCTAGGCTTTCATGGCTCTTAATGGCCACACTTCATTTATATTTTTAGTGGCTGAGATGCTAAAGCTCAAAAAGTGTTAATAGTGTTGGAATTACAGTATTTAGTTAAAGCCAGGTGGTAATCTATCTTCAAAGTGTATTTTGACCAGAGGGAATTAAGTAAGAGTGATAATACAGTGGATTAAACAAATTTGCAAGGATTTTATAAAAACATTTTACAGCATCTTTCGAGCTACCCTTCTTGAACAATCTCAGGAATGCTAAGCATGTGTTTTGCCACATCAATATTTCCTATAATTACATAATCCCCTTTTTTTGCCACAAATAGGCACCAAAAAACAGCAATAAGAAAGAAAGAGAAGTTTTTAATCTGGAATGGTGGAAAAATCAGTAAAAACAAATGCAAGCTGATTCAGCTAGTATAGAAATGTTCCTTGGTGTTATGCATCTGGAGTAACTTCAAAAGGAGCTGTGCTTTGGAAAATAGCCCAAGTTCATTTCTAATTTCTGAATAAATACAAACCTGAACTGCACGCTCAGTCGGCTACAGAGAGTTTTAAATAAGCATTTTAAAAACATAATCTAGAGATACAACCTCATATTCAAGCAAGACGGTCCTTAAAAAGGCTCCAAAACTAGAACTTAAAGGGGTACTGAAACATGTGTTACAACAGAATAAAAAAAATAAAAAAAATCACTTGCATGATGATTCTCTTCCTCCTACTCTATCACACCCTCCTCTTGCTCTCAACCTCCTCCTATCTCCTACTCCAAAAAAACAACAAAAAAGAAGCCATCTAAAGCCTCTGGATATCAACCACAAAGGCTATGCAAGTTGACTCCACGCTGAGGGCATTGCACAACCACATTCTCATCAAGAAAACAACAGCAGCAGCATTGCGAAGCTGCTCTCTGCAATGTTCAGCTCGTCACGGAGCCAAACAATAACACACATGTAACGCAACATTGGAGCAGAAATCAAAGTCCCCACAGAAACAGCTTCAGCTTTAATGAGGTCTCACCTAAATCGTTTTAATGGATCATTTGAAGAGGCAGTACAGCAGGTAAGACTGTAAACTTCATTCCCATCGGTGCCCTTTTTCACGTCTGCATTTCTCATGTTGGGGTGAAATCATCTCAACAAGTGCACCCCTGTGTCATGACAACCTATGTTGACCACAATGAATAACTTAACCAAAACAGAGAAGAATGGATGCAAATAAGGGCAGAGGCTTGCTTTACTGAACTTTCACTGGTTTTTCCAGGGAGCCTTCTCATCAAAATAGAGGTATGAATGGAACTAGCATTAACTTGCTGGAGTTTTATTTTTGTTTTAATGTTAAAAATACTAACTTGTTTAAATTTCTATTTGAGGTTTTTACATCGTCTTCCTCAAAATGGGGAAAAATGAAGACCCTAAAAAGTGCTTAATGTGATGCTGGACTTCCAAAGGATATCAGCGTTTCGGGCCTATTAGAAGCAGCTCTGTGCCTTGTTTACCCATCTTCTTTCAATTTTAGGGACCTGTTATGTAAAATATCTGTTTATCCTAAATAGATGTTCTGCAGAAAATATGTTGGGAATAACATTATCTTTATTTTTGAGAGTATCTTTGTGGATTTTTCCTAAGCTCTTTACTTTCTGCTCCCAAATGTTCAGCAAAAAAAGCAGCTTTAACAATCGAGTTTCCAGCAGCGTTCATATTTACATACTGACAAGGCAGTTAGTGAATAATGAACATATAATACCATATAAGCAATATTTTTATAACACCATCCAATCAGAAATAAGAACGTTTTCTCTGAGAGACCTCACTTAAATGGTAATTTACTGTGGAAATATAAGGTGCATCTCAATAAATTGAAATATCAGAATTGAAATGAAAATTAAGTAAAAGTGTATTTATTTCAGTAACTAAATTTAAAAAGTGATACCTATATGTTACATTAAGTCAACTGTGTCATTCCAGTCTGGAACCTTGATTTCCAAATTAAATCCAAACTTTACTCAGCTTTAACGACAAATTTAAAACCTCTAAGCAACAGTCCAGTCCTTTTCCTCCTTAGCCCAGATAAGATGATTCAGAGAATGTCTCGAGTACAGAAGTGTTTTAGCCCAAGGACCGAAAAAAGCCACCAAGAAACAGAGTCAATATGGTTTACAACATATTTTCGTGTAAATTTACACGAAAAGGACCATGACCTGGATAAGTCTGTATTGTGGTGGCGCTTGAAGCTCTGACTGGAGCAGCAGTCATCACCTTGTGAATCTCTCCAAAGGTTCTTTAATAGGCGAGTTTCCACTATCTGAATTTCAGGATAATTTTACCAGAACGTAGCAGTATGCGTGTGTCTCCACTTCATGGGGCGGGGCCAACAGGGACGCTTTTAGGGGCCATTTAAGGAGCCAACGGAGTACCAGTCTGGCCCAGTAGAGTTTCTGGGCGGGACCAAAAGTTAAGTCGCACTGATTGGTTGTAATTCACAGGGAACTGAACAAACGTCGCCAAACAACTGGCTTTGGAGAAATATGAAGAGTTGCTAAGAAAGTAGTTTATAACAACAGCAAACAGAAACGCAGCAACAAGCCCTGCTTCTTCCATGTCGATCTCTTGTTTTTTCTGCTGCTCTGGGCGTCTTTTTTGAAGCTGATAAGTGACACTGCTCACTGCTGAGAGTCGTGATATGTGGACGTCTTAGCAAATTCCTTAAAGGGCCACTTTTGTACAGCAAGACGACAGCTGAGAGGAGCGGGCCAACGGATTACAACCCCGTCAGACAAAAGATCCAGTAAAATTACCCTGAGGTTCCGATATTGGAAACACACCTAATGACCTTTGCCTCTCCCAAGGCTGTTGGTATCCCTGTTAGTGTGCACTGTTTTTCTACTACACAATTTCCTTTTACTAAACTCCCAATGTTCCTGTAGGCCATAACATTTCTCTGTTAAACATACTTTTTAATTGGTCTTATGTAATATTCTAATTGTCTGAATAACTGATTTTTGGGTTTCATTAGCTGTAAACCATAATCATGAAAATTGGCAAACACTCTGTGTAATGAATCTATTAGTTTCCCTTTTAATAAAGAGAACCAAATACCTCAATATAATCAAAATACCTCAATATTTCAATGATAACCTAATTTATTGAGACGCATCTTTGCCATCATGTGCAAAAGTAGAAACACTTTTTGTAGGTTTTATGCATCGCTATAATTTTCCTTTGCATAGCACAGTCTGACAGCAGGAACTGTATTAGCTCTGTTTCTATTCGTGACGAACTGTGCACCCTTCCACCGTCTTTTGGACTAAGGAACATTTCTACAGTTCAATGATGAATAAAGGTAAACCTTTAACTTTAGCAGTTTGTTATCTTTCACAGTTAACAGGAACTAAGATTCAACTTTTCACTTTCCATTTTAGGCTGCACAAGCTCTGATTCAGTCTGCCTCTACTCATACAGATTCCTCTCACTTCTCCTCTGAAACAAAAACCTTTCACTCGCTCAGACACAAAGGAGGCTCTCGCTTAAATTCCAAGTCAGGTGCAGTTTAACATTTGATAGTTTTGTCTGAGTTCTCATGAATAAATCAGAGCATTCTCCACTTACGGTGCACCATTTACAAATTAAACACAAGTCTATTTATGAAGAATCAGTAATCTGTGGTAATAATCATTTGTAAGTCATCTTTTTGCAAACCCCCAAAACTGATGATTTGGTTGGGGTTCTTACTTTGGTTGTTTGAACAGTTTTCCAACGTTGCTTCAATGAGAGCAAAGGAAAATACTGCGTTTGTTTAAAGTATGATTGAACATAGTTGTTGTGTAATGTTTAGCGGTCCACTTGTGCTACTTAATGCAGCTGATGTGTTAAACTAAGTTATTTAATAATGGATAGGTTTTGTGTTTGTAACAATATTTTCATTTGTGAGGCTCTTGGCTGTTTAAGATCAATTTCTGAATGAAAAAAGGTGAGTTTGTAACGCGTCTAACCATCAACATCCTTGTCATTACAATAAGTATCACAAAATATTGAGATAAAAAATTGTTTTATAGTTATTAATTTATTTCGTTATTTTTAAATTTAGATATTTATATTTCTATTCATTATAAAATGTAAGCCCTTATCGTAAAACATTTTAGAGAACATTTAAAAATGTTGTCTGGTCCTTGTAGATGCAACCATCTTCTAAAAAACTATCCGGTGACCTTAACAAAATTTAAACTCTGACTTCAATGACACTGATGATAAAATTCCAAGATTTTTTAAGAGTAAAAGATTTAAAATATATATATTACATTAATGTATTAAAATGCAACTTATTATACTTTTTTTTATTAAATACACAATCACAGTACCTAACACAGAGTCCCATCCACATTGAATAACTTATGCAAAACAGTGAGCGATGGATGTAAATAAGGGCCGACTGATGATGGCAGCAGGAGGCCTGCCTCGAGTCACACTTTCACTGATCACTCCAGACAGCCTACTGCAGAAAATATGACAAACATAGATCCAACTAATTAATCAGAAGAGTTCTTTAATTCCCCCCCCCCCCAAATTTTAAAACCTAATTAAATTGCTCACATATTACTACAATTAACCTGCAATTTCATGGGAGTTTCACAGATGGATGTCGCAGTTGAAGATATGCATCCGTTTCTTCTTTGTCTATTTATGACACAGCTTTTGAAGTATGAAGAACATGACACAAACCGTCAGGTATCTTAGCCATAGTTATTAGTGCAATAGCAGGAAACATAGCCCAAGGGCCAGGATGGGTGTTGGAGCCAGAGCTGTTCAGGGGATTCAACGCAGCACAGTAAAGTAACCACATTTGAGGCGAGACATGAAACAACGCAACTTACTCGAGATTATAAGGCAAAGTTTTGTCTTAAAAGATTAAGAGGGTGTGTTTGTTTTTATTCCTTACAATTGCAGACATAAATGCATTCACTTCCATAGAAGCCTGAGGACCACCTGTAGCCGAGGGTTGCATGTTTTTCTTACTTTAAATATAAAAATCCCTTTAAGTTGGTTTGTAAGGGAAATGGCTTACAACATTGTCAGTGACATTTGATAGCTGAGGGTTGTTACTGTTTTGTTGTATTAAGCCAAAATACAGGCACGGGCATCAACATGTGCAAAAAGAGTCAAAAGGATCTCATTCTATGTGGCCTTTTTGCACAGTAACAAAAAATATATATCCAATCTAAATGAACCTTAAGACTTCTCTGCTACAATTAATCCAAGTTGAAAAAGATAACCTCACGACACGAAACATAATCAAAAGCTCAGGGTTTAAATCTGCTAAATTATAGTTGAAATTATTTCAATATATTAAGTGCTACTACTTTTTAATGGACTATCCTCACAGTTTCAAAGGAAGATATTGGCTGTGTGACCCTACATTAGATCGGGAGTCATTTAATATTGTTCTCTGGAAAACAGGAGACCATTCTCTGTTGACAGGACAACACATGTTCACAGAGGTTAGAGTGACGACCAGAATCCAAAGATTATTCAGGCCAAAAAGAAAAAAAAAAGAAGAGAAAAATCCACAAAATTTGTGCTGCTTAACTCATATGTTAAATCTGTTTCCGACAGCAAGCAGGCCGGGTTTGTCAAAGAAAAAAAAAGAGCAGGCTGTCAACGTCGCAGACGTTCATGCGTCTTTATTTGTCTCTGCTCCCTACCTGCCCGATAGGTTGCATGCAACCGCTTGCATGGCTGTGAGCTGCACAAATTCCTTTCCACCCCTCAGCCTGCCAGACCCTCTCTACCTGGCTTTCACAGAGCACTTTAACACAGACTCCTCCAGTCATGAGTAAAGCTTCATGCCCACATACCTCCATTGGTGCAGCCCAGAAAGTCCCAGAACTGCATGTTCGCGATCGATGAGCAGAGGATAACACCTCCGCCAAAAATACTCCAAACGTCCGTATGTGTATCTCTCCTGCTTCTCCACTTCCTAGTTGCACTGTATGCTGTCACTTACTTATAGGGGAGGAGGGGAAAAAAAAACCCGCCTACTGATCGTTTCAGACTGACACACCTGGGGGCTGAGTTTCACCTCCAAACAGCTGCCTCCTCCTCCCCCTGGATTCACTTCCCATCGCTTTCTCGACAGCTTCCTCGTCTTTCCCACGACCCTCTGTCCTTCATCCCTATCGTTCCACCACAGCAGGAAAGATTAATCCACCATCATCCTCAGTGCCGACATCCACATCACTGCCACTTTATAGCGCTTGAAGGCTTGAAGGTAAAAGGAGGTAGACAGCTGACAGAGTCAATCTCAGACGAAGTTCTTCCACAACTATAAATCAGCATCAGTGAAATAAATGAAGCCATAAATGCTCCAGCATCAAGTAGTCACATTTTTTGGACTCAACAGTGTAAAAGAAGAGGCTATTACGGTCCCATTTTAAATTCTAGGGTGCGTAGTTTTGTGAATTGAGCTGCGTAAAATGGTTTTCCTTTTGGAAAAGTGTGTGTAATATTTCCACAGAACTGGGGGGGAAAAAATTATAATAAATTCGTAGATAATCAAGAAAAAACTAAATGAATAAACTCTCCATAACCCAGCGTGCACTAGCAAACTATATGGACATCACTGCCTATATATGGTGCGGCTGTGTGTTTTCCACCTACAGCTAACAGTGAATGCTTGTCAAATGTCTGTTAAGCCTTTAAATGTGCTATTTCTTGCTATTCATTTATTTATAGTTGCATCTATACTTGCATTAAAGTTGAGTCTTGATCATTACTATATGTTTTGGGAATCTCACAGCTTAATATCAGATCCCAAAGGCAGACCAAAGTGTCAATTCCACACTCGTGTTCTCTTTGTTTTAAAATATGGGTTAAATCTTAATTAATTGCAAAGCTGTGGAACAAAAACTGCTATTGCTCGCTTACATGGGGTGACCTCCCTTCTGATCCTAATTTAAACACCTGATGGTCAATCACCTAAATGCACCTCTTCAGGTTACAATAAATAAATGAAGGATAAAAAATATATATATATTTATTTATTTATTAATTTATTTTTCCTCACAATAAAAAACTGGACTAAGTTTGTCTCCATCAATAGACATAGCCTCCTGTCCATAACCTGGGGAATTAACTGTATTAGTGAAGTGGAAAGATGTGACCGCAACCAAAAGTCAAAAGAGAAAGGAAACAAGAAAAAAAACACAACTTTCACTTAAAAACCACAGAAAGAAGCCACGGGAAGGAAACTGAGAAATCACAACCACCGAGCACCAATCTGAGCTTCATTTTAGCAACATCTGGTTACATCTTTATTTATTCCCATCACCCCAGAGTTCGTTTTCTTTTGTTGTTCTGAAACTGTATGTATTTAAACACTTATGTATTTCAGGGAACATCAAATATCTGTGTCGGTATTGGGATTCACAAGGCAGAAAACAAACCATAAACTTACGATCGGCTAAGAGAAAAAGCTGCTCCCCCTTTTTTAGGATTCTTATAAACAACCAGCTTCCAACAATGAGCCTCAGACTACGTAACCAGTTGCTCAACTATAAAACAGATGTTTCGCCTGAGCATTATTGCTCATCGTGGCAGAAACGCGTCTTGGTTCTGGACCTTTGCACCTGAGGGAGAAACACAGAGGGGTGGTTTCGGCCACTGCACCACTGTTTGTATGTTAGGAATACAAATGACTTCGTGATATGAAAAAGAACAGCGTTTCCTAAAAGACGATCCACGACTATTCCCCAAATCCGTTTCCCAGCACCCGAAAAACGCACCCACGCGTGAAACGTTCGCGTTAACCCCATTGTCTCTCGGTGTGTTACCCCCCCCCCCCTTTATTGCTAAGCTAGCTGAGCTAACAGTGGGCTATTCCCACTCAGTCCGCCCCCAGGAGGGATCAATACTCCCCCGCTTCAGCCAAGAGCTCCGGCCGCTCCTTGTCCCCCGTACCTGCTCACCTTATCCAGCTAGGAGAGGTTAATGTAGCATTGATATCCGCTGGTATCAGAACCGGCTCGGGTCCCTCTCTCTCAGTCTGTTGTCGTCCACAACAGCGCCGTGCCCGGTTGTTGGTGTCCACTGACGTTAGCTGACAGCGCTGCTGCAGCAGCTGCTGCTGCTGGAGGAGCCAGGTTTCAACAACATGGCTGCAGCTGGCTGTAGGAGAGGGTCCCACTGTCCACTCATAGCCTACATCTAATAGTTTTATCTGAGGCAATGCTGCTGTGACCTTTTTGTAACAACGATCCCCTCGGTAAAAATACCAATTTTAAAAACTATCAGAATATTTAAAAAACAATTCTATAACATGTTAGACCCTTTTTTATGTTTTGTTAATTGGCAAAAAGAACATTTGTGTTTTAAAAAAAAAAATGTAAACGTTAAATTCAACCAAAAAATTTTCAAGTTGGAAAAATAAACAGGTCCTCATGGAATTCAAAAAGGGAAATATTAAGGTTTCTCACCAACCCTGATCTGAAATTCCAATATGGCTGCTGCCTTACCGGTGTATGGGTAAACATAGTAATCTAGCAATATTAATCACAATAATAATTTGCATTTTGTTAATTGAATTTTTGAATCAGAATGCAATAATGAAAAGCAATGGGATAGCCTTTTCTCCTATTTGAGGTAAAAATCAGAAAAGTAAACTGAAACCTAAATTGATATCATCCCTACAAGAAGGAACAAAAAAGCTGGTTCATCTGTATACCTCAAATACTTTGCCTGTTATTGTACCGTTCTTCTTTCTAAAACTTTGTTCATGGTTTCTAAATTAACATTCTCACAAAAGAGAAATGGAAGAAAACAATATTGTCAAAACAAATCGGCAAAAGCAATTAAAAATGAATGAGAACTAAAAAGGAAAGCACCAAAAAACGACCATAAAGAGAAAAAAAGGCAAAAACATTTCAGAAAATGCGACACCAAAAATAAAGTACAAAGCATTACTAAACTCACCAGCTTTGTATTTTCTCCTTTTTCTTCTTTTTTTGTTTCATTTTTAGTAGAAACATCCTCTGTATGGGAAAACACAACAAGATTGTGTAATACCTACAGTGGGGCAAAAAAGGTATTTGGCATCCACCAATTTGTGCAAGTTGTCCCACCTAAAAAGATGAGAGAGGTCTGTAATTTTCATTATAGGTACACTTTAACTGTGAGAGACAGAATGTAAAAGAAAGAAATTGTAATCACACTATGATTTTTAAAGAATTGATTTGTATAATGGTGCAGAAAATAAGTATTTAGCACCTACAAACAATAAAGAATTCTGGCCCTCGCAGAACTGTTATTTCCTCTTTAAGAAGTTCTTCTATCCTCCACTCTTTACCCCTATTAATGTAACCTGCTTGAACTCGTTATCTGTACAAAAGACACCTGACCACACCTTCAAACAGTCAGACTCCAACCTCCACCATGGCCAAGACCAGAGAGATGTCCAAGGACACCAGGGACAAGATTGTACACCTGCACAAGACTGGGATTAACCAATCTACAATAGGTAAACAGCTTGGTGAAAAGAGATCAACTGTTGAAGCAATTATTAGAAAATGGAATAAATACAAGAACACTGACAATCTCCCTTGTCTGGGGCTCCATGCAAGATCTCACCTCTTGGGGTACACATGATCTTGAGAACAGTGAGGAAACAGCCCAGAACCACATGGAGGGAACTGGTTAATGACCTGAAGAGAGCTGGGCCCACAGTAACAAAAGTTACTATTAGTGACACACTATGTCATCATGGATCAAAATCCTGCAGTCACCCTGCTTAAGTCAGCCACTGTGAAGCATGGGGGTGGAAACATTATGCTCTGGGTCTGCTTTTCTGCAAAGGGGACAGGACGACTGAACTGCATTAAGGAAAGGATGAATGAGGCTGTGTATTGTGAGATTTTTGGCAAAAACCTCCTTCCATCAATGAGAACAGTTAAGATGAAACGTGACTGGATCTTCCAGCAGGACAATGATTCCAAACACACCACCCTGGCAACGAAGGAGTGGCTTCGTAAAAAGCATTTAAGAGTTCTGGAGTGGCCTAGCCAGTCTCCAGACCTCAGTCCAATAAAGAATCTGTGGAGGGAGGTTAAAGTCCGTGTTGACCATCAACAGCTCCCAAACATCACAGCTCTAGAGAAGATCTGCATGGAAGAAGGGACCAAAGTACCAGCTGTGCACATCTGGTGAAAATCTACAGGAAACGTTTGACCTCTGTCACTGCCAACCAAGGTTACTTTATAGATGATTGAAATTAACTTTTGTTTTTGGCCAAATATTTATTTTCTGCACCATTATACAAATACATTCTTTAAAAATTATACAATGGGATTTTGTGGAATTGTTTTTCACATTCTCTTGCCCTACTGTATTTAACAAGACAAATTTTATTTTTCAGCTTACATATATAGCATCCTTCTGATTTGTTGGCACTACCAGTAAAGCTGTATAATAATAGCAAAATAAATTCAGCTTTTATTAATCTAAAACTGAAAACAAATCAGATCCTGTAGAATTTTTAGTAGTATTGGAAGGTGACTAATACACACAGAATTAAACAGGGATTACTAAACCAGACACAAAAGGATCTTACTGAACCTGAAGCTAAAGAGAAACAATAAACCAAATACACAATAAGCAAAACACTAGAAAGAACAAAGAAACCAAAGAGAAAGAAATAACTACTAGCAATTTGGAGGTCAACCTCACTAGGCACAGAGCTCTGGTGGTTAGCTAGAGGTTTCTGGATCCAACACAGGAGCCTGTAAGGACCATGTTGAAGTCACTGAGGCCATTGATGCAGCAATTCTGACTTGGTGGTTGGGAGGCTAGAGAAACCCTCAGCAGAGTAGACCTGGAGAAAGGTGTTGAAGGAGTTCTGTAGGCTAATAGTGGATGAATTCTGTAGACTGGCATTGGAGGTTCTCAGATAACTAACAGTTAGCTGTAGGAATCCAGGTAAAGCTCTGTAGGTCTGCTAGAGTGCCTCAAGAATGAACAATTGATCTCAGAATGTCTGCCCTAAGGTTGCTGGACAAACAAAGGAGCTCAGAAAATTAGCTGGAGGGCCAACATGCAGCTTGCTAGCATGACTGGGCGGCCACTGGTTACTGGGACTCACAAAGAATTAATCTAATACCTTTCTGGGCATCCACTCAGAAGCAGGAATTTGAGATGGAGATGGAGCTTTATGGGTCCCATCATTAGACAACTATGGAGTGGGTACTTCAGACAAAGGCAAGCCCAACTGTGCTCCCTTGTTGTTAAACTTGGGACTGGGGCCCCTCATCAAAAGTTTCTGGGACAGAGACTTAAAAGGAATCCTCTTGAGACAGAAGAGATGTCTCTGTTGTCAGTGTAGGAGAGGAAAATGAAATAGGCTATCTTGATGCTGTAGTAAGTGCAAAAGTGGCAGATAGTGA
This sequence comes from Valencia hispanica, assembly GCA_963556495.2. NCBI lineage: Eukaryota > Metazoa > Chordata > Actinopteri > Cyprinodontiformes > Valenciidae > Valencia > Valencia hispanica. Next base: position 32,218,782 of record OY747710.1, read on the forward strand.
TGATGATGAAGAAGAAAACAATGCAGGAAAGGAGGATTATGATGAGAGTAATAAAAATGGCACAAGTGAGGATGGTGATGAGGATGAGAAAGAACTCAGAGGAAAGGATGTCGATGAATATGACAAGAATGGCAAAGAAATGGATGTTGATGAAGAGAATGAAGATAGCACAGGAGTGGATGATGATGGTGAGTATGCTTGGTACAGCCCAGGAGACGATGGGGATAAAGAGGGTGATGCTGGAGTCAGTTCAGGAGAGAATGATGATGTGAAAAATCTTCCTAAAGACCGCACAGTGACGTTTTTGAAGGCAGTCCAGAAAGGGTCTTGGGAGGTGGTACAGAAGGAGTCCCTGTCTGAGTTTACAATAGAGGAGAAGACGGAAATTTGCAGTGGTTCTACAGTGCTGAGCAGGTCATGTGGGTCCTGCTGCTGCTTGTGACGACTAAGCTGCTATTAGTGTTGCTGCTGATGGTAATAAGTAGTTCTCTGAAAGGTGCATTTGGCTGCAGTACTTGGGGATGCAGCAGGTGGTGTACTGGCACTGGAGCTCTAAAGTGAGACCAAAATGTAGAAGCCACGAACTGACGCCTGAGCTATCAACCTCTGGGGCAAGCCCCAGCCTGTAGATGATGTATAGGACCAGGTGCAGGGCTTGATTGAAGCCTAGGACAAAGCTTCATTTTATCTAATATTTTCCTGTTTGCATACTAACCTGTTCTTGGCTTGCATTGTTTTGGCAGTTTGCTTTGCCAGAATAATGTTGAGTGTAGAGTTTCTCATAAAGTGTTGTATGACTTCTGAATTTTCGTGACTTTTTTCACCTTTTTTTGTGTTCCGTTACAGAAAGATGATCTATGGCATCTACCCCAGAGTTTATGTTGAGTCCAATGCACTGAAACAAACTAAAATGAAACGACACTTGCCATGCAAGTAGGAGCCCTACACTGAGCAGGAACTGAGCTCTTATGTTTATGTGAAGTCTTAAGAGATTTCTTTCATGAATAATTCATCACAGCATTCTAATGAAAGCCAGACAAAAGAAGCTTTGAAATAAGACCTACGCGCATACATAAGTGCTCACATAAACCAAATAATTGTGACTTTGATGCCTGCTGTCATTATATTGCCTTGGATCTGTATCTCAGCCATCTCGCACTCAAAGCTCAAAACAATCCATCTACTCATGGGCCTACACAAACAGTACCTCCCACACATGCATGCAGTTATTCTCCATACAAACACAAGTTCAAGCAGACACACACTGAAGTCACAGTTTGTCTTTGAACAGACATGGACAAATTATGACGTGAGGAAGCTCAAAACTTTGTAATGGATTTTAAATGATCAAGATGCAATGATTACATCACGGTGGGGCACAACCATAACCCATATTAGCATGTTTGTATCATTGACCATAGATTAGAGACAGCTTTTCATTTGGGACCCCTACGATTGCAGATTGTTATTGTTTTATGGTTAGTATATTGTATTTGTAAATACTCCAATCCAATTCAATCCAATCCACGTTATTAATAAAGCACTTTATACACAACAATGTCGACCAAAGTGCTGAACATTAAAAACAACAAAAAGCAATAATCAGTCAGTTTAAGACTGCGATGGACCGGTGACCTGTCCAGGGTGTACCACTCTATACATCCAGTATCTATACCCTGGGCGGGTGTAGATAATGGATTGATGGTTTAGGATTTTTCAAGCAAAAAACAATGCATCAAATGAGTGGATAATGTATGAGCATTAAAGGAATGGGGACAATCTTTTACATGTCTCACTTTATTGCACAGCAGTAAGAAAAAAATCATGACTGACACAAAGCTTGATTGCTAGAGATTTATTGCTGAAGTGATTTATTGCTTGGAGTCTACGTTTGTATTTCTACTCCATCTAGTGGTCAATCTATCTATCTATTTTTTAATCTGTGAAAGTAAATGAGGTAATAACTTTACAATGAGCACTTTAATTCCTCTTTTGTGTCTTCACGGTAATGTAGGGAGGAAAATTATAATGGTCATATTGCATCCAGTTAAATTTGGTTTTATCAGGCTTTGTAAACATAGTGATAGAACAGCTTTGTAATGCTTTGCTCAAATTGTTTTCACTTCCAACCAATGTAGGGAGCTGAGATAAATTCCATATGATTATTTAGTTTTAATCTTAAGAAACAAAGCCAAATAAATATATTTGCATAGTCTAAACCCCTTCTACACAGAGATGAAACCAGGTTTAGCAGCAATGATATTTCATCTAATAGGTGTCTCATCCACAAGGAGCGTTTCAGGAAACTAAACGATCAACTAAACCAGGTTTAGCAGCAATGATATTTCATCTAATAGGTGTCTCATCCACAAGGAGCGTTTCAGGAAACTGAACGATCATGTTGAAACCGGGTCCCAGAGTGGAGAAATCTCACAACGCCGGCTCAGTTGTCTCTGTGATTATGAGCTCTCTGGCATTTATTTTGAGTGGATAAAGTCGCTGCCCCATTCCTATAGTTAGCGCACATGCGCAACTCTGTGATAAAGTAAACAAACATGCCACCTAATCCTAATAAAGCAAATACTGACATTATGAATCCTAGAATATGATTTACTATCCCCTTCTCTATCACCAGCAGCAGAAAACTGATCCAGAGAACTACAGAAACCATATTGCTTTTGAATAAAGCTCTCATTTGAAGCTAGATTTGTCAAGTTTGCCACCAGGTTGACTGCGCATGTTCTTCTCATTGCTTCTCTGGAAGTGTCACAGCGGCACCAGTGGGCCCGGCATATGTACTGAGGTATTTTAAGCCATTTTGTGTAAATTTATGCGGACACATTATTTAATTATTGTGGTGCTATTTTTACAGACTCTGTTTTTGGCCAGAGTTTCTCAAGTCAAATGGCTCCCATTATCCATCCATCCATTTTCTATACCCGTCCATCCTAATGCAGGGTTGCGGGGGGGATGGTGCCTATCTCCAGCAGTCAAAGGGCGAGAGGCGGGGTACACCCTGGACAGGTCGCCAGTCCATTGCAGGGCTCCCATTATATTTTACAAATTCCAGAGTCAACATTTATGGGAGTGAAAATATGCTCCAAACAGATGAAAGTGATAGCTTTCAATTGACTTTCAATATAATTCCTAGATCGATGGATGTAACATTACCTTAAATTTGATATCAAACATGTTAAACCTGACATGAGAAGATTTTCACAGCAAATTGTTATCCTGCAAAAAGGAGTTAGGGTAAAAAAGGTGCTTTGAAATTATAGTATATGAACACTTTTGTGAAGATTTTAGCTGTTCCTGCATTAATAACATTGAGCTTTCATGATCCCAAGATTCCATTCAGTTCTACTTTTGTTACTTTTTTCATCATTTCTTTTACAATTGTAACTACAATCCCTAAAGACAAAAACCCAACACTGTACATGAAAGCATTACAGTTTTCAAAAAAATTGTCCAAACAATATTATTTCCTCCTCTACTTTATTTAACGAGAAAAGTGAAAAAGACAATGAAGCCCACAGCTGATACAAGCTGAAAGTTCAGGTACAAGAGGACATCATTAGACAGGCAAAACAAAATAATTAAATAAGTTTAAATAACATTTGATCTTAGATTTTTTAGGTACATAAAATAAATACAGTGATTGGATTATTTAAAAAAAGGAAATAACAAATAAAGCTGTAAGTGCAGGTATATTGAGATTTGAACTAATTTAAGTGCAAGGGTCTAAGCAGCATTTGTATTCTAGCATGCCACTTCAGTGGTGTTTGAGACATTCTGGCTTACAGTAGAAATACTCTCCATGGAGACATCAGTGTGTGCACGGCCGCGCCTCTCCTCAGTGCCATGTGAGTGTGTTCGTCCACGCTCAGAGTGTGCACGGCCTCGAGAGCCATCATGTGAGATATTGCTGCTGCTGGAAGTTGTTCTGGAGCGAAGTCTGGTCATGCTGGCGCTGGACACTGAAAGAAATATCGCAATTGCAAAAACATGGTCAATGATCTTTTTTTGGATTTGATATTGTTTTAACAGTAGTAACCTCCTTGTAATAAATGCTCTAATGGTAATTGTTCTAAATAAATAAATGGGTTCACAAAAAATATTTGAACATTTTTTTAATAAACAAGTAATCACTGAAGAAGGAATCACTATAACCTTGATTGGAAAGAAAACAAAGTAAAAACGGAACGAAAATTAGGCGACTTTGTTCGGTTTATACCTGTTTATTTGCTGTTCAATGCATTTAGGATTCTAGATGTGCTGACAAGGACTTGCCAAAGTTCATACTTAGGATCAGATTGGGGAAGAAAGCGGACTAGAGTGAAATTGAATGTGATCTGGTTGTTGGTACCTGCTTGACTGTTCTAGATCTACAAGAATTGCTGATCTACTAGGATTTCCCACACAACCATCCCTGTGGTTTACAGAAAACTGTCCAGTGAGTGGCAGTGGCTTGGATTAAAAATGTCTTGTTGATGTCAGAAGTTAGAAGAGAATGGGCAGACTGGTTTAGGATGATAAAAAGACAACAGTAGTTCAAATAACCACTCATAACAACAGCGATATGCAGAATCGCATCTCTTCAAGCACAACAGGTCAAACCTTGAGGGAAATGAGCTGCAGTAGCAGAACACCACACATGGTGCCACTTCTGACAGCTAAGAACAAGAAACTGGGGCTACAATTCTAGCAGATTTACCAAGTGTAATGGTGTGGGTGATATTTTCTTGGTACAGTTTGGACATCTATTACAAATTGAAGATAATTTAATTGAGTATTGTTGCTGACTATCTCCATTCCTTTTTTATTACAGTCTACTCATCTCCTGATCACTACTTTCAGCAGGATAATGCACAATGTTGTAAATCTCAAATCCTCCAAAACTGGTTTCTTAAAGATTGCACTGTACTCCAATGCCTCCCACACTCACCAGATCTCAATCCAATAGAGCCCCTTTGGGATGTGATGAAAAAGAAGAGCGGCTCATAGATGTGCAGCCAACAAATGTGTGGTAACCGCATGATGCCATATGGACCAAAATATCTAAGAAATGGTTCAGATATCTCGTCGAATCTATCTCACAAATAATTAAAGCAGTTCTGAAGGCAGAAGGGGGTCCAATATGGCATTAGCAAGGACCAGACAAAGTGGCTGATGAGTGCATTGTGATGAATGCATAGTGTACAAATATTTATTAACTTACAGTATCCCATTCCCTGGACAAAATATTTCAGAGCTTCAATCACTTTGGCTGGCTGTGGAGAGAAAAATAAAACATAGCTAATCAGCCCATTATTTGCCCAATAGGCGGCAGAGTATTTTATATGGCTTGCTGTCATACCTGAACAACTTGAGGAAGTCCTCCGCAATCTGCCATCTGGAAGAAAGACAGAACGGCACAATTACAGCTTTCCATCACAAGTTGGCATTACAAAATAAATTGTCAGCAGGACAGGATTAGTAATAAACTATTTATTAATAAACAAAATGTCAGCAGTGCAGGATTTTGATGACTGACATGGTTAGTTGTCGTTCATTCCCCCATAGGCTGAACAGCGATTGTTCATAATGAAAAGCTTTTAACCTAATATTGAACATACAAATATTTTTGTAGTACTCAATGGTTTTCAAAAGTTGCATGATAAAGTTTTTTGCAGAAGGGGGCTCATAAGGGGAATAAGGGTGCTTTGTGTTACGTGTGATGTGGTGGAGGAAGAGAAGATTTGGGGTGGAGAGCAGAAGGAGGGTCTCGTCTGCTGCATGACAGTATTTTAAAGGCGACAGCCTCAACATTTTGTATGGTGTAATGTAATGATCATTGATACATAAAATACATTTGTAGTAGTTGCTGTTCTCACTAGTCAATCCAAAGTTTGTTTACCTTAAGCAGTGTGGTCTTTGTGGGGTTCAGTTTAGAGTTGCAGTCGACCACAGCTTCCACTGCAGGAGAATTATCCCCAACAACCAACAGGGATGAGCACCTATATTGTGATCCAACAGAACCAGAAGGATTTAGTTGTTACGATAGAATAAAAGTTGCTGGCAATGTTCCACCTTCATTTTAAATCTGTTGTTTCACTTACATGAGTGTTCTGACATTGATGTCCCCTCCAGGAACAGGCCTCTCTACCTCCAGGGCATTGCGGTTGTTGTAGGAACGAAGGAACTGACTCACATTGGACTGGTTCATCGTTGCTGTGATGTAGTGACGATAAGTAGCCACAAGGTCTTGGTTTTCCTGGATCTCATCCTATAGGCAAGGAAATGCAGATGCATTATACATGTCACACTTTACATTTTTTATCTTTAACACATGAATATTAATCATGCTGTTGCTGTCCAGATAACTTACCTTTCCAAACAAGTGGGTGATAACTTTGTCTGGGAGAGTGAGGGTCCAGTCAGTAATCTATAGCAATACACAAAACAGTTACATCAGATTAAGCTACAATGTTCAATTTTAGAGCCAGCCCAAGGTTGTAAGATACCTTAAGCTGAACTCCCTTTGCTGCTCACCATCCACCACAGCACGCAGGACTCGCTTTAATCTATGCTTATTTGTTTTTGTAGTCTGCGTAAAGTGAGCCAAATATGAAGTAAATTGACACTTTGACAGAATGTGTTTTGCTTGACTACCAGACCCATCACTTTATTTTAATTAAATACACGGGCCTTTGGATAAAGTTGTCATTCTGAATATTGTCTTCAATTTCTGCAATATTTGATTCTTTAAAACTCTTCTGAGCCAGATAGCTCAGGCAGTCGTTACACATGACTATTCCCATTGAGGGAAAAGAAAAGTAAAAACAAGTTTAATCTAATTTAAAAATAAATAAAAAAAGAGTTTAATCTGTAAATTAGGATGGAAATTAATGGATTTTATTTTGTACTATTACAAAATTCACTGGCTGCCCAGCACCTTTTCAAACTCCCCTAAATATTAGAGCTTTTTAGGATCCAATAAATTTCAGTTCCCACAGCACCTTAAAAAACATAACATTTAAATTAGCAAAGAATATAAACCTATCTTTGATACTTAGGATCCATGGTACCAACTTTTAAATGATCTGCATTTCATAATGCTTTTCACAAACCTTTAATCTGTAAAGCTTCCCTTAGTATCCATATAACTTATATATTTTGTCAACATATTCTTCCAGACTTCAGTTCTTCTTGGAGGACCTCAGGTCAGCAAGGGGTCGTCAGCAGCCACATAGCTCATGTTCAATATATAACAGTTTTATTATATTAAATGATAAGAAGTTGAGCTGCAGTTAAAGCAAACTAAGATTGTATTTGTGGAAGACATCATGTTGCAAATACCTCATGGTCTTTCTTATTACTTTAGTTTGCAATGTAACATTTATGTGCATGTAAAAGGTTTGTAAAGCTGCCAAGGCAAATATTCAATTACAACTTAGTAATACCATCTTCCAGAGCTGTTTGGAAATTGACTTTTTGTAGCTGCCTCTGACTATGTGGAGGACAGTGAAAGATGCATTTGTATACCTTGTTTGCAACAGTATCCATTAAGCTCTCAGCGTTGGGGTTAATGTTGATCAGAACCAATCCATCCACTAAATCAGGGTGGTTAAGCTACAACAGAAGAAAGGGTAAGGAATTTGCCAGCTGTTAATTTGTGCAGTCAGGAAACTCATTGGTATGATGTTTCTCTTCCCTGAGAAATTGGGATGGTGTTCACAGCACACTGTAGAGTCACTACTGCACTAAATTCTCATCTATCATCTGAACCTGAATAAGATGGCTGAATAGAACTTGAATTTGCATGGATACAGAAATAAAGGTTCTTAATTTTAAAATGTTGTGTCCAGGAGCACCATCTCAAGATTTTATTGAGTCTGAAAAGATTCAGACTTACTGCAAATCTGGCCAGGATGTAAGCTCCTGCTCCGACTCCCACACCAATTACACTATTTAGGCTGCAAAACACACAAAGAAGAGCTAAATAGCTCAAGATCACGAAGAACACAACTAAAAGTGTTTAGGTTTGACATCATCAGATGTCTGTCTTACTCAAAGTGATTGAGGACAGCAGGAAGAACCTCAGAGAGCTGGTCCATGGTAGGGTAGGTGTACCTGAGGGGTCAAATTTCAGATTCAACAGCAGGTATGAAGCCTTTGTTGAACTGTTTAAAGTTCAACGAGAGTCTAAAAACAATGTAAAATGGACTTCTGTCAAAAAGTGAGGAGAAAGAAATAGTCTACTCACGCAGTGGGTAGAGTATTTGCTTCCTCATGTTGTCCAGGAGCTTCAACGTGACAAACAGGTAAATGGCGAACTATTTCCTGCATGTCTTCATGGTTGAAGAGAGTCTCAAAACAGGATTTGTCTGCAAAGAAAAATAACCATGAAAAATACATAGATTTTAATATAAATTACTCACATTGACATCTCCTTCAATTTAATAATTATTTGGTATGTAGAAGAATTATACATATGTGTAGAAAGGGTTTAGTTCTTAAGGTGGAAACCAACCATAAGAAATTTGTCTTAATATGATTCTAAAAAAAATAGTATTAGAAATAGATTCTTCAGCGGCAACAAAATTAAAATGAATTTGTTTAATTTCCGGACAGATCCTCAAAGGTAAACAGAATCACTAAGCTGCTGGGTCTGAGGGCTGTGACTTACGGTTCAGTCCAACATCATGAAAGGTCAGGATGACGGGCCGGTTTGCTTTTGGAGTTCCAGTCAAGATACAGTGGACGTCCCCATACTGGGTCTCCACATGCTCTTCCTAGTGCAATAAATTAAACCAAAACAAAATAACATGGATCTGAATTACTAGTGTGATCTTTTTTTTTTTTTTTTTTGTCATACTCACAGTGATTTGGGGCTCAAAGACAGAGTCATCGTTCTCCTGCAGAACCATGGTGGCTGTTTTAGAGCAGATAGATGAGATATAAATCCTTTATGTGATTTTCTTTAGTCAGATACCCAGTCTGATGTACAGTTCAGTATGGCTTTGACAGACTTTATGTTTGAGCTGGTTTTTATACCCTCAGACACTGATCTACTTTTAAGTCTTAACACCAACCTGGCTCATGCGGGCCAACTGGTCTTTTTCTTTGTTAATCTGACCTCAGGCTGTTGTGTTTCCACAGAGACAGTGAAGTATTTTTGTTCACCATTAACCAGAACATCCTTGCTGCAAAATAAATGTTAAAAACCTTCACCTAAAAATAAGATACATTTAGGAAAACATCACTTTTTATCACTTATTCCCCTCACACTTTACAATCTTTTTGTGTTTTTGCTCTTTTGACACATTTTAGGCTGATGTGCAACTTACTCATACCAAAAATGGTAGTTAAATTCACAGTTAAAGCTTGATATGTATCAGTTTGTCGAAAGGCATAATCAGAATCACTATGTTTAGCTGGGCCGTAAGGATGTCAGCTTTTTAATCTCTGTAGGCCATCTGTTATTCACAGTACAGCAGGCTGTTAATGATATAACTTTAGCAAGTGTGACCCTCCTTTTTTAGCTGCATTTTTCAAATTAATTTCAACATATATAAATGATAATGCTAGCTTCACCAACTATTGGGTAAAGGTGACATCTAATAGTTGGCATTTTTATTAAGATACAGGTAGTACTTCGAAGTCTAACTATAAATGCATATTTTTTTATGTCCATTTGGTCTTTATTTCTGTCTTCTGCTTTTAAACTTTTGCAGTTGGCAATATTTTATACTTTACTTTTTGATACTTCTTGTTTGCATTTTTATTCTTTTTATTTATTCAAACTGCAATTTTAATTGAAGGGACATTTGTACAATGTATTGGATACAAACACTCATGTTACTAATGTTATAGGAATTTTAGTTGTTTGAAGCACCTAGCTTAGTTCATACAGGTAGCCTATATGTTATCTGAAAAAACCCTGAGACCCATCCTTCAGCAAATGGAAATTGTATACATGCTAACCAAACAAATTCTGCGGTACCTTTTGATCTCTTTAAAAATCTATTTTTATGACAGTATAAATACAAAATGGAAAGCTTTGACTGACTAGTCAGAAGTCAGAAGAAAACAAATTAATTTACATTTGTTTAATAAGGTAAAACACATCACCACATGAAATGGAACTAGCAAATAAAAATGGGCATTTGTTGATGAACTGATAAAACAGCAGATTCTTTCTTAGCCTTTTAAAAAGTAAGTTCTTCATGTAATGTGAAAGTGCTTTTAATTTTTATTTTTATGGATTATATGAAAAATAGGGATATTAAATAACTACTGATTGGCTTTTGTCCTAAGACATTCAACAAATCCTGATTTAAATCACTTTAAATCGGTGCTACTTGACAGATCTCCAGCTATGGAAGCATCCTGCAGAACTTTGTTCCAAATGTCATTTTGCTGAGACAGCACAAAGCATTTTTTTAATTAAAGAAACTCAGATAAGGTTAAAAGCAGTAGTTGAACAACAGACAGTAACAGCTGGCTGAGCGGAAAACACAGCAGACTGCTCTTTGACCACCTACATATGGACAACGACACAGGCTGGACCATGTAACACACTGTGCTGCATGGCAGCAGTGTGTGCAGCAGGTTTAATCCATTTAACGGTGGCTAAAGAGCAGCAGGTAGCAGATGGGTCTTACTCAGCTTCACGTCATTCTCAAAGCCAGTGTATCATTAGAACCCTAACTTGAGTCTGGCCTATTTCACCATAACCACTGTCCCATTTCCCATGGGAGGAGTTGTGACTAAGTGCATTTGTCCATACAGACCCTTTCCAAAAAATTACAATATCATGGAAAAGTTTATTTATATCCATTCAAAATGTTAAACTTCCATAGATTATAGATTCAGGGCCCACAACTTAAACAATTTCAAGTATTTAGATTCTTTGTACATAATTTGGGCTTCCAGCTCATAAAACCCACGAAAACAGGAATTCAAACAATTATAATACTGTGAAGAAATCACCATTTACTTCTCAGTTTTTGCAGAAGAAAGAGAAAGAAATTAGGATCCTATCGATTCAATCAAAATATGGTACTTTCAAAACGAAATGTCAATCTTTAATACTTGGTGGGGAATCCTTTTGCCTTAATCCCTGCCTTGTGACATTAAGGCAATGATGAAATCTGCATCTCCATACAGGTCCTCAGCAGAAGGAATCATAAAGTCCTCTGAAACATTCTGGTAGGCTGATACGGTGACCTTGGATTTAAGAAAGCAGAATTTACCAACACCTGCGCCAGACATTGCACCCCAAATCATGACTGACTGTGGATATTTCACACATGACCTCAAGCAGCTTGGGTTCTGTTCCTAACCCGTCTTCCTCCAAACCCTTGTACCTTGATTCCCGAATGAAAGGCACACTTTAATTTCATCGGAAAAGAGAACCTTGGACCGCTGGCCAACAGTCCAGTCCTTCTTCTCCTTGGCCCAGTTGAGACACTTCACACATTGGCTCAGGCTCAGAAATGGTTTGACCTGAGGAACCCGACAGTTCAAATTCAATTCAAATTCAAAATTACTTTATTAATCCCAAAGGGAAATTAAATGTTGTTGTAACTCATTATGCAAGTTCCTTCAAAGATTTGTTGTAGATGCTGATGGCTGTGGGTAGGGATGATCTCCTGTAGCGCTCTGCAGATCTGAAGAAGCCTCTGACTGAAGACGCTCTGTAGTTGTATGACAGTCTGATGTAGAGGATGCTCTGGATCTATGGCGTCTTCTTTTCAACTCATCAGGGTTTTGTGGCTGTAGTTGAGGTATTATTTGAGCTTTTGTGATGTTAATCAGCTGCTGCCAGTTGTAAACCACCTTGTTGCCATGGTTATGCATCATAACAAATGTCCAAAAATAAAAAGTATCAGCAAAAATCCTTCCAGCTGCACAGCATTCAAAACCAGAGAGAACAGTTGTCCACAAAAAACAATGTTTCTACCAGAAATGGAAGAATAAAAGTTTAAAAAAAGAAAAAAATATGAACCAAAGTAACAGAGCTACTCCAACATGCTGCCACCTTGAGCGGCGCAATTCCGGAATTGACGCATCCGGGAGTTGTAGCCCATCTCCCGGATGCGTCAGAATGTGATTTTGAAGCTGTTACTCCCTCCTCATTCGACTCTTTCTGGATCTCTGCCAGATTCATTAATCTTTTCTGTTTGATAATCCGCTGAAGCCCACGGTCAGTTCTTCTGCTGCTGCATCTTCTCCTGCCACATTTTGCCCTTCCACTAGACTTTCCATGGATATGCTTGAACATGGCACTCTGTGAACAGCCAGCCTCCTTGATACCCATCCTATGGAGGGTATCAATGATCGTCTTTTGGCAAGTTGTCAAGTCTGCAGTCTTCCCTTTATTGAACCTAACTGAAACAATTCAACCAAAGTGAAGCAATTTGATGACACCTGGGAAAACCTGTGCAGGTGCTTTGAGTTTACTAGAGGAGTATTGTGTGAGACTCACTTTAAAACATTCATGCCCTGTAAAATTTGGGCTGATTTCTTCACAGTATTCTAATTTTTTGAATTCCTGTTTTTGTGGATTTTATAATCTGGAAGTCCAAATTATGTACAGATAAAAAACTAAATACTTAAAATCGTTTATGTTGTGGGCCCTGAATCTAAAATATATGGAAGTGTAATGTTTTGAATGGAATTATGGAAAAAAATAAACTTTTCCATGATATTCTAATTTTTTGGAAAGGGTCTGTATGATCAAACCCAAGCTGCAATGAATGTGCTTTTATCATCTGGTTTGCTAAATATTTTAGTGTTTCTGCAAATTAGTGTCATTAGTGTTAATATAATTAAACCACATTATGACAACATTTAACATGATTCACCATTGCCAGCTCTCGGTGTTTCTGTCCAGACCCTCCTACAAGATCATAAAAACATAAATAAATCAAATAAATCCATTCATCCTTTGTCTATATCGGCTCAATACTATGAACTATACTAAGAACCACTTTGTGTTTGTTGGTGATTGTAATGTGATGACTTTTCAAAAGTTCTGTCTGATGTTTTGTAGTCCTGTTTATCATTTTTTGTTTTCTTTTAAGATTATCTATCCATTGTGTATTGGGGGGCTGGTGCCTGTCTCCAGGGGCAACTGGGCATTAGGCAGGAGAGATGCCATCTATCTATGGCACTGGGCAGGAGTAGTGAATCAGAGTGCAACACAGAGACACAGGGCGAGCAACCACACACACACACACACACACACACGCTAAGGGCAATTTAGAGAGACTAATTATCCTTGCAGTTATGTTTTTAAACTGTGGGAGGGGAATGCCTGGTAATATCATTCCCTACCCCATGCAGAAAGACTCCCAGGTCAGGATTCAAACCATAGTGCAAGGCTACAGTGCTACCAACACCTTGCAGTCCCTAACATGAAATAAAATAAATAAATTAGGACACAACTGATTTCTGACCAGATCTCCCAAATCAGATATCTAAAAAAAACCAAAGTAAAATAAAGGCACCTCTGACTGTTACAATGTCTCACATTTCAAAGACAGATCTAAAAAGTATCAATAACTAAGCTGAAATAATAATTATAAAACAATATAAAATAAATTTATTTAAAATGTTGCTGCATGCATGGTGTTGCCAAGCAGTAAGCCACCATAGACATCCTGTCATTTGATTTTAGAGAGCTGTCCAGAAGCTCTCCATTTAGCATGTTTACATAATTACTTTGGATGTCCACTAGATGGCACTTTCTGTCAATTTTTCATTTGTCAATTGTCAATTTTAGTAATTATGTTATTATTCCTGTTGGTTAATATTTTTTTCAGACTGCACAACAATAAGAAGAACACAATATAATCTAATATAATCTAATATAATCTAATCTAATCTAATATAATCTAATATAATCTAATATAATTATCAAACTATAATTAAGTGTGTATGTTTCAGAAAGATAGATCATGAGTTTATAAATGGAGAAAAAAATGTGTCAAAGTGGTAAATGAGATAAAGCTACCTTACACTTTTTTTCTTCCTTTATAGATTGTCTTAACATTCTTTGCTTCTAGCAACTTTTAATGAAAATGTAAAGGTGACAACTTGTTGTGGTGGCAATCCCTCTGTCTGCAGGTGAAAGTCTAACTGTCCAGCTCTCGGCTTTCAAAACATTCTAATTATACACACAGCAGCTGCTGCTGCCTACCACATGCTTGACTCTGTGTATATTTCTTCCATGTACGTGTGTGTGATGCCCTCTTTCTATGCTGCTGGTATTATTCAGTACTTAAGTCTGTTTAAAGAGTCCCATTGTGGTCACAATGCTTTCTTAAAGCAGACAAAAGCATTATATATAGAATGCTGAAGATGGTTTGAGATCATGATCGGTGTAAAGATTTGGTTTAGGATTGAAATCCAAACTGACTGAGCTTGAAATAATTTTGACAGAACAAACAGGTAAAAATGTGATCTCTAGATATGAGACATGTCCCCAAAGAATTACTGTACTGCTGTGATTGTAATGAAAGGTGGTTCAAAAATGTGTTGACACCCAGGGGCTGAATAAAAATGCACACTATTCTTTTCAGATGTATTTTATTTGAGAAAAAAAATTTCTTTCACTTCACAATTCTGCGCTTCTTTGTTGTTGATCTGTCTCCTTCTAAGTAAATAAATGTTGTTGATTTAGCACTTTCTAGACAATAATCACAAAATTCTGTACATTTGTAAATAAACATACTTATGCAAAATGAAAAAAAAAAAAAAAAAGATTGGATAGTTTAAAGAAAACACTCAACAGAGCCCACAGTTTCTCGACAAGAGAGAGTTGCAGAGTTCTGTGACTAACGCTGAAAAGACTTAAGCTTTCAGGCCCGTGTGTGGCACAACCAGCAGGCCCTGATCCCGAGACCTCAGGGAACTCCAAGAGACAAATGGCTGGAAAGGTTGTAAAATTGTGTCTTTTTAGTTTCACTACCATTAGATGTTTTTGCTTCTGTGTTTTTGAGTTGTTTTGATCTTGTTGTTTTCTGGTCTTATCATTTCTCTCTGTGTTGGTTCTATTAGATCATTGTTCCTTGATCTGAGTTTCCTTTGCCCTAGTGTCTAAACTTCTGTTCTCCTTCTGTTCTGTTTTTCTCCTCTTCTTCCCGCCATATCCTGTAATGCTTTTACTTTGAGCTGCTCTTGTGCTTATTTATTTACTAAGATTTCATCATTTTGAGTTACCCCTCTGTCTTAGGGTACTTCATGCATTTAGGATTGTCTTGTGATTTGAGTTTCTTTATACTTTATGTTTTCCTTCCGCTGTGTTTTTCTTCCCTTCCTGTTTTATCCTCAGGGGTTTGTGCTTTGAGTTTCTCTCGTGTTTCTCTATTTTTCACTTAGATTTCATTATTCTTAGTTATCCTTTTGTATTAATATTTCTGTACGCGTTTAGGATTATTTTGGGTCTTGTCTTCTCTTCTGTTTTCACCTTTGCTTTCCTTCTCTGTTCAGTTATATCCTCTCTGCCTCCTCCCCAGCTGATGTTCTCCAGTCTGCTCACTTCATCTTTTTACCCTGATTAGACTTCACTCCAGTTCCTTGTCATTCCTCAATTACCCTCAGTATTTAAGCAGTTCCTATTCAGTTACTCCTCACTGGTTTCTCTGTCTTCTTCCCTGGCCATTTTGTCCCTAAAGTTTGTTAACTTTAGCTTTTTTTCAATGAACCGACTTCAGCTTACATGTTTGCAACTCGTAATCTACAAATCCTGAGATTTAGAGCTTTAAAGATAAGAACGGTCTTGTAATGTTCTCTGAAGTTGATAGGGAACAAGTGTAGGTGATTTTGATAACAAAGGCCAAAACCCTGACAAAGCCCAAAACCTGTAAATCAAATCTATGGCTGTAAAATGATGAAATTTAAAACAGTTCCAGGGAGTGAATACTCTCGTAAGACACTGTATAATTCATCAGAATGTCATGATACTACTTATAAAACAAATTCTCAAAAACTAATTTAATGTGAGGTTGGAGTTCAAAGGTTTTAGAGTGCTTCTAAATCAGGGTTTCACTCTGCATCTCAGAGAGCCTCATCAGTGAGGTCCCTCCTGTAGGACTACATTACAAAGTACTTGAGAGGAGGGTATGCACAGTGTCATTATGTATATCAACATGGCTCATTAGTGTCAATGTAAAGCTCTTCTGAACCCTCAATTATGTCATTTGCTTCAAATGAAGGAAGACATTACTTGAACTGTGGGCCACAAGGAGACAAAAGGTCAATTCTTTTTTTCCTCAGTAGTTTTCATATAAAATGCTTTCACTGTGAATTACCAGCTGTAAATAAACTATTCAGTCCAAGCAGGAGTTGGAGACCATTTTTGTTTTTATTTTTTATTTTTATGGCATTTATGTTTGTAGTCAGAGACCACATTTTTACATCCGAGGGAAACTAGAAGCGCCTGAGTCAGATTATAGCTCCTCTACAAAAGTATCGGGAGGTTTTAAATAGAGGTACTCGTTGCGTAACACCAAGAATAGCCTACCAAGAAGGATCAAGTACAACAACCTCATTTCTCAAGAGTGTGAGGAGTAAATAAGAGGAACAACGCCCTAATGTTTACACACTCACTGTCTTCTGTGCTGTTGTTTTTTGGCCCATTTAGCTGTAGCTAAAAAAAATCTTTGTATTGTATTAGAAAAAATACAATGGTAGCATTATAGATTTAGCATAAAGATGTAGCCTACCTTTAATTGGAAGAATAATCCACCTTCATAACTGAGTTTAAATAAGACTTTTAATTTAAAAGGCTCTTTAAAAATGCAAACACATTTCAACAGGAAGAAACAAATCAATTAATTATATCTGTTATACTTTCAAGGTTTAGCAGGTAATCCTCAGCATTCACTATACAGTATATATAAGTCCTTCCTGCCCACAGCAATCATTATCTACAACAACTCCAGAAATAATTATTTATATGAGCTATACCAACACTTAATTTCCCTCTGGGATTAAATAAAGTATTTTTGAATTTGAATTGAATTGAATTTGAATATTCCATGACCCTTCCAATAAGTAGCTGTGGTTTGCGAAGCTTCCCTGACATTTTGTTACAGCTGTGGTAAAATGATTCAGCGCTGAAGTCTTTGCAGGTCATCCTATTACTTTATCTAATAAAACCGGGAGCAGGGTCAGCCCTCAAATGTAGAAAAGAACAAGATGGCCAGGTGTTGACTAACTAACTGGATATGAGCTCAGATGAATAAATACCTTAGCAAAAAAAGTTTGTATGAAAAAATGTTTAGTGATAAATTAAACAGTGCTCCAAAAGATTTTCGAAAGCTTGGAATACTGCTTCTTCTTAACTTCTGACCTGTCTAATGTTTTTCTTGGTCTTTAATGATGCTGTTTGTCTGCTAATGTTCTCCAACACACCTCTGAGGCCTCTGCAGAACAGTTGGATTTATACTGAGGTTAAGTTACACAGAGGTGGACACTACAGGTGAAACAAAAAAAAAAAAAAAAATTGTGTAAAAGTTAATTTATTTTGGTACTTCAGCTTAAAAGGTGAAACTAATACATGATATAGACTCATTACATGCAAAATGAGATATTTCAAGCCTTTATTTGTTATAATTTTGATGGTTATGGCTTAAAGCTTATGAAAACCCCAAATTCAAAGTCTCAAAAAATTTGAATATTGTAAAAAGGTTCAATATTTTAGGCTCAAAGTGTGACACTCTAATCAGATAATTAATCCAAAACACCTACAAAGGGTTTCAGAGCCTTTAAATGGTCTCTCAGTCTGGTTCAGTAGGAATCACAATCACGGGGAAGACTGCTGACCTGACAGTTGTGCAGAAAACCATCATCGAGACTTTCCATAAGGAGGAAAAGCCTCAAAACTTAATTACAAAAGAAGTTGGATGTTCCCATAGTGTTGTATCATAGCACATTAATAGAAAGTTATGTGGAAGGAAAAAGTGTGTAAGAAAAAGGTACACAAGCAGCAGGGATGACCGCAGCCTGGAGAGGATTGTCAGGAAAAGATCATTAACACAAGGAGTGGACTGAGGCTGGAGTTAGCGCATCAAAAGTCATCACGCACAGACGGATCCTGGACATGGGCTTCAAATGTCGTATTCCTCTGGTCAAGCCGCTCCTGAACAACAAACAACGTCAGAAACATCTTACCTGGACTAAAGAAAAAATGAACTTCAAATCATTTAGAAACCAAGGTCCCAGAGTCTGAAGGAAAAATGGAGACGCACACAATCCAAGATGGTTGAATTCCAGTGTGAATTTTCTACAGTCTGTGCTGATTTGGGGAGCCATTTTATCTGCTGGTGTTTGTCCACTGAGCTTTATTAAGTCCAGAATCAATGCAGCCATCTACCAGTTAATTTTGGAACACTTCATGCTTCCTTTCAGAGACGAGCTTTATGGAAATGCTGACTTCATTTTCCAGCAGGACTTGGCACCTGCCCACACTGCCAAAAGTACCAAAACCTGGTTCAATGAACATGGGATTACTGTGCTTGATTGGCCAGAAAACTCGCCTGACCTGAACTCCAAAGAGAATCTGTGGGGCATTACCAAGAGAAAGATGAGAGACACAAGACCAAACAATGCGGAAGAGCTGAAGGCTGCTATTGAAGCATCCTGGTCTTCCATAACCCCTCAGCAGTGCCACAGGCTGATAACATCCAGACACGCCGTATTGAGGCAGTAATTGATGCAAAAGGGACCTAGAACAAGTATTGAGTGGATATGCATGATTATGCTTTTCAGAGGTCCGATATTTCTCTATTTAAAATCCTTGTTTTATTGATTTCATGTAATATTCTTATTGTCTGAGATTTTGAATTTGGGGTTTTCATAATCTATAAACCATAATCATCAAAATTATAATAAATAAAGGCTTGAAATATCTCGCTTTGGATGAAATTAGTCTATATCATATATTAGTTTAATCTTTTAAGTTGAATTACTAAAAGAAGTTAACTTCCACACAATATTGAAATTTTTCAAGTTTCACCTGTATTTACGAAGGAGCTGACTTCATAGACAATTGCTGGCACTTGATTTTATTTACACACACACACACACACACCACTTCACAGTGAGATTATGAGGCTGGTTAAGCCAGAAGAGACAACATAACTTACATTTTTGCTTTAGACTTGACCTCCTGGATTCCACATTTAAACTGATTTCATATTCCTGCATCACATAGTAATGATCCCTCTGCTTTTTTCTGTAATAAATACAACATTCATTTAAAGTTCTACTTCTTAAACAAAGAGTTAAAAAATAACAACTAACAATTGTCCAGCTCTCATTTTTGAGAGTGTTTATCAGTAAGACTGTCATGCCGACTTTAGAATTTGCTTATCTCCTCTTCCGGCTATATGTGGGTTTGTTGTCTGGAATTCAAAACCTCACAAGGGCAGCTAATGAAAACCAAAAGTGGGGGTAATAGCGAGCCAGAACACAGCCTCCAAATACTTGTCACCACTGTGCATCCTGAACAGTTTGGACTGTGAGAAAACATAAGCAAGTACACAGTTACTCTATTTGATGTGATAAACTGCACAGAGTTCCAGTCATGCTTCAGCTAATTTTAGCCTTTAGGAGAGTATTTTTTCAAAGCTGTGGGTGGGCAGTCATGTTAACCTCAACTCAAAGTGATTGATGAAAAGGTGAGACCCTATTGTGTTGTTCTTTTTAAAGTATTTTGCACGTGACAAATGTCTTGTGACTATATGTGAACCTACAATGCTTTGCAAAATATTCATACTTTTTTCCTAAATTTTTACCATTCTACAACCATATATTTCAGACTATTTTATTCTAATCTCATGTGACAGAGCAACACAAAGAAGCATGTATTTGTGAAGTAAAAGGAAAAAGATATATGCTTTTTAGTATTTTCTGAAAATGAAAGACTGAGAACTGTGAAGTGCATTTTCTTTCTAAATTAAAACCAGTCAAACCATTTTCCTTCTGAAGTTACAAGTGCAACTCTACACAATCATTGCCATACAACTAAACTGTGGTGCAACCAAGACAGTGGTGGTAAGTAGAGACAGGGAAGCTTGTTAGACTTCAGAAGACGAATAGAGCTAAATACAGGGCAATCCTGGAGAAACCTATTGGACGCTGGGCCAGACCTTCCAGCAGGACAGCTAGAGCTAAAGTGGAATGGTTTAGATCAAAGCATAGTCCAGACCTAAATCCAACTGAGAATCTGTGGTAAAACATTGTAATTGATGTTCACAGACACTCTCCATCCATATGTGACAAAGGTTGAGATCTTGAAAAGAAGAATGGGCAAAGATTTGAGTTTCTGAACCTGCAAAGCAGGTAGAGACTCACCCCAAAAGACACACATAATATAATGAAGTTTGTTTTTGTAATGAGACAAAATGAGAAGAACTTTAAAAGGTGTTTTTCTTTCACTGTGATAATTTTACAATTAGTTAAAATACTTAAATCATAGTTGTAACTCTCACGGTTGATGCTCTAAAATGAAACAAAGCTCAAACTATAACTGCATGTCTTACAGAAGAAGGTAATTCCATTAACTGAGAATCCGTGAGTTTACTTGTCCAATCTGTCTGGAAGCTCAAACGACTGTCTAATTTTAGATCTTTAAGTGAAAGGAGAAACAAGTCATTGTGCAGAACATAAACTGAAAAGAGTGCTTTATTTTTGCAAGTTGAAAAACATCGTGTTATAATTAATGTATTGGATGCTGAACAGAATGAAAGAGTGAACAGCAGAGCTAGAAGCTATAAGAAAGAACAATTTAGCTTTAAAAAGGAAAGAGATGAAGGCGGAAGAGTGATAATGGGAACTACCCTGGTCGTCTAAGAGCATTAACTCTGGAGTATTCTGGTGGTGACAGGAGTGTCAGGGTCAGATGGCCGCTCAGCCTGATTAGACCAGCTCACAGCAGATCCTCAGCCCAGCACACACACACTGCACTCCTGCAGCAGAGGGGAGCCACAAACAGGCACATGAAGTACGTTGCAGTGATTACAGAGGGTTCCAGAAAGGACACCAAGAAAGGGAAGAGTTTAATGTTCTAGTGGGTCAGGGTTAGCTACAGGTGGCTGCAGAAAGACTTTTCTCCATGCTCCTGGATGATGTCTCTTTTGTTTGTCGTGGAAAGGTTCGAAAGCACGAAGAACTGAAATAATTCTGTGTTTGGAGGGGACACCGAGGACCTAAGCGGTAAGGGTAAACTCCTTTAACTGTTGTAGCTGCTGTTTACACGTGCCCTCATCGTGTCAAATAACCAGAAGTAAAAAAAAAAAAAAAAAAAAGCTTTCTGAGAGTTTTTGCTTAGGAGAACTCAAAAGCATTTTAATGAATATTTTGGTGCTTGCAGTGATTGCAATCAAACCATCCAGAGTAATTCTCTGGAAGTAGCTTGGGGGAGGAACACAGGGAGTGCACAGCCCCAGTGCCAGTTGTTACCACCAAAAATCTGATGCGTCATATAATCACTCACTGGTATAGATTGAGCTATAAATACAGCTGTAGGCATGTAGTGCAGGTCTACTATGACAGGCAGTCAGCTGGTTGTAATGAAACCACTCTAACCTCTGTGAGGCTGCCGCTGTTGCTTCAGGACATTGTTTTAATTTTCTTTCTGTCTGTTTTGGATTTTCCTGTTTTGCAGCCAGAAAAGGTAAGACAGAAGCTCACGACTCCCTCTACTACAACAGTTCTGCAGGTGTTAAACAGAAAGTGAGAAGGGCTAAATGGGCTGTTAGGATTTTTCTTGTGTATGTGTTGCTATCACAGCAGGTCTATTCAGGTTACCATGGTTCCTTTAGTTTTAAATCATAGTCCTGTAAAATGGCTTAAAACTGACAAAGAGCTTTA
This sequence comes from Valencia hispanica, assembly GCA_963556495.2. Taxonomy (NCBI): domain Eukaryota; kingdom Metazoa; phylum Chordata; class Actinopteri; order Cyprinodontiformes; family Valenciidae; genus Valencia; species Valencia hispanica. The sequence goes on from OY747710.1 coordinate 32,240,649, forward strand.
GCTTTAGCTTCATGATAGGGAAGCTCTGTTTTTCTCCTTGCAAAGAGCATACTGACATGACTGTAAATTGGCTTTACTGCTTTAAATAGAACTGAGTGAAAGTAAAAAAGGAACTTCTATCCTGATTATAGACAACACCAGATGAATGACTAATTATAGATTGTCAACAGGCTCCTGGTAGAGTGCCTCTGTGTGTTGGGTTTTAGAGATGACCCCATTTTACCTCCTCTGGACTGTCACGGCTTGTTTTTCCAAGAATTTCTGAAGAGAGCAGAAGGTTACTTATTTGACTGCAGAACTTATAGTTTCCTGATTCCCTCATTAGTGTCTAAAATAATGAATGTATTATTAAACTATAAAAACCTCAACATCTAACTGAGTGATGAGGTCTTATTTTAAAGACAGACCAGTTGTAAAAATACAAAACAACAAACCAATTATAACAGAACCCATGCAACAAACAACCAGCATAGTACAACTGTAACAGTCAATGTATGCCTTTACTTTGATGAATGATGATTCCTTAATTTTCTCAACCAATCTGCCCTTAGGAATCTGCTTTGATTTTAACTGATTCAACAAAAGTGTTAAATTATGTTGTTGAAGTCTTGGAAGTCAAAGTCTGTTTTATAGACTTATCAAAAGCTATTGGTACTTTATTTTATGCAAGAACCATTCAGAATTAGATATTTTAGATCAAGTCATTGACTAGATTTTACATTCTTTTTCTGGTCTGAAGTATTGTGTAGCAAACCATGACAAATGTAAGAAAGCAAAATGATGCAAAACAAGTTTTAATAGTAAACCAGATTCAAAAATACCAAGTACAAAATATACAGCAAACCAGCAACAAAACATTGATGAAAGCTGATCAGATATCAAGGAGGATAGCATGGAGGTTAATAGGAGGATCTCTCAATCAACAGAAAAAGCATTGATGTATATATTGTTGGGAGAAAGGTCGATGGGAGGGAAAACAGGTGAGAATGATCACCTAAGTGGATGAGCGCATGAGGAAAGTAGGAGACAGGGTCAATTAAGGTTATTGGAGGGAATGACTAAATAAACAAATGAAGAAACAAAGATCTGGAAAACTAAGAACATGAACCCAGACATTAAAAAAAAAATCACAAAAACACAAGAACCAAACATTACCTGAAAATATAATAATCCATAAATGAACACAGAAAATACAGAAAGCAAAGTAGTTGTGCTATTACACAAAAATATTGTTATATATTAATATAATGTTTTATGAGCATATTCTTAAAAATTTACTTTCCAGTTTCCAGAAAAACTCACCATCTTTAAAGTGTAAGGTACAAGGTACTCAAATGAAAGGTTTGAGTTGAAAAGAAAAAAAAATTAGGGCAAGAATATTCTTTGGCAATAAGAAGATCAATTTATTTTAAGACTTTTTACACATCTTTACCATCAATGCAGATTATTAGTGCTGTGAAGAGTTTTACATCGCTATTACTATTTGTGGACTAGTTAGTCATTTTCACAGCTCCAGTACACAGTACTGTACATCTGTAAAGCTTTTAAAAATATAATTTGTTTTGTTTGTATTTTATGTTGCAGAACTGTCAGTTGATGGAGTTTGTGCGGCAGAGTGGGGACTACTGCCACGCTCAACACATTTAGACGGTGCCTGGGACGATGGTGCGCCATGCAGTCTTGGGGCCATGAACCCTGAAAGAGCTCTTTACTTTGCCTAGTGAACCTGCCAGCTCATGGGGTAGCAAGTGGAGTTTCAACACTGAAAGCTGAACAGAGAGAAAAGGAAAGAAAGAGCGACTGAGAGAGACAAAAGAAAAAAAAGCATCAGTGACAATCACAAACATAAAAAGAAAGACTGACACAGTTTAGCCTCTTGGACTATAAGGCACAAACAACAGATGGGATAACAATCTGGACAACACATCCTCAGAGGTGGGAATATACATCAAACAGTTTAAACCAGGCAGGAGGTTCATAATCACCTGGATATTTAAGTTAAAGACACAGCTACTAACTACAACAGCTGGAGCTAAAGGTGAGGCATATTTGGTCACATGATATAGACAAAATGTTCTGATGCACCATCTCTTGAACTCAGTACTGGGTGTCTATCTAACAGTTACTGTTTAGGTGGTTCTGCAGTAGCTGCTTTATACTGTAGCTCACAACAGTGTAATACGTTCTAATACAACAGGTAAAACAACATTTAATCTATTTAGAAAAAAAGTTCATGTAAAATTTTAAATGACAGTTTTAAATATTGAATATAATTTTATGTTTAAATACATCTGAACGTCATATGCAAACCTTAACTACTAGACACATGATATAACAGTCCATTGTGAGTAAATTTGTGGTTTTAGTGAATGTATTATAACACCAGTAATTTATAGATTATTTATTTTGTCACAAATTCTGTCTAGTTTACAAGTACAAATTACAAACAATAATTTGTATTTTTCATATTGCAATTAGAATGTTCCCACTGTTACACTAGATGAAGCTGGGCAAAGTTGCAACTTTATAAAACTAAGGTCAAAATATTGTATCTGAGCATACCTTTATTTAATTTATTGTTTTTGATGTGGACTATGTGACTTGTCCAAACAGTGACCAGAATGGTCCAAGAAAATTGCATCAATGATGATCTTTTAAATCTTGATCAAACCATGATGAGACTCTTTGTTTGAAAACCAAAACCAAATTCACTTACACGCAGTGCAGCACTTATAAGTCTATTACGTTAAACTAATATTTTATTATTAAAGCATGAAGGAATCAGGTGGCATCAGATCTAAAGACTAATCACACAAGAAAATAAAAATAAGCCACCATGATTAACTTTATTACAGTCAATCTTGTTTGTATTGACAATATTTTTCATATAATAGCATTCTGGACCCACAGATAGATACTATTAATTTGATTCTGAAATACCTGAGTTGTTATTTGTAATCAAATGTTTCTCTAACAACTTAGAAATATCGCAAACTATTGTTTTGGCCTTCACTTTTAAATAAATATCAGAAATCACACTTGTGAAAATTAACTAGCTCATCTGTACAACTATTCTTTGTTGTTTTGTTCAAACTTTATGTTAGGCTGAGCTAATGTGGCCTATTCTAGATTTACAGCAGACCTACAGAGAAACAGGATGAAAAATAATGTACTAAAGAGGCTGCTTGGTGGAAGTTTTGAATGGATAGATTAAAACAATTGTTACATTTTATGGGGAATAACAAATTAATCTCTTTTAAACCCTTTATATAGAAATGAAATATTTCAAATATTATATAGTAGCTCCGATATCCCCAGTCAGTACACAGTCAGTATGTTGTAGGAAACTTCCACTTTGAGGCTTCCACTAACACATTCCTGTCACATTATGAAGGTCAAAGGTCCTCCTGCAGAGTCAAAGGTTAAACAAGTCACCATGAACCGCCCTGCTCCTGTGGAACTGTGCCACAAGAACATGAGATTCCTCATCACACACAACCCCACAGACAGCACACTCAACTCCTTCATAGAGGTGGGTGTGTACTCAGAACGCAGTTAGCAAAATAATCTCACTAAAGTTCAGACTTACATGTGTTTATGCACACAGATTATTTGAAGTCCGTTTTTCCCAGTTCACAAGCTATCAGTAAATCTTCATTTTAAATAATTGACCCCTAACAGATTTCTTCCATTGCTGCTTCTTTTTTTCATTTGAACGTTACAGATCGTTAAACAAATTATAATATCCCAAAAACATAAGCAGGGCAAATGTATGTTGCCATCTTCAAATGATGATTTACTTTATGAAGAAAAAAGCTACCCAGTCAACCTGGCCCTGGGTACATAAGTAACTCCCTGTACTTAAACACTTTTAGAAAACTTTCAATTTCAACAACCACATGTAAGACCTAATACTGCCTGAGCTGTCCAATCAAAAAATAGTTATGGTACCTGTCAGACAACATGAGGTGTGCTAAAAGATATCAAACAACAGTACATCATGCCCTGATCTAAAGAAATTGAAGAACAAATGAGAAACAATTGTAATGTCACACATACACTTAGGCTACGTATCTACATAGTACGGAAAGGGCAATAACTTAAGAAAATGGTGAGGCACAAGCAAATAATGGATTTCTTTTCAACTACACAAATAGAAAAACAAACAACTAAATAAAGCTACTTGAAGTAGGCTAATGCTATTGACCGCTAGATCACATGACATGTGCCTGGAATTGACGGATCAAAACCTGAAGCCATGAGAAAAATGAAGAGACAGAAACATATATATATATATATATATATATATATATATATATATATATATATATATATATATATATATGTGTGTGTGTTTGTGTGTGTGTGTGTATAGTGGGTATGGAAAGTGTTCAGATCCATTTTCTCACTCTTTGTTTCATTGCAGCCATTTGCTAGACTCAAAAAAGAAAAACTGAAACATTACATGGTCGTAAGTATTCCGGCCCTTTGCAGTGACACTCATATTTAACTCACATACTGTCCAGTTCTTCTGATCCTCCTTGAGATGGTCCTGCTCCTTCATTGTAGTCCAGCTGTGTTTAATTAGACTCATTGGACTTGATTAGGAAAGGCACACACCTGTCTATATAAGACCTTACAGATCACAGCCCATGCCAGAGCAAATGAGAATCATGAGGTTGAAGGAACTGCCCAATGAGCTCAGAGACAGAATTGTGGCAAGGCACAGATCTGGCCAAGGTTACAAAAGAATCCCTGCAGCACTCAAGGTTCCTAAGAGCACAGTGGACTCCATAATCCTCAAATGGAAGAAGTTTGGGACAACCAGAACTCTTCCTAGACCTGGTTGTCCAGCCAAACTGAGCAATCGTGGGAGAAGAGCCTTGGTGAGAGTGGTAAAGAAGAACCCAAAGACCACTGTGGCTGAACTTCAGAGAACCAGTAGGGAAATGGGAGAAAGTTCCACTAAGTCTACAGCCCTCCACTAGTCCGGGCTTTAATGCAGAGTGCCCCGACAGAAGCCTCTCCTCGGTGCAAGACATGTGAAAGCCTGCATAGAGTTTGGCAAAAAACACATGGACCACTACACTATGAGAAATAAGATTCTCTGGTCTGATGAGACCAAGATTGAACTTTCTGGCGTTAATTCTAAGCGATATGTGTGGAGAAAACCCAGCACTGCTCATTACCTGCACAATACAATCCCTACAGTGAAACATGGTGCTGGGAGCATTATGTTGTGGGGGTGTTTTCCAACTGCAGGGAAAGGACGACTGTTTGCCATTGAAGGAAAGATGAATGCGAACAAGTACAGAGCTATCCTGGAAGAAAACCTCTTCCAGAGTCCTCTGGACCTCAGACTGGGCCAAATGTTCATCTTTCAGCAGGACAATGACCCTAAGCACACAGCTAAAATAACAAAGGAGTGGCTTCGGAACAACTCTGTGACTGTTCTTGACTGGACCAGCCAGAGCCCTGACCTAAACCCAGTTGAGCATCTCTGGCGAGACCTGAAAAAGGCTGTCCACCAACGTTCATCATCCAACCTGACAGAACTGGAGAGGATCTGCTAGGAAGAATGGCAGAGGATCCCCAAATCCAGGTGTGAAAAACTTGTTGCATCATTCCCAAGAAGACTCGTGGCTGTACTAGCTCAAAAGGGTGCTTCTACTCAATACTGAGCAAATTTCCTTACCCACTGTATATATAGGTGTACACACACACACACACACACACACACACACACACACACACACACAATAAATATATATATATACATATATATATACATATATGTGTATATATTTATATGTATATGTGTATATATTTATATGTATATGTGTATATATTTATATGTATATGTGTATATATTTATATGTATATGTGTATATTTATATGTATATGTGTATATTTATATGTATATGTGTATATTTATATGTGTATATATATATATATATATGTATATATGTATATGTATATATATATATATATTTGAACTAACCAAGCCATTGCGATGCAATAAAACTAAAATAAATATAACAATTATGCAGAGAATAGTCGGTCAAAATTCATCCACAGCAACTTACATTACTCTTTGCCAGTTGTTGTAAAAACTTGATCACAGTTTTTGTTACCAATGGTATCACAACCAGTAATTAGGTTTGGGAACAATTACTATTTTACTGTCAATAACTTTTTCACACAGGATGAGGTTGATTTGGATAGCTTTGCATTTTGGATTTTTTTTATTTATTCAAGTTATCTTTATCTAAAACTAAAATTTGCTGAAGATCAAATACTTTTTAGCGTTATGTCTTTACTTGTTTTTCCCTCGTTCTGTCCATACTGCCTCTCACAGGTCTTAAAACGGAACGGAGTCACGACTGTGGTGCGGGTTTGCGACAGCACCTATGACAAAACTCCTCTGGAGAAAGATGGCATCACTGTAGTGGTATGGACACATCTTTACAATTCACACACTCTTCATTTTCAAATGTAGGAGATTCAGCCATTAAGCCCCTGAGATTGTGCTGTCTTTAAGGATTGGCCCTTTGATGATGGAGCCCCACCACCCAGCAAGCTGGTTGATGATTGGCTGACTTTGTTGAAGAAGAAGTTTCAGGAGGATCCTGGATGCTGTGTGGCTGTTCACTGTGTAGCTGGATTGGGAAGGTAAAAGATAATGGATGAAAATAGCAAAAAGAAACAACTCTGAAGCTTTAATTGTCACAATCACTGCAGTTATTGTCTGTCTGTATATACAAACATACAGGGCTCCTGTACTGGTGGCTTTAGCACTGATAGAAAGTGGGATGAAGTATGAGGATGCCATTCAGCTCATCAGACAGTAAGTATTACACTACGTAAACAATTTAAGAAGCAGAAATAATTCTCACAATGGAATGAAACCATTTATGCTTGAATTAGAATAAAATATTGTTATGCTTTATCTATTAAACAGCTGAAAAGGTATTCTGATTCAGACCAATATGCAATCCTGCTTAAAAAAATTAATGTGAAAAAAATAAAGTTTGTACTTTGATGAGCAGACAAATCTGCAAAAAATATGATTTTCAGTGTGTTGTCGTAGCATTTTGAAAAAGATTCAACATCCAGACGTTAATAAGATCAACTTCTTGTTCTTAACCATCTTAAATAGCTCGGTCTCACTGTGGACAAAGTCTCCTGCTCATGGTGTCTAAATGTGAACAATGAAAAACATTTAAAATTGGTCCAGTTTCCTTTTGGGGCACAGTTTGAAGACCACTGGAACAATGGCCCAGGAGCTGAAAGCCAGGTTGCAAAGGCCACATTCTGACAATCAGATCCAAGTAGTGATAGCAGTTTGAATGCCTAGATCGAAACTTAATTTTAAAAGATGTTATTTCATAGAGTATCCGTCTCATTCGAATTTTAAATAATATTTCCACCCCAAATTCCAAGTGAGGTTCATGCTGCAGGTCTGTGTAAAAACATTCACCTGAGGAAATGTGCAAACAGAAAAATAGGTTAAATTTTACAAGTTTGTTTGATGAACTGGTAGAGTCCACCACATTGTTATTTAATGTCTTCTGGTATTTCTTTCTTTTTAAAAAAAATTCACCATGTGATGTCTATTTGTTCTCAGGAAACGCCGAGGAGCTATCAACAGTAAGCAGCTGACATATTTGGAGAAATATCGATCGAAACAGAGACTTCGTTTCAAAGACCCTCACACGCACAAGAATAAGTGTTGCATCATGTGAACACTTTCACACCCTCTCTAACACAAACACTGTAAGACTCCTTGCATCCCTCAAAATGTCTCAGGAATCCAATTGTATAAGCCTTGCAGTGACTAAACCGCCCCTGTCTGCAATTGTTGCTGTTATAGCAAATTTTTTTTTCTTTTTTTTGATTTCACATCTGTTGATAAGTTGCTTATTTGTGGATTCTAGAGAATAAAGGTGGGGAAATAGATGAAAAATAAATATAAGGCAGAATTAAAGGTCATAGCTGTTTGTAGCTGTAGATAATGCTGATAAGGACATGGAGTCTGATGACAGGTAATGCATTAAGGCACATGACCCATCTTTAAAGTTATTTTCTTCTCTGATGCTAATTAAAAGGTGTGGGGGTGGATCAGATTTTATTGTATTTTTTATTTTATTTTTATTTTTTGCTTTAAGGCTGATGACTGCTGCTCAACACCTAAAACCTCAAAATGTTTAAATATCAATGCAAGTGAGATGAGTGCATTTAGTTTTGTCATTTGAATCAAATCAGAGACAAACCTTTGATAATCTGCTCAAAAATGCTCATTTTGTTCTAGAATAATTGTGATATTGGATCTTTCACACTTCCTTAAACATATTTGGGTTGTGTTTACGTCACTTGTGTTCTTCCTGAATGATGCATGTGCAACAGTTTTTCTGTTACTTTATATTTAAACAAAGACACTTTTGGATGATTACACTGCATGCACTTTTTTATGTAATTATTTTGTCCATGACCTGAAGATCCTTTTCATCCTTTTCATACAATAATATTCGATGAAACAAATAAAAAAAGGAAATGCTAAAATTTTAAAAGCAAATTATGTCAAGACTGCTCAGCTGATGTGTGTGTGTGCACAGTTTGGATTTTGTGCCTGAATCTTTAGAAAAAGTTTTTTTCAGGGCTGGCCTAAGATGAAATTTTAATGTAACTGAATGAAAAACAAAAAAACCTGTAAATGTCAGTATTCAATATAATGTACATTTTTTGCATTGTTTAATAAAGATTGTCATTATCTCTAATTTATTACTAGTTCACCTCACCAATGCTTTTTACTAACTGAAATATCTAAATTTAAAAAATACTAAAACGCTTATTAAGATTTTATATGGGGGGGGGTGTTAACTGGTTGTAATATCTAAGAAGACCTCACATATACTTTCACATTAACTTGAAGTAGGCTAGTTATTTCCCGTCTTACTCTCTGTCTACCCGTAACAGCATTTTACTCACGCTTATGGGAGTAAAGTATGGGAGGGGTTTATTAGCGACATCATGACTGCTGAGTGCCCTGAACCTGTGGACGCCAAACAAGTTCAAATCAACATCCTTCCACTACCATGTTAAACAGTTGGTATTAGGTGGCTTCTTGATATATGCTATGTTGGGTTTTCTCCAAACACGGTGCTCTGCATCTTTAGCTTGATCTCATTTTCACTTAACATTGTTCCGAAAGCCTTGTGGTTCATTCAGATCAGATGTAACTTTCAAATCCAATATCATGGTTACATGCCCTTTTAAAAGAGGAGAGATTTTCTGTCAATTCTTCCCATCAAACCATACTTCATATTTAAGTCTTTTTTTAGTTGCATTGTTTTGAATTTAATGTTTAACACATTAACCGAGGCCTGTAGAGTCTGAGGCATAGTTCTTGGATTTTTTTTGGTGTGTGTGCAGTTTATCTAAACTCATGTTTTAATTTTGGGGGTGAATTTATACGGATACCAAGTGGCGGTCCTTCTGTGAAAAATATTTCTTGCTGTAGAATGATGGTCTCGAAATTGTTTGGAAATGACCTTAGAAGTCTTTTTAGAATGATGGTTTGCAACAATGGTCATTGCTGATACTGTTCCATCTTGGCATTGTGTTAAAACCAAGCTCCAGACCAGCAAACTGCAAAACTCCTTTTATTGAGGTGGTCACAAAAAAAGTTTTTTCAATACACAATCATTGAAACTTTCTGATTCCCAGGACTGTAAGTAACAATCAAACATAGCTTCCACCGACATAACCTTTAACCCTAGAAAGAAAGGTTAAAATCTCCCACATCGATAACTCAGTTAACGTTATGAATAGCCTATATAAACAATTTTGTCAACAGATAAACCATTTTAAGTCCTTCCGGCTACTAAAGAAATGGACACTGTACATGTAGAAATGATATAATATGCCACACAAATGCAGTATTGCTTGATTGCTGCTTTATTAAAATTAGCACCTTTTTTTTTGCAAACCTGCGGATTAGGAACTGTCTCTTCAAAATTTTAAAGGCAATCAGGTTTCTCATGGCATCATTGTAACTAATTTCAGAACGCATTTCTCTCACAGCTCCTTTATGCTGAACTGTACTTCTTTCAATGTTAAATTAGTTTTTAATTTTATATACTGGAGCAATTAATTTGCTTTAATGATTAATTTCCCAATTTAAAAGTATCCGCTACGTTGTTCAGTTGCAGTATTTTCATCCCGTCACTAGGGGGCACTCTAAGATTAACAGCTCGGGCTATCTTCTCGCGCCTTTTGCTTCCGCCATGCAATAGAGAGACTTGTGTCGCAGATTCGACAGATATTCGGATTTTTTTGAGGGAAATTTACTTTTTAAATATTTATTCAGGGGTTGTAAACAACCATACCTTTTCTCACAGCACGGTATGAAATAGTTTTCTTTTTGTTTTTGTTCACTCGTGATAGGAAATGAATGGAGAAAAAGCAGGTAAGAATTCTCAGCTCGAATATGTTGGTGCTGTCCTCATTTTCTTTTTGGTCCCAATCGTATTTACATGTCGGTCGGTTTGCAGAAGTATTCATAAGCCTTGAACTAGTTTCATTTTGTCACATTACAGTCACAGACTTGAGGGTGTTTAATTAGCTTTTTATGTGATAGACTAACACAAGCTAGTCATAATTGTGAAGTGGAAGGGAAATTATGTGCCTTTTTCGAATAAATTTTATAAACAAAAGTATGAAAAATATTACATGTATATGTAATCAGCCACCTTTATTTTGTAATTTGATCTCTATATAAACACACTGTAAGAACATTAGTGGGGGTAAAAAAAAAAAGCATAAAGACCTAGGAGTACAGTGGACAGGTTAACAATAAAGTTTTGGAGAAGTACACCTAGGTTTAAAGAACAATAACCCAAGCTTTGACCATCCAATAGGATGTCGTTGGCCATTTATTTAAAAACACAATGGTAACCCTGGAGGAGCTAGAGATAAACACGTTCTGGTGGGAAAGTGTTTTGAGAGAAGTTGTCGCCACAAATCTGGCTTTTATAGAAAAGTAACAAGAAAAAAGCCACTCTTGAAAGAAACGCATTAAAAGTGCCTTCTAAACTTTGGTATAAGTGATTTAAATGACAATGGAAACATGTGGGAGAATGTGCTTTGGTCAGATCACATCAAAACTGAACACTGACCAGCTTGCTAAACACAATGTATATGGAAGCTAATTGTAGACATAACTAATCACACCATCCCCACAATACATGGGGGTGGACTGGGCAACCTTTATATTAACAGGTAAAGGGAAGCTGGTCAGTCTTAATGTGAAGATCGAAAGAGTAAAATACAAAACCTATTAAATACAGCAGAAGAAGTGAGACTGGAGTGGCGGTTTACCTTCCAGCAGGACAATGACCCTAAACATACAATTAGAGGATCAAAGCAGACCTAAATTCAACAAAGAGTCTGTGGCAAGACTTTAAAAAAGTTGACTTTAGATAGATGCTCTCCATCCAATCTGAATGAACTTGAGCCATTTTGCAAATAAAAATATCTACTTCCTAGAAGTGCAAAACTGGTAGAGATCTATCCAAAAAGATCTGCAGCTGTCATTGCTGCAGTGTGGGGGTATCGACTCAAACACATACCACATTTTTCAGATTTTAAATTCTTGCAAAAAATAAAAAAAATAGATTATTCTTTTCCTTGCACCTAGAAATTACGCACTTTGTGTTGATTTACAACAAAAACATTACATGTTAATAAAACACATAAAGGTTTGTGCTTGTAACATGACAAAATGTGCAGTATTTGAATACTTTTGGAAGGCGCTGTATGGCATTCGTATGTTGACGTCTGTAACCTCCACTTTTTTATTTCTCATTTCTGTCTCTCCAGCTGGTTCTGTGTTCATGTGTCGCCTGTGCAACCTGTTCTCTCCCAGTCACTCTCAGCTGCTGGCGCATTGCTCCAAGACTCACCCCCAGCATGAGTCTCCAGATAGCATCATTACTGCACTGCAACCACTTATAACTGAGCCTGTGGAGGAGCTGCCAGGTAATAGTACTATGGAGTATTAGAGAGTCGCCTACAAATTATCTCACAGCCATTATCACTCCATTCACTCAATCTCACTCAATTATGTATAAGATAAAATCTAGTTCCCATTCACATCTTAAATGGGCATTCTTCTTTCTTTCGGCTTGTTACTGGCTTTCAGAGAGTCCAGTGAAGCGGAAACGAGGAAGACCAAAAGGCTCTACAAAGAAGTTACAGAGGGACTTGACAGAGGGGACTCAGTGCGCAGAAGAAAATCTGAAAAGAAAAGAATCGACACTCAGGGACGGTAGGCAACAGTGCGGTTTTGTCAAAGATGGTACTGTTTCCACTTAAATATAACCCATCATTCTGTCATTTTTTTGCCTCCAGGGTAACCAGATTTGGCCTAGATAGTTATACTTTGTTCTTAACTAAGCAGCAGATGGTGTTCTTAATGCCTTCCGATTGTGTTTGTTTTTCTTCTGTTAAGATGAAAGCCTGGATGGGGTTTTAGGGCTTGAATGCAGAAACTGCCATCGCACATTCAGCAACAAACGACAGATCCTCAAACACATCTGCCTCAGAGCGGAAGATGAAGAGGAGGATGGCCAACAGAATGGTGAGGACAGAGTTTACAGAGGTGTCAAAAGTATACGCTATATGAATCTTTTTGCTGCCAGACTAATATGGGGGTAACTGAAGAAGCCTGTAAAGATGTAATTTTGAATAAATTATTATTTACTGTCTAGATGACCCAAAAAGGTTTGAAAGAATAATAATAATTCCTGAGAATGTGATTTTAAGTTTAAGTTGCCTTTTTAGGAAGCACTTGTAATGCAGATGAAGATGAAGGTTCTAGAGGCGCAGATTCAAACCAGACAAAACAAAAATCACCAAGACCGGGACTCAATAGAGAAAAGGGTGAGTGTGTTATCTCAAGGAACATTTTAATAGTTTTTTATTACCAAAGAAAACCTAAAATATTTAATATTTCTCTACGTTTAGATACCAGCAGCTCTAAACTCTCAAGAGTCAACCGAGTTTGCGGCGAAAGAGGAAAAACAACAGGAGAGAAAAAATCTGTGATTAGTGTTGTTCTGACAGAAGACGCAATACTTCCAGGTTAAACAGAAATTTTCCTTTTTTTTTAACTGGTTGTATATCTTTACCACAAAGCTTATTTTTAGAAGCAAAATAATGTTACTTTGAATGCAGCTGGTGTTTGTAAAATGGTGCCAGTAGAGGATACTTTAGCAGAAACAGAGTCTTCCGCTGTCCAAGCTCAAAATCAGGTAAGCAAAAGGTTAATGTGCAATAATAAATGGTCATTTCTGCAAAATTATTCAGTTATTTCCACTTTTATTAATTATTTGTCGGTGGCAGTTTGTGTGATGGGGGATAGTTCTCACTGTCTGGGATGACACAGTCTAGGGAGAGTCATAAGCGCTTTGGCAATAAAGTCAAATATTAGAGTTAACATTGTTCTTTAAATAATCTGGTCTACATTTCATCATCTTTAGTTAAAATGTCAAAATATGTAAAGACGAAGTGCAAAAGAAGAGTTTGAACAGGGTGCCATTCATGCAGGAAGTGACACTGTTACTTGGCTCTGGCAACATTTAAATATCTAGCTGTTAAATTGGCCCATTATGAATATTTCCTTAACATTTTTGCCTCCAGCAAAGCTCCTTTATAGCATAAAATAAACCCCCAGAGTGTTATTGTTTTAGAGGAACAACAGTTTTGTTTTGCTCTCTTTTTTGAGATTAATATAAGTTGCCTGGATGTTTTAGTTTAGTCAAAAGCTTTTGACAGCACCCTGATATCTGTGTTTAGGTTTAGCTTTTGTTTGCTGCTGGAAATGTTAATTTCCCTGAAGGAGTCATCCCAAAGGGATGAATAAAGTTAAATCTAAGTCTAAGTCTCTAATGTAGTAAACTGATTCACTTTTAGCAAAGTGATGAACTTTGGTTTTTCCTTTTTTTTTAAAATTTGCCTTGTATTCTAACTTGTAGCTGTTTCTATGGAAAATGTGTCAGTTCTCTAATAATGTCTTGGAGGTTTTAGTTTTGTTTGTCAAGTTTTAAGAAAGTATTTACTTTGATCAATGAAGTCTATCTTAAAGTTGTTCCTTATTGAATATTTTGTTTAATCAGGACCTTGCAAGTGGGGCTACAACCTGTGAAACTAACCAGACGACAGAAGATGAGCTGAGGTAAGCAGAAATTCTCTGCCTTCTTTTATTTTGGATGCAGTACATAATTTGGGTGTAATGCAATTTATGATACACAGAAAAACTGAGCATTGCAAATTGAAAAAATGTTTCTATTTGTGGCTATGTGAACTGTTATTGTTTTCATCTACAGATGATGTTGTTTGTTCTCCTCATAGCTCTAATCTGAATTCAGGAACAACGGCATCAACTAGCAAGGGATTCCAGGAGTATTCTATTGAGCAAGGTGCTGCCAGGTAATATATGATATATTATCAATATCAGTAGATAGTAATTTTGTAAACATTTTTTAGGTTATTATTTTTGCACAGAATTACAGTTTGGTGTTTTAAAATTGAGTTATTGGTATTGTAAAAATAAAAATGTCATTGCTTTATTAAACCTGTTGTGAAGCTGACAACACTGGTTCCCTAAAGGCACCAATAACATTAGTTATGTCATCTATTTCTTTGTTCTAGTTTACCCCAGAGCAAGCTGAAGATCTTTGCCTGTGAGTTTTGTAATAAGATCTTTAAGTTCAGACATTCACTGGTCGCCCATCTTAGGACTCACACCAAGGAAAAACCCTTTCAATGTCCTCACTGTGACTATGCCTCAGCCATCAAAGGTAACTCACTGAGTTAGTGGGAGGAAATGGGAACAATTGAGTCTTTAAGAAAGCGGAAAAGGTGTTAATATGTTTGGATTTTGTTCTTTAAAGCCAACCTGAATGTCCACCTGAGGAAGCACACAGGAGAGAAGTTCAGCTGTGAGCGCTGCGCCTTCAGCTGCCTCAGCCCGGGACACCTCAAGGTGGTTTTATCGTTGCGCTTAGGAAATTAGATTAACAGAAATCTCAGTCATCTGATTCTTAAGTTCTCATCTAATTGTACCAACACTTTTTGTACATGCTTTAGCATTTCTTATGTTATTTTTATCATCCAAGTCTGTTTTTTTTGATGAGGTTAACTTAATCCTTTAGGTTGAAATAATTCTTATTAATTCTCTGTTGACAACTGGCTCTCTACATTTCTGCTGATGCAGGTTCACATAGAGCGAGTACACCTGAAGTTGAAGCAGCACTGCAGCTTCTGTGAGAAAAAGTACTCGGACGTGAAGAACTTGCTGAAACACATGGAGACACGGCACAGCCTGAAAGACCCTGCTGTTCTCCAGACCTACCAGCAACTAAGGTTTGATCATTCATAGAGGTTAATTACCTGTAATGGTAGGTGATGTGTGGTGGTTTGAGGACAAAATGCTTGGTGTCGTTCAGCTTTAAGCAGTAGCTTACGCATCATGGCCATGACTTTCTCAGTCATGTAGGGCTTTTAATTGTTCATGTGAACACAAAGCACAAGTTCAGTAATTGGCTACGCTAGTTTGAGCTCGACAGTTACAGTATTCTCAGGTTTCAGAGCCTCACCTCAACTCATTCAAACATACACATCGTCATTGTGGCCAAAAAGGTCAGACTTTCAGTTTAACCATAAATGTTTCTCCAGAAGATATTCCATCAGGCTTGAAGGTGTTGACCTTTGTGGTCAGCACCTTCTCAGTCCAGTTGATGTTAAACTTGCTTCACTGTGGACAGTAACATTGGTGTTCCAGTAGTTTCCAGTGTATAATAGGCTTGACCAATTTACATGAATCTAAAGCAGGCTTGTCCAACTCCAGGCTTCAAGAGCCGGTGTCCTGCCAGTTTTAGAGGAGTCTCTGCACCAACACAACTGATTCAAGTGATCCAACTGCCTCATCAGCATTTAGGTGTGTTGAACCAGGGAAAAAAACTAAGACATGCAGGATATAGGCCCTCGAGGACAGACCTTGGGGACCACTGAGCTAAAGTGTCTGGTAGGATTGATGGTTGTGATGTCCAAAACTTGGACAGAATTTAGTGTTCCAAGAGGACAGTGATCCCACAATCATCAAAACTGGTTTAGGGAGGCTTCCTAAAGGGGCTCCCAAAAGTTATCGGTCATCTTTGTGGCGCAAAAAAACCCCAAAACAAATTAACGCTCTGTCAATTCTGATAAGAAACATGGCCAAATATCCAGCCCGAATTATGAATCTTGCTGATGGCTACCAAAACTGTGAGGTTGCTCTGCAGCTTGAGATAATAATCAAAATATTAGGGAGGACGTATGTGTAAATTTGAGCCTGCATAATGTTGACCATCTGTGGATTACAGAAAGTCTACCATGGATTCAAACTTGCGTGGCCAGTAGTTTGTTTCCAGCTCACTGATAATTTTTCCTGTATCATCAGTCCATGCATAAATGGTTCGAATAAATCTTTAAAAACCTGAAATTAATTTAACCTCCATGCCCATTCTGACATATGTGACCCTGCAAGGATAAGCGGGTATAGATGATGGATGCATGTAAACTCCTGACAACTTCTGTTCTTTTAAATTGGTTCGAGATTATTTCTAATATTCGTCCAAGACGGCAGATCAAGTGCCAGATTTTCTTCTTAAGCCATACAGTGATTAATTTTACTTACTTGCATGCAGCAATGACTTATAGCTCTTTAAATAGCTTTTAACTATGCCTTTATGTAGAGATTATGGTGTCTTCTTTTTTTTCTTACACGCCTGCACATTCTGCAGGTTGAAGACTCGTCAGGGCCTCAGGCAGCTCCTGTACCACTGCCCTACCTGTAACCGACGCTTCAAGAACCAGCAGGAGCGGGAGCGCCACCTGCTGATCCACGGGCCTCAGCCGCCCTTTGCCTGCCTGCTCTGTGACCACACCGCAACCAAGATGGCCGCCCTTGCCTCTCACGTCAGGAAGCACCTCTTTCTGTACGTGTGCAGTGTGTGCGACAAAAAGGTGGTGAGCTCGCAGAGATTGAGGGGTCACCTGGAGGAGAGTCACCCTGAGCTGGATGTGGAGCAGACCTTCATCGACTGTATCAACATCAGCTACTACCTGATCCCGCCTGAAGGAGGTGGAGGAAGTGAGGAGAACGAGGGTGGGGCCAACAGGACAAAGATAGACAGCAACAAGGGTCCCGGTGGAGATGAAGAGGAACTGAGAGGTGACGGGAAGCAACAGCAGGAGGAAGAACAGACTAAATCTGTGCAGGTGATGGAAGAGGAGAAAGAAAAGGAAGAAAGATCAAACATAGGTGTCGCTCAGCAAGATTCCCAGGACAAAGGTGATGAGGCAGCAGCTGAGGAGGAGTTACACAATACAGCTGCATGTGTATCTGCTGCTGACACGCTTACAGAGAAAACAGATTCGTCTTTATCACCAGAAGATATCCACACCTCAGCTCTGAAAGACAGGAGTGAAGTAAACGCACACACAGATGCTGTAGACACATCTGCAGCCAGCAACACAGCCTCATCTTCATCATCAGGAATTTCCAACTTACCTGGTATAACTGTTGAAACACATTCATCTTCAGCTTCCCAGGTGGAAATCAGCCAAACTTCACCTACAGAGAAGGTACATTTAAAGCTATAGTGGCATCATTTTCCTGAAATGTAATGCAACCGTGACTTTGTTTTACTACTTTGGTACATTTAAAAATATATATTTTAATTTATTATCAGGATGCAATTGAAGTTTTAATGGCTGCCCTTTTTCATATTATGTAAAAGATAATTTATTCAATCAACTCTGTAATTAGATTTTTTTTCTTATACAAGAGCAGAACAGATCCAGTTATACACAAATATTTTCTTTTGAGTAATGTAAGATGATACTGTTTCCTTTGTATAGAAAGTGGAAATAAAATATACAGTGTTCTAAAAACAGTTAATTTAAGCTTCAAAGGGAACCTGCTAAACCATAATCTATGAATGCTCTCCATGAAATGTCATTAGGTTCAGACAGGTTTACTTCATCGTTAGTCTGTGCTGCTTATTTTGCTTAAAGTTTTTCTCCTTCTTTCTTTTGTGTTGGTGTTTTTTTTCATCAGAATGCCTTCCAGCAGGTGCTTTCATCTCTTCAGAAAACTCGCCTCGATATGGAGACCTATCAGAGGCTCAGGAAAATCTATGGAGACCTGGAATGTCAATATTGTGGTGAGATGATAGTGGTTATGTTTTATTGTCTTCTTTTTAATTAAAAAAATAAAAATTTATTAGTAGTGCTACTAGCTGCTTCTAATCCCATTTATTCTCCCTCGTAGGTAAACTGTTCTGGTACAAGGTCCATTACAACGTCCATGTCCGCACACACACCAAGGAGCACTTGCATTACTGTTCAAAGTGCAGCTACTCTTCCATCACCAAGAGCTCATTGAAGCGGCACCAGATCCAGAAGCACAGCGGTCTGCTGCTGCCTTGTTCCAGTCCTGGCTGTAAATACTCCACACCTGACAAATACAAGCTTCAAGCACATATGAGGACTCAACATGAACAGGTAAACAGTCTGAGGAGATCTGTTGTATTACAAACTTCTTCTAGACTGAAAACATGGAGGTGCCATCTCAAGTAGAATCCGAGCTTCTTCTTTTTTTTAAATCTCACCTATTTTTCATTATTCTTCCTAAAGATCTAATTGTAGAGCAGTGTTTATTAAATGATTCATACTCCTCCATCTTTTAGGCCAACATGCAAAAGTGCTATGTAAGGGGGAAAACTCACTCTGCACACCTCCCTGAACACCACATCACTGCTTTGACACACACAGTAGTGGTGGCAGCATCAGGCTTTGGGGCGTGGTTTTCTTTCATCGGGGACAGGGAAGCTGGATGGAGCTAAACAATTAAATTCAGTTTATTTATATAGCGCCAATTCACAACAGATGTCATCTCAAGGCACTTAACAAGAAGTCATTTCAATACATTTATACAAACATTCCAATCAGTTAAAAAGTTTCCTATTTAAAGAATCCCAGCAGATTGCGTCAGTCATTGGCATGAAATTGGGCAGACTTTCCAACCACAGCAATCCTTCAGCAATCCCTCATACTGAGCAAGCATGTAGCGACGGTGGAGAGGAAAAACTCCCCTTTAACAGGAAGAAACCTCCAGCAGAACCAGGCTCAGTAGGAGCGGCCATCTGCCACGACCGTCTGGGGGTTTGAGAAGACAGAGCAGAGACACAGAAGGAACAGAAAATCTGATATAAGAGTACTCTCTGTTACAGAAAGTAAAAAGTTGATAACAGGACACAGTGGATGTTCATTTACTGGGAGGATCATCACAGTCAATGCCCCCCGTCCAACAGAGCATTCCAGCCAAGCAGGATACCAGACCAGGTATATCTTCTATGGAGAGAAAAACACTGAGAGAACACAAAGTTAACAGTCGAAATAACAGAATGTAATGTAATACAACTGGAGAGTCGTAGGAGAAAAAGAAGTAGCAGAGTGAAGAAAATTGGTATGTCTGTCCTCCAGCAGTCTAAGCCTATAGCAGCATAACTACAGAGATAGCTCAGGATGACCTTAGCCACTCTAACTATAAGCTTTATCAAAAAGGAAAGTTTTAAGCCTGGCCTTAAAAGTAAACAGAGTGTCTGCCTCACGGACTAAAGCTGGGAGCTGGTTCCACAGGAGAGGAGCCTGATAACTAAAAGATCTGCCTCCCATTTTACTTTTAGAAATCCTAGGAACCATCAGTAAACCTGCAGTCTGAGAGCGAAGTGCTCTGTTGGGAACATATGGAACAATTAGATCTCTGATGTATGATGGAGCTTGATTATTAAGGGCTTTGTATGTAAGATGAAGGATATTAAATTCTATTCTGGATTTAACAGGGAGCCATTGAAGGGAAGCTAAAACAGGAGAAATGTGATCTCTCTTTTTAATATTCATCAGAACTCTTGCTGCCGCATTTTGGATCAACTGAAGGCTTTTAACGGCATTTTGTGGACTTCCTGATAGTAAAGAATTACAGTAGTCCAGCCTTGAGGTAACAAATGCATGGACTAGTTTCTCAGCATCACTCCTGGACAGGATGTTTCTAATTTTAGCAATATTCCGGAGGTGAAAGAAGGAAATCCTAGAAACCTGTTTAATATGGGATTTACACATTTTTAGAGTTTTATTTCTGAAATAATCTATCACAAAAACCAAAAAATGTACAATGAAAAAAAAAAAAAATTCAAGAGGTACAAAAAGTTGAGTTTTTTTGCCATGATGCCAGGTTATGGTTGTTTTTTACAGGAGAGCCGTGCTGTTTGTCCCATCTGTCAACGCAGTTACCCTCAGCACAGATTGAAGCACCACCTTAGATCGTCCCACCCAGGTAAAAGAAACAAAGATATTACAAGAAAAACATCAGAGACAATACAATAATCAATAATGACTTCACTTTCGAATTGCGTTTAAGTATCTTCTTTAAAATGTTTTAAAATGAGTCTCATTTTCACCGTGGAGTGACCAGCTGATGGTTTCCTGCATTTTATTACATGTTTGACAGATATAGTACCTGCCGGAGGTAAAGGACTGATGGTGCAGCGCGCAGAGAAGTGCCCTTACTGTGACTCTTACTTCCTGAAGAACAGCAGTGACTTTCAGCAGCACATCTGGACCCATCAAGGTGTGCTGGCAGTGCAAATAAAATACGCTATTGCTGCACAGCTCTGCAGCAATAACAATGATTCTCCTTGCCGATTGTATCATAACTTTGTCAGCTGAGCTTCCATCTGCCTCTGCTTCTGCCTGCCTGCCTGCACTCCCGAGGGAAGGTAAAGAAAGTTAAAAACACACAGTGATGTTGCTGAGGCAAATGTCCAGATGTGTTCTACAGAGCCTTTGCAACAGTTTGTCTCTTCGACATATTGCACCAAATTATTTACCTTCCTGTGTTCCTCTTTCAGTGAAGTGGTGCAGACTGTTTACGTATCTCGACTTGAGCAGCTGTTCTTTTAGCTTGTTAATTTTCACCGCCACATGTTTTCCTACCGGCCTTTGCCACACTCCCTCTTATCTTGAAGAGCTGTTTACCTTGAAGTTACAGCTGCTCTCAGGCTGAGTTGCTGCTGAAGCCTGCAGACAGGTAGCCAGCACAGGTGTTAATGAAGGTCTCAGAGGACACAGCCATTTTTTTACACATCTGCAGCGTTCACATTTCTCCTGGTCCAGGGGTGTTTTTGGCCCTGGACCAGGTTGCACCCATGAACGAGCCAAAAAATAAAATAAAAAACGGTCTCACAATTGTCACAGAAAAGCCAAAATTTGATTGTTTTACTACACAAATGCCACTCTGTTTATATAGGAAGCCCTGCAATACAGTGCCTTGTAACAGTGCTTTTACCTCTTAAATTTTTTCTGACAGCATCACAAATTTTATTTTTTTTCATTGGGATTTAATGCAACATAATGTAGTTTGTAATTCAATTTCTTTAGGGGTATCAGAACGAAACAGACAAAAATACTTTTGTTTTAGATTTTTATTTTTAAACAATTTTAAAATCCATGTCTATTTTCTGTTCTCTTCACGATTATCTATGTTGTGTTGGTCCATCACTGCCTTTTATTCATACCAGGAAATAACCTTTAAAATGCCTTTTTTATTAGTATTGTGTTGATAAATAATGTAGTAATATAAAATTGTTAGTATCCTTGATTCTAGACCATGAATCCTGTGTGTGTGTGTTAATCTGGTCAGGTTTGAAGCCGTACGTCTGCAGTGTGTGCAGCTACTCGAGCTGCAATCGGAGTAACCTGAAGACCCACATGAACCGGCACAGCAGCGACAAGCATCATCTCTGTGATCTGTGTGGTAAAAAGTTCAAATCTAAACTCACGCTGAAAAGCCACAGACTGAACCACACAGATGAGGGTAGGTCATGTATGGATAAGTATTTGGTGATGTAGAAGAGCGGGAGTGTAAAAAAAAAACTGTTAATCAAGAGGGGAAAACATTCTGTCTCCGTACAGGGAAGAGGTTTCAGTGTTCAGAGTGTGCCTTTTCGTCGGTATTCAAACCTTCATTGCTCAGACACATGGAGCAACATGCTAAGTTTAAGGTAGGAACGCACACTTATAAGCCAAAGTTTATACTTCTATCATTTTTTAATGATCCACTGAAAAGAATCTACATAACGTGTTTTCGTAAAAGACAATAAGATTTTTTTTGAACAGAGAGATTTTCCAGTCAGACTAGAACTGTCATTGGGAGTCTAATCTGATTTATACTGTAACTAGGGGGACGTAATTCAATTCAAATTCAAAAATACTTTATTGATACCAGAGGGAAATTAAGTGTTGTTGTAGCTCATATAATTTATTCTTTAAGAAGTTGTTGTAGATGATGATGGCTGTGGGCAGGAAGGATTTCCTGTAGCGGTCTGTATTGCAGCGAAACTGAAGAAGCCTCCGACTGAAGACACTCTTGTTGTATGACTCTCATGAAGAGGATGCTCAGGGTTGTCCGTAATTTTTTTGATTAACTTCTCTCTGTGTTTGCAGCCGTTTCGTTGCGCTCACTGCCACTACTCGTGTAATATCGCTGGTGCTCTGAAGCGACACTACAACCTCAAGCACCCAGAAGAATCCTATGAGAATGCTGGACCAGGACTGCCAAACCCAGAAACTCTGAAACAGCAAGGTCCTTACTTCCACACTCTGTCAGCACATCTGTCCTGATCTCTAAAGTTGCATTTAATTGTAGCTGCATCAGACATATGTTTGCAAATGAAAATTAAAGGGATGCCAAGAGAAACTAGAAAACTTTGGATATCAAATGTGTAAAGTTAGTGCATAACAATGTGTTCAGGCTGACCTACATATTTTCTGTGCTCGTGTTTAGGTGGTAGGAAGTGCCCTGAGTGTGAGTTTGTTTATGGAACAAAGTGGGAGCTGACCCGTCACCTGAAGACCAAACACAATCTGAAAGTGGTTGAAGGTAACTGGGAGGTAACTAGTATGCAAATACACGGGAAACAAAATACAACAGAGTTCTTATTGAGTCTAGAAAACTATGCAAAGGTTTTCCAGGCTCTTTTATGACCGTCTGTCCATCTATCCATGCAACAGGCCTTCATATAAGCATTCATTTTCCCACTATCCATCAATCCTTCCTTCCCTCCAGGCTGTCTTTCTGTCTATCTATATAAACTACAAAGTAACTGTGGTGTTTGTCAAATCCTGTGCTCTTCATTCGGTCTGCTGTTTTGTACCTGCACAGGTGGCTGAGGAAACAGAAGCTCAGTATGTGTCTGTAGAGAATGAAGAACAGCTGACAGAAGCACCTTTAACAGTCCTGGAGGACAATGGTAAGCATGACAACAGTGCAAATAGTTTATTAGCGGAGTTAGTGAAACTCCTACAGTATTTTGTTGTTTCCTGCACAAACAGTGTTGCTCATGTCTGATTCGGTTTAGAGTGTTTTCCAAATATACTCCAAGTTCTGTTGTCGGATGAGGCCAAAATTGAACTTTTTGCTCTACATGAAATGTGTGGTGGAAAATGATAGTGCTCATCCACCTGGTAAATACAACCGCATCATGTTATGCAACGTTTTTCTTCAGCTGGGACGGGGAATCTCTTTTGTTCTGGTAGAACATTTTTTAGAGCCTGAAAAAGACTTGAGACTGGGTTGGAGATTGACTTATCAGCAAGACAACAACACTTAACATTCAGCCAGAGCTACGATGGAAAAGTTAAGATCAAATAATATTCATGTGTTAAAGTAGCCCGATCCATCCTTTGGAGAATCAGTGACAAGACTTGAAAGGTAGTGTTCATAGATAGCTCTTTGTGATCAAGCTTTTTTGCAAAGGACAGAAATCAGAGTGGGAACACTTAAGCTTGTGGTTGTTATAGAACAAAAAGTGTAAAGGGACTGAATACTTCAGCAAACCGCTCTTATGTTACTGTATGTGAACATTAAACTGTTCTTTAATGATGACAATACTTGAATAAATCTTCCTCCCAGGTAATGTCCAACAGATCGCTGAACTGAGCTCAGAGACTCACAGTGCAGTAGCCTCCATGGTAGCGATGGCTCCAGGCAGTGTGACAGTAGTACAGCAGGTAAACATCATCCCTGCACTTTGTCTGGTACTGATCGGTGGTTTGAGCATGTGTTGACCCTAAGCTGTTGGTAAAGCTGCAGGTGGCTCAGGAGCAGGAAGTGGGTGACTGCAGCAACCAGCTGATGGTGGTGAACACAGATGAGGCTCTTGAAAGCGACCAGGTGATGGTGGTGGAGGACGGACATGGCCTGGATGCTCTGACGGTCCTCACTCAGGGAGAAAACACGCACCACTACATCGTATACATCCAGGAGCAAACGGTGGAGATCAACTAGTAGTCTTTAAATTTCAGTATCATGTAGCAAATACCAATAAATTTTGAGATTTTGTGAATGATTTGCTTTTCATTGTCAAGACTGTTTGTTTTTTGCCTCTTTTTCTTTTTGAAAAATAAAACTAATTCAAATAATTGCAACACATAGCTGCATATGTAAAGCAAAGTACATTTAACATAACTACACTAACATAACTCACAGGAGTGGCTTTATTTGTTAAAAAACTTATCATGCTGAGATTTCAGTATCGCTGTTTCTTTAAATAATGCTATTACTTTTTCTCGTGTAACTTGGGTCAGGTTTATAGGCCGCCTTGTTCACATACACATTTTTCTGTGCAACTGAGACTCCTAAACGTTGAATTTGTTGGACATGTATCTAAGAGGGTTAGGGTAACAGTTCATTTGCAAAGTGTAATTTGACTTTTAATATTTCTTTGAAGACATGGCTTCCTCCTTACTGAGTGGCCAGTAAGACCCTGTGTGAGCAGGACTCATTTTACTGTATGGAGAAGGGCAATCCCTCGTCTCAGCATCTTCACTGCATCATTTGCTTTTGTTCTCTGGTTGATTTTTATATTTCACATTGTAACATAGGATGTATGATGGCGTTGAATAGATAATTGTCATACCTTCAGGCCTCTTGACATTGTACTTAGGTATGAAACAGACTTCTGGAGGTCCAAAATTATCTTCCTAATATGTCACACAAATTAGGAAGCAGTTTCCTTGAGAATTTGCTTTAAAATACATCCTCAAGTGTGCCTCCATTTAACTCAGATTACCCTTTCACATTTTTACAAAGCTTAGAAATACCATTCTAGCATTTACTGAATTGGAAAAAAGTGTAATCCTGACTGAACAGTAAATGATTGGTATTATTTAAGGGTGAGAAAAAAAAAGGCTGTCTTTATACAGTGAAAAAAAAACAGGGTTAAAAAAAAAGTAAACAGTTTGTGTTAAAACTTCTTTAAGTTTGAACCCAATCTAATTAGTCTCTCACACAGTACTGCACAATCTTTATTATGGAGACTGTTGGCATGGTGTTTGTATGCAGAGAAATATACTTTTAACCAAGTAATGGCCTCTACTAAGTCATGCAGTTTGTAAAGTTCAGATTCAGTCAAATAGGGGGCGCCAGAGGACGATTTGCTCTTTATACCGGACTTCTTCCCAAGGAAGAAGAACAAATTTATGTGGGTTCCAGCACATAGAGGGGTAGAGGGTAATGAAGTAGCTGATTATTATGCAAAGCAGGCAACAAAACTAAAAACTATAATAGAGGTACCATATAGTGTGGAAGAGATTAAAGCAATTATTAAGAAACATAATGGAGGAATGGCAAGAACAATGGATAAAGGAAGAGAAAGGAAGGCATTTATATAATATTAAAGGAAAGGTGGGGAGAATGGAAAATATTCAAATGAATAATAGAAATCAAGTAATACTTTCAAGGATGAGATTGGGACATACAGGTTTAAATAGTACACTTTATATAATAGGAAAACATAATACAGGATTGTGTGATTGTGGGAATAATAGGGAAACAGTTGAACATGTATTATGTTATTGTAGGAAGAATGTAATAAATAGGAAAGTATTAGAAGAAAAATTTAAAGTTAAGGGATATGGAAAATTAAGTCTAAAGAATCTGTTAAATGGAGAGATAGAATTGTATAGATTAGTACTGGGATTTTTAAGGAAAAGTAGAATAATAAATAGAATTTAGTGGAAATGTTAATAGGATACGTCCCACTACGACTCACACTCCCATACAGTAGGTGGCGGAAATGCACCTAAAGTTGGTTGCCACCCGCCAATAAACAAAATATGAAGAAGAAGAACGAAGAAGAACTGGTGGGAAATTTGACATTGCGGGAAAGTTTGCTAACACAACAAGGAAGCTACCGATTTAGAATTATAAATACTTAAATAACATGGACCGCTATGTTTTGGTTATATGTCTTTGCCAAGGTGATGACCACTTGACCGACGATCATAGATGTAAGTTCTAGTTTCTAGCCGATTATATTTTCATTGATAAAGTCAGAGCTGTTGAACCATGTTTAGCTAACAGCTGTCTACTGTTGTGATGAATTTATGCACTTCAGGATGAGGCTGTTAAGACTTGGCAAATGTGTTAATATACAGTAGTGTAAAAATGAAGACGTGTATTTGTGGATGTATGACTGTGTGAAATTCATAACAACAGTAATAAATCCAACAATTTAATGCAAAGTTATAGCAGCCATTCATCACGTCATTCCTCAAAAACCTTTTGGATTCTTGGTTACAGGGAAGAAATGTGCATTTCAATTTCAGTTTTTTTTTATTGAGAGCATAATAATGGGCCTTTTGACAAGCTAAAGATGCAGATTTTCTGCATCTAAACATCAGACATTTATTTTTACTTTAGTTAAAGCTAAGTATGCAAGATTAGTACTAATTTTATAGCCTACTACATACTATTTTTATTAGTAATGCTTTACTCGGTGCTAATAAGGGAAGTATAGTTTTATTATTCTTGTTAATTAATAGTCTGGTTTAGAGAATCTTGGCAATATTTTGTGATTGTTTCCAGGTCTGGATTCACTAAATAATATCTATAAAAGACTCTTGGAGATCTCAGCGCAGGAGTCAGGGAAAGGGATTTCTGAGATTCCAGGTAAAACAACTTATAAGTGTGGGTATCATTAATTCATACAAATGTTGTTTTTACACCACAATCTTCCCTGTTTCCTCAGCTTGTTCTCTTAGTGGCAGCCCAGCAACTCCACGGTGGTACTTTGCTGTTCAGGCGTGCCGAGGAGCGACGCAAGTGAGAAAATCAGAACATTTGAAGCAATTCTGGAGAGATTTTTCTTTGTTTGTATTACAATTCTAAGCAAATACTGTTTAACTAGTGAACAGAACACTGAGTTGGTACAGCTGAATTTCCCCATTTTGACTATTGATTCAAGCTTACAAATATGAGTTTCGTCCTTAAGTCGGTGTCACTTGTTCTGCAGTTTTGCAGCTCTGATTGGGAAGAGTTGGGAAGAAACCATCAGAAAACAGACTCTGAGGAAGAGAGCCTGACTACACCTGAGGAATGTCTGGCCTCTCTTAGCAACCAGGAGGCAACAGACCAAAAAGATGACCAGCTATTAATGGCGGAGTAAGGGCTGAATTTTTTTTCTACAGTTGTATTTTAACAGAACATAAGCACAAGCATTAACATAAGCAAGCATAAGCATTTATTTTTCTCCGTGAGTTTACATTCAAAATTAATTTATAAATTAAATCTGTGTATTTACCTTCTTAAAAGTGATTCTATTTATTGAAATAGAAAAAATTATGTAAAGTTTATATATTTATATTTTTGAAAAGAAGAGTACAGTATGCTATAAAGTAGTTTACCAGGACATTTTAAGCTTTTGTTTTGTGAAATCTTTGTCGGGCAGGCTGTTAGAAGAGGGAGCAGACGGACTTCATCAGCTGACAGACAAGCTGCCTCCTCCAGGTAAACCTGGAAAAACAGAACACACTTTCTTTAGATTCACTTTTATGGGTTTGCAGTGTCGTTCACCTTCATCAGTGTGTTTTAATAATTTGTGTTGATTATAATTTCTTTAGGAATTGTTTTGTTTAGTTATAACGAAACAGATCTGTATGGAAGAATTAGTCAAGCTAATTTTTTTGTCCGTGAAAACAATTTTAAGGTCTCTTTCCCTGATGTCTTATAATTATTTTCTCACTATTGTTTAGAGTTTCTATGTATTACAAAAAATATATTTACTGCAGAAAACGATGTCTGCGGGTTAAATTTTCTCCCAGCTAAAAGCTGCCAATCACAAGGAATCTGAACCTCTCTGCTCAAGCTGTAATCAAACAGACTGTGGTATAAGAATAAGGCTTAAATGTTTGAACTTGGCAGTTTGCAGCTGAGTGTAAATTGGCTTGGAAGAAGGACAGGTTTGAAAAATTGCAGCCTCTTCTGCAGTAATGCAGGTGCTGCTCTGGTCTGTTGTGGTGAAGATAAAACGGAGCCAATAAGCTAGGCTCTCAGTTTACCAGTAGTAGACCAGAAACTGTCCCTATCTTCTGACCTGAGAAGTCTTTGAGATCCCCTAGAATGTGCTGGGGACTGTTTCTGGAGATCTGTAGGTTGTCCCACAACTTGTGCTTGAATAAGCACATGAATTTCTTGTCTAATGGAGTGTGCTATTGTGTATATGTATTTGCAATTAATTCTGGAATGTTTTTCCGGCCGTTTTCTGTTTTTATAAATTAGTTTCTTTAGCTTAAAAAATAGTTCTACAGGAAAACACCACCTGCCAGCCTCTAGTGTTGCTTGCCTATAGTAACTGGTTTCTTCTAAAGCCTTCTAGATTTACTTTTAATAATTCAAATAGTAAAAAACACTGCAGTGTCCAAACGCTCCTCACTCTGAATTTTGGCTTGAAAATGGGTAATGATAAAGATTACCTTTTGAAAAGGAGGCACATATTTTTGATTGTAATTTGTCTCTTTCTTAGGAAAAGCCTTGCTGGATGTTCTACTGCTGGCCTCTGCCAAGGAGTCTCCTTCAGCTAAAGACCTGCTGCCTCTGCTGGGAGTCCTGAAGCACATGGCCTGCTGGCATGCTGCAAAGATCAACATTATCACACAGAACAATAATGGGTGAGGAGTTACTCTAAGTACTAGGTTACTCTAAGTGAATATAAACATTGTTTTGCAGATGGGCTTCTTGTAAATAAATTGTTTGTATCTCCAGTTTGCCACTAGGGGGAGTTAGATAAGTAAAAATGAGAAAATGTAGCCAACTGTGTGCCTTAATTGATCAGTGGTATGTTCAGTATTTGCATAAAGGTGAGCTCATTGTCTAAATGCCAACACAAGCCTTAACAAAAAATAACGATGACCGTTTCATTTAGTGAACATAAATCGTCCCTTGAGACATAAAAACTAACTGAACTCAAAGGTGAGGCCTTATTTCCTCTTTTCCAGGTGGGAAAAGGTAGCATCCTCTCTTGGTGCTGGTCTGATCGAGCCTGCTGGCATGTTCAACTGTATCGACTACAGGGAGCTGTGGAGGGGAGGCCTTGTAATCAGAGAAAAGAAGGTGAGGATTGGGATTTTTCAACCCAGTTCATCAGAAAGCAAACAATCACACGTTGCTTGGGAAGGAGCTGTAGAGATGATTGAAATCAATGATATGAAGAAGAAACAGAACTGAAGAGAAAACCTGAACTACTTGTTCATTTTTTTAAAAAGCTAAAAAGAAAGTTATCTTTTTGTTTCTTTTTAAACTTTTATTGACCTTTTATTGACCATATATATTTCCAACATGGTCAAGCACTACAGGAATTGGGAGATTGTGAGTAATTAATTGTGGATTGGCTGTATTGTGGTTTTACATCAAAACAATTTTAATCTCAGACAAATAGTATTTAATCTAATAAGCAAAAAAGCAACACAAACCATCCGCCCATTGTAAAAAAGAAACTAACTTCTTTGTTAAATATTAAATTTACTGTCATCAACCACATTTGGTTCAGTTTCATTAGCCACACCCAGACTTTGTTGTTACCTGTCCTGTAGAATCAAGAATACCCCAAAACAGAACCTGTCTGGCAACAGGAAGTATGCTTAATGACACCATGCCAAAATCTAATAAAATTCAAGAAGAGATAGAAATTAATCATTAACATATATCTATCTGGAAAGTGTTACAAAGCCATTTTTGAGACTTTAGGATTCCACTCAACCACAGCCAAAACTATTATCCACAAAGCAGCAAAAATGTAGCCAAGTGGGACCTTTTTAGAAGAGGTGGCCAACCAAAATTACTCCAAGATCCCATTAGCGACTCATCCAGGAAGTCTTAAAATAACCCAGATAAACTAAAGCACAGAAGAGCACACAAGCAAGTCCACACCTGAATGACTGCAAAACTCAAAAGCAGGCTTTGAAATGGGCTATTCAAAAAAATACACTTAAATCAGACGGAGATGCTGTGGTTTGACCTTTAAACCGGCCGATCATGCTTGAAAACCTTTCAATGTGGCTGAATAACAATTCTGCTTAGAAGAATTTTTCTGCAGTGATTCACTGGGCTGATTGTCATTTATCCCAAACCCTTGATGGGAGTTATTACATTTAGGGGCCAATTGCTTTTTCACATAGGGTCAGGTTGGTGTGGATGGCTTCTTTTCTGGATAGATGAAAGCATCATTTGAAAACTGTGGTTTGTTTGGATGATATTGAAATTAGTTTTTTGATCTGAAATATTTAAATGTGATAAAAACAGGGAAGAAAGTTGTAAGGGTGGAATACTTTTTTATAGCTAAGCCACAGGGTAAATTTTTACACGTCGTCTTTTTTTGGTCTCCCTCTTGGGAGGCCAGGGGTCTTAACTTCTGCTGAATGAATCTGGAGTAATCCCTGCAGGTCATCGGGAGGTCATGGGAAATATCTTAGCGTTGCCAACACTACGCTGGCAGGGCTGAATCTGCCTGGCCCGGGCCAACGCAGCCTGGCAGAATTACTCACTAAGGATGACTCCAAACAAAGCTTGTGGGATAGGACGACTTTTTTTCATTGAAGCACAAGAGTGAAAGAAATGTTTAGGTGCTGTTTTAGTCAGCAGTCAGTGTCTTCAGGACTTTCAAATAGATATTTGCTCTTTGTTTTTATAACTCTGCTAAATAAAAAGATGTACAGTGGTACACTGGTATAGCGAATGTGTCTTTATTAACTTACTCGACTCTGAGGTTTCAGATGCTGCCGTATTTCTTTTTCTTGCCGTATTTTGTCCCAACCTCATTAGTTTCTTTGTATGTCTTATACTTGTTTCAATCTGTCAATTTCTCTAAAATTCACTCATTTAAAAGAATATTCTTGTTTTTCTATGGTTGTTTTAACATAACTTTTTCATTCATTTAATTTGTTTTAGTACAACCTTCTGTATTTTCAATGAGAGCAGAGAGCTCAAGGTTTCTTTTAATGCCTCCAACAGCCTTGTGATCGTTTCATAATAAGTCATGGATCCTAGGTGCTTAACAGTGTTCTTGGTCCTCGAAGTTAAACAGTGGTCCTCAGTTGTTACATTTTAAACTGAGAAAATTTGAGCTGTTGATATTTCAAGCACCAACGAAGCACTTGAACGTGTCAAGTGAATCCCGTACTAATGTATAGCGATATAAGCAAATTTTAGTTATAAAATGGCACGGATCACAATTTGACCCTACTGCTAATATGGAATATTGGCAGCCATAAAAGCTTTGAGAAGTGAAGGTCTGGGTAAATAAACATCTGAGAGCGATCTGGGACGCCTGGTACTCTGATGTTCTTTTGCCCCAGCTTGTTTTTGGGTGGAGTCTCTGTAGACTGGGCTTGTTTATAATCGAAGCCATAAGATATCTTGAAATTGGTGTCTTGGGACTTTGGAGGCTGGAGTTACACCTTTTGAGTCAATAGTGTCCACTCTGATTATTTTGCAAAAAGGTTTATGTACTAGTGTCAATGTAACAGAGTAATGATAATTACCAGAATGTGCGGAAGTATTGTAACAACATCGGCAGTGTTACTCACTTGAAGGGCTTTAAATTGCTATAGATGATTCATCCATATCCCAGGGTGTTGGTTACTCAGTTGCATGCAGGAGAGGGTTGGTTTTTTTTTTTTTGCCTCAGCCATCCCTGTTCAGTCTGTTTTGCTGAGAGTCTGCTGAGGCAAGCATCCTGCTTCTCCTTCACTAAAGTGACCTTTTCTGAGTTGCTGCCTTCAGAAATAAGTGGGCTCCAGCTGCCACTTGCTAAAAGGTACACAGTTGGAGAGAGGAGAACACAGAAGAAATCTCTAAAGAAAGCTTGTTTTAAAAGAAAACAGCACCGCTTCAGTGCCTTGTGCTGCAGCTAGTATTTCTGTATGTATTGGTCTTTGTACCTGCAGCTGAGCTACCATGTGGTAATTGCATAACACGGCTTTTTTCCAGCAAATACTGCATAACAAGCACTTGATAAAAAGACAGTTTAGGCAAAAATCAGTAACGATATTGGATTATGTTTACGTGATCTGTGTAGAGCGGCAATTATTTTCTAACTGCAGCTGTGCTAAGTAAGAGAGCTTGTTAGTAGTTGAATATTTTTAATACTTTCTTCCTCACCATGTGTGTTTGATTCCTCAGTATGTGTCAGAACTTCGCTTTGATGGCTTCTCCCTGCGCGCTCCTGTGCACCAGATATCAGACTCTAGTCTCGTCCAGGCTCCCACCACAGATCACAAACTAAACCCTGAGGTAAGGCTCTCAAAACTAAATTTCCTGCATCACTGACCTTTTAACACCGATGTGATTAGGAAGTACAGGAGCTTAGATAACCCTAAACTGAAATTATGTCTCAGGTTCATTCACATTGCTTCGTTTCCTTTTTAAATCTGAATTTTTTTTCCTTTTTATAAAGAGTATATTAAGACCTGAATGTATTTTAAGCTTTGTTTGTGTGGACATATTGTAATATTTACTCCTATGGAAGTTTTTTCAGGTTCTGCTCCTTTGTGTTCATCTGAAGCCTGGTGAAGGTTTTGATTAGCAGATAACTATTGAATTCTTGTTCTGTCTTTTCCTAGGACCCCATTTGGCCTCATCTTACCTCCCAGGTGTTTTAGTAGAATGGAGTCTATGCACTCCTCTCACCTAATGGCTTCTGATGGCTACAAGGAGATGAGGTCAAAATGGTCACTTTCTTCTTTGCCTTTAATCGCACAGTAGAACCTGCAACATTCAGGGAGTGGAATCAAATCAATTTTATCAACCCCCCCCCCCCAAAAATGCACTGACCTCTATTTTCCCTCATGGCCATTCAGCCAGAAAATTAAATTTTTATTATATACATTCAGACCATTGTCCATGGGGTCTGAAGGTGGGAATCTTTCTTACTATTCTTTCATCACATTTTGTTGGCTCTGTCAGATTCCCTGCATATTTCTTTACGTTTTTTCCCACACATTTGGCTTGAACTTTAAAATGGATTAAAAAATAATTTTCTTTCAGTCAAAAATTTTCTTTCAAGTGATTCTAGTGATCGCTCATCTTTGAAACATTGGCGCTGAATCCAGTTAGTATTATCTATTTATGAAAAATGTCATTATATCTGATTTTGGTGCTATATTTTAACAACCACCACCAAATAGTGACTGAAGTACCTGGATCTTAGATAACTGTCAGCTCTCTTCAACATCCAGTCCTAAAATTTAAAAAACAGCTTCCCTGAGTGATATTTGTTGTAGTTGTTACAAAACACTGAATTACAAAAAACATATTTTAACTTCTCATTAAACTACAACACTTAGCCACATTTCATTTTGCCACTGCAGCAGCTACAGCTCAGATATGAACTGCAACAGAGATTTGGCCAAACTCATTAAGCAGAGCCATTACTGTGGTAGCACAACGGCCGTTAGATTCCTAATGTCTGTTATCTATGGACAATATGCACTTTTAAAAAGCTTCATTTGTACAATTTGTTTTTGTATTGAAATGTGTTTTGTATCAATTACATTACAAAGCCTAGTATACAGCAGTAATGGGTTTGCTATATAGATTAATAAGTACCAACAATAAAACAGAAAAAAGAGGAAGTTCCACAAAGAATCCAGCCTAACATTTGGCTTTTTATATGTGCACAGAGAGGCAGTTTTTCTCTTTTATTATTAGCATCTCTATAAAAATAATATGAAACAAATTTCTTCTATATGACTATTAATTTGGGTGAATTTATATTCCCTTATAGCTCGTGTGTGTGTGTGTCCCTGTCCTATTTTTCTTTTAAATGGCTCCAAAGTTTAGATGTGTCTAGGTGTTTGTTGTGGATGCAGCTTATTTACTTGTCCGTAGAGAATAAAACGGAAAGCATATGTCTGCGATCTCATCAGACTCTTGTACAGAGAAACAGATGGCAAAGATTGTTTTGGCATAAAAAACAAAAAGAGTGATAACAACAATCATATCCAAGCACCACTGGGGAAAAAACTTTAAAAAAACCTTCACACAAACACTCGCATACAGGTTTATTAACTTTACAGAGACAAGAAATAATTTCGCTTCTGTTTCTGTTACCTGACATGATGGTTAGGTGTTAAAGTTCACATACTTTCACTCAATTTATTTGTGGTGTCCACACAGAATTGGACCTGTGGTTAATTGTATTCACACAAGTATGAGTCCTATTGACCCACCTTCTGCTGGAGGTTCAGGGTGGATTGAGGAACCGCTGGAGGTACGAGGCCTTGGCAGGGTGATTTCTGGTGGCTAAAACTGACTTTAGGGGTTTACTACAGTAGACCCCAGTATTCGTTGGGGTTAGGGCCCACAACCACCCGCAAATAGCCGAATCTACGAATATTCTGTACCCCCTCTAAAAACACTTATAAATACACTATTTTAATGGTTCAAACACCAAATATACCTAAATATGTTTTAATAAACAGTATAAAATGTCGTGGCACCAACACCCATAGTCTTCTTTATTACCATTTTCGGGGATGCAGCCAATCAGCGTCGAGGAAGATGAGTGGCGCTCTTGGATTGTCTGCTTTGCAAATGCCAGCCAATAGCATGTCCAGTAGCATTGTGCTTATTTCAGCTTCACAAGCGGCATAAAAAAAAAAATACATATTTTAGATGTGCTCTACAAAGAAAATCCACGAATAGGCAATTTTTCCTACGAATAATTTGGAGTTGTGTTGCACAGAAAAATCAGCTCATCGGTGTACATTTAGTTGGGCATGGTTTTGGCTAAGAAGATGGACTCTAGAATGAATCCACTTAATAGGGGCTGGAGTCTGTTTTGCTCCAAACTTCTTGTGTCTCCTGGTAATGATCTAAATTACGTGCATCGGTGCATATGTCTGATACTAGATGCCTGCCTCCATGCATACATGCATAAAGTGAAGTCCTGTGAAAGATTAATAGAGACCCCAATCAAGGAGACTTTTGAATCCCTCCTCCAGCAGAGCTTTCCTAGCATTGCAAGAGTGGCGTGGTGTCAAGGTGGAACATGGACTGGGCTGCTATCGCTAATCTGCTTGTACAGAGTTGCAGCAGAAAGTTAGAAGAAAGCATCATGAAAATATGGGCTTTCAGATCTCCAAGAGCAGCTGACAGATATGTGTCTCTGACTTGAGCGGATGCAGAGGCAAAAGCATGGGACCAGAAGGAGTTTAGTGGGATCCTAAACCAGGACGTTTGCCTGATCTTATAGCAGTTTTGACAAAATGTCATGAATCTCAGCCACTTGGAGTTTGCCAACACTGTTTACAGTGGTGACAGGGTGATATTCCTAATTTAACCAACTAATCACATGGTGGGGACTGTGTACCTTGAGGTTCTCCTCAACACCACTGTACAATATCTTGAAAGCAGATGTTTAAAAACCATACAAGGCTTGCAAAACTGTGTTTCAGCAAAGCACTGCAGGACGGT
Source organism: Valencia hispanica (assembly GCA_963556495.2). NCBI lineage: Eukaryota > Metazoa > Chordata > Actinopteri > Cyprinodontiformes > Valenciidae > Valencia > Valencia hispanica. Next base: position 32,276,563 of record OY747710.1, read on the forward strand.
GAGATTTACTCTAACTTCCAAAGATGTTGCCTGGCTGTCATGGTTCTAAATGTGTCGTATCACCAATCTATACTGCTGCATGTTGTGATTTTATTCTTCTGCTATTTTAGATGTTTGTACTTTTTGTTTTAATATATTTTTTTAGATTTTCCTCTCACTCATCCTCTAACTACTTTGGTATTGCAGGTCTTCCATTACTACACTCCATTTTTAGACCTGGTTCAGATGGTTGATCTTTCAGAACTGCCTGCCTTTCTGATGTCCAGCACTCAGTTTGAGTTGTATCCTTTGTATTTTACCTGTCTATGTGCATGTATGTGTTTTGATGAATTAAAGGGAAATGTATATATAATTTCCCTATACAGTCATTGTAAAGGTCATCACACCCTTTTTTAAGTTTTACAGATCAGGACGTAATAAATACCATGTCATACTAATGAGACAACTAGGTAAATGCAATTAAAGGCAAACATAATATTTACATAACTATAATGTGCTGTGGCATTATTGGCATCCATATATAAAAAAGTAAAGCTGAATGAAAATGACAATGCTTTTCCAGTATGATACTCTGTTTTTGCTTGGCAGCATCTTCCTAAATTAAAAGGCAGAAATTAAAAAGTCTCTCCAGTCTTCCCAGGAATAAGTCTCCTAGCAAGTTCCACCATTGTCTGTTTAGGAGCCACAAGGTTTCTGCAGACTACAGCCATTGAACTAATCTTAACATCAAGTATATTACAAAGAATCTTCATGTAAAATGTAAAACCTTCTGTCTGACACCTAAAGCAAACCCATTTTTGGATTAGGCAGCAGAGCTGATATCCTACATCTAGCATCAAATATACAACAGAATGACCTAAAAACCAAAGTTTAAAAGTGCAGTAAAGATCCAATTTCAAACCTTTCAGCTAAATTGGCTACATCTTTGTATTAGCAGGAAAGTAGAGTTGTAGGAATTGACATTTCATGTCAAAAGCCTTTCCCCAAAATTAATCAATGTTCTTTATCAGACACTCTATATTTAATTCCTTTCTGGTATGCAGCCTAGTCCCTAAATCGACAGAAATGGAATTGCCTTTAAACCTAATATTGTCTATTCTGAGAATATTCAAATTGACTTGGGCTTTTCACTCTGCCTCTTGATAACCGACTATATGGGTATTTGACTTGACTATGATAGCACATAATTAACCCTTTGAATCACAGCTTATGCACACTAGGTGCGTTTCCACTATCGGAACTTCAGGGTAATTTATCCAGATCTTATACTGACTGGGTAATCTGTCGGCCCGCTTCTCTCAGCCGCCGTGTCTCCAACCACAATTGGCCCTAAGGAATCAGCTAAAGACATCCGCATATCGCTACCGTTTCAGCAGCGAGTAGTTTCACTGATCAGCGCCAAAAAGCACCGAGAGCAGCAGAAAGAACAAGAGATCAACATGAAAGAAGCAGGGATGGTTGCTACGTTTCCGTTTGCTGATGTTATGAACTGCTTCGCCAGCAACTCTTCTCATTTTACAAAGCCGGTTGTTTGGTGACTTCTGCTCATTTCCCTCTGAATTACAACCAATCAGCGCAATGTAACCACAGCTCCCGCTGAGTAACTCGATCGGGCCATTCTGAGTACATACCCCCATAAAGGTACTGCCTTGTTTCCTAAAATGGCCCTGTCAGCCCGGCCCGATGCAGTGGAGACCCGTGCATATTGGGAAAGTTCTGTCAAATTACCCTGAAGTTCTGATAGTGGAAACGCGCCTACTCCTTCTAATGCACAGTGTTGGTCATAAAATGACCCACATTTCTTTCCCTGGTATTTTTTAGCCTGCTCACTACGTCTGGTCAATCTTTTAAAAACTGTTTATGTTATGATTGAGCATCGCTTTCATTGATTTATAGAATATCAAGCTTTTGATGCGACATCTTATTTCCATTTTGCCTTGATGATTTGTATTACTACATTAAGATTACACATGTGTCAACATGATCCATTTAAGCTGCAGTGTATCTATAGTGTAGCTACTGTCAAATGGTCCAATGTGACCAAATGGCACGATTTACTTTAGCAGCTACAGTTGGTGATATCCATATTAAATGTCTATAGTTAAAATAAATCACACTTAAATCTGATTATATTTTGCCCTGTTCCTTAACAACAAACAAAAAAGAGGCCTGTCTGGGAAGTCAGTGAAAGCTAAGCTTCTCTTGGACCAGCTGAGAGCTCTTCGTGGAAAGGTACTTCTCACTGTCTGTACAGTATAATTACATCCAACCTTGTAAATAAATTAAATCCATTCAAACTTTTCATAAAAAGCAGGATTAAATCGAGGAGATACATTTTTCCATGCTATTCCAAGGACTAAGATTCTGGGCAATCTCATGTTTATTTGATCTGCCTTCTAGGTTGGAGCGTTGTTCTGCATGTCCTGTAAAATTACTCCCATCGCCCAGCCTTCAGCCACCCAACTAAGCTCCCAGCGCTGGAAAGAGTGTTTATCCCGCACACCGAAGTCCTTTCTTGGTATGACTTTGTATTTTTAAGCTGTGAAATAAATGGCTCGCAGCACCTAAGATGTGCCTTGTCATCTTCTGAAAGCAACATCAGCCACACTGCTCTATTAAGGTAGTTTGCTAGGAATGATGCCTCGAAGGGGGATATACTAAATTTTTGTGGGAAATAAATGAAAAATGCTGAGCATATCTAAAAACAGAATAAGGCATAAAATAAATTATTACCTTCACCTTGAATACATTTAAATTAGTACAGCAAATTGAACAACAAGGATTAAGCATTTTGTGTATTTTGATGTTCAAATAAATGGATTAATTATGATAAATACAAAAACTGAAATTACTTATTCAATAATTCAAAATGAGCAGCTCCTCCAGATTACTGTAAAACAAACCAACAAAAAAACACTGAAACATTTTATTTTTCTATAATCTGACTCTGTGTCATCTTGTCCTGTAGTGCCTGATGTTGAGGTGAAAGGTGAGAGTGCTGTATACTTCCTGTTGGTCCAGGGAACAGATGATGTCTGCTCTGGTACCTGCAGGGTCAGGATGATGCATTCACACAGTCAACTCAATGGAGCTGCTGCTATGGCAACCATCTCCAGCTTGCTATGGGAGAAGCCTCTTTCATCAGGTATTTTGTATGACAACGCTGCCGTTGCTTTTTGTGTCAAGAAAGTGTACTGAAATGTTGACCTTTTATATGTTTTTATTTCGTTCTCTGTGCCTCTCTTCAGACAGTCCACAGGGAGCAAACTGTGTCCCGTTGGGTTAGATTGGCTGTACAGACAGGTCTAATAACATCTTTGGTAACTGTACCTTTTTTGTTTCAGACAGGTTGTAAACCATTTGAATTCCTTAGTTGAGCAAAAAAAGGGTTAGCTTGCTGGCTAGGGCGTTGAATAGAATGAGTTAATTGTCCCCATTCATATATTTCATTTTAATCTCTGATCCAACGAAGACCTTCACCATGTGTTTCTCATTCATCCATCAACATCCAGCACTTTGTATTGTAGCCTCTAAATGTAGCTCATTTTGTTAGGTTGAGATGCACCTATCCGATATCCTGTGGCTGATTTTGGATCAACAGTTTTGTAAATGTATGAGCTGCAAGTGTAGGTTTCTAATTCTGATTTCTCTTTGATGACTATAAATAACAACAATTTCCTTTTATTTTTTGCTTTATGGATTAAAAACCCTATCTGTCTTAACTATTAGAGGTTTATTGCAAAATTATATAAATAATTCCACAAAAAAAGCCCAAAGGAACAAAAAAAACATTGAGAGCAGGAAGGAGCAGTGTTTTTTTGTGTGTTTTTTCTATCATGCATCTAGCATGAAATATCTTGCAAACGAGCTTTAAACTGATGTAATGATTCCTCTTTTTCTGTTTTTTTTAATTATTTTTTATTCAAATTTTTATTTGGTTATGCAATGGAGAAGTCACTTTTACTTACAGTCACATGTTACAGTTATTCACATTGTCACATAGAAATGTTCCCTTTCAAAAATATTTAGCTCCGTGTGGTCTCCAAGGCTTTCATTTTTTACTTCCTTTTTTCCCTTCTTTTTTTTTTTTAATTAACAAAACCAATAAGAACAAAAACAAACGAAAAAAAAACGAAAACAAGAGTAGCGGTAGAACAGTGGGTGTCAGTGTATTGTTTGTTTTTCAGTGTTCAAAAAGTCCATCCATGGTTTCCAGCGTTCCTCAAAGATTTCACGTTCTTGTCTCACTGCAAATGTAAGTTTTTCCATCAGGGCAATTTCCTTAACAAGATCTGTCCATTCTTCTAGTGTGGGTAGTTTGTCTGTCATCCATTTCCTTGTAATCACTTTCCTGCTAGCAACCAGCATAATGTTCCACAAATAGAATTTATTAAAACTATTTATACAATTGGGCCTCTTACCTAGGAACATGGTCTCAAAATTTAAAGGAATTTTTATTCTTAGTACTTTGTCAATACCATTCTTAATTTTTACCCAAAATCGAGACAGTTTGGGAAAACTCCAAAAAAAATGGTGGTGGTGAGCTTTTTTTGTTCCACATAACCTCCAACATGATTTATCTGCATTTGAACCTCTTTGTGCTGGTGTTTTAAAAAACTAATCACACTTTTCCATGCAAATTCCCTCCAGCTGAGTGAAAATGTACTTTTCCATGAATTTTCTTGTATTTTATTCCTTTCGTCCATATCCAATTTAAAGTTACCCTCTTTTTCCCACTTATCTTTAATATATATTGTGTTATCACCCTTAATGTTTTGCAATTCCGTATACAATTTTGAAATAAATTTATCATTTGGAAGTGATTTATAAGCTTTGAGAAAAATGGCTATCATTCCACCAAGTGGTCTGTCAGCATCTGTTTTGTTCAACTTGTCTAGGTAATGACGACTTTGTAAAAATCTATAGAAATCTTTGTTATCCAATTGGTAAGTCTGTTTAATATCTTGGAAATTCCTCATGCAGCCTTTATGATATAGGTCATCAAATTTCACCAGTCCTTTTGCAATCCATGTCTTTAATTTTTTGTTGTAATTTCTCGATGGAATGAAATCTTTATCATATGCTATCCACCTGATCCCTAGGCAGGGTTCATTGCCCAGGTACTGAGAGCCGCCCGCCTCTGTCCATGGATTGAGTGTATCGATTTTTTTTGATCAGGTCTACATTTCCTATCAAAGCCTGTGTGGGAATATTATCGTTTTGACCTTCTATTTCTTTCCATTTACCTACATAAGATGGATTGCAAAGGTCTATTAGCGGGTTTATTTGGGCTGCTCTATAGTAGTTTTTTATGTTTGGGAGTGAGAGACCTTTATTTTTGGCCAGTTGCAAGTTTTTATATTTAATTAGAGGTTTCTTCTCTTGCCAAATGAATCTCGAAAAAAGTTGATCAATTTCTTGAAACATTGAGTTGGATGGTTCAGCTGGTATTGTTTGGAATAAATACAATATTTTAGGCAATACAATCATCTTTATTCCATTTACCCTTTGCATAAGTCCTAAGAAGGGGACCAAATTCCATCTGTCTAAATCACTTTTAATTTTAGTCATCATTGGGTCATAATTGGCTGAAATTAGTTTTTTTGTATCTTTTGGGATGTCGATCCCTAAGTATGAAATTTATTTCATTCCCCAGTTTATTTTGAAGTGTTTGTTGACAGACTTGTCAGGTGCGTAATTGAAGGTCAAAACCGGAGATTTATGTGAATTTAATCTATAGCCAGAGACTTTTCCAAATTCTGTTAAGGTTTTGTGAAGTTCAAGGAGGGAGTCACGGGGCTTTGTCAGGTAGACTAAGACCTCATCAGCAAAGAGGGCTATCTTCTGTTCCACATTATTTATCTGCATACCATGTATTCCGGAGTTCTGTCTGACCAGTTGAGCCAAAGGCTCGATAAATAAACTGAAGAGGAGTGGTGAAAGACTACAGCCTTGTCATAAAGTCTTTGTATAGTTCTTATGAATATGTCAGAGAAGTTGAAACGTGAGAGTACTTTATATAAGAATGCCCAGTCCACGGTGTCGAATGCCTTTTGGGCATCTAGACCCAATATAACTGCTTGGTATTTGTTTTTTTGGATATGGTTGATCACATGGAGTGTTCGCCTAATATTATCTCTGGTTTTCCTTTTTTTGATAAAACCGGTTTGGTCCAAATTCATTATGTCTGGAAGGACGAGCTCAAGTCTTTTAGCAAGTATAGAAGTAAAAATGTTATAGTCTTGATTTAAAAAAACTAATTGGGCGATAGTTTGAGCAGTTTAACTTGTCCTTCCCCTCTTTAGGTATTACTGTAATTATTGTATCTCTCCATGAGGGTGGGATCTGACCTCCCTTTAAAACCCAATTGAACGTTTTCAAGAGCAGAGGAGAAAGTTCTTCTTGGTATATTTTATACCACTCACCACTGTACCCATCAGACCCTGGAGATTTGTTTGGTTTTAACCTTTTAATTGCTTTTGCCAGTTCCTGAGATGATATTTTTGCGGTTAAGGCTTCGTTTCGCCCGTTTGAGACATTCTGTTCTTTTAAGGCGTATAACTCTTGATAATATTTTGCAAAACATTTTCTTATTTTTTCTTCTTTGTAAGTGATTTTGTTAGAGCCCGTCTCCCTGATTTTATATACAATCCTTTCCGCTTGTTGTTTTCGCAGTCTATATGCCAAAAGTTTTGTTGATTTGCTTCCTGCTTCATAAAAATTCTGCTTTAAAAACATTATTTTTTTCTGAATTGTGACTTGGTTTATTTCTTCTTTAGTTTCTTTGATTTTCTGTAAAAAGACCCCTATGATGAACAAGACAGATGGCCTCAGTGTTCCCTCGCCCGGACGCGGGTCACAGGGGCCCCCCTCTGGAGCCAGGCCTGGAGGTGGGGCACGTTGGCGAGCTCCTGGTGGCCGGGCCTTTACCCATGGGGCCCGGTCGGGCTTAGCCCAAAGAGGTAACATGGGCCCCCCTTCCCATGAGCTCACCACCTGTGGGAGGGGCCATAGGGGTCGGGTGCTGTGCAGGATGGGCGCCGGCCAAAGGCGGGGACCTTGGCGATCCGATCCTCGGCTGCAGAAGCTGGCTCTCGGGACGTGGAACGTCACCTCTCTGGTGGCGAAGGAGCCTGAGCTGGTGTGCGAGGTTGAGAGGTTCCGACTGGACATCGTCGGACTCACCTCGGCGCACGGCTCTGGCTCTGGAACCCGTCTCCTCGAGAGGGGTTGGACTCTCTTCCACTCTGGAGTTGCCCCTGCTGAGAGGCGCCGAGCTGGGGTGGGCATACTTGTTGCCCCCCATCTCGGCGCCTGTACGTTGGGGTTTACCCCGGTGAACGAGAGGGTAGCCTCCCTCCGCCTTTGGGTGGGGTGACGGGTCCTGACTGTTGTTTGTGCTTACACGCCAAACAGCAGATTAGATTACCAACCCTTCTTGGAGTCTTTGGAGGGGGTGCTGGAGAGTGCTCCTCCTGGGGACTCCCTTGTTCTGCTGGGGGACTTCAACGCTCACGTGGGCAATGACAGTGAGACCTGGAGGGGTGTGGTTGGGCGGAATGGCCCCCCCGATCTGAACCCAAGTGGTGTCTTGTTATAGGACTTCTGTGCTCGTCATGGATTGTCCATAACAAACACCATGTTCAAGCATAAAGGTGTCCATATGTGCACTTGGCACCAGGACACTTTAGGCCGCAGCTCAATGATCGACTTGGTTGTCGTCTCATCTGATCTGCGGCCGCATGTTTTGGACACTCGGGTGAAGAGAGGGGCTGAGCTGTCCACTGACCACTACCTGGTGGTGAGTCGGCTCCGATGGTGGGGGAGGACGCCGGACAGACCTGGAAGGCCCAAACGTGTTGTGAAGGTCTGCTGGGAACGTCTGGCAGAGTCTCCTGTCAGAAGGAGCTTTAACTCACACCTCCGGCAGAACTTTGAACACGTCCCGGGGGAGGCGGGGGGACATTGAGTCCGAGTGGACCATGTTCCGCGCCTCCATTGCCGAGGCGGCTGACCGAAGCTGTGGCCGCAAGGTGGTCGGTGCAACCCCCGAACCCACTGGTGGAGACCGGCGGTAAGGGATGCTGTCAGGCAGAAGAAGGAGTCCTACCGGGTCTTTTTGGCTTGTGGGACCCCTGAAGCAGCTGATAGGTACCGACAGGCCAAGCGGGATGCAGCTCGGATGGTTGCTGAGGCAAAAACTCGGGCGTGGGAGGAGTTTGGAGAGGCCATGGAAAACGACTTCCGTACGGCTTAGAAACGATTCTGGTCCACCATCCGGCGTCTCGGGGGGGGAAAGCGGTCTGCCACCAACACTGTTTACAGTGGGGATGGTGTGCTGCTGACCTCGACGCGGGACGTTTTGGGTCGGTGGATGGAATACTTCGAAGACCTCCTCAATCCCACCAGCACGCCTTCCAATCTGGAAGCAGGGTTTGGGGACTTGGGGTCGGTCTCTCCAATCTCTGGTGCTGAGGTCACCGAGGCCGTTAAAAAGCTCCTCGGTGGCAGGGCTCCGGGGGTGGATGAGATTCGGCCGGAGTTCCTCAAGGCTCTGGATGTTGTGGGGCTGTGTTGGTTAACGCGGCTTTGCAATATTGCGTGGACATCGGGGGCAGTTCCCTTGGATTGGCAGACCGGGGTGGTGGTCCCCCTGTTTAAAAAAGGGGACCACAGGGTGTGTTCCAACTACAGGGGGATCACACTTCTGAGCCTCCCATGTAATGTCTATTCAGGGGTTCTGGAGAGGGGGGTCCGACGGATAGTCGAACCTCAGATCCAGGAGGAACAATGCGGTTTTCGTCCTGGCCGTGGAACACTGGACCAGCTCTACACCCTCAGCAGGGTCCTGGAGGGTGTCTGGGAGTTCGCCCAACCGGTCTACATGTGTTTTGTGGGCTTGGAGATGGCGTTCGACCGTGTCCCTCGGGGGGCCCTGTGGGGGGTGCTCCGGGAGTATGGGGTACCGGGCCCCTTGATACGGGCTGTTAGGTCCCTGTACGACCGGTGCCAGAGTTTGGTTCGCATTGCCGGCAGTAAGTCGGGCTTGTTTCCGGTGAGAGTTGGGCTCCGCCAAGTTTGCACTTTGTCACCAATCCTGTTCCTAACTTTTATGGACAGGATCTCTAGGCGTAGCCAAGGCGTTGAGGGGATCCGTTTTGGTGGCCTCAGGATCGGGTCTCTGCTTTTTGCAGATGACGTGGTCCTGTTGGCTTCATCGGAACAAGATCTAGAGCTTTCGCTGGAGCGATTCGCAGCCGAGTGTGAAGCGGCTGGGATGAGAATCAGCACCTCCAAATCCGAGGCCATGGTCTTGAGCCGGAAAAGGGTGGGGTGCCTTCTCCGGGTCGGGGATGGGGTCCTTCCCCAAGTGGAGGAGTTTAAGTATCTGGGGGTCTTGTTCACGAATGAGGGAAACATGGAGTGGGAGATCGATAGACGGATTGGTGGGGCATCTGCAGTTATGCGGGCGCTTTACCAGTTTGTCGTGGTGAAGAGAGAGCTGAGCCGAAAGGCGAAGCTCTCGATTTACCGGTCGATCTACGTTCCTACCCTCATCTATGATCACGAACTCTGGGTGGTGACCGAAAGAACGAGATCACGGATACAAGCGGCTGAAATAAGTTTCCTCCGCAGAGTGTCTGGGCTCTCCCTTAGAGATAGGGTGAGAAGCTCAGTCATCCGGAGGGGGCTCAGAGTAGAGCCGCTGCTTCTCCACATCGAGAGGAGTCAGTTGAGGTGGCTCGGGCATCTGGTCAGGATGCCTCCTGGACGCCTCCCTGGTGAGGTGTTTCAGGCACGTCTCACCGGGAGGAGGCCCAGGGAAAGGCCCAGGACACGCTGGGGGGACTATGTTTCTCGGCTGGCCAGGTAGCGCCTTGGGGTTCCTCCCGAGGAGCTGGAACAAGTGGCTGGGGAGAGGGAAGTCTGGGTCTCTTTGCTTAGGCTGCTGCCCCCGCGACCCGACCCCGGATAAGCGGAAGAAAATGGATGGATGGATGGATTTTCTGTCAAGTTTCTTCCTTTACATTGTTCTTGTGTTCCTTTTCCAGTTCGATCAATTTACTCTCCAGATTCTTAAGTTTTTCTTGTCTAGTTCTTTTTAGAAGAGTTGCTTTGGCTATTAATTTGCCTCTTACAACTGCTTTGCAGGCGTCCCAAAGTATATTAGGTGAGACAGCTTCATTATCATTATCTTCTATGTATCTTTTGATATCTAATTTGACTTCTACTTTAATTTTCCCCTTTAGTATACTGGAATTGAGTCTCCATGTAAAAGGCATTCTAACTTTATCAGCATAAATTTTTATATTAACTGGGCTATGATCTGATAAATCCATTGTTCCAAACTGACATTCTTTCACCCGGCCAATATCTTTGTTAAACATGAAAAAATTGTCGAGTCTTGAGTAAGAATGGTGAGTTGCTGAGTAAAATGTATAATCTCTTTTATGGGGGTTCAATTCTCTCCACACCTCACCTAATCCCACATCTTTCAAAAGTTTTCTTATTTTCTTGCCTATGTTATTATGCAAAAGTTGTTTTGAAGAGTCCTCTGGATTTAGTCTAACATTAAAATCTCCTCCACATATTATTGTACCCTCTGCTTTAGTTATCATATCGAATACATGCTTATAGAATGCCCAATGTGAACATGGAAGCGCAGACACGTTACCAAAAGTCACATCCAGCACGTTAAGTCTTCCCATAACCATGTTATATCTACCTTCTTTGTCTATGCATTCAGAAGTTTTTTCGAAAACAACCTTGTTGGATATTATTGTTGCCACACCTCTTTTGCGCCCTGATTTATATGAAGCAGAGAATACTTGACCAATACCTTGTCTTTTCAACTTGCTATGTTCTTTTTCTGACGTGAGTTTCTTGGAGGAAAATAATATCTATTTTGTATTTTTTCATCTTTCCCAATATTTTTGATCTTTTTATTGGGTTTAGTACTCCTTTTACATTATATGTTCCAATACGTATTAGAGCTGGATAAGCCATTTTTTGTTTTTTGGATAAGTTGTGAGTTCTACTGCTACATGACACCCGTTGCTACTTGAACAGAACATAACAATTAACATTTTAAAGAATTCAACTTTGTAAGTATCAATAACACACGACCATCTGACTTCCTTTCTTGAGGTCTTTTTGATGACCTCGGAGATGTCAACGTAGGTGGTGAGCAATTTTGAGGGGAAGTCAGCACAACCAAGCCGTTGTGTTGAGCCCTCTGGTGGCGTTACCTGGTTTTTGCGGTTAATATTCAATGTATTGTCCCCTTGGTCTCCGTCTGCTCATGAAAAAAAGTAAAAAATGTCTTCCGCTCCTTTCTCCTGATGTGAGGTGTTCGTATTCCTTTTATTCTCTCCTGAAGGCGTCTAATGTCTTCTTAAATCCCGCGCTGCTCTCTTCGTCCAATGACCTTCTGTTGTCCGCTCCTCCTGCTCTTCGCCATGTAGCGCACCTGAGCTTATCTGCCCACGTAGTCTGGGGTTTGATAATGGTGACTGCAAATCCTCGTTTTTTCATGTCTTCTGTCGCTTCGGCGGCGCTGTTATAGAGGCACGTTTCCCTGTCATAGAATACCTTCATCTTTGAAGGGTAAGGGGTTTGGAATTTGATTTTCTTTTCTCTCAAGATTTTCTTCACTTCAACGTACTCACTGCGTTGTTTCAAAACATCCGGAGCATAGTCGTGGTCCACTATCACTCTACTTCCATTTAATGTGAACCCTTTCATTTGCCAAACCTGTTTTAAGACCTCTTCTTTGGCTCTGAATGACAAAAACTTGGCTATTATGGAGCGAGGCGCTGCATCGGGCGGAGGCTTGGGGCCCAGCGAGCGGTGCGCTCTTTCAACGCGCAAGTCCAATGTTGGTGCAATGTTAAGTTTCTCCTTGAGTAAGTTCCAAATGAAGGTTTCGACTGAAACAGCACCATCTTCAGAGCCCTCCGCAATACCGTGAAAGCGAAGGTTCTCTCGCATGGATCTTCCTTCCAAGTCAGTAATTTGGCTTGAAGTTTCTCCTGTACTTTGATCAGCTCAATGGTAGCCTCCTCTATTCACTGGGTTCTGTCATCTACCTCCGTGACACGGTTTTCCACATCTGTCACTCTTCCAGTTATATTCTTAATTTCTTCCTTTAGTTCTTGAAAGTGGTTTTCGTTGTTACGGCGTGATGCTCTTAACTCTTGGAGAATGGCTTGAAAGCTAGCGTAAGCAGTCTCGTCAGCTAGCCCAGTCTCTGCGTCTGAGAAGCTAGAGTGGCTACCCAAGCTAGCCGAGCCGTCTTCGTTCATTTCTTCGCTTACTAGAAGTCGTTCCCGAACTTTTCTAGCCCCCTTTCTTTTCGATTTGGACATATCTCTCACTTTTCGTTTCTTTACATATCAGTAAGTCTAGTTGTTTTGTCGAGAAAGGAGCAGCATGGAACTTGGGCGCTCACTCGGAAGTCTGTTTCTGTTTTTAAATACTAATCTGGTTGTTTTAAAGTAGCATTATCAGGATCTTTAGGTATTATTCTTGTTTTTTCTTTTTTTATTGCTTTGTTTTAGTAGCGTATTTTGTCGTTCACCTTGTAATGCATGCACTTCTGCACCATTTAAAAATGAGGGTTCTCCCTTCATTGGCTTTCAGAGGATTTAATTAATAAATGAGGTATGTCTTATTTTACCTTTCTAATGTTTGTTTTTCACACACTTCAGCTTGTGAAAAATGTTGTAGTTTCTTTTTCTACAGGATCATTTTAAGTTAACAGCTGTCTAACTTGAAATTGTATGTGGATAAAACTTTAGGTTACTTTCGTAACCCCAGTTCTCTTCATAGGATTTGTTTCGTGTCTGACAATGGGGTACTCCTCAGGTGTGACCTCATTAGAAGCTCCTTTTACATTCCGCCATGATAGGCTGGTGTCATGTCTGTCAGTGCCTCAGAAGGGGCCATGTCCCACCCCCTACCTAGTTGTAGGGCTGGCACTGCACAGCCAGATCATTCAAAATTCACACCCTCTTACTCACTGTGCATGAGCAAGGAGGGTGGCTTGGTGAGACACTCACTCAAGCTACGCAGAGAACCTAAAGTTCTCTTTCATAGCATTTGTTTTGTGTCTCACAATGTGAAAATCCTGACTTCCGGATTGCGATGCAGACCAGACACCCAAAAACAAATTGTGTAGAAGCCACATCACAGACCGCTTTTTGGGTTTACTGATGCCAAGCTGAGGACTGAATGAGCCAGTGGTTGAGCTGTGACATCCAGCTTATAAAACCGAGTAAATATATGGGAAGAAGCCCAAGTTGCTGCGTCGCAGATCTCCTGAATGAATACCTCCCTGAAAAGGGCCCAGGAGGTTGTCATCCCTATAGTTGAATGGGCACGTAGCCCCTCTGGAGGCTGCTGTTCCTTAGATCTATAAGCTAAGGGAATCGCACCCACTATCCAGTGTGAAAGTCGTTGCTTTGACACCGGCTTACCCAGGTGAGCCTTAGCCCAAGAAAACAAACAACTGTTCTTTCAATCTTAGCATCTGGGTTCTTTCCATATAGGTGCGCAGGGCCCGTACTGGACAGAGTCCATGTAAACGCTCCTGCTCCACTGAGGAAAAAGGTGGTAGGCTAAATGATACCAAGTCTACCGCTGAGCATGAGCCCAAAACCTCCGGCATAAAAGGAGGATCGGGAATTAAGGTAACCCTTTCATTCCCTGCGGTGAACTTGATACATGCAAGGTGTTCTGAAAAGGTATCAAGCTCCACCACACGCTAAGCTGAGGGAAGAGCCAGCAGCAGTGCCGTTTTCAGCTTAACAAATCTCAAATCAACCTGGTCCAAAGGTTCAAAAGGTGTGTCCATCAGGGCATCCAAAACCAAGGGAAGTTCCCACAATGGGGCCAGGGGTCTCGAGACAGGAAGCAAGCTCCTTTCATGAACTGGCCTACAAGGGGATGCTGTCCCACAGTTTTTTCCCCCAAAACCAACATGGCAAGCTGAGATTGTTGCTAAATTACATTTAGCTGCTCTCTTAGGTGGAGAAGACTTTAGCTTTATGATCCGGGTTTTGTAGGAAAGTCTGAATTGTAGCTACAGAGCACTGAAAGGGTATTTCCTGTGCTTCTGAACACCTTTTTTCAAATATGGCCCATTTACAGTCATATAGAGACCTCGTGGTGGGGGCCCTTGCACTCTGAAGTGTCTCAATTACATTTTGTGGGAGACAAAGTGTACAGAGTGCAATTGAACCTCTCACAGGCCAGGCCTAGAGTGACAGTCTCTCCCAGTGGAGGTGGAGGATGCCCCCTCCCCCTGCCTGAGACAACAGGTCCTGGCGCAGTGGATGAGCCCATGCCTCCCCGTGGAGAAGCTGTGTTATCTCTGCCAGCCAGTGTTTTGAAGACCAGTGGGGTGCAATAAGAATCATTGACAGTCCCTCGTCTTGCCTCTGTCTGGATTAACACATGATGGCCCCTTAGAAAAGGGAGGAAGTGATTCAGTGTCAGGTGAACAGCCATCAGTTCCTTATAATTTATATGGACTTGTACAATGACTCTCCCAAGTCCCATTCACTGAACTCCCTTTGAATATGCCCCCCTGTGGTCACCACTTTCCTGCTCTTTACAGTTCCCTGAGTCAGGAAGTGTACATTTTTCCAGGGACTAAAATCCACCCTGCAGGCAGTTGAGACCCTTACTCTGTGAGGGGCATGTGGGCTCATTCTCTGGGAGGCCACCCCGGCGTTGAACTCCTATCCTATGGAGTCGACCCAGTGGGACTACCTGCAATCTCAGTTTGGAGTCCAACAATGCAAAGAAATCAAATTAAAATAGAGAAAACCTGCTTTACAACAACAATATGTCCCTTTTCAGCACAACAAACAACCACCAACAACAACCAAGCTTACACGGAGCCTCTTGTCACAACTGTCCAATACTTGACTGTCCCTCATTAAGAGTTTGAACTATAATTTATTCCGCTGATTACTCTAATTACACTGATAAAATCAAATTAAACAAAACACAAATATTTTTTTCTACAATGAGGCCTACCTTATTTAAAGAGAAGCTTACTCCAACAGCTTTTCTTAGATGCGAAAAGATTAATAACCGCCTAACATCAGATAAGGTGGAGGCATAGCCACAATCTTTCATAACTCAATGAACTTTAAAAAGGTATCCCTGGGCACATTTGACTCTTTTAAATTCCTAGCCACCCAGCTAAATGAGCCTAAGAAAGCACTATTTCTAAGTTTATATAAACCCCCAAAACTTAACTCGAACTTTTTTAATGATTTCAGCGACCTTTTTTCCGTAATATGTATCGATTATGACCAGTTAATAATTGTGGGGGACTTCAACATCCATACTGACAACCCCAAGGATAGAATAGCAAAAACATTAATTTACACTCTTCACAACTTCGGCCTGACCCATCACGTCAAACAACCAACACACAATAGAGGACACACGCTGGACTTAATTATCTGCAAAGGTTTTACTTTATCTGACATCTTGGTAATTGACATTGCTCTATCTGACCATTTCTGTGTTTTCTTTGAAAGTACCATCTCTGCTAAAATATCTAGCCACAGTGAGATAACTGTAAAAAAGCGTTTTCTAGGGGACAGTTGGTTGAAACCTTTAAATGTATTTACCCTCCTACCGCACTCCCCTCATCTCCCAACTCCAACTCAGTAAATAAGATGGTAGATTATTTCCTCGCGGAAATCTCAGACATCATTGAATCCATTGCTCCAACTAAAGTGAAAGTAGGCTCAGGTACAAAGAAGTGTCTGTGGACAAGCGATCCACTGGTATGTAGTGAAAAAAGGGAGTGTCGACAAGCCAAGAGAAAATGGCAGAAAACTCGACTCCAGGTTCACTGTGAGATCTACAAAGACTGAACAGAACAGAAATCAGTTAACTTTAAAAGATGCTAGAGAACCTTTCTTCTCTGGAATTATTCACAGAAACATTAATCATTCACGGACTCTGTTTGCAACAGTGGAAAGACTAACTAATCCTCCAGTGACAGTAGCCCCTGAACTAAATTCTACCAGAGCCTGCAATGACTTTGCGAACTTTTTCACTGAAAGGATTCTAACAATTAGACTGTACCGCAGCACCGAACCGACTACCAATGTTATACCCAATTAACACCAATGTAGAAAAAATGTCAGGTCCAGTCGCAACAGGACCTCGAAAAACTCATCCATCCGTTTATCTTTAGTTTGATTGATTACTGCAACAGCATTCTCACAGGTCTGCCTAAAGGGTCAATTAAACAGCTGCAGCTGATCCAGAACGCTGCTGCTCGTGTCCTCACTAGAACCAGGAAAGTAGAGGACATCACCCCAGTTCTAAAGTCCTTATACTTCCTCCCTGTAGCTCAGAGAATAGACTTCAAAATACTTTTACTAGTTTATAAATCATTGAATGGCTTAGCACCAAAGTACGTTGAAAATCTACTGTTACTATACCAAACCCACCAGACCACTCAGATCCTCTAATTCCAGTCTACTCAACATCCCTAGAATCAGAACCAAACATAGAGAAGCAGCTTTCAGTTTCTATGCTACTCTAATCTGGAACAAACTTCCAGAAAACTGCAAAGCTGCTGAAACTGAGTTATTTTAAATCACAACTAAATACGTATCTGTTTAGAGCTGCCTTTGAGTAATGCTTTAATGTATCATATGTTTTGTGTATGCTTCTTGTCTTATTGCCGTTTTTACTTTATATGCTTTATCTGTGTTTTACTGCTATTTTTATTTTACCCCTTAATCATGTAAAGCAGCTTGAATAGCCTTGTTGTTGAAAGTGTGCTATACAAATAAAATTGCCTTGACTTGTTGAAGTCAGGTGATTGACAGATGCCAGTCTCGTCCGCCACCATACTATCTATTCTGTCTACTAGCTACACTCACGATAGGGTCAATAACTGTTCAATAACTGTATGTAACTGTAACATGACGTGTTTGTATGTCCATCATAATTGGCCTTGGCCTGTCTGTGGCCTGGTTGGGCACCAGCGGTGTACATTTCACAAAACGTGATACAATATTTAGGCCAGAGCAGCTAAGCACTACGAAGGCCTATTGTATCTGTACTGTTTCTTATTTTTCTTCCGTCAAATGAATTAGCTTTTTGGAGGCCTAAACATATACAAAAACTCAAGATTATTTGCATGTGCATCAGGTGTGTGTGAAATTTACGTATTTTAAAGGAATTTTAAAGGGGCGTGTCAAAATTGGCTTAACAGCGCCCCCTATAGATGACCTATTCCCCATAGTTTAACATAGAGGTATGGCCTTTGATACACTCCAAGATGAATAAAAAATATATCATATGACATATATAATATGACATATAAATATGTCACGAACATATGAAGATATTAATGCAAATTTCCGGTGGGCGTGGTCTAACGTCTCCAGAGCTCCCCCTAGAATCACTAAAACAGCCAGCCCCCAGCCAAATTTTATCTGAGGATTATTTCGTTTGGCACACCAATGTAGTGTCTCAGGACCTACAATAAAGTCTCTTGGAGCCATGGTCCAAACCCCACAGGAAGTCAGCCAGTTTGAATCCAACCCAACATTTTGTCCCATTTGTACAAGTCGTATTTGATCGAACTCCTCCTAGAGCTATTGACTTGCAGACTTCAAAACGATCAAGGACAGACCTAAGACATTGGGGATCAAAAGTTATCAAAATAATTTTGTTGCATTAAAACATGTGGGCATGATTAAGCCTCAAATTAAGGCTTCTCTCCATATAAGTACAAGGTGTATTAATTTCAAGATACAAGGTCACAGCTGTTGCTGTATTTGCTCATGTCACTTAAGCCCCGCCCCCTCAGATGCAGCCATGGCCTTGCTTTGCTGCAAGGGCAGTTTGAGGCTGCTTGCAGCTTTAATTTTAATTTGTGTTTATAAGATGGCTATTTTTATTTTTCCTAACATGGGAGGGCTTACTAGCCTACTTATACAAGCCGTCCTTGAAGATAATTACTGAGTGAGCATTTAAAGCTGGTCTTCGCATTTTATTTAATAAAATTAGCACGATTAAGACGGTCTGCATTACTAAGTGTGTAGAGTAAGTCCTTAACTTAACTGAGATTACCAAAAGGCTACCAACACTTGATAGTTCAGTAAGTCTCTTTACAGACATGATTAAATTCAAACAGAACAGCTGTAATATATGCTGAAGTTTCACTTCCTGTTTAAAGGCACTATCTACCATGCATCTGTGTAAAGTACACTTTTCCTTCTAAAAGCTTCTTACAGCATTTGCTGTTGCTTTAACTTCATTTTGCAGTAATGATTTGATATTAAAAACAGCTCCTTATCCCTCAGTAACAACTCCCACTCTAAAACATGTTGCTGACAGAGCAGCCTGGTAATGTTTGGTAGGGGGGCATTCACTTATCGAAAATAAGGTGGGAATTTTAGCTTCCGTTAACCACCCGATTCCATGGTGCATCTCAGCTAAGCACAAAAAAAATATTCATACCCCAGATAAATTTGGTTTTAATCTTTTGAAAGCATGCATCTGATTAGAAGAAATTGCTTTTTGCTCCGAGTCTGCGGAGGGAGCCAAAGATTAGGGTGATGGCAAGAAGACATTCCAACCTCAAAGACTTGGTTCTCATCACCGAGGATAAATTGTCAAATACCAGCGGAAGCATGCAAAAAGCTGGTCCGCAATTATAAGAAGCGTTTGATTGCTGTAATGTCAGTGAAGATTTTTCCACTAATTACTGAGAAGGGTATACATAAAATACCTTTTTTATTAGAAAAATAAATAAGTAAATAAAATCTGAAATAATTATTTTCTTCAAAATTTATGCTGCTTTTTTTTTTTGCCTGTTTCTCAAAAATCTGGGCTTGACTATCAGGATATTGGGGGTTATAGGAGGATTGACCTTCTCATCTTCTGATTGTAAAAACAACCATTTACTTAAGAGTTGCACTGTGCTCACGTTTAAAATACATTTTATCAGTGTTTGTAGCTTTATGAATATACTGTAGTTATTTGTTTAATGCGTTATTGTATACAGAAGCTCCTCCAGTGCCATACCCCTAACCTTTTATTAAAATGGAAGAGCCATGGCTTCAGAAGCTGACGACTGTCGCTGCTCATCCTGTTTGCCTTTATTGCAGCAAACTGAACTGTAATGCTGTTGGCCATCTGGACCCCACAGATTTGCTTTATTAAACCCACTTGTCCCCATTTTTCTGACTCCTTCCTCCTCTGGTCTCTCAGAGCACAGGTTAGTTGTGTCTGCTGTTATTATTTTTGTCATTTTGACAGTATAATAGGAAAGTGGTGTTAAATAATAACTTTTCAAGGAGAGTTTGTGAGAGTAAGAAGTAGAAGAGTGACGCTTATGAGAAATGGAGTGACTGTGCAGATGGATGGTCTGAGTTTGTTGTCGTTATAGGTAACTAAAAGAGTGGATATGTGAGAAAGTCCTTTTGCTGAAAGTTTCTCTACTTTCTCTTTGGCTTCTTATGAGATTTCAGCCCTGCTGTGAGGTTTTCTCTAGTGACTTGGTGCTGTTTGCTAACATATTATGCAACCTTGAAGAAGCAGTCTTTTGTAGCTTAGAAGCTTTAAGATGCAGAGTGAGGCTACAAATGGTGGATTTTGTTGCTTGGAAAATCGGAATCTTAAGTCACCTCTGTTTACCGCTCCATTTCTGCATTGATTTATGTCCGCCGATCTCCCATCTACTGACAAGTTTTGTAAAGCTCGACCTGCCTTTTGGCTGACTTCGATTTCTGTTTAAGAACTGTAATAAGCATGGTTCAAAATATTTTTTTCTATCCAACTTCCAACAATGGATGTACAGTGGGGCAAAAAAGTATTTTGCAGCCACCAATTGTTCAAGTTGTCCCACTTAAAAAGATTAGAGGTCTGTAATCTTCAGCATAGGTACACTTCAACTGTGAGAGACAATGTAAAGAAAAAAAATCCAGGAAATCACATTGTATGATTGTATGAAGAATGTATTTGTACAGTGGTGCACAAAATAAGTATTCGGTAAATAACAAAAGTTCATCTCAATACTTTGTAATGTCACCTTGGTAGGTAATAAGAGAGGTCAAACGTTTCTCTAGAGCTGTGATGTTTTGGGGTTGTCGTTGGGAACAACGGACTTTCAACTCCCTCCAAAGATTCTCTATTGGATTGAGGTCTTGAGATTTTGATCCATGACGATGTAGTGTGTTACTAATGGTAACCTTTGTTACTGGGGTCCCAGCTCTCTTCAGGTTATTGACCGGTTCCCTTCATGTAGTAATGGGCTGTTTTCTTACCGTTCTCAAGATCATGTGTACCCCACGAGGTGAGATCTTGCATGGAACCCCAGGTTGAGGGAGACTGTCAATGATCTTGTATTTATTCCATTTTCTAATAATTGCTCCAACAGTTGATCTCTTCTCACCAAGCTGCTTGCCTATTGTAGATTGGCTCATCCCAGTGTTGTGCAGGTGTACAATCTTGTCCCTGCTGTCCTTGGACATCTCTCTGGTCTTGGCCATGGTGGAGGTTGGAGTCTGACTGTTTGAAGGTCTGGACAGGTGTCTTTTATACAGATAACGAGTTCAAGCAGGTACCATTAATACAGGTAACGAGTGGAGGATAGAAGAACTTCTTAATGGAGTAACAGGTCTTTGACGGCCAGAGTTCTTGCTTGTTTGTAGGTGCTAAATACATGTTTTTACAACATTATACAAATAAATTCTTTAAAAATCATAGTGTGATTTTCTAGATTTTTTTACGTTCTGCCTCTCACAGTTGAAGTGTAACTATGATGAAAATTACAGACCTCATCTTTTTAAGTGGAATAACTTGCACAATCGGTGGCTGCCAAATACTTTTTTGTCCCACTATAAGAGCAGCGTCTGCAAAACAGGGTTTTACTGATTTAAAACAAAGTATTTATTACTTATTTAACCATTTAAGCAGCATCTAGTATACTGTATTAGCATAACTAAGCAACAATCTTCATTTGTATTTTCCTGAGAATGTACACTCTCAACTTCTCAATTTCCAAAAGGCAGCCTGTATTTCCATTGCAGAATCGGGTATAAGACCTAAAAGAATCAAACAGAGCAAATTTGTTGTAATAGCTTCAGCCTCTCTGGTATCTGCTAAAGTCTGATAATTTGTTTCTTTGCTCATTTGGCAAAACATCCCCAAACAGGGTACAAATCAACACACTTTGGAAGACAACCGGTGGGGCACGGACACGCTCCTGGGGGGGCGCCTGTAGGCTAAAGGATGGGAGGAAAAAAACTGAAAAGGAAAATTTGCAATTTTTTTTATTTATTATTAAACTACTGTCATAAATAGTTCTAGTTTTGTATATAAATAACTCCTGAATAGAAATTAAAATGTGTTTGGACTGATTTAAAGAAAAGAAGTTTTGAACAAATTTGATTTGTCGATCGTGAGGCAAATGCAGGTGATAAGCGGTTTCAGCGAGTCACACTGAAGTTCGCTGGCTCTCCAGGGGGCGGGTGTTACAGCGGTTGTATGAGCTAGAGGAGGTGAAGTGGTTTTTGACAGAAATCAGATCTGGTGAAGCATCTGGATGACACAATATGTGGCTTGCGTCTCTGTCCTATTTGATCTATATTTGGCCGCTTGAATGGCCTTAAACTGTCTTTGCAAGGCCGCGAAACTCATATTTTGCTCATTGCAGACAAAG
The DNA here is from genome assembly GCA_963556495.2 of Valencia hispanica. Taxonomy (NCBI): domain Eukaryota; kingdom Metazoa; phylum Chordata; class Actinopteri; order Cyprinodontiformes; family Valenciidae; genus Valencia; species Valencia hispanica. Next base: position 32,298,278 of record OY747710.1, read on the forward strand.
TGCACGCCTTCACTCAAACTAGACCTCTGGCATGGCCACATTAGTGGAGGGAACTGCAACATGTTCCCCAGCCTTGTAGACTTTATCACCTGATGCAGGCACGTCACACGATTTCTCCTCTGTATTTCAATCAGCGTCTGAGCAACCTGTCAGCAATGAGAAAACAATTTGCGATATACTTTAAAGAGGATTATTGCGCTTTTGCGTGGGTTCGAGATCCGTTTGTGTGCACAGCAAACGAGCTGTCAATTTAGGGTGACCAACCGAGATCTTTTCCCCGGACATGTCCACTTTTCATGTGCTGTCTGGGGCATCCGGGAGGATTTATAGACTGATGAAAATGTCTGGGTCTTTATTGTTTTTTCATAGGACCATGCTTAAACTGACTGGTGTGATGCATGCAGTATGACAGCCTTTCTCTCATGTAACGTCCTCCTTAGCTGGTTCTGATCCGTTTATTGACGACATAGACAGCATGCTGTGCGCCAAGCTGCGCCGCACCGCATGCATTGCGCACCGCATGCATTGCGCACCGCATGCATTGCGCAGCGCAGCGCGGCTCTGCGCCTGAGTTGCACCGCACCGCGTTATCCTTCATTGCGCAACGCAACTGCGCAGCGTTGGGCCGCGCAGCGCCGAGTTACTGCTGTTTACAAGAAGTCAAAGCACAGGCTTCATGCACGAACCACAAATGATATACCGTCCAGTCGCAACAAATCGGTGGCGGAGTGCACCATTCACATAGTGTGCGACAAAAGTGGCAAAGATCACATGAAGACAAAAACTATAAAAAGGCTGAGCAAAGTGAGAGTTGATATATTTAAACTGACTGTGGAGAATGATGAAGATGCAAACTAAACAGAGTAAGCACTTTATTATTGTGTTTTTTAGTTTGCAGCTGTTTACTTTTAGTACAGTGAAAAGAAAATATTTGTTTTCTCAGAAGATTATTTAAGATTTTTCTTCAGCTTTTGTCCAGTGCAATTTAATAAGTAAACTAATATTGTTGCTGGTAACTTTTTTTAATTCAGAAGAGTAACTATTTCTATTATAATTTATTTCCAGAGATTATAAAATCATTTTTCTATTTGTGAAAGCCTTTTTGAAGTTTGTTATTTAACTAAACTTTTCTAACCACATTGAGAATGCACACTTTAAATATGTTAAAATCAAAAGTCTTGTCCAAGTCCTGAAAGTGTTTCAGTACTGTGCCAGGTGTCCTCTTTTTTGGAAATCAAAATACCCTATGTCACCCTATGTCAACTGATATGCAGGACCAGCTTATTGAGCTGAAGAGTGACAGTAGACTGAAGGAACTCTTTGGCTCCTCCCCTCTTTCGTCATTTTGGGCAGCATTGATGCAGGAATATCCTCAACTCTGTGAAGTCGCCTTGAAGATTCTCCTTCCTTTCACGTTGACATGTTTGTGTGAGGCAGGATTCTCATAAATGACTGCACTCAAAACAAAATACCGCAATCGTGCACAAATGGAGGATGATTTGAGGCCATGTTTATCAAACATTGAGCCAAGTATTGAGGATCTTTGCAAGGCAAAGCAGGCTCAGGTCTCACATCAATATCACCTACCTGCAAGCTTCTGTAAATAATGCAGATGATGCCTACTATTAGGCCTAGTAATAATAACAATAATGAAGGATAAATTAATAGCAGAGGTCTGGTGCCAATTCCCAATTATAGCAATAGCCTAGTAATGATAATAGGCCTACTGATGATGATGATGATTATAATAATAATAACAACAACAAAGCATGTAACCTCATATTGTTATATAGCAATAGCCTAGTAATGATAATAGGCCTACTGGTGATAATAACAACAAAGCATGTAACCTCATATTGTTATATAGCAATAGCTTAGTAATGATGATAGGCCTACTGATGATGATAATAATGATAATAATAATGTGGGCCTAAAAATAATAGCCTAGGGTGGGCTATCCATCCATCCATCCATCCAAGGTGATGTGGAGGGGGGGAGGGGGAGGGGGGGGGGGGGGGGGGGGGAACCAGCTTTGGGGGGGCCCAGCTTGCAAAATGTTGGGAACCCATGATCTACAGCATCTGCATCTGTGATTATATCCCCTTTTCTTTAATTTCTTGTTTATTTCTCTCTTTGATCAGGAGAAGCCTACGGCAACTTCCTCCATCCTCTGACGTGTCTCCAAGGAGATTCCCTCCTGAAAAGAGAAAGAAAGGTGGCCCAGGTTCAGGCAATTGTTCTCAAAGAATATCTTAGTAAGTGCAACGCCTAAAAAAACTGGAGAAGTATTTTATTGTCCCTAACTATTTTATTGTCCCTAAGGAATGTAGCTCTTACCTAAAAACAGCAACAACCTTATGTAAATCGACATATTAACACAAAACTGCTCAGTATTGGGAATGCCAAATCTGATACATTCAGAGTTCTTTTAATTTTTCATTCTGATTAACCTATGTGTATCTTTTAATCAGCAATTCAGCAAAAGTCACAGTCAGTACATATTCCCTTACATTAAATATCCAATATCATTTATTATTATTTCTGTATGAAAAACATATTTCCAGCCATTTTGCCTGCATTCAGCCCCGCTGGGCTCCCTCAGTGGTCAAAGGTACAGAAACACCAGTACAGTTTTGCTCGATTTAGGGAAGCTCAATGAAAATCTTCATTCTGGTGGAAAAGCAGGGGGCGGTTTAAAAAGGCCAAGAGAAGAGCGTAACTTTCTGACAGACTACCAGACCTAATGAAATTTTGCCAATTTCTTCAGACATGGCATTAAATAGTAAAAGAGAATGTGGCCCAGCTGCGGAAGTTCAGAAGTTTCCTTGGAAGTTCTTCTGATTATTATGAAGCGTGTTTGAGTAAGTGCGCTCCCAATGATTGATGATGCCTTTGGTGCTCATCGGCGTGTCTTCAACGTGTGTGTGGTCACAGTACAAGCTGAAGCGTGTGTGCTTCAAGAGCTTCATTTATCATTCTCTTTCTGTTTCTCCAGCTCTGTTATCGCTGAAACTTCAAAAATCACAGTAACACCTACTTTGTTCTGTTATGTTTTGCAACCTAATTGAACAAAAAAAATTCATGATTAAAATGCTGTTTACTCACTACCGTTTTAAATTACCTTGCTCTTTAAGGTTGTTGTTTGACATGGATTTTTAAGATAAGATTGATCGCAGTTGTCTTTTTAACCTTTGTCATCCTTTTACCAGTTTAAGCTGATTATGTTTTCTTTAAAAAAATTATTTGATTGATTTCAAATTATTATTTTGTCTTTAGTCTATTAGCTGTAATCTGTAATCTAATTATATATATTAGAAACGGAGGCAACGTTACACTGTGTGAGAGAGGAGTTGCTGTAAAACAGGGGTTTACTTTTAAATTTAGCAACTAAGAGGAAATGATTACTATGTAGACATTATAAACTACTTTTAGCACTCTATATTAGCTGTGGGTGTAGTTAGCATTACTACAGAACATACCTTTTTCTCGGATTTCAAAATGCCTGCCACTGTTTCCTAATGTAGCCTGCTCCACTACAAATAGTTTGAAAGCCCAAAGGATAAAATAGAGCAACAATGCTGTAGCACATTCACCCTTCCTGTTATCTTAACTCTCTCTCCCTATTTAAAAGTAGGAGTCTTTATTCTCTATAATTTTATTTTTTAACACCACGATGCTACTGTCTGACTTTTATCTTTTCCTTCAGTAACCACTCACGAACCAAACAGTGTGACTGTTAGTGTGAGATGTTAACTCTTCACTTTGAAGCATTCACTGACCAGCCACTATACCTTGATGAAAGGTATAGTGGCTTTGGAAATGGCTCAGTTATGTGTAGATAACATTTAAACCAAAGTGGAGATCAACCGGGTGCAAGTTTTAGAGTGAATTCTGCACAAATCTAAACCTTAATCCTTCCTTTGTTTGTTTTTTATAACCAGGACAAAGAGAGAAAGCTTCATCCTTGTGTTCAGTGCCCATCAATGACTTGATGGCCATATTGAATCTTGCCAGGGAGCAGTACCTGAAGATGTTTTACTCCACTCTTCCAACCGTTGCGAAATGTCTGACGAAGGAGCTGCCTGCTGAGCCTACAGGTCTGAACCAAGAAAATCCTACAAACAAGGCAGTACCTACATTTTGCCAAGACAGAATATAAAAACAGTACATACTTCTTTTCCATTCTGCTGTTAGCTGCTGTTTTCTCTCCCTGTCCAAAGGTTTTCATCAACAGTTTTTCCAATTTTACAATGGCAATGCTTTATGCTATACACTGTGATAATAATATAACTATCTAATAGCAAGCTAATCTTCTCTAAATCGGATACATTGTCTTTTTTTTTTAAGACTTCATTTGTTCAGTTGTTGTATTCAGCAAGAAAATATAAAGTTCAACTCACTGCTTTGCGTTAGAAAAGATCCATTACTTATGACTGCTCATTGTTTAGCACATCAGTCTTCACAACATGTAACCTCACTGGGTCACCATTTTATGATTTACAAATGAACCGTAATGAAGGGAATTAAAGCAAAAATGTGTGCAGCGAAGGTGACACTAGTTCTACAAATGTAGCTTCAGGGCTAATAGACTCAGAAGTCAAGCAGCTTTCATGTCACAAGTGCTGTTATAGCCGTTGCAAATGAGTCTGCACTTTACCGTTCATCATTATTTTAATAGTTTAATCGTCTGCGCTTGGAGGTTGAGGCTTTCACTCAGCATGTGTAATAACATTAAGAGAAACTGCAGAAGCAGAGCAAATACTTGATTTATCAAAACATCTCGCAGAATGTCATTATTGTGCATCTTATATTTTCTGTATTCTGCGCCGCTCATATTGATTAAGTGTTCCTGAACATCACACAAAGGAAGCACTGTGTTGTTTAAGCAGAAAAGAATCATGAACAGTAGTGATGAGATGATGACAGCATGTAGAGACAAGCAGTCTAAAGGAGAAATCAGTTTATTTACTTTTAAATCCCTTTTTAACCCTTGGTTTAAAGGAGGTGTGGGTTGATAAACTTTTAGTTCATAGCATAATTTCTTGCAAAGAATACAAAAAAACAACTTTTCTCAATCAGGCCATCGCTGTGTATGCCTTCATTCCAGCAGTTTGTCAGCAGTATTCAATGCCTGTCCCATTTAATGTTACCTGTAGTCTTCCTGTCAAAGCACGGGAAAATGTGCAGAGTTTGTAATATTTAGCTTGTCTTCATTCCTTCAGGATCCCATTCTGCCAAAAGCCATGTGTGTTGACATGTATCAAAGGGAAGTTAAGATAACTCTTATGATCCATCAAGCAGCTCTTGTTGCCTACATTATACAGCTTACGGCGCTACTGCTCTGTTTGTTTGCACTAGTTTTTGCTCCTTGAAATTGCTTTCATGATCTGTGACAGATTTCTCTCCCCCTGTAATATATATAATCCCACCTATAGTGTCTTGCTTATTCTTTGTGACAGCAGGACTTTTTTTCCTTGTAAGGAGCTGTGAAATGTCATCCATCTGCATCTAAAAATGATAGATAAACCTCTCTCTAGTCATCCGCTACTGTATGCTCCAACTTTTTAGCTGAGAGCAGAAGGACTTATCAAGAGAACACCTGAGGTTGTGGTTTATGGAGGTTAAATCCAAGCCAAGCTCTGCAGTGCCTTACATTTTCTCATGGTGGAACAGCAAACATTTTATTGAGGGTTTTATTAGACAAAAACGAAGGTTAACTTAAGCTAATTCCTCAAGTTTAGAAAGTGCATTAGAAAAGAAACCACCTGTTGCCACCCACGGCCTTTTGTTGGAGTATTTTTGATTCGGAACTTGAAATGCCCTCAGATTTATGTTTTAAAAAATCTATTTTTAGACATTTATTCTAATTATCAAAAGCCTACTCCTGTTGTCTCACTTGACAAACATGTACTTCCCCGACACTTCCCGGTGAGCTCTTAATCTTCTTAATTAATGGGAGGGGTCCAAAAGTTACATAACTAATCACAAAATTTTATTTAAAAAAAAATTTATTTAGATGGCCAGCTTACTTGTATGTTCTTAATGTTTCAAAGAAAAACAAGAATGGATAGAGCCTATGATTTATAATTCACAAAATGGCCAAAACAAACAGCATCATAAAGACTGAGGAACACAGCAGACGGGTCAGGGAGAAGGTTGCGGAGAAGTTCAAACAGGGTTAGGTTAGAAAACAACATCCAAAGCTTTGATGGTGGCCCTGTTCAAGAGGACTGCACAAGTTCAGATCTTCCGAAACGTGGCCATCTCCATGTAGACTTGGTGGTGGTGGCATTATGCTGGGGCATTGTGTTTTAGCAGGCACAGGGGAACTGGTCAGAGTTCACAAGAATATTAATGGAGCAACCTGGAAGAAAAGCCAATGAAGGCTGCAAATAACTTAAACCTGGTTTGGAAGTTCACCTTCGATGAAGACAATGTCTTAAAACTTGAGATTTATTTTGTCTAATTTTTAAATCCAGCTCTGAACTGTATTGTTTTTATTTCAGAGCTACAGGCCGTTTCCCAGCAACCATCTGATTGGCCTGAGAGAACCGTCCTCCACAACATAGAAAACCTGCAGAAAAGACGGCAGAGGAAGAGGTAAGCAATGTTTTCTCACTCAGCTTTCCCCAAAGTGGGGTTTTATTACTAGAATAAATGTAATTATTACTCTCATATTTATATGCCTCTTAGGCTTGGTCTGCTAGGCCCAGGCTCCAGTGAAAGCCTCCTGGGTCCCAAAGACAGCCAGAGGGGCTCATCTGCTTTACTAGATGCCAAAGAACTTCTAAAGCACTTCACATCTGATGGCATGCCCACGGGGGATTTACAACCGCTGGCTATCAGCAGAGGGTAGGTTTCAGTGGTCCCATTTCAGACGGGGGTTTTCCTGGCTCGCTGTAAAGCGACTCTAAGGTGAGCACCAAGTGAAGCTTTAAAAGCAGCTGTCTCTATGGGAGACATATCATTCCTCGATATTTACAAGGCACTTTTTAAGCTTATTTCACATTTTGGGGCAGTACACAAATTATTTTGTATTTTATTTAAGAATATGCTCACAAAAATTACCACACATATTTATTGTTTGATGCGCAGCCCGGTACTCGTCGGGTTGGGGACCCCCTGCCCTACATGCCTTGCAGCAAACAGCAACCAGAGCTTCTTTTTATTTGCTTTCTATTCTGCCACCCCTCCAAAAAGATCAGATTAGTGGAGTACATGAGAAATAGTTTTCCAGTCTGCAGATTCATCCACTTGACTTCTGAAGGCAGTTGGTGGCACTGGATTATATCAAACGGTTCCAGAGTAAAATGGACTGAATACAAATGTGGACCGCCCTACTTTATTATTGAAAAAGCGGTGTTTCAGCAGTCAAATAGCTTCCTAACAATGACGAACCGTTTTGATGTTTTTCAGTCTGGTTTCCGTTCTCACCACAGCACCAAGACTGCCCTCGTCAAAGTATTCAATGACATCCGCATAAATACAGACTGTGGTAGAACCACAGTGCTGGTTCTGTTGGACCTCAGTGCAGCATTTGACACTGTTGATCATGATATTTTATTGGAATGACTGGAGAGCTGGGACTTTCTGGTACACTACTTGGCTTGTTCAAGTCTTACCTAAAGAACAGGGACTTCTTTGTTTCAATAGGAAACTTTTTATCAGAACGAACAGAAATCACATGTGGGGTGCCCCAGGGCTCCATCCTGGGGCCCCTCTTATTTAATATCTACATGCTCCCACTAGGCAAGATTATAGCAACCAATAACATTAGCTACCATAACTACGCGGGTGACACTCAGCTCTACATTACAATGTCACCAGGTGACTCCGAACCCATTCAAACCCTAAATCAATGCATTGACCAAATAAATGGATGGATGTGCCATAACTTTCTCCAGCTGAATATAAACAAAACTGAAGTAATTATTTTTGGACCCAAGGAGGAACGATCAAGAGTCAGCACACAGCTTCAGTTAATACAGCTAGAAACTACTGATCGGGCTCGAAATCTAGGTGTAGTAATGGACTCAGACCTGAACCTCCAGGGTCACATAAAGGCAATAACAAGGTCAGCCTTCTATCACCTAAAGAACATTTCTAGGATTAAACGACTGATGTCGCAACAGGACCTAGAAAAACTCATCCATGCGTTTATCTTTAGTCGGATTGATTACTGCAACAGCATCTTCACAGGTCTGCCTAAAAAGTCAATTAGACAGCTGCAGCTGATCCAGAACGCTGCCGCTCGCATCCTCACTAGAACCAGGAAAGTAGAGCACATCACCCCAGTTCTAAAGTCCTTACACTGGCTCCCTGTAGCTCAGAGAATAGACTTCAAAATACTCCTACTAGTTTATAAATCATTACATGGCTTAGCACCAAAATATGTTGAAGACCTGTTGTCACGGTACGAACCACTAAGACCACTCAGGTCCTCCAACTCTAGCCTACTAAACATCCCTAGACTCAGAACTAAACATGAAGAAGCAGCTTTCAGTTTCTATACTCCCCTTATCTGGAACAGACTTGCTGACGAGTGTAGAGCTGCTGAAACTCTGAACTGCTTTAAATCGAGACTAAAAACCCATCTGTTTAGAATTGCCTTCGAGTAAATGCTTGATGTCATATGTATGAAATGTATTCATGCTCTCTTGCTTTTTTGATCTTTCTCTTGCTTTATTGTGTATCATGTGTAATGTGTGTTTCTTTTACTTTTAATTTCCAAAGTTATATTCCATTTGTGTTTTTTTTTGTTTTTTTTGTTTTTTGTTTTGTTCTTTTTAAATCACCAAATCATGTAAAGCACCTTGAATTACCCTGCTGTTGAAAGTGTGCTATACAAATAAAATTGCCTTGCCTTTAGGTTTTTTTCTAGGAAGGTTTAGTGGGCAGAGCATTATCAATAGATGTGAAAATTGAAATTAATCAAAACATTATAAAATTCAAAAACGAAGGCCTATTGATCTTCTGCCCTCTTATCCGTGTCTCTCTCTATGTCCTCCACCCTTGCTGTTTTCCTGTCCTCATGTTCTCCCCAGTAATAACATGTTCCAGTTGTCACCAGACCTCTCTCCCAGGAGAATCAGCAGGATGCCCTTCAGCAAAGCCTCATCAGCCCATTACCATGGAATAGAGTATGTTTCAACGAAGCCTTCATTGACATTTCATCACAACAAGATTTAAAGGATTAAAAGTGATCAGGCTTAGATTCAGACTTAGACTTCTTTGTTTGCATAGATTCTGCCTGGATAACCAGCGATCCCTGGACCGAGACCAGGCTTTTCTGCGGCTTCAGACCCGTCTGATTCGCTATGAGACCCAGACGACCTGTTCCAAGGAGCCCTGTGCTCTCCCCTTTGCCCTCAGCCCTGCCCCCTCACCTGCTGTTATGTCAGAACCAGGAAGCGTTCCCGATGGAGAGACCCTGCAGAATAATGATGTAGCGCAGCTGAAACGCAGGTCCTGGGACACCGACGTCGTGGCCGGTTATCCTCGCAAGAGGTTTGATGTTTTCTATTGCTCGTGTGTGAGCAGGTGGAATATGTGAACCTTTAAGATAACTAAGGAAAATCTTTGGAGTACGACGTCATCATTTTAGTTTTGTACCTCTGTGTTTATCAAGGCTGGTGAAGTCAGAGAGCAGTGACTCGCTGTGTTCGCAGAGCAGTGGCAGCAGCGGTACACATCCCGCCATAAAGTCTCTACGGAAGCAAGCAAGCAGATCCCAGTCTGCCGCCTTCTCTATGAGCATCTCCTCAGCCACAAGACGGCCGTCAGGTAGAACAAAAAAAATATGGAGCATAAACCGCTGGAAGAAATGGGAGAGCCAGCTAAATCATGACTCTTCCATCTTGAGTCATGACTCTTCTCTTACATTTGTTTTATTGTTGCAGATTTGAAATAGCCTTCATGTTCATCTTTCCAATCTGACTCGGTAGGTTTGGCGACTCTGCCATGTCCAGAGAGACCCAAACTCCAACAGCAGACGGTCACTCAGGAACAAGCTGATGACAAACCTACCAAAGAGTCCCGCTCCCAGAAACACAACAGGGTGAGTGATGAATCCTGCCTTCTGCTGTTTAGTCAACATCGATGCAGCATCACAAATTTTTTCTACCAACAATAGTTTAAAATGTTATTTTGGAATTGCAATTATTTTTTTGGAACACAGAACTTGATCCCTAAATTTGAATTCATTCTGGATTTTTATTAATCTCTCCGGGCAAAATATGTCAGACAAATTCAAAAATATCCACAGCCTTATTAATGTTTAGGTAAATGTCTCTTTTTCAGTTGCACTTTGAGCACTTGCTGCTTGTAGCCCTAAAAAGCTTCTGGTATAATTTTTTATTTTGTTTGACCATTCTTTTTGGCAGAAATGGGAGAGCTCATTGAGATTGGCTGGTTTCCAGCCACTTACCTGACTTTAAGGATAATTCTGAACAATAATTGTGAGCTAACATTATCCTTTCCAAAAGTATTTCTGTATTTATTCGGGATCTTTGTCCTGTTGGAACACCCAACCGTGTCCAAGTTTCAGCCTTGTAGCTATTCATTTTTTAGCTATTGGGGTGAAAATTAAACATTTTGGAGCTTGTCCTCCTCCCCCACAGCATGATGCTCCCTCCACTATGTTTGACAGTTAGTGCAGTTTTCTTTAGTTTGAAAGCCTGACCTTCAATACTCCAAACAGGGTTAGAGGGTTCCTACACAACCTAGAAAGGTGTAAATTGAGGATGGGATTTTAATATTTTCCCGGTCTGGATAGAAAAATAATGCCAAAAAATAAAACAAGATTCTTAATTAATAACTTTATTTATTCATTCCATGTTCCTTTATTCCCTATCCATGTGTTTTAATCCTGGTTTCCTGCCTGCCTGCCTTCACTCACTCCCTCCCTCCCTTCCTACCTCCACATTTCAGTCGTGTTTGAAGGATTATTTTTTGGACCAGTCACTTCTGTCTCAGTCCACATCATCTCACTCCATGTTGATGTCAAACCCATTTCACTGTGGGAAATGCCGCTGGTTTTCCAGTATGTTCTATTTAACAGGTTTGAGTCTTGTTGGTACCTGGATTGTTCTTAAACATTCAAATCAATTTCTTGTCATCTCAGGGTAATGGTTTGTGTTAGCTAATGGAAACATGGCCTCAACTGGGTGTTCCTGTGTTTAAAAGCCTTGTCAGTCCAAGGAAATCAGCTGTTTTTAATGAGCTCCACAAGTTCAATGATACCAGGCTATGAAAAGCATGAGGTTTCTCTTCAGCCTGCTAAGGACATTTATTCATTTATTAATAGAGGTTTTTGTATCTATAATTCTTATAAATCCCGATATTTTCACCCAGTTCTTGTTTTTGAAAGTTGTAGTTTGTGGTGTAACTATTAAACCCCAGAGAAGGAAAATTATATTAAATAATCAAAAGATCCAAATTAATGTGCCAGTCATGCCCACGATAAAAATATGTAATTTGTACAAAAAGGACAAAGGGCACAGAACGATACCTTTTAATTTTACAGCTGTTTTATGACAAAGTTCCCATTGAAAATTATTGCTCACACTGAAAAAAAGAGACAAAAATTATGGATCAAATAAATATCTTTTTCCAACAAAAAAAGATAAAAAACAATCTGCTGTTTAATAGAAAACAAATCTATGTATTGTAAAATGTCCTTTGTGAGAAAAGCTTCTTAAAAATAAAAGAAAACCAAGTGTTTTTACAACTTTTTAAGTTGGATTCTCATTAAAACTGTCAATTATTGATTTCCTTATCTCAATGTTGCCTGACAATATCTCAAAACAGATTCTCACTATTAAAGATAGGTTTTTATCAGTAGTTCTAAATACTTCACAGATTTATATACATTTTTCAAACCACGTCAAACCTTTTAACTGTATAAGATGGCACAAATAAAGCATACTGTTCCATTTTAAAGTTTTAATTACTGGGATTTGCTGTCATGTAGAAGCTGAGCCTGTAGCTTCTCATTATGTTAAGAGTATTTTTTTATGGTTCTCATCACCTTGAATCTTTTAACATTGAGACCTCCTCTTTCTATCAAATCTCCACAGTATTTACATGATTCATTTTTATTTTTACTAAACTCTGTAAGCAGCTGAATATTCCACCCCCACCAGCCACCAGTTCTAGCAGCAGATGGACACACAATCAAACCCACAGTCTGTGTGTCTGCTATAGATGAGAGCCATGCAACAGCTCCAGCAGAAATAAATATTTGATATTCTGCACAATCACTTTGAGTGTGTGGGTTGCATTGTAATGCTGCAGCATATCCACTTTTTTTTTTTTTTACTTTACTATCACTTCTTCCCTGCCTCCACAGCCACACACAGACTTTTGTCCCCTCATCCATCAGATTCATAGTAGGAAATCCACGTAGGACCTCGGCATGGAGTCTCAGGTCCAACATTCAGTGCGCACCCTGCCTCCTGACCTTCACTCGTTCTGATTTCCGATTACTATGCAAACACGCTCATCATCCGAACCCAAGTGAAGAAGAGAACAGTTGCCTCTCTTCAGAAACAATGATCGCTCTCTTTATTCAGGACAGAGATTAAACGCTACCTTTCCACTCCTCCTGAGACTAAAAGGCACTGATGATTTCTCACAATAATTTATGGTGCTTCCGAAGAGCCCGTGCTGTGACAAGATTAAAGGGGAATTCATTTATTTCAGGAATGTGTTTTTTTCCCTGTCAGGACCGCCATTGAAATATTTCCATGTTTGTAACTGCAAGCTCTTGGTGTGAAAAGGAGAGTATTTATATAAGGATGTCCCCTCCCAAGTAAAGGCTCTGTCATTCACTGTTTTTAAAAGGAAAACTGTGCTAAAATTAGGGTCTGTGAACTGAGTTTGCATTAGGTGGTCGGGGAATAAACAGAGCTACTTTTTATGTTTCCACAGATGTACTAATACAAAAGTGTGCGTTTGTCTTCAGATGCTGCAGGAGATTGTAGCTAAAACGCTAAAACACCAAGGGATTGCTGCCGAGCATGAGTGCTTTGAGGGCTGCAGCAAAAGACTATTTGATATCTCCAAGTTCTATCTCAAGGTTTGTCTTGTTAGCACCCTCACCGTGCCATTGTTTCCCTTTTATTTAACACTTTATTTGTGTGGCACTCTAATTTGAATGCTGGTGCCTTGTTTGTTTAACATCCTTTAAAAAACTGAAACTGAAACAACTATTGATGACAGATTTATTATTTTTATTATCAATGTTTTTAGTCTTTTTGTCAGTAGTTTCTTATCACATTCTTATAAAAGTAATACATTGGGGGTAGTAAAAAAGTAAATGATTGTTTACAGAGGTAGTGAGAAAGTTCTAATTATTCCCTTATGTAAATCAAATTTGATTTCTGCATGTTCATATATACAATATCATGTCACATTAACTGCACCTCAGTATCTACAACAAATTATGAAAACATATCGTCACTCAACTGTGTTCTGTTATCTCACTAGGTTCGGATAATTAGCTTGTTGTTTACAAGCTTGCTTTTATACGGTTACCCAAAGAATCTTCAAAAGTTGGAACGTTTATGTTTATCTTTTACAGCCCTGTTTTCACATGCTGGTGTGTGATGTGTTAAATGGCTTGGAAATTAATTAAATTTTTTTTTTGGGCTGTGACATAAATCCAGCATAAAAAACATCACATAAACCCAACCTTTAATTGAAGTAAATGTATTCAGTGGGCAAAAGAATCCCATGGCAGTCATTGTTCTTAGTATAGAAATGGGCATGTTTAGGTGAATAGTTATTTCCTTATAGTGGCTCTTGGACTTCTATTTTTCTGTTCCCTGACTCCCTCATAAAATTGAGTCTGTGTCATATTGACACAGACTCAATTTTACTAATTATATCAATCTTTTTTAAGTAAAGCTCAAGTTACACAAAGGCTTAAATTTTTTTATTATGTATTCAATTGCTCAAATCTCCCATCTGTTTCTGTTCTGGGTATGAGAATATTTTTCATTGTTTTGCCAATGAAAACATAACATCTGTGGCCCTAGGTGAAAAATGTCTGCTCCCGCCATCTTGGATTTGAGCCATTTTTATGTTGCCTTTTCAAAGCTTGTCTTATAAATTGATATAAAAACATTTAGACTGTGCACTGATTAGCAAAATGATCACTACAAAGGAAATACCTGTCTGCAGTAGTGGATTAGTCAGACATTTAATGCTGCTGGTGATAAAATCAGATGACAACAACAAACCCCAGTCTATTTAAAGGAAAGTTGAGGGCAGCATTTCCTGTAGGTTCTGTCAAAGCACAAAAAAAACGCTGTACTTGTGGGGCTCATTGGGTCCCTACCAGTGTGCTATAAAGGGTGTAGGCTTTATTTCTAATCCTTTTAGACCGCAGTTGAAGTTGCCCCTTTTATTCATAACTCTAGAATTTGGTGCTTACAGGGAGGAATAATTTAAAACAATTAGATTAAACAGATATATAGTCAAAAACACAGGAATAATGGGGCTCACTGCATAACATGGGTTAAAGTTGCATTATGATGTTTGTGGTCAGAGAAAGAGCAGTGAGCATACTTTTAGGAAATGCTTTACATGTACGTCACTGGAGACATTGAATGTGGGTTTTTGTCACAAAGAAATAGAGAAAGTTGCTATGGTGAGAACTGAAGTAAAAAAAATAGCATTTATAAAAAAGAAAGAAAGGTTGGAACAAATGTGTTACCTAATATTTCTTTTGTAGTTTCTAAAAGGGCATTTTGAATGTTCAAGAGACTCAGATGTAACAAAAACATATTTTTCTATACCCATACATCTTTAATTGCTATAGCTGGCATTTTAGGGGTTTACATTTAGAAAATGATGTAAAATAATGTTGATCTTCATCTTTTCTGAGCGAAATTAAATGAATGGAAAAATATCCAGGTCTCTGTGCTAATATGAAGTTATGCCTTACATGTTTTTTTAGTTTTGTTTTTTGGAATAGCTGGCTGTTGCTTTAGATTGGCTTATAGTAATTTACCTGTGATTTGTGTTTCCTCTTTTAATCAGTTTGTATTTTATTTGTTTGATCCCAGGATCTGAAGACATCTCGGGGTCTGCATGATGAAATGAAAAAAGCTGCCAGTAGTAACGTTAAACAGGTAACGCCATCATCCACCAGTTTGGTTTTCTTTTCATAAATCCCATCTCACTGTTTTGTTATTGCCTCTGTTGTAGGTTGTTGACTGGGTGCTGGAGAAAAGCTCAAAGAAAGGGAGGTGATCATAAACAATGAGCGCAGCGAAGACGTTTTAATTGATGATTGCTGAGGTTTTGCCTCGGTGAGCAGCTTTAGTTACATTTTAACACACTCATGACGGGGATTGATGTTTTAAACTTTTGATTGGTTTTAAATTGTTAGATTTAGCTTATTTAATTAACTTAATCCTTTTTATTTGATTTTCTTGCTTTTTCTTGCCAAGAAACTTTTTTAAAGAAAGCTAGTATTTTAAAGTTATGTTTGTATAGTTGTGTTTTAACCTACTGAAATATTCTCATGGCTCTAAAGCCTTGAAGCAGAAAAATGAAAGCCAGAACCATGTTGCTCGGGTTGTTGTTGGTAAGAGGCCCACTGGTGGTGGGGAGGTTATTTCTACATTACCAACGTCTATACTTCATTGCTGCTTTCTGCTGTTTTATACTGAAAGTTAACTTTGCTTCTAAACACATTGATTTTGTTGCTGTATGTTTGTGTGTGTGTGTGTGTATATATATATATATATATATATATATATATATATATATATATATATATATATATATATATATATATATACACGTATTATTTTTATTTTTTTACAAAATAAATGTATTTTACCTTTTGTGTACATTTCGTTTCATTGTGGGAAAAGAAGTGTGCCTGTGTGACGAAGATAAGAGGACGTGTTGTGTTGAGAAATATATATTATTTTATATTAAATTACCTGAGCCAAAAGCTTCCAACCCAATACAGACGTTAGTTTTTACTTTGACAGTGTAAACAAAGCCTGAAACATCTCAGCGGATTATACAGCACTGATCACTGATTAATGTCAGATCTGTCCTTTTTCTGTTGGTTTCCTATTAGTTTAGGTGCAGCAGAAATAATGTTGTTGGGCTTTCACTATAGGGCGAAAAATTTCAGCAGTATTCAATCCTATTTTGTAAATGTTTAGTTTTACAGAGAATAATCAGCTTTTTGTGATACTTTGAGCTTTTCTATTTTGAGACTCCAAAATAAAGTTGGGATTCCAAAATAAGTACATCTAGTAGATGAAGCATTTCTGTAAAATCATTTAATCTGCTGCTCAGCTCATCAAAAGACAGTTCTGATCAAAAGATAGTTCTCTTATGGCAGTTCATTTAGATTTCATGTCAACTTTTCATTCATCTACAGTTTATTTTCAGGGATGTTTTCTTTCTTCCTTTTTTTCTGCTTCCATTTAAATTCATTAGGTGTCCATTAGATAGGAAGTCTGAAGGAATGACTGAGAGCAGTCGCTTAGAGACTTAACAAACTGCCACTCTGCCATGGGATGTAAAAGCACTCTGGGTTGTTTTTGATATTTTTCTCTACATAATATCAGGCATCCAGACAGTGTGGTCACATAATCCATGTTATCCATATAAGTGGAAATGTAGATCTGGTTTGCATTTCTCAAATTACATCTGTGTGGATAGACCAATTGTAATTCATTTATGTTTCAGATTTTCCGGCTCTGAGAAATTGAACTTGGCTTTTAACTTCTAGAGGAACATGGTTGTACTGGATTTTATTCCGATATAAAAGGGGTCTAAACAGCAATGCACACAATTTTTAGATTAAAAAAAAATTTAAAGAATTTTTCTTATATTTCACAATCATGCTTTATATTGTGCATGTTTTTTGCAAAAAACAACAAAAAAACAATATACACTAAAGGTTGTGGTTTAACATGACAAAAAGTTAAAGGGTATGCGACTAAACAATGAAGAGGCATCAGTGGCGACTGTTGGTGTGTCCAAATGTTGACTCGAGTTTAAAAAGTTTATTATGCCAAAGTTTGATGTTTTTTATGTTTCTTGATTTTAATATTGAGCTGTATTAAATGCTACAAAACATGTTAATTCTCAACTACAAACATTAAAAATATTACTGTATCGTTACTCTGCAATAACCTTTTTACAGCGTAGATATCAAGGTATTGAGAGTTCATATTTAACTAAAAGTGAGTAAAGTTAGCTGAAAGTTTTGTCTGAACTAGAGAGAAATTGTGGTCATGCATGAACTCCGAGCTAAATTTAACCCAGAACAAGTTAATCCTGAAGGCTAAAATCTGCTGTGTTGGGGGTTCTCACAGTGTAAAGGTCAGCTCTAAGCTTAACTGCTGGTAAATGACTCTTTGTTAAATATCTACCTCTTCCTGGTCATTTGATATCTACGGATCAACATCAAAGATGTGTCATAGCAAGGTTCTGTTAAAGATAGTAAAGTACATGTAAACAGAACAGATAAATGTGGTGTTTGTATTGGGGCATAGACCTTGAGTTAAACTTGGAGCATGTGTAAAAACAAATTGTACTATCTCCCTGTACGGAAATTGTGTTTGTGAAAGAGGGGACACTGAATTGTGCCTTTTTTCACTAGTCTTAAAATGATAGCACAAGCTCAGTGTGACAGTATGTAGACTAAATTATTAAAAAAGACATTTTTTATCAGTTCAGAGGAGGATGAAAAAAATACTTGAGTTCAAGGTTGGTTTTTCTTGTGGAGAAACAACTCGACTGCGAGAAGCCTAAATCATTCACATACAAGTTCTGCAGGGCACATTAGATGAATACAGAGAAGATGAAATGAGTTTGCTGTTGTTGCATCTAAAATACATGCTATTAATTCTTGTTCCAAGGGCTTGGAGATGAAAGAAAAGACGAGAGGGGTCATCTCATTTATGAGCTGTTTCAGTAAAAAAAAAAAACTTTTTTAGCTGGAGTAACGTTTTGTCTCACTGAAGGCCATTCTTCAAAATGGATCTCTATAAAAGTTCATCTTCTCAACCATGTTATCAGCTACAAAGTATTTGCCTTTTTCTATGAAAGACGTTGGACTACAGCTTATACAGTACATTCAGTCCTGTGGACAGTTGGATACACAAGATCAAAAGACATGGTCCCTTTCAAAAGTATTCACTCCCCTTGAACTTTTCCACATTTCTAATGTTACACCCAAAACTTCAATGAATTTTACTGGGATTTTATCTGACAAAACAACACAAAGTAGTGCATAATTGTTAAGTGGAAGGAAAATTATACATGACTTTCCAATATTTTGGCATACATTTGTATTCAGGCCCCTTTAGTCAGTTACCCCTTAGTAAAATTCAATGCATCCAATTGGTTTTGGACACTTAGAAATAGATAATTGATGTCAGTGTTAATCCAACTGTTCTGCAAAGACCTCGGAGGTTTGCTAGATAATATTTAATTAAAAAACACTTTATTGATACCAGAGGGAAATTAAGTCTTGTTGTAGCTCATATAATTAATTATTTAAGGAGTTGTAGATAGTGATGGCTGTGGGCAGGAAGGATTTCCTGTAGCGGTCTGTATTGCAGCGAAACTGAAGAAGACTGACTGAAGACACTGTGTTGTATGACTCTCATGAAGAGGAGGCTCAGGGTTGCCCATAATTTTTTTTATTTTATGAAGAATCCTTCTTTGCTTCATCATCTCCAGTGGTTCCACAGTAGTGCCAAGAACAGAACCAGCCTTCTTTATCAGGTTGTTGATTCTTTTTAAGTCCCTGGCTCTGATGCTGCTACCCCAACAGATGACGGCTGAAGAGATTACACTCTCCACAACAGACCTGTAGAAGATTTGCAGCATCTTCCTGCAAACTTGAAGGACCTAAGCTTCCTCAAGAAGTACAGTCTGCTCTGTCCCTTCTTGTAGACGGCTTCACTGTTGCGCCTCCAGTCCAGTCTGTTGTCCAGGTAAACTCTGAGGTATTTATACTCCTCAACCACCTCCACTTCTTCTCCCATGATGGAAACAGTGTTTGATTTATCCCTGTTTCTTCTGAAATCTACAATCATCTCCTTTGTTTTATTTACATTCAAAGTAAGACGATTGTTTTCACACCATGTCACAAAGCGGTCCACCGGCTCTCTGTATTCAGCTTCTTGTCCATCTCTGATACACCCGACAATTGCAGAGTCATCTGAGTATTTCTCCAGATGACAGGTCTCTGATTTGTACTGGGAGTCTGAGGTGTACAAAGTGAAAAGGAATGGTCAGAGTACGGTCCCCTGTGGTGCTCCTGTGCTGCTGACCACCTGGTTTGACACACAATTCTTCAGTTTCTCAAACTGTGGTCTGTCAGGTAGTCACTGATCACTGTATGACTAGCGCTTTCTCTAATTATAGTGACTTTTGAAGGGAATTCGTTGTACTGGATTGTGATTATGGGTATTAGAAAAAGTGGCTGACCTCAAATGTATTAAATTATGCCATTTGTGTTGGTCTGTCAAATAAAATCCCAATAAAACAACCTAAAGTTTGTGGTTTTGGATGTGATAAAGACAAAAATCAATACATAAGAATACTTTTGCGACACACATGTTGGCCTGCATGTTGGGACAAACTAAATCTCAAAGCTTGAGAAACCAAGTTGCTAAAATATCTCTATTGTAAATAAGCTGGCAGATAGTTTTAGTTTACTTTTAGTTTGAAGGGTTTGGAGCTGGAGCACATTATTTCAACAACCACCTGGACGTTCACTGAGGTAAACTCAAATGAACTTCTTTTTCAGCACCTTGGCCTACAGGTTCTAGTGGTCAAAGAAACCTGAATCCCTCATCGGCACCCCAGGAGAACATACTGAGGACTCATCAAACTCACTTTTAGTTCGGGTAGAGTCTGCTGCGCACTTTTGGAGACATCTTTGAGGACTTCCTACCTTGTGTGTACAGACAGCATTTCTTGTTGATACAAACACATCCTCCTAAGCCATAAGTCTCAGCAGACAGCAACCATTCATCCATGGCTGATGGATGACATGAAATCAGTCTGCTGCTTGCCAACAGGATAGATGGAGGAAATGTGTGTGTTCACTATAAACTCAGCTTATTTAGACAGTAAAAAGCTGCTTGCAATGGACTCAGAGTGGCAGTAACTTGGACTGTCATTTCCAATACAGTAATTAATAGGACATGATGCAGTCTTCAGGCAGGCTTGATGTTTCACATGTATGAAAATCCCTCTCAGCGCCGTGATGAGTTCTGTATACCTGAGTTGGAGCTGGAATAAGCAGGAAAATGAAAGGAAGAACCCCCATGAGAAAAAAAGGCTCACAGAACCCTGCAACTGTGCATTTTCTCCAACAGTAATTAGTGCAAAACAGACTACAAAGCTACTATAACCAAAGTGTGTGTCACACAGTATGTGTTTGCTTCGTTTTGTCTCAGCATTTGTAGGTGGCTAATTTGAGCGAGAGCATTAGTATGTGACAGCACTCATTTTGGTGGTAAAGGTATTGATGCAAAAGCAAATATCACCAAATGTTTCATAAGACTGGATGAAAGTGGGGAGACCATTTAGAATAAGCTCTAGGTTTTCAGTCTGCAGTGCACAACAGCAATCTCTGCAGAAACTTTGTTAAGCAGAAATAATTAGATAGAGTGACAATTAACAGACAATTTTCATTACCGTCGAACAGCCTGCCGGAGAACCTCAGGGCTGCAGATACTGCTGGAAAAAAAAAAAAGATGCTCTACCATTTTAGCTTGGCTTTTAATTGAGTAGTTTAGTTTTTTTATTATCTTATTTTATGTTTATTTATTTGTTTTGTTTTTATATTTTTCATTTTTCATTGTGCTATGTTACCGAAGTGTTTTTAAGAATTATTTTATATAAACTAACTCTAGTGTTTTCTTCATGGGGATCCTTCGTGCTGGGAGCCCTGCCAGTTTAGCCATGGGGGTCGCTGCCATTGGGATAGCTTTTGTCGTGGTGGGTGGGGGCTTTGTACGGCATCCTTATTGCTGTGGTGTGGATACCTGCCCGTCTTGATCATGGCTGTCCCTGTGGTGAATCTTCTCTGGCTGTAGGGTTACTTCCAGTGTGGATTGATCTCCCAAATGGAATGTTACAACTGTCAGGCATTCCAGATGTTTGTTTTTATTGTATGTTCACCTAAAGAGGGCTGCATAGTGGCGCAGTTGGTAGCTCTGTTGCCTTGCAGCAAGAAGGCCCAGGTTCAAATCTGGGGTCTCTCTGCATGGAGTTTGCATGTTCTCCCAGTGCATGTGTGTGTTCTCTCTCGGTACTCCAGCTTCCTCCCACAATTCAGCTAACATGATTGTTAAGTGAATTGGTCTCTCTAAATTGCCCTTAGGTATGTGTGTGTGCAAGCATGGTAGTTTGATCTGTATGTCTCTGTGTTGCCCCTGCGATGGACTGGCGACATGTCAAGGGTGTCCTCTCGCCCCGTGACTGCTGGAGCCCCCCCGCAACCCTGCATAGGATGAACGGGTACAGATAATGGATGGATGGTTCACCTAAAGACAAAGGAATGGACTGAGCTTCTTTTTTGCAGTGAAGGGGCAGGGGGCAGGGTGTGTATGTGTCTTGTGTGTGCTGAGACTTTGGCTGTTTGTGTATGATTGATTTCGCTTTAAATGTCTTTTATTCTTTAATCTGTTTATATATTTGTTTTTATCATGTTAAACACTTTGTGCTGATTTTATCATGAAAAGTGCTATACAAATAAAATTTTATTTGATTACACAACTGAACAATATTTACACTTGGTAGAAAATGCATTCTATTTTCAACATTTCTTAAGTTTTGCAGGCTATTTTCTTCTAGGACTGGCCAGCTTTAATGGCCATATTTATGTGCATAAACAAGGAATTGGACTAAAGTTGTCCATGTTCATCGTGTTGGTGACACAGTGTTTGCGATAAATGTCTGGTTTACATAAGCATAAATAATTATGATCAATAATTTAAGATTAATATAATTACTGATGAAATTCAAGCTTTAATCTACTAATTAAGATTGGGGAACCAGTTCTTCAAACGATTAGACTCTACCAGACAACCAGTCTCTTCTATTAGAACAAGCTTACAGGCTAGTAATTGCATCCACACACCGGACAAAACACGGAAAACATCTCTTTAAAATCATAACCTGGAATTTATTAAGAAAATAGATCAACTTTACAGCCAATGCATTTCATCAATAATTCCTACTTATCCTACCACATGCTACAACTAAACTTAGAAAAATGAATAATCTAGGGATGGAACAAACAATAAACTTCACTTAATAATTTCAAAACATTGCTTCTCATAAAAGGAAGGAGGGGGTTTGTGTGGGTGTGTGCGTGTGGGTGGATTTGTTCTTGTATATATGTGTGTGTTTGTGTGTGGTGCATGCTGGAGTTGGAGGAAGGATTCAAGTGTTTAGCAGCCGGTTGCGGTCGCATTAGCTTTCTCTGCCGCAAAGCTAAGGCACTAACAAAGGACCTTGAGGGGCAAGGGACAATGGGAATAGCTTCGACCAACAATGGGGTTAGCTAAAGCTAACAAGGGTATTAGCCTTAGCTGACAATGGACGTGGTGTGGAGAACAAAAAAATCATAAAATTAGCCTTGGCTAACAATGGAAGCCATGCGGTCCAGCTGTGAGTATGGAGTACCGGATCCAGCGCGATGCTTCGCAAAATATACAACGGAATGTGGAAGAGTGTGGGGAGAAAGGAGAGAGAGAGAGAAATCCCCTTTTGGGATAAAACCAGCTTCAAACACAGCAAATAAACAGGTCAATACCAACTTATGGCGACGCTAAATGAGCAAACGTTGTTTTCAGAGTTTTACATAATAAACCAAAAAGGAACGATCTCTAAGTCGTTCTGACCTATCTCTCTGCCCAGACATTAAGAGTAGAAATAAATGAAACAGGATTGACCCTACTTTGACGATGGTTTGCCGGTCCGAGGCAAACACATCAGTCCACGAAGGGAAAAAGGGGGAAAAGTGTAAAAAGGTGGGCAAAAATGTCACGCGCACAACGAGGTCTTTTTGGAAACGCGATTCCGTTGCTGGCCGCCAAAAGCTGTTATTCAACTCTGGCCCGTCTTCTTGAAGAACTGCCCCTTTGAACAGTCCTTGGTGTCAGCAAGCTTTCCTGGTTGCACTCACCAGACGGCAGCATGCTGGAGAGAAAGCACTTAGAAGATTTGAGGACAGTTCTTCCCTGGTCCCGCAGGTATAGAACAAAAAGGAAAAATTTTCGCTAGTGATTTGCACCTACTTTCACCTCGGAGGTCGGAGAAAGAAGGCGGTGTGCAACGTAGCTGCCCCCGTGGAATAAACTCCATAATGTCATCATTGGCCACTACATATACACATTTGACTGGAGATTTAAAAAGGAGGTTATATATGTACATATATCTATTAGGCACACCTCTCCAACTGCTCATTTACGCAAATTTCTAATCAGCCAATCACATGGCAGCAACTCAATGCATTTAGGCATGTAGACATGGTCAAGACTATCTGCTGCAGTTCAAACCGAGCAGAAGAAAGGTAATTTAAGTGACTTGGAACGTGGCATGGTTGTTGATGCCAGACAGGCTGGTCTTAGTATTCAGAAACTGCTGATCTACTGGGATTTTCACACACAACCATCTCTAGGGTTTACAGAGAATGATACGAAAAAGAGAAAATATCAAATGAGCGGCAGTTCTGTGGGCGAAAATGCCTTGTTGATTCCTGAGGTCAGAGGAGAATGGCCCGACTGGTTCGAGCTGATAGAAAGGCTACAGTAACATAAATAACCACTCGTTACAACCAAGGTTTGCAGAAGAGCATCTCTGAACGCACAACACGTCAAACCTTGAGGCAGATGGGCTACAGCAGCAGAAGACTACACCGGGTGCCACTCCTGTCAGCTAAGAACAGGAAACTGAGGCTACAATTCGCACAGGCTCACCAAAATTGGACAATATAAGATTGGAAAAATGTTGCCTGGTCTGATGAGTCTCGATTTCTGTCACGACATTCGGATGGTAGGGTCAGAATTTGGCGTCAACAACATGAAAGCATGGATCCATCCTGCCTTGTATTAACGGTTCAGACTGGTGGTGGTGGTGTAATGGTGTGGGGGACAATTTCTTGGCACACTTTGGGCCCCTTACTACCAATTGAGCATCGTTGCACAATGCAGCCTACCTGAGTATTGTTGCTGACCATGTCCATCCCTTTATGACAACAGTGTACCAATCTTCTGATGGCTACTTCCAGCAGGATAATGTGCCATGTCATAAAGCTTGAATCATCTCAGACTGGGTTCTTGAACATGACAATGAGTTCACTGTACTCAAATGGCCTTCACAGTCACCAGATCTCAATCCAATAGAGCAGTGGTCCCCAATCTTTTTTTCGCCACGGACCGGTTTAATGTCAGACAATATTTTCACGGACCGGCCTTTAAGGTGTGGCGGATAAATGATAACGGGCGGTATAAAAATGGGGTATTTTAAAAATTATAACAATAGACGTAAATCCAATGTGTGTTTGCAGCTTTATTAACAGCGTCCTCCTAACGTCGAGCAGTCAGCAGAACACGAATAATGTACACTCAGCCCCCTAACGCTCTCTGGTCGCCATTGTAACATTTAAACATACCTTTAATAATTCAAGATTTACCTCAAAAACAAATACAAAGTGCATGAAAAATCTAACTTACCACAACGCTGAATCAGTGAAAGCCTTGGACCTTTTCCCCTTTCCAAAGAAACGATCGAGAAACATTTGTTTTTTATCCATCTTGCTAGCTTGTGGGATGAATTTTAGCGGTAACTATTACGTGACCAATACAACCCTCTTGACGTGTCAATATTGAGCTATGTAACAGGGATCCGGTCATTTTTCAAAATAAAACAGTGGTCACACTCAGATGATAAATAAAAAGGAAATACTGAAAGTTTTTTATTCTTTCTATGTGGCCCGCAGTCCGGTACCGGTCCGTGGCCCGGGGATTGGGGACCCCTGCAATAGAGCTCCTTTGGGATGTGGTGGAATGGAAGATTCGCATCATGGATGTGCAGCCGACAAATCTGCAGCAACTACGTGATGCTGTCATGTCAATATGGACCAAAATCTCTGAGGAATGTTTCCAGTACCTTATTGAATTTATGCCACGAAGGATTAACAAGGCACTTAACAAGAAGTCATTTCAATACATTTATACAAACATTCCAATCAGTTAAAAAGTTTCCTATTTAAGGAATCCCAGCAGATTGCGTCAGTCATTGGCGTGAGGTTGGGCAGAATTTCCAACCACAGCAATCCTTCAGCAATCCCTCATACTGAGCAAGCATGTAGCGATGGTGGAGAGGAAAAACTCCCCTTTAACAGGAAGAAACCTCCAACAGAACCAGGCTCAGTAGGAGCGGCCATCTGCCACGACCGTCTGGGGTTTTGAGAAGACAGAGCAGAGACACAGAAGGAACAGAAGATCTGATATAAGAGTACTTTCTATGTTACAGAAAGTAAAAAGTTGATAACAGGACACAGTGGATGTTCAGCCACTGGGAGCACCATCCCAGTCGATGCCTCCCGTCCAACAGGGCATCGCAGCCAAGCAGGATACCAGACCAGGTATATCTTCTATGGAGAGAAAAACAATGAGAGAACACAAAATTATGTGTCGAAATAGCAGCATGTACTGTAATACAACTGGAGAGTAGTAGTAGAAAAGGAAGTAGCAGAGTGAAGAAAATTGGTAAGTCTGTCCTCCAGCAGTCTAAGCATATAGCAGCATAACTACAGAGCTAGCTCAGGATGACCTTAGCCACTCTAACTATAAGCTTTATCAAAAAGGAAAGTTTTAAGCCTGGCCTTAAAAGTAAACAGAGTGTCTGCCTCACGGACTAAAGCTGGGAGCTGGTTCCACAGGAGAGGAGCCTGATAACTAAAAGATCTGCCTCCCATTCTACTTTTAGAAATCCTAGGAACTACAAGTAAACCTGCAGTCTGAGAGCGAAGTGCTCTGTTGGGAACATATGAAACAATTAGATCTCTGATGTATGATGGAGCTTGATTATTAAGGGCTTTGTATGTAAGAAGAAGGATCTTAAATTCTATTCTGGATTTAACAGGAAGCCATTGAAGGGAAGCTAAAACAGGAGAAATTTGATCTCTCCTTTTAATATTGATCAGAACTCTTGCTGCCGCATTTTGGATCAACTGAAGGCTTTTAATGACATTCTGTGGACTTCCTAATAGTAAAGAATTACAGTAGTCCAGCCTTGAGGTAACAAATGCATGGACTAGTTTCTCAGCATCACTCCTGGACAGGATGTTTCTAATTTTAGCAATATTCCGGAGGTAAAAGAAGGAAATCCTAGAAACCTGTTTAATATGGGATTTAAATGTCAAGTCTTGGTCAAAAATAACGCTGAGGTTCTTTACGTTATTACTGGGGGCCAATTTAATGCCATCCAGGACTTTTTTA
The DNA here is from genome assembly GCA_963556495.2 of Valencia hispanica. Taxonomy (NCBI): domain Eukaryota; kingdom Metazoa; phylum Chordata; class Actinopteri; order Cyprinodontiformes; family Valenciidae; genus Valencia; species Valencia hispanica. The sequence continues at coordinate 32,324,791 of OY747710.1, forward strand.
GAACTTCTGGTCCAAAGACAGCAACTTCTGTCTTGTCAGAATTTAAAAACAAAAAGTTTAGATTCATCCATGTTTTTATGTCTTCCAGACATGCCTGTAATCTAACTAACTGACTGGGTTTATTAGGATTTATGGATAAATATAGTTGTGTATCATCGGCATAGCTGTGGAAATTTATCTCATGCTGTCTAATGATTCTACCAATTGGAAGCATATATATGGTGAAAATAATTGGTCCAAGCACAGAACCCTGTGGAACTTCACAAGTAACCCTTGAGAGTGAACAAGATTGATCATTTAGATGAACAAACTGGAATCTGTCAGACAGATATGATTTAAACTAGCCTAGTGCTGTTCCTTTGATCCTTGCAACATGTTCAAGCCTTTCTAAGAGAATATTGTGATCGACTGTGTCAAAAGCAGCACTGAGATCTAACAAAACCAGAACAGACGTCTAAAGCTCTAAAACCTGACTGAAACTCTTCAAACAGCTCGTTTCTGTTTAGATGCTCACAGACTTGATTAGCAACAATTTTCTCAAGGATTTTGGATAAGAAAGGAAGGTTAGATATAGGTCTGTAATTCACTAAGTCATCTTGATCAAGGGTAGGTTTCTTGAGTAAAGGTTTAATTACAGCTATTTTAAATTCTTGTGGTACATATCTGTTTACTAAGGATAGATTCATCATATCCAAAATGGGGCCAGGAACCAAATGGAACACCTCCTTAAATAATTTGGTTGGGATTGGGTCCAACATACAAGTTGAAGGTTTAGATGAGGCTAATATTTTTTGATAATTCTGAAAGCTCGACTGAATCAAAACAGTACAAACACAAATCAGGTTCTACAGTTCTTTCCGATGCTGCCTCATTTACTGTGGAAGAAGTAATCATGTTTTGGAGGATGCCAATGATTTTATTTTTAATAGAATTAATTTTATTTATGAAGAATCCCATAAAATCAACACTGCTAAGAGCTGGGGGAATAGTTGGCTCAACAGAGCTATGACTCTGTGTAAGTTTGGCAACTGTACTAAAAAGAAACCTAGGATTGTTCTTATTCGCCTCTATTAATGATGAAAAATATGCTGTTCTAGCTTGTCGAAGGGGTCTTTTTATACAGCAGTAGACTGTTATTCCAGGTTAAATAGGAATCCTCTAGATGTGTAGAGCGCCATTTTCTCTCCAACTTCCTAGTATTCTGCTTTAAAGTATGCAACTCTGCGTTAAACCAAGGAGTCAGCCTCCTATGGCTAGCCACTTTCTTTTTTAAGGGGGCTACACTATCTAATGCCAAACGCAATGAGGACGTAATGCTGTGAACCAGACCATCAATTTCTGAAGGGTTAGAGATAGAATAGCTGCCATCCACTGTATTACTCTGAGACACTGAGGAAAGTAAGAATGGAACAGATTCTTTAAAAATTGTTACAGCATTGTCTGATAAAGCTCTACTATAATGACATTTTCTTTCAGATTTAAGATGGTCAGTTAAAGTAAATTCAAAAGTTATTAAGAAGTGGTCAGACAGGACCGGGTTATGTGGGTGGACTGTTATTTCCTCACACTCAATACCGTATGTCAGTACAAGGTCTAAACTGTGTTTGCCTGAGTGGGTTGATCCCTGTACTTTTTGAGTAAAGCCAATTGAGTCTGAAATAGCACTAAAGGCTGCATTTAGGCTATCACTTTCAGTATCCACATGAATATTGAAGTCCCCCACTATAATGACCCTATCAGTATTTAATACTAAATCAGATTAAAAATGTGAGATCTGATCCAAGAATTGAGAGTAAGGGCCTGGTGGACGATACAAAACCACAAACAAAAATGGTCTTAATGTTTTGCAACTTGGATGAGGAAAATTAAGGGTTAGATGTTCAAAAGACCTGTAGCTATAAATTGGTCTGGGACTAATTAGTAAATCAGAACGAAAAATGGTTGCAACTCCTCCTCCTCGCCCAGTATTTCTAGGAATGTGAAAATTTAAATGACTGGAAGGAGTTGACTCATTTATACTGACATAATCCTCCTGCTGCAACCAGGTTTCTGTGAGACAAAGTAAATCAATGTGATTATCACCAATCAAGTCATTTACTAACAAAGTCTTTGAGGAGAGAGATCTTATGTTTAATAAACCACATTTAATAGATTTATTTTTCTGTTCAGTCAAAGTCGTTTTTGTCTTTATGAGATTTCCATAATTTGCTTTTGATGGCTTAACTTTTAATCCATTTAACTTTGGCCATGGAAAGACACTGTTTCTATAGGGTAATGGGTGGGTAACAGTACAGAAGCAGCAGAGAGGTGGGTTAAACTATGACTCTGCTTCCTGGTCTGGACCCTGGGTTGTCAGTGTTTTGGAGGACTAAAAAATTCGGCCATATTCCTAGAAAGAAGAGCTGCTCCATCCAAAGTGGGATGGATGCCATCTCTCCGGATCAGACCAGGTTTTCCCCAAAATGTTCCCCAGTTATCAATGTAGCCCACATCGTTTGCAGGACACCACCTAGACAACCATTGATGGAATGACAGCATGCGGCTAAACATGTCGTCACTGGTCCGATCAGCCAGGGGACCAGAAAAGATTACCGAGTCTGACATTGTTTTGGCAAACTTACACACGAAGCAATACTAATTTTAGTGACCTCCAATTGGCGTAACCGGGTGTCATTACCGCCAGCGTGAATAACAATCTTACTGTATTTACGCTTATCCTTAGCCAGCAATTTCAGGTAGGATTTGATCTCGCCCGTTCTGGCCCCTGGCAAGCATTTGACTATGGCCAATGGTGTCTCTAATGCCACATTTCTGACTATGGAGCTGCCAATTACCAGGGTCGGCTTCTCAGCGGGTGTGTCGCTGAGTGGGGAAAATCTGTTAGAAACGCGGACCGGTTGGTGGTGGCCCGCGGGCTGGGTCCTAGAACTATGCTTCCTACATACAGTCACCCAGCCGGCCTGAGGTCCCGGCTGCGCGGGCTTTACCGGAGGACGGCTAGGGGGTTCTATCCTTGTTGGCTCAGCTCTGGCTAATGAGCTTCGGCTATCTGCTGGTTTTTCAACAGCGCGGAGCCGTGCTTCTAATTCTGATACCCTCGCCTCCAAAGCTACAAAAATATTACATTTATTACAGTTACAATTATCACTAAAGGAGGCAGGGAAGTAACTAAACATCTGACAGAGAGAGCAAGAGAGAAGAGTTAGAGACAGGAGAGAGAAGAGTAGCCATAGCCGCAATGAAGCTAAGCTAACTGAGCTAGCGAGACCTCACCACCCCAAGAAAAGCTGTGTGAAACACAAGGAGTTCCCAAAACGTAAAGTACACCACCACAAAACGTGTGTTTTAGTGTGCTTGTGTGTTAAAATAACTTACAGAGGCCTCAGCACAGAGAAAACAAATCAATTCAAGAGAGCCTGACACCAAACAGCTCCACGGAGCACAACAGTGACAACAGGAAATGACGTAATACGGCTTACCCCCGTCACAGAGTACACAGCCAGGATAACCAAGGAGTTCCCGGTCTGGGTTCTTCCATCAGGGAGTTTCCATGTTTCCCCCTGTGCATGCATGGGTTTTCTCTGGGTACTCTGTCTTCCTCTCACAGCCCAAAAACATAACTGTTTGGTCAATTGGTCTCTAAATTGCTCCCAGGTATGTGTGTGTCTGGGCTGTCTCTCTGTGTTACTCTGTGATGGACACGCAAACTGTCCAGAGTGTACCCCACCTCTTGCCTAAGATTTTACAAGTACCTGTAGTGGTACTTCAGCTGCCTCCAGGGAAACTCAGTAGAATATTTGGCCATTATGTACAAGGTAAACATGAAGCAAATTAACCATATTGACCTGTGGTGTAGAACTAGCAAGCTTAAACAGACACAAATGTTGAAGCACACTAAGCTTTGCTTCAGTTAAAATAAAAAGCTCAAAAGAGGAGTGAACCTCCAGGGGAAACTGAAGTGGACAACACTGAGCCTGGAGCAAGTGCCGATGGCTACTTATGCTGCATTTACCTGTGAAGTCAGAGCTTGGATTTGGAAATACTATCATGCATAACTTAGCTGGGATCCGGTTGCAACTTGGAGAACCAGTGGGAACTGTTAGGTTAAAAAGTGGTTGACCTACAATGAATCACACACAAAGGGTCGGAGAGAATATGGAGTCAATAAGCTCTGCAGAGGTAGATGTGGATAATCAGTTCTGCAGAGGGAGACCAGGAAAATACTATGAGGAATGAGCCAACCGTGTCTGTCTGTTCTCAGCCTCCCAGTGTCATAGTCTCTGGTCTCCAAGAGCATCCCCTCTGCAGTCTCTCTTTATTTAGTCACACTTCATTAACATATTAAAAGAACAGGATGTCATGCAAATGAGCATGTGACTGAAACCAAAATGACATTTAAAAAGTACATTAGAAAGACACCCTAAGAAAATAATAATACAACATTATTATTTTACCTAACAGGAACTGTCCAACTTTTAGCTCTGGGAACATGTTAACTACAATGAGCTGCAACAGAGGTTACAGCAGCACTACTGAATGGTTAATGACTTAAAAACTGCGTAAAGAACAGATAGAACACATGTGCAAATATCCATGTTATTCCTGCAGCCAACTCTACACTAAAGATGTGCCAGCCATATTGGACTTTGAGGTAGGTGTTTGCCACTTGAAATTTCTTCTAGAGTGAGTCCTCCTGGGATTTTTTTCAAAGTCGGCTTGGAAATTTCTACACACAATTGAATCCCACGATTCAACCAAACATAAAATTTCTTATGTTCTTTTTTTAAAGAATTATGACAAAACCTCAGATGCTGAAACGACCCAGGTGCTGTTGTAAAGCTGCCTCATAATGCCTGTCACCATGGAAAATGTTTACTGAGGCAGTACTTGTTATAAGAAATCAACTCACACCTCAATGAATTGCAGCTGCATGATTCAGCCTCGGCTTCATTTTTACTGATATGACTGATACCTGGTTGAGATTTAAACATTGTCGGGGATCATCATTTGTTCTTTTTTCCCTCCTCTTTTCCTTTTTAATGATTCAGACTTTCTTCTAAGCTTTAAACATGATATCCAACAATGCTCTTGAGTACCTGTCCTTTTACGTATGAATGCTTTTTCTTTGTTAAGCCACTCAGTCTATGAATTATTCAGTGTAAACGACTTCCCTATATTTATGGAATGAAACAATGTTTCGACTTCAAATAATAGGAAATTTCATGAAGAATGCACTTTTTATTACCAATCTGTGAAAAATAGTTTGCTTCAATTTCTTTAGTTTGAACCTTTGAAAAATCACAATGATTACACAGCTGGATACATGAAATTGTGTTTTAGCAACACAAATGGGATTCTGAAAGAGCTTTTAGCTGAAAACCTGTAATGTCTTTGCTCCAAAACAAGTCTTTACTACATAATTTTGTTGACAAACATTTTTATAAACACAGGCCTCTTTCTTGTTCTCTAATGTTCCACTTCTGCTGTTTTGTAAGCACAAACTAGAGTATATAGTATGCTATCATCTTCAAGTACTCAGTCTGGAGAGAAAGCGACATATGGAAAGCCTGAAGATCGATTAATCAAGACTTTGAAAGATTACAAGAAAGTCTGGATCACTAGCAAACTATAGAAAAGTATTTTAGTACTGTTTTAGCATTCTGCATATAACCATCTTTAGTGGCAAGTCTCCTGTTTGGCTTTTACCCAAAGTTGCATGCTGCCCTCTCTCTGTTATAAAGCTTTGTGGACTTTGTCTGAGATCAGGTCTCCTCTGAGTCTTACTAGATCAATATTTTACATTAAATTCACAATTAATTCATTTACATGCAACTTTCAATTATCTTCACGTTCTTCAATGTGGAGTATTCCTCCTTAATGTTGTCCATGTAGGGTTTTATACAAATTCTACACACATTCCTGCTCTCTGCTTTTCAATGGGAACCGTCACACTCAGTTCAACTAACGCTTGGCTGAGCAAATCAAATGTTCCCTGGCTGTTAAAACTACAAAGATTCCTGTTTCATGACAACAAGTGGGATCACACACTTTTCCCTGCCTCTGAGGGTTCACACTGTAGAGGTGTGTGTGTGTGTGTGTGTGTGTGTGTGTGTGTGTGTGTGTGTGTGTGCGTGTGCGCGCGCTGTGGGGTACATAATGGGGACTGAGGGGACTTGGCAGCAGAATCCTAAAACATTCCTTTGTCTTGCACACATCCATCCCTTGATCAGCCTACATCTCTTTTATAATTAGTTTCTAAGAGATGGAAACTAAGTGTTTTTATGTGTATAAGAGAAAGAGAGGGAGCACATATACAGTAGTGTCTTTCTCTTATTGCCTAAGGCAGTTAAAGGCTAGGTCGTTTACAGTCAGAGGAAGTACATCATTTCATGTGTACATGTGTGGGCGTTTGTTTTTCAGAGCAGTGGAGCTTGACGTGCAGCCCTCCATAAGAGGGAGGAACGCAGTGACAATGTTACCTGACGAACACGTCTCTGTCTGTCCGCTACTTTTGTGCAACTATGTGTTCTCTTGTGTGTAAGTGCCGCTGGGAAGATTACTCATTGTAGTCTTTTTGTGAGCCGGTAACAACAGGGGCCGTGTGAAATGACCCAGTTTTTGTCTCTTTCAGTGACCACATTGTGCGGCTTTGTTGGATTGATTTATTGTTCGCAGTCACTTAAAAACATGCATGAAACCTCAGTCAAAGTGTCTTAAGTATGAGCTCAGATATCAAGCAGAGCAAATGTGAGGAGGGGCTCTGTAAGGACAGGAAACCTCTTTTGAAAACAGGAAAGAAAAGCAGAACTTTCAAGACCTAACCATGCATTGAAATAAGATCTGATTATCGTATATTTAGGTTGCAAACCTTCAATACATCTCCTGTAGCAAAGAGAGAAAACCTGCTAAGAATGTTGATATAAATGAGAAAATTCAGTTGAGAGAGAGATGGACTGTAGTTTAACTCTGCCTTTGGATAGTATTTGCACCTCTTGAACATTTTCGCATTTTGTCAAACTGCAATCTTTAATTTACAGTATTTCATAGTGCATAATAGTGAAGTGGAAGGAATGTGATGCTTTTTCCAATTTTCGTTTACAAATAAGAGTCTGAAAAGTGTGGTATGCATTTGTTTTCAACCTCTTTACTTCTTTACACATTAAATCAAATCCGGTGTCACCAATTGTCTTAATAGACACTTCAAAAGAAAATAGTCCAGTTGAGTGAAATTTAATCCCAGTATTAATCCAGCTGTTCTGCGAAGGCCTCAGGCTTATTATAAAAACTTAGTAAATAAACTGCATTAAGAAGAACAAAGAAATAGGCAAGGAGAGCATTCATCAGAGAAGCAACAAAAAGGCCCATGGCAACTCTGTAGGACTTGCAGACATCCAAAAGGACAACTGTTAGTCATGCTTTCCACAAATCTGGCCTTTGTGGAATAGTGACAATAAGAGAGTCTCATTCAAATTTTGCCCCAAAAACATGTAGGGAACAAAACTCTGGCCAGGTGAAATGGAAAATCTTTGTCCCCGTGAAGTTGTTGGCCACCTTGAACACCGCATCAGTATGAAGATACACTGTGGTGGAAGAATCCCACTTTACTCCAAGCAGAGACAGGAAAGCTGGTAAGTGTTCATGTCGAGATGAATAAAATTATTGGGATGTTGATATGTAATTGAGGAGGCAAGGCAATTTTATTTGTATAGCACACTTTCAACAACAAAGTGATTCAAGGTGATCTACATGCTTAGGAAATGAAGTAAAAACAGCAATAAAGCATAAAACACACACAAAGCATATGACACGTAAAAACTTTACTCAGTCTTTCAGCTGCTTTGCAGTTTTCTGGAAGTTTGTTCCAGATTAGAGGAGCATAGAAACAAAAAGCTGCTTCTCCATGTTTGGTTCTAATTCTAGGGATGTTGAGTAGACTGGAATTAGAGTGTTCTGGTGGGTTGGTATAGAGACAGTAGATGTTCAAGATACTTTGCGCCAGGCCATTCATTAATTTATAAACTACTAAAAGTATTTTGAAGTATATTCTCTGAGCTACAGGCACTCTTGGGCTGAGATTGCCACTAATACATCTTGTAATAATCAGTACCATGTGTTATTCAGTTACACTGTTGTTGTACTTGTATATGTACTTGCAGGTTGTTGCTGTGTGGTTCTCAGTTTGCATTGTTTGTTTTGTTTGTTTTATCAGTGTTTTTTTTTCCACCTTCTCTGTTGTCCTACTGCTGTAGAAGTAGACTTTTAGTGCGTTTTCTTGTGCTTTTTTTATTCTCCTTCCTCTCTTCCATCTTCACTTCCCTCTTTCCCTTTTAAATCTGTTGGGCTTCTACTTGCTACTCAGACATCGATTCTGAGTGCCAGACTGCCAGACAGGACATGTGGAAAAAAAAAGATGAATAAATGGCCTGCATTTGTATAGCACTTTTTCAGTCAGAGGACCACAAAGCGTTTTACATTGCATTCAGTCATACACCCATTCACGCACACATTCACACGCTGATAAAGTTTAATAAAGGGGAACCCAGGGAAAAAAAATCTGTTAGAGGATCCAAAGGATGGAACTAAACATTGAGCCTAAGCTATTAAGGAATGGCTCAAAGTCAAGCACATTTAGGGGATAGATTGAGATAGGCCTTCATTTAAAAGAGAATCTATGGCAAAACCTGCATACTGGTGTTCACAGATGCTCTCGATCCAATCTGACTGAGTCTGAGGTATTTTGCAAAGAAGAATGAGGAACAACTGTGGATGTGTAAAACTGGTGTAAAACTGGTGGAACAGATCCCAAAATATTTGGAGCAGTTACTGCATTGAAAGGTGTTTTATTTTTTAATGAGCCATTGCTAAATATGCACACCAAACTTTTTAAAGAGATATCATTTTCTCCCACTTCACAAAAACATTGTGTTGGTCTATCAAATACAATTTCCAATAACCTATATTGAAGTTTGTTTTGCTAATATGAAAATATGAGGAAAAAGTCAAGGTTATTAATAGTTTTGCAAGGCATCCTGCTGTACGTTTTAAAGCCTTAAAAACTACATTTGTAGTAAAAATATACGTAATGTTTTTTATTGAAAGTCTACCAAATAAAAACTTTTATGTGAGCTCATACCTAAGCCTCAATATTCCATTCCTCATGCATCTTATGCAAAAAGTGTTTTTTAATCATACAGAGAAAGTAACCAAGGTACACAAGTACAGACCGTATCCTGCTCGTTCAGTGACATGGCAAAACCTGCACTTATTTGTCTCAGACATTCATTCTGAAATGAGTGAATGCCTAAGCTGTGAAATATGGAAAACCACTTTATTGGCTTCTACTTACAAGGAAAATTTATTTTTTTTGAATAGGAAATAATTACACACACCTCTCTGTCCTCTTGGAAATCCATCAAGTTTGGGGAAATCAATCAAACTTTTAAAGCCTGTGGTGCGTCCAATAGCTGAACCAAGGTTTTCCACTCCAGCTATTTACTGCTTGAATGCTGATACATCATCAGACAAATTCCCCACATTTTTATCCAAGATTGTAGAAATACGAAATATATCTGTTTGTTTCTCTCCACAGAGTGTTAATCACTCATGACCAAAGCCCAGTCAAACATAATTGGTCCAGACCAAACCCTCTGAAACCATATATCTCTCCCCTTGTTTAGAGGTTCTATAGATTTTTATGCATTTAAAGTGCTAAAGTATACATTCATATGTTGCCACATTGCAACCACACACTCAATGTGTTTCTTTGGGATTTCATAGGATGGATCAAAAAGAGCATAGTTTTAAATAAAATTCAATAAAGTGTAGTTGTGAGTTATATTCCGTTTGTTATATGTTCTAACTTGTACATGGAGCAGGGATTGAGCTTGTAAAAACAATCAAGCAAAAAGTGCTTGGACAACCGATAATGCCAACACAGCTGTTTCTGACTGTAAACACAGGTCGCACAAATGATGTAGAAGCACTTTTGTCGCGGAAAATGACGTTGCGGAGCCTAAAACTCTTGTTATTTCTGTCTAAAAGCAAAGGCTTAAAACGGAGAAAACGCAAATCTACACTTTGCCCGGAGTTTTTAGAAAGATTCGTTTTTGGTGTCATAAATCTGCGTTTTCATGTGGATGACAAGCCAAATCGCAGAAAAATATATTTGTTTTGTGAGATACCAGGCTAAGTGTGGACAAGGCATTAATGGAGTGTGTCTGTGTACATCAATTTTTAAGTATCTAAAACTATTCCACTGTAACTCTGGCTGTTTGTTTAGGGTCATTGTACCGCTGAAAGGTGAAACTCGCACTATTTTTATCTCCATCTACATCCTCATACTGAAAAAAAGTCTCACCACATCATGATGTTGCCACCATCTCACTTCAGACAGGTGCACTATTAAGTCTAGAGCATTAACTATTTAGTCTCGTATGCTGATCAGCAAGTTAAATATTGGTCTCCTGTAAGCAGAGCATCTTTTTCCCACAACTGCACACTCTAATTACCGGCAGGTGACTTCAGAACACATACAGTTGCAATGGATTTGGTTAAGGGGTATTAGAGCAAAATGGGCTCTTTTGCACTCTTTTCAGATTTTTGTTTGTAAAATAAAAATCTGATTCCATATTATTGTGTTGGTTTATCTTGTAAAATCCAAATAAAACTGTATTTTTGGGCTGTAATATGACAAAATCTAAAAGTTATTTAAGGTATATAATTGCTCTTGCAAGACAGTGTATCTAAGATTATTACTGGTTATTGCTTAAGATTTTACCAACCTAGCCATAAATCAACTACTTTTTATTATTCTAAGATGATGGTTGCTATTCTAACTTAGCCTATAACTGTAAAAACAATGTTGTCTCAAATGAAGAAAATAAATTAAAAAACCGAACTATTTAAGAAACTACATAAAAATCTGTTGTGAACTTCTGGGCTGAACTGATGTTGAAATACATTGGCTTTTGGCCAGTATTAATTGTTTTGACATGCATTTACCTTTCATATCAATGATTTAACTGTTTTAAAATATTTCTTCCTTTTATGACATTACATTTGAGTAAGCTCAGAATCCATCAAAAAGTATCTAAACACCTTTATCTTCCATCCATCCATCCTCTATATCTGCTTGTCTTTGCAGGATCACAGAGGGACTGGTGCTTGTCTCCAGCAGTCATTGGGTGAGAGGTGGGGTACACTCTAGACAGGTCACCAGTCCATTGCAGGGCAACATAGAGACACACAGGACCAACAACTCTTATCTAAGTGCAAATAATAGAGACCAATTGACCTAACAGTCATGTTTTTGGACTGTAGGTGGAAAGAGTTACCCGGTGAGAACCCACAAATACACAAGGAGAGCATGGAAATTCCATGAACAAAGATCATATGCCGCTAATTGAACCTAGGACCTTCTTGCTCCAAGGCAAAAGTGCAATACCTTTATTATCATTTTACAAAATAAAACAATTTTAGTACAAAATAGCCCATAGTCTACTGTCTCCGCTTTCTGTTCTTGTATTGCCAACTGAATTACTCTCTGCTGCTTAGATGGCCAATAAAAATATCTGGTAAACAACATATAAATGTAAATGTAGTTTGAAAGCAGAGTCACTGCAATACATTGCAGTTGAAAGTTGGCTTTCAGTACTAAAATCTGATTTCTTCCAGCAGAACATACATGGAAACAGTGAACACTGTTTGTCCATCTGGTTTCCTTCTGCTCCATAAAATAACTGATTTGAAAAACAGCATGGCTTTCCTTAAAAATTCTCATGTGGCTTTCTTGCATTCCCTGGATGTAGGTAATTAAAACAAGAATACATCACATTAAATCCAAACAATAATCCAATAATTATACTCAGTAAGTAAGCAATAGTGACTTAACATTTAAAATGTTTCAGTTTTGTATCTTTTGTTCCCTGTTTTGAACTTTTGCAGGCAATGGGAATCAAGGTTAGCGCACACTGGAATGCAGCACAGCAGCCAGTGACATTTGACTATGGTTAGAGTTTGAAATCTTACCACAAATGGAAGGATAACCTATCCATGAGTTATGAGCAAAGGGTGAGAGAATCACAGATATCATCATTCAGTAAACAAGAAAATATTTTAGGTTGCATGTTTTTGTGATTAAACTGCTGGTACATACTTGTGATTCTATGTGGGGAATGAGCTTTTTTTAGGATTTAAACTTTACATAATTCAGTTGTGTTTATTTGCCCCATGTGCTCCCATGGTTACTGTAAACTTTTCAAATATGGCCTTTATTGTGTCAACATATAATATTGATGCCCTTAATCTCCTGATTTTCCCGAAAGTCTGTTCTATCTTGAAACAAACAACTTTATCTTGAATTTTTTAGAAACAGTTGCAATTGTTGCTTGGATGTTAACCAGGGTCAACCTCTCCCCCTCTGGTCACACAATACACAATATCAGACTCAGGAAAATGAGACGAGAAGAGATTTTAACTTCTTTTGTTTTGAGACCTTTTTACCTCCGCCAGGATGTAATGATTTTGTGCCAGTCTGTTTGTTTGTTTCTACGATTGTTTTTTTTGTGGTTTTTTTGTTTTACAAATAGATTTGTTTTAAAAGGAACTCTTAAACAGAGTAAAACTATTTAATCCAAGATTAGTCTATATACTGTATATGTTGAAGGTTTTGTGCTTCTCATTGTAAGGTTGTCTTGATGCCAGCAAAACATAAAAATGATCTTTTTTAGTTTTCACTATTAAATTCAATATTTACTGACTCTCAAGCTGTGCTTTGAATATTGTCTTTTCAACACAGAACAGTTAAAGTTTAACCAGTGTGATTTTATTATATTTTGAATACCAGATGATAAAATACAATCGATTTTACTTAGAAAAACTGTTTAATATAGAAATTCAGATTTCTATCTATAAAATCCACTGCTCTTCCTGCCCCCTGAAAAAATGGAGCCCAGGGCAAAGAGTCATATTGCACATTAGAGTTGAAATGTTTTACACAAGTCTCATCACCTGTATGCATACAATGTTTTATGAACATCCATCAGTTTTCTATCTCTGCTTAAAGATTGCATGGTCACAACCTGAACAGGACATCAGTCCGTCAGAGAGACAACCACACATGCACACACACTTACACTTTAGTGCGATTAATGAAATCTCTAAATAACCTGATATAAAGGGACTGAGGGAAGAAACAAGAGAACATCAAAGCATCCACAGGTAGGGCATTCAAACTCTACACACAAAGCCCTTGGTTGGGGTACAAACATAGAACCTCCTTTTAATAAGGCAATATCACTAAGCCCTGTAACAACACACAGCCTGTTTGTTATTGCAACTGTAGTTTTTAATACAGTCTAATTTCCTGAAAAGACTTCTGGTTTCACAGTCACAAAGATAAGCGAAGATCTGTGTCTCATTGGACTAAGATATGTTAGCAGTATTTTTCGGATGCCAATCAGCCAAACTGTTGCTAACAGCACATTCCCTATGCTTTATTAGGTCATAAGTGTAGATAAGCACATTTTAAACAAAACGTTTCAGTATCTATCAATTGTTGTTTTTCAAAAGCCTAAAAGACACTATGAATACATTTTGTGGACAATTCAGAAAACAGATTTGTATTTTTATCAAGCCACAGTTCTCATCCACCTGATGGGCAAAAACCCAACTTACACCTTGAGAAATAATTCTTCTGCCCAACATGTCATGATTATTTTCTGTGCTATTTCAGATTTCTTCAATTTTCTCTTTTTTCCACTTTCACATACTTCATTCAGGTGTTCTTATTGTGAACAAAAGTAGGGTTTTTCTTCACATTTCCAACCCAAGCTATTTCAAAAACTCTCACATCTTTTTCAGCAGGCTTTGTGCTCTCATCAAGCGCAATACAATAACTTTGAAGTAGTTTGTTTATTGGGAAATCATCTTTACATGTTTATTGGTAGGCTACTGTATTTTCTTTGCAAACTGTATTCGCCTGAACAGCACTGGTGCTACTAAAGTAGTTTTTAAATATGCTCTAGAAATAAATAAATGAAGGTACATCATACATGTACTTTTTCCACTCGTATGCAAATAAGCACGCATGTACACTTACACAAAGGCAGCAAAGAACCTGTGAGGATCTTGTGAGGACTTGCAGCAGCAGAGAAAAGCAGAAACAGGTAGAGCATAGAGAGAAGCTAGTCGTTCAGAGCGGATTCATACAAAAAAACTTCAATGGAATAGTTTTCATGAGAGAGAAGTATCTGCACTGCATGCACATCATCAATACATTCTTACACATTCTGTGAAAAGCTGATAGTTTCTGTCATTTCTCAATGTCTCTAAATCAGATCGCTGACAGAAAAAGTAAAAGTAAGTTTTGTGCATCTTTCTGAGTCTGTAAATTACATGACTATGTGGAAAAGCTCTCCCGGAGAAAGTTGTTTGTCTCTCTCACATGATGCAACAGTCACTACCTGCTGATATTTAGAGTCTGTCTCAACTCAATAACAGCCTGCCAACAGAAAAAGGAGAAATGAGAAGAAATACGAGTAGGTGGGCAAATATGCTGGTGAGGAATGCCAAGCTGTAAACAAGTCTAAGAATTACTACAGTGTTGAGGTCTAAAACCTCTCACCCTCATTAACATTAATGTAGCCATCCATCTGTCTGTGAGAGAGTGGGTAAGGATGCCAACTCATTACCCTGGAGGCGAGTTAACAATGTGAAGAGTTACGACTGTGTTAAGTGCTGCCTACAACTTGAATGTCACATGGATCCCTTCTGCTGAGGAACTCGCATAAAGACTCTTCTGAATCCAACTGAACTGTCTCTAACCTGTAAATTAGCACATCTCTTCATTTCAACTGCTCCCAAAATCAAATTCGGCTTGTATTTGTCCCACAAAAGATACTGAGCTTGTTTTCTGTAAGGAATTGACATCATTTTTACCCCTTTTTGACCCCTTTTTTCCACAACAGTATCTTGCAAAGAAAAAATCTTACCATGTAATTTTTTTCACATTTTGTGACATAACAACCACAAAATCCACTGCAGAAATTAAAGCAACACTAAAGACTTTTTTTTAACCTTAAAATAATGTTTCCGAACTCGTGTCAGTGGTTGATCAACTCATAACAGGGTGAAACGGCACTTCTGCATTCGCTTTGCGGCCCTCTATCGGCCATAACAGCACTATATAACTTTGGGTCATCGGGTAGCGGTTTTGTAGTTCAAATGCGACTTGCTTTACGGTAGACTTCACAAAAGCCGTCAGGTGCAGCGTCCTGCAAGGCTCTCTGGGTGGAGCATACTCGCCAGGTACATATAAATGGAAGATATGCAGGTAGCTTGAACAATTGTCATCATGACGGAGCCGAAAATGTATTCATCTGTACACCGGTGTTCCGACTATCTGTGCTACCTGCATGCACATTTCGATGCTACGTCACAATTTGCTTACTCAGCAAATCTGTCATCAAGAATTCCTATCTGGAAGATCCATTTGATCTGTTTTATTTCTTTGAAGTTTACGGTGAGTTTTATTCAAATTATTTTATTACTGGCTAATTTTTATTCAAAATATTTTAAGGCTTTCTTTAAGCTACTAGTTTCAAGTTTACATGACAGCCCTTGTAGCCTATGTTAGTCTCACTTCTGTGATATCGTTACACTGCATGTAAATAAGTCCCATTAATTAGAGTCGTACAGTAAATGCGGGTATTTGTGCTTATAATCATAGGCTACTACATTTTAATATATATATATATATATATATATATATATATATATATATATATACATACATAAATAATGTGTGTACCAGCACGTTATTTTGACCGTTTTAACATGTAAAGTAGTTAAGAAATGTGATCATTTCAACCCGTTGTCGACCAAGCAGCCATATCTTAGAGGCACATTTGTTTAAAAAAAATCATTTTTTTCCCAACTAACTCCAGATATATTTCATATTTTATTGTCAGAGATTTTTTACTTTTTAAAAATTAATAAGAGTCGTCAGTTAAGGCATTAACCATTTCTTATATGCTGTCATATGGGATTCACCTTCATTGTTGTACTTTTATACATACACTCATAAGTGTTATGTCTGTGTGTTCATTTGTTTACAGCACGTTTTTCTTGTTGTGGTGAGTGGGTTTCCAACTAAGATGGGCAATGTTGAACTTTTAAGTTTTTAATATACATTGTTTTTTTTTCTTACAGATCATATCAATCGCCTAAAACTACAGGAAGATCTTAAGGAGAAGTACTTAACATTATATGTGCATCATCTTTAATGCCACTTCTTTCATATCGTTAGGTGCTGTCCATTTTCTGTTTTTGATTAAATAAACAACAAATGAATTAAGTTTCTGTTTTTCTTTCACACAGATATTGTTTCCATTTCAGGAAAAAAAAAATCATAGTTTTGTAGCCGCATAAGAAGTATGATTTGGCTTTGCAATATTGCAGACGCCAAGGTTTATTTTAATATTGAGATGTTGAAGGAATTTATCAATTTCAAAAATGCAGTTGGCTGATTACTTTGTTTTATTTTTTCCCTTGTTATATACTGTTGAAAGAATTTTCAGTCATTATAGAGAATAAAACATTTATTTTTTTAAACACAAGATTCTATAAAAGAAAGGGACACAGATAAAAAACAAAGGGGGGCCAGAAAGCAAAATAGACTTATGTACAGTTAAATGGGGTTGGGGGGCAGAGTTGTCAGCAGTGTTATGGCAACAGATGTAATTGTTGAAATAAAAAAACTACACCAACAACACATTAGACATAACAATCAGGGCTATAGTTATACTTTGCTTTAACATCAATTGTCCAAAAGGACTGTCATGTCTAATGTGAGGTTGCGTAAAGATGGCAGCATTTAAACTAGGAATAAAAGAAGCCATAACACTGTTGACAAACCTGCTGGCCTTTTCTATTTTTGCTGGGTTTACACCTGCCCTCTATCGACGCCTTTGGGTGATGGAGGAGAAGATGATGGACATCTGAGGGTGGAGAAGGTAAAGCTGGTGCAGGTCCTCCATCATCATGTTCACCAACTGGACACTGCTGCTGACCATCCCCATATCATCTCCACCACAGCTGATGATGAGGACATCTAGAGCTGCTCTTCCTCCTTTCCACTTCAGCCCCCCCAGCCAAACCAGGAGATACGGACGTCTGGGAGGCCGAGGTTTCCTCCGATGGTTTCTTCAGCTCTCTCAGAACTATGTCAGACATAGCTGTCTCCAATGATCCAAATGGCTATGGAGAAAAAAACTAGCATAATGAATGGCAGTTGCACAGGTGTGGCCTATCGGTTGAAAGTATAATACTATTAAAATTCTACATGAAGTGATGGAGACATGTACTTACATTTTCTGCTTTGTTTGGCTGTTGTGGAGGACAGGCATGCAACCATTGTGACCTGGTAAACAAAATCTATAAAAAGAAACACAAGCGTCTTACTAAAAGTGCAACTTATCCCTTCCCAGACCTCAATAAATGATTAGTAAAATTCATACATTGCAGAATTGACTAGGATCGAAATTATTCATATTAGCTGTTGCTAATCTACAATTGCTGTGGGAACCGTTTTTTTAACTGGGAGATACTACATGGTGTCAAGGTATTCGGTTATAGGTAACTGACACCCGATGTAACCAATCAGAGACCCAGGATGAGCTGTGGGTGGAGTCTCTAGGGGACTCAGCAGCCTGTTGAGAACACACTCAGTTGTTATGTGTTGCCTGGCACAGACTAAATAAAGATGGATGTAGGGCACAAATAAGTCGTGTCGGCCAGCGCTTATTTGACACATGGTAGTACAATCACTAACAATTAGGGTAAATACAAACAAGTATTAATATAGATATGTGAACTATCTTAACTAACGTAGCTTGATCATGTATCTCATGCATAGACTAAATAGATCTCATACACTATTAATAACTAAGTTAAAAATATTGAAAACTTGCATTAGGTTAATGATCGTTTCATTTGAATAAATTATTTCAATTTAAATGTTAACTTACCGATTTAATATTGTATTTACAGCCTGGATGGAAGAGGGTAGCAGAGTTGCTCTACCCGCGGCTTTCAGGCTAAAGGCGCCCACTAACCTCCGCTAACCTCCGTTAGCTTCAGTTAGCTCCTGGCTACATCGGCTCAGAGTGTCAATCACCCCCCCCTGCCCTCACAGCGCCACTCTCAGCTCCACTCTCAGCTCCACCTCTTTGCCCATTTTTCTATTTTCTGGGAGTGACGAAACGTGTGACGCAGACAAGATGGCGGCGGTGGGGACAGCCCATTTGGCTTCATTTTTGCTCTTCAGAAACCAATGGGTGACGTCACAGAGGCTTCGTCCAGTAATTATACAATCTATGTTTAAATGGCAATTGCTGAGAGAAAGCAATGAGATTTCCCCTTCGCAGTTTGCCACAAACCATGAAGAGCACAGAGCAAATGTGTAGAAAATGCTGCTCTGGTCAGATCAAATCAAAACTGACATTTTTGGCTTACATTTTTGGAAAACATCGTGTGGATGCAAACTAACAAGTTACATTCACCGTACTTAAGTAACTTTTTTAAAACAAATGTAATTCTTAGTCTTGGCAAATATTTTTTTTTACTTCTAATTGCGTAATATTATTTTAAGTAACGCTACTCTTCCTCGAGTGCATTTTCTAGATAGTCAACCCACAGTTACCTTACTGAATGAAAACATAGATCTTTCAACCAAAAATGTACCAGACACTGACACACACGCAGTTTATGTTTAAGTGACAGGTCTTGAAAGGTGGCTCTCAGGCCACTGAGGTTCTGGGGTACAGAGTTATGAGTCTCTACGCGGCGACTCAGCTGATCCCAAAGGTTTTCTATGGGATTCAGGTCTGGAGAAAGTGCAGGCCATTCCATTTGAAGGAAACCCAATCTCCAGCAGGCATTCCCCAGTGAGCTGGAACATTTTAGCCCATGAAGATGAAATTAGGCCTGTGTTGTTCATGTAGGGGCACAAGAAGTGGATTAATGATGTTATTCTGGTAGTATGGGCTTATGACTATACCATTCACAAAGTGTAAGACAGTTCTGTAATGACTAAAAACATTCCCACACTGTAACACCAGCACCAAAGGCTTGTCTGGTGACAACAGTGGGTGATGCATAGCGGGTGACACATCATGGTGGCAATGATGGGGTAGGGATGCTAGACAGAGTTGATGGGGAAAAGGATAGAGGGCAATCCTGTTTGAGACCAAAGAGGACTTGAGACTTGGATAGAGGTTCACCTTCCAGCTGGACAACAACTTAAAACATAAGGGGCAGAACTACAATGGAATGGTTTTGATTTAAACATATTCAGGTGGCCCGGTCAAAGCTCAGAAACTAATTCTAATTGAAAATCTGTGGCAAAACATGCAAACGGATGCTCATAAAGATTCTCCATCCAATCTGACTGAGCTTGAACATCAAATAATAATGAATAGAAATCTCAGTCTCCAAGTGTGCAAAGCTTGCACAAACACACCCTGTTCTATATCGAGACAAAATGTGAAAAGGTCAACGGGTATAAGTACTTTGGTGAGGCACTGTAGTTTCAAATATAAAAAACAAGAGTCAGTATCAATAACAAACAGATTTAATTTACTTTTTTATATGACAGGAGGTGATTTGTGTTTGCTGCTGATGAAAAATAATAAATCACAGCTGAAGACAATAAAAAAACAACTAATCAAGTGTTGTTTATCACAGGATTCATGTGCAACGTCTGAATTAAAAAGTGAGCATCATCATTCTGAGTGACAGCACAGTAGCTGCCGAAGGCATCAGAGTTCTACATATGAAAGCAGCTCTTCACTCAGAGAGCTTCTCTCTACTTTACATTATCAGTAAGTGCTGGATTCTTCGGTTTTACAAATCTTGACATTAAAAAAACATATAGTTTTCTCAACAGTGTAATAGGATTGCAATGCATATAATCACTTTATACAGTATGTGTGTGCAGTACATCTCTAAAGAAGGTTGAGCATGTGATATAACCACCAGAGAAGCTTTATTGCTCATTATGCTAAAGCTGTAATATCTAGTTAATTTATTTTAAAATGTAATCTTTCATTTTCCTCCAGTTTCTGCAAGGAGTTGAAGACACCTGGCAGGTAGCCACGTCAGAGACGTATCAGTTCCACAGATGTGGAAAGAATAATGACCTGCACAGCTGCTGTGGGAGTGACACAGGACCCAACACTGTGAAGCCTCCTCGCTGTAATGACAAAACTGGATGTGATGTCTACGACACTGTTTTAATGAGTTTCATCTTTGTTATAAATACTTCCGATCAATCCAATAACTAATAGCAATTATTATCCTGATGAATGTGAAACTGCAACATTGTGACTGCTGTTTGTCCTGGATGACATTATCTAGAAAGCAATGAATGGTCCTCTCTAAAATAATGAAAGAAGCACTACATGGCATCATAATGTCAAATCAGATGGAGAAAACTGAGTATTTCAGCATTTTGAGAAACATTCTGTATTTTTCTTGAGCTTGCCGTTTTACAGACCTGTCAAGCTTAGTTAAACTCTGTCTTATTTACCTTAAAATTGGAAGTTAACAAACCCATCAATGTCAAGCTGTGGTCTAAAACAGAAGCTTGATGCCAAAATAAAGTAGCCTGAAACCAGAACATTTCCAGTTTGAAGGTTTAGCTCTCAAAAAAATGTTAATATTTCTTTGAAATAAACTGGAATTATATTATAATGTATTTATTTATCTACACTAGTGTTTTTCCACCATCACACATCTGCATTTTGGCTCTGTCAAAGACAGGTTGCTTAAGAAATCTTCTTAAGCTTTCATTTACATTTAAGCACACTTTTTCTGAATTGTAGGAAAGTTGCTACTGTAAATATGTTTTCCTGCACAATATTAGTAATATTGTTGAAGATTGTGACACTGGTTGCCATTGATTCACGTTTATCTCCTCCTTTTTTTACCATCATGACAATGCTCCCATCCCTCTCCATGAGCTTTAGAATCAATCGGATATGGGGATCCAAAACAACGTGTCCATCTACAGAAAACAGGTAAATATACAATGTCCTCCACCATAATTTTCAGTCCTTAAATTAATATTTCATTACATAAGAATTATCTCACAGTGCCTGTAACCCATGACTTTTTGTTTCCCTGGGGTACGAATACGATATGAAGGTTGAAGTAGTATCATGTCATTAGGTTGGATGAGAACCAAAGTGATTTTAAAACCATGCAATGTGAAGAAGATATAAGGGAGGTAAAAAAAAACTCCAAATATCTCAGTTAGAGAGCAAAGGATGGCATGTTGTGGTTAGCAGGTTTCCATAATTTACAAATCGATACTTAAATGGTTCACCAAATAAAAAAATCAACCTTATTCCATAGCAACCTCAACTCCAAGACCTAAAATCTATAGAAAAATGTAGAGTGAGGTAAAGAGAAGAGTGCAATAGAGATGACCCAGGACTCTGGAAGACCTAGAAAAATGGTGCAAAGAAGAATGCCCAAACCATGTGAAAAAATATAGAAGGTTGAAGGTTTAAACACATTCCCTGCTAGAACAGAGAAACATCTTCTTGGAACCCTGGGAGAGAGAACAGGGCTGCAACAAGAGCAAACAAATGTGTGATTGGTCAGAAAATTCAAGTGGGCGTCTTTATTATTCTGACAAATGCAGCAGTAGGAGGGGCCTGTGATAACATCCCTAGGAGTCCTGGATTTGAGTTATTATGAAGTATGAAATGTTCTGCCCAGAGAGAAGTTCAATTTTGTTATTTCCACCTTGTTTATAAAGTCAAATTTGTCTTTTCAAGTGGAGTATGTACGGACCTGTGCTATTGGGAAAAGGGATAGTGCCAAATAAGTGTGCCACTTTTACCCTGTGTGAATAACTGTTCAATTAAACGGAATTTTACGAAATAATCAGTGTGAGGTTACTGAGATACAAAAATGGATGCATCATAAAATGTTTTCATTACCATAAGGGGACCAAAAAGAGTGGAGGACTGTTTTACTTGAATGCAATCCATGAGTGCAGGCCTCTTTAAGTATAACAGCCTACCAAATATTAGATCTGAGCAGACCTTTGTAATTTTAACACTGTCAACAGAGGTTTTGATAAGGATTCAATAAATGGTGCAATGCTGCGTGATATGTAATGTGTTGTTCCTCTAACATGGTATGAATCTAACTTCAGAATCTGGTATAAAAAATATGTTTTAAAAATAATTTCTATTATAGCTATAGATTACCATCACTCTACATTAATTATTTATCTAATGCTGTGAGAAGTGGATAATAATCATTTGCCTAAAAATGTAACATTTTTGCCTTAAATTATTTGATTAAACTATTCCAAAACTCTCCCTAGTGTTATTTTCCATGTAGGGAAAAATCCATCCTCTGCCTGTTCAGGTCCATCAGGTCCTTGACCTTCATGTGTAACTGTCAGACTGAAATACCTTAAAAACACAGCATGGTCATCATGAGCAAGCTGTTAAAAGAATGCAGTGACAGTTTAAATCTGAGTGAGTCGTCCTTTTGTGGGAAAATGTGCCCCCAAAGTCTGGATGATGAATGCCGACACTGATAACAAGACATCCTGGGGGGACTCTAATAAAGACTAATGTGCAAAGTTTCTCCACCATGTGTCATGTGTTTGAGGAAGACGGATGGCGAGTGAAATTAAGAATGTCCATTCAGAGTTGATGGTAAATAAATTATATAATTGGTAAATGGAAGGCAGGTTGCTGTTACATTTTCATTGAATTAAAAGTGAATTCATCTCCATCATGCTACATGTGGCCAGTCCTTGCCATCCTGGACGTGACAGTAATGCCCAATGTTCTCTTGTCAGTTTGCTGGTACATCTTTATATATCATCCATCTGCTTCAAGTCCAGTTCACATTCTGCCCTCTGGTTCTTCAGCCAACATTAGAGTTCTTGGATCCCTGACAGGAGGTAATTTACCCTGCCTAAAATATGTCTGAAGTATAACCAGTTTCAGGCACCTTCTAAGACACAGACCCTAGAAAAGCTTAAATTAAAGATAAAGGCTATTCATTCAGTTTGGGTTTCCAAATAAAGGTGTTTGAGGTGGTGTGCTGCACATGAGCAACGACCAGATGAAGAAACAAGATGGGTTTGTTTCCACGGGAGTTTGACAGTCCTCGATCAGGCCACCAGACCCAGACGGGAGATCTTAGCAGACAGGAAAGAGTGGAGGATGAAGACAATTGGTTTTGGACACGAGTGAAGATCCAGTTGCTAGAAACAGAAGGAAAAACATTAATATTTAACAGCAGAATAATCATAGAAAGGAAAAATAGAAAAAAAGAATAAATGTTGTTGCAAGACAACTTAAGAGTCAAGGAATATGTCCTATTTAGATTTTATTTCATAAAAACATACAACACATCGGTTTATTTATTCTTTTGATATCATGCTAAACACTGTACACCACACTTCGGGTGTGCACCATGTAAAAATCATTAAATACTCAAGATGACTGATTTCAGCCATGCTAAAACTCATTTGTTTTAGCATAGCTAAAGATATTCTCAAGATATTCAACTTATACATTTACCCTTAACTATAGTTTATATGATCAGTTTATGAGTGAGAAATTATCAGAGGCTAACTCATGTTGTGTCAACATTGTTTAAATGAAACAAAATCATGGCTGAGCAAATAACCATTGCCAGCCAGAAAATGTTTCCCTGAACAGGTAGATCAGGGTAGCCCGATAAATTAGACATGCACAGTCCCTGACAAGTTGACACTATTGTAAACAGTGAAAAAACACAACCGGCTGACTTTCAAACATTGAGCTAATGAGCCGTCAGCTGCATCCACAAGTGCCCTGGGATTGTTTATAGAAGCTTGTCTGAAACTGTGCTTGGATTTAGAAATAATACAGACACAGAAATCTGTTCTGCTCAAGTAGCCAAGAGAGGGTTGAATCAGTGCTCAGAAGTCTTTGTCTATTTGCCTTGAGCATAAGGAGAGCAGTCAGAACTGAGCGTTTCTGTCTGAGTACTGTATATAAGGACTGCTGTTACAGTCTGAAGCATTAATATAAATCACTTCAGTTGCCAATCTTTTTCTTTTTATCAAAGGAGCTCAGGGAGTCCCTATTTCAGTTTTCAGAGTTACTTTTTATCCACTATACAGCGGCAGTCATAAATGTCATCAATGATAAAACAGCAGGCCTCTTGGTATATAAAATTGAAAAAGACAAATAACCAAATAGAAGTTAACAAATTTGAGGCAAACATGGTGAATGAAAAAACTAAACTCATTACATTGATAGAACCTGATTACTTTGCTCCCATAGGTCAGCCACACTATCCAGAGAGCTGCTGAGAGCAGCAAACAGATTAAAACTCTCACAGTCAGTGACAGGCTATTTTCAAAGAAAACCTCCACCTGAAATGCTACTGTGTAAGAACTAGTTAGCAACGTATTTTTCATTCCAGGTGTTACTTTCTAATGAAGTGCTGTGATTTACTTTTAGCAGCACTTTCTTACTTCTTTATGTCATGTACACTTTATAGCATAATTTGTTTATTGCTTTTTTCTGCAGAAGCCGAGCTGGTTTTCTTTGGTGCGAGGTAGCGAATGCCTCAGACAAACGTTGGTAAAAACATCGCAGCACAATCTGTAGCCATTACTTTAATTGCAGTGCTGTTTAATTAATATTTACATTTAGTTTGATGAATTTACATTTATTTTTCAATCTAAAATCATATTATGGAATTGACACATAGGATTGTCATGTGGCAATAAAATCTATTTCTGAGATAGTAATTAAATTTTGATGTTGAAGAACTTTGGTGGAGTGTTGATTACTTCTTGGCTCAGTTAGTTTGCAATATCTCATAATTAATCACATTTCCCCCTGTATGTATTCTAATGCATTTGGATTGAATAGACAACACACTAATATGCTAGGTTCATAGAGTTGGAACCAGGTACCTTCTGTTTTGCTTATTTTCTCACATTTAATCAAATTATATGTTTAGATCAGTTGGGATTACCACAATTATTTCTACTTGCTAAATGACTGAATGTTTGAAGACTCAACTGTAAGTGCATTTTAAGGCAAAATCTCAGGCATGTTTCTTCCTTGAGTAATATCATGGGAAAATTTTAAACAATTCAACCTAGATATCATAAAGAGCATCATACACCTCAGGAGGTCTGGTTTATCCTTGGCTACAATTTCCAGGTTCCTGAAGATGCCATCTTCATCTGTTCAAACTATTATGGGCAAGTATAAACACCATTGGATGGACCAGTAATCAAACCTTTTATGAGGGAGACAGCTTCCGTGTTATCTGTTTCAGAGCAGAGGCAAAAGACCTTGTGAAGATGCTGGCTGAAGCAATTCTACCAAATAAAGTGTATGTAAACTTCTAAGCTTAACATATATATATTTTTTAAAACCCTAACTGACCTCAGACAGGATTTAAAAATTAAAAGGAATTAAAAATATATTTAGTTATGACGTGAAGATTTCAATGTCAAAAGCTATGGTGTGTTTCCCTCCATTCTGTAGCCATAGCTTAACCAACTTAACTTTAAATGAGAAATTGTATGAAACAACAGGTTATTTATTGTAAATGTGTATCTGTCAAGGAATCCCAATTTAGGTTTTTAGATAAGCAACACTGGGTAAAATTATTATCCTAAAATATCAAGAAACAAACAGCTCACAACTGTATTACACATCTAAAACTACCATCTACCATTAAGAGCTAGATTCTTTTCTCTCAGAAAAGGATGATTTTATTTATCCTGTTTACTTTTAGTTGAAATCAAGCACAGGAGAAAACTACATTCAATTAAGCATTTTCTATTGCATTTTAAACGTCAAACCAAAATCCCTGGGAACTTACGATCTCCCCCTCCTTCCCTCCAAAGTCCAGAAGGAGCATGCGTACGCCGTCGTCCGCTGACATTTTTAGTTTTTCAAAGGGATAAGAGAGTAGAACTTGGGGCTTGACCAAAGTGTCGATTACTCTCTCCTCGCTGTCCTCCCCGTCCCCTACTTTTGGGTCAGCCAGCACAGAGAAGCCCTTCTCGTAGTGAATCACCAGCCGGCACTCCTGGTTCCGGTACAGGCAACCTAGAAAAAAGTGGTTATTGTATTTACTTAAGTTGGTAATAAATAGATCTTGTGGTTGTAATGTCTATGTAACTTCTTCATAATGTAAGGATAGCAGAAATAGAAATTAGTTTAAATAAAGTCATGTTCAATACATTTTCATGGAAAAAAATACAATTTTCATTTCAGTAACTTAGTGAAACACATTAAATAGATTAAATTTGAACAGGCTGATGTTTTCAAGCCTTAATTCCTGTTAATTATGATAATATTCCATTCACAGCTAATGAAAGCACATGTAAGTTTACAATATTACATCAGACCAATAAAAGAACATTTTTATCCAGAAATGTGGGCTTGATGAAGAGTATATTACTATTTTCAAAAAGTACTCTTAGTCTGACAAATAGGTTTCATCGGAACGCAAATTTTGATTTATTAAATATGACTATAAACAGTGTCTATAAAAAGTATTCATCTCTTCTGCATCCCCACAGCACAATACTGTCACCACCATGCTTCAAAGTAGGACTGGTATGTTCAGGGGCATGGGTAGAGACAGCATTTTAAATGTAAAAAAATAAAATAACACATGGATCTCATCTCACCAGAGCACCCTGTTTGAGGTGCTCTGCATTGCTTGTGGCAAATTGCATACTCTTTTCAGGTCCAGATGATGGACTGAGTAGGGCTCCAGATAATGTAAACATTGGGATAATGTTTTATTTCCTTTTAATCTGCCTGGTGTGTTCCTTGTCTTCATTGTTTTCTAACAAACCACTGAATTTATAGAGTTGAAATTCCACACAGTAGGATACTACTTACTATTCAGGCATCTTCCTAGCACAGCTGGAAGCACTGGATCCTATTTAAGGACATTAAAGTAAGGGAGACTGATTTCAAATGGATGCCATGCTTTTTAGATTTTTGTTTAAAAAAAGAAGGTAAAACCATCTGTAATTTTTCTTTCCACCATACAATTATACACTTCACTGTGTCGGTCTATTGCATATTATCCCTACAATATACAAATTTTTTTTTAAAAATGCATGGTTGTAAAGAGACAAAATATGGAAAAGTTCAAGGGATATGAAAACTTCTTCAAAGCACTGTACATCATCTTTCCTCTAATGTATCTGACTCGTGTTTACTTCAGGATCCACCTCAGGCTGCAACATTTCAGTGACACGGACTGCTCTCACATTGCACTCTCTTCCTGAGGAGAGAGTGTAATTTCTCAGATTTACACCATTTCTTGCCACTTATTTCCAACTCGCTCTCCTCTCCTCACAGCAGGCGTCTTTTCTGAAAGCTGAGTGAGGCCCACCATCTTCATCAACCCCCTCATTTTAAGTGTAGCCTCTATCATCTTTGTCTCATCCCTGCACAGTGTAATCGTAGGACACTTTCTTTTATTTGTCAAAAACAGCTGAGTACTCACACCGTGGCAGTGGCAGACATTGATGTGACATGCCAGAAGGTTTATTTACAACGTACAGTAAGCTCCCATCTCAATGACATCTGATCTACCAAGCTGTGAGTTTGTTTGACAAAGAGACAACAAGAGGGAGCAGTTGTTATCTCTCCACTGTTTGCTGAAACCCAGAGTAAGAAGAGTGTGCGCATCTGTCTCTGTGTGTAGAGGAGGGTGTGTGAGTGTATTTATACATGGCACTAAAAGTGTGTAGTCTATAATGCTGGTTGGAACCCCCCCAGTTTGTAATAAAGAAACTTAGATGTTATGTGCAGGTGTTTATCATTTGAATGCATGCATGAATATGTTTTTTCCTCCTACATAAGCATGTGAGAGGAATTTGTTGTCTCTGACTATTAACATATTACTCCTCTTATGGAACTATAACAATACATGCTAAATGAATTTTCTGGCTTTGTATAAAGGTAACAAATGTAGTAATGGTGAGATGGACTTTATGGCTTAGCAGAGAGATCGCCGTATAAGCATGTTCATCCACTTATTCGCAATTACAATCACTGCTGGTGACCTGATTGCCACTTACAGTAGCAGCAGTTGTCCACTGAAAAACAATCCGCCAATCAGAGCCTGAATGTAGGAATTTACCAAATCAGCTTTGTTTACGGAGCAAATTTAAAGCAAAAGGTGGTGTGCGATAACCCCCAAAATACATTATTACAAGATTCATGCTCGACAGAAGGTGGCTGTTCCACAGCGATGGGGGTGCTGTAGCAAAAGCACAATCAATAAACTGGTCAGATGACCCAAGTACTACAGCATTAGAAAAAAGAAAGGTTTGAAAAATATTCCAATGACAAACCATGAAAACCTTTAACAATGAGTTAATAATTTCAAAAGCAATTCTTAGGAGGAGGAGCAACACATTGAAGTGATGCGTACACAGTCCTTCTCTTACTGGTTCCAGTCAGGAATCTAGCTGCAGATGAAACAACATAAACAAGCAGATTCCAAACAAAGTAATTTACAGTAACCTTGAGGTGACTAAAGCAGTGATAATTATCTTCAAAACAATTTTTGTGAAAATCTATTTGAGTTTTGAAATGTTTGAGTTGTAAGAAACGGTGACAGTTAATCTGTATGTCAAACTTTAAATGGCCGTCAACAATAATTCCTGGCTTGGGTCTGAAGAGTAAATGATGATGGCTAAGTCGCATGCAAGGTTCACCGAGGTCCCTAAATGACCATCTCCACCTTTCCATCATTTTAGCTTAGAAAATTATCAGTAATCCGTCTTTTACCAGTCAGCAGGACAAGATCATGTAAATCTGTATGACATCAGTATATTAAAAACATTTATGGAACATCTAATCTCAAGAAATAATATGTAATTAAAGTTAAGCTCGTCTGGTAATGGATCTCTGAGGGACACATCAAATTACAGCAGCATACATTTTATCAAATCAAACTTTATTTATAAAGCGCTTTTCATACAAGAAGTTTTATCACAAAGTGCTTTACAGATTAAAATGACCCCAAATAAAACCACCTTCCCTTCCCTCCCCCACAGATTTAAAAGCATGGTCACAGTTATGCCCCCCTCCCCCCAACCCGTCTCCCATGCACACACACAGACATTGGGCCGAGTGTAGAAGAACCATGCAAGGAAACGCCATCAGAGGAGCCATCTGCCCCGGTAAAGTAAAACTGATAAAAATATAATCATATAAAACATGCAGAGCAATTAAACAAACAGTAATAAATAATAACCAGTTAAAAGCTAGGCTAAAAAGGTGAGTCTTGAGCCTGCTCTTAAAAACATGAACGTTCTCTGCAGCCCTGAGGTCCTCTGGCAGCCTGTTCCAGAGGTGAGGGCCATAAAACTGGAAAGACGCCTCACCATGCGTGTGTGTCCTGACTTTTGGGGTGACAAGGAGACGGCTGCCAGAGGAGCGCCGAGACCGCGAAGGTTTATATGGTAAAAGCAGTTCAGAGATAAGAAGGCCCAAGACCATTAAGACACTTAAAAACCATTAAAATAACCTTAAAGTCGATCCTGAAATGTACGGGGAGCCAATGCAATGATTTTAAGACCGGTGTAATGTGCTCCCGCCTCCTGGTCTTCATCAGGACACGTGCTGCTGAATTTTGTAGTAGTTGTAAACCTGATATACTCTTTTTGGGAAGACCAGAAAGCAGGGCATTACAGTAATCAATTCTACTGGAGATAAAAGCATGCATCAGTGTCTCCGTGTTGGCCCGAGAGAGAATGGGGCGGACTCTGGCGATGTTCTTTAGTTGATAAAAACCTATTTTAGTAATATTTTTTATGTGAGGAATAAAAGTCAGCTCAGAGTCAAAAATCACGCCCAGGTTCTTCACTTGTAAAGAGGGATTAAAAGACAGTGATTGTAGTTTTGGTAAAAGTTTCTCTCTCTGAGCCTCTGGACCGATGACTAAAACTTCAGTTTTGTCCTGGTTGAGCTGGAGAAAGTTTTCTGCCATCCAGGATTTTAGAGGTTTGTATTTATTTCCCTAGAACTGCCTTTTAAATGGTTTGACTTTGGTCAAACATTTGGGAGCTCCTCTCACAAGCCTCTCAAATTAGTTTACTGTAATTTTGGGCCCATTCCTCCTGATAGAAGGTGTAACTTACTCAGGTTTGTTGCTTGAACACACCTTTTCAGCTCTGCCTACAGATTTTCTACGAGACAAATAACAGGGTTTTGTAACAGCCACTCTAAAACGTAACTAATTTGATAGGTTGGTCAGGATCCTTGTTCAGCTGGGTGACCCTTAGTGCATAAGCTTAGAAATCGTAAGGACATTTATGCATGACTTTGAAGAAAATAAAGAATTACCTCAACATTTGTATCATTATTCTGATCTTTACCAAATGTACAATAATTTTGCTAATTTTAACTAACCTAAAACAGGAAAAGTTTAGTCTGATAAAATCTGAAATAGTGGGAAAAGCTACATGTGTATTACGGTTTATATTTGTTTATATACAAAACAAGACAAACATTCGCGGTTAAGAACCTCAGAGCGCAGTGACAAAAAAAAACTTTTTTATTTTCAATACTGACACCTTTATGTTAAGAAAATGTATTTTCTGTCAATCATGTACTCAATACATACTGCTTTAGATTAAATCCTGAAAAAAAATGATGAAATCAATTTGTTTACAGTTTTTAAGATATCACAGATATGTAATCACATAGCAACATGTCCCAAAGGTTTTGCAAAATAAGTCTTTAATATAATTCTAATGAATAGTGTGGTGGGACCATTGCACCTCTATTGGAATAAATGGGGCTGTAAATCAAATCAAATCAAACTTTATTTATGAAGCGCTTTTCATACAAGAAGTTGCATCACAAAGTGCTTTACAGATTAAAATGACCCCACATAAAACCACCTTCCCTTCCCTCCCCCACAGATTTAAAAGCATGGTCACAGTTATACCCCCCTCCCCCCAACCCATCTCCCATGCACACACACTGTTAAAAGAAAAAGTAAAAAAGGACATTGGGCCGAGTGCAGATGAACCATGCAAGGAAACGCCATCAGAGGAGCCATCTGCCCCGGCAGCAGTAGATTAACAGCAGCAGCCGAGGCACTGACACAGGGCACCCAGTGGAGGCAAGGCCAAGACCCCCACCTCCACCCAAGCTCCACCCGGAGAGCACCCAGGCAGCTACAGCCGACCACCGCTCCCGGGGCAGAGGGCTCCCACAGAGGAAACACTGGAACGGGGATTAAGATAAATTAAAGTATAAAAAGAAACGGTAAATTAATGTGCTAAGATTGAAAAGTAAAACTGATAAAAATATAATCATATAAAACATCCAAAGCAATTAAACAAACAGTGATAAATAATAATCAGTTAAAAGCTAAGCTAAAAAGGTGAGTCTTGAGCCTGCTCTTAAAAACATGAATATTCTCTGCAGCCCTGAGGTTCTCTGGCAGCCTGTTCCAGAGGTGAGGGCCATAAAACTGGAAAGACGCCTCGCCATGCATGTGTGTCCTGACTTTTGGGGTGACAAGGAGACGGCTGCCAGAGGAGCGCAGAGACCGCGAAGGTTTATATGGTAAAAGCAGTTCAGAGAGATAAGAAGGCCCAAGACCATTAAGACACTTAAAAACCATTAAAAGAACCTTAAAGTCGATCCTGAAATGTACGGGGAGCCAATGCAATGATTTTAAGACCGGTGTAATGTGCTCCCGCCTCCTGGTCTTCGTCAGGTAAATGAAGCAAAGAATACCAATCTTGAGTACAGGAGTGAAGATTAGACCTGAAACTGTACTCTTCTACCCGAGGACTTGGTTCTGTGGGGAATGTAGAGTTCCTCATCAGAATACGCTCACATAAAGGGACTTTTCAGGCTGCAACAAAGACCCTATTTCTGACACTGACTGGACGAGACAGGGGACGATGGAGGATCAGAGAGTGATAAAGTGAGTGAATAAATCAGGGTAAGGTTGGACAGTAAGAGAAGGTATACACTACTTCTGAGACCATATTAGGTCTAGCAACTAAAAGGTAACTAAAGGACAGAATCTGTTTGTTTTTCAGTCTTTTATCTTAAATTGATAAATAACCGGTCATTACGATCTGAAAAAGTACCTCAGATTTTGAAACTGCACACAACTTCAAGTGTCACAGCCGGTTAATATATTAGCTTTCCACCACCACTGAGTTAATTAGATTTTTAAAGAGCTTCAAGACATAAGCCTGTTCACCAAAACCACCCTAGTGACCCCAGATGCAATTAAACAAGTTTTACAGAGTTTACTCTGACAACAACTTTAATAAGAAGTTCAAGAAAAAAGACATGAGGGATTCCTGACCTTAAACAAATCTTTACTTCTACAACTTAAAATAGACGCATGTCCCAACATTTGAAATAATGATTGAAGGAAGAAAAAAAATAAAAAAAATAAAATGTGTTTTGTTATTGGTGCCTCAAAGGTTTATGCAGCTTAAAGGTATAGTTCAGGATTTTTGAGGTAAGGTTCTATTGAAAGGTTATAAGCAGTTAATATCTTACCTGCAATTATAAAGAATAATTACTGTAATACACTAATATTTTTGTCTTTTAGACCAGTGGTTCCTAAACTTTCTAGCTCCTGACCCACAAAATAAACATTTAAGAGGCCTGTGACATCGACTTTTGGTGGCGTATACTAGCATCTTTGCTGAGTCAGTTAAAAAGTAGTACAATGGCAACACAACCAACATCAACAGCTAATATATTGATCCATATGTGCTGCTGTTATCATCAATTCAAGTCCTGTTTTTTTTCTTTTAGTCCATTTATAAAATGGAGATGCTTTCTTGTTGCTATTTCTAGTATTTACATTATTTTCTCAACAAGATCTCAAGAAGCCCACACTTACATGTTTGTGACCCCAGTGGGGTCCCAATCCCAACTTTGGGAAATACTGTTTTAGACCAACTTTATGTCTTTTCCCCTTCCTGAAAATTTCATCAAAATCTGTCTACAGATTTTTGAGTTATGTTGCTAACAGACAGACAGACAGACCCTGGCGAAAACATAACCTCCTTGGCGGAGGTAATAATTACCCAATGCATACAGGTAGATTGTTTAAAGGTTGATCAATTGTGATCATATAAACAGCTGACATTTCTGAGACCAGATTTATTTTAAGACCGTAGAAATCCACTTTGGTCTCTCTTGGACAGGTAAGTAGCTTCAAAATGACTAATCTGGTTTTATACTAAATGAAAACATAAAAAGAGTTGGCTACTGCAGGTAAGATATTTACTGTTCATAACTTTCCAACACAACCTCACAGATTTCTGAACTATTCCTTTGAAGAGCAACAATATCACACAGAGCTACTAGTAAAACACCAACTAAGGTGTTTCCCTAATTTTCTCTTTCTTCCAGTTTAAACTAAACCAGTTATTAGTTGAGTTTTCAGGCCTGGAAATGTAATTATGTATTGTTAGAAATAGGCAATCCAGCTGCTTCCTCCTGTTTTCCTACTCCAACTTCTCAAACTCTGAAATCTGACTTCAGGGTGTTCTTTTTATATTTTCAATTTAAAACTCTGAAAATCCAACTTTTGAGTAAAAAAGAAAATAGTACTACTAATAATGTCATGTCCTTTGTAACAAAGAATCCACACCAATTTAGTTAATTAGCATACTTTTTGAACTCTGCATAATATGGTATTCCTATTTGTTAATAAAGATAAGTGATTTCAAACACATTTTGATCAAGTAGAAAATCTAGAACACACATGGCTGCTAATTGCTGAAATTATCAGAATGACCTTGGAAGTGTCCAAATCACAAACTAAGATATGCCAGAAGGTCAAGTGAATCTTGAGTTCAGAGCCATACAAATTCGCTTCCCCTTTAAATCCCCCAAAGACTTTCTCACCGCCTGTTGAGGGTTAATCTATCTTCGGAGCAAGTCTTTACTGTGAGCTCTGACAATAAATAAAGAATCAGAGTTTATGAAGTTACAAAGATAAGCTCACAAGGTTGGTGGGATGACTTCTGGTAAGTGCTTAAAACATGACTGAATGTATTTTTTTATGCAACGTCTCTTCTTCACAGGGAAGTATAAATTACTCTACCTCTGTACGATCCAGTGTGAGTGTTTAAATGAGGTCACTATGAATCCAGTTTAAATAAAAAATCTGAGGTGAGGCCAAAACTAAATACTTGTTAAAATTAATAATTAACTGGCTTTCTGAATGAGAACATTTTAGTTCTTTTAAGACATATCTTCATCTACAGTTTAGCTTCAAATGGCTTTTTAAAGGTAATGTTGCCCTGGTGGTCAGTCAGACCTTTAGTCTAATAATATGTAATTTTTTAAAACACTCTTTCATTACCTTTTAAACACTGTAAACACAAAATGATGCCAAGATTCAGGAAAACATGTTAGCTCTTAGTATCACCATGATGCGCTCTGAGAGAAGGTTTCCAACAGCTGAAAGAAGGATGGCTAATTATTCTGTAGATTTCAATTTGTTTTCAATGGAATAAATCATAATGAACCCATGAAACTTTCTGTTCAAATCTAGCAAAATCTGTGTCAAATGTATGTGCTATGTTTATGCTGCAAAAAGATTTGTTAGTGCCGCTATCCTTTTAAAGATAGTAATAAAAGTTTCCAAGGGTTATCAAAGGTCAACCAGCCCCCCCATATTACCCAAATCTAACAATAGCGGTGTTAAACATTTGAGCTATGATTGTGCTGATTTGTGTTGCAAAAAACTTCTGTTTGTGGCACTAGCTTTTTAAAGATATTAATAAGTTTACAGAGGGAACCAAAATTCCTCAGAGATGTCTGTATGTGTGCGTGAGGGCAGAAAAGTTCAGCTGTTTGCTTACGTATAACCCATTTTGTTTGTGAAGAAACATGTTGCTAATCTAGATGTATGCATCGATCACTTTAAACAAGACTATTGGGTATGTTTGTGTGTAAAATTATTATCTGCAGGTTCATGTCTTCATCTTTAAAACTAATAGGTTAAACTTAGGTTGTTTTTTTTTTGCACCTTGATATATTTGTAAGTGGTCATGACATACAGCAAACACAAGCAGAGAAGCTTCAGATTCTAAATCTTTAAATCACAACTAAAAACGTATCTGTTTAGAGTTGCCTTTGAGTAATGCTTTGATGTATCATGTTTTGTTTATGCTTTTTGCTGTTTTTACATTATATGCTTTGTCTGTGTTTTACTGCTATTTTTATTTTACTTTTTAATCATGAAAAGCACCTTGAATCCTTGTTGAAAGTGTGCTATACAAATAAAATCGCCTCGCTTTGCCTAGATTACTTAAAAATGTGCAGTAGAGTCCTTCTGCCACGTTGTCCAAGTCAACTTTCTATTTCTGATAGTTATTTAGTATTACTGTGTGGTTTTTACTCTCCAATAACAGTTAATAACAAACAGTGCAAAACAAAAAACGTCACAAATCATGTCTGACTTGATGCTAATAGAAGGGTTAAAAGTGAATATAATTGATAAATTGGTAAAATATGACCTCTTTTCAGACAAACTTAGTTATAATGAATAAAGTATTAAAATATGTGGAGAACATTCATGCATTTTTGTTCATAACTCAGCTCCTAAGCATTTGTAACTAAAGTTCAAATTTCCAACATGAACCAATTTTTGTTTATTTATCACAAGCCTGTTTCAAAAGACACACTGTGGCGACATATCAGGGTAATAATGTCGCCGCGGTGTGTCTTTTGAATTTACACCAATGCAGTCAGGCAAGTATTGTTCTCCTAGGAACTACCAAACCCACATTTATCCATTGCATTGATAGACAGAGGAATTTGCTGGAGTTCACCGAGTTCCTGAGGGCAAGCAAATCTCTCACAAATGTTTGTAGAAGCAGTCTGCATGCCTAGGTGCTGGATTATATACACCTGTATCCATGGAAATGACTAAACTACCCAAATGAAATGACCTGGGTGGGTAAGTGAATACTTTTGGCAACAAAATGCATGTGATAGATCACATGTATTATGTGCATTATGAAAAACAGTATATATACTGTTTTAAATCAGCCCTAATTTCTTTATACTTTGCTCCAGGAAAACCAGATCTTCCTGTAATCCTTCAATTAGCCAAAAATGTTCAGCCTTTCTTTGTACCTAAAAATGTTTTTTTGGCTAATTGTCTGTTACATGCAGAAACAACACTCTTTCATCAAACACAAACAAGTAGAAAGTGATCAAAGAATTGACTGAAAAAAAAGCCAAAACCTAAATAAAACATTTCAAAGACATTTAGAAAGCCTAAACAACTTATGCTCAGGATCATAGTTTCACAAAATATAGCAAAATGTGGTCAGCTTCAAAACTGTTGTACAAAATTCCTCTATTCATTTATCAAAGGTCACCTTTCACATCCACCACCTTCAAATACATGTCTACCTGCAGAAAGGTGAACATAGCTAGAGCTGAACACAAGAAAAAGAGAGTCATAAACCAAAGATGGAGGTTACAGTCTATCAATTCATTTATATACAGTTTATTAGAGACAGACAGAGATTTAAAGATAAAAGTACTTAACACACATTTATCAGCTACTCAGAATAATTTATTCTAATAGATATAAAGGATTAATCTAATGGTAGATGCAGAATAAGGAATTTTCTATTTGCCGTACCAACTCTAAAATAAATAAAATGTCACTGCATTGTGTTTGCAGTCCAAATTACATAAAACAGTACATTGGCATTGAGTCAGACAGAATGACCACAGAGCCAGGTGACAAGGAGTACGGCAATCAAACAGTTGTCCACACACACACACACGGTAACACACTCTCTCCCACAGAACTACATGCTTGATTGCATGAAGGTTGTAGAGAATGTTCAATTTTATCTGATGATGCTGATTTAAAGTTAAAGTGAAATGTAAGTTTCCAGAGTAAAATAAAAGTCACAAGTTGCTAAACATCTTGTTTAAAGGTACAGTGTGTAACATTATTTGACTCTTTAGCGCCACACAGTTCAGAGTAGGTATCGCAGCTATGGTAGCCCACACCCAAGAAAAGGGCAATGTGTCACGACTTATCTTTGGCTGACTTCCAGCTTTCAACCCACTGATTGGGTCCATTCTTTTAATCTGTATTCTTTTCAACATTTTATCAAAATATGTGTTGAGTAACAAAATATTTTTTTTAATGTTAGCTATATCGATCTTAATTATGTTTGCATTATTTCATGGCTAACAGCAACTATCAAATTTACTAACTCCAAACTAATTTAACAAGCAAGCTATATTGTTTATTTTATTTGATGTATTTGAAGCTATTTATTTGATTATTTGTCATTTTGGATATATACAAGGTATACAGTATATATGTAGTATTTTTCCCCCTCTGTAAACAAACTCAGATATCTGATGACTCAGCAACAGTTGAGAAAGGCAGAGCACACAGACGGGAGAGAGGAGGGAGAGCACAGAGAGGCAGAGATGTGTCACATGTGGTAAAGCAGAGTAAGCCACTCAAAAGGAGGGAGCAGAATTTCCCCAAACCGCCCAGGCTGCCATGGAGAGAACCGGCGCCATCCCCCACACGTTTACAGGGAGAAGGAGAACCGCTACAACTTCTCAAAGATCGGCGTTATCAAAAGAGGATGTGAAAAAAGTTGAGGAGCTTCAAAGGGAGAGAAAAGATTGAGGTTTGTTTAGGCTACTGCATAAATAGTAGAATTATATGAACAATTTGATAATTATCTGTGAAATCAATAAATGCGTTCCTCCTGTCACGCTCACATTGACTTCAAGCGCAAACGCTGAGTTTTATATTCCTGTGTGTCTCCAAGCAGTTACCGCATTTCAAGATGGCGAATGACTATGGAGGGTCGACCACAGTTTATGTATAGAAAAATTTTACATTTCAAGCCAATAGGAATACTTAGAATATACGTTGGTGAGAAATATTGATAAAAAAAAACAGGTTTGTGAACGGGATACACTGAATTTGAAAGTAGAAAAGTAAAAATATTTCACACTGTAGGCCTACCTTTAAATCAAGCTACCCACATATCAGAAACAACCTGCTAACTACTGAAGACACTTTAGACCTGGAACAGTGGGTACAAACACACTTTGGGTATGTCTAACAAAAATTTGGTGGTGTATGACAGATAAACTATTGTGTGTATCATGTGGTGCTGGATGCATGCTGTTTCACAGATAGAGAAGAATCTGAGGTGAAGCTTAATTTGGCACACGGAAAGAGGAAGAGGACCCAGGGGAGAGGAGCATTTCCCAGGACATTTTGTGTTTTGAAAACGAGGGAGGCCATGAGAGAGGGGTGGGATTGAGGGGGTTTATACCCAAATCCCCTAAACAACACATATTCAATGCCTAACAGCAAACACACACATTTGCACAAGCACAATTCCTTACTATAAATAACAAGTGCTTTGTCTACATCTTCCATATGGCTGTCATATTATATCAGACTCTTCTATCTCAGAGTGTGTGGGAGTCTGCACTCACATGTATACATACTGCTTTAAGCATTAAATCGAGGCTTGCTTGACCTAAGGCAGTTGTTACCACTGCAGCCTCTTAAATCTCTCTGGATGTGTTGTGTCACTATGTGGCAGAACAAGTCTAAGGAAGTCTTGCAAGAACCCATAATGTGACCAGGACAGGTCACCTCGCTCTTTCCATACCCATCTGCTTTCTTTAGGCTGTTTAAAGTGTCTATTTGTGTGTTTAACACTGTATAACGCTGGACGTAACAAAACTTACTTGTTGTGACTTCTTTGATCATCTCAGCAGATGCGTGACAACCGTTGACGATGTGTCTGGTCCACGTGGACAAATCCTTCGTGGTCTCTGTCCGGAAAAGATGAGTTTCGATGCCAAGTCGCGTTCCAGTCCGAGTGGCAAAAAACAGCTCAGTACCAGAATACGGTGACCCCCGGTCAGGACCAGAGTGGACTAGACTGGAAAAATTAAGTTGTTAAAATCAGGCATTTTATATTTACTTTTTAATGTACCATATTTTAATAACTTTAAAACAAAGATTGTATGACTAACAACTATGTTAGGGTGAGTATTGCATGAAGCAAACACTATAATAATAACTAAATTATGCTAACATTTTTGGATAGCTTTAGTGACCCTAGTGACTAAACAGTCCTGTTTTCAGGGGTAAATTAGAGATGTAAACTGAGAAACTTGTAAGACAAACTTTAGTCACTTTAAGAAAAATTATTTCCCACAAGGAGACAGCTGTGTGTGTTCTTTCTTACTTCAAACCCGAACCTTAACTATAAAATGTTAAAGATAGTTCCAAGTTGTTTCTGCACCCAGCTTCTGTTACTGCACGAAGCCTGTTGCGGACAGGGAACAGTAAAATACTGCGACACATAATACATTATCTTCAAATTTAATGCTCTCACAATCTCAGAGGTAACAAAGGTCCCCCAATTTTTTTTTCAGCTTTTCAAGGTTTTCCTCCTCCTTCCTTAATTTTATTATACGAGTAATACAAAATGCAGTTTTTAAACAATAAAGTCATTCATCATGGGGAAATAAAATATCCCTACAAACCTGGGCCCTCATTTATCAACCGTACCTGCTCACACATCTGTGCGCATTTCATGCATTGGAACAATTTTACGCAGAGTGTGGTATTTACCTTTTTGTACTTGTGTGTAGAAATTTTCCTAATTATGAGAACAGCTCTGACAATGCTTACCCACAGCATCTAGTGGTAGAACGGGGGAACTGCAACACTGAAAAAGTTTTACTTCGACAGAATATTTATCAGTTTGTCACCTCCGCCAAGGAGCTTAGGTTGGCGTCTGTCTTTTAGCACAATAACTCAAAAAGTTATGGACTGATTCAGATTAAACTTTCATGAAATGTTAGGAATTTGCCATAAATACTAAAATTCTGGGGCTGATCGTGCATGGAAATCCTTTGAATCCTAATCTGGGGATGGGGGGGGGGGGGGGGGGGGGGTTCTGCGCTCTCCACGTGCCTTTTTTTTTTACTTATCACATCAAGCGCTTCCGTTCAAAGGATGTTGTTACACTTAGAAATAAAAGGTTTGCCGCCTGTACTGTGGAAACTGGATGGTC
The DNA here is from genome assembly GCA_963556495.2 of Valencia hispanica. Lineage (NCBI taxonomy): Eukaryota > Metazoa > Chordata > Actinopteri > Cyprinodontiformes > Valenciidae > Valencia > Valencia hispanica. The sequence continues at coordinate 32,364,980 of OY747710.1, forward strand.
CTGCTTATTGGTGAAGCAGGTTGTCGCTGCCTCCATGCGTGCCAGCCAAAGCAGTGTCATCAATAACGCTGGCCATACATGCGTCAAATCTGGTGATCTGTCCACACCCAGTAGAAGAAGGGGGGCGGGGCGCTGATAATACAAGGCAAAAACTGTTGGTGTTACAATGTTAACTATAACAATTTTCAAAAAGTCTGTTCATCATGACTTTTTTTTTGACCCACCATGTTTCACCTCAATCTCAATATCTGGTGTCAGTGAAAATTCATTTTTTTCGCTCTCTTGGCCATTATTTTTTAGGAAGAACGGAAGGACTTAGTGCATCTGTCAGAGGACGTGGTGTTACAAAATATGGTTACTTGACGGCATTTCTGTATGCAAAGGACTGAACAAGCGCAAGCACCTAAGTATGCAGATGTGGAATTTATCAACAGATGATTGCGGAGGAAACATGCGTACTAGTGGACATCGCATATTTGATCAATCCGGATTTTGAATGTTTTTACAAATATTCTAAATTTTTATCGAAGGATATAATATAGGACAGTTTCTATGAATGTTTGATAAATGGGGGCCCTGGTCTTTTAAGAAATAGTAACTTCCCTAAACTTAAGCTACCCTTAGTAGGAATACCTGCCATCAAGCTTTTGTGATAAATGTTAAGTTTTTACTACAACAACGATGAATTTCAGTCTGATCTTATTGGTTCTATTTTTTTGATTCAGCAACATGGTTTCAATGCATTTTTGACTTGCTTGACAACATCTCAATTAGAATAAAACCCAGACTTTGACTAGGTCATTTCAAAGCCTTTTTGTTTATTTTTTTTTAGCAGTTCTGAGATGAACCTGTGGGTGTAACTTTGGATCACTGACCTGCTACATAAGACAAATCTGCTTCAGCTTAATGTCACTTAGCTGGTACCAGGGCATTTTCCTTCAGGATCTTTTTTTGGTAGAGAACCATCATCATCGTTCCATCAATTACATCAAGTCCTTTAGGTTCTGAAGTAGCAAAGCACCCCCAAACTAATTATACCGCCATGTTGATGTAATGCAGTGTTTCTCAAACTTTTTTTTATCATTCCCCACTTTGGACAAAGGAGCATACACAAGCCCCCCCTGCTTCTATCGCCCCAACAGAATGGTGACCATGCCTGATTTTTAAAGTATTTTATTTATTTAAATAGCCGAGTTAGTCTACAAGTTTTTAAGGGTATAAATTAGTTGGAAAAAGGGGTTCCGCACTGGTATAAAACCGGCTCAGAAATATATGCTGTCAGTAGTTGCTACATGTAGAACTTCAGCTCACAGTTGGAGAAAATAAAAGTTGTAGTTCTATCAAATTTACAAAGCTTTCAAAAGTACAAAATAAAAAAAATAAAAAAAATAAAGAGCAAGATACTCATCCCTGTATTTCCTCCGTGGTTGACCATGTGACTTCTCTTACTCTGAAACGTTCCCTGATCTTTTTAAATATTTGTCCATTTTGTACATGGAATCTCTGATAATGTGGCTACTTCAGCTTGTTTTGTTCTGCTGCGATATATTCCAACGTCAAACTCCCAGCCCGATGTTCCAGGTCCCGGTTCTGTTTACATTGAAGATCACAATTGCTAATTTATTTGAGTGTGTTTAATTTTGTGAGAGGGGGGAGCTGGTTGATTTAATTTACAGTGCAGTGAAACATTCACAACGACAGAATCTAGGGGGGAAAAACTATTTAAATCCCATTGATGTCACGCCCCACATGCAATACCTCTGCGCCCCACTAGTGGGACTCGCCCCATAGTTTGAGAAACACTGATGTAATGGGAGGCAGAACTTCCAAAAGGTTTCTCAGCAGAATATTTTCTCAAGAGTCTTGGGAATCACTGAGATGTTGTTTTTTAGCAAATATGAGACAAGTCTTTGCATTCTTTTTCAGGAGCAGTGTTTTGTTATTATTATCTTAGAACTCAGTTACTCATTATTTAAAAACTGGGAAAGAACCGTTTCACACTGGGCCAGTGTGATCTGGATAGGATTTCCCCCTAATAAAGGAACCTGATTTTTGAAAACCCCATTTTACTTTTTTTCATGTTATCTTTGTCTGATATATGTTTGACATTCTGAAACATTTAGGTGTGACAAAAAAATTGGAAATAGGAGAAATCTTATGGCAAATGCTTTTTTCACAACACTGTATGCTCACAATAAAAGGACAGATTTTGTATTTACTGAAAACTAAAGATGTAACATATACAAATCACAGCTCCATTATAGACAAAAAGAACAGGAAAGAAAAAATTGCAAGTAAGTAATATGAACAAAGACAGGTTGCAAATGGTATGAGATTACATGTTCGGTGTGCAATTACATGCTTGGTATAATAATTATTAAATTAAGACCTGAATACATATTTCCAAACTTTAACTCATAAAAGTGTTGAATAAATGATAACTAGTTCACTTCGTCTAATATTTTAATTCAGTATGTTAATTCACTTCCAGCTGTTTCTAAGGACTTGCATAAATAAAAAGTGTATGGCTCCTCTTTGTAAAACTGATTTTAAGGGACCTACCGTGTTGCTAAAAGTGGGAAATTGTGTGAAGGGCTTTGCCAGGCCTCCTTGCTTCGAGGCAAACTGTCGTACAGCAACAAGTCCTTCTCTGTCACCACCACCAGCACCGGTTTCCAACACTGCTTCTCACTCTCAGTCTGCCACATAAACAGATAAACAATGAGGCAGGAACAGCTGCTCCCATCTAGCCATATGCTGGGTAATGAAGGACTGTGCAATTAAAAAAAAAAACAGAGGTACAAAAACCTGCAACCTGTTCATTCAATTCATGTTAGAAATTTTGCACAATACAAACATTGCCTTGGCCTAAAGTATGACATTATTCGGTGCTTTTTCCTTTACCTTGTTTTCTTTATTTGTTTCTTTTCCTCAGTTTGAAACTCATTAAAATGATTACACTAGTCAGGGAGGTTTAACTCCAAATACCAAGTAATTGTGGATTTTTTTTGTTACAAGTCAAGCACAACAATATTAAGGAATTTATTATGCAAATTTACACCATAACTCAGTTTTTTATCATTTAAATATCCAACTCAGCAATAGAGTCTGACCAGCAGGAAAATAACACTTAATGAGTACTAGATGGATGATTAATTTAAACTGAACAAGTGATTACTGAAAGCTGAATGTAATGTCAAGAGACCAACTAAACAATTAATCCTGCAGGGCCACTCGTGTTGAATTTGATTAGTTGCAGGCTGCACAGAAGGAAGAACCTGTTGGAACCCTTTTTTGTGCGTAATATGTGAAATATATAGAAAATAAATAAATAAATGCTGAACCCATAACGGTTCGTCTGTAGCTTTGTATCCAGCAGGAAGTGATATCTATTAGAAGTGAGCTAAACGTGATTATAGCTGTTGTGGAGATGCAGGTACACTTTTTTTTTTTTTCCATTTGCTTTGCCCCCTCACCCACTCATCTCCACAAGCCTCTCACACACACACTCTCTCTCTCACACTCACTCTCTCGCACACAATTCATGAGCATTTTATGTGACAATGCTCCAGAACTCTTCTCATTATGAGAGCTTATCTGCCGCCGAGCCGAGGAATCCAAAGCAGCTCTTTGAAGTTCTGCTTCAACCAATCCCACTGTGAGACTCAGAGGGTCAAGGGTCAGCTTTTTAACATAATGAGGATATGTTGCTAAGTAACTGTATTGTACTGCATTTGGAGGATCAAATATTGGCAAATTCATGAGGACTAAATTAGATAGATATGGATGTGTGTGTCTGTTTGCACAGGTGTTTTGTATATGAAAGAGAATGAAGCTGTGGGTGTGTGAAACTCTCAGATATATCACATGTGTGTATCCAGAAGTTGAAGATAATTCCTAATATGAATGCAGCCCCAGGTGCATGCACACAATCACACAAACACTGACTGTTTTCATGTTCTGACCCTATCTTATTAAGTTAATCTCTTAAACACACTTATCCGATACCGTTTTGACATGCAGAAAGTCAATCTAACACTTTCTGCAACAAGAGAAAGGGTGATAAGGCACACATTTAAAAAAAGTTAGGAGTTATATGACTGGATTTTCAAGGTGCTTTAATATGAGGTTGCTTTAATTTGTTTAGAGGACAGAAGGGATTATGTAGCTTAATCAAACATGTCTAAGCGTTAATTAAATTCTCCCCGGCATGGGCTGGTATGAGATTCTCATTGTGTGATAAACTTCAGTAAAAATACCACCGTTTCAAGGTATCATGGTATTAGCACAAAGTATACAAACAAAAATGTCTAGATCTAATTGTTTTTACTGAAAGAATCGTTTTATTTTAATTTTATTGCATAGACTGAAAAAAATGGAGAACATATACCCGCTGAAAATATAATGAGCTGTCAATTAAACATGCTTATTGGTGCAGAACAATATATCAATCTTTTTGCTCTAAACCTGTAACAAGCTAATCTTAGTTAATTAGCAGGGCTATCTGCAGTTAGCAACATACAGTTTGCCAACTGGAGTTTTCAAATAGCTGTACCTTAATACAGGAATGGGCTTCTTCAGCTTCATCACCATGATTCTCCTTGTTTTTAGGCAACTGAAAAAAATTCTAAATAGCCGAATCTATATAAACTGCCTGGCCAAAAAAAAAGGCGCCACCAAGAAGAAAAAAGGGTCACACACTCTAATATTTTGTTGGACACCCTTTAGCTTTGATTGCGGCGCACATTCTCTGTGGCATTGTTTTGATAAGCTTCTGCAATGTCACAAGATCTATTTCCATCCAGTGTTGTATTAATTTTCACCAAGATCTTACATTGATGATGGTAGAGTCTGACCGCTGCGCAAAGCCTTCTCCAGCACATCCCAAACATTCTTAACGGGGTTAAGGTCTGGACTCAGTGGTGGCCAATCCATGTGTGAAAATGATTTCTCATGCTCCCAGAACCACTCTTTGACAATTTGAGCCCAATGAATCCTGGCATTGTCATTTTGGAATATGCCCGTGCCATCAGGGATAAAAAAAAACATTGATGGAATAACCAGGTCATTCAGTACATTCAGGTAGTCAACTGACCTCATTCTTGGAGCACATACTGTTGCTGAACCTAAACCTGACCAACTGCAACAACCCCAGATGGTGATACTGCCCCCACAGGCTTGTACAGTAGACACTAGGCATCTTACCCTGATGCACCCATCACTCTGGAACAGGGTAAATCTGGACTTCTCAAAAAACATGACCTTCTTCCATTCCTCCAGAGTTCAATCTTTATGCTCCCTAGCAAATTTAAGCTTTTTTTCTCACATATTGGTGGTTTTCTTATAGCTACACAGGTGTTCAGTCCCAATCCATTGAGTTCCCTTCACAGTGTGCGTGTGGAAATGCTCTGACTTTCACTATTAAACATAGTTCCTGAGTTCTACTGTTTCAATTTAACTCAGTTTATTTCTATAGCACTGATTCACAACAGATGTCATGTCAAGGCACTTTACAAGAAAAGTCATTTCAATACAATCATTCCAATTAGTTTAAAGTTTTAGTTAGTTTCCTGTTTAAGGAATCCCAGCAGATTGCATCAAGTCATTGACTTGAGGTTGCGTCCTGTTAATACAGACTTCCAACCACAGCAATCCCTCAGCAATCCCTCATACAGAGCAAGCAAGTAGCAACAGTTTCTGTTTTCTTCTATTTGATTTCACCAAACGTTTAAGTGATCGCTGATCACAGTCATTCAAGATTTTTTTCCAGCCACATTTCTTCCTCAAAGATGATGGGTCCCCACTGTCCTTCCACTTTTTATTAATGCAGTTCTTAATCCAATTTTAGTCGTTTCTGCAATCTCCTGAGATGTTTTCTCTGCTGATGTATGTCAATGATTTGACCCTTCTCAAACACACTAACATATTTTCCACGACCATAAGATGTGTCTTTCAACATGGTTGTTTATGATATGAGAAGCAACTCATGGCACCAGTTGGGGTTAAATAAATTGTTGCCAGCTGAAACATAATCGTCCATGCAGTAATTATCCAATAGGAGGCTAGTATCTATTTGCTTAGTTAAATTTTTTTTTTTACTGCATTTTTTTGTATGAAAAGCGCTTTATAAATAACGTTTATTATTATTATTATTATTAAATCCAGGTGGGGACTTTTTTGGGGGGCCAGGCAGTGTATGTTCAAAGCAGGGAGAAAACTGTGGTAGTAATCTGTCAGCCGGCTGACGGGCAGTGGTCAGCAACCAGTGGGGGAGGGGCAGCGAAGCATTACTCCATGCTCCACACAGTTGTTGAAGTGCTTCACCGGTGCTTCAGCAGTTTCTATGCCATTTCATTAAAAGGACTTCAAACCACAGGAGATTTATCAAGGAACATTTTTTTGTGATTCTGAAAGAGTCACATTTTTAGATCTTGGAGGACCTTCATACCACCAACCTGCCCAAGCCTGACTGTGGACACTGACAATAAAATTCTCATTCACAGGTTGGCACAATACACACAGCAGATAAAGAACAACATGTGACAAATCACATGCAGAAGAAGAAAAGCTTCAGGAGATGCAGAGTTGGGTAACACTCTAATTTTCGTAGTTCAACAATTATTCTCTTAAGAACAACAAGAAAACAAAAACTGCATCGATATTCTGATGAGAAGTCCCTCTCTTCTGTTCTTTTTCTTCTCTTCTTAGTAGATATCACCCTCTACTGCCATCTGCAACAATTCTGTATTTTCAACTTGTGAAGTCTAATTTAAGCAATAATCTTCTGGGCTGTTTATTGTATATTTTGTACTTTAGTTGGTATTTATTATTATTATTTAATCAATTAATATTTTATCAATTAATTAATGTACATTATGAGGATTTTTTCCCCCTATGACAAAACCAAACATTATGAAAGGAAAAAAGACAATATCATTTCTGCACCATTTGAAGTAAACACACATGCACACACACCTACCTTCCCTGCCAGCCATCCCAGGTGTCGGACCTCTTTGCTGCCAGCTACCCCTGTCCTGGATGTGTTCTGAACGACCTCCGCCGCCGCTCGCTGTGATGGGGTGACAGGTTTAAGCCTGGATAATCATTCAGCATGCATGACACTCAAAGCAATTCAGAGGAGCCGTGCAACGGTCGCTGACACATCTAAATGTACTCTGAATATAAGAGCTGCCTGTAAAAAACGATTCACAGCAAAGACAGACCTGTGCCAGCGTGGATGTGACAGAGTGCATGGAAGAGAACCAGGACAGGGCAGATGGTTGGTCTGGGCACCGGAGCACGATGGTGTGCCTGGTGTCAGGACTGTGCAGCTCCAGTTGTCTGGAGGAGGAGATAAGGAAAAGTTTGTAAAGCTTTAACCTCTCTACTCTCGTTGAGAGAGAAAAAAAATCCTCTCAAAAAACAAAATATGCTACCACCGTAATCAGGCAACCCTAATTTGGTCTAGAAATAAAAATGTTACCCAATTACATATCAGCTTCAACAGATGCTCAATTTATCCCATCCACTTCATTATGGGCACTCAGTCAAAACAATGAAAAAGTGTGTTAAAATTTGAGTTAATTCCAGCAAACTGAAAATACTAAAACAGCAAAACCCATGCATTCTGTGCGGGAGATGATAAATAGCTGCATCTCAGTAAATTTCCATAAACAATCTTCTCATTTAATAAGGGAGTGTTTCTGGTCTGGAGAGGCAAAGCTTGTCCTTCTTGATCTCTCTGGATGGAGCTTTGATTGTGTGCTCTCTGAATCTCAAAAAAGAATAATGCAGTTAACTCTTTCTTTATTGTGCAGCTTGAAAATATTCAATAGGTTGCTACTGCAGAGTTTGGAAGAAGAAAAAAGTATGTTAGACAAACATTTGGGAGGAAAAAAAACATTTCAAAGAGATTCTGTGGGCATGTAAATGTCTAACTCATCCTGACATTTACCCAAGCTGGAAGAATATAAATCAACCCAGGGTGTGTACGAAAAGAAATATATTGTAAGGTCCTGATAAAGAGATCTTGAATTTCAGCATTTATAAATATAGCTTATGCCATTTGCATTTGTCCAAGACGTGGCGTTAATAATGTTAAAGCAATAAAGAAGGGCTGAAAATAAAGATGGAAAAATTCTGTGATACAGAAAACTGATTATTTATCCAGTTGTTGGTTGGTGGTTATTAAACTGCATAGTTTTAGCTCTTCTTTGCACCTTTACTTTACCTAATAATGAAAGATTTCATAAATCCCCAAAGAACATTATACATTCCCTATTCAATAACATCCCTGTAAGCAAAATATTAAATCAACTCCTGGCGCTACCCTGGCTTAAAATTTTGAATGGGTTCCTGTAAAAGCAAGGTTGATAAAGAACAAGTCAAGGGGGAGCGGAGGAGAGAAACTTCAGAGGCAGATCTGTGTTTGATGGAGGAGGTTCTTTAAATATGTTGCTTTGGCACTACTTCATCCGCAAAATACCTTACAGAAATGCAGAACACAAGGATTCGGAGCAGGAACAGAACATCAGATTAGATTACTGCAATGCTATTACAGAGGGATTTTCCTCACATGGCTGTTCTCAAAGAAATATCTTCATGCGAGAGATTCTAGGTTGGATTTAGCTCTATACTTTGACCGGGCCAGTCTAACATAAATACGCTTGGATCTAAATCATTCAATCGTAGCTCTGGCTGTATATTTAGGGACATCTTTAGGCAGCCTCTAACAGAGTTCCTTCCAGGATTGGCCTGCACTAAGCATCATCCAGGCTGCCTGTCTCTGCTGAAGAAAGGCATCACCACGGCATGATGCTGTGGAGGCCATGTTTCATGGAAGAGCTAAAGTCCTCAGGGTGATGTGCATATAGGTGTTGGGTGTTGGTAAACTGCAGATATTACTAATTTTTCACCCCAAAATGTTTTTCTGGTATTCTTCTCTACAACATTTATAATTTAAAAAAATTTACACAACACACTGAAGATATCATAGTTGGGTTTTTTTTACTTTAAAAACCATGCATGATTTTTTTCACATAACGATTGAAGGGCTACTTTGTATTTCAAATAATATCCCAATGAAATATACAATATTGCTGTACTTGTAACAAATAAAAAATTTAGTACATTTCAAGAGTAGTGAACACTTTTGCAAGGTACTGTATGCAGCTATCATACATACCATGATATTACTGCACATACTAACTGACTGACTTTGTATTCTGAGCAGTAAAACATTAATTTTAATGTTAGAAAATGCCAGGTTGTTTTTTCCCCCACTTAAGCCAACTTAACTTTCACTGACCTTCTGAGAATAGAGTGTTGGGTGATCTTTAAACTGTAAAGCATCCTGAGGCAGTTTTTTTGGACTATTAATAATCTAAAACAGACCTGAAATAACCTGGCTAGATTTAAAAATCCAATTTCTTCCCCAGGATTTATACATGCTATGTATCTGAAAATGTTAGGTCTGGATATCGACATTAGGATGAACACTTTCTTTGAATTCTTCAAAGTACACTTAAAGAATTTAAATCAAGTCTGCCTTCATTCCGAAGCAAAACTCATCTCCCCACTTCTTTAGCATTGTTTTCTATCGACTCTTTTCATCGCTGCATGTGTCCTGCCTTTTCTCATGGCAGCTCTTGTGAATTTCCTCTTGCGCTCACACATGGTTTATACATCATCTGGTGAAATGAATTGAAACCCCCCAGGGGGGTGCAACATTGCACTGAGTCTAGAAAAGGGAGATAAGTCAGAGTCTTCTGTCACTTAACATAAAGCCTCCTAAACCATTTCATCCCTGAAACTCAAATAAGAAAAACAGAGAGCTGGCTTACAGGCTTGCATTGTGATCTTTAACTTTAGCTCACTATCTCGGGACAAACGAAGGCTGAGAATCATCTAACTTTCCAGGATAAACATGAGCACATTTTCATGGATTAGGAACAGAGAATAGATTTCAACAGAATTTCCAATTAAACATTTACTCAACTTTGTCTGGCCGAGTCCATCAGGAATTTGTTTTGGCTGTGGAGTATAGAATGGGCTTCATAAAAACGTTCTGGTCAAGATAAATTTGTCCAAGGTCTACATCTTCATCCACACGGCTGCTTTAAATATTTACAAAGCAAAGCACAATGTTATCTGAGTATAACGACCATTTGCTGTGAGTATGAGATGGGGCATTGACCTCAACTCCTCGTATAAACTCACCCATTAAGTCAAAGTTATGGGCAACAAAGTCAATGTTCAACCCTGAAGTGCTTTTAAACAGTGTCAATCTAGTTCGTCCTGAAAGTTTTGCAAAACAGTCTTGGGTGATTTTGAAAGTCATGACTGAATTTAGAGTGTTGTTGTATTTACAATCCTAACACTCCTGCAGGGCTTCCATGAGATGTTGACTTAATGTGAAAAGTGAAATGTGAAAAGTGAACAAGGGCCTCCTGTGTACAGAGACCTTGGGTGCCTAAAGCCAAAGACAATCTGAAAGTTCCAGGAGAATGCCAATATCATGCATGGATGTTAATGCACTAACAAAACTGCTAACAAATGAAACTGGTGAGGAACAAGGTATGAGGGGGAAAGACATCCTGTATAGCAAATATAGGATTAAACAGAAAAAACAATCTAGGTTTAAAAATGACAAAAAATATGAGTCTAAGTCATTGAGTCCTATTGTATGCATGCTATGTTTGTGTTCTATCATATGTATCAAGAAATCATTTTACAGACTTTATCACTAGGTTATAATGTTTAATGTTTTAATTTAATGAAAATATGCTTTATTTAATGTAAATGTCCTCTCTGGAGAAAGACTTTCCTTTGTCCTTTCTGGGCATGGGCCAGTATGAGATTCTCATTGAATTTAACTTTGAGTATCATTTCATAGTATTGTAGCATTTATAAAAAGGTTAAAAAATGAAGGTTGTAATCGGTTTTATTTTGCTTAAAAAAACATTTTTCTTACTGCTGCTAACATTTTTACAGTTATGATAATGTTATCTAGAATGTAGCTGTTGTTAAAATAGAGACTTTCATTTACTTTGAAACACTTGCATAATGTACTACTACTTTTTACCTGCTTATCATGCACATCTTACAACTGTTGCTCTTTCTAGTATAACATCAAAGCGATTTTATTTGGTTGACAAGTTAGTCTCTATGCTCTGGTAGGCAGTCTGCTGGTTACATGGGTGCCATTTCTTTAGCTCCCACATCGTGACTGACCGTGTTTTTGATTAGCCAAAAATATTCCTTAACTTTTTTCAGCCAGCTGACAAGCAGTGCATAGCAACAGGTAGAAGACAATCAGAGCTGTGTTACTCTATTCTTCAAACAGCTGGTGAAAGGGTCATCTCACTTCAAATACTTTAAATCGGTTGGAATATCTGATGGAATCTGGTAAATCTTGATACTGATAACTACTCCATGCTAAGTCCATCCTAAGGGACAGTAGGAACATGGCTGTATTGTCAAAATGAACTCAAGTAAACACGACTCATGCTGTCTGTCCATATAAATTTATAACTCTGAAGGTAAAAAATCTTTTTTTTATCTTAGTCTAAAGTCCGTCATTTGACTTATGTGTTAAACCTACCATTAAAAACAAATGCTTCAATAAGCATTGTTCTGGATGAGAATAATTTCAAAATTGTTTTTCCATTTGAAGTTTCAGGAATAAAGAAAGATGGATGTGAACATGTTATTTTTTTTGTGAGTGTTGAAACTGTATCGACATCTGGCAAGACATGAATCTTTTCACAAGAATATTTAATCTGCTTTGACACAAAAGCTGTTTGTGTACATGAAAATTGAAGATGGTCAGGAGAACAATTTAGTTTACACTTTTTCCCCCAGACGCCTTTCACACAAGCTCCTGATTGATCTGTTAGAAATGCACGTCACAGCTTGAACAAAAGAGGAAGAAGATATGTGGAAGGGTCTCTGTGAGGTTTCAAGAAACAGGATCTGATGCAAAATGCTGATGAGGAAATCAATGCATTTTCTTTACAACACAACAAGGATGAGGAACAAGGTCCACACTGACGGTCACATTTGGGTTTGGATCACTGTTACGTCTGTATGTAACATTTGAAACGTGGAATTTGTGGAAGATTACACACAGACAAAATGTGTAGAACAAACGCAGCGTATATCTGTTTTTTCTTTTATGGGAAAACATGTAATGTTATAGTTTTCTTGTTTGTGTGCAACTGTATATTACAAACAGTGTCAAAGAATAAAGATGCAGATTTAGTAACTTTAGGGGAAACTGGTCACTGCTGGCTTTGACGATTCCTTCATTATGCAAAGCTTTTGAGATAAAGAAAAATCAACTCTGTGGAGACGGACATGCAGATACAGTAACAGAATCACAGTGAGATCACTCAGAGATCTGGTGAGAACAGAAATACATCAAACAACTGAAGAGGCTGAATGATAGGAAGACAAACTCATTTTTTTGGTGCAGGGAGATGATGAAAGAGAGGAAAAGGAGAGGACAGCAGGAAGTCCTCGGGGGCAGAAAAACACAAACAAGTTGAAAAGATGGAAGCGCAGACAAGACAGAGCAACAACTAGAAAGTGTTGCACGTCAAGAAAAAACATGGTGAGACAACACTAAAGAGGGCAGCGGTACACACCACAGAAAGGGAAAAGAGGAATGAAGTGGGGTAATTCACTCGTATCACTTTGCAGTTTGACCCAACCACCGTCAAATTACCAACCTATTAGCTTAATGACACCTTCTAACAACCCCCGCCCCCACCACCACTACTCAGTAGGTCTAAGAGCTACTTCAAATGTCTGTCAGTAAGGAAAATGGCCTGAAAAAGTCACCTTAGCACATCCATCTTTCAAAATAGCCCGTCGAGCTTGCTGGCCCAGGGGCAGATACTAATGATTAAACAGAAACTGGGAAGGCAAAGCAGAGAAAATCATATCAGGTAGTTCTGATTAGATTCAACATAAGACAGTTTCTAAAGCTTACAGTTGCTGTATCATAGCATATTCTCACTTTTTTGTGCCATCAAAGCTGTCTTTTAAGATTGAGATATTGCACAAATCTTGTTTAAGTATTTCATAAACAACGTTATTTTTCCTTCCGATTTACAACTACATTTTGTGTTGATCTTTCCTATAAAATCTCAATGAAATTAATTTAAGTTAGTGGTAACAGGACAAAATGCAAAAAGATCCTCAAAGGGTGTGAACATTTTTGCAAGGCACTGAACATATTGCTGCACAACTTATTATTACGTTGGTAATGAATGACTTAATGTTTCATTATGTTGAATTTGATGAAGACAAATGAGTGAATCCCGCAGCAATCAGTTAAAGGACAGTTTAATTTAAAAGCGCGGAGAAAAAAAAAGGAAAAGTATCCAGCTTTGTGTATTCCTTTGTAGATAAATGAAAACTTTCTGGGTTTTTAGCTGTAGATGATCTGATGAGATGGCAAGGTTTTTTATTTTCCTCAACTGCTATTCAAATGTCCATTAGGGAAAAGACAGACTAGAATTACCCTAAACGCCTTGGATAAATTATTGTTTTTTGCATTTTTGGCTTCATCAGAGCAGCCAGAAACCCAGTAAGACACTAAAAAAAGGAGTACATATCTGTTTAAGCATGTTTAATTTAAAAGCAGAACTATCCCTAAGGTAAAGTTGCTGGACTAAAGATTGATTGAAATTACATTTTAAGTTCAGGAATGGTATGCATTAAGCCAGTGGTTTCATCTCTGCAGCACATTGTGTTTTTTGTTGATTTGGTCCGAGTGAACTTCCACTTACCTGTTCTCGGGATCTGCCCTGGTCATGGCTCGTGTTAGGTAAGACATCTTTAGTGGTATGCACCTCCTGTCGCTGTTCAGAGACAGAAAGGCCTGGCTGGGATAGCTCGGAGATTGAGGCGAGGAAGAGGAGGAGGAGGAGGAGAAGGAAGTGATGGGAGGGCTGCTGGGGCGTGGAGACTCAGGAGGAGGCGTCTCCCAACTAATTTCTGATACAGGGGAGCCCTTCTTGACATATGGCGTAGCCTCACGCATGTACTTAACTGGAACGAAAAGACAACAAACAGATTTTTAGGAGTAAGAAAGTCAAAGTTGGGAGTGCTTAAAAACAAAAAAATGAAGCAGAAATTAATAGGATCAACTTCCTTTTGTCATAAAAATAATTTTGTCTTCACAAAACTAAGAATTTATTTATTAGAAATCTAAGAACATTTTAAAGTTAAATTCTTAATAATGAATTAGACTATTTAAATCCCATGAATGCTGCAGAAGAATCAGTTATTAGCTGGAATTGGTCTCCATTCACCAGAAACCCGAAAATTGAAAGCATTGTGTTGGGATTTTATATAATAGATGAACAGAGTAGTAAATAACTGAAGTGAAAGAAAATTGATTCAAGATTTTAATTTGGAAAAATCTGGCATACATTTACATTTAGACTCCTCTGCTCTGATAGCCCTAAATATAACCCAGTGCAACGAATTCTTCCAAATTAGTGGAGAACATCTTTGCATAATTTGTCAGTTGTCCATGATGGTCTCAGAGATTTCTTAAGAGAGCATTGGTTAACAAATAAGGACATGAGACAGGACAGGGAGAAAATTGTGGAGAGGTTAAACGCAGGATTAGGTTATAAAACAATATTTCAAGCTTTGAACATCTCAGAGTCAGTCAGTTCCTTGAGATGAAAGGTGTTTGTACTAATCATAGACCTAGGTCGTGGAAAATAAATTAGATTATTTTGGGAAAAACTGTGTAAAACGAATGAATTTTTTTAAAACATCATACTCATACTGTAAATTGGATTGTGTTGGTTTACCACATAAAATCACAACAAAATTCATGGATGTTTGTGGCTGGAACGTGAGAAAAATGTCTACTCTAACCGCAGCAGTTTATTGCATATGATGCAGCTTTTCTCTCAGTTGTCCAATGAAGCAATAAAAATGATCTTGACAATGTAGACAACTTGGTATGTAACATAGAAGTCCTATTCGTTGCAGAGACAGGAGGAGGCTCTGTGAAAAGATTACCGTTTGCCTCATCTATTACAATGAGCTGGCACAGTCAGCCCCGCCGGCTGCCAATCTGAAACGAAAGCAGCGATCGCAAACATGCCAAAAAGCCCCAAAACCCTGCTGTCTTTTTTATCTCCCAATTAATTTGTTACAATTTATATATTTATTTTACCTTCATCTCACCATAAAAATCCCACTGAGATCAAAATCTCTTTCAGAAAATGGGCCTGGCGGAGCGCAGCTTTACAGACATTTAAATCAAAAACAGCAACATACACATTGTGATATAAATCCACAATGTTTTGATGATTTATGTGACTATTTCTAAGCAACAACACTGGTGGATAATTAATGACTGAAACAAAGAAGAAGAAAAAAACCTTGTTAAAACCCAAATACTGATCGGACACTAGCAGCTGATGCTGCAAACCTGGGACCTTCTCCAAGATAACAGAGCTTTACATGTAAAATTCAAACTGTGCATCACTGGAAGCTTGATAACGATTTTAAACCCTTCATCTTCTTATCTTGAGAGGGAAGCAAACAAAAGAAAATACATGGTGAGACTGGGGAAAAAGTGGGTGTTCTGCCTGCTCTCTGTGTACTGAACGTTCCGGATGCCTGGTATGGATGTTTAATTGGATATCCAGAGCCAGGAATAATTGGGATATGGCTGGTGTCATTTGTAACGCAGCTTGTGAACTATTCTGGGTAAAGAAAAATCACCATGGATTCCTGTGAGATGGTGTAACGAGCCTTACTGCCAACCTGTAGAGGAGGGATGACTGACTCATAGCTTAGAGGAGGAGATGGGGATGATGTGAGGGAGTCCTCAGTGGGCCCTCTGCGACAGCATGATCCAGTTACAAAGCAGATTCATCCACAGACATATTAGATTTAAGGGAATTTAAAAAACGGCTGATACATTTGTTGCAACGTCTTGGAAAAACAGAGGTCTGTGGATGAGATAGCTAAAAATCTTCTGCAATCAGTGGAGGGCAGTCATGTCTGGCTTTGCCTCTAAAGAGCCCCAGTTAAAGAAGTGTGTAGGATTTTAATTCAGAACGGAAGAAAAAAAACATACAGCTAACACACAGTCTGCGCTCTAATCTACAATGATGAAACATGATGAAGAAAAAGAAATCCATGAGCAGATAGAGCTACATCCTTTGCAGGAAGAACATTTAGGTTTTAAATATTCACAGTGTCAGAATAGAGATTTAAACTGAATTGAATTATAGCTTTAAATGACAGGTATGTTTAAAAAGTCATGCAAAGATTATTCATTTATTAGATTTTTCCTTTGAAAAAATTCCAAAGCGTTATTTAATTTAGATCAGTGGAAACTAAACAATTTTAACCCAGGTAATTCAGTTAATGCATAAACTGCAACACTAAGCATCAATTCATTCCATAAAGAAAAATGTGAAAATAATCTTTTTCTCCAGAATACATTTTCTTTGTCCATCTGGCCAGCTGCTAACTTAATTCTTAAGTGTGTAAATTTTAGAGCAGAGGTAACTTTGTTAGTCAGCTCGCTTCTTCATAGCCTACGTTGATATTAAACTGTTTTTTTACTATTAACAGTGACACTTGTATTAATGACAGGCTTGAGCCTTGGTGGTATACGATTTGTTCTTCAACATTGTAACCCATTTCCTTCCATCTTAAAGCAACCATTTGATAAGATAGGTGAAACTCTGAGTGTCTCAACAGGACAATGATCCCAAACAAACGTCAAAAACTAGTTTTGGGATGGCCAAAATTAAGCCTGTGGAAAAGCAGCCACCTCAACACTTTATGTCCCATGCCTAAAGCACAGGTCTAGCAGACAACAAAGAAGCCTGAAAAAAACTCTACGGGTGCTGATAAGAAAAGAGGCCAAACATCCAACTAAAATTATACAAAGGAGTTTTATGGCTATTAAAAGTGTTTTGTGGTTTCTCTGCAACTTGCCTAGTTATAGGTAACTGAATATTAGAGCCTCTATCTATGCATTTAAGTCTGCAGGCATAATTTTGAAAAATGCAGATACAGATAGAGATACAAAGAGATACATATAGAAAACAGGTTCAACGCAGTTAAGTAGAGTCAGAATTCTTCTAAACTGAGTCCAGCTACATTTGAACAATAGTACTGCTAATGAAACACCAGATTGCTTGGAAAACTGAAAAAAACATTGTGCTCCACACGGTAAAACAAGAGTTTAGTCATTTGTACTGAAGCTAGAGCACGAATGGATAGACGAGCAACAACAACACACCTCTTCTAAAATGAAAGCAAACAGCTAACTTACACAATGTATAAAGACACATCATGGAAACCACTGTGGTTCATCAGCTTGCGTTTCATCTTTGTGGTAGACGCACAAGAGAAAAAAAACAACATGAAAACACCATGATGTGAGCAAAAAACAAGTGCAATTACCTCTTCCTTTTCAGTTACACACACACATAGACAAGCGGTCCCCACTGCCATTCCTCCAGTCACTGCTGTTCCCTTGTTTACATGAAAAACATCTTGAATTGAAACAGTAGGATATTCCTAAAAATAGCAGTGACTATTTTTCAGGTTATGTTGGTTATTTTACTGTTCACGCTAACAAAAGGAAGACTTCTAAAAGAAACAAATTATACTAATGCATCCTATTTTGCAGTGCTGTGAAAAAGTATAAAGCTTTGGCTTTTTGTCACACTTAAAATATTTTAGAACATCAAGCTGATTTTGTATCAGACAAAGATGAGCAGTTTGAAACGATTCATTTATTATTAAAAAAGCAATACAAACCAACATGGCCTATTAGGAAAAAATAACTACCCCTCATGAATAAGTTGTGATTAACCACCTTTATTGGGTTCAATTTAAACAGCTACAGACGTCTCATAAGTGCCCGACCTGTAGAATCAAGAAATCTCTTAAACAGAACCCATCTGGCAGCATATAGGGAAAAAGCAATACATGATGCTCCAACCTAAGAATATGTCTGAGTAGATGAGAAACAAAATCAGTCGCTGACCTAGTCTAAAGCACTGCGGGCCTCACTTGTCGCGGTTAAGGTTGATATTTATAATTTAACAATAAAAGAAAGAGAAAAAAACTGTCTTTCCTGTGAGAGTTGCAAATTGGTATTATCAGGCTCGTTTCCACTATCGAAACTTTAGGGTAATTTTACCAGAACTTCAATGTATGCACGTGTCTCCACTTCATCCGGCCAGGCCAACAGGGCCATTTCAGGAACCAACCAAGTACCTGCTTTAGGGTACGTACTCAGAAATGGCCCGGTAGAGTCGCTGGCGGGAATTGTTGTTAACTAATGCTGATGTTGCAACTCAGAGGGAAATTATATCAGCAGACATTGCCAAACAAGTGTTTGTAAAATAAGAAGAGTTGCTGGCGTAGCAGTTTATAACTAGAAAAGCACTTACACTTTTTAACTGATTGGAATGTTTGTATAAATGTATTGAAATGACTTTTCTTGTTAAGTGCCTTGAGATGACATCTGTTGTGAATTGGCGCTAAATAAATAAACTGAATTGAATTACAGAGCGCAGACCTCCGCCAAGGCAACTCGGTGAATCTGATCACCCCAAAAATTCTAATCACTTTTTCCTGGTCCCACTGTGGACATTTCCTAAAAATGTAATCGAAATCCATCTGTAACCTTTTGAGTGATGTTGCCAGCTAACGGACAAACTAACAAACCCTGGCAAAAACATAACCTCCTTGGAGGAGGTAACATCATAGCTAACAGAAACACAGCAACCATCCCTGCTTCTTCCATGTCGATCTCATTATCTGCTTCTGTGGGCGCCTTTATGCGCTCAACAGTAACGCTACTCTCTGCCAAAACGGTCGGGATATGTAGACGTGTTAGCAAATTCCTTAAAGGGCCAATTTTGTATGGAGACACGACAGCTGAGAGGAACAGGCCACCAGATTACCTCGATAGATGAATTTCCGGTAAAATTACCCTGAAGTTCCGACAATGGAAATGTGCCTACTGTGGTCCAGCGCTGCCGATGATCGAACCATACATCTTCTATCCTAAAGTCAGAACTAGCCATCAGTTCTGACTTTAAACTCATTTGGATTATGGAGCAGGACAAAGATACGCAACACACAAACAAGTTCTCCTCTGAATGAAACTGAACGTTTTGGAGGGGCCTAGTCAAAGCCTGAGCTTAAACCTGGGCTTTGACCCAAACTTTTGAGCCTAAGTCGAGAATGTGGCTGAATTAAAAGACTTCTACAAAGAAGGGGGGGGGGGGGGGGGGGCAGTGTTCCTCCACAGTGATGTAAAAGACTCATTGTCAGTTATCATAAATGCTTGATGACTATTATTGCTGTCAAGGGCTGCACAACCAGCTATCAGATTTAAGGGGCAATTACGTTTTTTATTTTTTGTTTTACATGAAAAGTGAATATTGTATTAACTCCGGCTTTCTTTGTTTAATAATAAAGTTAGCTCGATAATCTCAAACATTCAAGTAGGACAAAAAAAGCAACAACAGAAGAAAGGTGTCGACATATTAAAAGGATTTTTTTCCTTTTAGCAAAAAGAAAACATGTTCTATCAGGAGGACGTTTAACTTCCAAATTAAAAAAAAGCAGTAAGTGCGGGAAAAATTTAAATGGGAAGTAGTTCATGCAGACATCACCCTAGAAGTGTGTTCATGTGCGCGGTTCTCCCTTGGGTCATGTTTCTATTTCACTCAAACACAGCCAACTCTGCACAATAACCTCAATAGCAGAAGATGAACTAGGAGAGATTATCATGCTACTAGAGTCTTTGTTTGAAACAAGGCAGCTTTGCATGTTACATAACTCTGATAGAAAAGATCCAAATAAGGACCTGCCCTCCCCCATCTGTTTGACTTTATTTTCCTTTTTTTTTCTTGGCTCATGCAGGAGACTAGCAGAGCATGTAGATGCATGCATAACAAAATGTTTGTCATGATGACTCCCTTTTTTCAATGCATTTTGAAATAAGAGCAGGGTGTTACTGTAGTCACTATAGAGACTCTTGCTCTCTTTATGGTCTTCAGTGCATAACAGTCAAATTAGTTTATTTTAATCTATTCTCAGTCCTTTGTTTGCATATTCTGCAACTGATGAAATACATTTATTTCCTGCTTTCCTGGATGGAGGTGCAGGATCTCTGCCCATATAAAAAACACACAAACCAACACTGAGGCTTATTCTCTAGCGAGTTTGTTCATTTTGTGCCAACCCTCTTAACAAACACACTCCACTCTCCACTCCAAAACAACAGGTATAACTACAGTATCCGTCTCTGACTTAATGGTTTTTAAGGTGTATTTAATGTGGTTTGAAGTCACAGTATTTTCTACCAGATGCTGTGCATGCATTTCATGTCTTGGTGAGAAAATACACCACAGGTGGATGGAGGCCTCCTCTCATTAAAGCCTGTGGGAGAGGAGCAGAGGGTGGAAAGAGAACTAATCAGAGCAAAAGAAGTAGAAAAGAAAAAATAGGCTCCGACTGCCTAATGAAGCCTTAGAAACCAATGTTGATATCTGGGTACCAGGGCAGAACAAAATGGGCATTAAAAATCCACCCTTGAGGGATCTGTCATTGAAAGATTCTGACAAAGGCACACACACAAAAAAAAAACATCATATACTGTTAAACCTATACAATCTACCAAGGCAAATCACCTTGTAACGGTGGGAAAGTGGCAAATTCACAAACTGATCAACTTCACAAAGACGTGTCACTTTCAGCATAGCAGAAAAAAACATGTTTATATATTTTTTTTGTATCCAATTAAAACGGATTATCAGCTTCTAACATTCTGCTATGAGCTAATACTATAACTACTGCCAAATGTTAATAAAAAAAACAAAATTACTTTTCTATTTTAAATAAAGAAACAATGTTATCTTGACACAATTTTAAAAGGAGAATAATAAACAGTGCTAGAAAAAATGCCCTCGGGCTCTAATGTTGAATATTTGTTTGAAAACAAAATAAGCGGTGATTTTATAAAAGTCTGTGTAACAGCCTAGGACCTTGAAGCAACAAAGTGCAGGAAAAAAGAAGATCTCTAAGCCAGAATTGGGGCAATCATTGATGAAGGAATAGTGAATCAACAGAATGGCTGGAAATGACCTTGCACTAGATCTGGGGCAGGGGGAGGGAGTGGATTACACGATCTCAAATCAGGCTCTGGAAAGCCAAGTCCCACCATATAAATTCAGAAGATGAATATATTTAATAAAAAAATTGTATTAGTTATGATCCCTACAATAACCATTATATTTATTCAACATACCTTAGATAATGTTTTATCATACCTTCAAACATTGGTGTTGTAATTAGAAATGCACCACATAATTTAAAAAACACTAACATAAGGAGTTGTAAGAACAATATTCAAAATATTTCTTTCAAGAGTTTTCTCTTGGTGGTTAAGAAACACTGAAACAGAGACAAAAAAAATGTGGAGTCGACTAGATTAGTGCAGTATATTAGTTATACTAGCATTAAAAAAAACATTCTGTGTGAAGAATGGTATAGAGAACACAGACCATTAAATTATTTGTGACATTTTCTAAAATGCCACCAACAATTCCAAATCCAGCATGTTCAAAGACCGGCAGGGGGGTGAAAGTGCAAAAAAATAAAACAGAGCAACTTGGCTGTAATCTGTTCAACCTTCTTTTTATATGCTGAGGGTCTTGCTCTCGTTCTTACTCTGCCTTGATCTGTCATTGAAAATACTTAAATAGATTCTTATATCTCTGTGCTTCCACTCACTTCATTCATACTGAAAATAGATGGCATCGAGCCTCCCACACTCTGTAACAACCTTCACAACAAAGATGGTTGTTGTCAACATTGACCTTATATATGGTGCAATCACAGATCTCTTTTGTTGTTGTTGTTGAGTTCCTAACCAGACAGCCATCAGTAAGACCCGATCAAGCTGAAAATCATCAATTTCTGGCCAACAGTTTATCTCACTTAACAGCAGAGTGAAAAATATAACAGGTAAGTGCTGTTTGACTGACCGATGACTATGTTTTTTTAACACGACTTTGCATCTCTGGATACGGTACGTTTGCAGTTGTGTTAAGAAAACCTACAAACCAATATCATACTATTTTTTTAAGTTATGTAACTTCTTTTAGTCCTAAAACGTTTTTAAGAGCAGTATGGAATTTTAAGTGAGATAATGTCTCTTTATTTGCTCTTATGCTGTAACTCCATCTTTAAAATGAACAATCTGTTGCGGATGAATCAACAGTCCAGTTTATTTGCCTGATACCTAATCATCAACTTGATTAACAACTAACAATTGGTCTGTATTGTATTTAATCATTTAAATTACTCAAATAAAGGATTCTTCAATATCCTTGAATTACAATGCATAGCTCTTACCAGAACAAATTAGGTTCCAAGTTCAAGTTCCTAAAATCTCTGTCCATATATGCCATAAATGATGGTTTCAGCCGCTGAAAGCATTTTTCCCCAGTGAAGATGACCATCTCTATTTTTATAGACTGGAAATAGTAGAGACAAGCTGAGAGTACTCTGAAATTGCAGAAGAATGCCAAAGGAAATTGTCCTGAAATCTTTCTGTCACTGGCCAGCAAGCCCATTAAATAGACCACCGAAGAAACCGAATCTGCTTTAAAATTGTCTTGGAAAACAACACTGGAGCTGGTGCTACCTGGAGACAAGTTTGTGCCTAATCAACCCTCTCCGTCACTGAAGTGCAGGGGGCTGATTGTTAAAGCAATAAATGCAAAAGAAACAATTGGTAATGTACATGAGGACTGGCAATGGGCAATATAAGCTCAAAAATGTACCACTATATCTCATGACATAGACGGCAATGACAAAAAAAGTGACGATAAAAATAGTAAGAATCCAACCCATGTTTATGGCTGTAAACCTCTCACAGCATTTAGGGTCTTAGAAACGTACATATTCCTCTAAAAATAAAACATACCCATCATTCAAGAGGCTACTTCATGACACAGTTTACATTAAGTGCACAGATAAACACAAGAAAGAAAGAAAGAAAGAAAGAAAGAGAAAGAAAAAGAAAGAAAAAGAAAGAAAAAGAAAGAAAGAAAGAAAGAAAGAGAAAGAAAAAGAAAGAAAGAGAAAGAAAAAGAAAGAAAGAGAGAAAGAAAAAGAAAGAAAGAAAGAAAGAAAGAAAGAAAGAAAGAAAGAAAGAAAGAAAGAAAGAAAGAAAGAAAGAAAGAAAGAAAGAAAGAAAGAAAGAAAGAAAGAAAGAAAGAAAGAAAGAAAGAAAGAAAGAAAGAAAGAAAGAAAGAAAGAAAGAAAGAAAGAAAGAAAAAGAAAGAAAGAAAACTATTCATTTAGAGCTCTGTTTAAAAAGTGCAAAATTAACACCTATTATCAAAAACAAAATGCTCCCATAAAAGTACTTTCACAGAAAAGAAAGCTTGATGCATTACTTTTGCTATCGCCACAGTAAAACCGAGAGTGCTTCCCCCCATTTCCTTAATTAGCAACATTAACCACTTCACTTCCTAAAAACCCGACTCGTTTGCTGTGAGAACAGATGGTAGGTTTCACACCTCACTCCTGTGTTTTCAGCTGTGACACGGATTCAACAGAAGTCAGTGATGTGTGACTAAAAAGATTGTATCATCTTAACCACCAGTGTTTAAATCTATTGTAAAATGTTGAAGTGACTGAAAGTAAAATGCTTTCCTAATATAAAAAACAAAAAACTTCTGCTTCACATTTGGTTACAGATAAACTAAGAAAATGACACCACTCTTTGGAGGAAGCCCTTTTCTCTCACAGCCTACAGGAGGAAGCTGAGTCTTACCCACAGGTCTATGGTTTTGTTTTGGCTGTACAAACATTTAAACACGACAAGGACTGAGTGATTCAATCTGTCATCTTTGCCACAATAATCACCAGCGCAACACCACAGCTGCTGTTATCATCCCTGTCCTCCACTCCTGAGTCAGAACCTGCATGCAGTAACAAAGCAGGGAGATTAAAGTTTCTATAATGGCATAGAGTCAGCCTGGTAGACACAGTGACTCTGTCTCACACCCACATCACACCATAAATCACACACACACCGAGGCATCAGTCTAGACTACACCGCTCAGGCCACATCTCTCATTGGCACAAACGAATACGCATACAATGAGGCACATGTTCACAGACAAATACAGCGGCCAGTCAGAGCGCTGACAGTGCACACAAACACACACACACACGTCTGTATTGCTACCCATATTAGGACTTTATATTGACTTCCATTCATTTTAATAGTTGCATTTATGCCTTACCCAAACACTTACCCTAACCATTACCAATTTATTCCTAACCTTAAACAAAACATAATTCACACCATACCTCTAAACCTAACTCCTAACCCTAAAAAAGGGAGTCCACCATATTAGGACCGGGCTTTGGTCCCTATAAGGTCCATCGGTCTTCAGAAGGTTAGCGAATATGCCAGAAAAGGTCCTAAATAGGATAGCAATAAAAGAACACACACACACACACACACACCTACACACACAAAGACCCTCCAGCCATCAGCCAATGACAGGTTCGGCTCGTTAAGGACTCACCATAACAGCTTACAGGACACTGACTCATTTCCTACCTACAGGACCTTTGCAGGTGTTCTTTATTGCTGACTGATTTTTATGTCCATTCACACTGCTTCCATGTGGATGCTCAGAAAATGTGTTTGAATGAACTAAATTATATGTGGTGAAATATTTTTTTAGGCTACACCTAGTTCCACTGTTTACTTGGTCACTATCTTTCCAGTGTATTGTATGACATCACATTGAAACCAAAAACTCAATATCTTATGTTGGGATTGTGTGTGATGATAGACCAACATAAAGAAGACCATAACTGTGAAGTGGAAGCAAAAGGCGGCATGATTAAAATGTCATACAATTTTAATTATAATAAGCTACAACTAGAAAAGCACTCAGAGCGCAGACCTCCACCATGGCTACCCCCCCTAGACTAATCACCCCCAAATTTTAATCACTTGTCCGTGGTCCCAATACAGACATTTCCTGAAACTTTTATCAAAATCTGTCAAAACCATTTTGGGTTATGTTGCTATCGAATAGAAAAACCCTTGCGAAAACAAACTCCTTGGCGGAGGTAATTATAGTCAGAGGTTTTGAAGTATGCCTCTACCAGCATCAAGCACAGTCAGATCTGATAAAGAGGGCCTATGAATGTCAACTTTGAAATTTTGCCAGAAATTCTCATTTAAATTTCGGTCTGGGGGTGCACGGTGGTGTAGCTGGTAGAGCGGCTCACCTCACAGCTAGAAGGTCCTGGGTTCAATTACCGCCGGGAACGCTGTGGGTGCTGAGGGTGTGTTTGTTCCCCCGCATCATCGGCACCCACACCCTGGGTGGGGTTGGCGAAAGGGCCTTTCTGTGTGGAGTTTGCATGTTCTCCCCGTGTTCCCTTGAGCAGCTAATGTGAGCTACTCCCACAAAAACATACACTAGTCCTAGGGCTGTATACTGCCTCCTCCTGGCCGGCCGGGGCGCCTGAAGGGAGGGAGGATCTGGCTGGAATAACGTGATCCTTCCACGCGCTATGTCCAGCCGGGGAAACCCTGCCCCATCCGGTGAAAGGAAGGCTCACTGCCCAAGCATGAAGGAGGATTGGGTTTCAGCGCGGGGCCAACCCGGGGCTGGCAGAGGGAGAGCGGAACCCCAAGACTGGAAATAGGTAGGAACACTGGGGATAAATAATGGGAAAAAACCGTGGGATAAAAATAAATAAATAATAATAATAAAATTTTGGTCTGGGCCATTCAAGTTCATGAATCTGTTCTAACGTTGAACCATTACTCAACTATGCAGCATTCATGAAACAGTTGTCTTCACACTGATTCAATTATACATCTCACTGGGTTTTATTTGAGGGCATTAGGGTAAAGACCGCTAAAACAAATACACGCTTTAGTTCTCATATTTTCATCGGTAAAATTTTTTTTTATCAAGTTTCATTTTCCATGTAAAAGTACACTGAAATTTGTGTCTGTCACATGACAAAATGTGGGAAAGCACAAGTACAGTGGCTTGCAAAAGTATTCGGCCCCCTTGAACTTTTCCACATGTTGTCACATTACAGCCACAAACATGAATCAATTTTATTGGAATTCCATGTGAAAGACCAATACAAAGTGGTGTACACGTGAGAAGTGGAACGAAAATCATACATGATTCCGAACATTTTTTACTAATACATAACTGAAAAGTGGGGTGTGCGTAATTATTCAGCCCCCTGAGTCAATACTTTGCAGAACCACCTTTTGCTGCAATTCCAGCTGCCAGTCTTTTAGGGTATGTCTCTACCAGCTTTGCACATCTAGAGACTAAAATTCTTGCCCATTCTTCTTTGCAAAACAGCTCCAGCTCAGTCAGATTAGATGGACAGTGTTTGTGAACAGCAGTTTTCAGATCTTGCCACAGATTCTCGATTGGATTTAGTTCTGGACTTTGACTGGGCCATTCTAACACATGGATATGTTTTGTTTTAAACCATTCCATTGTTACCCTGGCTTTATGTTTAGGGTCATTGTCCTGCTGGAAGGTGAACCTCCGCCCCAGTCTCAAGTCTTTTGTAGACTCCAAGAGGTTTTCTTCCAAGATTGCCCTGTATTTGGCTCCATCCATCTTCCCATCAAGTCTGATATGCTTCCCTGTCCCTGCTGAAGAGAAGCACCCCCAAGTTCCATTTTGATCTCATCTGACCAGAGCACCTTCTTCCACATGTTTGATGTGTCCCCCACATGGCTTGCAGCAAACTGCAAACAGGACTTCTTATGGTTTTCTTTTAACAATGGCTTTCTTCTTGCCACTCTTCCATAAAGGCCAACTTTGTGCAGTGCACGACTAATAGTTGTCCTATGGACAGATTCCCCCACCTGAGCTGTAGATCTCTGCAGCTCGTCCAGAGTCACCATGGGCCTCTTGGCTGCATTTCTGATCAGCGCTCTCCTTGTTCAGCCTGTGAGTTTAGGTGGACGGCCTTGTCTTGTTAGGTTTACAGTTGTGCCATGCTCCTTCCATTTCTGAATGATCACTTGAACAGCGCTCCGTGGGATGTTCAAGGCTTGGGAAATCTTTTTGTAGCCTAAGCCTGCTTTAAATTTCTCAACTTTATCCCTGACCTGTCTGGTGTGTTCTTTGGACTTCATGGTGTTGTTGCTCCCAACATTCTCTTAGACAACCTCTGAGGCCGTCACAGGGCAGCTGTATTTCTACTGACATTAGATTACACACAGGTGCACTCTATTTAGTCATTAGCACCCATCAGACAATGTCTATGGGCAACTGACTGCACTCAGACCAAAGGGGGCTGAATAATTACGCACACCCCACTTTTCAGTTATTTATTTGTAAAAAATGTTTGGAATGATGTATGATTTTCGTTCCACTTCTCACATGTACACCACTTTGTATTGGTCTTTTACGCGGAATTCCAATAAAATTAATTCATGCTTGTGGCTGTAATGTGACAAAATGTGAAAAAGTTCAAGGGGGCCGAATACTTTTGCAAGCCACTGTAGTATGAATACATTTGCAAGACTCTATAAAATGTAGTGATATTTTCAAAATGCAAGTTACTGGAATATTTCTTCCGTGAAGACAACACTGCATTATCAGATATAATCTGCAAGCTTGATCTGCTCATGCAACTAAAAGTGAAAAAAAGGACAGCATGAAGCCTACAATAGGGATGGGTACCGAAACCCGGTATTAAATTGGCCCCAGGGCTGATTCTGATGGTCCACCCGGACCGATAAGCTTCAGCCTTATCGGTCCTCTTAACGGTACAATTAAGGTCGTATTCATGTTTTGCGGGAGATATAAACACAAGCCAAACACTGTATTGCAGCCCACTCCTCCTTAACAAGCACACATGGTGCGGGGACGGAGTGGCGACTGCTGCGCGCTCATGTGTGTGTTCGTCAACTCATCCGAGCACCAGCCTCGTGGACGCGCTGATGCCAGCTGCGCTGATGCCAGCTGCGCCGATGCGCACGACTTGCTGCGGGGCAGCTTGGCGCCCACTTGATGCGTAGATACCATAGACATGCATGTAATCTAGCTGCCCTGCTGCCTGGACGCGCTGACAAGGTGTGAATGTGCCATTACAGATAAGATGGCAGAGCGAACGAAAAGATCCAAAATTTGGCTTCATTTTACGAAAATAGATGCCGACAATGCACACTGTCACATATGTAATAAAAGCTTTGCTTGCAAAGGCGGGAACACAAGTAATTTGAGCAAACACCTTGCCAAAATACACCAACTACAAACCGCACTGTGTTTGACCGCCTGAGTTAAACTACAGTTAACCTGCTGTTTTATTCTTACAATTAATAAATGCTGGATATTTTGAACAACAGCTTTCTTATCAAGTTAAAAATGTTTTCTTAAACTACAGTTCATTATTTGTGTTTTTCCCCTTTTTGGTTTTAGTCTTTCAAAAAAAAAAGTACCGATAAGGATACTGATAAAGTACCGGATCGATAAGGAGTATCGTTTAGAGTAGTAGTATCGATAAATCCCTAACGATACCCATCCCTAGCCTACACTACCCCACTTAAATACTAAATAATAAATAAATATTGAAACTGTTTTGGTTACATAAACTTAATCAGACTGTGTGAACAATAAAAGTAAGAAAAGACCTTCATCAGATCTGAAACCACATGAACCACAATGTGCATGAAAAAAAGCACAAGAGGATAAACCCCTTTCTGTCAAGCTGTCACACTGATACAGCTGCAACTGTACATGATGAGGATTGCACGATAAGGCTCTTTAAAAGAACAATTTCGAATAACTATCAAGAAGTTGAATCTGGGGCGTTAATTCCTATTCAACATCTGTGCGTATTCAAGTTCTCCAACTGCTCCATGTTTTTTGGATCCTGTTTCCAGGCTTAGCCCTGAACAGGATGAACAGAATGCAAGCAGGTCGATCCACTTTTTCTTAACAGAATGTTAAAGGATTCACATTTCCACAGCACTGCAGAGAAGACAGCTAGACTATGCCTCCTCTCTAACTCCCCACACATGGGCTTAGTTACATGCCCCCGTCATTGTAGCTCTTTTTGTCTTCAATATTATATCGGATCTGTCATTTTAGTAACCTCCATAGTTTGAACAAAAATGTGAAGTAGACACAAAAAAAAATGTCTTTAAACTAAGTACTGTTTTGTGCAACTAAGCATACTTTTTAACTGATCAGATTTCATGCTGTGGGTATGCTCGCCTTCACCGTCGACAAGAAACCACCACCTAAAAACTTACAGTAAAATATCTGAGGTGGTGGTTTAGATCTAAGCATATTCATGTGTTAGAATGGCCCAGTCAAAGTCCAGACTTAAATCCTATTAAGAATCTGTGGCATGACATTGAGTTTTAATTTAACTATGAAGAAAAATAGCTTCCTCATCCCTCTAGAGCCAGATCTATAACATTGACCGTGTGTCTCTATGGAGACTTGATATTATGAGCGGAGAGGTTTGCATATAAAAAGCAGGCCCAAATCCCTGGAGAAGATGTGAGGGACTCAGTACACGGGCAGAATAATGTTAATTAGAAAGGACATCAAACAACGTCAAAAAGCTGAAGTGTTTAAAGGAGAAAAGCTGGCAGTGATAGCGCTCTCCTGGCTGTCTAACGATACTTCCACCTTTTAAACTTTTGCTAAATGAATCGTGCAGATGGAGAAAATGTTACGTCTTTACAGGAGATTCCTGTGGTGATACGCCACAGTGCTGAAAGCTCCAGAGAAGCGGTATCTTTTCTCTTTTCTTCTGAGCCATTAAGCCCTCGTCAGAAGACGTTTTGACATAATATAGCTGGAAAAGTAAAGGAGCAAATAAAAAATAATGGCTGGATTCCTCTCCCTGACTCTGTTTTCAGGTCCTCGTACCTCCCACGTTCACTGTGACATGTCAAAACGTCACAAGGGAAGCTCAGACCAGGGGCTTTATTACTCTCACTTGCTGTATGTTGTCATTTAGGGGGACTTGATAAGGTAGTAGCCCAAGAGGAACTCATTATAAAACAGTATGTCAAGTTGAAAAGGTGCAGCAGAAGATTGGGTAGTTTTGGACTTGATATGACAATTTCTGCCAAAGACAAAGTCCCATTGTTTTTTTAACACTCTTTATCAGTATATATTACAGACTTTTTATTTCATATTTCAAAGGCAGTTTTGCATTGAACTAACATAACACCACTGGCTGTGGTTGCTGGGAGCTGAGACACAACTACAGAACACTGTCAGCTCCCCGGAGTATTTCCCATTTGGCTCGTTTGTTAACACACAGGGAGCACCGATCACAAACAGCCTGCATGGGTGACACCAGAACAAAGAGAGCCTCTCTGGGACTGTTAGACACTGCTGTAAATTATACGCCCTAGGTAATTCTATCAAAAGTGGACCACAGTATATGCAGATGTAAACGCATTCAGAAGGGACTGACGACATTCATCATCTGGTGTAACCAAACAGATCCCTGTGGTGCCGTTGGTTTAGCAGAAAAGAAATGGGCAGGAATGCGTCTTGACCTACTATGAGTTGGGGTAAGCGGCAGACTTCATATTTTTCTTCTCTTTCAGTTTCTAAAAATGTTGATTCCATGAAAAACATCATTAAACTTTGGCAAAAGCACAAGCTAGTCTGAAACAGCAACAGTGAAATGTCAGGTGAAATTAAGATAAGATCTCATAAAAACAACTAATTCGTTTCCATGGTGATATCATGTTTAATAAAAACCAGATGAAGGAACGCGTTTTATTGTAAATGACGGTCATCTTGTAATTCCTTCTTTTTTTTTATAAGTCTCAAAACCACTTCCTCTATTAAGGATTGTTTTTTTTCTTTTATGCCTTATTGCTCAGGAAAAAAAGTAATCGATAATGTCTTTATTTTTTCTGAAAACACTGTTTTTGCATATTCCCCAAAAAAGAGAGATCTAAATGTTAAAAAAAAGTCTTCATTGAGAGCAAATTGGAACTAAAGTCCAGTTCCCTGTTGTGTGCACAAACTTGGCAAAAAAAGCCAATTCTGATTCGGTAAAAGTTTCCAAAACACCCTCCCAATGGTTTAAAGTAATTTTGTTGAGAAGTCAGAGAAACTTTAGGAGTAATCAGAGTTTTTAGGAGCTGTGCAAAAGGCAAAGTAACACAGAAATGCCTCTCCCCCACCTATTGCTGCAGTCTGCTGATCAGCTGCCAAAAAGAAGACTCATACACCTTCCCCTTGCTTACAAGAAAGACAAACTAGTCGTTTAGAAATGTTTCCAGTTGCAAAACATGTGTAGTCATGGTGTGAGAACCAAAGAGCACTTCTCATCACCTCACTGATTAAAGTAGCACAGTTTTACAAAAAAAAGCTGGTTCATAATAGAAAATAATATTGAAAATAGATTTTAACTCCAATAATCAACATGGTATATTTTGTAGCAGCAGCTGGGATACCTTTTGGTTTTAGGTCTTGTAAGGCATTATATTTCTTTATTTTACTTTTGTGTAAATAATGGTCTTGATGGTTCTCCCTGTCTGAATATTTTTCAGAAACATCAGTAAAACTTTGTTGATCAGCTGATAGCTGATCTTTTGATGTAGATGGCAAAATAGTTTGCATGTAGCTCAGGTAGTTAAGTTCAGGTTACAAGCCGTCACTCATGATGCATATAACCCGTAAATCGAAATAGGGCCTTTTACTAATTTGGTTGTGAAGTTGGAGAGCCCATTTAAACCACAGCGTTGGACCACAGCTCTTTTACGATCTATGTCTGTGCAGTCTCTCTTTCTCTCTCATTTCACACCACCTTTATATACCGCTGGTCATATTAATTGACACCTATGGTAAAAGTGGTTAGCCTTCAAAACAACTCATCTTTTGTTGCAACATCATAACTTGACACTCCATTTTTGAATAATCGAAAGTTAAAAAAAAACCTCTTCCTTTTAGCTCAGCCCACTTCTTTTCTACAATACTTAGGTCAGGGATCGAGGTGGTCATGGGAAACAGATGGATTTGGTGGGCTGTGAACTATTTTTAATTGATCTGGTCACACGTTTTGGTTCAGTATGTTGTTGATGTTGTCTGGCAGACATCACCAGATTTCTAATTTAAAATGTTCTGGTATTAAGCATTATGGATCCTTCCTCTTACCCAACAGTGGGCATGAGGTCCTTTACATATGTCCATCCTTTGTTTCTTGCCAATCCCACCTGGATTTTTTATTTTTTAATAAATGAATCTTACTCATGTCTGACCAACCCCAACAGTTCTAGTTAAAAGTCCCTGTAGAGTTTAGGAAACCCCACATGTTCATATTTGTGATAGTAGTAAACAGACTTTTTTTTTACATTTCTGGTATGACCTCCCAAACAACCAGCTGGAATGTAGTTATATTATTGGGACTTGGGGAAACCAGGATGCCGCTCTCTGAAACAAATGGGCCTTTGTGTTATATTAACATTTCCAAGAAAACATAAAGTAGTAAATTATTAATTTGAATATCTTCAAGATTAAATTACAAAAACTGAGGTTTAATTAGAGAAAATATTTCAGTTACATGTATTTTATAAGAACCTGTGATTTTGTTAAAAAATACTTTATGGAATCTCAGATACTCAAATGTAAGGAAGATGCTGTCGCTATAAAGGAGGACGATTTTTGTGCAAGTCGTCACCAGTTCTGTGTTTCCAGAAACCGAGGTCATTGCTTCAGTGAACTACACAGACATGCTCAAGGAAGCACTGTTTGATAGATGCACAGCAGGCATGCAAAGAGCCATGGCAGCCCAAGGGACAGGTACTTTCCTCTACAATCAATCAGATGTGTTCCCTTGATCTCTTTCCTCGTGTGATAAAATCTGTCTCTCTCAAATTTTACACTGTGGCTTTTGCTCAGGAAGTAGTGAGGAAATAGCCCTCTTTTTTGGCTAAGAATATCACAGAACTCATCGTACTGACGTCAAACGTCATTTTATGCACGACACAAAGTATGCTCAGCACAATTCTCACATCTAAGGGCCACAAATCGGATATATTTCTGAAAAAGTTTTATCACATGAATATGCAAATGATCTATCTTTGCAAAACGGCATTTAGCTAAAAACACAATATCTGTCTGATGTCTGTCTCATCTCAAAGTAAGAGAAATGAGACAGGGGATGATTTACTGAGCGGAAGTACCCCCTCTCTGTACTTTCCCTATTAAAGATAGATCCACATTTCAGCTCTTTTCCTTCCCACCCCCCTCTCTCCTTCAGCCCCCCACTCTCTACCCTCTCTCCTTCTCTAATATCTGGATAATTTCCCAAAGGGGGCAAGCTTTTCCCTCTCCAGTCCAACCAATGGTTCCCCATGGCCAGGATCATCACCTTGTTTGCGAGCGAGAGTGATGCATTTTGTCAACATCTTCACTGAAACAGGAACAAAAAAGCATTGAAGCAGAAGTGTGTGCATGTCGGTTTGTTAGTAGTTATCAAGAGGGTTTAGGTTAGGCAGTTCATATCATGAAATATGTGGCCACTTTAGA
Source organism: Valencia hispanica (assembly GCA_963556495.2). Lineage (NCBI taxonomy): Eukaryota > Metazoa > Chordata > Actinopteri > Cyprinodontiformes > Valenciidae > Valencia > Valencia hispanica. The sequence continues at coordinate 32,398,603 of OY747710.1, forward strand.
GTGGTCTGAAGTGGTATGACTCTACAGAGGAAAGGTGAAGATGCTTGTTTGATCTGAAAGATTCTTTTACATTAACTTGTGTGGTTACATTTAATGCAATAAAAGAAATCTGAATTGGCAAAAATCAGTATTGGTAGGTAGATCTTCAAGAAATCAGACAAAGATTCACTGATTTGTGCATCTCTTATATAAACAGTTGCAAGAGAAAAGAGTCTGACAAAAGGCAATCATTCTGTTCCCTGGCAAATGCAGCATAAAAATTAAACAACTATTGTGGGAGAAAGATGAACTTTACCCTTCAGTTTCATACTCTTCGGAGACAACATGGGCTATGTGGTGAATAATTTAACGTTGGAGTAAAGCTGCTAACAGGAAAAAATATTTCACAGGATCTAACACTGACAAACAATCAAGTACAAACTAAAACTTGAAAATTGTGCATTCACACGTGGGCTTAAAAAATGGAAGTCTTTCTCACGAGAGATGGCAATGCACAGGTGCATCTCAAGCAATTATAGTGTAATTTTAACATCAATTTATTTCACAACTTCACTTCAAAAAATGAAACTCATATCATACAGGTTCACTCTAAACATGCGGATATGTTAATTCTGATAATTACGGCTAACAACTAATGAAAATTTACTTTCTTGGAAACATGTATCACATATAGCCATACAGAAGGTGTTTTAAAACAAATGAGTGCCGACGGAAAGGTATGTATATGCACTGTACAATAGATGCATTCAATATGTGGTCATTTTTGCATGAATTACAGCATCAATGCAGCAGGGCATGGAGGCAATCTGCCTGTGGCGCTTCCCTCTTTCTCCAAACTCACTAATTATACTTAATGGAACTAATTATATCCAAAGTTTACTTTTATCTAAAAGGAGGACTTTAGACCAATAAGCAACAGTCCAGTTATTTTTCTCATTAGCTAGGAAAAAAAATCCTAGAATTGTACCTGGTTCAGGAGTGGCTTAACACAAGCAATGCAACAGATACAGCTGTGTCCTTGAAGGACTGACTGCAGCTGCAGTCAGCACTTTGTGATTCTGTCCAAAATTCTTGAATAGGCATCACTTCCCAATCCCTCTCAAGAATACGACTATTACAGTTGCTTGTGGCACACTTTTTTCTTCCACTCAACTTTCTATTTTAATGCTTGCATGCAGTACACTGAACAGTCAGCGTCCACATGAATGACCTGCTGTGACTTACCTTCATTTAGAAAATAGTAATGGTTGGCTGGACAACTGTTAAGTCAGCATTTCTTTCTCATGATGTTGTAGAATGAAACATAACAAAAATCCTTCAATTTCCTGAAAAACTAAATATTTGGGGGGTTTATTAGCTGAGACATAAATAAACAATTTAAATTAATCACTCACTGAGTGTAGTATATCTATGGGAGTTATACTTTTTGAACAAAAGTAACTTTTCAATGATATTCTAAGTTATTGAGATTCACCAGTAAACTGCAAAATTATAATTTTCTTGTGCCCCCCAGATCCAGCCCTCCTCTCTCCTACCTTCCAGTGTCACCTCCTTTCCTGCTCGTTTCAGCGTCTGCACAGCCTCGTCGTGCGTCGCGTCCCGCAGGTTCATTCCGTTCACGGAAAGGATGGCGTCCCCTACATACAGAGACTGGGTCTGATCCGCCGCAAGCCCTTTGAATATTTTGCTGATGAGTATGGGCATTTTGTTCTCCTTCCCCCCTTTGATGCTGATCCCGAGTCCTCCGATTTCCTGCTTGGTCACCTTGACGCACCGCTTTCTGTTGGCGATCGCCTCCGGCACTCGCTCCGGGAGGTCCGTGAATGCGGTGCGCACGACTTGGGGGCCGTTGTTGGAGTTAGTGTTGCTGTTGTCCAGGTAAGTTCCGTTGGTAACCCCGTTGGAGCTGATCCCGTCGTTGACGCCGCAGTCCTCGCAGCTCAACGTAAGCGCCTCCTCGCTCAAGTTGACCAAAACTTTGTGCCAGCTCTCCCGCACTAAAACCTCCACAAATCCACTTTTGTGCGCCCCGGAGCCACTCGAGATTTCTGCTCCCGCTGCTACCACCGCCATCTTTGGAGCATTTCTGTGAGAAAAAAAAAAAAAATCACATGTGATTAAGTTCCCAGAGCGCCCTCAACACTCACTCACACCCTCACATAAAGTCGAGCTCAGGCTGGACTTCGGTCCCTATGAAGTTCTCTGCGGGACTTGTCACGCACCCCGCCAGAGCCCACCCTGCTCGGGCCGCCCTCCGCTCTGCTCCGCTCCGCCTGCCCGAAGATCCTAAAGCTGCGGGGTGGAGTTTCCCCCGCGCTCCGGCGTCAACGCATTTCTAAACATAAAAACTGATCATCATTTAACACATGCATCCACTTACCTGCCGATTAAAGTCTGAATGCAAAGAAAGTGTCACCATCGTACTGGAATTATTTCCCCCCCCCATAACTGATGACAGGGTGACACCATAATACAATGAACTAACCCCTAACCCTACCCTAAAGCATGTTAAGGAGTGTGTTTAAGTTTTGTTGGTAATTTGGACACATGAAACTCAATCCTAAAAAACTGTCATTTTTTTGTTATCTAAAACTTTTTTTTTTATGACAGTTTGTTTTTCTAAGTTGCCCCTAGATGTGAGTGCGTGCGTGCGCGGTTGTGTGTCTTTCCATATCGATGTTGCCCTGCGATGGACTGGCGACGCGTCCAGGGTGGTAGGCAAAAGATGCCCCCGTTCTCTATCAATACGTGATCATGACAGGCCATTCACATGCGTGCGAGACTGCAGCAGGCGTGTGAGCCTTGGTGGTCAAATATTTTATCATCTGTTACCCAGACAAAGGTTCCAGACAGAGCAAGGATGCAGACAGATTCTGCGAGAGGTCGGTCACTTTTTCAGAGAGAAAAAAACCAAGGTGCTTTCTCTCTAATTGCAATCCCATCTCTAGAAATCCGTTGGATGAAGAGAGATTTAGCTTGACTTTATTTTCAAACTCTAACACCTGGAAACTTTGCATCCGTCTCCGAGGAAGGCTTTTTAAGTGGTCAGTGAAAAGTTTGCGTTGTCACACACATGTCAAAGCAATGTGACAGCGACATCTACTGGCGAGTTGAGATTTAAAGTAATTGGTGATTTCAGGAAAGCTACCTGCTGTGCCGCACGTCCAAACCACAAATCCCTTTTATACTTAAGTTTAATATATTTTATGTTGTAGATAACAAAGCGTTAAATGCACGAGAGGATCCAAAAACTATGCATGGTTTTTAAATGTTTAAATAAAAATCTGAAAAGTTTGGTTGGCATTTGCAATCTCCGCCCTGTATTCTTTAAATGCATATATCTACTAATCTAAAGCTGAGTCAGGAGGTGAAGTTTTTTTATTTTTTATTTTTTTACCAGAATTGCTCTGTATTCTGCTAAGTCCACCTTTACATTAACTCTGATCATCTTCGCTGTTCCAGCTAAAGAGACACATCCACAGCATGGTGCTACCAACACCATGTTTCTCATTAAAGATTGTATGTTCAAGAGGAATGCTTTGTTTTTCTCCAGTTAGTGTTTGTAATGTGGGGTAAATAAAGGTCAGATTTTTGTCTCATCTGACCAAAGCATGTTTTTCCACATGTTTGCTGTTTCTTATATTTCTTGTGGCAAACTTCAAATGGGAATACTTATGGTTTTCTTTTATCTATAGCTTTCTTCTTGATCAGAAGTCAGATTTGTGGAGTGCACAACAAATGGTTGTTCTATCAACATATTGTCTCTTCTGACCTGTGGATCTCTGCACTTGTCTACCATTACCACTGGCCTCTTGTCTGGTTCTCTGTGCGTTTATGTACAGTTGTGGCCAAAAGTTTTGAGAATGACACAAATATTAGTTTTCACAAAGTTTGCTGCAAAACTACTTTTAGATCTTTGTTTCAGTTGTTTCTGTGATGTACTGAAATATAATTACAAGCACTTTATATGTTTCAAAGGCTTTTATTGACAATTACATGACATTTATGCAAAGAGTCAGTATTTGCAGTGTTGGCCCTTCTTTTTCAGGACCTCTGCAATTCGACTGGGCATGCTATCAATCAACTTCTGGGCCAAATCCTGACTGATACCAACCCATTCTTTCATAATCACTTCTTGGAGTTTGTCAGAATTAGTGGGTTTTTGTTTGTCCACCCGCCTCTTGAGGACTGACCAAAAGTTCTCAATGGCATTAAGATCTGGGGAGTTTCCAGGCCATTTACCCAAAATTTCAATGTTGTGGTCTCCAAACCACTTAGTTATCACTTTTGCCTAATGGCACGGTGCTCCATCGTGCTGGAAAATACATTGTTCTTCACCAAACTGTTGTTGGATTGTTGGAAGAAGTTGCTGTTGGAGGGTGTTTTGGTACCATTCTTTATTCATGACTGTGTTTTTGGGCAAAATTGTAAGTGAGCCCACTCCCTTGGATGAGAAGCAACCCCACACATGAATGGTCTCAGGATGCTTTACTGTTGGCAAGACACAGGACTGATGGTAGTGCTCACCTTTTCTTCTCCGGACAAGCCTTTTTCTAGATGCCCCAAACTATCGGAAAGAGGCTTCATCGAAAAATATGACTTTGCCCCAGTCCTCAGCAGTCCATTCACCATACTTTCTGCAGAAGATCAATCTGTCCCTGATGTTTTCTTTGGAGAGAAGTGGCTTCTTTGCTGCCCTTCTTGACACCAGGCCATCTTCCAAAAGTCTTCGCCTCACTGTGCGTGCACATGCACTCACACCTGCCTGCTGCCATTTCTGAGCAAGCTCTGCACTGGTGGCACTTCGATCCCACAGCTGAATCCTCTTTAGGAGACGATCCTGGCGCTTGCTGGACTTTCTTGGACGCCCTGAAGCCTTCTTAAAAACAATTGAACCTCTTTCCTTGAAGTTCTTGATAATCCTATAAATTGTTGATTTAGGTGCAATTTTAGTAGCCACAATATCCTTGCCTGTGAAGCCATTTTTATGCAACGCAATGATGGCTGGACGCGTTTCTTTGCAGGTCACCATGGTTAACAATGGAAGAACAATGATTTCAAGCATCACCCTCCTTTTAACATGTCAAGTCTGCCATTCTAACCCAATCAGCCTGACATTATGATCTCCAGCCTTGTGCTTGTCAACATTCTCACCTGAGTTAAAAAACTTAAGCAGCAACTTTTCCAATTTCCAATATTTATGTAATTCTCAAAACTTTTGGCCACGACTTTAGACAACCATGTCTTAGTAGGTTAACAAACCCCTGAGGCCTTCACACAACAGCTGGATATATACTGAGATTTAATAGGCATTGCAATGGCTTTAGTTGTATCAGAGTAAAAAGGCTGCATACAAATAAACACCACACTTCAGCTTTGTTTCTTTGTGTAAAAAAGAAGCGTGCATTGAGTTTATTTAAGCAAAGTCTGGCTTTGTTGTTGGTGCACAGTGGTGCAGTTGATAGCACTAACTGGGTTCGAATCCCAGCCTAGGGTCTTTCTGCATGGAGTTTGCACGTTCTCCCTATGCATGCATGAGTTCCCTCCAGGCACTCTGGCTTCCTGCCACAGTCCAAAAACAAGACTTTTAGCTCTAAATTGGCCTTTGGTGTGTGTGTGTGTGTGTGTGTGTGTGTGTGTGTGTGTGTGTGTGTGTGTGTGTGTGTGTGTGTGTGTGTGTGTGTGTGTGTGTGTGTGTGTGTGTGTGCGCGTGCATGGTTGTTTGTCCTGTATGGAGTTAACATTTTAACTAAAGTTTGGGAGCAGGACCAAGCCTCAAACCCGCTCCTCATTCTGCAATCTACACCAACTCGACTCACCTGACTCCCCAGGCCACTAACTCATCTAATTACTCAGCGGGCTGTATAAACTCAGCCTGCCTGGTGTTCCAAGTCTGTCTCATTCGTTTCACACCCCTCACTACCCAGTCCAGTCCGTGGCGCCTTCTCAATTCATCTCACATTCCTCCCATGTCCCTTCAGCTCACCCCTACATCTCCTCCCCCATCCCCCCATCCCTTCCCTTCATCCCCACATCCTTTCATTCCCACATTCCTTCCTTCATCCCTTCATCCCCACACCCCTTCCCTCAACCCCACATCCCTCCCATCATCCCCACATCCCTTCCCTCATCCCCACATACTTTCATTCCGACATTCCTTCCTTCATCCCTTCATCCCCACATCCCTTCCCTCATCCCCACATCCTTCCCATCATCCCTTACCTCATCCCCCACATCCCTCCCATCATCCCCACATCCCTTCCCTCGTCCCCACATTCTTTCATTCCCACATCCCTTCCTTCATCCCTTCATCCCCACATCCCTTTCCTCATCCCCACATCCTTCCATCCCAACATCCCTTCCTTCATCCTCGACCCTACTCCCGCTCTCTTGACACTGCCATCCTCTTTCTCACACCAGTTTGCTTGTACTCTTTTGCCTCCTCTAACATCTATCTCTTTCATGTTCCATCTGGGGGGGTCCTGAGCAGGTTTGAGAAAGGCAAATTCCTAAAGACTACACCCCCACGCTGGGTCTTTTTCCTATAGCCTCCATCGGTGCATCTCCCCAGACTTTTCATCCCTCCATCCCATTTCTTCAGTAAACCTTTTTTAATTCAGATTTCTGAGGCGTGGTCCATGCTAGTGAAGTGTCTCTTATGTTGCACTGCGATGGACTGGCGACGTGCCCAGGTTGTACCCTGCCTCTCACCCAGTGATCGCTGGAAATAGGCACCAGGATAAGCGGTATAGATGGATGGATGGTTTTGTTTTAGCTCTGTTTTTATAATAATAATAATAATAATAATAATAATAATAATAATAATAATAATAATAATAATAATAATAATTATTATTATTATTATTATTATTATTATTATTATTATTATTATTATTATTATTATTATTATTATTATTATTATTATTGAGATGATAAGTTTGATTTGGTTTATATGTTCTGGAGTGTTGGATAATATTTTGCTAATTTCTTTTGATGTTTTATTAGGTGCAAAGAAAAGTTCACATTCATGCCATATGTGGATATGGACGCATCTTGGATGTTTGGAATATAAAAAAAAACAAGAAATGAAATTGTGCAAAACTTGGAATGCAGGGATGCCTTGCATTTTTCAGAGCCACGCAACATTACATCCTCAGTCTGTGATTTGAATTGGCTCGTTATATCTGAACTGTGCCGAGTGCAGATTAATTAGTTTAAAGAAAAAAATCAGGACAAATGTTTTGGCTTAATAAGGTTTATGGGACGTACAACTGATTTTTTTTTCTTACTTTTATGTGGAAAAGAATTTTTAGATTATATAGTGCATTCTTTGTTGTGGTAATTACCTACAAAATAAACAAATAAAGCGGAATCCTATAAAAGGTGTGAGTAATTAAAAGTTGCTAATGAATATTGCTTTAATCTTCATTGAGCTCAGCGTTCGGAGCTCACTGTTTGTTTTCATAGCAGCAGGAAGCAGGTGCAGAGAGGAGTGGTTGTACAAAAACTCATGGAGGCAGGATTTCTGGTTGGAAAACTGGCTCGCTGGGATGATTAAAAAACTGAGGAACACATCTGAATAAAAATGAGAGGTATGTGTGAGGACAGCTTTAAACTTTCTATCTTGTTTCTGATTTCATTTATATAATTTGATAAAATATTAAATGTTTTAATTTAACTTCCTGCTGGTCCATCATAGCATTCTATCCACATTATTTCAGCTCTCTCTCTCAATCTTATAGTTTGACTCTATTCTCATCAATCTTCAGCTAAAGGTTGGTTCATGATTCTTTCAAACTGCCCCATCTCTTCTTTTAACCTTCAGGATGTCTTGTATTCATCATAGCTCCACTCAAATTGTAGAAGTGCTTAAAAACGTATGTAAATGTTTCATTGATTAAACAGATTGACAGAAGTTTGACATTTTAGAAATGAAAGACAGCTGCCATATTACTGCATTTCAGGGCTCATTGAGGTTTTACTGATTTAAAAAATGGTCAAAATATGTTCTTCATCAAGATGCTTTTCAAAAAGCACCTAATGATTGACACTGCACCACACCGAAGCCATGAGCACATGTGCTTTTACAATTACAACGGTTAGGGGTGGCCATAAGGGGGCCTTTCATAATCTTGGGTAGGCACACAAGAACTGTAAAATATAAATTCAGACGTTTTATTCTACTGTTGCCATGCATTCATCTGACACACACTTTATTAGGTGTTACACCAGTTCAGTTGTTAACACAAAAGTGAATCAAATAATTTAGGCATCTAACATAGGGAGGATGATTTGCCAAAGTTCAATCCGATCATCAGAATGAGAAAGAAAGCGGGATCTGCTGGGATTTTCACACACAAGCTCACTCTATTTTTGATTATCTAATTTTTTGGTTGTTGTATTATATTTTTTTGCTTGTTTTTTTGTAGTTTATATTTGCTGTCTGTATGTTAATAATTGATTTTATACTGTGTGCTGCACTTTGGTATGGAGGACTACGGGGGTCATTGGAAAAGCAATACAGCATTTTGACGATGAGTGCTCAATTGTGAATTAAAAATATAGATTGCTAAATATAATTTCAAATTCAACAATTAATCCATAAAAAAAATACAAATTTGAAAAGCATTTTGTAATTACAAATTTTAAATTGAAATACAAAAGGGGAATTTCAAATTGTATTTATTATTTGATTATTAAATACTGTGATTTGAAAATGTTTTTCAAATCCTATTTCAAAATGGAGAATTAAATAACACAATTAATAAATGAGATTGTAAATATCTTTCCTTTTCACACATTTAAAAAAGTTATTCCCTTTTCCACATCCGTTTTTTCTTTCCGGCTCTCATTTTGAAATCCTTTTTGCAATTGCATTTCCTAAATGGTTTCCCCTCTCCTTTTAGCATTCGAGTGACCCTCCTGGTCCCTGACCACACTGAAAACTAAGTTCAACCAATCACAGCTGCTCCTTGAATGTAACCAGCTCTCTCATTGGTTAGACAGCCACATTTGGGTGGACCTTGCCAAGCTGCACAGCTCGTGTCTAACCAATGAGAGAGCAGGTTACATTCGAGGAGCAGCTGTGATTGGTTGAACTTAGTTTCTATTGTGCTCAGGGACCAGGAGGGTCACTCGAATGCTAAAAGGAGAGGGGAAACCATTTAGGAAATGCAATTGCAAAAAGGATTTCAAAATGAGAGCCGGAAAGAGAAAACGGATGTGGAAAAGGGAATAACTTTTTTAAATGTATGAAAAGGAAAGATATTTACAATCTCATTTATTAATTGTGTTATTTAATTCTCCATTTTGAAATAGGATTTGAAAAACATTTTCAAATCACAGTATTTAATAATTAAATAATAAATACAATTTGCAATTCCTCTTTATTATTTCAATTTAAAATTTGTAATTACAAAATGCTTTTCAAATTTGTATTGTTTTGTATGGATTAATTGTTGAATTTAAATTTATCCTTAGCAATCTATATTTTTAATTCACAATTAAGCACTCATCGTCAAAATGCTGTGTTGCTTTTCCAATGACCCCCGTAGTCCTCCATACTTTGGTGATCTTTTGCTGTTTTAAATGTGCTATAAAAACAAACTTTCACCTGACTTTGACTGGACTCAGACTTAAATTTCTTGCATTGATGATAATAGTTTTTCTTCCTTCTTTATTCAAAGGTGCGAATCTGCGCCACTTTGTCCCGCAAAGCAAAGGATGCATCAGGGAGTCTTTGGTCATTCATTTGGTCAAGTTTGGGGTTGCGGTAATATTACTATCAACGAATGGGGCAATATTCTTACCTCGCCTAGCATTCAAAGAACACACCGTGGCGGCAACTTTCTCATGAAAATGATCACATGTGAGGAAAAAGACAGTAATTTTGGCAACACGGGTGTAGGATGTTATCCAACCAATAGGCTTAAGGGAGTTTGAAGTTGCTCTGTGATGCCAGAGAATCTCACAGCATTGAAAAAGAACCAATAGGCTACATACATATAGTCCTATATATTTTCAAACTGTAGTTGCTGGCAGTTGCTTTTCACACTGAAGGCATTTTCACTGTGAATTATTGTACACGATAAAAGTCTCACACTACATAATAAAGATTGAGCATTTAACATTTTTAATAACGTACTTTGTTATTGATATTTTTAAACAAGTGATTGACATAGATGATCTTATATTCTGTTTAATAGGAGAGTCCAGAACAGCAGCAGATAGCTTTCTGTAAACAGAATGCTAGACAGCTCCCGTTAAGAAAAAAAAATATATATATATATATATATATATATATATATATATTGTTAAAGGTGTTTTATTTTTTGGAAATTGTAATATAGTTTTAGTTGCAAAACAGTTTAAAAGTTCAAAATATCAATCTGTACATTGGTGAAATAGGCCTACTACAAAATTAATTGTAAAAATAGTTTCAGCTATTAACAGAATTCAACAACCTAGATCAGCAGTAGCCTATCTCAAATAAATCAATTGAAATTGAAATTGTTTTTTAAAACGGATACATTTCTAATTGTTATCAACAGTGTATCAGCTCAAAAATAGCTTTAAATCCAGTTTTATTTCATTGTATTATTTGTTACACAGCTGTTACTAATTGATCCTTGCATAACATGAGTAAAACTTGTGCCAACATGGGAGGAGCACATCTGCATCATTTACAGAGAAATGAAACTAAACGTGGCCAACTTTCTTTCCACTAATAAACACCAGCCAGTTTGTAGCACATTCAGATGCAGAGGATCCCAGCTTTACACCAAGAGAAGGTTAAGTCTAACTTGTCTTTTATTCTGTTTTATTTAGCTAGTTATCATTTATTCAAAGCTTCGTCACACAACAGCATTTAGTGGAGTGCAATAGATAGGTTAACCCATTTATTTTGCAATCTAAACAGTGTGCCTTTTTGGGTTTGTTTACAGAAGGTGTTTGCTGTATGTTGCACCTTTGGTTTCAACACCATGTGAGAGCATATTGAGCAGGCCTAAATAAAAGTGAAACCTGTTTTATTTAAGTAGGTTAATGAGAGGTGTTGTTGCACACAAGGATTTTAGGCAACTTTTATTGAGAACTGGTTGTGTGTAGAATCTTGACGCTGAATCTGTGTTAACTTGTTGAACTAAAGCATTTGTTTTTGTGTTTATCCTAAAAGATTTCTCCAACTTACTGCTACTTCCGTGAACAGGATTTCTGGGACTGAGACAAGTATTGCGGTTAATAGCTGACTGACGTCCTACTTTTTTTTTTTTTTCTGTCAACACCAAATACCTTCTCTCGTCAGAAGGTGGCAGCAGGAGATTACGATTAATACAACAACCCTAATTTGTATTACAGACATGTTTTGACAATGCCATTTGCTTTAGAATAAGTAAATTAGCAATTCATGCTCTTTGTGCAGTCTTTTTTATGTCCTACTTTTGAGTTTAACAACAACAATCATTGTTATCTGAATGTCACCACCCTACATATTTATATATTTCTCTTTCTAAATATTTTCTCATTTTAAAACCTTTGTTTTTCCATTTAGGTTGTGTAAAATGGACCTCACAAAATAACTGTTATGTATTTGCAGTGTCCTGCAAAAATATACCACATGAACTTTTTCACATTTTGTCACGTTACAACCAGAAACTTCAATGTACTTTATTTAGAAATGTCATGAAAGACCAACACAAAGAGGTGGATAATTCTGAAGTCAAAGGAAAGTGACACATTTATTTCACCATTCTACTGTACATCTGGTTGTATGTTTAAGGTCACTGTCTGCTGGAAGGTAAATTTCTGCCCCAGTCTTGTGTATTTACAGCCTCTAAAAGGGTTTCTTGCAGTATTGCTCTGTATTTACCCCCCTTCACCTTACCATATACATGGTACCTGCTAAATAAAAAATATCCCCACGTTGTGACGTTGTCACCACCATGTTTTGGGGGTGAGGGGGTGGCGGGGAGCTGTTCAGTGTGTAATGTAGTTGTAGTTTTTCTCCACACATAGCATTTAGACTAAAATGTCAGTGTTGGTCTCATATAACCAGAGCACCTTCTTCTGTATATTTGCCGCATCCCCCACATGACTTGTGGTAAACTGACTAATTGGATATATTTTTGCTACTCTTCCTTAAAGGCCAGATTGGTGGAGTGCACCTGTCCTGTTAATAGATTTTCACGTCTGAGTTGGGGATCTCTGCAGCTAACCTAACCTAACCCCACTCAAAATTCTTTACAACTTTATTGCTGTGTTACTTGGTCTTCATTATGCTATTTCCTCACTATTGTTCTCTAAAATACCTTTGAATCCTGCACAGCAGAGCTGCAATCACACAGAGATTAAATAACAAACTGTTGGATTGTATTTTTCTGATAAGATGACTTGTAAAGGCAAATGGTTTTTTTACAACCACGAACCATTTTCCTCTTACTTCTAAACCTTGTGGTATTTTGTGTTGGTCTATTACAAAACAGTGTCATATATTATTGATTTAATATAATGATATTACTAAAATCCCGGTAAATTCTTTGGCGTTTTTGGCTATAAGGTATGGAATGCCAAAATGCTTAAAATTAAATAATATATAATCTTATGATATAAATGTCTGCATGAATAAAAAATCTACAAATATATAATGTGACAATATAATTGTAAGAAAAACTGAATTCATATGAAATTCTTAGCTCATTAGTATGAAATGTTTTTCATTTTCCTTTAAAAATGTATTTGTTTGTATAAAACTTTGTTTAACTGTAATTTCCCCCCTAATAATAGATTTTATTTTTAGCCTTTTCTATCAATTTCCATCAGTTTTTATTCCAAAACGTCTTCCTACAAAGTCAGCTTGTATTTCATAATGGTGTTTCTCCCAGTGGCTTATTTATTTCAAAAGGATGCTTTTCAACTGAATGAGATCATCTGCCAATCAGTGTCAGTTGGTGAGACCTCAAAGCTCATTGGCTGGTGCTTAAACATTGATCTTGGTCTTATGATTCTCTTTGTCTTTGCTATTGTAGACTAGCAAACCTTCACAGGATAGCTGGATTTAAAATGAGATTAGACTATGCACAGGGAGACTGTTTACGAAGCAGCTGATTTCAGAAGGCAAGTGGTTGTGGCTGAAAATTATTTCAGGATGTCAGAGTAAAGGGTGTTGATGATGCATGTCACATTTTTCTGATTACATTTTTTTAAATACATTTTAAAACCATAACTAGTTTTACCTTTGAATAACAATTGTGCACTGCTTTGTGTTGGTCTATCCCATAAACATACACACGTGCTCAAATTTGTTGGTACCCCTCCACAAAAAATGAAGAATGCACAATTTTCTCTGAAATAATTTGAAACTGACAAAAGTAATTGGCATCCACCATTGTTTATTACATATTTAATAGAAATCAGACTTTGCTTTTGATGTTTCATTCAACATAATATTGTAAATAAGAAAACAAATGAAAATGGCATGGACAAAAATGATGGAACCCCTAACCTAATATTTTGTTGCACAACCTTTAGAGGCAATCACTGCAATCAAACGTTTTCTGTAGCTCTCAATGAGACTTCTGCACTTGTTAACAGGTAGTTTGGCCCACCGTTCCTGAGCAAACTGCTCCATCTGTCTCAGGTTTGATGGGTGCCTTCTCCAGACTGCAAGTTTCAGCTCTTTCTCCATAGATGTTCGATAGGATTCAGATCAGGATTCATAGAAGGCCACTTCAGAATAGTCCAATGTTTTGTTCGTATCCAGTCTTGGGTGCTTTTAGCTGTGTGTTTTGGGTCATTATCCTGTTGGAGGACCCATGACCTGCGACTGAGACCGAGCTTTCTGACACTGGGCAGTACGTTTCGCTCCAGAATGCCTTGATAGTCTTGAGATTTCATTGTGCCCTGCACAGATTCAAGGCACCCTGTGCCAGGCGCAGCAAAGCAGCCCCAAATCATAACCGAGCCTCCTCCATGTTTCACTGTCGGTATGGTGTTCTTTTCTTTGAAAGCTTCATTTTTTCGTCTGTGAACATAGAGCTGATGTGACTTGCCAAAAAGCTCCAGTTTTGACTCATCTGTCCAAAGGACATTCTCCCAGAAGGATTGTGGCTTGTCAATATGCATTTTAGCAAATTCCAGTCTGGCTTTTTTATGTTTTTCTTTCAAAAGTGGAGTCCTCCTGGGTCTTCTTCCATGGAGCCCACTTTCGCTTAAACAGCGACGGATTGTGCGATCAGAAACAGACGTACCTTCACCTTGGAGTTCAGCTTGCATCTCTTTGGCAGTTATCCTTGGTTCTTTTTCTACCATTTGCACTATCCTTCTGTTCATTCTGGGGTCGATTTTCCTCTTGCGGCCGCGCCCAGGGAGGTTGGCTACAGTTCCATGGACCTTAAACTTCTTAATAATATTTGCAACTGTTGTCACAGGAACATCAAGCTGCTTGGAGATGGTCTTGTAGCCTTTACTTTTACCATGCTTGTCAATTACTTTCTTTCTGATCTCCTCAGACAACTCTCTCCTTTGCTTTCTCTGGTCCATGTTCAGTGTGGTGCACACAATGATACCAAACAGCACAGTGACTACTTTTCTCCATTTAAATAGGCTGAATGACTGATTACAAGATTGGAAACATGTGTGATACTAATTAAAGTAACTATTTAGTTTGAAATATCACTATGATCCAGTTATTTATTATCTTTTCTAAGGGGTACCAACAAATGTGTCCAGGCCATTTTAGAATATCTTTGTAGAATAAGCAATAATTCAACTCTTTTCACAGCTTCTTTGCTTTATTCTATGACATACCAAAGGCATGCAAGTATACATGATAAAATAGCTTTCAATTTCATCACTTTTCAGGAGTAATGCAGCATTATTTCAATGAGCTGTAAGGGTACCAACAGATTTGAGCACGTGTGTAAATAAAATACTTTGAACTTTGTAGGTGTAACGTGAGTTGTACTTTTCAGTACTTTGTGGTTTATTCAGTGGCCTAAACTCAAAAAATCTCTCCTTTAGAAATGGCCACATCCAACGATTTCCTGTCTGAGGACCAGTTCCAGTGTTCCATCTGTCTGGACATCTTCACTGAACCCGTTTCCACTCCCTGTGGACACACCTTCTGCAAGGCCTGTCTGACCAGACACTGGGTAGGCAAGCTGGAATGTCAGTGTCCTCTGTGCAACAACAAGTTCAACAAGGAACTCAAACTCTCCATCAACACCACATTCAGGGAGGTTGTGGACAGTTTTAAGAAACATCAAGCGACAGCTAATGCTACATCACCAGCAAAACCCGGGGAGGTGTCATGTGACCTTTGCCCATCGAACAAAATCAGAGCCTCAAAAACCTGCTTGGTGTGCTTAGCCTCTTTTTGTGAAACACATTTAGAGCCTCACCTGAGAGTGGCTGCCTTACAGAGACACAAACTCTCAAATCCGGTTCCCAACCTGGAAGATAGAACATGCAAGGAACACAACCGGATTTTGGAGTTTCTCTGCTTGGACGACCACATGCTGGTTTGTGCCCTGTGCACAGAGCACAGCGATCATGACACAGTTCATTTGAATGAAGCATATATGGATAAAAGATCCCACATCTGGAGGAGGAAAGGGAATATACAACAAACAAAAAACAAAAAGAATGCAAAGGCTCAGAGTAAAAAGAAGGGCAAAAGTGGGAGAATAGAGAGTGTGAAGGCTAATCAAATGACAGAAACTAATTGTCTACCATACCACAGAAACGCCCCAAGCTTCTCTAATCCATATCATTGCAACCTTCAAAATAAAGATTTCTCCAAAGTAAGAGAGACCTGGGAATTTTATGTCAGTGGACATTTCGGCTGGGATTTAGCAGCATTTAGAGAGTCAGATTTTAAAATGACATTTTTACCCAACTGGGATAGGCATTGTATTTTAAGGTTTACAGTTAAGAGGAACACTCAAAGAATACAGTTGTTTGTAGATTATGGCAATGGACTGGTGCTCCTATATGATCCAGACAATGCAATCCTGCTTCATCGATTTACCAGCTGTGGAATCAATGAACAAATCTTACCATGCTTTGTCCCCAGCCAGTCAAGGCTTGTAAAATGGGTGCAAAGTTTAAGTAGAAGAGTTAGGAAGATGTCAGGTAACTCAGATGTTTTATTCTGGTGTTGTTGTTTTGTCATAACACTGACATCCATTTGCGTTTTTAATTATCTTCTAATAAGGTCAGATTAAAACAGATGTGAATCAACTGCGACTGGCCAGATACAAGCTATGCATCTTCTCTGTCATCACATTATTTAACTGGGCCATCAATAAGAAAATATAATCATATGTTAAATTTAAATTGTTTATGTGGTTCATTTTTTGTTATATTTTTGACTGATTTCTGCATTTCTAATTTGTTGTACTTTTAAGAGCTGCTGTTTATTACATTGATTACATAATCTATTGAAAATAAAATGCCAAGCTATGTAATTTGATGTTTGAATCACACATATGGCCTACTGTTATATTCAATAAATTGGAATATGTGTTCGAGGCTTGTTTGTCAGAATAAGAGTACCTTTTGAAAATAACAACCTTTAAGAAAGAAAATAAGCATCTTATTAAGTCCACATTTCTGCATTGAAAAGTTTTTTTAAGAGCCTGATGTAATATTCTATTACTAAATGTTGGGTTTTCATTAGCTATAAGAGGCAACATTCAGATACTGGGGTCAGAATTTGCCATTAACAACATTGTTCAGCCTGGTAGTAGTGGTGTAAAGGTCCTACCTGAGTGTTGTTGCTGACCATCTCCTTCTCTTTATGACCACAGTGTACCCAATGTCTGCTTCCCACAGGATGATGCACCATGTCCCAAAGCTTGAATCATCTCAAATTAAGTTCTTTAATATGCCAATGAGTTCATTGTACTCCAGTTGCCTCCGCAGTCACCAGTGAATCCAGGGGGATCCATATTACAATAGAAAACGACAACCTACAGCACAGTATAATATTAAAAGAACAAACAGAGAAAAGACAAAGACATATACACACATACATACATAGCATACTACAAGGTTTAGTGTTTAACATATAGAAGAGTTCGCCAATAGCTCCACAACCTGGAAAGAAATCTGACAGAACTGCGTACAGGATTAACCAAAACAGTGATTAGGTCATTTTCTGACTCACCGACTCTACACATAAATCTATCCATCATGTTACGTAAAACAGCAGGGCAGGTAGGTACCCCGACACTGACAAACATACGGCTCGCACTGGAACTTCATGAAGCTCTCAGCAGCAGCCTCCTGCTATCATTATAAGCCACTGTAAGTTTTTTGATCCTGCCTTGTTTATATTGACACCACAGATGGGCAGTATACAAGGGAATACAATACGCTCTAAAGAGTAAGCTCTTCACAGATGAGGAACACGTGCTAAACTTACGACTCAGCATATTTGCTTGAGCATACAGTTTCTGACGCTGTCGATAGATGTCCTTGTCATAACATGGCCAAAGTATGTAACCTCACTGCACACAGTAAGTGACCATCTGTCCTCTCTACTTCTGACAATCATGATCTTACTCTTTTTACCGTTGTATTTTATATCACAGTCAGTGTCACATTGTCTGCATGTTCTCAGAAGATATTGGAGACCAGCACTACAAAGACTAAAAATAACCAAATCATCTGCGTACATAAGGTGATTAATTAGTGATTCACCCACCCTACAGCCTATATCATATGCATTTAAAATCAAAGACAGATCATTCACATAAATATTAAAAAGAAACTGAGATAAAATTCCACCCTGGCGAACACCATTGGTCACATGAAAGGGAGTAAATGTTACATTCCTCCATCTTACTCTCAATGTCTGATGAGAGTACCAAAAAAAAAAACATTTTTTTATTAAAAAACCAGGGATCCCACTTTTAGTTAATTTCAGAAATATCTTCTCATGATTAACACGATCAAATGCTTTAGAAGCATCAATGAAGCATAGAAAAACTGTGGAATATTGCCTGTTATATTTATTTAAGATTTCCTTTAATGCAAATATACATAAATCAGTGCCATGTTTTCGTTTAAAACTAAATTGGTTGTCAATAGACAGGACATACCTCTCAAGTCGACTCAGTAAAACTGTCTCCAGCACTTTAGACATAACACTGGCCAGAGCTATTGGCATGTAGTTATTTGAACTGTTCAGCTTCCCCATTTTATCTTTAATTACTTGTACTAGCACAACAGAGAGCACAGAATCAGGCAGCACTCCATGAACAAAAAAATTCTGTGTGGAACATAGCCACCAGATGGCGCAGTTTCTTGCTGGTAAGTTTAATATGTTCAGTTGTAACACAGCTGAACAAGCCTTCTTATCGCTTAACTTCAATATTGCTTCATGAACTTCAGCCGAAGTAACAATAACATCATCATTAAATTCTACATTATCCACCAGCATACTTTTTACACAGTTTAACAGATTATAATATTGGTTTCGCCATAACTGTGAAATTTCATCAGAACCACTCACCCCATCTACATATATTAGATGAAAAAGATGTTTTGCAAATATTAATAGTTTTTATTTCTTTCCAAAAGTCATTAACAATTGTTTTTTGCAGCCTCCTAGCCAGTGAATCTGACCTCATAGTATTTTAATTTCTTTTAATATAGCGAAATGCATATTTGAATCGAGCATTAGTGAATTTTTTGTTTTCAAACAATGAGCCATGCCTGCTTTTGCCAGACTCAGCCCATTTTTAAATGCATGCCGGAAATCTGCAAGGAGCTCTTCTACATAATCCTTCCAACCTGCCCTACCATGGCACACTTTTCTTTTGTGTTTATATAGAGCTCACCTGAGATACAGAGAGACTCCACAATAGAGTCATACAGAGAACACAATTCCTTACAATGTTGTACATTCTTGCAGTTCATATCCCAACATAATAACATAGAGATGAAAGCACTACAAATTATAAAGGTTTTGTGTGATTCTTTATGATCTAGCAGCAATTTTGTAGGAGTTGAAAGAGCATGACAAAATGGGAGACGTTAAGACAGGAAAAATAAAGGTTTTCCACATGTCAACCCACACCCCCCCCAGAAAATCCACCAGTTTATTATCCACCTTTTTATTACTTTTTTCTGGTTGTATTACATTGTTAATTTTATTTTTTCTATTTCTTAGTGTAGTTTGCATTTGCTGATTAAGTTAATACTGATTTTATATTGTGTGCATCACTTTGGTCAACTGCTGCTGTTTTAGATATGCTATAAATGCAAACTTTTACTTAACTGGACTCTGACACAGTTGGGTTCATTTCCTGCTTTGATGCACACTTTTTTTCCTTTCTTTGTTTTTCGGAGTTTCGGTTCTTTAAGTTGGAATGTAAACTTTCTAATGAAAATAATCCTTCATAGGGACACAGCCAGTAAACAGAGGAAGGTGTGTCATCTTATCCAGCCAATGAGCTAAAGGGAGTTCATCTGTGATGCCAGATAATCTCACAGATGCGAAAACACTGACTGCTAGGAGTAGTCTACATACCGAAGATATTTTCACATGGAATTGTTACAGTTTCATGCTCAGAGTTTCAACCTAAGAAACATTCAGCATTGAACCTTTACTATAATCAGTTGTGGTTTTCCTTTTAGTGAATAACATTCATAATCTTGCATTTTGCTTAAAGCGAGTCCTGAGCAGTTGTAGGTAGCTTTCCATGAACATAATGGTACAAATATAGTTGGAATACCACAAACACAGGTTCTGTTTGGATGAGAATTTATTCTAAAAAGATTTTGGCTTTGCTGACTATAAGTTGAATTTCTCTAAATAATAATAAAAAAATAAGCTGGTCAGCAAAGGGAGCAGAAGAACACAAAGACTCACAGTTCAAGGGTTGGTTCAACGGTTTTGCGACCAGAATTAATTGAAATCCAAATTTAATTAGATATGGTAATTTCTCTCATTCCTTCTAAAGGTAAAGCAACTAGTCACAATGCAAATGATGCAGGCATGTCAAGATTGCTACTTACATTTTTGTTAGACATCCAAACAGGTTTGACATGTTTTATAATGGATGTTGAGATAATAGACTTAGTTACTCTTTTTCAGCTGGGTTTGGAGTGAAGTGAAACCACCTGCAAGACTCAACAAACTCAATTACTGTGCAATAGCTCCTAGATCTTTTATATAGGATATTGGTGATTTAGATTGGTGAAACAGTAGAAAACAACAGTGTACAGTTCCAGTATCTCAAATAATATTATTGAAATGGACACTTTATGTCAAAGGCAATACTCTCTAACAGTGAGCAATAGTTTATAAGCTTGAATTTGCTCTAAAGCCTGTTTTATTTTTACTCCATTATATGTTTCACGGCTGTTACTGATTTATTCCTACAAAAGTGAAAATTGGGCAACATGGGAGGAGCAAATATGCATTATTTACAGAGAAATGAAACTTAACATGGCCAACCTTCTTGCCATTTATAAACGCTAGTCAGTTTGTACTCAGAGGATCTCAGCGTCACACTACGAGACGGTTGAGTAAAACTTTTCTTTAGTTTCTGATTTATTTAAACGTTTGCCATAAAACAGTATTAAGTGACTTGCATTAAATTGATTAAATCCCTAATTTAACAAATTTACATGCCAAGTTAACCAATATGCTGCTTTGTGTTTGTTTATGGAAGTGTTTCCTTCTACTAGACAGCACCTCATTCATTCAGACTTTATCTGAGTAGCCTACCATAGCACATATTCATATAAATTTATGCAAATAATAGGTTTCTAATTGCTAAAAATCTATTAGTAGCTGCTAATGTGGAGTGGACACACATATTTAAATTAGCATAAAACCCAATTTTATTTGTTGGCCATCACAGAGGCAGAATTTTGAAGAAATTGGTCTACTTTTATTGAGAACTGGTGGTGTGTTAAGTCTTGACACTAAGTGTGTGTTAATTCGCTGTGCGAAACTATTTGTCGTGATTTTCCTAAGAAGAATTTAAACGTAACTTTCAAGAATAGCATCAGTCATGCCTATACATGTTTGCTGTGTGGCATTTCATGGCTGACTGACCTCCTATTTTTGTTTTTCTGTGAACACTAAATATTTGTTCTCATCAATGGGTGGCAGCAAGAGGTCATGATTCATACACTAGTCAGCAACTAGTAGAAGGCAAACAGCTGTAGTCGAATTGTTTGTATGACTACCATAGTTGTTCTGTTTTCAGATGATGGATTGATGCTCAATGAAATATTCAAAATTTTGGGTAATGTTTTATAAACTAACCCTGCTTTATCCTTGAAATGTCTCCTGTGTTCCTTGGTCTTCATGGTACTCTTTGTTCACTAGTATTGTATAGCAAACTTTCACATGATAGCTGGATTTATAATGAGATTAGACTAAGCACATGCAGACTCTATTTAGGAAATAGCTGATTTTATGTGGCAAGTGGTTGTGGGTGAAAATTATTTCAGGATACCAGAGTAAAGTGTGTTGAAGATGCATGTCACATTTTTCTGATTTAGGTTTTTTAAATAGATTTGTTTCGTTTTATCTTTGCTTAACAATCATGCACTGCTTTTTGTTGGTCTATCACACAAACATAAATAAAATACTTTGATTTTTGTAGATGTAACATGAGTTGTACTTTTCAGTACTTTGTGGTTTATTCAGTGGCCTAAACAAAAAAAAAAAATCTGTCCTTTAGAAATGGTCACATCCAACGACTTCTTGCCTGAGAATCAGTTCCGCTGTTCCATCTGTCTGGACATCTTCACTGAGCCAGTTTCGACTCCATGTGGACACACCTTCTGCAAGGTGATCATTTATTTTTTTCTGTTCGTTTCGCAAACCTGTATTGCAGAGGTAGTCTATATACACAGTTAAAGTCAAATACAAACCCCTCTTTTTGTTTGGTTTTATGGGAGTGGTATGGACAAAATCCTGTATACACAAAGTTGGTATAAAAAAATCTTTCTTTAAAGTTTGTGCATTGTTTAGCAAGATTATATGCAGTTTAAAACAATTATTTGTGTATGCATTAAAATATGTTACTGTGGGTTTGGATTGCTGCTTAGAAAGATGCGTGAATTTATTATGTATGTTGGTATTGCATAAAAATTATGTCACAAAATATGTTTTCTCTGTTTAGTTGATCAATGACTCCAAACCTTCTTGATTTCTTGCATGTTTCCCGAAGTCTTATTTACAATGTAACAATGAAATACATTTACCGCTGTGCACATTATATGATTTTAAATGAAGGATCAGACTCATTTTATTAATTTATCAATGTAATCAATCAATCTGGTGTGAATTCTTTATATTGAAGGATTTGTTATGACCTGTCACAAAGACCGCATCAAATAAAGGAAAACCATGCATGGAAAAAAAATGAAAATGGGATTTATTTATCAAAAAAGCCCTAAAAAACCCTTGACTGGCAAGAGGAGGAGGAAGAGGACAACTCCCAGGAAGTGTTGGACATTCTTTATCGATGGTGGAGACTCTGGCCAGAAGCCTCCAGTTTAAATTTTCAACAATATATCTGGAGCTCTGAAACACACCCAAACCCAAAAGCCAAAAGTTTAGACAAAGTATATTTCAGAAAAAACAGGGACCAACACATATATACATGTATATATATATATATATATATATATATATATATATATATATATACATATATACATATATATATATACATGTATATATATATATATATATATATATATATATATATATATATATACATATATACATATATACATATACACATATACATCACTGCAGGGGACAGATCTGATAAGCCATTAGTATACAGCTAAGCCAAAAATCCGCCTTACTCTGGCGGATTTAGATTTAAAGTGATATTTCATTCAGACATCTGTTTCTAGGGAATTGAGACAGGCATCTCTCAACACATAGTAAAACAAAAATAATAGAGAGTATATCCTTTATTGGCAAGCAGCACTTAAACTCTTAAACTTTTTTATTATTGCTGATCAGCTTTTGGCATGCATTCTACTCTTATTTTGACAATTTCAGGCTAAAAGGCCTTCTTGAGATCACTCTAATCTTTAGCTCCCTTCACAGAGTCCATGAAAACTGGGGAACAGTTTCTACACTTGGTCTATTGTCCACTATGAAGAAAGCCTAAACCTGATCAACCTCCGCAGACCATCAAAGTCTGCCTATAACATTTTGAGTTATGTTGTTAACTAACTAACTCAGCCCCCCCCCCCCAAATTTAATATAACCAGGTTTACACAATGAATGGATGTTTTGAAGTATCGCTGATCTTACTTAAGTATAATTTCTGCCTACTCTCCCCACCTCAATTGGCTTCATTGAATGGCAAACAAACATGTCTTACCCAAAAACAACACGTAAACACCCTTCATTGTTTAAAATTATTTTCTGGCTGCTGAGTCTGTTTTGTCATTTGGAAGTCAGCTGAACATTCAGTAATCAGTATACATTGTCACTGGAAATACTTAAAATATATAAATTACCCTTTGTAAGTACTTGTTTAAAAGGTTTTATATTGTGGGGAACTAAGATTTGAAAATGTGTGCTTCTTCTGCCCGAATTTGTTGTTTTTTTGTAATGATGTGATTTATTCGAACAATATTTTTATAATCTCAATAAAGTTTCAGAATTATCACATAGTTTTAGATTTTGTCTGTATAATTACACCATTTCAACAAATTAAATCAGATTAAATACTACTGCTCCAGTATTCTGTGCTTACGTAGTCTTTTACCAAATAATTTCTTTTACTCTGAGTAATTTTCTGAATGACAATATTTTACTTCTGCTTGAGTAAATATGTATTAAAGTAGCGCTAGTCTTTTGCTGCTCTGTCCATCTCTGCTTTTCCAGTCTTTTTGCACCACTAAAACAGTATAGTGAGAATCATACCACTAGAGGGAGCCATTTGTTGGAACTCCCATTCTAATTGAGGATCTCCTGGATTCTCCAGGATGTTTCTCATTCTGGATGGATCAGTGGGAGAGATTATGCCTCTGCTGTAGCAGCCCCAAAACTCTGCAACATTTCCATGTTTAAATAAGTTTCCCCCTTCAATTATATATTTTAATCATTACCTAAGAGACCTTTCCCCCTTGCTTTTTAATGTTATTTTTTCCTTTTTAATGTAACTTATCTTTTAGTTGCATGCTTTTTTGTATTTCTTGTTTCTATTTGATTATTTTCTTAAAATTGCTTTGAAAGTTACTGTATACCTCTTTGTTCAACCCTGGTTGTATTTTGGGGTATTCTTTATAAATAAAATTGACGGATTCATGGATATGTACGGCCAGGTATACCCTACAGTGATTGTGAAAGGGAGGCAGATAATACAAATTAGCGTCTATGATCGATTTGAGTGTGTTGAAGAAACAAAAACAGTTAAAATCAGTATAAATCCAAAGTAACAAAACTAGGGCAGTCAAACGATTAAAAATGTTAATCTAATTAATCATAGGGTAGCTGTGAATTAATCACAATTAATTAACATTCCTAAATATGACTGAAAAACAATTTTCGGTATAAATAAAAGACAAAACCGGATCCTTTTGCTCTTTTTTTAAAGGAAATACATGAAAGATCAATGTAACTTTTGTTTTGAATTCCACTATCACATTTACACATGGGCCTTTTGAACCTATTTATCTTGCCAGTTGCTAAGGCAAACTAACTGGTTAACCTTTTCTGAATGTAAAGCTGAGCTTTTCTTATTAATATTGGACAACCCTGAGCATCCTCTTGGGACTATTCTACAACAGAGTGTTTTCAGTCAGAGGCTTCAACAGTTTCAATGCAACACAGACTTTTACAGGAGATCCTTCCTGCACAGAGCCATCAGGATCTACAACAACTGCTTGAAGAATAAAATAGTATGAGCTACAACAACATTTATTTTCCCTCTGGGATCAGTAAAGCATTTTTGAATTGAATTGTATTCTTCTGAACAATAGAGGGATTCGTTGTTTATCAACATGAACAAAATGGTGTGGAACCGAACGTTTAATAACTTCAGTTCCCACTGTTATTTGTGGTTTTTGCAGCTGCAGTGTTGGTTAGCTATGTTAGCTTGTTTGTTAGCCAAGGCTTACCTGATGTGAAGTGGTAGCTGCAGATGCTGTATATGTAAGGAGCACTGAACGCAGCGAGGGCTGAATTGTCCGATAAACATCCTGCGCATGCGTTAATTGCGTTGAAAATAATTGACTGCGTTAACTCTACAAATTAATCGATCCGCGTTAGCGCGTTTAATTTTGACAGGCCTAAATAAAACACAATGATTCAGGAGCTGTTTGTACTTCATCAGAAGACAATCAAAGGTGACGTTTCTGGTATCATCAGATTGGTAGGTGTGGATACTAGCAGCAGATGTATAGGTTAAGATTCAGAATTGATCTCATTCAGAGGTTGTCAGAATCAGGAACCTTCCCCAGTAGTTGATGGAGATGAAGACCAAGGAGCCATGTGGAGGCCTCCCAGTGACAGCTGAAGAAAAATACCAACGCTCTCTAGAGAAGAACATCAGAGCTCCCAATAACAGTTCAGTCCAGACATTATTCTAGAATTGTGCCACTCGGGGTTGGAGTAGCTCTCTTACATTGGATTTTATTCTTTTTTGAGGTTTTGTTCCTCTTTCTCTAAGGAAGATTGCATTTTTGGGGCAATTGTGCTCTCTAGGTTTTTAATCCCGTGCAGTTGGAAGGATTTGTGGTGATATTTTGTTTTTTTTAAACTTTTGGTCACTTATGTATAACCATGGGAACAAGGTGAATTACAGCTGTGAGCAGCTGATTAACATTGCAAAAGCTGAACTAAAATGTCAACTGAAGCCACAAATCCCAGATGAGTTGAAAAGGAGGTGTCAAGGAAGTTCAAACCATCTCTTATATCAATCATAATGGGTAATGTGAGATTGCCTGGTAACAAGATGGATGAACTCCAAGCCCTTACAAGGACTGAGTCAGAGTGTGAGGAGAGCAGTATTATGTCTTTCACTGAGACATGGCTGCAGGGTCATATCCCTGACTCCAACGTGTCTCTGCCAAGCTCTCTGACTATATGAGCAGACAGCGATCTGAAGAAGAGCGAGAAAAGAAAGGGAGCTGGAATAGCAAGGCTTGTCAAAAACCAATGCTGTCATCCAGGACATGTTACTGTGAAGTTTCATCTCTGCAGCCCAGATATTGAACTCTTAGCAGTAAGTTTTCGTCCATTTTATTTACCAAGAAAGTTCATCAGTGTTATATTCCTCTGCATGTCACTTATTTATTTCCTCTCCAAAAATCTCTTGATCTGATACAACTTGTTGGCCAAGTAATCAACATCAAAAATCTTGGCAAAGGAAAAAAAAGATAATCTTATCTTTTCAAGTTTTCACTGTTAATTTGTTAAGTTTCTTAGCTTAACTATATAATTTAGCTATTTAATTTAAGATCTACTAAAATTAAATACATCCAAAGCGAAAAGTTTGTTTTTTCAGTGCACCGCTAATACCTTGAAATCAGCATTCCTTGTTTCCTTTGCTTGGAGGCCGTATAAGCAGAGATTGAAAAATTATAAACTATACATTATCATTACCCCTGGGTCAGAGCTGGGTTAAGTAGCAAATTGATGAAGTCGTAATGATAAACTTACATCTATTGGCCAGGCAGGGTAGTAAACAGGGGGGAACTACGATCCTCCAACTTGTAGATGCATCTCTTCTCCGACACATCTGAATCAAATGAATATCTCATCACTAGGCCTCTGCAGAGCTTAATGCTGATAAGGGAATTCAGGTATCTGATTTAGGTGTGTTGGAGAAAGAAAACATCTAAACGTTGCAGGATTCATCATGTCCAGGATTGCCATGTCTTGTTGGAAATGTCAACAAAGTGTGGTGGGGTTTTGATTTTGCTCCCTGGTTTATTTGAAGCATCTGCTGCTTGGTTTGCCATTAGCCACCATTTGGTCCACCTTATATGAATAGCAAATGACAGCCAGGGTCGTTGCTATTCCTATTTGGTTGGAATTTTAATGAAATAAGTAAAAGTATCCTTTGATATTACGAATAATGAATGGGAAGAAACACCATTTTCATTAGTGTAATATTTATTACCCCAAAAATGTAGACAATAACAAGGGTAGCCCCAAATAACCCAAATTGACAATGTCAGTAGCGGGTGTTTCCACCATTTGCCGCAATGACAACTTGACAGCGACGTCTCATGCTCCTCACTACCCTCATGATGTTGTCCTGAGGTAATGCGTTCCACTCTCCCAGAAGTGCTACACACAGTTCTGCCAGGTCACGTGGAGGTGGGGTACAATCATCCAGTCTCTACAATAACCAAATCAGTTTTGCGCTGACTGGTGATGCCTGCCCAGACTGTTACACATCCTCCACCAAAGCTAACCCTGGGGACCATGTTGACCTCAACGTATTGCTCACCTTCTCCAGCAACGCTGACGACCATCATTTCTGTGCAAGGTCACCCCACTCTTGTCAGTGAACAGGACAGTAGATCACTGCTGCATTGTCCAGGTCACATGGTCTTGTGCCCACTACAAATGTTCACGGCGGTGTCTTGGTGTCAGTGGAGTCACATGCAATGGTCGTCTGGCATTCAAGCCAAAGCGGTAGAGTCGGTTGCGAATGGTTTGTCTGGAAACCCTTGTACCCCTCACATTTCGTAAACGGGCCTGCAGCTGTGTGGCAGTTGCATGATGATGTCTGAGTGCATAGGTCATTAGGTATTGGTCATTGTTGTGGTCTGTCACTCGTGGGGCTCCACTCCTGGGTCTGTCACGAACTCTGCCACTCGTTCTGTGTCTTGATGAAAGTCTGCTGATGACACTTTGAGACACACCAAGTTCACATGCAACATCTGACTGCCTGACTGAAAACAAAATGTATCACAAAAATCTTGTTGGCAGAGACAGAGCTGTTGCTGTTTTTACCACTGTGTCAGTCCCAACAGATTCAGGCTGACGTTTTACTTTCCACTCAGGAAAGCGAGCTGTCTTTAATTGAGTTTTAGGTTTTCTTCCATTATGGATATGGAGCGCAACTTGTGCTAGCAGCTACCACAGTTAGTCAGTGGACAGGTTGTACTAAAAAAACTGAATTTCCCCTCTGCGATTAATAAAGTATTTCTGATTCTGCTTATAACCTGACCATCTGGGGTCAAGGAACGATGTCAGAGCATCAATATTGCAGAGTTTGGGATTGGTAATCCCTTTGTCCTATGAGATAGAAATCATGTTAAATTCTTTAAAGGAGGAGTGATCCATTCCAAAAGCAGATATAGTAAACATATATATATAGATAGATAGATAGATAGATAGATAGATAGATAGATAGATAGATAGATAGATAGATAGATAGATAGATAGATAGATAGATAGATAGATAGATAGATAGATAGATAGATAGATAGATAGATAGATAGATAGATAGATAGATAGATAGATAGATAGATAGATATATTTTTTGCTTTTAAAACTGTCATACATTCTTCAATATGTGATTCCCAACCAGAGGGGGCTGGGCAGCCTCCCTAAGCAGGTCCAGAAAAATCTAAGGTGGTTGGTACACATTCATCATCTTTGCAGTAAGATCAACAGGCAGATGTAGCATTCTGATCTAAACATTGTGGACAAGCTGGAGTAAAATTATAAAAAACTGATATTTGTCCAAAGGTTTGCTATATAATTTAGGTAAAAGCGAAGTCAGATTTTTCAGGCTGATGGGAATTAATTTCCAGAAGGTTAATGACAAAGAGAGCATGTTACTGGATTCAACTCCTTTAAATAAGGCTAAATCTGTATAAATGGCTTAATCCTTAAATGTGAATCCTGCGCAAAGGTGTGGAAGAATAAGACAATGTTAGTTTTTCAATAAAAAAGTTTTATTACCATTAAAGAAATTGTTACTTAGGAAGTTTTCCTTATGTTGTTTGTGTGCAAATTTGGAAAAGCATGAATATGCATATGAATATGTGCAAGTTTGCATGTGTATACATACAACCAAGAGTCATGTGAGGAAGGCTGTTTATACACAATAATAAAAAAATAATAATCGAGAAATAATGTTCCATCTAAGCTCCTATGAAATGTACATTCATTAAAAAAAGAAATTTATTTTACAAGGGTAGTATTTTAGAGAGATGTCAAAAGTGACAACAAGACACAACAGTGACCTCTCATTCATATGGCGAGCCCCTACTAAAGTCCATGTCAAGATACGCACCTCAGTTATTCCAGTTATGTGACCTTTAGATAAAGAATTTTGAAGAAACCTGAGTTAAAAAAAAAATCATACCTCTTTCACAAGCATGAGAAATAGAGATTCAAGATTGTGTTGCCTATTTAACACGGCATTGAATCTGTAGATTTTTAGTGGCGGATAAACAAACCTTTTCTTTCTAAAAATGTAAAGTTTTTTTTTTTACTCTGTTACCTCTTTACCTGAGGTTGTTTTCAGTGGTGGTTCTAGACCAAATTTACCAGAGAGCCAGGGTGGGGCCAGTGCTTTTTTATGGAGGCACAGAATAAAAGAATTACACACAAAAAAACAGGCCAATATTTCATTGTTTAATATATTAAGTGAGCCATAGAGCCACTTGCGGCACCAGAGCTGCAGGTTGCAGACCCTTGATCTAGCACATGAAAACTGGGATCGCAACATGGCTGAAGCTTAATTTTTTATTCTTTGTTAAAATAAAACTGATCAAACAGTCCAAAGAACTAATTAGTTACCATTTCCATGCCAACGCATATCATCATAAGCAACTTATTTAGTATTATCTCTTCAGTACAGGGGCCAGGACCAGATCTACAGGGGCAAAGGCCCTTGTTGGCCCCTGTTTGTCTAAATTGTTTTAAATTAACAAATACTATTTACAAACAACTCTCAGGCACAGTCTTTTAGAAAAGCAATGCAGCACTCTGCAGCACTTTTGACTGCACAGTTTAAGTGCTTCAATAGAACTCAGTAATAGTTCAGACAGATTATTTTTTTTCCACAGGATGCAACTTGGTTACATTAAAAACTAAATCACTCTCCTGGAGAGATACAGACATATTTAATTCTTTGTATTTTAACTTAGGATATTCATTCAAAACGAGCTGAGATCCCCTCTTTTAACATTGCCAGCCCAAGATGGCCAGTAATTGATTTGTGGCACCTGTCCCAGTAAGGTTTATGACCTACCAGTCACCACAGGACCAGTAATATCACTTTTAAATTGTTCGTTTAATTACTAGGTGTAGTACATGTCCTGCGGCTCAGTGGGATGAGTAAGTTGTCTTACAAGCACAAAGTTACCCACCAATCCACATATTGGTCTATGAATGCGGATGTGACTACGTCAGTGTGGCTGTCGTGTAATGTACTCCACATGGTTGGCATGGCTAGTAGAATAGTGATACATAATTCAGTCTTTTTACTATTTCGAATCGAAAATTAAATAAACTTTTTTGTCAAGTCTGTTTCGCTTGTAACTCAAGTGAATAATAACACTTCACATTATTAGAAAGTATCAGTAAATACTGTTGTTATTATTCTCACTTACTTGTTTGGTTTGGCAGTGTCCCAAGTACAGTGGGTTATTGTAAACCCTTTAGAGGTGGGAAGAAGAGGGCCAAATACATTGGTTGGGCTTACAATTATATATGGATAATTGTCTTATCAACTGATTAACTTGCTATTACAACCTTAGATGAGAATTTAAACATAAGCTCAACATATAGTTAAATATTAATCTTAAGTTTTGATGTCTGTCAAGCCCCTTTCTGGTGTTGCAGCCCTAAGTTGGCTTTTGTCACGGTTTGCCTGTTTCTTTTAAATTATTAATTATTGGCAGCATAAAATATTGTGTTGTATATAAATGTTCTGGACTCAATTCGGCCCATATTTTGAAGAAAACACTCAAGTCTTTAATCATTTGAGTCGGCAGCTGCCATCTGGACTCATCTTACTCTCATGCCACCATATGGAATCTGTGATGGCTCCCATACAGCGTTTTCTCGAGGGCAATGGGTGTGGCAGACGCAGGTCAGGATCACCATGACTGGCTTGCGGCTCGTTTTACTGTTGGAACACTGGAACTCCACCAGAGTGCTCTTGGTTCTGTGGGGGGTGCAGCAGCGGCCGTCTGTGCAGGAGCCACAGTAGCGAGGCTTGTAGGCCAGGACGCTGGTGCAGTTCTGATACGTGAGGTGAACGGCTTTGTCGCTTTTCAACACCCTCTGGCATCTGCTACCTCTCTGCTAGAGAGGAAGAAACAATAATACCAATAAATTGTGACTACAAAAAGTTACTTTTTTTGCAATTTGCTATTGACTGCAAACATAGTCAATTATGCTAACATGAGTTATAATGCTCCAATTAGCTAGAATGCTAGTATTGAAAGCTAATTGGTAACATTAGCTCATATGCTAATATCAGCTAAAATACTAACATGAAGTTATAAGCTCTTTCAAGTGCACATTATCAACTATGCTAAAGTAAGATAATATCCTACCATTTGCTAGAATGCTCAAATTAGCAACAAGTGGACTAATGCAACCTAACCATAACCCATGCTATCATAGCATGTTGGTATCAACAGCTAGGGTTGCCAACTTTCTGAAATAGAAATAAGAGACGCCCACCACGGTCGAAGTCGGCCAACTCTCATGGGGTAGGGTGCCCACAGCAGTGGTATGCTTTATTTTATGACGATGCTTTTATGTAAACAGGTGATCAAGAAAGCCATTAGTCATACACAGGGGTGAGTAGAGTACCCAAAAGTTGTACGTAAGAGTAGCACTACTTCAACATATGTTTTCTCAAGTAAAAGTAGCCATCCAAGTAAATTACCCAGTGTGATTAAAGAAGTTTAATAAAAAGACCACTATACTCAAGTACTGACTAATTGTTCTTAATATCTTTTTTTTATGATGTCGTCAGACAAAATTATAAAGGTGTGTGCAAATTTGGGCATTTAAAAGACTATAATGATCAAAATTAATACAAATAAATAAGACAATTGCCCAAAAAATCTTTTTACAAAACAACTTTTTCCCATATGAAATTCATGAAACGAATAGTTACGTTAACGTATAATTTGTTAGAACGAGTAAGGTACTTTCAGTGACAATGTATATGGTTTACTGTATCTTCTTGATTTCTAAATGGCCCAGCATGCTCAGCAGATAGAAAATAAAACAGCAAAGCTTGTGTACAAACAAGAAATTTCACTGTAACATAAACTGTAGTTCTTTGTCTAGTACATTTTTGGTTAAAAAATATTTGTTCCTCATTCAATAAAGTTACTAACAGTGACTAGAGTATCTAGAAATTGTACTCAAGTAGTGACACTTCATAATACTTTTACTCAACTAATAAGTACAGTGAAGAAAAACTACTACGAAAAGTTACTGAAATAAATGTAACTAAGTACATGTAATAAATTACTCACCAGAGAAAAACTCGGGTGGAAGACCGAGTCTTCCATGTTCTCCCTGTGCATGCGTAAGTTTCTCCAGGTAGGCTAACAGGCTAAGGTCCCGCTAACAGGCTTTACCCACATCTTTTTTGCCTCCCACTGTTTATTATAGCTGCACAGTCTTTTCTTTTTCATTGGTTTATCCTTATTCCCATTTTCAAAACAGTCGTAAATGGACTCCACAAACCGAGTTTTCTCAAAGTTTTGACTGATGTCATTGACCTGACGCATGAAATTTGTCCTCTATGCAGACTGAATGCCATCTAGAAGTGTAACAGCAGTGTAATATCGGGGGGAAACACATCAAGCAGCACTTAATATAAGGGACAAGAGACTTCCCAAAGGGGACAATCCAATTTAGATAAATATACGTCTAATATCGCACAGTTGGCAACCCTAAATGGCAAATATGTGTAGCACTAAAGTTGGGCCTGCCCACATTACCTAAAATACTAGTTTTGGCCAAAAAGCTACTAAAAGTATGTCAGCAAATCATAGCTTATGTGCTAACATTAGGTGAAATACAACTATTTACTGTATATAGCTATTATTGTTGTTTGCTAATGTTGTATCATATGCTATGCTTTGCATGTTGGTCAACATTAGCTTGATAACTGGTATTAACTTAACATTAGTTCTGTCTACTTATTAACAGTTACTTATATGCCAATATTAGCAAAAATGTTACAGTAGCTGACATTAGCATTCGTTGCTATTGCACACACCAACAACAGTATAATGTGTATTTTTCTGGAACAAACAGAAATATATGTCACATTAATTAATTCCTGAATGAACTTTACCATTAGTGCAACCTGAGTCAGCTGTCCCTGCAGTTCCTCACAGGGTCTGATCATACACAGCCGACTCTGCTTCACCATCTCACAGCGATTGTTCTTGTTGGTGACCCTGGTGGACACCCCCATGCCGCATGTTTCAGAGCAGGCCCCCCACTCTGTGGTCTGCTCGATGCAGTTCAGCCTGGGGTCCCAGCCGTCAAAGCTCAAAGTTTCTTCTTGCCGAAAGGCTGAATGAGCATAGAACAATAAAAGGTTAGATTGTGTTGAATTGTCCTATACTGTACCATCATGGAAAAGGTGTCTTGGAACAAAACTATATTGACTTTCTCAATGTAATTTCTCAATGTAGCTCTTCTATCACACTGTTGAAACACATCACAAACATGATTAACAACTCATTCTTCTCCTTATTTCTAACTCTTCACTTTTTCTCTCTGATTCTTGGTAATTCTTTAATCCCAGAACCCTGAAATAAACATAACCTCTCAGATCTGTGTGTAAGGCTGGCATTCCAGGACATCGTTCACTCACTCACCGGCCATGGCAAAGCCACCCAGTGCACTGGCTTCAGTCTGGGGTTCACACACCCACTTCTCGCAGCATTCTCCAGGTACCTGGACTTTGCGTGGCATTGGACAATCAGGTCCAGGAAGCATAACATCCAGGTTGCAGCGAGGAATGCAGGCAATCTGACCATTCTGACACACACACTTGTATTTACAGCTGGGGAAGAAGATCTGGCTATGCTGATAGACCAAACCATCCAAAACACACACGTTACCTACACTGACTGGAGGAAGAGCACAAAACAGTGAGAGAATGTGTTATGGTTTTTATACACCAGCAACAATCGCTAGGATCAGTGTGTCTAATGGCCATTGTGTGCAGCCAACTCACCTACACAGATACCAGTCCTCTTGTGAACATCCACTGAATAATCACACTGCAGCCCTTTACGTGTGTCACAGGGTTTCATTTCAGAGCAGACTTGACCCTTTTGAGCTGCGCAAATCAGACAGCAGGCACAGTCGTCCAGGACCAGGGGGACCCCGGGGAGGCACATAGGGACCTCTTCAGGACAGAGGCATCTCCGAGGACAAACCTGAGCCCAGATCACTCCGAATATCTGAGTGGAAGATAGAATGGCTTTGTTTTAAGTTCCCAGAATCATTCAAGATAATTAGGTGTGATTGAGCGTTACAAGCTGTACATTCTATATTTTGTAGCTATTGACTTGTGAAAAACATACAACTAAAAACAAGAGCCTAAGGTTTACTCAGACCTATATAGTGATAACTTTAGAAGGTATTTTATTTCTTACCTGTGCAGTGACAAAAAACATTCTAACAGCTATAGCTGTAAAATTTGCCATCTTCCTTTGATGAAATTAAAAATATATATCAAACAAAAAGTCTACCAAGTGGGGTTTAATCTCACCAGCTCTCAGTAGTAAAGCAGAAGGCAATTCATTTTTTGTCGCTGTGGCTCCTCAGAAGAGGAGGACCTTATATACCAGAGTGGTCCTGCTTCTACCATGACGACTGAAAGGAAGGAATGCTGAAGGGATGCCATGGACTTGGATGAAGTTGAAAGTCACATTTTGTTGTAACATTCTTTCAAAGAAGTGATGATCAACAATGAATGTTTTTAACATCCAGATGTTTTCATTTTACACACGATATGGTCATTGTCAATTGTTCAAGTATGGTTGGAGCTACACTGGATCATTCAAAAATGAACTCAACGTAAGCTTTGTCCTTCCAATCGTATGGTGAAAAAGTATTTGCCCCCTGTTATAGATCATCAAATAAATTTTGATAGCAGGCAAAAATAACCCAAGTAAGTCCAAAAACAGCAGTTTTCAAATACAGGTTCTATTTATAGAGGGATAAATCGATCTGAAATGGAACAAAAAAAGGAAATAATCACAGTGGATTCATAATTTAACCAGGGAAGAATTTTATTTTCACAGCCCCAAGTTGATTTGTGAAGCTTTCTTTGTCCTAATTACTGAAATTATTGGTTGAAAACGTTCTTGTTTTTCCTCACTAAATCTTTGTCTAATTTTAACATTTTCTATCTAAAATTTAGATGTGAGAAAAAGCAAAACAGAAGAAATCTGTAACGTAACAAAAAGTTTTTTTTTACTGCAATGTTGGTTTGTTCTTTGTTGAAGATTCCCCTCATTGGAGCAGTGTTTTATTATTACTACATACATCCTGCTGGTTTCCTTATTTAAAAGCTTTGACCTCCCACACTTGGGAGGTCAAAGTGGAAAATCCTCTTATTCCCTGCAGAATTGTTTCTGTTTCTTTAAATAGCTGCACTGTGGAAACTTCTCCCAGTCTGAGGCTGGGAATAACATCTCTCTCAGCACATCTGGTTAAAGGAATTTCAGAGTGCTCTCTGAGCACCTATTCTTTTCTGTTTTTAATAATTTATTCATTATAGACATTAATAAGGACTTCTCATTCAATTCCAAACATGAATCATGTCTACTATACACACATATCAACATAGGTCTTTTGAACATGTAAAAAGCTGAGAACTGATCTGTGGAACAACTTTGGCTTTAGTGTGTACTTTGCATATTACATATTACTCATTCATATTTTGATATTATTTTTATTAGTGTAATACCTATAATATTTGGTATATTACATAAACAACACCAAAATTTGTCAAAATACAACCATATATATATATGGTTGTACATACAACACTATATATATATATATATAGTATATATATACAACCACTATATATATATATATATATATAGTGTGTGTGTGTGTGTGTGTGGTGTTTTATACGTGCGTTTATGTTTTTGCTGGATACATTTTTTTATTTTGGTGCAGAGTCAAACATCTGTGTTTCATGTACCACATCACTCTTTGTGCTCTATATAACATTTAAATATGATTCCTTTACTCACTTCCTTGGAAAATCTTGGCCCCAAATCAAAAATTTTGGCATGGACTTGCTGTTCATTCACTGTGGGTTTTCTCTCCCAGTTAAAGGAAGACGTTCCTGTGATTGTGAATGGTTGCTATAGCTTTGCCAAAATCTTGATTCAATGCTCTTTAAACAGTTTTGTCAGTGGAAGCTGAAGAATGTCAAACTTCACAAGATGGCTTTGTTTGTCCAGTCTGTTTAGATTCCTGCTTCTCTACCCCAATCTAAGCCGGTGTTCTCTATAATATCCTGTTGCTGAAGATAGAAACAAGTCGCCATTTGTACCAAACATCAGATCATATAACATGAGAGGATCACATATAAATGGGAGTTATATATGACATGCATTAAAACCATTCAAACTATTGGAGTATCCAGCATTCCTCTACAATATCTAATTTCCCTTACAGTTTATAACTGGTCAAGTAAAGTTACAATTTCACTTGCCCTTCTGCTTCTTTGTTAGATAAGCGAGTCACATTTATCTTTCTGTAAACAAGGCAATTTTTGACTACAGACGAATATTTTTCTCCAACTGTATCAAACAAGTGTCTGCCTCTTTCCATTACAAATATGTCACTGTTAACATTATACTCGGGCTGAAATTTAGATTCATCGTGAAAAACAAATGATAGGCTTCTTACCATTGTGACTTTACGCCGCAGTATGAGCAAGTGTGATATCTCACAGGAATGTCTGCATTCCCTGCATACGCACTTTCATGGTATCTGTGAACTATTTTGATCCTACGTACAGTAGATGAAAATGGATTTAGAAGATGGGATACAGTTGGAAATAGATGGAAGTGAAAGGAAGAGGGAAAAAGTTACTAAATACAATACAAATTGTGGAAAATTGAAGCCAAATAATAAAAAAGAAACAATAAACACATAACTGTGGCATTGTTTGAGGCCTCACCTGCAAACATATTCCTGTGGGCCCACCATGGGTTTTCTGCCCATGCAGAAATTATCCTTAACTTTTACATATAGATCTCTGACTTCAGGATACCATATTTGGGACAGTTGGCTTCACAAGTGTTTGTGTTGCTCAGGTGTTTTTCTTTGCTTCATTACTGAGGGTAAAAAATATCCAGGCCTGAATTTAGCCATCACTACTAATTTAAAATGTACATGGGAGGAAATCCCACATTAAAATCTATGTTTGATTCAGATTGTTTGCTCAGGCAGGAAGGTTTCTTTAGGTTTCTTTGTATTTTGCATTCTGTGGTCATGACAGTTGAATGTTTTTGCAATCTTTGCAAAAAAAGGTGTAATGTTTTATAAAATTTGACAACACAGAAACACAAAAGAGACTGCTGGACCAACAGAGGAAAAATGCTGCTTTATGAAGTTGGGGCATCATATTGGGAAAACAAGGATCTGGTTTGGGCCTATGATGGGAGGACCCAGGTACCTGTTTGAAATATGGTGGAGATGAGGGACCCACATTGTCGAGCAAAAGTGAGTCCATATTATGTCTCGAGTGGGAGAAACCATTATGAGCATATAATTCGTATTCACTCTGGGCCCATATACATGCTCAAATGTTTTGCTCAGTGGCCCCTCATAGGGCCCGTTGCAGACATGTTTGCTAGGTCTGTATAAAGAGGGTTGTGGCAGCAACAGAGTCTGCTGAGGCTTTACGCTTTGTGATATATTTAGACATTTTGTGTTTACCTCCTAAGGGCATTTTATAATTTGTCATGTTCTAAATTAAGGCCCTGTCTACACGGAGGTGTAACCAGGTGTAGCAACAAAGACATTTAATCAAATAGGTGTTTCATCCATAAGGAGCCGGAGTTTCAGGACACCATAAACGATCAAGTCTAAAACAGGATCCCAGAGTGGAGGAATCTCACAACGTCGGCTCAGTTGTCTCCGTGATTATGAGCTTTCCGGCATTTATTCTTAGTGGATGACGTCACCGCCCCATTCCTATATTTAACGGGCATGCGCAACTCTGTGGTAAAGTAAACAAACATGGCGCCGTATGGTGTTGCGGTCCTAATAAAGCAAATACTGACCTTATTATGGAATCTACAATACAATTTACTGTTCCTGCTCTATCACCACCAGCAAATAAAATGGAGCCAGAGCACAACAGACACCATAATGCTTTTCAATAAAGCTCTCAATTGAAGCTAGATTTGCCGTGTTTGCCACCAGGTTGACTGCACATGCTCAGTATTCTTTTCTGTGTTTCTCTGGCAGTGTCACAGCGCCACCAGTGTGTGTGTTCATGTGGACAGACTTTTTTATTATTGTGTTGCCATTTTTACACTCTGAAACTATACCCATTTTGTCTCAGTGTAGAGCAGGCCTAAGGGTTGAAACTAGACAACAACCGGTCACATATTCCAAAACCTTTTCTGTTGGTGGCTTGCAGGTTGTTGGAGCTGAACTTTACTTTGGAGCTTTAAACCTTCACCATGTGGTCAGGCCACACAGGGGGTGCCTTTGCTAAGTTTACATGGAATCACAGGCAACATGGGGCACAAAGTAATACACTAATGTTTGTGGTTAGCAGTGTGTGGGGCACAGTGTGTGGTGAGGATTCACCCCTTTATTTTTGTTTATTCTGTTGTACATGTACAGAGCTCTGTTTTATGATTTCATTTCTTCTCCTTCATGTTTTCTTTATGGGCTACTTTTATGAGTTTCATTCCAGAGCTTAAACTAGTTCACCCTATAACAGCGTGTTTTGGCTAAACAGCTTGCTAGCTTGGCAAACACTTACGATGAACTCCATCAGGACATCATTGTATGTCGAACTGGAACAGTGTCCAACACCTCACCACCTGGATGCCATATGCAAAAATTCATATGGATCCAAACATTGGAAGGAGATCTGAAGAAGGGTGCAAACTTTGGACTATTTGTCCCTGAATTATATATTATAGGCACATGTTGTTGTCTATAAAACTGCAGGCTTAGCGTCAGAACATGGTAGGTTTTTTTGTATGATGTAATCTTTTTTCCAAGTTTTACGCTGCTTTAGTGAAATATTCTTATCACAAGTAATTTTACACATTTTTGTCTCATTAGAACCACAAACTACATAAAAGATCAACACATATTAGCGTATTGTGAAATGGGATGGAAATTTATGTATGGTTTAAATTTTTTTCTTCAAATGAAAACCTTAAAAATGTGGCATAAATGTATTGAGATACTCTTGGTTCAATATTTTGTAGAACTTTTCCAAAGAGTCTAAATTAAATACAGGTCTGGACTTTGACTAGGTGACTGTGACACACAAACATGCTTTGATCTGATTTTCTATCATTGCTGTACCTGTATGTTTAGGGTAATTATCCTGCTGGAAGGTGAAACGCTGCCCTTGTCCCAAGTCTTTTTCAGTCTTGAACAGGTTTCCTCCCTGTATGACCCTGAATTTAGCTGAATTCATATTACTATTGAGGCTGACCAGGTTCCTTGTCCCTGTCGGAGGACAGCATTCCCACAGTATAAGGAGGCCAAATCTGACAGTATATATATATATATATATATATATATATATATATGCCATACTTATATATATATATATATCAGCCATACTTATATATATATATATATCAGCCATACTTTTTAAAAATTTCGGATTGTAATCGAAAAATCATGTATCATTTTTCTTCCACCTCAGAATATGCTCTACTCTGCGCTGGTTTTTCCACAGAAAATCGCAGTGAAAGATATTGAGGTTTGTGGTTGTAATGTGACTTAATATGATAA
Source organism: Valencia hispanica (assembly GCA_963556495.2). Taxonomy (NCBI): domain Eukaryota; kingdom Metazoa; phylum Chordata; class Actinopteri; order Cyprinodontiformes; family Valenciidae; genus Valencia; species Valencia hispanica. The sequence goes on from OY747710.1 coordinate 32,438,588, forward strand.
AGGGATAAAATCGAGCAAGCAGAATTCAGATTTATTAAAATATATTTTTCCGTGATATTTTTTTATGCTTACTGTGACATGTTGGTTTACATTTTGTCAGATGTTTTGTGATGTAAAAAGGAGTTTAAAATGTGTGGAAGATGCAAGCCTTTTAAAATGGTACTTTACAGCCTACTTTCAAACAGGTTTTTTACCTTTGACCTGTCTCTTATGTCTTCCATGTCCAAATAAGTGTTTGCAATGTATTATTCCCAGCCATTCGTGCTTTAGGTCTCCAGTGGTCATTTAACTTTTCTTTGCAAACAGCAGCCAGGCAGTGGAAATAACAGCTTGGGAGGCCCCCACAAATCTCTCACCCAGAGTTTATTTGCTCCATGCAACTGTACATGAACTGAATCACAGAAGGTGAGGCAACTGTCTTTTATGGTGGGTGGCTTTCCACTACTAAAAAATATTGCATGGAAAAACCTCAGGATGCGTTTAATGGGATGGGAAAAACGGCAGCGTGTTTTCTTAAAGTGAGAATTGGCCATTTCCTTCCTGCAAGAGTTATTGAAAACCTGAAATCTATGAAATATTTCTTTCTTTGTGAAGTTTCTGTTGCAGTGCTGAAAATGATCATATGGATGCATATAAAATTGATTAACATTTAAAATCATGTCAGAAAATGCAGGGATGCAATCAGGGTTATAACACTAACCTTTTTTATTTTTCTCAATCTGAAAGTATTTTGTAACTCCTGTTATGCATTTTTAAAGTGAAAGCCCTTTGACATTTATTCTCAGATGATTCTGCATAGCCTCTAGAGGCGCGCTGAGCAAAATGTTTTTACCACTAATACTTTGCTGGTGTATATCTACAGCAGGGGTAACTGAATGAAATTTAAAGAGGTCCAGTCCGTACTGAACATGTATGTATGATTTCTCAAGTGTGTAATGTTCTCTCATTTACTAAATATAAAAGTAGGGTAACTAACATGTAAATAAGAAAATAAGACATGGCAACTGTGTGCATGTTCACAAACTAACTTCAGAAAACAATAAATGTAGGAAAAGCTCATTTTTATATTTTTATTTTTCAAATGTGGACTAAACTGTCTCAAACATTTATTCTCACATAACAAAGTGCTGAACATGTACGTATGATTTCTCAAGTGTGTAATGTTCTCTCATTTACTAAATATAAAAGTAGGGTAACTAACATGTAAATAAGAAAATAAGACATGGCAACTGTGTGCATGTTCACAAACTAACTTCAGAAAACAATTAATGTAGAAAGAATTCATTTTTACATTTTTTGTTTTCATATGAGCACTAAACTGTCTCAAACATAAGACTGATTGATCAAAACGTTTATGTTTTGTCTCATGATGGCGTTTCACGTTGCCATTTTTAATAAGTGCCACAGTTTCTGAACATATGAGACAAAAAGGTTTTGTGCCACCAGTGGGAAGAAACAAAGAGAAAGGAATCTGTCCATTCAGGTGTTACACCATTTTCTGTGCCCATCAGATTCTGTGACTCTAGGGGGCGCTGTTTTGCTGATTCCTCTTGAACGAATGTAATGTCACTTTGTAAAAATCATTAATGCCATGACTAAAATCTGATATAAGATGAACATTGTTTTGCAAAGTCTATGGAAGAGTCACATGATATTATTGGACCTGTTAGCTGTCAGAATTGGTGACCTCTGAGCCACATGTCCTTCTGTCATCTTTATGCTCAAAAACGCCGAATTTTACATTATATCTATGCACACATTGTCACCTAAAAAAAGTTTCAAACCTCTCAAAATCTTTGTTTCATAAATGGGTCACATAATATGATAGGAGCATCTACTGTCGCAAATGGTGACCTATGGAGGAGTTAACGAAACAGCGTCACTCAGAGTCACAGAATCTGATGGTCACAGAAAATGGTGTAACACCTGTTTAAACGCTCTATTTTCACTTAGCGTATTTTACAGGCTGCCATTTGTTATTTTTCTACTTGTATCGTTTCACTTGCCTGTTTCTCTCCCCTTGTCCGTCTCAACTATCAGTTTTTTTTCTTTTCCTCTGTCTCACCCCTCTGTTTCTCCCTTTCTCTGCCTGTATCACTCCTCACAACAGGTGTTCCGACTATCTGTGCTACCCCTCAATCCGTGCTACCCTGTAGCACTGCGCATGCGCAGTTTGACGTTACCTCACAATTCGCTTATTCAGCAAATCTGTCATCGAGAATTCCTACCTGAAAGTTTCATTTCGTCTGTTTTAGTTCTTTGAAGTTTACGGTGAGTTTTATTCAAATTATTTTATTACTGGCTAATATTTATTCAAAATATTTTAAGGCTTTCCTTAAGCTACTTGTTTCAGGTTTACATGACAGCCCTTGTATGTTAGTTTCACTTCTATGATATCGTTATACTGCATGTAAACAAGTCTCATTAATTAGAGTCGTAGAGTAGGCTAAATGCGGTGTATTCTGTGGGCTATTTGTGCTTAGAATCATTTTACATTTTAATATTCTGGAGTAATAATACTGCTATCTGCTCTACCTCTTACTAGTTTGGTATTCATTAGCTGCTTTACAAACTAATAACAGATTCCCAGAGTTATCAGTCATCTACAGATCAGTACAATTATCTATATGTGCTACGCAGTTTATTTAACAGGATATTCTGATCAACGTTTTCCGTGCATGTTTTATGTGCTAGTTTTAGCTTTATATTAAACGGGTAGCATGTTCTGTGGATTGAAAGAAAAGTTTTCGTATTCATATGAATTGTTGCTATGTTAGACATTACCGCAAAACTGCCACTTCAATCCCGTGTCACTTAAAATATATTCTGATGATCATGTTTAACATCATAAGCTAACAGTTGTTGTTTTCGGCATGTAAACAAACCGCAGCACTTTTCGAGTGGTAGCACCGACAGATAGACACAGCTATCTATGCGCGCTACGGTAGCACATTCTGATGAGGTAGCACAGATCGTCAGAACACGTTATTTCTCCTCCTGTCTGCCTGTTTCTCCCTCTCTCTGCCTGTAGCTCAAACTTTCTCCGCCAGTATTTCTCCTTCTGGTCGCCCGTTTCTCTCTCTCTTCTTAGCTCTAACTTTCTCCACCGATATTTCTCCTTCTCTCCGCTGTGATATTTCTCTTTAATTCGGCCGGTATCTCTGTGTTTATTTTTGCTGCGCTTCACTATATATTTTTTTCTAAAGTTTGGCTGGAATGCAAAGTCCTTATTGGCTTTGGGGGTATGGTATCAGTGGTATGGCAAAACTCACATACCATTGGCCTGCGGGTTTCCATGGACACTACAACACTATCGTAAAGAACGCCAAAGCTGCGCCGGCCAGAAGCGTTCATTAAGGTCATAAATGGTGATTTCTTTTTTGGCATTAGGCTCGGTCCGCATGAGACAGCATCTCGGTCCGGACCCGGACCGCGGTCCGCCTATTAGTGACCTCTGATTTACAGTTACTTGCACATATTGTTTTAAAGTTCAACAAACTATATTTCTTGATGTTTTCATCAAGCTCACTGGGCATAATCAATGTGATGGAGAAAGAAGCAGATGCAGGAAAATGTTCTGCAGTCCAAAGATTTTGAGATGGATTAAGGAAAAACAACACTTGCAGTGTAAACTAAGAGCAGCTGTGGCACACCTTCTCCTGTAAACTCTAGCTGACAGTTTTGTAACTCAAATGACTGATTATTGTAGAACGTATACATTTCAGTCTGTTTTACTTACACCTCTACAAGAGAACCAATATGCCAGCGTAACCACCTTTATGATCAAATGCAATCAAGTGTCCCCTGATGCCACATGCTCTTTCAGGAGGACTGATTGCTTCAAAGTCGGTGACTTGAAGCAATCGACTGGGTTTCCTTAGTGAAACTCTTTTTACCAATTGCAATAATAAAGTGAACTTGACTTAAATGTTTAATACTACTCAATAGGATCACATTGGAATGCATGTCATTTTCTGTTTGACTGAATAGTTTTTATATTTAATTAAATTGGATCCGTCTGTTTTATAAATATAAATGTCCTGAAAATGTTGTGCTCAACTGGATTCTGTTCTTAGTGCTATGAAAAGGATTATTTTGTACTGACAACATCAACAGTACTGTAGTTTCATAATATCTTGGTGACATTTTTTTAGAAATTATTGAACATTAATTGCAATTAATAAACCCGATCTTTTTCAATGTTGCCTGGCTTGTTTATGGCAATCAATACACAGTGCTGGGATGTTCTTCGTATGATTGCTCTGCAGCAACATTTTGGTGTGCTTCACCTTAAGGTCAAAAACTGATGGTCAGACATAAATGATTGTTTCTTTGTTCTTACACTTGTTAGACCATTCACTAGAGCTTAAATGTTGCTTTTCGAGATCTTTTAGCCTATTTCATGTTGTCAGACGGTTCTATTGTCACTTGATTCTGCAGTTCAAGGATTAACCAGGCTTGGGTGTTGATAGTAATAGGACATAAATCTAAAAGTAGTTGCTTTTTCATAAAATTACTTTTTTTAAGTACAATTGCGGATTAACTACAAATGTATAAATCAAAATGGGTAACACTAACAGCCACAAGTGCACCTGTCAAAAATAGACAATTGATAAATCATTAACAATGATGGGCAACTATATTTACTCATGGTCAGGATTGTTTGGATAGGTTGAATTTACTCAGACGATCTTTGTCTGATATGATTTGATGATCTAAAACACATAACCTAAATGTGACCGGAAATCAAAAACTTAAAGAGCAGCTCATCCCCTAATCAACTATGTTTTTGCTGATAAACTGTATACATGAGTGTCTAATAGTGCTGTCTACATGTCTGGTCACTACTTTTTATATTTTAGTACATTTTAGTAAAAATATAAATTTTCCACCAAAAACCGTCATTGTGGCGCCCTCCTCAGGTAAAATCTCTACACTGCACTTGAATTTGAATCAGGCATTGTTATTCGCTTTGCTGTGATGGCTGGCGACAGCCATCCTGCCTATGGAGGTATTTCTGGTGCAAAAGTATTTGTGTCTTTTAACTGGGAAGTTGAAGTCACAGAGGAAAATTTTGTAGCAGTTTTGTAATTGTAGATTTTTTTCTGTCTTTTACAAATACATAACAGTTTCATATTTAAATTTCTTAATTACAATGGACAAATTGCATTCATTTAGACACACTTTAAAACAATCTTACATTTACAATTTTGTCCCAATTGATCAGAAACAAATGGTGCAAAACACATCCACATACCTGTCTATGAAAAAACAACTTGTGCGCTAATTCACACACCTGTAATAAAATCTTCCCACAGACATTTTTTAATCATATTTTCTTCCTTGAATACAGACACAAATCTATGGGGTGCCACCTGGGACATTATTCAGAATTACCTTACATATACATAAATGACAAACTCTTACACAAACTATACTGAAAACATCACACAAAGACTACTTAAAAGCTTGCATATAAACTACTGAGAAGATATACCTTTCATACACACTATTGAAATGTTTTCACACAAACTAGTGAAAAGCTCTTATATAACATAGTGAAAAGATGAACCTTTTATACACACATGGTGAGAACCTTTCATATGAACTAGTGAGAATAGTGAGACTAGTGTAGAATATTATAATTCACATCATATCATAATTCATTTCCTGAGCTCGTTCCGAGAGGGCTCGCCGTTCAATTACTAGACTGTAAATAAGCATTTATTACAGACGGCTTTAAAGTTTTGTGTCTTGAGGAGTTTGTCATCATCCTGATGACCTATGTTAGAAGTTAATTTTCCAATACAGAAAATACTTTAGCCTACTGCATAGCGAGCAGAGATGAACTCTTCTAACTTTAAAAATCAACTGCTGATCAAAATTAACAAGAGGTTCAGAGAGTAACACTCAAAGGATGGACACAAAATAAAGGAACTGTAGAAGTACATTAGGGCAGGGAAATATTGGAAAAAATGAAAACTATTTTGTTAGCAGCTGCTGTTTATTTGACAGGTTTGAAGTTTATTTAACACGTTCTAATATCTGACAGGTATAACACAGTCTCGTCAAAAATGGCATAGTTTTGTTTTACAAACATTGTGATGGTACAAGTCATAGGACTAGTGGCTGTTAGTGTTACCCATTTTTATTTAAAAAATGTGTAGTTAATCCACAATTGTACTTGAAAAAAAGGTTAATTTATAAAAAAGCAGCTATTTTGAGATTTATGTCCTATTGTCTTTCTTACACTACAAAGGAGAGACTCTCTTACTACTGTCAAGAAAAGTAACTAATTAAGTTTTTAGAGTACATTTTAATGACGCTACATTTTACTTTTACTTGAGTAAATTTCTAGACTGGTAATTTTACTTGTACTTGAGTAAAATTTCATCACAGAAGTTGTACTTTTACGCGAGTACAATATTTTAGTACTCTTTCTATGGCGTTTTATACAGTATTTTAACTTGATTGAAACATTCCCTTCAAAGTTTACAAGGTTGCAGTTTTACCGCTAGAGAGCAGCATTTCACCGCATTAAAAAAACAAATGCTTTGCGCTCTTTTCCACGTAAACAGTTAAAGCTCGACAGATGCTTTTTATTGAAAGCGCTTCCTAAAATCTAAATACCAGATATATAGATCTGGTCTTAGCCTTCTTATAGGTTAAAGTGACAACAGTAGCCTACATTGCTATAAATCGTCAGACTGTGTGAGATTAATTTAAATTATACATTTATTATACCACTAAAGGATACCTTTTTCTACGTTAATGCTTCTGATCTTCAAGTCTTCAGCTCAGATGCAAGGCCTTACGTGAAGCTCTGAGAAAATCGGCATGCAAATGCATTCTAGTTGGTCATTACTGTAGCATGAAGTGTTTCCTTATTTGCGGATGAGTCCTTTAGTATCAGAGTAATACTGTTAACAGTGGTTTCTCGAGGCTTCTTGCAAAAAAAAAAAAAAAATAAAAAGTGTGAACTGATCACTTTTAAGGTTACATGCACAGCAGATAAAGGTCCTTCTATAGATAAAGTTGAGAAAAGGAGCCAGTCATACATGCACTACAGATTGTATCAAATTGAGCAAAATTCATCAGAAAATACAAGAATCCAACCATTAAAGCAAGACTCTCTGAAAATCCTCCACATATCAAAATCTAAGAGTCAAGCTTTAACTCGTTTTATTTCTTACTTTTAAAAAAAACAAGTGAGAAAAAGAAACTACACTACAGCCCTGCTGATTCTGAATCATTCACTGTTTTAACCTTGATGACAATTTGTTTCATTCAAGCCTCGCTGCAACTGTTAACACCCGCTGAGCTCAAAGTGTTTGCTTTACAGCAGCTGCCCATGTCTCAGCTCCTCCTCCCACACAAAAATAATCAAAAGCCAATACAGCTACACTGCATGCAGCCGACTAAATAAATGTCCTGTAGAGTAACAATACATTCAAAAATATTTGCAGAGGTGATGGTCTGTTTATTTGAAATACACATCTGAACAGAGGGTAACCATATCAAAGCACACACCATGTTTGTTTTGACTCAAATTGCAACTCGGTCTGATGGAGAAAGCTTTTAGGTGTTCACCATTAGGGCCCTTTTAGTCGCTGAAAGTATTTCCATTTACCTGGCTTAAAATTTCTCTCAAACTTGGAGAAAAGCATCTCATTTAGCCTTACTTGGAAGCCACCATACATTCAAGTCTGCACAGTGTGTTGAGAAACATTTATACCAGAGGTGCACAAGTCCAGTCCTTGACAGTCACTATCTTGCAACTTTAAGAGGAATCCCTTCTCCACCACACCTGAATCAAATGAGTGGCTCGTCGACAGGCGTTTGCAGAGCTGAATGACATGTTGATAGCGGACTTCAGCCATTTGATTCAGGTATGTTGGAAAAGGGATGTGTCCAAAAGGTGCAGGATAATAGCTTGAGGACTGGACCTGGGAACATCTAATTTCTATTATCAAGGATAACCTGAATAAAGGATTTCATTTTAAAAAATAACTATCCAAACCAACTTTACCATCTGTGAAAAAGTAAGCCTTAAACCTCATGACTGGTCGTCCCACTCAGATTTGTTATATTCTGTCACAAGTATGATAGTCTTAGCCCTGCATCTCGAAAGTTTCATACTTTGACTAGGCCACTGTTGAACCTTTCTTGCCAACCCATTAAGAGGTTGATTAGCTGGTATTCAGACCATTATCAAGCGGCATAACCATAGTTTACTTGAGCTATATTTCCAAATAAATAGAATTCATGGTTCCAATTACAAAGTTTAGATACTGGAGCATCAAACTACCATGTTTAATGGCTGGTATCCTTTTCTTGAATGCTGTTTTACACTAGATATACTGGGATGCACAACTAGCCAAAAAGTTCCACTTTTTCTCTCATCTGTTTAAAGAATATTTTCCCCAAAGTCTTGAGGTTTATGAAGAATGTTTAGCAAATGTGAATTGGGCATTTGTGTCCTTTTGACCCCAACAATTGATTTTGCCTCCCCACTCTCACACTGATGCCACTTCCCCCCAGTCTCCTATTGTTGAATCATGAGGACAGACCTTAACTGAAGGTTGTGTCCATTTGTAGAAGGCTGTTCATACAGGTCATGGGAACCCAAAAGCCTTAGAAATGGGTTTGCGACCCTTTCCAGACTGATATCATGGACTTCGTTTCTCAGCCGCTTTAAAAATTTCTAGATCCGGGCATCGTGCATTACTTCAAGACTTTTTAATCTACTTCTTTTTAAGAGATTTTCCTGTTGCAAGTGAAATTGAATTCTGCCATCCAAAACTTCGTTAGGTACAGTTAATTTCCAAGTTAAAAAGGGAAGGCGATTACTTTAATTGGTCCAGGTTGGGGAAATCACCTCAAAACTGCATTGTGTATTTTTTCCAGGCTATCTTCATTAAAATTTATGGGAAACACTGAAGTGACAAAAAATAAAAATGAAAAATAAGGAAATCCTAAAGGAGGCATTTTTTCAAAGTCATTAATGTTGCAACTCACTAAACATTTTTATTGCATATAGCATTTTCTCTTGCTCCTGAAATTAAATCTCAGATATTCACCACCTTTATATCTGAATACCAATGACCATGTTTTGTTTTTGGCTACTGAAAGGGTTTTAAATGCATTTCATTTTGGATATGACCTTTACACATGTTTAACACAGCCCAATATGGTTACCCGTTCCTAAATTGAAGACTGCTCTAAATTAAAATGCATTTAAAATATTGAATTTCTTCAGCATTTCCAATGGAATTGCAGTGAAAAAAAATATTGACAAATAATCAGTGTGTCATCACTTGTCTGTTTATTTTCTTTGCAACCCATTACTGTATAATATACACCACATTTTTATAGAAACATGCAAATGCGTCAAGAATTTTATATCGAACAAATTTTCACTTTAAAAAGAGACACTTTCAATTTGTTGACCAGCACACCAAGTTAAACCTCACATGCAAACACGTTTTATTCCAGCAAACATTAACCTTTTACTCTAGGCCTTAAATCATGCATAGGAAACCAGTATCAAGTCAGAGGAGGCAAGGTCCTAATTTGTCATTCAAGGATTTGGTACAACTTGATGCATTAGAAACAAAGTTGACATTGTGATATTATCAATGATACATCATACAATCAGTGTTTCAAAAGAGGATATAGGGTTTTCTAAGGTTTTGTCTTGACTCCCAGACATAGAGCCAACTCATTTTTCTGGATCTTCCCATCTTTGTTGACGTCGCAGTGACGCAACAGAACAGCTCGCAGCTTGTCAAGATCAGGACCCGTGATGTTGGGCTGAAGAGGACAGAAAACAGGCAAGAAGCACAACATAGATTAGTTAATGTGAAATTAATAATTGAGGAAGCAAATGTTTTAAACTTTTAGCTTTCCATCAAGGTGTTCCAGTAGGTCAAATACTACATTGTACCCTCAAAATGGTGTGTAACGTGTGAGCTAAACCACTGGACATTTAAAATACAAAACTTTTAATTGGCAGAAAAAAAAAAAAAAAAACAATTAGCAGGGGTGGACCGTGACTGAGGGGAGACAGTTTTGGCTGAGCAGTCATTCTGAACCATAAAAAAGCTGTCATTTCAGCTGTTATGTCTTACAACTTAATGAAATGTGTGACATTGACATTTTACAAAAAAAGGGAACACTTTAAGACTGCTTTCAAATGGGACAAAAAAAAAAACAACAACAAAACGTTTTGCTCAAGCTGATGTGTAGTCCAGTGTCATCAATTGTCCTACCGGTCCTTAGTGCAAGGTGCTGCACCTTGCACTAAGGACCGGTGGTGGGAGGGGGTGTGCAAGCTTAGGCTCTAAACCCCCTGGTGGCTCTTCAGCTCTGCCAAAGTTTAATATATGAAAATAAGGCTATATTTAACAGGTTTTCAGTATTTAATACCTGCACAGGAATTCCACATCGGAAGAACACCAACAGCACAAATAATTTGTTTTTCCCTCTTCAATAGGCCACAGAATTGTACATTTCTTATACATATGGAGTGTGTATCCCCTATTCTATGTTTATTTGTGAACATTTGATACTTTTCTCAGTTTTAAAGTCTAAACATGGAAACCAGACCAAACAAATATTTATAAAGCAGGTATAAAATTTGATGAGCCATCTTTTTCCAAAGTTTAAGGTTGGTTTTGCAGCTCAAAATTTATTAGGAGCAAGCGATTTACGACCCCAGATTTTCGAGAAGTGACACCTGATCATACAGTAAAATGCCACGTTTACTTACAAGTCAGGAAATGTCTGAAAACTAAACGAGTATTCAAATTGAAAATTTATAACCAAGTGGACTGAAGTGCAATATTTTGAATAAATATTTATAAAGTGGTATTTTGAGTTTTAGATTGGAAAAAAATGATAACTAGGATTCCTACCCTGACGAGTCCCATCATGTCCTTCACAAATCCGTCCACCTCAGGACCCTCCAGTGCTCCTGTCTTACTCTGGAGATTGATAACCAGAGGGAGGGAGAATAAGCAAAGGGGAAAAGACAAAACGATAAATGTAAATCATGTTACGGCAACGATTTTTAGGTTTTTCCAAAGTAAAAAAAAAAAAAAGATTCAGTGTAATTTCTGCACACAATTATGATTTTAAAAAAAAGCTAACAGCAGCAGAAAAAAACCTGAATCATTACTATCATTTGATGGCTGCAGTGAAACCGTTTTTAAAAGACTTTAATGGGGGTAATAATCCACACCTACATTTGAATTTTTTTAATGCATTGGGCTTGGCAAATTGATCTTTATGTAAAACATCTTAATGTCAAGCAATCTTCCTGCCCCTCTAAATGGCAACTGTGCATGCACACAGCACTCTTTCTGTAGCTCAGCCCAGATTTTACTTTTGTCCAGCCACATTTTGCCTAGAGTTTGATCAATTAGGTCAACATGAGTCAACAAAAATTAAAAGATATTTAGATGCAGGTCTTTCACTCCTGCTGTATTCTGTTAGCACCAATTACACTGGTACTGCTAATATGAACATTTCTATTAAAGCCAATGGGTTCAGTAAGAGAACTAGTGGCCTTGAAGTTTTTTATTCCAAGATTAAATTGTGCATAAGTAGAAGAGGATCTCAGACATTTATATCATTTGGTTTTACAGTCAAGACATGACTACACATTGGAGTTCAAGAGTCCTGATTTTGCAAGAGAAAATATAATGAACCAGAGTGTGACCTGAGCACATATTGGCAATTTTATTGTATTGCTTTTTGTTGCACAAAATTAAGTGGATTCATTCCCTCTGTGCTGAGCTTACCTTGTCATCACAAGATGCAAATTTTAAAATCTGACCAATTAACAGGTACAAAGAGTAAAGTTGGAGATATCTTTTTAGATGTAAAGGGGAATAAATTACTTTTGTAGCTTGCAGTTCCGATAAATTGCTGTCTTGAAACCATGTTTCACTTTTTATTTTGCAAAACATTTTGTGAAGCTAGGCTAGAATATTTTATGAGTGAAAAAAAAAAAAAAAAAAAGAGAAGTCCCTCATATTTTTAAGTATCATTACCAAAAGCTAGAGAAAGACCAGGTCCTTATCCACCATCTGACCTGTCAACACTGTCCATACAATATAACTTTTATACAAATTACTCTGTAAGCTGCCAACATTTTACTCATCTTACATTTTTCCTTAAATGTGTTGTATAAGCTATGTACATTAAAAGGGTGGATTTTGTGTAGATATGTTCCCACCAAGCTTCCTAATGAACTTACAACATCATAATGGTCAAAGATCTTCTCAAAGTCTCTCTTCCTCTCCTCTTTACTGGAAGCCTAAAAAAAAATTAGAACATGTGACTAATAAAAGAAAAAGAAAAAAAAGAAGAAACACGAGATACTGTGGGTTTATTCTTTTGTCATTTGAGAAAAATGCACTCACATCCATCTGGAACTGGAGCAGGAAATTCTCCTCCAAAGCCAAGATCCTTCAACATAAACTCAAGGTTTAGTTGAAATAATCATAAATGAAATATAATTAAAACACAGGGAAGCTTTATAAAGCGTCGAGCATTCAACATTTAGCACCAAATCTTTGCAAAAATGTACCTGGCTAAATCATTCAGATCCAAACGGCCATCCTTGTTTCTGTCAAATATTTTCATCTGCAAAGAAATGACATTTAATTCTCAAAAATATGTCAGAGCAAATTGGTGTCTGCTGTTTGTTATGACCTAAAAACTTTTGCATGACCAGTTTTCTAGAGTAAAAAAAAATTAAAAAATAGGTTTATAAAAATCAAAAAGCTCATGATGTAGCTGGAGCGTGCACAAAACTAAAATGTTCAATCTTCAAAATAATAGTCATTTATACCAACAGTAAACAAGAAAAATGGTTTGATGACCAATTCCCCTCGTAGTCATTATGCAAGATGCTCATAGCTGGAAGATTTCCCTTTAATTGTACAGGACGATTTGCATTTAAGTTTGTAAAATAATATTTATGCAAAAGGGGAAATATTCTTATTTACAAGAATTTACTTGGGGAACAGATGACCCATAAATTGCACCAACTCAAACAGCCATTTAACCCAAAAAAAAGAAATGTTGAATTAAAAGGGTAAGATAAACAGTATTATAAAATAATCATTTTGAATATATATTTAAAAAAAGTGAATCATTTCACAGATACAATCTTTATAAACAGTTTGGCACAGCTATATGAAATGGACAACCAGTCAAGCTTTAATAAATAGTGTTTTTCTAAAGAGTGTTTTTATTTCTATATACCATTGTGTCGGTGTATTCTTCCAGTTTATCAGGGGAAACTTCCGTGTGGTGCTGTTGTAATAAATCTTTCAAGAAGGCCTGGGAGGAAAAAAACAAAGACGTAAAAAACATTCAAGGAGCCCGATAACCTGCAGAAGCAACCGATGCTGATGGAAGGCACCAGTTTGTTCCATGAGATAATCACTGCCTTTTCTCCTCGACATTTTAACAAGCACACCAAACCTCTGATTAACTGTCCGGTATGTCCTACTTTTTACCCTCCATATCCAATAAATAAAAATGGGGGTAAAATACTTGAAGTACTTTCTAACATTACACCATTTAGTCCTGAATATATTTGCGTACTTTACTGCCAGGTAGTTTAGAGTTATTTTTAACCAAGATACCACCTGCCCAAATAAAATATATATTATATGAACTAATTAGAAAGTTTTCTAACCAAATCTGGGAACATCGTTTCCAAAAGTGCTAAAAATGTACTCATTCCAAGTTCAACTATTAATGTTCTACTCTGAGAATGTTAAAATAATTGAAAAGCCACAAGTTGATTCAAAATACTGGCTCAAGCACTTGGACGAGAATTAGAAGTGATTTGTGTAAAGTTTGATCAGCATTATTTGGCGAACTGCAAGATAAAATTTAATTTAGGGTTTCTGATGAGAGCCTCACCTTCAGCTCCTGGGCTGATATGTAGCCGCTGCTGTCGACATCATACTTCCTCCATATCTGCAGTAAGCACAGCAAGACAAATCAGAAGAGGTCATAAAAATAAATCATTTCAGCCAGTAAAGTTATTCTGTTTATTTTAAGTCAAGTGTTTGATGAAACACCCATTTACCAAAAGTTAGCATTAGTCTAGACCAGTGTTTCCCTAACCTTTCTCCATAAAGGCACACTGCCCTGCATGATTTAGATGTTTACTTGGCCGACCGATATCAATTAATGGCTGATTAACAGGTTTTTGCTTTTGTCATCTTAATCAGTTAATGCAGGGAAGAGTCTAAAACATGCAGGGCAGTGTTCCTTGAGGACCAGGTTGGGAAACACTGGTCTAGACAAGATGTCAAATGCACTGATGACTCAAATTGGTTTGAGGATGACATTTACAGCCAAGTGCAACAGCATGCAGTTAAAGGGGCAATATGCAATTCTCTGAAATTTAGACTCGCGACTGACACCTGTGGCCAAAAAAACAGAACTGCTCTTCCTTTCTGCTCGCGCTCATACGCCGGTCGCTCTCAATCTTCGATCTTTTCCGGGCACTTGTCAGGGGTTTAACTTTTTTAGTCTTATGTGGAGTTACTGTTGGTGTCAAAATTGTCCTTGGTCTATTCTGTGTATTCGCACAATCCATTGAACTGCTTGCGAGTGCTGACTACCGGTAGTGGCAGAGTGATCTGAAACCTTTAACATGAACGCGCTTGACGTCACATCCGCAGACAGCGCGGGAAAATACAACCCGACAGAAAATAGAAAAAAATTGGATACAGGGTTATAGGTGCACCCACTGTGAGTTGACAAGGTGTCAGTATGCCCATCAGGAGATGTTTGAGTCATAAATGGTCAAATAAAAAGGCTATTGTTACGTTTCTTTTGGGGAAAAAGTTGCATATAGCCCCTTTAACAGACCAAGAAACATCAATTCCGTGTACCTCATTACTTAATATATTTTTCCTTTCATGTAAATGTGTTTCCTTACCTTCATAAAATCAACGCTGTTGTCCAGTGGAGCTTCCCTTCGGAAAATTAACAAAAAGTTCTCTTCCTCAGGCAGAATCATGTTGGCCAGCTAGTAAACAGGACAGCAAGCAGAGCTCTCAGTCAAAAGACGCACCACGTGTTGACTTTCACAGGAATAAAACATGAGAACATCTGCTTTATTAGTTTTATCTTTTAATCTTGGTAAGACATAGGTACTGTAGTTTGTTTAAGAACCACTTCCTTCTGAAAATGTCATAAAATCTATTCCATGTATCTAACGGAGAAAGGAAAAAAAACGTCTTTAAAAAAAATTGATTTGCTTAGCAAGACACCATAAAGAATGATTTACAAACCCACCACTAAACTGCCTCTGCACCAGCTGCCCTGGCTCCACTCCAGTTCTTATTGAGTATATATGGGAGCTTAACGTCAGCTCTACATTAGTAGATTAAACTGTCCCCGATAACAGTAAGAAATGGAGTGCAGCACAACACAAGACAAAGATGAAGCCTTAGCAAGGACAATGCAGTAACGGTGTTGCTCCCTGTAGAGAGCCAACAACACGGCGTCTGACTACACCTTTGAATATGGATTAGAGTTTATTATTGAAGTTGATTTTGTGACCTCCAGGGGTCACAAAAAAGGCAATAATGAGGTCAGCCTTCTATCACCTGAAGAACATTTCTAGGATTAGAGGACTGATGTCGCAACAGGACCTGGAAAAACTCATCCATGCGTTTAGTCGGATTGATTACTGCAACAGCATCCTCACAGGTCTGCCTAAAAAATTCAGACAGCTGCAGCTGATCCAGAACGCTGCTGCTCGCGTCCTAAAACCAGGAAAGTAGAGCACATCATCCCAGTTCTAAAGTCCTTACACTGGCTCCCTGTAGCTCAGAATAGACAAAATACTTTTACTAGTTCATAAATCATTAAATGGCTTAGCACCAAAGTATGTTGAAGATCTGCCGTTACTATGCCAACCCACCAGACCACTCAGGTCCTCTAATTCCAGTCAACTCAACATCCCTAGAATTAGAACCAAACATGGAGAAGCAGTTTTCAGTTTCTATGCTCCTCTAATCTGGAACGAACTTCCAGAAAACTGCAAAGCTGCTGAAACACAGTTCTTTTAAATCACAACTAAAAATGTATCTGTTTAAAGTTGCCTTTGAGTGATGTTTTGATGAATCATGTTTTGTGTATGCTTCTTACTGTTTTTACATTATATGCTTTGTAATGCCTTGATGCATCTGTGTATGCTTCTTGCTTTATTGCTGTCTTCACTGCCATTTTCATTTTACCTCTTTATCATGTAAAGCACCTTGAATCACCTTGTTGAAAGTGTGCTATACAAATAAAATTGCCTTGCCTAAACAACGGATAGCTAGAAGGCACAAAAAAAGTTGATCAGATATTTTTCTTACTCAAGGTTTTGTAAATTACTGTGTCCACAATAACAGGACTAAATTCAAATGGCAACCAGAAAAAGGTGTTGCTGGTAAAAATTAATCCCCCATGCTGGCTTTACATCACCACTGAGTTGTAAACAGACATTTAATCAGTGGACTAGAGTGGTCGTTGTTAAACTTTTCTATGCCAATTACACTATTTTTTACTCTCCAGTAATGGAGGCTATAGCAGCTAAAATGGGTTCATTTCTGTGTCCTCTGGTTAGTGAACTGAAGGCGTACCAGTGCCTCATGCAGCTATAGCACAGGATCTTGTGGCTTGCTGATAAATTGCTGACTTCCTTTTTTACTTCTATGCATCTGTAAAGACATCTCATTACACATCCTTTCAAGACTATTAAACATTTTGTAAGAACAGAGAATATTAACTGTATAGAACTGACTCATCACTGGAGTTCACATGTAAAAATATCCATTTAAAGATGGTTTTCTGCACAAGACAGTTTAGTGTAAAAATGCTGCACAAACAGTACATTGTGCAAGACTGAATGGTGGTAAATCTTGCTTACCATAAGTCTAAACATCCCGTTTAGACCAGTAGCTTTTTCCGTTTCCTCAGAAAACATTAGTAACCCGACTCTTGCTGTGCGTATTACTTTAAAAGCTGTGGTGGTTGAGCATTACTGGTAATATTTGATGACATCAGCATTGGTGATATGTAGCAGTTATTGAACTGCAGTAAAACTGTATGTTGCACACATAGTATCTTTAACTTTATTTTTTTATGTTCAGTTTTGCTTGCAATTGCAGTGTCATTGCACAGGATCTCTGCAGAGGATGCCGGTCATTTTGTCCCCAACTTTTCAAATACAAAACTGCCTGTCATTGGTACAAGACATTTCTCCCACAGGATCCTTCCTTTCAACCACATCAATTCTGCTTTCACATCCAATGATTTAAAGTAACTTTCTACATTGTACTCAAGTCTGTGAGAAAATATGGTTTTACGACTACAGTAGCCATCTACCAGAAGGACATTACCCAGTTATTTCGGTTTGATCACAAGGGCCAAACTCCATTTTTTTCCACTCGTACTTTTGATCAATTATGAGAAATAAATAACAAATGTTTAGTTCTCATAATTGCATATTTTCTTAAGGTTTTTCTTTTAATCACATCTAGTCATAGACTGGTTCTGATCCCTGTTTGAGCAAAGCAAACTTTCATAAACACTAAGGCCCTTAACAAAACCAAAATAACTCTTGCTGGTGGATTTATAGCACTGCAACAGACAATGCAGAATAAAGAAATTTAAATAAGCAGTCAAAGCTAGTACAACTTTCCTCAATATGGATGAGAATTGGTGCATGGTCAGTACAAAACCATTGATTCTATGGCAAATGACTTTTTAGAATGACCTTTCTTCAGTTTTCCCAGAAAGACCCAAACTGCAAAAACAAAAACTTTCATTTGAAACAACTAACCTAAACAGGGATCAGAACGACAATAGGCGGAGTGATAGAAAACCATTTCTAGATATACTATCAAACTCAAAATTTGTACATTCTTCTGCTCAAATTCCAAAACCCCAGAAATTTCCAAGAAAAATAAGGTGATACACAAATATGAATACAAGCTAGTTTAACAGAAACCAAAACAGCAAGGAGGTTGGTTGCATGGTTCCAAAATGGGGAAAAAAGCAGGCGAAAAGGGAGTTGACCCAGAACATTTATAGCTTAATAAGTCACAGTAACACTGTAGATTGTGTACGTGTATGATTTTAGCATTTACATGACATCCTGTCACAGGTACTTGTGACATTACAGCTTCAGGACACATTGTTGCTAACCAGTTTGCTGAGGAGGAACCTTATGGCTAACATATTAAACCTTTAAACCAGAAATAAAATGAATTGTGTAACTAATGGGTTCATTGGTGGTGTTCACAGTGTGATGATATTTTCGGTATTTTTTTCCTAGTACTATTAACCCTTACTTTTTTTGCATCATATTTATACAATGGATTTATGCAGAACCTAACTTAGTTAAAGGGGTTTCCGACCTATCGAAAATGATAGCTTTGGCAGTTCAGGGTAGTGTTAATTATAACAAATCTGACCAACTTATACATAAAACTTCCACAGTAAAATCAATTTAAAAGTTACAATCATACAGACACTACATAAGAGCTACCGATCTCTTAGTACAATCTGTGTGTGTAGACTTGAAATATTGAGCTTTTACCTGTTAAACATCTGAAACAGCAACAGCATGTTTGAGACGATTCTTAGGAGGAACTGAGCTATGAATTCTGAATCATTTTTTATAAAGAAAACACCAGATAGGCAGTGGTCCACCATGCTGAACTCACTGCTCCTGCATCTACCACAGTAAATCACTGCCTGCAGCAGGCCCCTTATAGAAGACACATATTGATTTCCTTCTTTCAGTATTAGAGGAAGCCAGGGCCTTTGGCTGTGGGGATGTAATTAATCAAAGGAGTGATTCAATGAATAGGTTCTTTCCCGAAGAATAAATAATACACTTAATTACTTTGGAGAGGTGTATGTCATTTTAGACTACAAGTATCATGATTAACCAGAATACAGACTGGGATCAGTGTGAAAAATAAAAGCAACTGAAATCTGTGGAAATCAATTACAGTATGTCAAATTTCTGTAGAAAACTCAAATTTGCAGCATTCAATTAAATACTGTTATAAAAAATATGTATGCCAATTTTAAGAGTGAGACTGAAGATAAGACAAAGTTGTAGAGTAAGAGAGGAAGCAGGCATAAGGCAAGCAACTTAAATGTGCCAAGTTTGACAAAAAAACGAGCAGTAGTGTAAACTGAAGTTATAGAGAGGAAGGCCAAAAGAGAGTAATTAAATTTTAGATTAAACTATGGTAGCTTTAAAATATATATCCTTAAGAGCTAGATACAGCTGTATTCTGATTTGTCCAAATAATCAGTACTGAGGAGTTAATGTTTGCATGGCCTTGTAGAAGCATCCCTTTTATTTGTATAGCTGTCATACCTGTTTGTATGCCAAGCCTGAAGCCTGAAACAGACACCACACTAAGCAGCCATAACAACTCTGGAATGAGTTATGGTCAATTAAGCTGTAATTCTTAAAAGGAGCTGAGACAATTACTGTAAATGTAATCAATTAAACTTTTACTGATCTGAAAAGGTTAGCCCTAAATATAGAAATGCACAGCTGAAGGCAGATAAGGTGAAATAAATTTCACCTTTTAATGGTTGGGATTTCTTAGGTAGCAAAAACCTCAGTGGGGTGCCACCCTGTATGAAAGGGGTCAGAATCTCTCAAACGTTATCCAAGGAAGGAATGGTGGCAGACTGATGGTGTGATGGGTGACAACTGCCCCGTTTGGTCCGATCCAACAGACGAGCTGCTCAAACTCAGCTTCTTTGTGGTGTTGCAAGAACATGTTATTTTGCATCTTTTAAATAAGGACTGAAGACATTTATTTTAAACAGTTTACCCCGTTTAAGCATTAAAACTAGATTTGGATGGGAAAAAAAGTTAAAAAATTAACTTTAATGTAAAGTTGGATTTAAATTACCTTCTAATGTCCTTTATTTAACATCTATTTCTTTTATACATTGTAATTTCCCTTTGATTTCCCATGAAGCACTTTGGATTGCCTGGTGTATGAATGGTAATTGAAAAACTGGCCATACCTTTCAAACTTTTTTGATGTTCATTATTTAAACTGCTACCTGGATGTCTAAATAAACCTTTATAGACATACTGTAGCCAAGTTAATGTTGGTTCTGATAGAAAGGTGTCACGATACACAGGGCATCACAGTTTGTTGTATATGGGGATGCTGAGTGCCCATGCTGAGCCCTGTCTTCTGCTGAAAGAATCAACAATTGGTATGTGAACATAACTGGATCACGGAGCATTAAGGGAAGATGGCCTGGTCTGACGAAGCAGGAACACATGGCACCAGGATGCATTATAATAAGACGGCAAACTGACAAAGTCTAATGCTTTAGGCAACATACTGCTGGCCAGCCTTTAACTTTTATTATCTTATTAGAATCTGTCATATTTCGGGTCTGCAGATTAAATCAATGCTTTTAAGTAAAGCAAGCAAAAAAAAACACCATACCACCATTTTTTTTTGTTCAACTGAAGCAGCCTTTTGTTAGAAATGTACTTAGCTCTGTCGCTGAATGATAAATGAGGCATGAACTCAGACTCATAAGCAATATTACCTCTTGAATCTGGAGTTTCCCATCAGCAGTCACATCATAGGCAGACATAAACCTCTGCTTCAGTCTCTGAACTCTCTCCTCAGTGGCTTTCTCCTGTGAAAAAACAGCTAATTAAAATCATTGACTTCCAGTTTCCCTCCCAAGACAGGGTAAATAAAGTGATTTAGAATGAAATGCTTTACAAAAATATTTATTAAATTAAATTTTAAAATAGACAGCATGAAAAAAAGTTATCTGGCTTAGTCACACTTATTTTTGGTAACATCCCCATGGATACTCCTTTAATACAAACCTTTCTTTTCCCCCTTTGAAAGGTCTGCTTTCTGAACTCAAACAGTCTAACAGGGTCTGCTGCACTTGACTTAACCATGGAGTACATGGCAGCAGGAGTAGTTTGACATACACTATACTCAATGAAACATGCAGGATCCTTCATTGAGCATTTAACTTTCTTTAAATTAAAAGTAAATAAACTGCTTGCTTCATGAGATGGGAAAAACAATCAATGACATTTTTAACAGGATATCGATGAGAGTTTAATCTGCAAACAAAAGACATAATCTAACAAAGTCAGATGGCAGAGTACCTGGGAAGGGCTGCAGAAAGAGAGCTTAGAGTGAATGCAGCACTTTAGTTTCCATGCGACCCACTGGTCTCAAGTGTTCCACATCCCACTAATCAAGTAGCAGTGGAGTCCTAACCTGACCAGGACCACCACAGGGGTCAGCACTCCCTGCCTACACTGTTTCAGCCAAAACTAATTACACTTTTTGCATGTTTGTTTGAGGTTTTTCCTTTTTTTTAAAAAACCGAGCTCAATTTAAGATCCAGTCACATCAGAAGGTAATCACACTTTCATGTGCTGAAATGATTCTACTTAGCAACCAAGTTTTCTAATTGCTCACTCTAACTTCCAGTCACCTCTCTGTAACTATGGAAACATGTGGATCCATAATGCTTAAACTTGAATCATTATTTTTTGCAGAGCAGAGGACATACGACAGACCATAAGAGCGTTATCATGAATCAAGATCAAAAGACACACTGGATACGAGACGCTCCAATGACACTGAAAACAAAGACAAGCATAACATCTGGCTGCTAACAGGTCTTAGATAAATATAACCAGATAAACCAGCTAAACAACTACTATGACAAATAATTTTTAAACATCTTTTGACTTACTAAACCACTAAACCCCCAAACCACCTGAAACTTGTTTTTAAACACATTTTGTTATATCCAAACTTTAGCTGAATGGTTTTAACATACTTTAGACACCCTGGTATACATTTCCTGTTGTGCATGATCGTTGTCCTGTAGGGACATAAAACAACAACAGTTGTTCGACAGATTATTTTATATTTGAGCCTTGGTTATAAAGAGAATATAAAGGATTCACAGTCAGCAATGTGTTCAGGTTAAATGGCTAAAATCCTCACACCAATAATCAAACCTCCACACCTGAACTTGACAATTGCATTCAGAACAAATAATTTCCCTTTGGTCTCGTCTGTTTAAAGGACTTTCAAGAAATCTTTTGGGTTAAGATAAAACAATGTAAACATAACTCATGCTGCCAAGGACTTAATAGATCTTTGTGTCTTGGTGGACTGTCCCAGTAGTACTCTATAGCAGACTCCAAAGAGTTAGAACCTTATAGGTTTCACAGAAAGGTGCACAGCAACAGCTCTTTCTTTTAGATATTGTGGCTTTGGTAAATTTGAAATATTAAAACCAGCAACTAAACTTTCTGCTGTAACAGGGGTGTTCAGATCAGTCTGATAGAAGTACTGCTAATTTTGGCCTTTTGCAATTTCGTACCATAGTAGTTCTGCTTGTTTTCCATTAGATGTTTTCGGAAAAACAACATGAGGCTGCCTACCATTATATGTTTTGCACCAAGCATGGTTAATTGGTACCCACTTGGGGAACATCTTGTACCAGCTTATACAAGTTAGTTATTCTGGCTTTAATAGGAGGGCATATCCTTTTATATTTCATCAGAATCAACAGGTTAAATTTGAGCCTTTTTATTACAATTTAATGCAAATACTTTCATGACAAAGAAAGGTAAACTAATACATGATGGTTAAAATGGTTACAAAATGGTTCATTTACCACAATAAAATGGAAGGTAGTTGGGACAAAATGGCATTGCTTGGATACAAAGTACAGTGGGGCAAAAAAAGTATCTGGCAGCCACTAATTGTGCAGATTTTCCTATTAAAAAAAGATGAGAGGTCTGTAATGTTCATCATAGGTACACTTCAACTGTGAGAAAAAGAATGTAAAATAAAAATCCAGGAAATCACATTGTATGATTCTTAAAGAATGTATTTGTGTAGCGGTTCAGAAAATGAGTATTTAGAATTCTGGCCCTCACAGAACTGTTACTTCTTTAAGAAACTCTTCTATCCTGCACTCGTTACCTGTTTTATTGGACCCTGTTTGAACTTGTTATCTAATATGTCCATGACCAGAGAGCTGTCTAAGGACAACAGGGACAAGATTGTACACCTGCACAAGACTAGGATGAGCCAATCTACAACAGGCAAGCAGCTTGGTGAGAAGAGATCAACTGTTGTGGTAATTATTAGACAAGGAATAAATACAAGATCACTGACAATCTCCCTCAACCTGGGGCTACATGCACAATCTCACCTTGTGGGGTACTACACATGATCTTGAGAATGGTGAGGAAACAGCCCAAAACTACACAGGGGAACTGATCAATGACCTGAAGAGAGCTGGGACCGCAGAAACAAAGGTTACTATTAGTAACCAGTGTTGGGAGTAACGCGTTACAAAAGTAATTAATTACTGTAATGCATTAATTTTTGCTGTAACGCGGTAATGTAAGGCATTACTTGGGGAATTTTTTTTATATTTTACTTGGTACAAATGTCAGTAACGCGCGTTACAATGCATTGTTAACCCGGAATAAAGTGGTAGGTTTTCTTTTTCTTCATACAAATTCGCCAAAATCACCACGAGATCAGCAGAGGAGAAACGTCCCCGCAAAATGTTTCACTTCCTGTAGTCAGACAGAGCAGAGATGAGTGAGCCTGCAGCTGATCTAACATCAGATAGTACATTCTCCAGATGCGATTGTTCCTTGTATTGCACCATGAACCATCACTGTGGCTATTGTATCTTACTGTTTTTAACCACAATCCAAGCTCAGTCGGATTCCAAATCACCTTCTACTGGATGTGTAATAAGCTAATTGAGCATCATGAGCTACATTTAGATTTCCAAATCCATATTTGCATTTTATTTTGGTGAGAGTAACTTAAAAGTAATGCAATAGTAGTGTAATGCCTTACATTTTAAATACAGTAATATTGTAATGTAACAAATTACTTTGAAATTACAGTAACAAGTAATAAATAATGCATTACAGTTTTGAAGTAACTTGCCCAACACTGTTAGTAACACACTACGTCGTCATGGGTTAAAATCCTGCAGCACTCAGAAGGTCTCCCTGCTTAGGTCAGCACATGTCCAGCCCCGTCTAAAGTTTGCCAGAGACCATCTGGATGATCCAGAGGAGGATTGGGGGGATGTCATGTGATCAGATGAGACCAAAATATAACTTTTTGTATAAATGCCAATCACCGTGTTTGGAGGAGGAAGAATGCTGAGTGGCATCCCAAGAACACCATACCCACTGTGGAGCATGAGGGTGGAAACATTATGCTGTGCGGCTGCTTTTCTGCAAAAAGGACAGGACGACTGATCCGTATTAAGAAAAGGATGAATGGGGCCGTGTGAGATTTTGGGCACAAACCATCTTCCATCAGTGAGAACGTTGAAGATAACATGCATCAGTATCTTCCAGCATGACGATGATCCCAAACACACTGCCTGGGCTACGTAAAAAAGTATTTCAAGGTTCTGAAGTGCCCTATCCAGTCTCCAGACCTCAATCCAATTGAGAATCTGTGGAGGGAGTTGAAAGTCCATGTTGTCCAGTGACAGCTCCAAAACATCACAGCTCTAGTGAAGCTCTGCATGGAAGAAGGGGTCAAAATACCAGCTACAGTGTGTGCAAACCTGATGAAGACCTACAGGAAATGTTTGATCGCTGTCATTGCCAACTAAGGTTACTTTATAAAGGATTAAGGTGAACTTTTGTTATTGACCAAAAACAAATTTTCTGCACCACTATACAAATACATTCTTTAAAAATCATATAATGTGATTTCCTGGATTTTTTTTGTTTTACATACTGCCTCTCACAACTGAAGTGTAACTATGATGGAAATTACAGACCTCTCTCATCTTTTTAAGTGGGAGAACTTGCACAATCAATGGCTAAGCACTTTGGTCAAGTTCTATTGTTGTAACGTGCTATATAAAAAAAGTTGGCTTGGCTTGCCAAATACTTGTTTGCCCCACTGTTCTTTGTATCCAAGCAATGCCATTCTGCCCAAACTACCTGCCATTTAATCCTTGTAAATAAACCATTTTGTGACCATTTTCTAACCATCATGTATCAGTTTACTTTTCTTTGTCATTAAAGTATTTGGCTGCCAAATAAGTTTTTGCCCCACTTTAGGAGTACCAGTTGGTTATAGGTAGAACTGACCCAGAGTTAAAAATGGATTCCCAGGTCAACGCCATCAGGAAGTACGCTTTTTTTCAACTCCGCTGCCTCACTAAGTTGATGCCCATCCTCTGCAGAAAGCATCTCAAGTCAGTGATGCAGGCCTTTGTCACATCTAGACTGGACTTCTCGAATGCAATCCTGCTCGGTGTAAATAAAACCACTCTTGCCTGACTCCAGTTGGTGTCGAACGCAACAGCAAGATTTCTGACACGCACTGACAGATGACAACTCATGACACCGGTTCTGAAGTCCCTCCACTGGTTCAATACAAGCTGCTCCTTTTCGTTTTTAAATCGTTACACGGTCTTGCACCCTCCTACCTGTCTGATCTGCTTTCTCCACACAGACCCCGCCAAACTCTTAGGTCTTCCAGTCAACTACTAGGGCCCCAAAATTGTGGAACGAACTCCCTCTTGCAGTCAGGCAGGCGTCCTCTTTAGCCATTTTTAAATCTTTGTCAAAGACCTATTATTTCTCCCTGGCTTTTAAAATTTAGCCACAGGCCGGTTTTCTGCTCTTAATTTTTTTGTGTTACTTGCTCTCAACCTTTTAATGCTCTTGTCTTTTTAAAAATGTATTTGGTGTATCTTTTCCCTTACTGTTAAAAGTACTTTGGTCAGCCGTATGGTTGTGTATAAAGTGCTATACAAATAAAAGTGGTATGGTATAGAGTTGGATGCTACAACAGTTGATGTTTCAATCTTGAATCTTGCCAATTATGTGTATTTGGCATAGGTTGGATAGTGTTTACTTAATTTTCAAACCTTGAGAGAATCAAGAGCTGTTTGTTTCTTTCTGATTTGCATCCAGACCAACTCTGTTTCAAAAGACAAAGACTTGTCAAATCAGGACTTTAAATTTGAGATGAGGGTTTTTCTTTTTTTAACCATGCATCATTTGGGTTGTAATTATAATATTTTACTTTACTTGCCATTTAACCTAACCGAATTTTAACTCTGCATGAAATCACATTTCAATTTCACTGAGAGAAAAAAAAAAGCTAACATGGCAGAGTAACAAATGGCATTAAAATAATGCACAACAGTAAAAAGAGCAGCTGGGATGGCTGTGTAATGTCTTTGAGGCTTGACAGAAATCCATTGAACATCATCTCTCCTAAGGGCATTAGTGGCGGAAAGCAAAGATCAGACAGAACAGAGTAATATGTGTGGTAATCTGTTTCTTTTAGTACAACCCAATTAGTATCCAAGGAGTCTGCTCAGAACGCTGAAAACAAAAGGCAGTAGATGCATGTTTATTGGAGTTTCCATTAAAACTGGGCAGGGAAAAGGTTCGGCCATTACTTAGCTTAACCACATTTAACTTTGCTCTGCAAACATGATGTTCCATTAGTGAACATGCTCAACAGGCTCTTTTCTCCCATCTCAGTTTGGAGCTGTGCCAACTTAAGATTGTTCTTTGAGAGTTTCCAGATATTTTTCAATCTATTGCCCAACATCACTACAGAGACTTCGCCCATTCAGAGTGCTGCAAACATATTCAGCTACTCAGATATCAGAGGTTTAACATTTCTACACACTTCAAGGTGATTTCCAGGAAATGATGTTGAGCTTTAATCTAAAATAGGGAAAATATGAGACTTCAGAGACACTTCTGGTTTTGTTAGATCTCAGTGCTGCTTTTGACACAGTCAATCACAATATTCTCTTAGAAAGGCTTGAACATGTTGCAGGGATCAAAGGAACAGCACTAGGATGGTTTAAATCATACTTGTCCGACAGATTTCAGTTTGTTCATCTAAATGATCAATCTTCTTACTTGTGGAGTACCACAGACCAATTCTTTTTACTATGTGTGTGTGTATATATATATATATATATATATATATATATATATATATATATATATACACACACACACACATGTTTTACGTAGAAAATGGCTGCACCATTAATACCACACTGTTGCCGCTTTTTGGTTGTAGCATCAGCAACAGACAATGCTACAATCCGTTGTCTGTTAAAGTTGAACCCTTAACATAAATTAGGGATAAAATCCAGCCGATAAAACATTTACTCACCTGTGGACCCAGTCTTTTCATCATGTGCCGGAAAAAGTCATCCAGCTCTTTGCCCTCAATGTAGCCATTATCTATCCAAAAAAGAAAAGAAAAGAAAAATCAAAAAGTTGGGATTGATTAAGTCAATGGTTTATTGTGTAGATTAAAGGTAGTTATATTTCACAAAAGATTTATCTTCAATTACTGACCAAAATGGTCTTATTCTTACTTTATTGGTGTATATCTATGGCATCACAATTATCACCTACACATATGATTTAAATGAACCTTCAAAGGGCTATTACTGTAAGCCCAATGGTTAAATCAAAGAGAGAAACTGCTTTATATTAAAGATAAATGTATATTAGACAAAAATAAGCAAAATGACATAAAATGTCCTTACCATCTGCATCAAAGTGTTGCCAGATTTCCAAGAAACCTGCTGCATCCAGGTTGTCAAAACTACTATCCATCTTACTAAAAAAAATGCCGCTTAAAACTTTTGCACATAAAAAAACAGGTCGTCTGAAGAAATGAACTGTGCTGCACTCCTTAGCCGCCTGCTTGGTTGACATATGCTGTCTTGCCGACTGAAAACCACACCTCCTCTTTCTGCATGTCGGTGAGTCTGTGAATGTGTTGATTTATGTGTGCCATCTAGTGGAGGCCTTGTTACACTGCAAGTCAAATTAAGCTTTCTTGGTGGCCGTGAATGGAAATGTGCCAAACAGGAACAATGAAAACATCTAACAGCATGTAAAATAAATGTAATAAGTAATAATATTTGTATAAAAAACTCCCAACACAAGGATTATGAAAAATATGACGAGCCATGAAAGAATAAGAAATAATTTAATTAAATAAATGAGCGAACATGCAATTTCTATCATGTATCAAGTTTGAATGTTTGAGAAAAGAAACAAAGTGACAACAAACATAAAAGACAACAAAGAACAATAGCCATCAGTTGCTTTACTTTATTTCAAATAAGTTACAAACAGATCCCTAGTATAGTAGTGTACTTAGTACCAAAACAACAGAGGATTTTATGTTTTCACATAGGCGTGTGAATGTGTTACATGTGCGTATGTTACACATACATAAACACACGGGACTGTATATAAGAAAGCACATATATACATACAGAAGAACTTACAGCCACATCATGCAGTCACACACAGACTCACTCATCTAGACTGAATGCTACTGAGTACTGGCGTGTTTGTACACCGAACAGCAACAGAAAGAACAAGATGCTCATGTTGTAGAGTAAATCTAAACTTATTTTCAGTCTCTATAACAATGTAACAGAAATTCTGCTGCGTTGTGCTACTGCTACACTGAAAAGAAATGGTCAGAAATGGCAACTGCACACAGCCACATATAAATGAATTTAATTTAAACAGCATGCAATGTGGAAGCATCCTGTCATTTTTTGTGTCACAGTACACTTCAGAGACAAAAAAGAAAAGATGATTCTGTAGTTGTGTACATCCGGGACAGATTTACTATATACAGCAAAATCAGTGTTATCTGTAAACCGCGGCGAATGACATCCCCACTGTAACGCCATAGGAGGACATCAGCAGACACCACACTGTGGAAGAGGTGCACCAGTTTTGGTCCTGACTTCAATCTGACTCTTTTAAAGTAAAGAATAAAAGTAGGCTGTATATACAAATCCAACACATAGTGCAGAGTTTCTGTTGATTTTGCCTCACAGTTATTACAAAAATCTTTTCAATCTCACAAATGTTTGTAGTATATACAGGGGCCCTACAAATTTCTCAATTAAAACCTTCCTGACCAACCTGGATCCCATCAGTTTCCAAATCAAAACACTTAAAATCCAGACTGGATTGTTTTTGATATAATCTCACTTATTTAAAGCAAACTTTATGATCTGGGATAACTATTTTGTTTGCAAGTTTTTTTAAGAAAAACAAATAGGAGTTGAGCCAGGTTTTAAACTGGACACGTGATACAGTAGAAAAAAAATTCCATGTGTTCCGTCAAGTTACAAGAAAGTAATCAAAAAACAATCAATGGACTGAACTAAAATGTAAGTTTTAATCGGTTAAATCAAAAGAAAGGCAGCTTTGAATAAGTCAAAGCTCTTAATGTTTTTGAAAGGTTGCATTTTATTATGGAATGAGGGATAAAATCTGGTAACTCAAACTCTTTGTATGTCATTTTTTTTTGTTTTCAGACTTACCCAGACTTGGACAGTGATTAAAAATCTGATTTAAACTTTGATATAGGAAACCCTGTACATATTGTTGCATGCAATGGCATCCACACAGTGGCAGAATACAGAGGGTTGCAGAGAAAAAAAATCCAGCCTTGTGCCAAGGATATTTGGCATTATATTTCATCCATCTGTTTTTATCCTAGCCACAAATATGAATTCTTGTTTGTTTGTTTTTCTTCACAATAGTCACAGAAAATTGAGAATTACTCCAACAAAAGCATGACATAGATGCTGCAGAATAGAAGTAAAATGATCATCCCAAACCGTTTTTGTATTGCATTGAGATATTCAATAAAACAAATATTTTAGTTGTAAACCGTTTACTGTTAACCATCATTCATTTACATTAGTTTTATTTTATTACACAAACTGATTTTCAGAAGTAGTCAAAATCTACAGCAGTGTGAAACAGGCATTTTGAGTTCTAGGACAGAAAAAAACATAAACAAAACCCAACAACAGAAGAATCAGCCTGACGGCCAAGTCGATGCCACACAGTTAATATACGCCTACGTACAGTTCACTTTCACTCCACACAGTGATTTTTTTTTAAACAAGCAGTATGATTGCCACTTTATGCTGTGTGTTTCTTGTTTCTTAGGCATAAAAATAAATAAAAAATTCTCCAAATTGCTAATGAAAAGAAGCAAAATGAGGCAGATTAATATAAGAAAAAACTGCCGAAGGAGATTATGTAGGCCGGAGTTCCTTCAGTGTTTTGCTTTTACACAAAAAACACAGAAATTGTCTCAAACTGTTATTTTCTACTGATATTTCTTTACGTGACAGTCCAATTTTACAGGTTCCTTTCTGTCACTGGACATGTAGGACTCAAGCATAGCCTTAATGAATTGACTTAGTATTTTCCTTGAAGCAAAGGATCCAAGTCTTTTTAGGAGCAATTCAGATTCTCAATGTTAATTATTTGCAAAAATAACAACAGAAGAGTTCAAAACTTGTTTTAACAAATTATACTAAAGATATGCTCCAGAAAGGACTCAATGCAGCTATCTATTGCACTTTAGTTCTATTTCCAAAGCTCCTCTCCCAGATAAATAGAAAAAGAAATCATGTTTTCCACAGTGTTTGAATATAGAAGAGCAATTATTTAACAGTGCTGAAGCCATACTGATTATCTGTAAAGCCAAAGTGTACCACAGTCCTCTCAAAGCAATAACATATCATATGGCCACTCCAACTTCACATGGAGAATAACTACCTGTTACTTATTTAGCGTGCATCAGTCTGCAGCTCTTCCATTTATAAAGTAAATATCTGACTTGTGTCTTTGCTCAGACACTAAGCTGAAGCCTGGTTGTTCCTGTAAAAAAAAAATAATAAAAAAATTGCATAACATTTTCAGTCACTTTGAAGCCTGGACCTATTAAGTTGCACATACTTAATACAGAGGGTTATAAAATCCATCAAAAATATATATAGTAAACTGTCCTTGTTTGCTAATGTTTTCGCTTCAAGTACAGTGAACCTGGTATGGCGGTTTTGTTGTGTTTGGTCCCCGGGTGTCAATATGTGGCAGAAAGCAGTAAAAAAATAGAAGATTGTTAGTTGTAATCAGTCTTTCAAAGCACCCTGCTTTATTTTAGGAGATTTCAAACCTTGACTACACTTCATGATTTATTTATGGTCTGAGTGAGCTGGACCAAATCCTGATGATTCATCTTCTCAGACCCTGATGGGTTAGTAAGAAAAGTGAAGATGAGCAAAGTTGACAGCACATCTGGATAAAATACTGTTTGGATCAAGGAAGCTCTCATGAAATTAAGCAAAGTTTTGGTTTTACTTTGGAGGCATACTGCATCTAGAGTAACAATTTCTGTCATGCATTACACAGTTTAAACTTTGTGTTTCTACATTTAGAGCCTACCAAATCTGATTAGTCCTTTCTGGTCAAACATGACCTGAAGGTATGTCATAGTGTAAAAATAAATCATGGGAGTTTCCCTCCCTTGGAGTTAGTTTTCTATAACAGAGCCTGAGACCTGGTGAGTGGCTCATATTAATATAAATTCCTTGTCTGCCTCTTCCCCAGAGTCCGAGGACTTCTTTCTGGTTGCTTTGCTCTTGTCTGGGTTTGGACATTTGTCCTTGTTTTTGAGGGAGCCTGGGTCATCAGAGTTGGTGCAGTGAGGGCTGGATCTCTGAGCAGCGTCTGATGCAGACTTCACTGTAAACAACATAAATAGAAAAACACCTTAATTGGAACAAATTGAGAATGAAATTCAATTCAATTCAGTTTATTTATATAGCGCCGATTCACAACAGATGTCATCTCAAGGCACTTTACAAGAAAAGTCATTTCAATACAATCATACTAACATTCCAATTAGTTTAAAGTTTTAGTTAGTTTTCTAATTATGGAATCCCAGCAGATTGCATGGAGTCATAGACTGCCAGTTACGCCC
Source organism: Valencia hispanica (assembly GCA_963556495.2). Lineage (NCBI taxonomy): Eukaryota > Metazoa > Chordata > Actinopteri > Cyprinodontiformes > Valenciidae > Valencia > Valencia hispanica. The sequence continues at coordinate 32,470,534 of OY747710.1, forward strand.
CTTCATGCAGACTCCAACCACAGCAGTCCCTCTGCAATCACTTATACTGAGCAAGCATGTAGCGACAGTGGAGAGGAAAAACTCCCCTTTAACAGGAAGAAATCTCCAGCAGAGCCAGGCTCAGTAGGAGCGGCCATCTGCCACAACCGTCTGGGGGTTTGAGAAGACAGAGCAGAAACACAGAAAAAACAAAATAACTGATGCAAGAGTACTTTCTATATTAAAGAAAGTAAAAAGTTGATAAAAGGACACGGGGGATGCTCAGTCACTGGGTGGCCCCCATCAAACAGTGCATTGCAGCTAAGCAGGATATGAAACCAGGTGTAGGTTCTATGGAGAGAAAAACACTGAGAAAAAAACAAAGTTAAAAGTCAAAATAACAGCAAATAATGCAACTGGAGAGAAGTAGAAGAGAAAAGTAGCAGAGTGAAGAAAAGTGTCTGTCCTCCAACAGTCTAGGCCTACAGCAGTATATTGTAACTACAGAGATAGCTCAGGATGACCTAAGCCACTCTAACTATAAGCTTTATCAAAAAGGAAAGTTTTAAGCCTGGCCTTAAAAGTAAACAGAGTGTCTGCCTCACGGACTAAAGCTGGGATCTGGTTCCACAGGAGAGGAGCCTGATAACTAAAAGATCTGCCTCCCATTCCACTTTTAGAGATCCTAGGAACTACAAGTAAACCTGTCTGAGAGTGCTTTGTCCTCAAATTCCAGTCAACTCAACATCCCTAGAATTAGAACCAAACACAGAGAAGCAGCTTTTAGTTTCTGTGCTCCTCTAATCTGGAACAAACTTCCAGAAAACTGCAAAGGTGCTGAAACACTGATTCTTTTAAATCATAACTAAAAATGTATCTGTTTAGAGCTGCCTTTGAGTAATGGTTTGATGTACCATGTTTTGTGTATGCTTCTTACTGTTTTTACATTATATGCTTTGTAATGCTTTGCTTTATTGCTGTTCTTACTTTATATGCTTTGTCTGTATTTTACAGCTATTTTTATTTTACTTCTTAATCAAGTAAAGCACCTTGAATTACCTTGTTGTTGAAAGTGTGCTATACAAATAAAATTGCCTTGCCTCTGTTGGGAACATATGGAACAATTCAGATCTCTGATGTATGATGGAGCTTGATTATTATGGGCTTTATATGTAAGAAGGAGGATCTTAAAATCTATTCTGGATTGAACAGGGAGCCAATGAAGGGAAGCTAAAACAGGAGAAATGTGATCTCTCTTTTTAATATTCATCAGAACTCTTGCTGCCGCATTTTGGATCAACTGAAGGCTTTTAATGGCATTTTGTGGACTTCCTGATAGTAAAGAATTACAGTAGTCTAGCCTTGAGGTAACAAATGGATGGACTAGTTTCTCAGCATCACTCCTGGACAGGATGTTTCTTATTTTAGCAATATTCCAAAGGTGAAAGAAGGAAATCCTAGAAACCAGTTTAATATGGGATTTAAATGTCAAGTCTTGGTCAAAAGTAATCCCGAGGTTCTTTATGTTATAACTGGAGGCCAATTTAATACCACCCAGATGAAGTGATTGACTAATCAGTTTCTTTTTTAGATCTTCTGGTTCCAAAGACGTCAACTTCTGTCTTGTCAGAATTTAAGAGAAATAAGTTTAATGTCATCCAAGTTTTTATTTCTTCCAGACATGCTTGTAATCAAGGCAAGGCAATTTTATTTGTATAGCACACTTTCAACAGCAAGGTAATGCAAGGTGCTTTACATAATCGGGGGTACAATAAAAATAGTAGCAAAACACAGACAAAGCATATAACGTAAAAACAGCAATAAAACAAGAAGCATACACAGAACATGATACATCAAAACATTACTCAAAGGCAGCTCTAAACAGATACATTTTTAGTTATGATTTAAAAGAATCAGTGTTTCAGCAGCTTTGCAGTTTTCTGGAAGTTTGTTCCAGATTAGAGGAGCACAGAAACTGAAAGCTGCTTCTCCATGTTTGGTTCTGATTCTAGGGATGTTGATTAGACTGGAATTAGAAGACCTGAGTGTTCTGGTGGGCTGGTATAGTAACAGTAGATTTTCAACATACTTTGGGGCTAAGCTATTCAATGATTTATAAACTAGTAAAAGTATTTTGAATTCTATTCTCTGAGCTACAGGGAGCCAGTGTAAGGACTGTAAAACTGGGGTGATATGCTCTACTTTCCTGGTTCTAGTGAGGACAAGAGCGGCAGTGTTCTGGATCAGCTGTAGCTGTCTGACTTTTTAGGCAGACCTGTGAGGACGCTGTTGCAGTAATCAATCCGACTAAAGATAAACGCACGGATGAGTTTTTCAAGGTCCTGTTGCGACTTTAGTCCTTCAATTCTAGAATTTATCTTCAGGTGATAGAAGGCTGATCTTGTTATTGCCTTTATGTGACCCTGGAGGTTCATGTCTGAGTCCATTACTACACCTAAATTTTGGGCCTCATCAGTATTTTCTAGCTGTATTAACTGAAGCTGTGTGCTGACTCTTGATCGTTCCTCTTTAGATCCACAAGTAATTACGTCTACCTAACTAACTGGATTAATCAGGATTTAAGGATAAATATAGTTGTGTATCATTGGCATATCTGGTAAAATCATTAGACAGCATGAGATAAATTTCCACAATTGGAAGCATCTATATAGATATATATATCTATGTATATATATATATATAGATATATCTATATATATATATATATATCTATATATCTATATTATATCTATATCTATCTATATATATCTATATATCTATATATATATATCTATATATATATATCTATATATATATATCTATATATATAGATATAGATATATAGATATATATATATATATAGATATATATATATATATAGATATATATATATAGATATATATAGATATACACACGCACACACACATAGTAAAAAGAATTGGTCTGTGGTACTCCACAAGTAAGAAGATTGATCATTTAGATGAACAAACCGAAATATGTCGGACAAATATGATTTAAACCAGCCTAGTGCGGTTCCTTTGATCCCTGCAACATGTTCAAGCCTTTCTAGGAGATTATTATGATCGACTGTGTCAAAAGCAGCACTGAGATCTAACGAAACCAGAACAGACACAAGTCCATTATCTGAGGCCATGAGAATATCATTAGTAACCTTCACCAGTGCTGTTTCAGTGCTATGATGAGCTCTAAAACCTGACTGAAACTCTTCAAACAGCTCGTTACTGTATAGATGGTCACAGACTTGATTAGCAACTGTTTTCTCAAGGACTTTGGATAAGAAAGGAAAGTTAGATATAGGTCTGTAATTAACTAAGTCATCTTGATCGAGGGAAGGTTTCTTAAGTAGAGGTTTAATTACAGCAACCTTAATTCCTGTGGTACGTATCCATTTACTAAGGATAGATTCATCATATCCAAAATGGGGCCAGGAACCAAAGGGAACACTTCCTTAAATAATTTGGTTGGGATTGGGTCCAACATACAAGTTGAAGGTTTGGATGAGGCTAATATTTTTAAAAATTCGGAAAGCTCGACTGAATCAAAACAGTCCAAACACAAATGAGGTTCTACAATTCTCTCCGATGCTGCCTCACTTACTGAGAAAGTAGTAATCATGTTTGGGAAAATGCCACATTTTATTTTTAATAGAATTCATTTTATTTATGAAGAATCCCATAAAATCATCACTGCTAAGAGCTGGGGGAATAGTTGGCTCAACAGAGCTATGACTCTGTGTAAGTTTGGCGACTGTACTAAAAAGAAACCTAGGATTGTTCTTATTCACCTCTACAGTATTTATGATGAAACATATGCTGTTCTAGCTCGTCGAAGGGTGTTTTTACACAGCAGTAGACCATTTTTCCAGATTAAATAGGAATCCTCTTGGTGTGTAGAGCGCCATTTTCTCTCCAATTTCCTAGTATTCTGCTTTAAAGTATCCAACTCTGGATTAAACCAAGGAGTCAGCCTCCTATGGCTAGCCACTTTCTTTTTTAAGGGGGCTACACTATCTAATGCCAAACGCAATGAGGAAGTAACGCTGTGAACCTGACCATCAATTTCTGAAGGGTTAGAGATAGAATTGCTGCCATCCACTGTGTTACTCTGAGACAATGAAGAAAGTAAGAATGGAACAGATTCTTTTAAACATGTCTGATAAAGCTCTACTATAATTAACATTTCTTTCAGAAATAAAATGATAGGAAACAAAACAGTAAACATAAATCTAAAGGGATCATTTTTAATATTTCTCTGAGCTATTATCATTAGAGCTATTGACATTTAATAATTTTCATCTGAAACTAGAGGAGAAGTGGGAAATAGGCTCAGGGGTGTAAGTGTAGTTCTTCTTCCTGCCACTGTGGTTGATTAAAAGGAACCCATGCCAGCAACTCAAAAATTGTACAATCCAATATTTGTTTTAAACAAACTTCTCTGTTTTAAACAAACTTCTCTGTACAACTTTCTGTTGCCTGAGCAAATAAATAAGCATTTTTTATTGTTTACAGAAAAATCTAGTAGTCACCTGTGTTTATGTCTATAAAAAGGACCTGTACTGTAAAAGAAATGTCATGCGTACTTCAGGGCCCTATGTAATCTACTTCATAATGTAACATTCTGGTCTGCTTTGTTCATGTTTTACAGAGCAAAAGCATTCACTCACTTAAAAAGCTTCTACATTCTAGTTAACAAGTGAAATGACAAAATATTCTATAGAAAAATAGCCCAAATAATAGGTGATTAAATTAAGAAATTCATGTTTTCTCGTGATCCATCTGTATTTTTGGAATTAGAAATGTAGCACACATGTTTAAGTGAAGGATAGCAGGAGAACAACATGAACTTGAAATGTAGATACTTCTTCTTTATTACAAAGCAATCATCTTCAGCATCATCTTGTAGAGCAAGTGTCAGATAAAAGTACATAATTAGGCCTAAGAGTTTAAAATTGTCAGTCTGACACCATCATCTTGAATTCTGATAATTATTTTAAAGTATTTCTTCTTTTTTCTCTACGATAAAAGTCAGCCGGTTTTGTGCTTGGACAGTCTGGAAAATAACTGATCTTCAAGACTACGCAATACAAAGAAAAAAAAAATACACAGTAATATCTGAAATAATGTCTGGTTTATGATGGACAACAGATAAAATACAGCTTTAATATATAATAGTTTTGGCCTGAATCTATCAGTCACATCTGTCACTTGCTTGACATGCAGCAGCAACTTGAGTTCACAAGGGGGCCAACTCTATCAGATTATCACAGTAAAAGCTGTTCATAAGGGACTGATTTTTTTATCTCCTTAGATTGCTGTGTGTGAAACACTAAAAGTTTGGAGCTGATTTGGTGACTCACCTTCCTGAGTGGTTTTGTTGGTGGAAACTCTTGTCTGCAGAATGGGCTCCTTGTCTTTTTCTGACAGCGTCCTCTTTAGGGTGGAGGGGAGAATTTTGGGAGACACATGGCCACTGCTTGGGGAAGCTGGACTTTCATCTATGTGAAAAAATGGATATAAAACACAACTTTGTTGAATTTTTAATATTTTAAAATGACTTAAAAGCCTAAAAAAACTGGACTCCGACAGTTGAGTACCTATGCTCCTGCCGCTGCTGGTTCTCGGCTTCTGGGGGATGGTGGGCCGAGCAGCTAGAGCTGGCTTTGCTCCTTGTGGCACTGGCGGTTTAGGGTTTACTGGTCCTGCAGGTGAAGTTGAGGAAGATGTAGCTCTGAGACGAGCAGCTGGTTCAGGCTTAGTTTCACTACGGGCTGAGTTCTTTTCTGATGAAGAGGGGTTGGCTTTGTTAATGGAACAACTGGGAGTCTTGCTCTCGGTAGTTGAGGATTGGGGCTTGGCTGCAAACACACGGAAAAAAAAAATAGATAAAACAAAAACTTTGTTGCAATTACCAGCAAAAACCATAAAGGTACAGTGCTTTGTAAAACTATTTCCTTAATGTCACAATCCAAAACAAACTTCAATGCATTTTGTTACGAAGTAGCACATAATTGTAAAGGAGAATGAAAAGCAGGCATAATTTTAAAATGATTCACAAATAAATATAAAAAAAAATGTGATGTGCATTTATATTCAGCCCCCTTGAGTAAATACTTTGGGCAGCGATTAAAGCTGCAAGTAATTTGGCATATGTCTGTGAAAAACTTAGAATGTGAATTTTTGTCCATCCTCTTTGCAAAATAGCTTAAGCTCATTCAGGCTGGATGGTGAGTGCCTACTCAAAGAAAAGATTTTCAAGTTTTTCCACAGATTCTAAGCTAGATGACATCTGGCTTGACTGGGCCACTCTGGTATGAGGTTGGTTTGATCTGAACCATCTTATTGAATCTTTGGTTGTATGTTTAGGGTTGCTCACACTGCTGGAAGGTAAACCTGACAACAGATTCTTCCACCTGAGCTGAGTTTGCCTCCCAACCCTCAGTTTAGGACACCAATGTCTTGGTAGGTTTCCACTTGTGTCTTATGGTGCGTTCCATTAGTCAGATAAGTCGGGATTCCAATTTGGCAAGACCCAGGTAGCCATAGTTGGTAGAACTCTTACAAACATAGTTTTAAGCTGTACTTTCCATATGGAAACACCTCTTTTATTTTGTTAAGTTTAGAGTTGCAGGCTCTACATGTATCATTAATTTTAGACGCATTCTTACAAGTGTTTCCACCACAGCTACTATTGTTGATGCGAGGAGCGGCCATATTGAAAGTCAAAGTCAGAGCACGTAAAAATGTCAATCTTCTGAAGTCCGACTTCGGGGGGTGTTCCAGTTGATTTTTTCCACTCGGAAATCAGAATTTCAGAGTTCCGACTACAAATGGAATGCAGAATTAATCTTGTCTTTTCCATATGTCAGATGGAACAGTGCTGTGAGGTGTTCAAAGCCAAGGATACTATTTTTTAATTTCTTTCTGCCTGAACTGTCTGTTGTGTTCCTTGTCTATTTGTTGTTCTGTTCTGTAGTGTCTGTAATGATCAAAGTAAAGGGGGCTAAATACAAAACCACGGCACACTGCTTAGAGATTTACTTGTGAAAAGAGTTTGAAAACCATGTATCGTTTTCCTTTAACATCACAATTATGCACTACTTTGTGTCGTTGTGTTTGTGTTGATCTATGACATAAAAAACAGATAAAATATAAGGAAAAACTTCAAAGGCAGAGATTTTTTTTCCACAATGCTTGTAGCTGCTTCAAAAATGGCCACAACCAATCAACTTTTTACTTAAGTATCATCAATCCTTTTTTTGCAAGTTTTGAATCCTAAATCTCTCCTCATAGCTTACCTGCTGCATTGCTGTCAGGCCTGTCAGGGCTGGAAGACTACAAGACATACAAAGACAAAATATGGAATCACTGCATATTATAAACAGATGTAGATTTCTCTCTCTAATGATGTTTTCAGAAAGAAAAGAAAAAAATACAGCTACATCAAGCAGACTAAATTACTGTAAATGATTTAATATGTGCTGTGTGTACCAACATAGTGAAAAAAGACTGGGGCCCTGACTCCTATGGATGCAGCTAATGCTCTCAATGACCTGGTTTCAGAAAACAATGCTCCCCCATTACACCTGCACACACACCTGGAAACCTGCTAGAACAAGCAGAGTGTTGGAGCAGCTAAGAGTATTTATATACAGTCTAAAAATATTATTGGTGCAAATAGGATGCAGGGATTTTTTGAATGACTTGTTGACAATCAACTATAAATCATGCAGAGGAAGAACGTTGCTGCCCGAATGTAGTCAAAGCAGAAATATGCAATTACTGTAATTCTGCCCACAACAAATGGATTAGAGATTTTTTTAATTCAACTGATTGAAGTCTAAAGTGTTGCTTGACAAAGCAATACTGAGGCACAGTTTTCCAGACCTAGTTTTCTATTTATTTATAATTTTCTTTATTTCAAAAACATAACCCTTTATTCAAGACGTCTGGTTTTGTTATCCAGGTGCTCCAAGCACATAAAAACTAGAGTGCATAGAAACATAAATGGAAGGGAAAATTATTTATGTACAAAAGAAATACTTGGTGGGTGGGTGGATGGATGGATGGATGGATGGATGCATAAATGGATGGATGGATGCTTATCAATTTGTTTTCTTATTCTCTAAACTATCACATGATTTTTGCTTCACCTAACATTACTCACCTTGTTTGCTCTCCTTTCATGTTTTGCCTTCATCTCTGCCAGGAGGCCACTTCCCATCATCTGCACCCCAGTGTACCTCTTCCCGCCTTGAGGACTCCCCCTGCCGTCTGAACCCTCCCAGGGTTCATCTATGGAGTCCGGAGTCCTCAGCTCCTCGGACCGGTCGGAGCTGCTGCTGTAGTCTGTGGGCTGTGAGCGAGTGGAGGAGTCTCTGGATTGGAGACAGGAACTGTTAGAGGAGTTGAAACTGAGGTGCACATTAGGTGTGATCAGGTGTTAGGCATACCTTGACTTTGGTTCAGGAGGTGGGCTCCTGACGGCCACTTTTGGAGAGGAGGGCTCCTCTGGGATCACAGATGCTGCACCAGAGGCTGCGGATCCACCACAGGATGTTGGAGCTGCTTGACTTTTCTCTGACTTATCTGATTTGTCAGATTTATCAGACTTATCGGATTTGGAGGATCGCTTAATGAGATTCAGAAATCCTCCTTTACTCTTTTTCTTTTCTCCGTCTTGAGATTCTGAACTCTTTAAGGAACGTCTTACAGAAGGCGGTAGAAAAAGCACAAAATGATCAGGCAGGTCTAAAGACTCATATGATGTTTAGAAAACTAATCAGATGATCAACAACAATACAATGTAGGAATATGTACACTTTAAACAATATACATTTATTTGAAAAAAAATCATCTAATTTATTTCAATAATTTTCTTACTTTGAATCCATCTTGGTGACTTTCTTGGAAAAAAAATCATCTACTCCTTCATCCACCCTGCCCATGAGGCCATTTTGATCGCTGCCATCTTGAGAGGAAGTGTTAATTTGCTGAAAGACAAAAAAAAAGTACAAAGAAAATCTATTATTTTCCCTAAACACAATGCCAAACAAATTATATACTCTTTTAATGTCTATTTCAGCATCTGCAAGGTCCAATCACGTAAATCTTTGACAATGACTTCATAATATTTTAAACTTTTGATTTACCCTGAATCTAACATTATACTTACAGCTACTTTACTCGAATGCAACTTTTTGTTCCTTCGGGGTCTTAGTTTAGTAAAGTGCTGCAGTTTCTTCTCTTCCTCAGACGGCAGCTCTGCGATTGCTCCTGATGGACGCTGCTCCACTTTGCCCCCACCTATAGATGGAGTGGGAGGAGTTTGGGATGAAGTGGAGGCGTCTTCCATGTAGACGGGAACATCCTCCAGGGCCTTGTCGAGATCAAACTCCATCTCTGCAGGTTTGTAATTTGATAGGATTATTAAAAATGGAAACATTCATCGTTCCTTTAACTTTAATAGTCTCACACAGAAAAAAACTTTGAACAAATAAAATGTACTGCCACTAAAGAAGGTCTGGCCAGTAGTTTACATAAACTCATCAAGGACATCAAAAAAAATTTTTTTCCCCTTTATTTATTTGAACCATGTTTCAGGATGAAAAAAAAACTCTCATTGTTACATTACATACAAACTGAGGATGATTAGAAACACGTTACCAAAGGCACGAGAGACAGGTCGCAGCATTCTGCTGTGGATGCTTTTCCTTTTGGACTTAGGAGTCATCTGTAGAGACAAGAAACTATTAGATATGTATCTCAACTGGGAAAACAATTCATGATTTTAAACAAGCGAACATTTCTAAAATGCATTAGTAAGTTCATTATGTTTGTGCAAATTAAAATAATAAACAGTACAAATACAATAATTAAAAAAGAGATATCATCATCATCATCATCCACCAATATGGCCAAATCTGGAGATGCTGAACCTAACAGCAGTGTTAAGTTGTTCACAAGGAGAAATCATATGGTGTATGTTCACACATACACCATATGGTAAAACACTAGACTCCAGAATTAGAGATTTTATTTTACACAATTTCTTATTACTTTCTTAAAGTGTAAAAATCTACATACAACAAAAATACTGTCTTTAAATACCCACTCCGATGAAAATCAAGGATCATGTTTTTCTAGGTGTTAACATGTTCTTGTGGCATTTTTCTGATGCTAGAGGACATATCTTGAGAAAATTAAGATCAAAGTTGTATTTCTGAGTATTTCTGCATTCAAATGGCTGTGAATCAGTAGCAGACGTTAAAATGCCGGCTAAAATAGACTGGAGTTGTGACGTAGTAACTCCACTGGGCGGGGCCACAAGCTCCTACTCTGCTCCTCCCCGCCAGGTTCTGTGGAGTAAGAAGACTATGGCGGATCAACACCTGTGTGCTGTAGCGGGTTGCAATACATTGCTGAATAAAACAGCCCCTTTCTTTAAATCTACTGCCTTGTGCTGTTACTGCTTGGTACTACTAGATGTCCACTACATATAGCTTCAGTACTGGCGTCATTTGTGGGTGTGTTTCTATTAAGAAATCTGAGAAAAAAAGGTTTGAAACCCGACAGCAGCTGTCCGCGCGCCCAGCTGCTGAGCGGGAGCGAGAGAGCAGAGCGGGAGAGGAGAGAAAAGCGACAGCACCGGTTGCAGGATAGAGAGACAGATAGCGATTTTTACAACCCAAAACAAAATGCCCAGATGACTTTACAGTGCGGATGAGGTGCGTGCACTGATCTTTGCTGATCATGATTCAGAAGGGGACGATTTGCCCTCTGATGATGATCGCTCGTCAGAGACAAGTGACTCTGACGACGCAGCTGGAGCTGCACATACTGAAAATGTGAATGTCACTTATTATGAAATAGTGTCACCGGATGTGTATTGACCCCTGGACTGTAAGATGTAGTCATAGTAATACATGTCTGTTAATTTTTTCATAGAGCTCTCAGCAACGGGGAGGGGAGGTCTCCGTGCCAACGGTTCCGCCCACAACGCAGAGGCGAATTGCTAATGAGCTACTGCAGCTCTGCTGAAGCGAAGTCCCAGAAAACGGCACAGGTTTTGTGATTTTGGCTAAAAACGGCATAATCATAATTTAAAGATCACTGAGAATATTAAAAAAATTGCTCAAAATATGATCGGAGTGGGACTTTAAGCAATTTCTGTCAAGCTTTTGATTGTTATATGGAGGCTTCCCTGTGGATGTATTTTATCAGCAAAACCTCAAAGATACAGATTCTCTTTGTAAGATCTTTAAAAAAATCTAGACAATTCAGCCAAGATATGAGGAAATAATTGTGGACTTCCACTTCCCAAAATAGATGGCATCATGAGGAAAGAACATTATGTGGAAATATTAAAGCAATATCAGATGAGACCAAAATAGAACCTTTTGGTCTAAACTTCACTCGCAGTGTTTGGAGGAAAAAGAAGGATGAGCTGCATCCCAAGAACACCATCCCTACTGTGAAGCATGGTGGTGAAAACATCATGCTTTGGGGGTGCTTTTCTGTAAAGGGGACAGGACGACTGCACTGTATTAAGGAGAGGATGAATGGGGTCATTTATTGAGAGATTTGAGCAACAACCTCCTTCCCTCGGTCAGAGTATTGAAAATGGGTTGTGGCTGGGTCTTCCAACATGACAATGACCCAAAGCACACAGCCAGGATAACCAAGGAGGGGCTCCGTAAGAACCATATCAAGGTTCTGGAGTGGCCTAGCCAGTTTCCAGACCTAAATCCAATAGAAAATCTTTGGAGGGAGCTGAAACTCTGTGTTGCTCAGCGACAGCCCCAAAACCTGACAAATCTAGAGAAGATCTGTGTGGAGGAATTGGCCAAAATCCCTGCTGCAGTGTGTGCAAACCTGTGCCAAGAAATACAGGAAACGTTTGACCTCTGTAATTGCAAACAAAGGCTTCTGTACCAAATATTAACATTGATTTCTCAGGTGTTCAAATACTTATGTGCAGCAATAAAATACAAATAAATTATTCAAAACTCAGGCAGTGATTTCCTAAAATATTTCTTAAATGCCATCTCTTACAGTGGAAATGCACCCACAATGTGAATTTTAGACCGCTCCATAAAGTGGGAGAACTTGCAAAATTGCAGGGTGTTCAAATACTTATGTTCCCCACTGTATATCTCTGGGTCATAACATGCACTCTGGTCATAGCAACTTTTTTTCCATTTTTATTTATTTATTTAAAAGGGATAGTGCATATTCGTGAACATATAAATGTAAATATGCCAGAATTAGCCCAAAGGCTACTTTACATCTGTTGTCCCCTCTTGATGCATCCCATTTGATTCTGACCCACATTCACAGTGACCAAGACAAACAGTGCACTTCATGTAAAGTAACAGAGCAGAGTGGCAAAAAAAACTAGTACAAACTAGTGTCAATGTTTATGAAATCAATTATTCAGCCAAATGAGAAGAACATATCACTGTTATAAACAAATAAAGTGCTGTATCTGTACCGATTTTTAAGCAGATGAAACAGCTCAGTTTAGAAGCTACAGAGGACTGTGCAGCAGGCAAGCATGTTGTAGATAGGTGAAAATTAAATAAAGTGAGACAAAAAAAGGGATAGAAAGTAATGTAGAGGAGGACAGTCCTGTGTTACTTACGCTGGTGCAGCACAAGGTCTCCAAGGAGCAAAGATAGAAAGGGCAACAAGGAACAGAAGAGACATTTGAAGAGAAAATAACACACAGTAAGACTTAAAGGGGCTATATGCAATATTCTGAAATTTAAACTCGCGACTGACCCCATGTGACCAAAAACGGAACTGCTCTTCCTTTCTGCTCGCTCTGATCTTTTCCGGGCCCTTGTCAGGGGTTTAACTTTCTTAGTCTTATGTGGAGTTACAAAACTTTTTTAGATTGTATTTCAACTGGTAGTCTTTCCAACACAATGAGACATGGTTTAATTACCTTAATCCCTAAACGAAACAAAGACAGTTTATTTCTGGATAACTGGAGGCCGATCACTTTATTATGCAATGACTATAAAATTCTAGCTCATGTTTTTGCAGAACGATTGAACAGAGGACTCAAAAATGTAGTGGATGAATGCCAGTCAGCGTTTGTCAAAGGAAGGAATATTCATAATCATATCAGGTTAATCATTGACTTATTGGATTACTGTGATTATGTTGATCCCAATAGTCTGATTTTATTTCTTGATTTTTATAAAGCTTTTGACACGCTAGAACATTCTTTTTTAATTGATGCTCTGAAAATTTTAGGATTTGGTGATAAATTCTGCAATATTATTAAAATGTTCTACAACGATATTTATAGTTCAGTTTCCTTAAACCCTGGTATTACTCCCCGTTTTTTTAGTTAAAAGAGGTATCCGTCAAGGTTGTCCCATTTCCCCCAAACTCTTTATTTTAGCAACTCAATTACTAACCATCCTCTTAAATTATAGTGATAATATCCATGGTATTTCTGTTTTTGATAAGCAGTACAAAATTAGTCAGTTTGCAGATGATACTGCATTGTTTCTTAAAAATGAAAGAGAAGTTCTTATAGCTCTAAACAGAATTCAATTGTTTTCCAATGCATCAGGTTTAAAACTTAATATTACTAAATGTGAAATTCTCCCCATTCATTCATGTCCACACCAAACTATTGAAGCAATTAAGGTAGTTAATGAAGTTAAATATCTGGGTGTTGTACTGTCTAAAAACGTTTTGAAGAGGGAGGAAATCAACATTTCAAAGCGGGTAACCGATATGAAAAAGAGTTTAAGTCACTGGCTGACGAGAGATTTAACTATATTTGGAAGGAATCTATTAACTAAAGCAGAGGGCATTTCAAAGATCATCTATCCGTGTTATTTTTTACATATTTCCCCTCTAAACATCAAGAAAGCTAACTCAATTATTTTTCAGTTCTTGTGGAAAAACAAAACTCATTATATCAAACGTTCCCAATTGGTTAAAAGTAATGATAAAAGTGGTATTAGTGCTCTGGATTTTGAAGCCATGGTCGGTACGTTTCGAATGAATTGGTTAAAAACTCTTTTGGTTGATAAAAGCTCAATGTGGTTTCATATTCCAAAATCAATTTTCAAACAATTAGGAGGGATTGATTTCCTTTTGAAATGTGACTTCGAGATCAATAAGATTCCAATAATTTTGTCCAAGTTCCATCAGCAGATTCTTCAATTTTGGAAGATGATTTTCAATCACAATTTTACTCCCCACGGTTCAACTTTATGGAACAATAGAATAGTGTTAATCAGTAGGAAAACTGTTTTCAAACAAGATTGGTTTGACAAGAAAATTCTTTATGTTAAAGACATGTTGAATGATGAAGGTAAATTGTTAACGTATGCTTCCTTTACAAATAAATACCAGCTCTCATGTACTCTTAGAGATTTTAACAAAATATGTCGAGCTATCCCAAGTGCTTTGATTCATCTAATTAGGAATACCTTACTGATTTCTCGTAATTTGGTTATATCATTACCTAAATTACAAATTGCTGAATTTAATGTCTCAGTTTTTAAACTTACAAACAAAATTTTGAACAATTGTTTTAAAGAAAGAATTTATCATGTCCATAACCGAGCTTCTTTTAGGTTGTTTTCACATTTAGACAGTCAAAATACACTGGTTAAAGCGCATTCAAAGTATGTGAAATGGCCGATCCTGCCTAAAATCAAAGAAACCCATTTTAAAATCATTAACAAAATCTATCCCGTCTCTGAATTTCTTAAAAATAGGTTTAAATTTGATGTTGATCCCTGTTGCTTTTGTGACTCAAATGATGAAACTTTGGAACACTTATTTTTTTCCTGCAGTTTTTCTAAGAATTTTTGGACTCAAATAAGAAATTGGATAAATTTGAAACTGAACATTCCTCCTTTCAGCATTATTGATATTCTTCTATTCATGGAAAATCTTGACCATTGCTCTGATGTTGTCAACATCATTGTTTTACTG